>JAPTHN010000001.1:30185222-31539464 GCA_026936325.1 Platynereis dumerilii | reverse complement strand
TAAAGCAGGTTAGTTTTATTTTTATTCAATGTATCATGAGGTATTTTAATTTTTAATCTCTATTTTCTCTATGTTCATGCCTTTTCATTGTAAATATCATTTCATCTTGTACTTTATATTGTCGGTTAAAAGCGTTGCGCTTGTGTTCCTGTCAATTTTTATTCCGACGTTAAATAAACTTTTACTTACTTACTTACTTACTTACTTGCTTACTTACTTAGCAGCTGGTAGCCAATTATCATTTCACAATATGCATTGTGCAAGTTTGTTAGACCCCATTCACATTGTAGTGTTTAACTCCCAGTCGGAGCTTCCAAAATTTCGGACTTCAACGTTCAGGGAGTAGGTTGGAGTTGCTGGATTTTGCGAGAGGAGTTAGCGGGATGTGCGGATGTTTAGTGGGAGTTGCAGGATTGAGAAGGAGTTACAGGAGTTACAATGTAGCAGGAGTTAGAGGCGCATGGCAAGAATCATTTGACTATATTAACTTCAAGGCGCTTCGTTGCCTTTGTTTGAAGGAGTGAGGTCACATCTCTCTATAACATAAATTTATATTACTGCAAATCTGTAGACCTAACCGTTTCAGACTCAGCTGAATTTCTAAATTTTAGATAATACCAAAATTAAAAATAGTTTGAGGCCTTGAAACATTTCAGTCTTTTAATGTCATAAATGCAAGCTGACATTTTTTATTTCATATTGTGAGTAAATGTAATTTGTAAATAGAAAGAAAAAACATAGTTCAAGTTATTGGTGAACCCACGGCACTCAGAATAGCAACATGTAGTAGAACAGATCAGCAGAATTCGGTAATGCACGTCGAAAGGTTTTCCTTTGCTCCACACTCTGCTTGCTGGAGGGTATGTTCCAAAAAGCTTCCTATAAGCAGATGAAGGTGATTAGCTGATCACAGAAGTGCAAATAAGCCAGAGAGCAAGAGATCATTCCCTAACACTCAGAAGTTTGAAGCTAAAATAAGACTCACTTGTGCCAAGTTGTGGTAAATTTGGAAGCAAGAGATACACCGTTGAACATATTCTTGGATCTGGCTAAAGGTGTTGACACCATTACATAGATCATTATATATACTTATTTAAAAGGAACAATTATGGTATCCAAAATGCTGCTCTTAATCTTTGAAAAAGTTTTCTTCATTGCCAATATTATTATATAGAAAATAACAATTTTAAGACGAAATTATTGTCAATTAGGAAGTGTTCAACTTTACCATTCTGTATACACCAGAGAAAACAATTTACTTAAGAATCCAAGTTTTCTAATAGTTCCTCATGACTTGACTTGTATTGTGCTAGTATAACCCAAATTTAAAGTAAGCCAGGGCAGCACAACCTCCATCTTTGTGGAGGGGAGCTGCACTTTCATTTTTGTAGACATCCATATGATAATGAGATGAGAAAACTGGGAGTCCAGCACATGTCCTAATATATTTATTCAGCTAGGGCCTAAAGTCCAGAATCTTCCAGTTGCCCAAGCATAGAGTAAGCGATGCAAGCCGACTCCATTTAATGTTCCATGGGCTCGGACTAAAATGAGTTCAAAGGGTGGCTTTGAACTCAAGCCCTAAAAGCCAGTTGATTTGCATGTTTATTGCTTTTAAAACCATTATGCCACGGAGTTCAATGTGAAAATTCCACCATACAGTACATATCGTTCTAAAAAGTACCATTTTTTACATGAACCCTCACATATGACTGCTGTCATTGCATCATCACACAAGAATCTCATATTTCTCTTCTTTTCTCTCGTCTCACTTTGAACAGTCTGTGACGTCATCTGAAAGATAAGTGTAACTCTCAGGTTCTAGACATGCAAAGAAACCACTAGATGGCAGTCTGATGGCACCTTATGTCTTATTGCTTCCAGAACTAAGCCTTACTCCATTCCAAGTGCTGATGTTCTGTTATATTAACTACCAATAGCAGAGCCCACTTTACTAGGCTTTTAGAAACGAAAATAAGAATTTTTTGATTTACTCAGATCACTAAATTATGCGAAACATCTTAAGATGGGGTCCAAAAAGTATGATAATCTGTCGCACTTTGCTAGGATTATAAGTTTAGTATTATTTTAAAGCAATTACATTGGCTCTCTCTTGGAATTATGCATTATAAATAGCCAACCTGACTGGTGGATTGAAGGAGGAGAAGTGGTATCTGGATGCAGTGGCTGATACACCCATCAGATTAAATGTTACAGGCCGCGATCAACTTAGTTAATGTGGTGATATTTTGTACCCAGTCATATCAATAGATAAAAATTAAAGGAAATTTGCTTCCAATTGACCATTTGATATTTCAGAGTATGTCAGCATATCATCTTACTGTGAAATAACACTGTACCTTCATAAAATTTGAAAAAAGCCAAATTAAACTGTCTAACAGAAATCTGGTGAGAAATTTGATATTTTGCAGACTTCCTATTCCAGTCCCCAATTAAAGCAATTGTATGCTTTTTAGCAGAGGATATTTGTAAATTATATGCAGAGAATACATTTTTGAGTGATGGTAGAATTTGTCTATGAATGATATTTGACTTGTTTCCAACTGATGTAATTCATGTTGGAATTTTAAAATCAGTACAAAATGGCCAAATGAATGACAATGGGACCTTATGCTTTCTGATTTTTTGTTCTGAAAAAAAAATAATAACCAGGCCATTTTAAATCAAAGAACTGACACCATTATATTTTGGCCGTTGTCATTGCAGTTAAACAGATGAATCGGGAATGATTCTTGTATCAATCTTCTTTTAAAGTCTCCCTACGTGAGTCTGTGACGTCATCTGCAGTATCAGTATCTCTCGTTCTTGCTTGCATGTGAAGAGTCATTTTGGTGGCACTTGGTACAAATTACTGAGCTTTTACATCTCCCTTTGTCTTAATAATGGCATTTTCTGTCTTCAAGCAGCTATATAAGTGTTATGTTAATTCATCACATTTTTTCAGACTACTACCTATCACTTTGTGTTTTATAATTCTGTTATACCTAGTGTTGTGCTCTGTCAGTATGGTGGAAAAGCTGCAGTAAAGCTTTGCAGAATAAGCAGATGTAGAAAGATAATTTGCCAAATTGTTCAGAATGATTATGAATACATCATCCAATTGATGTACATAAGGACAAGTGTGTTTGTTTACCAATGAAAATAATTAATGACAACTCACATCCACTCTATAGCTATTACTCTGTTCTCCCACTGTAAAGATATTACTCTGGTCTCCCCCATTATGCCAAATAAAAAATTTCCAATGTACTTTTGTACCAAAATTCTCTAAAGATAACTAACTCTCAGTAATTTTCAATACTGCACAGATTTTGTCTATCAAATCAAATTCGATGGTATTTGTCCAATGTCTACATAGCTAATAAACAATCTTATGTCTTATGTTTTAACTTCTTGGAAGCATTATTTTGAAGTTAATCATCACCAACTCTGTAGCCACACCAATTAGATTTACCAAGACGCATTAGCTCCAGCACACTAATTTTAGCCAAAGTAGAAGTGTGTCAGACCATTCCTTCCAGGAGATCCTAAATTTAGCTTATCTGATATGGCCAACACTTAATCAAATCTTTGGCAATTTTGTACCAACCTCAGATTCTAACAAAGGAATTTATCCTGCGCTGCACAGTCTTTTCTTGGCAATCCAGGAAAGGAAATGTTTCCACAATCTATATTTACTCATAGTGAAATTGAATCATATTTCAGAAACAAGGGCTCTCCTTTGAAATGTTTTATTTTACTTCAAAAATAATTTTTGATGCCAAAATAGAACATAGAAAATGTGTTACATATAAATGACAAGAAAGACATCTTCCCAAGTTTGGTACAGTTTGTAATTCATGCATAATTATATTGCATCATGCTCAATGCACAGATCGTTCAATTTAAGAATTGTTTTTATTTTTAATTGATAAAAGGCATATATTTCTTTCATATATCAATTGCAGTACAGTATTTTACCCATGGTAATGCCTGTCTACAGAGATGGTCTCTCATACCTTGCTCTACAGTGCTTTCATCATCAGCAAGATGACATCCCTCCTCTCCTGCATCTTCATGGTCATTTGCTGGTAATTGTGATTATTGTACTGAAGAAGTATAAATCCAACTTTCATCCTATGGCTAAATATAGCAAAAACACACTGAATAAAGACATGAGAAATTTATATCATACCTGGAAAGAAATAATATCAGGTACAATAAAATTGTGCTTTGCAAGCTGTTTTCCACAAATCTGAAATAAAGATGAATCAGGACCTATGATGCAATAACAAGAAATTCTTTTAAAAAAAGAATTGTAGGGACCTTTGTGTGAAATATGAGGTTTCTTCAAACACATATTTTATTTTCCGAATATTCAATTGATTTCCTATGTATGTGTAGTCACATCTATACCTCCAATGTACCTACTGTGATTTGACAAACCTACTGCATGTTACCTCATGATTGGACATGCCTAATTGTAGTTGTTATAAATATTTTTTGTCTTAAAAAAATTCTATAACAACAAACTAATTCTTCCTTGCTTATTAGGATTATTACACTTTTCATAAAATTTGAACATCATAGGAGTAGTGAGAAGTTGAATATCTAATGTTTTCATACAGTGTGTTTGTACACTTCTATTATATGATCCCAAATCTTCATAAACTTAGGCTATATTTGAAGGAAATCTCTATGGGATATGCTCCAGGTGTGCTTTGGAGATGGTCCCCAATCACCCAACCATGACCAGTTGACCCAATTGTCATGGTTGAGTGGCTGCTGCCTCTCTGGTGTAGCTACTGTGTATCAAGAGGGGAAACATACACTTGATTTGTAAATTGTACACAGATACCTCCTCTGTGGCATGAGTACCCCCCTTATATTGGAGGTCAATTAGGAGGGTACTCCTTGCTAAAGGGAAAGTATCTCTGCAAGTCCAACTTGCCTGTGGCCCCCTCCAGAAAATTAGAAGCTCCACCACTGCAGTACACAATAACTGATGACAAATTGCACTTGGCTGGGTATTTTTGTCCCTTTAGTCAGGGACCTTCAATGTTAAGTCTTTCATCATTTGGAGCTTCTAACATAGATCTGAGATGGTCCCTACAAAAAAGGGGGAGACATGCGATTTATGTCTGCAAAAACAGCAGTGATAAATGTCCCTCAAGCAATGAAAACATTATCTTTCTTATTCGAATTTAAAAAGTATCTTAAGTTGCAGTCAGAAGTTGCTGCAGATGCTCTGGGGGATTTGTGTCAAGCGAAGATAAATTCCTTTTTATTTGAAAGTCTGCTTCCAGATCCAGCTGCCGTCACTAAGCACAAAGCTTTAATCTGAAGACTCCAAGGAACATCACTTGTGAGCTCGCAATCTTTCATCATTACCTGGGATCACATTTACCATGAGTGGTGGTGGGCGAGAAGTAATTTGCAAAGATAATTATGTTCTGAGATTAGAAATACGTTCTGCATTATTTACACAAAATCTGTTACATGTCTACCAGGTTGCAACTTTTAATAATAAAGTATGGCACAGCTTGCCTCAGACGATAATTATAATAACCATTCGGCACCTCTGTCAGCCAAACACAAGGATGTATTCCACTGCGATAAATCATGTGTTTTTTGTTGTCCAGTTATCTTCTCATGTTTGACTGTTTGAGTGCTTGTTCCATGATAAAGGCCGGTATTCACCATGGGATCGGATATATGTATATATAATATATCACACCTCGGGCTATATCCCTCGGGTGATCAATCACGTATTTCTTCTCCTGTGGTGAATAACCTATACGAGTTATTGTCAGTTACATGGTTTTAAAGGCCCTTTGTTATAGTAAAATGATTCAAGCATCTAGGGGTATAATTACAGTAATTGATATGGCATAACACTCTTAAATTTTGGCAGTTGCATTTGTGTTTCTGGGAGGTATGATAACATTCTATGCCAGAAGAACAAACATGGTGGCCTCTTATAGCTCTTTGCAGACTGTCGGCCCATAACAGTTTCAAATTTCAAAATGAACATTCGAGTTGGCCAGATGATGTCAATGACTTGTGTTTTAGTGATTTGTTTGTGTCAGTTATGTTTGGAAGCTGATTCCACATTTGTCATATACCCATTATTGCCCATCAGCATCGGGGTCAATAAAATTAATATACTATAAACTTTTCAAAGTTATGAACCCAATTTGGAGATTAGAAGACAAACATGAAACTGCCAATGCCTTGCAAAGCAAGTTCAGAAGTCAAAAAGGATTTCAAATGAACCGCTAATCTGAGTCACTTAAGGAATTTTCATTCAAGTTTTTCATGGCCTTTCTGCAGCTGAATAGGATGCCAGAAGATATCACTCTGTTGCATCAGCTGCATCGATAATATTAAAGTTTGGCAGCAGCTAAAAATTATGTTCCTCATACTTTTTTTAAGTGACATATCTTTTGATTTAGGTATTCGGACCAATTGACAATTGTGTACATTATGCATTTTAAAAAAGTTAATAAGCTTGTCGGAAGAATAAAAAAGTCAGCTTGAAGTTTGAAGTAAATCATTGCGTGGGCTGCATATGAATCACATCTGAGTGATGTTGGAGCTGTGAGAAGATTTCAAACATCTTAAGCACAATGCCTTTTGGTAAGATAATCAGATTATCAATAGTGTTTCATCCTCTCTGATTTATGAAATCAACCTAACTGTGTGGTTGTATACATGCTTAAGAAATTTGTCACTTAGGGACCGTTCAGCATTTATGACTTGGTTGAGTTCTGTCAGGGTGAAAAAGTGGTACCCCTCTGGGCAAAACTCCCAACCCCCAGTCGTAAATTCTGAACAATCCCCTAGCCTTCTTCTTATATGTCAACCAACAAACACTGGAATTTGTCTCTAACATTGCATTACTTGTGATATTAAGCTGTATCATTCCAAAACAACTTGCCTTCCTCATTATATCATCACCTGTTCAAAGAACTGTCCAGACAATGTCATTTAATATTAATGACTGGGGAAACAGCTCAGCAACTCTCAGCTGCATGCCTGCTTGCCATACGGGCAATGACTTGTGAATGTTACAAGTAACTTGTTACGGAGTGTGGGAGTTTCCACAGTGATGTTTTTTTGGGACATCATTGTAGTGAAGCCTTATCTTTGAATAGACAATGCTTTGCATACACTGTAAGAAAGCCAATTGCCAATGAATTTTATCCTTTTTTGCCAAACGAACATCAATGGTTACATGAGGCACTTCAGCTATTTCAAAGAGGAAAATTGGTTAAAACTTTCTGAAATTCAATATAAAAGTATAAATGGCTGTTACTTTTAATGGATGATACCTTAAACTGGATTTGTATACTTAACCAAATCTATTTGGTTTGTAAATGAAACCTTTCATTCAACTATTAGACATCACTAAGATACTAATACCATTGGAAAAGCTGGTATCTAACTGACAGTTTTGCATGTTAGCGCCCAGCTAAGGATTAGCACTGTTAACAAAAGCAAACAAACAATCAGATTATTGTTTATTTTGCAAAAATTTAAAGTTAAAAGGTATAATAGAAGAAGCATATGATGTCTAAGTCAGTTAGATACCTCATTGTCGGGTTCTAACATGCATTTTTGTCAGTTAGATCCCGACCGGAACCCTCCAAATCGGTATCTAACTAATACGAAATGCGACGTTCTCACGACAAAGATTTTTGCTCTCCGTGGCAGCGAAGGTCTATTTCCAGGGAAACTTGATGCAGAACATAAATGGACTACACACTGGTAGAAAGTATTGCATAATGTATTAGTTGACTTCTGCGGTGACCATTCCTCCTTCTGCAGTCTGCGGTTACCATTTTTCTATCGTCAGTGTGGCAGCGACAGGCAGCAGTGACGCAACAAACCAGAGCACCAACTTCCCCCCCAAACCTGGGTTTTTACATCACCGCACATCGTTCTATCATTTGGGGCAGATGTTTAAATGCTTGGGGCAGATGTTTAAATGCATGGGGCAGATGTTTAAATTTGCAGGGCGCATGTTTGCAGACACAGGGCATTTCTGCAGACACTTCAGGGACAGACCAGGTTGAGCGACGCTGATCTTTTTACTGCAGGGCTCATAGAAAAATGGACAATGAACTAAGATTTTTCTACCCCATCCATTCAAAAAGAGAGGCTTCCATGCAGCGGTTGCTAGGCAAAGATTCAACATATTGAATCTTTTTTGACATCTACGTCATGCTGACCCTGATTTATCAATCACAATATACAGTTGCAGAGCACAGATACTTCGATGCACTTTAGTTTCTATTTTTGATTATGAAATTTGTTAAATTTGTGAAATAATTGTCATAAGATAGATTTCTAACTTGTCATATCTGGTTATCAGGTGTCATATATCAGTGGTATGATATTCCTCATGAATGTTGTACATATAGTTTAAATTATAAATACAAAATTGCAAGGCAATATCTCAAAAACTCTATCCATTAGACAATTATTACTGAAACAAGAATTTTCTGTTCAAGCGCAGAATTACACATTGATGCCTGTTGCATAGATAAAAGTTTTGAATCATTTTAAAAATGTTCCTAGCCATGGGATAAAAACGTCATACCTTTGGGTCTCAGGAATATACTGGGGTCTCGGGGAGTATACCGGGGATGTACTGCACCTACCCATGGTATACACCGCATCTGATGAAATTACGCAAGTAGGTTATTTCACAGTTGTACAAAAACTGTTGGGCCCAGCAGTGCATCCTTTTCACATAATCATTGGATTAGGCTGACAAATATTCCATGTGACTTTCATCAAGCTTCGTTCAGGAAAAGTTGAGTTATGCCATATATTCAAATATTTTGGTGTCTGACAAAATTATGCAAAAGCAACATGGTAAGTGGAAAGACAGTACAAAAGTTTAATTTTCAAATAATTGTGCTCAAAACATTAGCGTTACATTATTTGGCAACTATTCATATCAAAAAAGTTTGCTTACTTGCTGTCACTGCCACCAATATGCATAAATTGCCTTTATTGGAATAACATTGATCTTGCATATTTTTTCAAATTTATGTTCGCAAAATCTCAAAAAAGTTCTGATCCTTTTAAAAATGCCTTCAAAAGTTACCATCTGTTATGAATTAAGTTCAGTTAAACTGAGGGATAACCTATGCATTGGAAATTGACAAACTGTTGAATAACAAACTGCACATCGTAAACACAATGCAATTCCAATGGCAGGTCGCGGAAATAATTTTTGATTGCTAGCCATTTCAAAGTAAGAGATGTTACTTCAGTTTCCTTTTCACACAGCTAAATAGAAAGAGTTAGGTGACTGCTAGAAGCATTTTTCAAATGATTTGAATGATTTTCAGGTTTTAGGGAGCATACATTTGAAAAAAAAAGTAAAATCAATGTTATTCTAATAGAAACAATTTATGCGTATTACCTGGCAGCAACAACAAGTAAGCACAATTTTTCAATGTGAATGTTAGCCAAATGATGCAATGCTAATGTTCTGAGAACAATTATATGAAAATTAAACTTTCGTACTGTCTTTCCACTTACTATGTTGCTTTTGCATAATTTCGTCAGACACCAATATATTTGAATATATGGTGTAAGTCAACTTTGCCTTAACGAAACTTGATGAAAGTCACATGGAATATTTGTCAGCCCAATCCAATGATTACATGAAAAGGACGCACAGTTGGGCTCTGCGAAATAAGCTACTAGCGTAATTTCGTCAGACGCGGTGTAACCTCATATTATTGATTCCACGAGCACTTGAATTCTTTTCAGATCTTAACACTCGCATTATTATTACATGTAGTATTTATATTACATTTCATTAGTAGCTTTTTAAAATTCAAAAACGGTCTTTGTCCATCATTGAAGCTGAGTTCAATACATCTGCAAGAGGTTTGACGAAGGCAACCAAGTTTTGGATTTTCACAACAACCTGTCTGTTGGAAAATTCCACTGTCATCTCGCAGAGGTGTTTGTCCCAGGCTTGTTCCTGTTGATTTATGTGTAATGCACGCCAGGCACTCTGGGACCACTGAGTACGGTATTTTAATTTACCGTCTCCGAAAATGGCGACCTCTAGATTTTCTGTCTGAAGCCAGGATTTAATTTTGCTGAGAAATGGTTAATAAAACCTTTGAGACTGTGCATTTTGCATGAAAATGAAAGATTTAGTTTCACTAATAAAGTAGCCACCTCAGTTTCGATGTCATAATGTCTTGATTGTATGAATTGAGGGTGGGAAGATCTGAAGCGAGAGACGGTAAATTCATCAGAGGGAGACGGTAACTTCGTTAGCAAAATGATTGAGGGAGACGGTAAATTTCGAGAGTTAAGCAATAAAACTGCCTTTTTGGGGCCTGCAGAAAGAAGACTGCTAGACAAATAGTATTTCATCAAAGTAGAAAATGCAGTCTACAAGTTATACAGGTATGTTTCTATTGTTCAGCAATTAGGGGTATCCTAACAAAACATCAAATTTTGTCTTTCAATTTTCTTGCGGTATATAAGCTTTTTGGGGCCCCAATTGGGGGGGGGGTCTAAATTTCCACAATTTTATCCTTGGTGTTGGGACTTGCCCAACAGAATGTTCTTCAGATTCAAGTGTTGAAAATGTATTTTTCTTTTATAGCAATGATTCATTAACCTTTCATGTACCTTTATCAATGGGTTTATACAGATGGGTCTCAAGAAACAGGTAGTGTCTATTTTAAGAGAAAATTCAATGTCGTTTTCTCTAAGCATGGATGTTAAAGAAATACTTGTAATGACATGTGTCATTTTTTAAGAGAAAATCGTGTTATTTTCCATCACCAGATAAGGGGTCCAGTGTCCCTGTGTCACTTTTTGAAGAGGCCAGTGTCCCTGCACTGCATGTTGATTGCGTCTGTTTTACCAATGTACAGCTCCGTATTACACATATATACAGTAGGCCTAGGAGACAAAATTATTCATACACTCTTAACAAAAAGGTTTCATACAGATAAGAAACCCTAAAAGATTCATAATTCAACTCTTAAAAAGGTTCCAACATCAAACAAAAACAACACTCAGATGATCCAGCTGCACTGAACTCCCACAATGGAACTTCTTTCTCTCAAGTTGCAAGCATGGAGTCCTATCATAGGGCCTTCCCACCAAGTATTGAATCTTTTTATTCAGTTGAACCCTTAAAAAAAATAGAACATTTTTTTGGCTGCGGGTACTTTATACTGTATATACCATCAAGAACCTTTTGCGTTAAGAGTGTACACAGGTTACTCACAAACACCAAAATTGTCAGCATATTTCTGCTTTCGTGCTAATAATGTACACAGATGTAAATACTTGCAACTGGTTGGGGACGGCAACCAATTCTAAATAAAAAATGGTCAATATTTCAAGAATTGTGGTATCTATATATAGACCTTAAAACAAACAACTGTCCCACTCAAAGATATCCCTTGCATTATTTTGATTCATAAAACAACTTATTCTGTGTTTTTGCTAGGCTCATTAGCAATTTTCTATCATTGATATAATATGGTGAGGACCCTCATTGATTTTCTGTAACTTGTAGGTCTAGGCCATGAAAGATATCTCTTTTTTTTAAGTTAAGAATTCAGCTGAACGTCTAGAATTCATGTGTCCAACTCATGCAACGCCCTCTGATCAATAATAAACATCATCCAGTCCCCACAGGTCGTTAGAATGACTGAAAAGATGTAATTTATTCAACTCAAAAGCTGAATTTACCGTCTCTTTGAATAAAATTTACCGTTCTCACCACATTCTCACTCATACTAATTTACCGTCTCCCGCTTCAGTTTTAAAATGATCGAATATTCAAGAAGTTCTTCATTAAAGACATGCTCCTGTGCATCAGTATCTTTAGGATGACTGTAACTGACATGCCATGTGTCAAAATGTCATTAGAATTTGGCATATAATGTGTAAACCCACAGTAAAATCCACGAGTTTGAAGGCCAGAAAGGCAGGTCGCCATTTTCGGAGACGGTAAATTAAAATACCGTACTCAGTGGTCCCAGAGTGCCAGGGGAGAGTGTCGTAGATTTATGGTGCTCATGATGAAGGCATTATTTGCATGTTGTCCGGATTTGCCCCATATGCTCTATAATTCTCCCAGGCAATAGCTTGTCACAGAAGAAGAAAAATCTGAGTCTGCATTTTTTAAGAATTGAAAGTGCTCAGATTTTTTTTTTTTTTTACCATTGTAGTGCCTGCTTTGCGAGTGATGAAGTTTAAATGATAAAATTGGTTGAACACTCGTATAATGTGCGATGCAGTCTGTTGCATTTCATATATCTTGGCCAGAATTAATTACAGGGAAAAATGAGTGGTACCACATGAAAGAAAATACACTTGGCCTTCTGATGGTACCAGCCAGGTTGTCCTATCCTTAATTCTGATGAAGTTGAAATATGAAATAAAAAAGGCCCTCCATGCTTTGTTTCAATACTTCAGACAAAATGTAACATCAAAGCTTCCAGGCTCATAAAGCAGGATTTTCCATGGTAAAAAATTTTAAAAATATTTTATTTGGTCATTCTGCCATTTGGAGAGTGAGAATACCTGTAATTCTCAGTGAACTTAAATGTAAAACTTTCCTAGACAAGTTTAGTCATTCTACAACAATTTTTTTTAATGAAAAGTGTCAGCTGAAGAGCCAATGGGAAGTGAGATATTATTGTAGACCATTGATGTGCGTAAGCAAAATGAAGGTCTTTTAGAGAGCTTTCCAACCATGGTAATTAGAATGCTGTATGATAATACTGACAAAGTTATAGAGAACCGCAGATTGGCGAAAATGGTCGAAAACGAAAAAAACATTAAAACTTTGGACCAAAATTGAAGTAGGTAAAAATCGTCGTATCGCCTTTTCGAAAACAGATTTGGATTCCCCAGGTGAAAATGCACTTTTTAGGTACTAGTGCTTTTTCAATTTGAATAAAAATTTAAAATTGACACACCCTAATGTAATTTCGACTTGATTTCTTGTTAAATTTTTTTTTTAATTCTTATGTCAAATTAGAGTGCTTATTATATTCTTATTACATAGTGACACGTTTCTTGAATCTTTGCCATTTTTGCCACAGATTCTAATTACTGATATTTTTGACTATGCATCACATCCCTAACTACACTTCAAAATGAAAAATATACCAAATCTACACATCTTTTCAGTTTAAACCTGGTTTCAGTCCAACTGAAATCGGAGTGACATATGTATAGATAAATTCGATATATTGGAATTTTACCGTTATAAAAAAATCTTGAAAGATTGTTATTTTTCTCTCTTCAAGCTACAGAGGTATTCTATGTTCTCCTTTTTGCTCTTTAGCGCTCACTTTGCATTCTTTGTCTGCCAGGAGTCTGTTATGCCCCATGCAGTTCTTGTATTTATGTAGCCTGTCCACCCATAGACTGTCTCTTTTCTTGGATGTTTCAGACCTGTAGCCTCATATTTTCCTATACACACAGGTACTTTCCCACCCACTCGTAATTCTGCCTATTGTTAATTATTGGCTTTTTTTTTTGCCTTTGCTGTTTTAGTTTGCATCACTGCTAACAATCTGCTAATGAAATACATTAGTGGGATTACCCAAACAGGTTCTTAAAGATCTGATATGTTATGTTGTATATTTCTGTCATTCCATTCCTGAATAGACAATACACAGTCTTGGACAAGACAGCTCCCCCCTCCCCCCTCCGCCCTCCATGTATGACAGGAGGGAAGTCCAAGAACAATGAGAAGAAGGAGCTCAAAATATGTAATTCTTGAAGATTTCAGTATGAATTAGAGTCGAAATAGAGTCCTAGGAGGTTATATATGTGTGAGATAGTAGCTGTATTACAATGCAAGGATGTTGTTTCCAACCCTACCTTCGCAATATAATTCTACACTGGCAGTAAGGGACCGTTCAGAATTTATGACTGGGGGGGTGGGAGTTTTGCTGGAACTTCCAGTCAAAAATTGATACCCCCCCTTGAGTTTCATGCGTATTTATAGTACCCCACCCTTAGGTTTCACGCGTATTTTTAGTACCCCCCCCCCCCCCGACATACAAAGCAATACACACATATATACTGTTATACACATCAACGCGTACAGATTCACGTCATTTCGCCGACTTTTACGCGTAAAAAAGTCCAAATGAAATTAGTTTATGCGTATTTTTAAATATTTTTTCTTTGTTAAAATTTCTTACTCCCCCCCCCTTGGAAATGGTGTCAAAAATTAATACCACCCCTTGAAACACGTTTGAAAAGTTAGTACACCCTCAGCCAAAACTCCCACCCCCCCCCCCCCAGTCATAAATTCTGAACGGTCCCTAAGATATAATAAATATAAACACTGATAACCTGCTACATGGTCCCAATATGCGCATTAATTGTGACCTTGTTCTGCTACGTTGAAAACTAACTATCCCTCAACTGCGTGGAGGCTCGTTGTCTGGGAAGGTACAGTCTGGACAATACATATGTCGATGTGTAAAATACCTTGTATGAAAGCAAATTGCCTTCCATGTATATTGATATATTTATTTGGCTAATTAAAAATTACTTATTTACTGACTTATGATTCTAAGCTGCACCAAAACTTCTGAATTATGATGCTTTGAATTAAAAGTTATAGGTTCTATTTATTGGCATGGCAGCATATCTACCAATTTTAGATGACAATAGCCTAATCATATAACCTAAATGGCTTGTCTAATCAAGGTACGCACAAGAAAATATATGAAATATGAATATGAAAGTTGGTAAGCTCTAGATTCCTCATGAAATATTTCATTAAACCGGCTGGAGAGAGTTGTCATTCATTTAATAATTTAACAATGGATTATGGATATGTTACCTCAACAACCAAAGTAATTTCTTTCAAAATCTTCTGATTCTTTATTAATTCTCCAAGTCAAAAGTTGGCAATGTTTTTATGCCACTTACGTATTGTTTCAGAAATATAAATAAACCTAACAGGTTTTCAGAATCACTGAATTATTATTTCTTCCTTTTGAAGCTGTGCCTGCCTGTTTGAAGTTTACAGCCATATGGTTGACTCTGGCAAAAGGAAAATAATATGGGAATCATCACCCTGAAATACCGGCATGTGATTGGCTGGCAGAGGTGTTGAATGGCATAACTAGCCTTACAGGATCATTGCGTACGATTGGTGAGCACAGTCATGGCTTATAAGAGTGTTCTGAGTTCATAAATAGATGAGTTGTGCTTGAAAACAAGAATGTGAGACTGATTTATTAACCCTGACTTTGTTTGTTGTTGACATTTCAGTTTTTGGAATGAGGTCAGCTGCTGTTTTTCATCCATAAAATGAAATTAATTTTGTGCGTTTCTAGGACAAGTAGATCTGCCCAGATTCATTATTGTATCAATTAAGTTAGCCCTGAGACCCTGCGTGTAGCTCGCGCACAGGGTCATTCAGGGCCACAGTCAAGTATGACAGCAGGAATTATACAGATCCAGCAGTCTTCTTGATATTACATTTGTTGAAAAACAAATGGCCCAAACAGCACAATTGTTTTTCACACTTTTTTCTGATTTTCTTGATTTATGTTGTCAACAATAAAAGTTCCTCAGTACATATAATCTATTTTAAATTCCGTAGGATTTTTATGACACCTTTATACATTTCGCCAACCAATTATATTTCCAGAGGACCATATTTTGTCATCAGCTTGGAAATATATAAACACAGAACAGTTAATTATTCTGTTTTTAGAATTTTCCATCTTGGTTTTTTTTTGTCTTTCTTGTATTCTTGTAGATTGTTAACCGATAGGTTGTGACCTGCACCTGTTCTTAAATGCTGCATAACAGGTAAAAAATGTCCTGTTCAGATCAGAAAGTTCTCAAGCAAACATAATCTTCTCTCTTAATTAGTTAATTAGTGGTTTTAAGCACTTGATCACATTGGCCAAAATGCATTATGGAAATATTAATCAGATCGTTATTTAATTTTTGCTGCCTATTTCAACTGCGTAGTGCAAAGTCTTGCGTTTAACTAGACATTATTGTGGTTTTCAAAGTCCTAAAGTTCCATTTGAACATTTCTAATTTAAGAGATATTGTGTGGTAATATTATCCAACACACTCAAGCTTCAGTTCCCAACCCCATGATTGCAGGTAATTTGACTGCATTGGTTTAGGTCCCCTTGCACAAGGTGTCAATGCATGGTGTTTCAAGCATCATATCAAGAAGTTCTTTGCCTCTTAAATCTGGAAACTTTTGGGTTGGTGCAAAGTGTAAAATGGGACAGGAAACCCCACTTATAAAGTTGTACATAGATATTATATGGTTTTTATTATACCTGCAAAGTCTTTGATGTGAATGCATGCTTCAAGTGAATTTTTGTGAAACCAATATAACTTCCTGTCTATAAGCTATACGACAATTCCATGTACTTGTTGACAAAAACTGACATTGCCTGTCGAACCAGTTCTATTATATCAGATTACGTTAGTCACATGAAATTTTATTCATCCAATTATGGTGATAACATGAAGCTTGAAGCTGCCACGATCAAATTCATTATAAAAAGGTGGTAGTGCATTTTCTCACCGCTCCTGTTCATTTTGGAGACTCAGAAATTTGATCTCACCATCTGCATCTCCAACCCAATGTAATAAGACGTATCTTAGCCTCTCCTCATTCTGGATCAATCTATTTTCAGCTCTACAGATTGTCCATTTACATCACGTGTGTGTGCTTTGCCAAGATAAGAAATATATATATATATACAAAGCCGTGTTCCCAAAATAGACAGTCAAACTTTCTCAGAAAAATAGACTGATGCAAATGATTGCAAAATGTGAAATATATCCCTATTAGTGTCTATGGAAAGCCATGGTCATTTCACCAAACATAGAAGCCCAAACGTATTTTTCCCGCTGACCAGCTGTATATCCATGTTTCAGTAACCCACAATATTACCGTCACAAAATTATATTATACACTTTTAAGCTTGGTATAGAACAATGAAAATTTGACCATATTATATCATTTTTCACTAGATTATGTGTAAGAATCATCAACTATGCTGCATCCTACCTTCTTCTTTTCCTAATTTTTTCTTATCCATAGTCTACTGGAAGTCCAATTTAGTTTAGATTTGCTGGTTCATTTATAACATATAATACATACATTACAAATCACAGTTTTCCAACACAGTTACTTCATTTACTTGTTGTTTTATGCTTTCTGGTCAGTAAATCTGTAAGGGTAATATTATCATTGAAAAGACAGAACTATTTTGACAAACGTGAAATTAATTTTGTCATGTTCGTCAGTGACTCAGTGTATAAACAACTTTTTTAAAAAAGACTGTAACTTTTACATACTGTTTCTAAAAAGAAATACCATCAATGAATTTCCTTTAGGAGGTAAACGACCTCCCAGCTTCAATCACTGGCAACAAAGTAGGCGATGTTGTGCAATATGCAATGCAATGCACTTGATGCTCTCTCCATATATGCTATTTCTAAAAGCAGCAGACAGTCACTTTTTAGTTTATGTAAAGAATTAGTTGAAACAATGTACTTTCCACAGGATTCAGGAAATTATATGGCTAGATTTATAAAGGATTTCTGTGTTACAAAATAGCTTCTGCAAGACATGGAACTTCACCTCTAGAAGAGGTCCCGCTCGCCGTTATACTTGCTCAGATCTGAAAGGTTTGGTCCTTTGGGATGCATTTTCACAAAATCTCATTACAGGTGATTTCATTAGCACGCGATTCTAAGGTTTTTGGCCACTAAATACATAGCATTTTTGGTTAATCTGATTGGTCCAGGAACAACAGAACGTCACACATCTCATATATCAAACGTCGTAACTACCTGTTTAGCATTGATTTCTCACTGCGAAGTGTGATTGACAAGAATCGCCAGCTAATGAAATTGCCTGTAACGGTGGGAGAGGATATCCTGGAATCTGTATCCCTCTGTGGTAGGGAGGGCTATACGAGTAATGAATTATACTGCAACATTAATGCAAGGTCCATTTGCTCAAAAAATCTCTGAAGTAAGCCTGATAAGGTAATTTACAAGGTGTGCCATTGCTTTTACTGATCCTTAAAACAGCTGGTAGCCAATTATTATCATTTCACATTGTAAGTGTTTAACTGCCAGCAAGAGCTTCCAAAATTTGTACTTCAACGTTTAGGGAGCTGATGGGAGTTGCTTGATTGTGAGAGTAATCAGGAGTTAGCGGGATTTACTGGTATTAGTGGGAGTTGCAGGATTGAGAGGGAGTTACGGGAGTTACAATGTAGCATGAGTTAGAGGGGCATGTCGGGAGTCATTTGACAATATTAACTTCAAGGCACGCCTGTTGCCTTTGTTTGAAGGAGTAGGGTCACATTTCTCTCTGTGATATAAATTTATACCACTGCAAATATGTAGGCCTATCCCTTTCAAATTCAAATGAATTTCCCGATTTTACATAATACCAAAATTAAAACCGTTTCAGGCCTTGAAACATTTCTGTCTTGTTATGTCATAAATGTAAACTGACATTTTTTATTTCATATTTAATTGTGAGTAAATGTAATTTGCAAATAGAAAGAGAAAACATAGTTCAAGTTATTGGTGAACCCAAGGCACCCAGAATACCAATATGTAGGAGAACAGATCAGCAGAATTGACAGTTGGTAATGCACGTCGAAAGGTTTTCCTTTGCTCCACACTCTGCTTGCCAGAGGGTATGTTCCAAAAAAAAAGCTTCCTCTAAGCGGATGAAGGTGATTAGCTGATCACAGAAGTGCAAATAAGCCAGAGAGCAAGAGATCATTCCCTAACTCTCAGAAGTTTGATGCTAAAATAAGAATCACTTGTGGTTACTTTGGAAGCAAGAGATACACCGTTGAACATATTCTTGTATCTACCTAAGGCGTTGACACCATTACATAGATCATTATATATACTTGTTTAAAAAGAACAGTTATGGTATCCAAAATGCTGCTCTTAATCTTTGAAAAAGTTTTCTTCATTGCCAATATTAATATATAGAAAATAGAATTTTAAGACGGAATTATTATCAATTAGGAAGGGTATGCCTCAAGGCTCTATATCAGGTCAAACCCTTTTTTTTAAATTCATGTCAACGACTTTACCAGATGCGGCAATGTGTTCAACTTTACCATTCTGTATAGGCCAGAGAAAACAATTTACTTAAGAATCCAAGTTTTCTAATAGTTCCTCATGACTTGGTATCATAAAGGGGTCACCTAGCTCATTAGTATTCTTGTTCTTACTTATTTCTCTGAATATGGATTTGTATATACTAATGAGCAAATAAATGATTGAAATTGAAATTGAAAATTGACTTGTATTGTGCTAGTATAACCCAAATTTAAAGTAAGCCAGGGCAGCACAACCTCCATCTTTGTGGAGGGGAGCTGCACTTTCATTTTTGTAGACATCCATATGATAATGAGATGAGAAAACTGGGAGTACGGCACATGTCCTAATATATTGATTCAGCTTCGGCCAGAAGTCCAGAATCTTGCAGTTGCCCCAGAATAGAGTAAGCAATGCAACCTGACTCCATTTAATGTTTGATGGGCTCGTACTAAAATGAGTTCACGGGGCAGCTTTGAACTCGTACACTAAAAGCCAGAACTTTGATTAGCAAGTTTATTGCTTTTAAAACCATTAGGCGTCGGGGTTCAATGTGGAAATGCCACCATACAGTACATATTGTTCTAAAAAGTACCATTTTTTACATGAACCCTCACATATGACTGCTGTCCTTACATCATCACACAAGAATCTCATATTTCTCTTCTTTTCTAGCGTCTCACTTTGAACACAGTCCATGACGTCATCTGAAAGATAAGTGTACCTCTAAGGTTCTAGACATGCGAAGAAACCACTAGATGGCAGTCTGAAGGCTCCTTATGTCTTATTGCCTCCAGAACTAACGCCTTACTCCATTCCAAGTGCTGATGTTCTGTTATATTAACTACCACTAGCAGAGCCCACCCTACTAGGCTTTAAGAAACGAAAATAAGTATTTATCGATCTACTGATCACTGAATTATGTTAAACATTTTATGATAGGGTCCAAGAAGTATATGATAATCTGTCACACTTTACTAGGATTATAAGTTTAGTATTATTTTTTCAAAACAATTACATTGGCTCTCTCTTGGAATTATGATTCATTATCAATAACCAACCTGACTGGTGGATTGAAGGAGGAGATGTGGTATCTGGATGCAGGGGCTGATAAGATGAAGTGTTACAGGCCACGATCAACTTAGTTAATGCGGTGATATTTCATACCCAGTCACATCAATGGATAAAACTGAAGGAAATTTGCTTCCAATTGACCATTTGATATTTCACAGTTTGTCAGCATATGCATCTTACTGAAATAACACTGTACCTTCATCATTTTTTTTTTTTAAGGCCTAATTAAACTGTCTAGCAGAAAATCTTGTAAGGTAAGTGAGAAATTTGAAATTTTTCAGACTCCTATTCCAGACCCCACCTGAAGAAATTGTAGTTTACAATTTTCTTTGTTTCAGCAGAGGTTATTTGTCAATAATATCCAGAGAATGCATTTTTAAGTGATGGTAGAATTTTGTCTAAGAATGTCATTTGAACTTGTTTCCAACTGATGTAATTTATGACTCACACTTTTTTAGTATTTACAAATTGGAAATATTTTGGAAATGAATCAGTCAAAAATAAACATGAGCTAATTCCCAAAAACTAAACAGACAACTTACTATAAGGTAATTCTGTTATTAGAATAACACTTAATGTATGAGCCAATGCAAGAAAAATTCTTGATTTCATGTTGGAATTTTAAAATCAGTACAAAATGGTTAAATTTATGGCAATGGGCCCTAGACCTGTTCAAAAAAGACTTTTTATTTTATTTTGATGAGGATTGCAGTGATTCCCATTCTCCAAGCTCTAGAATGACCAAATATGACTTTTTTTTCAATTTTGGATTTTGGGAATGCCTGCCTCATGAGCCATGAAGTTTTGATGCTTAATTTAGTCAAAAACGCCTAAAATATTAGAGGGAGGTGTCATATTTTGCCTCAGATCTTCACCAGTCTTAACTGTAGGGCAACATGGGTAGTACCATATGAAAGCTGGTGAAATTATCTTTCATTGGACACCAATATCTTGGTATTTTAGATGACTTCAGTTGTCTCCAAAGCAGAAATGTGTAAATTTTAGTGTAAATTCTGACGTTTGGCAGTGCATTTTGCCTCATTTGCTCATTAAAAATAACCATCAGACAGCATGAATGGTACCACATGAATGCTTGTAAAATTGTCTTTAAATTGACATTATATTGATGTTTATTTACATCAATATTGTTGTCACTGAAGCGATGTAGCATAGTATCTCAATTTCAAGTAGCCGTTCTTCTGTTTCAATTTATCATCATTGTGCATTGATCAGAACATTTTTGTCATATTATGTTACCTTCATAGAATTGGAACATTTAACACATAAAATTTACCATGTCAAAGAAGTATCATTCTTGTGTTGCAAAATAAATAATGACTATATCACCCGAATCACGTTTGTGGTTTACAACTCAAAAGATTTAACATAGGCCTAATATTGACAACAGTAGACAGTATAACGTAAAATCACCCATGGCTGGGCATTACGTACAAGTGCTAATACTCTGACATACATAATTACATCATCCAACATCTCTGTCAGCCAAACACAAGCTCTTTTTACTGAAGCATTTCAATGTTGTTTTTTTGTTAAGATTTAGGCCTATGGATAGAAATATTTGTGTCAGAATGTTATTACTAGAACTCTTTTACCTGGTCCTGCTGCCACCTTTTCACAACTTGGCTGTCGATCGACAGTTGATGAGCAATGGTTTGGAATCTTCTGCTGTGGCTGCCTGAAGCTGCAGCATTAGACCTGTTCAAAAAAGACTTTTTATTTTATTTTGATGAGGATTGCAGTGATTCCCATTCTCCAAGCTCTAGAATGACCAAATATGACATTTTTTTCAATTTTGGATTTTGGGAATGCCTGCCTCATGAGCCATGAAGTTTTAATGTTTAATTTAGTCAAAATCGCCTAAAATATTAGAGGGAGGTGTCATATTTTGCCTCATATCTTCACAAGTCTTAACTGTAAAGCAACAAAGGGAGTATCATATGAAAGCTGGTGAAATTGTCTTTCATTGGACACCAATATCTTGGTATTTTAGATGACTTTATTTGTTTCCAAAGCAGAAATGTGTAAATTTTAGTGTAAATTTAGACGTTGGGCAGTACATTTTGCCTCATATGCTCATTAAAAATAACCATCAGACAGCATGAGTGGTACCATATGCAAGCCAGTAAAATTGTCTTTAAAATGACACCTTTTTAGAATTATTTGGACAATTCTTGTTGTCTTTAAAACTCTTATTTCTTAATTTAAATGAGTTAACTGTCCAAATTTATTGACATAGTGTATTGATAAGAAAACTATCTAAATTTGGTGCCTTATTGAATTATTTTATAGATTTTGTTTTCGTTTACAATATTCAACAAATTAAATTTACCATGCATATATAACAAAAGTAATTTATCATGTCTTTAATGTCTTTCTAACGAGAAAATCCGTTGCTGAATGCGGGGAGAACATAAATCAAAATTTGTGGCGAAGTTGATAATGCGATTCACAACAGTCAGTGTCTCCTTGTCACATTTTTGTATCCAAGTATGCTACTTATGTCAGAAAACACATTAAAAACCTGAAATTGTGAATCACAGTATGCTAGAGAACTTTGTCAGTATCATTTGTAATCATAATCTAAAACCACGTTTCAGTGAACTTCTGCTGTTGATGAATGAATAATGACATGAACATCCACAAATCACTGCTATGGTTCTTTTACCCTTTGTTTAAAAAGTAATCATGGACATATGAGGATAGACCGGAAAAGGTAATGGGAGATAAGGAAGGCTACATCTGATGTAAAATTATAAGCTGTTTTTGGAATTTGTAGGAAACAACTGTTGGCCACTAGTAAAAATTAGAAACATTAAAACATTAGGTTTGACATAGTCATGATAGTGTGACAAAATGAAGCTGCAGCACAGGCAACCTATGGGAGGCAGCTAATTTACTTGATGAAGGTTTGAACTGTTGACAGAAAACTGAATTGTCTGTTTCACACCAGCCATACTGGTTGTTAACAATGATAAAAATTATGAGCGCAGGACGCACTGTTGACTCGATTTGACTCGATCCAACTTGGCCTACTGAAGTGAAAAAAAAAAAACAGAATAATAAATATGGATAACAATTATTATCATTGCAAGAACTTGTCAAGACTGAAACTGTGAAACAAGCAATTCCACAAAATGATTTGTTTTTAATCAATGTTAAGTCTTTGACAGCCGAGAGCAACTTTGTAAGTACATGACAAGTACAATGTCTGTTACATTGACAAGACATTTTGCTGAATTTACTCTCATGCTACCTTGAACAAGTTGTTGTAGACATATATCCATGAGACTTTGTTACCCTGCCTTGACTTTCTTAATTATTATTGTTTTCATAGCTCTGTGTTTTTTTGAAAACTTTGTTTTGCAGTTAAACCGTGACATCATCGGGTATCTGTCAATGTGATTGGTCTAATCTTCAATCTGTGACATATCAGTTCAGAGTTTGACATCACAGTTAATGAAAAAGGAATTTAAAACTGTCAGGCAATGTTACTATTTGTGTACAACCACAACAAACAACGCATGTCTAAGCTGAGTGTGTGTAGCACCTCATTGTTTTCCAAACAAAATGTGTTGCTGTTTTTCACAATACACCAGTCATCACAATTTTAAACAACTTTTTTTGTCAGTAATTGCAACTCTCATTTGAGGGTAAGTAGTCTGTTTGGTTCAGTTACAGTGCATAGTGAAACATACATCATCCATGTGTCACTGCACTTGGTCAGTTTCCTGAAATATGTGCCTGTAATAAACAAAATTATTCAACTAAATCTCTGACATAACAGTTTTGGAATGAAGCAAATTGCAAACTTGAAAAACACGTAGCTATGAAAACGATAATAATATTTCCGTTGCTTGTATTAGGCCCTCATGTTCAATATAAGTATAGGTTATTCACCATGGGAGAGGGAATATGTGATTTATCAACCAAGGGCTTTAGCCCGGTGTGTGATAAACACATATTCTCGATCTCATGGTGAATAACCGGCCTATACCATGAGACAAACACTGAAACGGTCAAAAACGAGACGGTAAGTGGACTACATAGAGTATGGGATTTATTGCAGTGAAATACAGGCTTGTGTTTGGCTGACAGAGGTGTTGGATGATGTAATTATGTATGTCAGAGTATTAGCACTTGTACATAATGCCCAGCCATGGGTGATTTTACGTTATACTGTCTACTGTTGTCAATATTAGGCCTATGTTAAATCTTTTGAGTTGTAAACCACAAACGTGATTCGGGTGATATAGTCATTATTTATTTTGCAACACAAGAATGATACTTCTTTGACATGGTAAATTTTATGTGTTAAATGTTCCAATTCTATGAAGGTAACATAATATGACAAAAATGTTCTGATCAATGCACAATGATGATAAATTGAAACAGAAGAACGGCTACTTGAAATTGAGATACTATGCTACATCGCTTCAGTAACAACAATATTGATGTAAATAAACATCAATATAATGTCAATTTAAAGACAATTTTACAAGCATTCATGTGGTACCATTCATGCTGTCTGATGGTTATTTTTAATGAGCATATGAGGCAAAATGCACTGCCAAACGTCAGAATTTACACTAAAATTTACACATTTCTGCTTTGGAGACAACTGAAGTCATCTAAAATACCAAGATATTGGTGTCCAATGAAAGATAATTTCACCAGCTTTCATATGGTACTACCCATGTTGCCCTACAGTTAAGACTGGTGAAGATCTGAGGCAAAATATGATACCCCTTCTAATATTTTAGGCGTTTTTGACTAAATTAAGCATAAAACTTCATGGCTCATGAGGCAGGCATTCCCAAAATCCAAAATTGAAAAAAATGTCATATTTGGTCATTCTAGAGCTTGGAGAATGGGAATCACTGCAATCCTCATCAAAATAAAATAAAAAGTCTTTTTTGAACAGGTCTAATGGGCCCTTATGCTTTCGGATATTTTTTTTCCGAAAAAAAAAAGACCAGGTTATTTTAAACAAAAAACTGACATCATTACATTATGGCTGTTGTTATTGCAGTTATATACGGATGACGCGGTTATTCTTGCATCATTCCTCTTTTTAAAGTCTTGTGACGTCATCTGCAGGATCAGTGTCTCTCGTTCTTGCTGGCATGTCAAGAGTCATTTTGGTGACACTTATTGCAAATTACTGAGCTCTTACATTTCCTTTTGTCTTGATATTGGCCTTTTCTGTCTCTAAGCGGGTATATAAGTGGGACATCATCTGACAAAATGAAATAAAAGCCAATACAATAATTATTCTACATATATACATACTACTACCTATCACTTTGTTTTATAATTCTGTTATACCCAGTGTTATGCTCCGTCGGTATAGTGGAAAAGCTGCAGTAAAGCTTTGCAAAATAAACTTCCGAGATGTGGAAAGATAATTTGCCAAATTGTTCAGAATGATTTTGATTACATCATCCAATTGATGTACATAAGGACAAGTGTGTTTGTTTACCAATGAAAATAATTAATGACAACTCACATCCACTCTATAGCTATTACTCTGTTCTCCCACTGTAAAGATATTACTCTGGTCTCCCACATTATGCCAAACAAAAAAGTTCCAATGTACTTTTGTATCATAATTCTCTAGAGATAATAAAACTATAAGTAATTTACAATACTGCACAGATTTTGTCTATCAAATCAAATTCGATGGTATTTGTCCAATGTCTACATAGCTAATAAACAATCTTATGTCTTATGTCTTGACTTCTTGGAAGCGTTATTTTGGAGTTAATTATCACCAACTCTGTAGCCACACCATTTAGATTTACCAAGACGCATTAGCTCCAGCACACTAATTTTAGCCAAAGTAGATGTGTGTCAGACCTTTTCTTCCTGGAAATCCTAAATTTAGCTTATCTGATATGGCCAACACTTAATCAAATCTTTGGCAATTTTGTACCAACCTCAGATTCTAAAAATTTAATTTATGCTGAGCTGCACAGTCTTTTCTTGGCAACTCAGGAAAGGAAATGTTTCCACAATCTATATTTACTCATAGTGAAATAGAATCACACTTCAGAAACAAGGGCTCTACTTTGAAATGTTTAATTTTACTTCCAAAATAATTTTGATGCCCAAAGAGAACACAGAAAATGTGTTACATTTAAATGACAAGACAGACATCTTCCCAGGTTTGGTACTGCAACTTTATTTTTAAGTTGATAAAAGGCATATACATGTATTTCTTTAGTATATCCATTCCAGTAGAGTATTTTACCAAGGGTAATGCTTGTCTACAGAGGTGGCCCCTCATACCTTGCCCTACAGTGCTTTTCAACATCAGCAAAAATAACATCCCTCCTCTCTTGCATCTTCACAGCATAGACTCATCAGTAGCCATTTGCCTGTACTTGCGATAATTGTACTGAAGGAAGATGACATCCACCTTTCATCCTGTGGCTAAATACAGCAAAAACACGCTGAAGAAAACTGAGATTGCCCCTCTATTTTCAGATGTTTACAAAGTTGTATGCTCATCTTCAGAACTTATACTTCCTTTGCAACTTATGATAGTGAATTGTTATATATAACATCATATCAAAGTTGCTCCATAATATAATATATATAATTGTATAAATTAGTAGTTTATTTCTGCACAAGAGTGCTCTGATAAATGGACAGTGAAAATTACTTAGTGTTTGTGGCGGCAAGGAAATCTAATATACATTCAGATGACAATGGCTTCCATTATGCAGTGTACTCCCAAGACATGAGAAGTAGGGTAGGTTGATTTTGCAAAAATCTTTGAATTTCAATTTTGGACAAATTGGGATAGTGACATTTTCATGTCAAAAGGTCAAATCCAAAATTTCAGGTCTCTAACTCTAATACTTTTTTGAGGAATCCATTTGAAATTTCAAGTTTTAAGACATTTTTGCTTGGTGCGCCGATTCGCGGTATTCGATAACTCTGTCAATTTAAGAGATAAGACAATGAAACTGGTATAGTTGGACAGGGCTCATTTAGACCTTCATTTTGAATATCAACATCAATGGTCTAGGCCAAATTTGAAGGTTCAGTAAATTCAGATTGTGGCAACTTCTTTTTTTTTGCTTGACTTGCAAATCAAAGCATGATATTATAGGTGTACATGTATCTCTATTGGCTGTTGAGATGTCTGGTGTCAATAGCAATCTTAGGAAAAGCACCCAGAACTATAATATTGTCATCATTGCCAAAACAATAATTGCCTCAGGTATCCAGAATAGAACCCCAGATCTGAAGAACTTGCAAAAATATTAAAACAGGCGACAGGTTATCTGATTTGTCAGTGAATCATTTCAGGATCAGGTTCAGTATTATGATGTACTGAACAAGTAGAAATGGAATCCAGGCACCCTTCAAACCAAGAGAGAAGTTAAAATAGAACAACTACCTGGTTGGAAATTGCGTTTATATTTCTGTACTGGCGTTTAGAAGTTGTAACATAAAACGTCCCTGATTTGCAACTATTAAGGTACAATAAAAAATATTTTACATGCGTTTATAATGGAACCTAGAGGTGTTATAACGAGGTCTGGATAGCTTATTAGACAGCTCTTAATGTCATCACTGGTGCCATACAGAGTACATCATGACTTTTGGATTGAGAAAATGACATTTCAAAAAGAATATCAATGCTCAGAGATAGAGAGAGAAAATTATTTAGCTTTTTGTGTGCAGTTCAATGTATATATCTCCTTTATGCTTGATGCTTGCTGTGAACTTGTTTGCACATTGAACTTCTATCTCTCATCTTTGATTTATTTTAGAATTAAGCTGTGTATGTATTATATAGCTGGAAAATAATATAACAACTCTGCCCATTTCATAGGTTTACCTAACGAATCTGTTACTTCTTCCATACAGGGTGTCTAAAGAAAAAGAGGACAGTCAACACAATTGGATTTGTTTACATTTTATTTTGTGCCAAGCATCATTATTCAACAAAACATGATTTGTACATGAACAGTATATTCAGAACAGTCAAATTACCCATTATTCGCACCCCTTGATGTGGTAACTCTCTGCAGATGAGACATAAATGATGCAAAAGCGTGTTTCATGCTCTCTACGAACATTTTGCCCTATGCAGAAATGGCGGAGGCCTTTAACTTCAATGCGAGGGTTGCGATAACTTTCTGGATTCTGTCTCCCAATTTGCCCATACTGAATAATCCACTGGGTCCAGCCCAGGAGACAAGGGGTGGCACTCTACCTGGCTCAGGAGGCTTGTTTTGAGGCATTCCTGAGTCTTCTTCGCAGTATGAACAGGTGCTACACCTTGTAGGAAGACGATTTTGCCAAAAGAGTTCCTCGTCTGATGCCATGTCACCCCAAATTATTTCAGAATGTTACTATAAACATTTGCATTGATTCCGGTACTCTGGTCAATGGTTTATTTGAGAAATTTTTGTGATTTTCTTGTTATTAGATGACTCCATGTTGAAGACCAAGTGTTAGGTCCTGAATTGAAGTATCGACAGCTGGAGCATAAGCAAATGTCCCACTACTCACGCATGAATCATTCCTACTCTCACAAGCACCATAAATGGTGATAAATTTCTAATCAAGAATGAGGAAAACAGGACGACCTTTTTCAGTTTAGAGCAATGCAAGCACTTGTGCATATCATGCTTGCATTTTGCCTTTAGTAGTGATCTAATTCACAAATAAACATATTTGAAAAAACTTATATGGCTGACTATCAAATCCGTTCTTATATTAAACTTACCACCAAATTCTGAACTTATATGGGTGTGACAAAGCAGAAAAGTGACTGTCCTCTTTTTCTGTAGACACCCTGTACTTCCAATATGGCACATTGTGAGACCTCCAATGCTTTGTCAGAGTGTTATCCAGTAAGCTGGCATAGAATGTATAGAATTGAATACAACCAGGACTAAGTGAAAGATTTTTTTTCAATAATTATCTGTTCACTGCTGGTTTGCATCATCAGATATGACTTTCTTTCTCCTAATCATGAATTTTATGAAAAGTGCAGATGTAAAATCATCCGAAACCCATCATGTTGGTATTCAAATTGTAGGTATTTTTGTTAGCTTCTCAAATATGCTAGTTTTATTTCTGTATGATGAGAAATGGCAAAGTTATACGTAACCGCGAGTTTGCAAAACAATCGAAAAATGTTTGAAATGTCAAAAATTCAATGGCATTTCCTCAAAAAACTTTTCAAGTTAGAGACCTGAAATTTTGGATATAGCCTTCGAATGTGAAAATGTCACTATCCCAATTTGTCCAATGGCGAAGTACTGAA
The DNA here is from genome assembly GCA_026936325.1 of Platynereis dumerilii. Taxonomy (NCBI): domain Eukaryota; kingdom Metazoa; phylum Annelida; class Polychaeta; order Phyllodocida; family Nereididae; genus Platynereis; species Platynereis dumerilii. The sequence continues at coordinate 31,509,925 of JAPTHN010000001.1, read as the reverse complement.
ATCAACCTACCCTAATGAGAAGTTATTATACCTTCAGTTTTTGGAATGAGGTCAGCTGCTGTTTTTCTTCCATAAAATGAACTTAATTTTGTGTGTTTCAAGGACTAGTAGATCTGCCCAGATTCATCATTGTATCAATTAAGTATGACAGTAGGAATTATACAAATCCAGCAGTCTACTTGATATTGCATTTGTTGAACAACGAATGGCCCAAACAGCAAAATTGTTTTTCACACTTTTTTCTGAATGGCTTGATTTAAATTGTCAATAATAAAAGTTCCTCAGTACATATAATCTATTTTAACTTCCGATGGATTTTTAGGACACCTTTATACATTTCGCGAACCAATTATTTCCAGAGAGGACCTTATTTTGTCACCAGCTTGGAAATCTATATAACTATTCCACAGAACAGTTAATTATTTGGGTTTTTTTTTTCTTTCTTGTATTCGTGTGGATTGTCAAACAACAGATTGTGATCTGTGCCTGTTCTCAGATGTTGCATAACAGATCAAAAATGTCCTGCTGTGATCAGAAAGTGTCCAAGCAAACACAATCTTCTCTCTTAATCAGTTAATTATTGGTTTTTAGCACTTGTTCACGTTGGCCAAATGCAACATTGAAATATTAATCAGGTGGTTTTTTAATTTTCGAAGCCTATTTCTAACTGCGTAGTGCAAAGTCTTGTGTTTAAACAGACATTCTTTTGGTTTTCAAAGTTCTAAAGTTCCATTTGAATCTTTCTAATTTCAGAATTATTTTGTGGCACTGGTAATGTTGTACAATCCACTAAAGATTATTTACTTTTAAAAGATTTCCCAACCACATGATTGTAGGTAATTTTACTGCATTTATGAGGTCCCCTTGCGCAACACGGAACACGATAGAAAATCTTACTACTTTTTCTGATGAATTGAGTAACTACTTGTATCAATTTCAAAATGATAAACATGTAATAATTACGGGAGATTTTAATATAAACTTACTTAAATTTAGGGAGAATAATCATATAAATAATTTTCTTGAAAACATGATTACCAACAGTTATATCCCAAAAATAACTGTACCTACTCGCCTTACTCAAAACAGTGGAACCTTGATTGACAACTTCTTTATAAAAATATCACAAAACTATTCCTCTACAACAGCTGGAGTGTTAATGCATCAAATTTCTGATCATCTCCCATACTTCTTAACATTAGATTACTTAAGCTATTCAAATCCGAAAATTAAACATATAAAAGTAAATTCTGGTCATAAAAATAGTTATGCCAATCTGAAAGAAGAATTAAGAACTATGCAGGTTGAAAATGCTCTGCAACAAGTAGTTGGAATAAATGTCAATGAAAGCTATCAGAAATTTAATGATATTTTAAGCTCCCTTGTCAATAAACACTTTCCTGTTAAAATTGTAAGATATAACAAACATAAACACAAAAAGTCAAATTGGATATCTTTTGGTATAATAAAGTCAATCTCTTTTAGAGATAAACTCTATCGCAAACTAAAAGCAACTTCTGAGAGTGATGTTAATTACAATGCGAGAAAAATTAACTTATGTACTTATAATCGAATATTGAAACAATGCATACGACAAGCCAAACAAGACTACTTTCAGAAACGTTTTAAAAATTTTAAAAATGACATTTGTAATACTTGGAAGACAATTAATGAAATATTAAATCGTACCAGTAATAAAAGTGACTTTCCAAAACAATTTAGAATTAATGATAGTCTTATAGGTAATAAAAGCATAATAGCAAACGAATTTAACAAATACTTTGTAGAAATTGGACCAAAATTAGCAGAAAGCATTAATCAACCAGTTGGAAGAACTTTTCAGCAATACTTCAGTAACATTCAGACTACTAGTCATTTCAGTTTTGAAAGTGTAGACGAAGAAACCGTTATTAAAGTAATTGATAACTTGAAACCCAAGACTAGTCAAGGCATAGACAAGATGTCAAATAAGTTACTTAAATATGTTAAATGTGAACTTGCAGGTGCGCTAACTCTTATTATTAACCAGATGATCACAACAGGCAAATTTCCAACATTACTTAAAATTGCTAAAATATCCCCAATATACAAAAAAGGAGATAACAGTTTACTGTGTAACTACAGACCAGTTTCAGTTTTACCCAGTGTGTCAAAGGTCTTTGAGAAGATTATCTACAACCAACTATACAAATATCTTGTTGATACAAATTTACTTTATGACAGCCAATACGGCTTCAGAAAGAACCACTGCACTGAATATGCTGCGCTTGAACTAATTGACAGAGTAATCAAGGAAATGGATAGTGGCAGAATTCCTATCAACATTTATTTAGATCTCTCAAAGGCCTTTGATACACTGGACCACAATATACTTTTGGAAAAACTTAGTATGTATGGAATACAGCATACCGCTTTAGAAGTCTTCCGCAGTTACTTGTGTGAAAGACAACAATATGTGGTATTTGATGATGTAAGCTCAGAGTTATCACAGATTACATGTGGTGTGCCCCAGGGATCTATCCTGGGGCCACTTCTTTTTATAATATACATGAAGGACCTTAGATTTTCAAGCTCAGTCTTTGATATGGTCATATATGCAGATGACACTGCTCTCTGCACAACTATTAATATCAGTAGTGATAATGCAACCAGTCTGAATGCTGAGTTATTGTTAATTAATGAATGGCTTAAGATAAATAAACTGTCATTGAATGTAGCTAAGACCAAAGCCATACTTTTTCATGCACCTCAAAAGAAAGTAACTTACCCTGATTTAAAGATTGATGGCCACAATATAGAGTTTGTTTCAAGTTTCAATTACCTTGGCATTATTCTTGATGAGAATTTAAAGTGGAAACCCCACATAGACACTTTGAGTAAAAAAATTTCAAAAACTGTAGGGATTATAAATAAGATGAAAAATTTTTTACCAACAGAGATTTTGCTAAATATTTATAACTCCTTAATTGTGTCATACTTAAATTATGGAACTATCTTGTGGGGATGGAAGCTTAACAATCTATTCAAGCTTCAAAAAAAGGCTGTCCGTTCAATTGCAAGAACTAAATATAATGCACATACAAGCCCACTATTCAAAAAACTTAATATTCTGAAGATACAAGATATACGTGCACTGCATGACCTTAAGTTCTGCTATAAGTATGTGAACAAACAATTGCCGCAATACTTCTATGAACTACAAGAAGACACTACTCATGGTCATTTCACCCGACAGAGAGAGATGCTTCGTCTTCCTGCTGTGAGACATGATTTTGCAAGGCAGGCAATAAGGTATCATTTTCCTTTTGTATTTAACAACATGGATCCAAATTTCAAGGCAAAAATAAGTACCCACAGCTTCTTTGGGTACAAACTTTATATCAAGAAAAAGATTATTGACTCTTATGAAACTGTTTGTTTAATTGATAATTGTTACATATGTGGTTGTTAGTGTCCCCAGGTCTCCTGCCTTGTCTCTTCTGATGTTATCTGCTAAATTTCCTTTGCAGTCTTTTTCTTTAAAATTTCTTATTCTAATGAATTTTGGGGATTTTTGTTTTTGTTTACTTTGTTACCTTCTCTCAGTATATATACTATGCACTAAATCTGAATCAATTGTATACTAAGTTTTTTATTTTCCATATATTATGTCATATTTACAAAAGGGTGGCCTCTCTGCAGCGACAAATAGTCTTTGAGAGGTCTCCCTTCCCATTACATATAATATTTAAAAGAATAATATTTGAACATTGTAAATTATGGGAAAAAATAAAATAAATCTGAATCTGAATCTGAAAATGTGTCAATGTATGGTGTTTCAAGCATCGTATCGAGAATTTCTTTGCGTCGTAAATCTGGAAACTTTTGTATTGCTGCAAAGTATACAACGGGGCAGGAAACATCACTTAAAAGTTTTAGATTGAAATTCTTGTGGTTTTTATTATCCCTGCAAAGTCTTTGATGTGAACGCATGCTTCCACTGAATTGTTGTGAAACCAAAATAACTTCTTGTCTAAGCTGTACAACAACTCTGTTTAGTTGTTGACAAAAACTTGCATTTTTGTTTTAACGAGGCCTATTATATCAGGTTATATTGGCCATATTACATTGTATTCATCAAATCAGGGTGATGATGTATTTAAAGCTCCATTATTTCTGCCATGGTAAAATCCACTGTGAAAACCAATAAAAAAAAGCAATAATAGTTATTGTATTTTCACACCAACCCTGTTTATTTTAGAGACTCATATGTATTTGATCTCATCATCTACATCTCCAACCCAATGAAATAAGACGTATCTTAGCCTCTCCTCATTCTGGATCAATCCATTTTCAGCTCTACAGACTGTCCATTTACATCACGTGTGTGTGCTTTGCAAAGATAAGATATATATGCAAAGCCGAACTCCCGGAATAGACAAACAAAATTTCTCACAAAAATAGACTGATGCAAATGATTGTAAAATGTGCAATATATCCCTATTTGTGTCAGCAAAAATCTATGGCAAGCCATGGTCATTTCACCAAACATAGAAGAACATACGTATTTTACCTCCTGGTCAGCTGTACATCCATGTTTCATTAACCCGCATTATCACCTGGTTGGATGTGAATATCACTGTTTACAGTAAAAATATCAGGGGCTATGATATTGTAAAAAATACCACCCTTCAAGGGCGATATTTTTTAACAATGGTTATGACATCACCAGCATTTCAGCTGCCTGATGATGTCACAAACCAAACAAGGGCCAGAATAATCGGATTGTGACGTCATGTCCATTGTTGCTCCATGGTGACGTCACATTTTTGTAATGGCAGAAAATAATCCCTCTTTATAACTGACAATTTGAGGTAAAACCAGGTGATAAAAACAAAACAACCACGCGTCAGGGCACTTCGTACAATATCACTCGCTGTTGTGTGAATTAATATCACTCTCGCCCTGCGGGCTCGAGTGATATTAATTCACACAACAGCTTGTGATATTGTTACTCAGTGACCCTGACTTGGGTTGTTTTGTTATAATATTACCGTCACAAAATTATATAACACATTTACACTTAAACTTGGTATAGAACAATGAATATATGCTTCGATTTGGCTATTCTGTCAACCAGACCCAAAAATCATGAACTTTCCACTTAGGTTTGATCATTTAAAGTAATATATATAAGAACAGCATATTGACATTCATGGAGATAACTCACATAAGGACAAATGCCACAAGTTGGTAAAATTTGGAATTTCTGCATGGTGAAATAGGCCAATAAATCAATAATCACTGATATGCTTCCTATGTGTTATTAGATTCCAAATCCAAAAAATTTGAGGTTGTATATGCGTTTTTGTGACGTCTATGCCAAATTATGCTAGTCAATCTAAACATGATTTTGAAGAAATTACTAACTTAAAATGCAGTTTATTCAAAACGAAACTTTGTTTCTTCAAATACCTCTGCAGTAAAGACTTCTTAAGATATCACTATGAAACTTGCACACATTTTGTTGAATAATATTCTTAAAACAAACAAAAAACAGATTTTTCATTATTTGCCTTCTCATACCTTCTATGGTGTAATTAGCAGGTAATGCCGAAAGCAAGCTCTGCACTTTTTGTCAGCCATAAACACAGGGCCATTATACCATGATAGGTTTGACTACACCCTATTTGTTTATACCGCGATCAACTTAGTTAATGTGGTGATACTTTGTACCCCAGTCATATCAAAGTATAAAAATTGAAGGAAATTTGCTTCCGATTGACCATTTGATATTTCAGAGTTTGTCAGCATATCATCTTACTGTGAAATAACACTGTACCTTCATAAAATCTGGTGAGAAATTTGATATTTTGCAGACTTCCTATTCCAGTCCCCAGTTAAAGCAATTGCATGCTTTTCAGCAGAGGATATATTATATCATGAGAATACCTTTTTAAGTGATGGAAGAATTTTGTCTATGAATGTCATTTGAACTTGTTTCCAACTGATGTAATTTATGACTCACACTTTTTGTATATACAAATTTAAAATATTTGCAAAAATAATCAGTGAAAAACATACATGAGCAAATCCCAAAAACTTTAAATGGACAGCTTGCCCTGGGATAATTTTGTTAATAGAATAACACTTAACAAAAGAGTCAAAGCAAAAAAATTCTTGATTTCATGTTGGAATTTTAAAATCAGTACAAAATGGCTAAATGAATGATAACGGGCCTTTATGCTTTCAGATTTTTTGTTCCGAAAACAAAAAAACCAGTCCATTTTAAATCGAAGAACTGACACCATTGTGGCTGTTGTCATTGTAGTTATATGGATGACAGGATTATTTTTGTATCAATCCTCTTTTCAAGTCTTCCAACGTCAGTCTGTGACGTCATCTGCAGGATCAGTGTCTCTCGTTCTTGCTTGCATGTGAAGAGTCATTTTGGTGACACTTATTGCAAATTACTGAGCTCTTACATTTCCTTTTGTCTTGATATTGGCCTTTTCTGTAATAAGTGGCTATATAAGTGGGACATAATCTGACAAAATCAAATAAAAGCCAATATACAAATTCATCTCATATATACAGACTACTATCTATCACTTTGTTTTATAATACCCAGTGTTATCTCTGTCAGTATGGTGGAAAAGCTGCGGTAAAGCCTCGCAGAATAAACTTTCGAATGTAGAAAGATAATTTGACAAATTGTTCAGAATGATGATGATTACATAATCCAATTGATGTACATAAGGACAAGTGTGCTTGTTTTCCAATGAAAATAATTGATGACAACTCACATCCACTCTATACCTATTACTGTGTTCTCCCACTGTATAAATATTATTCTCATCTCCCACATTATGCCAAACAAAAAGGTTCCAATGTACTTTTGTACATTAATTCTCTAAAGATAATTAACTCTCAGTAATTTTTCAATATGGCACAGATTTTGTCTATCAAATCAAATTTGATGATAATTATCCAATGTCTACATAGCTAATAAACAGTCTTATGTCTTAACTTCTTGCATGGAAGCGTTATTTTAGAGTTAATTATCACCAACTCTTTAGCCACTCCGTTTAGATTTACCAAGACGCCTTAGCTCAAGCACGCAAAAAAGATGTGTGTCAAACCTTTCCTTCCCGGAAATCCTAAACTTAGCGTATCTGATATGGCCAACACTTAATCAAATCTTTGGCAATATCGTACCAACCTCAGATTCTAAAAATGGAATTCATGCTGAGCTGCAGTCTTTTCTTGGCAACACAAAATGGTTTATTTTACTTCCAAAATAATTTTTGTATCTCTTGAGATATCACCAGAAGCATCCATGAACTGAGTCTGATGCCCAAATAGAACATAGAACATGTGTTACATTTAAATGACAAAACAGACATCTTCCCAAGTTTGGTACAGCCTGAAATGCATGCATAATTATATTGCATCATGCTCCATAAACAGATATTTCAATTTAAGGTTTTTTTTTTTTTTTTAATTTCTAAAAGAAAGAAGGCATATATTTCTTACATCCATTAATTGCAGTACAGTATTGAACCCATGGTAATGGCACAGGGGTGGTCCTTCATTCCTTGCCGTACAGTGATTTTCATCATCAGAAAAAATAACATACATCCCTCCTCTCCTGCATCTTCAAAGCATATCACCTGCCTATGCAACTCATCAGCAGCCATTTGTTGTACTGAAAATGTACATGTATATACATCAGCCTTTCATCTTAAGGCTAAATACAGCAAAAACACACCGAAGACAGCTAAGATTGCCACACTATTTTCAGATGTTTACAAAGTAGTATGCTCATTGCTAATCTTCAGAACTTCTACTTCCTTTGCAACTTATGATAGTGAATTGTTATATTTAACATCATATCAAAGTTGCTCCATAATATAATATATATATAATTGTATAAATTAGTAGTTTATTTCTGCACAAGAGTGCTCTGATAAATGGACAGTGAAAATTACTTAGTGTTTGTGGCGGCAAGGGAAATTAAATATACATCCAGATGACAATGGCTTCCATTATGCAGTGTACTCCCAAGACATGAGAAGTTATTATACCTGGAAAGAAAACATTTTAGGTACAATATGCTATGCTACTGATGAATAGCTGTCTTACACAAATCTGAAATAATGATGAATCAGGACCTATGGTGCATTTAAAAAATGGACATGTAATTCAAGTCTGCAAAAACACCAGTGATAGATATCCCTCAAGCCATGAAAACTTAAGCTTTTTTTATTCGAATTTAAAAAGTAGCGTAAGTTGCAGTCCGGAGTTGCGACAGATGCCCTAGGGGATATGTGTCAAGCAAAGATAAATGCCTTTTTATTTGAGAGTCTACTTCCAGAAAGAGCTGCCATCACTGAGCACAAAACTTTAATCTTAAGACATCCATGGAACATCACTTGTAAGCCTACAATCTCTCATCCTTACCTGGAATCTTAGTTACCGTGAGTGGTGGTGGGCGAGAAGTAATCTGCTAAGATAATTACGTTTTCAGACAGGAAATACATTCTGCATCATTTATACAAAATGTGTGACATATCTACCCAAGTGCAGCTTTCAATAATGAAGTATAGCTCAGCTTGCGTCAAACGAAAATTATCATGATATTTATACCATTGGGCACCTCTGTCAGCCAATCACAAGCCTGTATTTCACTGCGATAATTCCCATATTTTTTGTTGTCCAGTTATTGTCTCATGTTTAAATAAATTATACGAGTTGCTGCCTGTTACACAAGTTATCATAGAGGCTTTTTGTAATAGTAAAACGATTCTTGGATTTAGAGGTATATAGTTAACTAGAAGCTGCCCATTATGTCATGAAAGAGAAAGTGGTAGGGCAACTTTAGTGCATGAAGACAGTAAAATAGAAAAGCAAAATACAAATTTAGGAGTGAAAGTTGTGGAAGTGAGAAAGGAAAATACAAATTGAGGAGTGCAAGTTGTGGTAGTGAGAGGCAGTTGCGATGTAGTCTAATGATAATTGAATGGCAAAGGCACATGAATGGAACATGATGATGAGCTGTGCTAGTAATAGATAATGAATCAGTTAATGGCAATGAAGTAGGTGGCAGAATTGTCTTGATAGAAAGTTATTGAATGTTATTTGTTAAGCATTTAATGTTTAAAGAAGAGTTAGTGATGGGAAAGAGCTACAAAACACATCTGTGTTTTGGGGTGTAGTTTGGGAAATATCCTGAAGGTGGCAGATAGATTTACTGGAGCCAGTGGCAGCCCCTGTGGTAAGGAATTGCAGCGGGTGAAACTCATGCAACTCTAGTGTCAAAGTGGATTTAGGGTGGATTAGGTAAATAAGGGAGAGGTAATGGGGCTGTTAGGGTGTATCTTAAGTAAAGTGGTGCTGAGGAAGGATAGATGAAGTGTTTAGGTAAGTGGGATGCATGAGGAAGGTGCTGACATTGCACAACATGGCAGTGAGGTTTAGTTAAAATTTTAAGAAGATTGGCATGGTAACACAAATTTGACAGTTGAAATTGTCTATCTGAGGAGGTCTATCTGAGGAGGTATGATAACTTTCTATGTCAGAGAAACAAACATGGTGTTCTCTTATAGCTCTTTGCAGACAAGCGGCCCATTACAGTTTAAATTCATCATGAAAATATTCAGGCTGGCCAGATGACGTCAATGACAAAAGAGTGTTTTAGTGGTTTGTTTGCATCAGTTATGTTTGTAAGCTCAATCCACATTTGTCACATACCCAAAGTTACCCATCAGCGATGGTGTCAATAAACATTTTCAAGGTTATGAACCCAATTAGGAGATCAGAAAAGAAACATGAAATTGTCAATGACACTGCAAAGCAAGCTTGGAAGTCAAAATGGATTTCAAATGAACCGCTAATCTGTAAAGAGTCGTTTAAGAAATTTTCATTAAAGTTTTTCACGGCCTTTCTGCATATAAATTAGATGCCAGAATGAGCTTCAGATGACATCACTCTGTTGCATCAGCTGCATAGATGATATTAAAGTGTGGCAGCAGCTAAAAATTATTTTCCTCATCCTTTTTAAAGTGAAATATCTTTTGATAAAGTTATTTAGATCAATTTACAATTTTGTGCATGATCATGCTTTTAAGTACAAGTTTATAAGCTTGTCGGAAGAATAAAAAAGTCAGCTTGAAGTTGGAAGTAAACCATTGCGTGGGTTGTATATGAAACGAATCTGAGTGATCTTGGCGCTTTGAGAAGATAGGAAACATCTTAAGGACAATGCCTTTTGGTAAGATAATCAGATTATCAATCTCGTTGCATCCTCTATGATTTATTAAATCATCCTAACTGTGTGGTTGTATACATCCTTGAGAAATATGTCATATATAGGGACAGTTAAGATTTTTTTAGCACCCCCTAAGATAAATGCAGATTTTTAGTACCCCCATCATACTGAGCAATGAACACACAAAGTGCACACTTTGAAGAGTTACCCGTAGAGATTCATGCACTTTTGCCGGTAAGTGCATGTGTTTTGCGATTGTTTTCTTATGTTAATATTTCATACCCTCCTTAGACTTGGTGTAGAAATTTAGTACCCCCTCTTGAAACAAGCGTGAAAAGGTAGTACCCCTTCGGACAAAACTCCCAGCCCCCAATCTTAAATTCTGAACTTGATCCCTTAGCCTTCTTCGTTTATGTCAACCAACAAATAGTTTGTCTCCCACGTTGTATTACTTGATATGTTTAAATTTGTCTGTACTGTTAAGCTCAGGGGCGGACTGGCGGCATCTTGGGCCCCGTGGCAAAATAAGTCAATGGGCCCCCACGTCCCTACCATCGGCAATATCTAAAATAGAAAAACAAAATACTACAGGCCTAATTTGCTAAATTGTTAACTTTAAGGTGCATGGGGCCCCTACTGCCTACATGAGAGGGTGCTGTCCTTTTCAGTTGGCGTGGTTGCAACACACAATTTGAACCTGAAAGCAAAATCTGTCCCCTTCTTGAAATCTTTATTTTTTGGCATCCTTCATGGGCCCCCCTAGGTGTGTGGGCCCTTGGCAGCTGCCACTTTGCCACATAGGCCAGTCCGCCCCTGGTTAAGCTTTAACCTTCCAAAACAACTTGTCTTCCGTTATATCACCACCTGTTCAAAGAACTGTCTAGACATTATCATTTAATATTCATGACTGGGGAAACAGCTCAGCAACTCTTAGCTGTCTGCTTGCCATGGGGCTCATGACTTGGAAATGTTACAAGTGACTTGTTGCAGAGCGTGGGAGTTTCACTTTGATGTGTTTGAGACATCATTGTTTTGAAGCTGTATCTTTGTGTAGACAATGCTTTGCATAGTTACACTGTAGATCTAAGTAAGCCAATTGCCAATGATTTTTATCCTTTATAGTAGGACAAATATTAATGGGTAAATGAGGCACCTCAGCTATTTCAAAGAAAAAAATTTGGTCAGAACTTTCTGGATATCATTATAAAAGTAGGTTAATTTGGCCTAATGCATGAAACCTTCAACCATATTTGTGTACTTCGACAAATTTATTTTGCTCCCAAATGAATCATTCATCCAACAAGTAATGCTACATCCTCACAACAAGGATTTTTGCAAGCCGCGGCAGCCAAAGTTCATTTCCAGATTGATAGATAGACAGATAGATAGTGCAGCCCTCTAAGCCCAGTTCTGGGTGCTCACAAGGATTCTTTGATGAGATGGGAGAGAGAGTGGGAGTCCTCAACATGTTACACATTTACCCAATGTGCGGGATCTTTTACTTACCCAGAATAGACAGTGATACAAGGGGCCCCAAATTTAACGTCTCATCTGAACGACAACCAGGGAATTTGCATGAAGGACTACTGAAAATTTTGGGTCCCCCACCTGGGGTTCGAACCCATGCAGACAGTCCCTTCTATTCTATGTTGCCGTGAGAGCTAAGCATCAGATTGAATACTTTGATGATGAGTCTCATATAGCAGCTCAACACATTCCTTAAAACCTGTAAGACGGTTTTCTTTATTCTTGCCTAAAGAGGCGAATCTTTCATATTTAATTGGACCAGGCAGCACACCCATGGGGTATCCGGAGTCAGTCCCTTTTCCTGTAATTTACGTCTCCTTTTAATCATACATAAGATGACATCTCTCCTCTCTCCAGTGCATTGCCCTATGACTCCTGTGCCATTACAACTCCGTGCACCTTACTCTCTGGCAGTGATTGCAATAATTGCAATGAGGGAGGATGACATTCACTTTGATCTTATGACTAAATATAGCGAACGAGGAGAGAGCAAGGTTAGGTTCCCCAAACAAGTATCATGACATGTGTCTGCTGAAAAGTTTTGTATGTAAATACAAAGTCATATGATTTATGAAGTAACAATGATTACTCAGATCAATCTTCGTGAATCCTATAACACTATTCTCGGTGGCCATCTTGTGCACTTTCACTGCCACTTCAAACTCACCCGTAAGGCTTTTCCATTCTGGCCCTTTCAATATTCACACCTGCCGTCATGTCCCTCAATTGTCCTGCCATTTCAACCTTTCTCACTCTCTACACCCATCTCTCACTACCTGCCCTAATCACTCTGCCAATTAATTATCTGTGGTGGCGCTCACACCAACAACTCTAATTTCCCACCAAACATACAGAGGGCGCTTAAGTCCTTTCTCAAGAACCACCAAAGAAGACAGAGGGCGCTCAAGTAGTTTTTTCCCCACGAAACGTAAATAACAACGATCCTGCTGGATCCCACCAACGCTCCTGATGATCTTGCACTTCTTTTCAAGTTTTCCTCAGCCGCCAACCAAACTTATGCATGTGAAAAGTACATTGAACAACGAGGTAAGTATGTTATCAAAACTTTATTGATCCTTATTTCTCTTCAAGCACTCTGCCCTTCAATAAATCCGATCTGTGCCATCCAATCTTATTGCTTAGTCAATCACGAGTTACGAAGCATGCCGTCACGCTGTTAATATTAGCAGCAGCAACTTCTAACTGGCACCATTGTTTCGGAAATTTAATTCCCTACACGTTGACATAAGTTTCGGCAATGTAGGGCTACAACTTCTATGTCAAAATGACGCCCGAAGCACATGAAGTCAATGCACTTTTTCTTTCTTTTTTCCACTCAGGCCTACATCAGTTACTGTTGTACATGCGACGTTTCCTACCAATTCTAAAGAAAAATATTTTAACTGTACAAGATGCCACACATATATACTTCTATGTCAAAATGACGCCCGAAGCACATGAAGTCAATGCACTTTTTCTTTCTTTTTTCCACTCAGGCCTACATCAGTTACTGTTGTACATGCGACGTTTCCTACCAATTCTAAAGAAAAATATTTTAACTGTACAAGATGCCACACATATATAACTTCAATGACCTGCTCCACAAATGACTTCAAAGTAGACATAAAAGAGAAAAATGTGAGAAAAGTCAAATGTTTTTTTTACTGTTACACTGTATTACCAAGTTTTTACAAAGGGCGTCACTATTTCACTGTTATAGTATACTGCCTAATGCAATCAATATAACCTGCACCATTTATGTTTCACTTTCACAGGCATGCCACGCAAACGCAACAGAGCCGTTACAGCTGATCGAAACGCTAAAACTAAGAAGAAGTATGATCGCACAAGAAACACTGGTGGGCCTACCATTTTATTTCCTTTCCTTTTAGATGGCTTGCACACATTTTATTTTTCCGATCAGACTTACTTGCTTAAGCTGCTAAGTCATACATCAATGGTTGCTGTCATAACTTTGTTTATCTTTCTATCCTATAATTTTATTTTTCCAATCGGACTTACTTGCTTAAGCTGCTAAGTCATAAATCAATGGTTGCTGTCATTTTCTATCCTATCATTTTTTATACCATTTTCAGCTTCTACAAACGTCAGTCAAACTGGGTCTCCTGCACACCAGCATGAACAAACACGAACCAGTCGTGAGCAAACATCTGTGTCTTCATCAAATCCAGATCAGTCACCTCAACCAACGACGTCAACAGATCATCTCCTCATCAATCCAACACCTCGCACTAGAGCACAAAAACGGAAGCACAGTGATCGCTCCAGAACACTTGGTAACTTAAATAAATTCCTTTTTTCTCTTCTAACATACTTGCTTGAAGTCATGTAATACAATTATTATTGTTATCATATTGTATTTTTTATCATGTACTCTTGCTTTTCATTTTCAGCTTCTACAAACGTCAGTCAAACTGGGTCTCCTGCACACCAGCATGAACAAACACGAACCAGTCGTGAGCAAACATCTGTGTCTTCATCAAATCCAGATCAGTCACCTCAACCAACGACGTCAACAGATCATCTCCTCATCAATCCAACACCTCGCACTAGAGCACAAAAACGGAAGCACAGTGATCGCTCCAGAACACTTGGTAACTTAAATAAATTCCTTTTTTCTCTTCTAACATACTTGCTTGAAGTCATGTAATACAATTATTATTGTTATCATATTGTATTTTTTATCATGTACTCTTGCTTTTCATTTTCAGCTTCTACAAACGTCAGTCAAACTGGGTCTCCTGCACACCAGCATGAACAAACACGAACCAGTCGTGAGCAAACATCTGTGTCTTCATCAAATCCAGATCAGTCACCTCAACCAACGACGTCAACAGATCATCTCGATACCAACCTCCAACAACTACATTTGTCACATCGTAGAAATCAGCGCTTTGCTGCACGATCCCAAAACAGACCCATTCAAACTCATTTTATTGGCAACTTTTCTTTACTCTGTCCGTATTGCCAAGCTCTGCGTTTTCCACATGAATCTCTCAACTGTTGTCACAATGGAAAAGTTCTTCTGCCTCCGTTATCAGCTTATCCTGCTTCTCTGAGACCTCTGTTTGATGTGCATGACCAGCAAAGTAGGAATTTCAAGGATAATATTCGGCAATACAACAGTGCTTTTGCTTTCGCCTCTTTAGGAGCACAAATGGCTGAGCCTTCAAGACCTGGTCCATACTGCTTCAAAATCCATGGTCAACTGTATCACCGCTCAGGCACACTTCATCCAAATGAAGGTAGTCAACCACAGTATGCTCAATTGTACATATTAGAAGCAAATCAAGCAATGACAACAAGATTAGCTGATCCACGCAATTTAAACTGCCGTAGAGACACCATGGATATACTTCATGACACCATACAGGAGCTCAATCCATATGCTGCAGCATACAAACACATGCACCAAGTGGAGCAGGACATCAGCACTGCCACTGGAGATGTTCCTCCAGTTGTTCACATGTACTTCAAAAGAGGCCCCGACCAACGCCGATACAACCTTCCAAGTCATGATGAAGTGGCAGTTGTTTTCGTTGGTGACCAAGGAGCACCTCCAGCCAACAGAGACATAGTTGTATACCCACGCGACCGCCCATGTAGCAACATTCACTATCTTTCTGCCAATTGCGATCTCACTATCTTTCTGCCAATTGCGATCCCATGATATACCCCATTTTGTTCCCTCATGGTGATCTTGGCTGGTCACTAGGTATGAAGCACCAACCTGCTGCAAGCTCTCCCAAAAGAAATACTATCACAATGCTGCAATACTACTCTTTCCGACTAGCGATAAAAGAGGGATTTAGCATTCTTCACTCTGCATCCAAGCTCTTCCAACAATATGTAGTTGACGCATATGTCAAAACTGAAGCTCAAAGACTAGATTTCATCAGGAAAAGCCAATCAACTCTCAGAGTCGAAAAGTATCAAGGCCTTATGGACCACCTACAGAATCAAGCTGATGAACAAAGCCATCAAGTTGGTAAAATTGTCATATTACCATCATCTTTCAGTGGCAGTCCACGTTCCATGAACCAAAACTACCAGGATGCTATGGCTATCGTTTCTTCTTTTGGTAAACCTGATCTGTTCTTAACATTTACCTGCAACCCGCAGTGGCCAGAAATCAAGGAGAATCTCTTACCTCATCAACATTCAACAGATCGCCCTGATTTAGTCTGCAGAGTGTTCAAGGAGAAACTGAAAACACTACTGAATGACATAAAGATAAACCACATCCTTGGTAACATATCAGCTTGGGTCTATGTTATTGAATTCCAGAAACGTGGTTTACCGCACTGTCATATGCTCATCATCCTTGATGACGAAAGTCAGCTGAGGGAGCCTGAGGATATTGATGCTACAATCTCCGCTACAATCCCTGATCCAGTCCAGGACCCAATTCTTCACAGCACTGTCAAATCTACCATGGTCCACGGTCCCTGTGGTCATCTGCGCCCAAACTCGCCCTGCATGGAAGACGGTGTATGCACCAAAGGCTACCCAAAGGCTTTCAATGAATCCACAACTTTAGCAGTCAATGGCTACCCCCAGTACAGAAGACCTGACAATGGCAGAACAATCTCAGTGGGCGCCTACGAAATTGACAACAGGTGAGCATACTTTGCAGTTTACAAAACACTGCATTGTTTCCCACAATACCAGCAAACTTTCCTATATCCTCATACCTTACGTATGGTGTGTCTTTTGTTAATTATGTATGCATGAATACGTTTTGTCACAACAAAGTTCATGAAAACGATTGATAAAATATCTAATCGTATCATACCATTTTCCTTTTCCAGATACATCGTACCACACAATCCTTGGATCACAAAGAAATACAATGCACATATTAACCTGGAGGCCTGTATTTCAGTGAAAAGTGTGAAATATCTCTTCAAGTATATCTACAAAGGCCACGACTGTGCACGTCTGCAAGCTGATCTTCCTGCCCAACAAGCTACAGTTGACCACGATGAAATATCAAGCTTCCTGGATACAAGGTAAATCCTGCACATCAACCATTCCTCTTACATAATAACTTGATACAGGCCTACATAACATTCATTTTGCCTCACAATAACAAACAATCTAGAAAATACAGCATCCATAAATAAAACCAAAAAGAAACACCTAAATTAGGCAAGGAAAACAAAACTTCAAACGTCATATACATGTATATATACTTTCACCTTTGCTTGCTATTTTCGACTACCACAAGCATCTGCAAACTATTACTGCAAAGTTCTATTTATCATTGTAAACCACAACCTTTCCCAATTCCCTACCATTTGTCACATCTCTTTCATTGTAATGATACCTATCTTTAAATACCACCATTCAATTACAGGTATGTCAGTGCACCCGAAGCTTTCTGGCGCCTCTCCGAATACTCAATGCATGAATCTTCACACACTATCATCCGCCTTCCAGTCCATCTGCCCCATCAGCAGTCCGTCCACTTTCACCCAGGTGCCGAAGAAGAAGCCCTTGATTCAGCTCTGAATAGAGACACAATGCTCACAGCATGGTTCAAATTGAATCAAACAGACGCAACTGCTCATCAGTATCTCTATACTGACATACCAAAGCACTACACTTTCCAATCCAAAGCCACCAAGTGGCAAAAGCGTAAAAGGGGAGGCGACAAAGTTATTCCAAGACTCTACGCTGTACCTCCCAGAGATCATGAACGCTTCTGCCTCAGACTGCTCCTACTCCATGTTCCCGGTGCTACGTCCTATGATGACCTGAAAACTGTAGAAGGTCACGTGCACAACAACTTCAAAGACACCTGTCTTGCTCTCCACCTCCTGACAGATGATATTCACATTCATCAAACAATGAATGAGGCCTCAACATTTGCCATGCCCTCTCAACTTCGATTCCTCTTCGCAACATTGTGTGCATTTTCTGAACCAGCAGATCCCAATCAACTCTGGGAAGACCACAAGAATGCAATGTCCGAAGACTACATGCAGCATTACCGTACTCAACAAGCCTTTGCTGAAGCCATCGCTGACATAGACCGTACACTGGCACAGTTTGGTAAGCCTCCTTTATAAACCCTCTGCTATCAATTTTAAAATGAGTCACAAGCACTACTATAATTTCACTTTTACTGATTCACCACTATTATACACTTACCAATCTTTCACAAACAATTCATCTATCAACTATCCAATATCATTAATATCAAACTATATCTTTGTATATTACTTTAACAGGTCTATCATGTCACACGCTTGGGTTGCTTATCCCTCAACAACCTGCCTTCTCAGACACAGAACCAGATTACCAAACACATGCTACCAGCCATTCTACTGAAAAGTTGAACCCAGAACAAAAAGCAATTGCCTCAGCCATCCTCACAGAAATGGACACCATCAACCAGCCGAAGCAGCGCATGTATTTCATGGACGGCCCGGGTGGCACTGGCAAGACAATGGTCTACAACACACTGATATCAGTACTTTCTGCACAAGGTTTCAAGGTATATCACTTACGCCTTAAAAATAAAATTATGTAACACTAACCTGCCCAACCACCCTAATCCACAATACTCTCATATCATTTACAAATTATAATTAACATTTAATGCTCAACTGCCCTTTCCATTTCAGATTTCTGCTGCAGCTTGGACAGGAATAGCATCAACACTCTAGCTGGTGGCCAGACTCTACACACGCTCTTCAAGTTGCCTGTCCCCATTCTAGAGACATCTACATGCAACATCAGCCCTGCTTCCAAAATTGCGACAAAACTCAGGGACACTCATCTCTTCATCATTGATGAAGCATCCATGGTGCCAATACACGCTTTACATGCAATAGACAAACTCATGCGAGACATCATGGCAGTTGACATTCCTTTTGGAGGAAAACTCTTTCTATTCGGAGGAGACTTCCGTCAAGTGCTGCCCGTAGTGCCTCATGGTACTCCAACTGCCATAATTGAAAACTGCATGAAATCATCGCATCTTTGGCCACTGTTCACCCACTACAAGTTGACCCAAAAAGTGCGTGCAGGTCCAGGACAAGACGAATTTGCCAACTGGTTAGTTCACCTCGGAAACGGCACATTGACAACCACTTTGCCACATGCCCCACCTAATTCCATTGATATTCCCTCACAATGTGTATCCAACAATGTCATAGACGACATCTTCCCAACTGTCACAGGTGATATTTCAGAATGCCAAAAAGCCATACTCACCCCGAAGAATGAATCATCACTGTCCATTAACAACACCATACTGACCAAGTTGCCAACTGAGCAAAGGACGTATTTCTCAGTCGACAGAGTCCTCTGTGACAACCCCGATGATGCTGCAAACTACCCCATTGAATACATCAATTCTCTTACTCCGTCTGGTCTTCCACCGCATCAACTGCATTTGAAACCAGGATGCATCATCATGCTACTACGAAACATAGACATACGACGTCAAATGTGCAACGGCACACGCCTGATCGTCCGAAACCTTCACGACCATATCATAGATGCTGAGGTACTTTCATCCACATCTACTGGCCAACGCGTATTGATCCCAAGGATCAAGCTCGCACCATCGGACGTCAACTTCCCCTTTGTCATAGAGCGCAAACAGTTCCCAGTGCGACTTGCTTACTCTATCACAATAAACAAGTCGCAAGGCCAAACTTTGGCCAAGGTTGGTATCTACCTTCCTAACGCTGTTTTCAGCCACGGTCAATTGTATGTTGCCTTCTCACGAGCAAAATCATTCAGTGACCTCTCCATTCAAATAGACCCCACGTCAAGACAAGACAACACCCGGGACAAAGCATTTACAACGAACATTGTTTTCAAAAATATCCTGTAAATGTAACCCTCAAGCATATTGTCAAACATGTTGTCAAACAGAACATAACCCTTTATTTGTCATCCGGTGATATTATTCAGTACACCTATTTTTACATGACTTTCCATTCACACTAACATTGAGCTGTCAGAAATTTATGTTTAATGTGTCATGCATATATGTATATATTTCAATTCTAAAATTTTGCATACAAAACTGCTAATACAAAGATTACCAAATTATTTGACATTAGTGCAATAAAATTTCGTCCCATGCAACATTCTCACATTCTTCGTTCCATTCTACTTCCTCACAATACCTTGTACATTGTTGCAATTCACACAATGTGCCTCTTCAATTTCAATTCGATCTTAACAAATAATTCATCAAAATGCTCTCCACAGCATGTGACTATCACTAATTTCCGACGAAATGTCAAAACCAATTAAAATGCTCTTTATTGCATGTGAATATCATTCAATAACATCTATCACATACATGAACTACAAGTTAGCTCAGTGATAGCGTAATGCACTATCAGTCTTTGCACAACCACTTGCTCTGCTCGAGGGCGTGGGTTCGAATCCCACCCCGGAACTCAATTTAGTCTGAGCCCATGGGACATTAAATGGAGGCAGGTTGTATCCTATGTTCTATGCTGGGGCAACTGAAAGACCCTGGGCATCCCTGAATTAATAGGGTATGTACCAGACTCACAGTCTTCTCATCTCATCATCATACGGAGATCGCCTGCCTCGATATAGCCCACTAAGATGCTGCTGAGGCGTAAAACACAAACAAACAAACAAACTGCACTATACACTACAATCCCACGCTCAAACCCATTTCCCCGAGCCCACCTCTTGCCAAATCACTCAGGCCCATGAGGGATGACTTTACTCAGCTTCCTCCTCAATTCCATGCCCACCTCCTGTCCTAATTACCGTACCAAATGCATTTAAGACCCTCATCATCTTTCCAATTATCACGGGTGAATCCTAGTATTAATATGATAGCTGTAAAGAAAGCCACAACAGACACTATCAATGCTTAAAAATAGTGATCATTTGGCACTACGAATACTCATTCAATTGGTTATAAACTCCTAGCTCCATTTTACCTAGTTTCCCTTCAGGCACTTCAAGTTGAAATATCCGCAGATTGCATAAATTTGTATGCCACTTATTATCCTAACTTCGCTCACGACTCGGCAGTCGACTACTTTACTACGTGAGTATTATGATATTTTTTCATGTGAGAGGAAAGATGTGCACATTTCTTGTTGATTGTAAGTATATAATGCTGCTTACACAATATGCCCATCCACCTTTTGGTAAGAAATACAATGCACGGCCGAAGTGACACTTATATAAGGCCAATATCATCGTTTTGCAAAAGTGAAGAGCAACTCTGTACGTTGCAGAATTTGATTTTTAAAATGTTTTGTATTTGCAATGGTGTAGCAGCTACATGAAATGGAAAATCAAAGTGAATGTGCATTACAGTCTGTCACTTTGATATAGAAAAAAAGTGGACTTTTGCACTGTGAAAATGGCACTTTGTGTGTCATAATGCTGATGATTTGTCATGATCATGCCCAATACTTTCAATGTTAATTTGATTTAAGGAGACTTATCCCGCTTGTTGGTGACAGCCAAACAAAAGGATTATGCATCTGATCTTCACTCTAAAATCAGTTATGACAAGTCAAATGGCCTTCTCTTGATCATGACTAATCAAACAGCATCTATGTTTACCATGTTGAAAGTAGAGAAGATGACACTTCATCAGCTATCATGAGTCACAAAGTGCATCTTTCACAATGAACTGGTCCTCATTTTTTCTACATCAAAATGACAGACTGTAATATCTACATGTCTATGGCTGTCTATAGGCCCTATATAGCTCTATATACATTGGAAATGTCAGTCAAAAGGGCCTTTGTGTTTTGAAGTGGCTACGTCACTAAAACATGGATGGAGAGCTCTGCAGCAGGAGTTAAGAACTCTTCTAAATGGAGGCTTGATGCATGAGAAGGAAATTGCCTGTCTCTTTTGGACTCTGGCATGACAAGATCTGACTTGGAGATGAAGCTTGTGTCAATATCAATAATGAAAGCACACAGTGAACTCCTAAATTACAACGTCACTTTCACACCATTCAATCGGCAGGAAAAGGAATGCCTTTGGCCTGTGGCATGATATACAAAATATTTAAAAACGGTATGAACGCCTCCTTAATCTACTGCAATGAAGGCTACATACAACCACTTATCTCTCTCAGTAATCAGTATGCAAAATTATACCTACTTACTGCCTCTTTTCCAGACTGTTTGCCACAGCATCTATCACAGACATAGGCGTATTTCGCAGGGGGTCAGGGGGGGTGCAGCCCCCCCTGGCATCAGGGCAAATGGTATATATCAGGGCAAATCCTGACCAATCAGGGCAGATCCACTGCCCTGGTCACATCCGTGCCATGTTAAAATTTCAGGGCAAAATAGCGACAGCCCCCCCCCCCCCCCCCCCGCGCGAAACGCCTGTCCCGTACGCCTATGATCACAGAGTCTTACAATTGCAGCAAAACAAACGATAAAAATAGTCTACCGTTCAGCTGTCATGACATCCTGACTGTGCTGTATGTGCTGCAGTTTAATAACTTTTTTTCCACACATTTCAATAAATAATGCAACATACAATTCTCATCTTAGAAGATAATTATCTTTGCTAATTACTTTCCGCCCACCACCACTCTTGATGGAGATGGTGAATCTGTGTTAAGACGCAGATTGTGGGCTTTGAAGTGATGTCTCTTGGTGCTCCTTGGATTAAAGCTTTGTGCTCAGAGGCAGGAGCATCATGTAGAAGTAGGCTTTTGAATAAAAACGAATATCTCTTCACTTGACACAGATCCCCTGGAGCACCTGCAGAAACTTGTCACCACAACTTCTGCTGGTTTTTAAATGTAGAGTTATATTACCTGTATCAACAAAAATACAGCTTTATAACAGAAGTTCTTGAAGAGAAACTTCCCGACGGTAGTTAAGAATGTGTTTTACAACGTACAGTCGAGGAAACAGGGGTGATGATAGTAATTTAAATTATAAGTATGTGTCTCTTTCCAACTTCACACCACAGATAGTCCTGCACATGTGACAAGTCTTTTTTTCTCGACTGGCATCAAATACAGTTCTGCAATTTTAAGATAATAGCCAAAGGAAAACAAAATACTTCTCTCTGGATATTTACAATTCATTGGTTTCTCCTTTTCCAAAATGTTGCCATTCTTTATTGTTTTCCTGTGCGAGAGAACTGAAAGAACCATGCGATTCACAACTTTCAGTGCTTGCTTCTGTTACTGATATTGACGCAAGCTTCATCTCAAAGTCAGATGATGTCATGCAAGAGACCAACGAGACAGGCAATTTCCTTCCAACACAACACATACTACATTTACGAAAGGTCTTTGCTCTTGCGGTGTTCTACATTTCTTCTAGAAGATGTATGTATGCTTCGTATTCAAAATTATCTGGTTGAAAACATTAAAGTTTAAGACAGACCAGACATCTACAAAGTGCATGGTAACCCTGAAAAGCTTGTTATGCAATATACGTTGCATATATATATATATTAGCTTCAGTTGCCATGATTTGATTTTCACTAAAGCACTATATGTCCAATCCAAATACATAATGAAATCCTAACGCTGAACAAATGATCATGAAGGTTCATTATGATTTTTTTTAGAAGTTTAACGTTATATTAGACGAAATACGAGTGCTTATAGAAAAGCACTGGAATATTTCTTATGAGGTCACAGCCATATCTCTGCCATGTTAAACTCTATGACGTGTAAGCAGCAAGTGAGGTCATACCCTATACTTCCCATGTCATTAACCAGAGTCACTGACCAAGACATACCACACAGGAATGAGGTCACAAGTTTCCCAATGACAAATCAACACTTCATTTCAATGTATATGATAGGGCATGTTGTGAGGTCATTGATGGTCAATAACATGTTTTCTGTAAGTACGCGTTTTTCGTCTACTGCAAAGCTATTCTCAAGACAACTCTGTTGTTGATATCGGGCCCCAGTAATGAGTCATGTAGATTGGACGATTTATGGATTGAGTGCTGTAAGTGCTTACCCCATGGGCACATCGACGTTGCAGCAACGTTGCAACGACGTCACACTTTTCGTCAAATGACGTAGAATTGTATGGTTGAAATTATGTTGTCACAATGTTGTGAAGCAACGTCAAAGATATGACGTTAGCATGCAACATTGTGGCAACGTTTTACAACATTGTGAGGCAATGTCGGGAGTTCAACGTTAGCTTACAACATTGTGGCAATGTTGTAAAAAAACCCCGTCGTCGTATTCATGTTGGGGCGACATAATCTCCACCATACATATCTACGTGACAGACCAGCCCTCCACCAATTAGCAACGTCGGGGTTTACGTCGTGTAAGCACTGGGTATGTCCCAGCAAGCATTCGAACATTAAAGAAACAATTTTAAAACGGTTTTTTTTTGGGTTTTTTACAACGTTGATTTAATGTTTTATAAATGTCAGACCTTGCTGGGATAGCATCACTGTTATTGGAAGTTGCATGCATTTTCAAATGAAAACCATGTTGTAACGGTATATAAACCGCTATTCCTATTCAGAAACCAATTATAACTTTACAACAAAGATGCGAGCCTTGCTCAAGGATATCTCAATGGTATTATCCCACTAGAGTACACTTATGTTTTCATTAAAAGCTCCAGGTGCTTATAAGTACCATGAGGTTTAGCAAAGAGCAATTATAGGCCCCATTTAAGCATGTAACTCCCAAACGGAGCCTCCATTTGGGACTTCAGGGAGTTATGGGAGTTACGGGAGGTAACGGGAGTTAGCGGGAGTAAGTGGGAGTTAGTGGGAGTTAGCAGGAGTTAGTGGGAAGTACGGGAGTTAGTTGGAGTTATGGGTGTTAATGGGAGTTACGGGAGTTAGTGGGAGTTAGCGGGAGTTATTGGGAGTTATGGGAGTTAGCAGGAGTTAGCGGGAGATAGTGGGAGTTACGGGAGTTTTTGGGAGTTACGGGAGTTAGCAGGAGTTAGTGGCAGTTAGCAGGAGTTATAGGAGTTAGTGGGAGTTACGGGAGTTAGTGGGAGTTAGCGGGAGTTAGTGGGAGTTAGCAGGAGTTAGCGGGAGTTAGCGGGAGTTGGCAGGAGTTACGGGAGTTAGTGGGAGTTACAGGAGTTAGCGGGAGATAGTGGAGTTAGCGGGAGTTAGCAGGATTTAGCAGGAGTTAGTGGGAGTTATGGGAGTTAGCGGGAGTTACGGGAGTTAGTGGGAGTTAGTGGGAGTTAGCAGGAGTTAGCGGGAGTTAGTGGGAATCATGGGAGTTAGCAGGAGTTAGTGGGAGCTACAGGAGTTAGCAGGAGTTAGCAGGAGTTAGCGGGAGTTAGTGGGACATAGCGGGAGTTGCAGGATGTCAAGGAGTTCCAGGAGTTACATGCTTAAATGGAGACCATACTAAAGTCGACTGGTGGAAGCACAAACTCATCCTACCTCAAATGATGTGAAAATCAAGGAGGAACAGACACTTATGTCCAGTTGACAACCGTGGAAATGAACTGATGTTTGGCCTTATTGCTCACAATGTAAAAGTCGCACAGTGGTTATACCTGTATACATACTAACTCACAGATAGATCAGTCAATTTGTGATATGTTAATCACACTTCTTGACATCATATTCCACACCCGAGAATGACAAAGTGATATTCACAGCAGTTTTGATAAGCATGAATTTTTGGGCTGCCGACGACAGTTCTGCCCAAAAGTTTAAATACTCCAATGCAAAATGGCCGATTTTTCTATTTCCAGAACTATTTTACAACAATAGGCAAATCTTATATGAAATACAATGCACTGCATGTGGCCGAACACTTCTGAATCATTGACACTTCAATATCAATGAAATTCCTTGATATTATTAATTAATTGCATTTTATGGCATTTTCAAAAGCCCCCTTAGGATCACTAACTGATTGCAGGATTTTACTTCAGTATTTCAAAAGTCTTCAGACTACATCAACAGTAATTTCAATCCATTCTGCATCACAGGTTTTCTGCAACTCCACCTTCATTGTTGGTCTCCAATAGGGCATAATTTGTCCATAATATTCTAGTCTGTTGGGTGTTAAACCACTCCAGGAACTTTTCCCAATTGTCCTGAAAATATTTTTGAACAGGATTGGTGGATGGTTTTGGATTGTTGTCCTGCCGAAGCATCTATTTTTATCGCATTCTTCACCCTGACACTCTTTCGTGCAAGTTTTCTTCTAAAATTTTCTGAGAATCAGTGACATTATACATTTCTTCAGTCCTGACAATGTCTTTGGTGCCATTCGAACTGAAACAGCTGCAAAGCTTTGACAGTGGATCACCCTGGTTCAATTTAGAAATGGTATTCTTTTCTTTGTAAATCTGATTAATCTCCTTCCAAACACTATGCAAAGAAATTTAATGATATAACACCTAAGTTCAGTCTCATCCATCCAAAACATTTTGGCAGTTGACTTGAGACTCACTTAACTGCTTCTGGTATATTGCTGCCAAGTTTATCTCATAATCTCCCCCACTCTGTTAAAAGGTATGCAAGAAAAATAACACCATTCACAGGGTGAAGCCAGGGTGGTGTACTATTCATACATTGTGGCTATTTGAGTGCAAACAACACTGGAAAATTGGTCAAGACTTATGAACACTCCAATGCCGCTTGTTTTCAGAAAATTTTGCAGAGAACTGACATGATTCATTATGAAAGTAAGGAACATGACTTAACAATTCACTGCAACAGGACAACAATCCAAAGCCATCCACCAATCCTAGGCCACCAATCCCGTTCAAAAATATTTTCAGGACAATTGGGAAAAGGTCTTGCAGTGATTTGACAACCTCCAAACTGGAATATTAAGGACTAATTATGGGTTAAACCAAGACGGACCATGCCCTATCGGAGACCAATGAAGGTGGAAGTAGTGAAATTCTATGATGCAGAATGGACAGAAATCAGTGTTGATGTAGTCTGAAGACTTTTGAAATACTGTAGTAAAATCCTGCAATCAGTTAGTGGTCATTTTACATTGGGGTATGTAAACTTTTTGGCAGAACTGTACTTATGGATATTAACACTGATTCAACAGTTCAGGTAAAGCTAAAGTGGTACTTAGCAGGTTCAACTGATACTCGAGCCTATTGAATTGCAGCGAAAATGGAGTGTTAGTGGTCTCTTTAAAGCATCAAATTAGATTTTGATAAAATTCACATGCCACAGGTATTTTGTATTTATAAACTGAGGATTTCCCCAATAGATTATCTATCTCGGCATACTGAAAAACAGAAAGCAACCGACTTAATAAAATAAGTTAATATGTCCATTTCAGCAGTTGTGGCATTTTTTATGTCAATTTCCTAACTGCTTCCTGCCAGAATAACCCCCTCTGATTGGTCAATAGAGAGGAAGTATGCATTTTTACCGTGTTATCAATGTTGGTCAAAATTCTCCAAAAAAAAATTAGAATATTTTTGGTGCCACTCAATATCATGAGCAATTTCGGTAACAAAAAGTACTATTATTACCCATTTATTTCCTTAGTGCAAATGAGGAGCAGAAAGAACAAAAATGTTTGTCTGACATTGATCAGTAGTTTGATGAGGCTGAAAATGTTGGTGAGCCCTGATCATTCTATTTGATGTTTTGAAAACACCTAAAAGTTTGTAGTCCCTGCTGAAATGCTCTAACTGAATAAACCATCATGAACAATAATTATTACATATATATGAAAACAGACCAATCAGTTGTTATTCACACTTAGCCAGTAAGCCTAATTTTTTATTAGCAGTTGGAATCAACACTTCAACTGTCATCTCAAAAGCTCACAGGGAGTGCCCAGATAGTGATGCCAGTATTTAGATACTGACATAATCTCTGCACATATTCACATGGGACATGGCACACTTATATGAGATCTGTAATAACTAATTCTCTGAGATAGGTTATATATTGAGCCCTACATTTCACTCAAAACAATTAATAGCATGCTTAGTATCAGATCAGCAGTACTGTAGCCCAGACTGAAGAATATTTTACTCATGTACATATATGAATACTTTGTGTATTCATATTATGTCATTATAAATAACTAGAAAATACCCAGTGAAGGTGGGAAAAAGTGAAAAAAGAAATATGTGAGTAAGCAATCAGATTCCTGGAGAATAGGTCAATAGCGCAATTAACGGATTTATTAAAGAGAGGGCCAGTGTAGTCCGGTAACTGTGATCTAAGGCCAGTACTGGCTCGATGTGTCGCCCCCTGGTGAGAATGGTGACAAATTCACGTAGTTAGTTAGGGGAAGAATTTGGCTCCAAGAAGATGGCATAAATGCAGGTCATGTTCTTGTTATTAGCGAAAAATTAGTAAAGAGATTTGAAACAACAATAGGAGAGTTGCAGTGAGTGCGTTTTTACTGGATGAAGTTTGAGGTGTGCTTACTGAGATATAAAGATAGATGTTGTTGAATTTAATAGGACTGAATCTTATTGTTGCTAACATATTCAATAGTATAACATTATACTTGTATTTATAGAGGCTAAAGAACCTGCTTCCAGAAACTCTAAAGATAAATATACCTGTAGTGATATCAATCTGTATATATGCACAATTATCTGTCATATATAATGTATGATTATTTGAATAAACTCAAACTCAAACATTTCAGTCACAGATATGCTGGCATGAAACTGAAAAGTGGTGAAAACACATTTATGTACAGACATTTTGCATCTGTGCACACTTAACATTATCACAGTTCAATGCCCTGGTGACCTACTTAGGAATGAGAGCCATATATGTTAGACAAGTGTTGTAAAATCAACCTCAAAAATTGAAAAACTACCGTAAAACGGGGTAAAGTTGGCAATCCGGGGGAAAGTTGGCAAGCTATTTTAACTCACTCAGTGGAAAAAATGCCAACTTTTTTTCAATTTCACAGGTTTTTTTGGCAATTTGCCACCTGTGACAGTGAGGAAAGTTGGCATTTCTACCATTAAGTGGGTTAAAATAGGTCGCCAACTTTCCCCCAGATTGCCAACTTTACCCCGTTTTACGGTAAATTTTCCCGGTTTTGTTAAGTGATGCTGTCATGGTCCTCTGTTAATCCAACCAAGAAACTCTCATCATACTTTCCTCCGTTCCAGAATAAGATCTGAGCTGACAGCTCTCCACACCCCTTCGCAATATCTAGGTCACAGTGACCTCATTTGAGAACTAGACAGAGATTAGCACAGACAACTTCAGGAATCCCTGCAGGGTATAACATACAAAAATCATGGGTGACATGCTCACACCTGCAACAGCTAAAAACTCCTCCCTCAGCGATGTGACTCACCTAAACTATCCACCTATCCTTATTGATCTATCCTGTCCTTCTGATAACAGCAGAAAACAGTTCCACTGCTCTCTTATTTACGTTTTTCTACGGCAACTGTCCTCTGCCACCAGGGTCGCATGAATCTGCTCAGTAGTTCCGCTTATCACATCGCCAGGGACTGGCGCCACTGCTCCATTTTCCCGCCAAAAACATCCACACATATTCACACACTCCAGTGTCAGCTGTTTTCCATGCCTGCACCCTGGCTGACCTACTTCTACTCATCATATCTTCGTGATCTTACCCTCATTTTAATGCTCTTTCCAAGCCCTAAATGTATCAACATCCCTCAATGGGGTATCTAGTGTAATATAAAGCTCTGCTTTATGAGATCTAAAAATAGTATGATTCATGTAAAACAATCGCCCGGGTGGGGTTAGGGTTTGGGGTTGGGGTTTGGGTTTGGGTTGGGGTTAGGGTTTATTGAGTTAAGTTCCTCAAAAAAGAAACATCAGATAGATGTTTACAAATGGAGCAACGGCCATATCTAAAGGGTTCATACCAGTATACTCCTCTGAAGATAAACAAGTGGTAGCTAAATTTTGTTTTTCAAAGTAGGCCATGCATATATCCACATAATGAGGAGCCCACCGCTTAGGGTTGGGGTTGGGGTTAGGGTTGGGGTTAGGGTTTATTGAGTTAAGATTCTCAAAAAAGAAACTTATCTCAGCCCATCCCCCTAAAATCCCAACTTAACCATGCACTGGCACAGGCAAATGGAAAATGTGGCTGGATAGCCTATTTAGATCCTCCTACAACTATCTGTAGGCAAAAAGTAGTTATATAATGAGGCATGGTGGCCTCCATTCCCCGTACATGTAGGGAATTATTTGAGCAATGACCTGACCAAAGTTTGGGACAAATTCTTGTTTTTAGCATTTGCTGGTGGGTCATTCCATGCCAAATCACCCGGAATCAGACAATTGCCCCAGGTCACCATCTCAAAAAATTATGAAAAAAATCTCAGATCAGGCACTACCCAAGTCAGGCATTTGGGCAAAATCTGAAGTCTGTGCTGTCAATAGTCTTGGAGATATGGCGGGCGATTTTTCTATTTTTTGGGAAAAGTGTTTTGGGCTGATTTTGAAGTAGTGGCAAGAGCCACATTTTACAACTACAGGTCAGACATTTGCTTTACCAGGAGAGTTGGACCTCTATATTGAGTTTCTGGTATCAGATTTGATGTTTCTCCAATATACTCTTTGTGCTTGAGCTCCAGAAATGGCAGGAAACTGAAATTCTCAAAATGCATTGCCACATTATAGGATCGGAAACAGGAAACAGGAAGCAGGCTCATCAATGAGTGCTGAAACTTGTTTTGCAGGTCCTCGTGATATTCTGCAACACATCCAATCTACTAAAATTTAAAAATTCAAATAAACCAAGGCACAGCAAATAAACAAAAAAACCTGGTTTTAAAATGTTTGCCAAAAATGCCCTTATTTGATGCACTTGAATCACATGTTGACAGTTGTTGGGAACATTCAAATTTCTAGCATAGTTTTATATGCCTCTCAAGATAATATGAGGAAAAAATCAGCTTAACTATCCAATTGGTTCTATTTCTAAAATTGAAACATGAGTACAGTGTCTATAATGCAAAACGCCTGTTAGAGTTTTCAACAATTTTTGGAGCTTTATTGTCATTTATGCATTAGAGATGCCTCAAAGTTGATACCAGAAACAATTAATATAGGCCCAATTGTACCTGGAATTAAATAATTAGACATAGAGTTGTGAAATGTTGTTTGCTACACTTCCTCAAAATTAGGCAAAAATGCATCCAAGAAATTTGTGTTTTCGGCCATTTTTAGATTTCTTATGAAATCTGACACCAGAAAGACTAGCCCAATTTCTTGCTTTTCTGATTTAGGAATTTCCAAAACTGTTATAGTTAGGGTTGGGGTTAGGGTTAGGGTTGGGGTTAGGGTTTATTGAGTTAAGATCCTCAAAAAAGGAACTTATCTCAGCCCATCACCCTAAAAGCCCAACTTAACAATGCACTGGCATAGGCAAATGGAAAATAGGGTTTAGGGTTGGGGTTAGGGTTAGGGTTGGGGTTAGGGTTAGGGTTTATTGAGTTAAGATTCTCAAAAAAGAAACTTATCTCAGCCCATCCCCCTAAAATCCCAACTTAACCATGCACTGGCACAGGCAAATGGAAAATGTGGCTGGATAGCCTATTTAGATCCGCCTACGACAATTTGTAGGCAAAAAGTAGTTATATAATGAGGCATGGTGGCCTCCAGGCCCCATACATGTAGGGACTTATTTGAGCAATGACCTGACCAAAGTTTGAGACAAATTCTTGTTTTTAGCATTTGCTGTTATTAATGAAACTGGTTGTATTTTGTATCTAGAGTTATTCTGGCAGAATTCTTCTAACCAATCTTTAGCAATATTTGTAAGTTTAGTTGAGAGTGGATTGTACTGTAGAATAAAAGTACAAAAATCCTTTTCAGGATTGCCTGTATCTGAATTCAGGCCTTCACATGTGTGATTCGGAGAGTCAAAGTGTTGATGTACTTTTTTGTCACTTTTTCTTCTAATTGAACTCATGTGTGCGATAAACCTATTTCTCAAGTTAATTGTTTGTCCCACATAGTACTTTTGAGGACATTGTCTGCAACCCAGCAGATAGATGGCTGTTTTGGTATTGCAGTTGCCATTGGCAAATAATCCAATCTGCTTTGAATTTATATTCACAGTGTGATTTCTATTCACATGTTTACAAATGGAGCAACGGTTATTTCTACAAGGGTTCATACCAGTATACTCCTCTGGAGGGAAATACTGTCCTTTGATTTGGTATTTGATTTTCCTCAAATATCGCCTAGAATAGCCCCTTCAATACAAGGCACTGAATAAAATACCAGTTGCTTCATCAAAATCTTTCTCCAATCTACAGATTCTGCCAAAACGTACCAGTTGAGATTTTATAATTCCTAAAAATGTATGTTGAGGATGGAACGAATGTCTATGGAGTAAGGCATGAGAATCAGTTGGTTTGAAATATACCTTAGTATCACTGGCATAGGCAAATGGAAAATAGGGTTTAGGGTTGGGGTTAGGGTTTATTGAGTTAAGTTCCTTAAAGGGTTGGGGTTAGGGTTGGGTTTGGTTGGGGTTTAGGGTGTGGGTTGACCTTGACTGTTCTGAAAGTAATGACTTTATATTTTCAAGGAGTTTCTATGTGAATCGTATCAAGGAGCAAAAGTACAAAAGTCTATTTATGGGAGCTTTATCTGAAAGTTTTGATTTAGGGTTAGGGTTAGGGCTCGTTTAGGGTTGGGGTTAGGGTTAGGGTCTATTGAGTTAAGATCCTCAAAATAGAAAACTTATCTCGGCCTATCCCCCTAAAATCCCAACTTAACCATGCACTGGCACAGGCAAATGGAAAATGTGGCTGAATAGCCTATGTACTTTATCTGAAAGTTTTGATTTAGGGTTGGGGTTAGGGTTGGGGTTAGGGTTAGGGTTGGGGTTAGGGTTAGGGTTTATTGAGTTAAGATTCTCAAAAAAGAAACTTATCTCAGCCCATCCCCCTAAAATCCCAACTTAACCATGCACTGGCACAGGCAAATGGAAAATGTGGCTGAATAGCCTATGTACTTTATCTGAAAGTTTTGATTTAGGGTTGGGGTTAGGGTTAGGGTTGGGGTTGGGGTTAGGGTTTATTGAGTTAAGTTCCTCAAAAAAGAAAATTATCTCAGCCCATCGCCCTAAAATCCCAACTTAACCATGCACTGGCACAGGCAAATGGAAAATGTGGCTGAATAGCCTATTTAGCTTTATCTGAAAGTTTTGATTTAGGGTTAGGGTTAGGGCTCGTTTAGGGTTAGGGTTAGGGTTAGTGCTTCTGAGCAGTTTACTGGAAGAGGCGCTATATAAATCACTATTAAATTATTATAAAATTATAAATAGTTTTAGGTTTATTTTATATTTATCATTTGAGTTTTTTTCTCTATCAATATTTTCTTTTGGATAAGTCAGTCATACCATGTAGTTGTCTAACAATAATAAGATGTTTAAAAAGGCCATTTCCATTTTGTCATGATTTTCACAACTGATATACATTGTATGTTTATTTTCATAAAAATATACTTTAAAAACTCATGATAATCATTACAGTATTGAGTGTATAGCCATTTTGGGGAAGAAAAATAAAGTAAGGTAACATGAAAATTTGCAGAATAATATAGATTTTAACTAATGAAAGG
This sequence comes from Platynereis dumerilii, assembly GCA_026936325.1. Taxonomy (NCBI): domain Eukaryota; kingdom Metazoa; phylum Annelida; class Polychaeta; order Phyllodocida; family Nereididae; genus Platynereis; species Platynereis dumerilii. The sequence goes on along the minus strand of JAPTHN010000001.1, from coordinate 31,476,588 downwards.
AGATTTTGGAAAATTATATATTGAAAGCATTTTTCTTCATTAAAATATCTCCATAATTTCATGACTGCTGCTTTTGATGTGTTCTGCATATTAGCCAGCCACTTAACCACCAACTTTGACTGACATAAGATTATGTAACAATTACGCAATGCAGAGACATGGAGTAGCCAAGCCTGATATCCACTGTAGTTTTACCCCAGTGATCTTGGCTTCAGTCATTGAAAGGATCAGCAGGGAAGACAATTACCCAGTGACATAACATTACATAATCAAGACTTCACCAGTGCTCCATTCACAACAAAAGCCATTCTGTCTGATTCATTCACATTTAATTTTCATGCAAATAACTAAATAAAAGGGGCTGACATTACTTAATCTTCTAAAATTTAAATCACTGAGTTTAGATATTAGCCATAAAGTTATAATTGGGAGTTAAAGATTTAGTGTCAACATTTTAAAATATTAACAAACAAATGCATGTTTTTGAATATACTTAGTTAGTACTTTTATATAATTTAAGGTGACTCAAGCGTGGTACACTGCACATACTTCTGGGTAGCCTGGTTGCCTAGCAACATAGCGTCACAACTGCTGGAGGCCCTGCAAAAGTTGTGACGTTACCATTTTCTGCTCTCTTTTTTTAACAGCATGGCAGCCAGTAATTTGCTATTTAAATGAGAGCTAATGCAGCTAGAAGCATACTTATTTTTTTATTGAATGCAGTAACACCTACTCTATGCTAGTTCAATGTTTCAGCTTCTCGTCTTTATCCAAAGAATTTTCTCGGTTAATTTAATTCAACTGTGTCTAAAATTGTCTTTATTTCTTTAAATTGACATTGGCACAGTCTTGGTACTGCAATAAAAAAATGACAATAACTTGTTTTTGATACATGCAAATTTTAAAAAAAATCAGTATGATCTTTTTCCTAAAATTCGATTACTGCCAAAATTGATGCATGCAAAATCTGCAATTAATTAGTGTGTCGGTGCCCTTTGAGCTCTTACAGAAAAAAGTATTTTAACCTTTTTCTTCAAATTTGTGGCAAATGTATTAGTGTACACCCATGGGAAAACATTTCTGACATTTTTGTGTGACAAATGCATGTAATGCTTCATTCTGTGGTACATAACCAAAAACTCAATTTATGACTTTTAAGCAGTCATCAGGCCAAACATGCTGTTACCATGGCAACCAAACGAGTCGGTGAAATTTTTTTATTTTTCATTTTTGGAATGTATTAGTCCCATAGAGTACCTGTGCAAAATTTTAGAAAAATCTGTATGATCCAACCACCATGCTTGAGTCGCCTTAATATTTCCTATTGATAATATTTGATGAGGAGTGGTACACAAATTTAAATTCAGTCATTATTGTGGCAAATTTGATTGACCAGTGCCAAATATTGACTGATATATGATTATCTGAAAATCCTCAATATTTATCTAATTTTGTTAATATTGACTTCTGCTGTGAATAAAAATTTTCATATTGTTCAAAATTAGCATGATGATGATGAAGCATGTGAGGTTTATTTCGACAAAAAAAAAATTCAGAATGAAATGGAGAGTAAATAGACATTTTAACAATTTTTTGCATTTTATATCACAAATTTCAATGGAAAATTTTGCAATAACTCATGCAATGGCTGTGGATATTAATCCATAGTGTGTCTAACTACAACTAAGCTTTAAAGTTAAATAATTTACCAATTATCATTTTGGCTTTTCACGCAGAAATGTTGGAAAAGTGGGATTTTTTTCTAATTTTTGGGTTTTTATAAAAATTCGTAGGACCAACATTCCAACTCAGTTGAGATATTAAAGAGGCATAAGTTAGACACCTAACTGGAAAATTACATAGATTTAACTCCAAAACTGACTGAATCATACAGGTTTAAAATATTAGTATTTTTTCATATTTTTGGTAAATTGTCATCCGTTCTACTTTATCAGAGCATTTAGACCCACAAAAAACACTTCTTGGGTATTTTTAAAATGCTAACAATATGCAAATTTCAGTGTCAAAAGTACAGTAGTTTTTTAGTTCTGTCCCAGAAACGAACAAAAAACCAACTTTTTTCATGTCTTTCAATGATTCTGAGAAAAGTATTAATGTCATGGGGATTAGACCCTTAAAAGGCTCAACAGGGATAGAAGATACCATATTTACCAGAAAATGATAAATATGCATGCCTTAGTTTTGGCTTGACACCCAATGCACAAAAAAATGTTTTTTTCACATTTTTCAATAATTGTGAGAAAAGTATTAATCTCATGTGGATTAAACCCCTAAAAGGCACAACTAGGATAAAAGATACAATAATGTCCCAAAAATAAAAAGTATACATCCCATAGTTTTGGCATTACTCCCAATACACAAGAGGAACGCCCGTTATCCGTATCATTGAAAGATGTATACATTGCCGAGGGTAATTAATTTTGGAGTTATGGGAGTTACGGGAGTTAGCGGGAGTAAGTGGGATTTACGGGAGTTAGTGGGAGTCACAGGAGTTAGTGGGAGTTACAGGAGTAAGTGGGAGTTAGGAGGAGTTAGCGGGAGTTATGGGAGTTACGGGAATTAGCAGGAGTTATCGGGAGTTAGTGGGAGTTGCGGGACTTAGCAGGAGTTAGCGGGAGTTAGTGGGAGTTGCGGGAGTTAGTGGGAGTTAGTGGGAGTTAGCGGGAGTTAGCAGGAGTTACGGGAGTTAGTGGGAGTTAGCAGGAGTTAGCGGGAGTTAGTGGGAGTTGCGGGAGTTAGTGGGAGTTAGCAGGAGTTACGGGACTTAGTGGGAGTTACGGGAGTTAGCAGGAGTTAGTGGGAGTTATGGGAGTTAGTGGGAGTTGGCAGGAGTTATGGGAGTTAGTGGGAGTTGCAGGAGTTAGTGGGAGTTACGGGAGTTAGCGGGAGTTAGCAGGAGTTAGCGGGAGTTAGTTGGAGTTACGGGAGTTAGCAGGAGTTTTCGGGAGTTACGGGAGTTAGCAGGAGTTAGCGGGAGTTAGTGGGACATAGCGGGACTTGCAGGACGTCAAGGAGTTCCGGGAGTTACATGCTTAAATGGGGCTTAATTATAAACTGGAAGGTCTGAATTTGATGCCATATGAGTAGATATCGAGCTGGGTGTTCATCTTTACAGGAATTTGTGTTAAGTTTGTTGACCTTATATCTTGCAAATGCCATGTATATAGGCTACATGCTAATGCCCATGCACCCTTATAGCCAAGTGCTGAGCAACCTAAATACTAAACTCACTGCACCGGACTATTTATTTCATCCTCAAACGTCTCTGGGATTGTGACACATTCCAGTCAACAATCTCACAACAATGCCACCTGCCACCATTATAGTCAGCCTCAAGCTGATGCTTCATCATCATGCATATAATGCCATATATATATACCATCCCATTAAAAGTTTGCTGTCTTGCCCGTAGAACCCAAGGACCGGTCGGCCTGGGCCACCCGGGCGACCCGGTCCTCTAGCCAAAATTTGGAGCAACCCATTGTACCAAACCCAAGAAACTTAACAGGGATGAGTATTCCAACAGATGTAGAATCACAATTCTGTGAGCTAAAAATGCCAAGATGGGAGAACATCCAGTGTCTGGCCCGCATGGTCCAAACCTTGGACTAAGAATGATCTTGTTTTCTCTCTATGTGCATCTGTGGTATTTAGACATAAGATGAAAGGTGAATGTCTGTTTCCTTCAGTGCAATTACTGCAATTACTGCCAGAAATTGAGTTGTTATGCCAGATGAGACCCAGCACAGAAGCAGAAGATGAGAGATGTCATCTTGTGTAGGATGACAAGCAGACATAAATGACAGGAAAAAGGGACAGCCCGTATATTAAGGAAGCCCCATGTGTATGCTGGTCGGTGCAATTGGAAGATGAAAGATCCATCTGTCAACATCTGAAATAGAATGTGGATTGTGGAGTGATATGTAGTGCTATATATGACTTCATATCAAAGTTTGAGCTTTATTTAGATATCATTTAAAGTCATGCAAAAAGTTTTTAGGTGAATTCTCTTTCATGATATCTGAAACGATAAACTTCATTCCACATAGAAACAAATGTAGAGAAGATGGTTAGATGATCGATTCTAGTAGAAAATCAGTTGGCGAGAGGGACCAATTGCTGCTCCTTTCGTCTATTTTACAGTTAAAAAGGGTGTTTTTTTTTCTTTTTTGTTGGACATTTTAAGCATTTCACTTACAATGTATTTGACTTGTTCTTTGAGGCTTTTTTCAAAGTCATTGCAATCGATCATGCCTGCCCAAACGGATGATTGCCATCAGTTTTCTGAGAAATAACCTGCTCCTCTGGTTGAATACACTCTCACTCTGCACTGAAGATCTTTTTGAGTTGATAACTTTGTCAAAATTACTTCTTTTGCATTATAAGTGGTGATGCCAAAATTGCTTAGGCGTGACTGGTTTAATAATAATATAAAATAGCCAATTGACTAACTTTCGATAAAGTACTTACGTGGAGTTAGTTAAATGACTTAGTCTAGTTCTTTAGTCAGTAGACCAACTTCTGGAACTTCTGACTAATTATGACCAATGATTAAGCGGTCTTGTCAAAAAAATGTTTTCAGCGTGAGGTTAGGAAACATGATGGGTCCTTGTGGTATACCATGGCATAGGCAGCAAATCGTTTGATGGCTGTGTCCATTTGACGAATAGTAATCATCACGTTTGAAGTTATATATATGTACATTGTACAACATACTCTCTCTTGTGGCAACATTCCACTTGGTCGATACATTACAGCCTTCCACTTTGATATAAAAATGCATTTCTTGTCTAATGATAGCTGATAAAGTGTCATCTTCTCTACTTCAACATGGGAGACATAGAGGCTGTTTGATTAGTCATGATCAATAGAAGGCCATTTGAATGTCAAAACTGATTTCAGAGTGAAAATCAGATACATAATCCTTTCGTTTGGCTGTCACCAACAAGAGGGATTAGTCTCCTTAAATGAAATTAACATTGAAAGTATTGGGTATGATCATGACAGATCATCAGCATGATGACACGCCAAGTGCTATTTTCACAGTGCAACAGTCCACTCTTTTTGTAGGGACCATCTCAGATCTGTGTTATAAGCTCCAAATGAGGAAAGATTTGACAGTGGAGGTCCCTAACTTAAGGGGCAAAAATAATCAGCCAAGTGCTACTTGTCATCAATTTATGTGTACTGCATTGGTGGAGCTTCTTGAGTTTCTGGAGGGGGCCACTAGGAAGTTGACCTTGCAGATATACTTTCCCTATAGCAGGAGTACCCTCCAAATTTACCTCCAATATTAGGAGGATACTCATGCTACAGCAAAGGTAACTGTGACTACAATTTACAAATCAAGTATATATTTGCCCCTCTTTATGCTCAGTAGCTCCTTCACTGCATGACCTTGGGAGCTGTCATGGTTGAGTGATTGGGGACCATATCCAAAGCACACCTGGAGCATAATACATTGGGGACCATATCCAAAGCACACCTGGAGCATAATATTATCCCATAGAGATTTCCTTCAAAAAATTATATAGCCTAAGTGTATAAAAATTTGAGACAACATAAGACAAGTGATAAAAGAAAAACTGTATGAGAACATTAGATATTCAACTTCTCACAAACTGGCCAGTCTAAAAGTGTCATAATCCAAATATTATGCAAGCCACAATTAGTTTGTTGTAATGGAAATAGAAATTTCATGTTCATGACAAAGAATTTAAAAGGGCTTCTCATTGCTTGGTTTGCTGTCTATGTTAATAACACCTGTAATTAGGCATGCCTAATCATGATGTAACATGTATTAGGTTTGTCATATCACACAGTCACAGTGGTAAATTGGAGGTATAGATGCAACAACACATACATAAAACATTATTTGAACATTTGGAAAATAAAATATGTGTTTGAAGAAATCTCAGGTCCCTACAATTCTTTTTTTAAAGAATTTCTTGTTATCTATCAAAGTGGAAGGCTGTAATACAGTGAGAGAGACAGCATCCAGAAATGTTGGGCCAACGCAGGGAAAGTAACATTTCAGCTTCTGTGATGTACTTTTCCAACATTTTGAGATAGCTTCGTGCTCATGCTTGTACAAATAAGTTATTTCGTTGCATGGTAATTTAATTGGTCTATATCATGGAATGGTGCAGTACATCCCTATGCTCCACTAGTAACCATATATTTCTGATCTCTAGTGTGCGAATAGTCATTTTGAAAACAAAAGAGGAGGGGATTGAGCTTACAGTCCTTGTCATACTTACGTGGAATCTCAAGTTTTTTTTCTATGCTGTTGAACTGTGATGTCCGAGATGACTCTATTCTAGCATTGCAATATATTTACATGTAAATTAACTACAAGCTGTGATGTCATTTCAAACTGGGTCAGATTCCCCAGCTTCTAACCAATGCGAATCCACCAAACTGAGCGTCACAGTTTCAACTCAGTGTCAGAGTTAGAATTAGGTCTGGGAAAAACCCATGCAAGTTTGACATCACAGCCTCTCAGCCAATGGGCTGCCAGAACAAATATACATAACATAAGCCATGTGTTTACAAAGAAATTTTCAAAGCCTTCTGTTTATACCAACTTCCATCAAAGTTTAAAGTTGTAAGTTAGCAAGTTTGTAGATTTATCAAACAACTCTGTGGGGATTCTAACAGTTGTCTACTCTGAATGCGCACAAAGCTGTCATTTGGTAGGATTAGACTGGTGATTGCTGTGATAAATCATTAGGATCAAAAATGTAATGCTTCCTTCAATATATCAATGTTTGAACTGTGATGACGTAGTTTATGGTCAGCCCATTGGCTATCAAGCTGTGATGACGTAGTTGTAGGGGCTATCCCTGATAAAACTCTTACTCTGACACTGTGTTGAAACTGTGACGCTCAGTTCAGGAGGATCAACATTGGCTAGAAGCTGGGGAATCTGACCCAGTTTGAAATGACATCACAGCTTGTAGTTAATATACATATATTGCAATGCTAGAATAGAGTCATCTCTGACATCACAGTTCAACAGCACACAAAAAAAAACTTGAGATTCCACGTAAGTATGACAAGGACTGTAATATGTATGAAATTAAAGAGATACTTCTTTCAAAGGATTGGTATCTAAAAAAAAAAGAATGCACCGACTGAAAATAAATCTATGATTAATTTTCAGACCATGAAGGCATTGTTTAAACTATGGTATTTCTAGCCATTGTTGAAATTACTTGTAATTAGTTTCAAATAGGCATCTTTATCTGCTATTGCACTAAAAATGGTTTTCAATGGTTATTGTTCAAGAATCCAGGCACGATGATTTTCCAATTAGTCAAATTGGCTTTATTTTTTGCTGCCTGGTGCTCTAGAAATAATTCCAGTGACAATAACTGCTGATATAATTAGTTTTTATCCATAATGACATGACATATCTGCTCTATCGTACTCCATACTGCTGATGATACAAATATCTTTTTTTCTTCTAGTATTGGGCATAGAATTTGAAATGATTTGAATTTAAATTTTCGTTTTTGAAAGAGATTCTGTATATTACCTTTTGCTTATGGCATGCCTATTTCAATTCACTCATCTTATAAGAAATGTTACATGTATATGAAGCGCTGCCTCAACATTTTTCAGAATCACCTATTTGTTCTTTATGTACTTATTCATATTTTAGCAGGTTCTACCTGAGAAACAGTTTTACTGAGTGAATACACCCTATGTAAAAATATTTGATGAATAAATAGATAGATATTGTTTCCTGAATCTATAACTTCGGTTGGCTCAGGAACTGGATGCTTGTCATGAGGATTATGGGTAAGGGGCAATTGCCGGGACTGGCATAACATGTGGTAAATACAAGGCAGTCGACAGCATTTCCTCTTTCTCCCAAGTCAATTTTGCCAATTGCCCAATACCCAGCCCCCCCCCCCCCAGAAATACGCAATGAACTTATGCTGGTCGTAAAATAATTAATTATTAAAAGTCACTTGCTGTACCACAAATTGTGGAGCTTTTGGAATTTGTTCCATTATGTAACCTGCCTTTATTAGCATAAGCCAGCAATATTTTAATTACATCAGTGAGAGCACAACATAGACAGAGATTTCACCGTTCAAGAGATAGCACAACTTTTTTTATATAGGAGTCCAGCACAGGCATTTCAGTTCGATTGCTCATTGCTGCTTTCTCAAATCTTACTGATCAGGTAGGCCTACACTGTTCTGGATTCTTCATCTTCTCTACAAGAGCTTTAGAATGTGACAGCTAATTCAATAATATTAAGCCATCCTTTGTTCTTCACCAGTTTTAATTAAATCTATAAATGCAAACTTAATTGGTTCACCAAGTGCATTCGTCCAAGCCTTTCAGATGGTGTCCCTTTACCAGTACAATCGCCTTCAAGGGCCTTCATACCATTCTGTCCTCTCTTTTGATTTCATTAATTGATTCATCTCTCCTTCTATCCATTACCATGCACCATGTCCCAGTATACACACCTTTTGGGAAAAATGTCCATCCCTCATCATGCCCTAGAGGCTAGATCAACAACTGACATTTTTCAGCTTGTGAAGTACCTACAAAAAAACCTCTTCTTTTGCATTTTCAAGAAAAAATCTCGCCATCAGGGCAAATTTGGTAAGGTGCCTGGAAGTGGCGCTGCAATTGCCTTTGAGCCAATAACATCTAGGAGTCTGGTGGGTTCGGCTACATAAGCTTTGTCGCAATTAGCGCATAAGTAGTCCCTGACCTTCTTCCGTTACATGCTTAAGATAGTCTTTCTTTTTCACTTTTGTAACACCAAAGCGATACTCACTATACCCTTATATGGGAGTGATTGGGCAGAACAGGAAAAGGTTTTCTTTCATAGAAAAAAAATTTAATGACTTAAAAGCAAATTTAATGTGTCTTTTTCTCCTTAATAATTTCCAGTCCGATGCTGATTAGTTTCTCAATTTATTTAATATGTATGCAGTTGTTATGCAATGCATGATTGTTAAATGTCTGCTGCACTTTCATAAGATATAAATGCAGAGTGGGTGTTAACCTTTACATAATTCTGTGTTGACATTATGTAAGTGTCATGGACAGGATTTATATTGCACCGTGTATTGTTTCTTATCAAAGGTGCATCAACATCTTGTGTAAGCACCATCGATACATTTGTGAACAACTCTTCTAACCTGAAATGAATGTGTGTCGAAGAAAAACTCATCTTTCTTTTTGACATAACTGTTGTCTTGAACTACAATAACCATATAATCTTGATCAAAATGCTAAGCTAATCTGGAATTTTAGATTCATGACTGCAATATTCTAAAATTGGCAATTGCTAGTATGGAATTGCAAAGATTTGCTCCTCAGGCATCAGATTAAGGAATATACTATATTTTAAATTATTTTTTTATGGCTGAGCATTATTTGACACATTTCTTTTAGTGGCATGGAAAAATTGATCATTTTTAATTGAAAAAGTCATCAAAAATGGCATCATGCCACATAATTCTCAGCCACAAAAGGTCATTTTTGATATAGCATGTACCTCAATGTAAATTAGAAGGAAAAAATCTTTGCAACTGTACAATCTATGCCCAACTTTAGAATATTGCTGTCTCGACTCTTTCAAATACCAATTTTTTTTAGCATTTTGATCAAGAGTGTAATTACACTTTATCTGTGTTTAATAATTATGATTTCGTGTAGTATGTTGGTTATGGCTATAATACATCACTTCTGGTGTCGCCAGCCAAAATATATGTGATCCTAGCGTATTTTAATGTTTTCAAGTGGTCAATAAACTATTACTATTACTATCATTGAAAAGAATATATAAACTCATAGATGGAGGAGCCATCTTGACTTCTTCTTTTTTCTCATGTGTTTAGCCTTCAAATGTAAGTTAATTGACATCCTCCTCCAGTGCAACTATTGCCATTATTAGCAAACAGCAAGATGTTGGAGAATGGTAATGGCAGACAAATGAGTTGGGGATGCAGAAGAGGACAGATCTATGCCATCTTGTGAAAATAATTGCAGCATGAGGCAAGACATGTTTAATTTTTAGCTTCTCAGAAAAATAACCGCCCCGAGAGCAGGTGTGGATCCAGAAAATTTCGGACAGGGGGGGGGTTTATGATTGAAAATTTATGTACTAAAATATCCAGATTTTTTTTTTTTTTACATTAAAACGTTCAGGCCTGGATCCGCAACTGAACATACATTTTTCCTGCAGGAAAAAAAGGGTTTTAATGTGTTTTCACACAATTTTTATTAGATTGACATTATAACTTCTTCTTTTTTTTGTCTAACCAACCGTCCCTGGATAAAGTGCCTGGAGAAAATCCTAGAAGCTAATGATCAATCATGTCTGGCCTAAGTGATATGAAAGGGGACTGCCTCTGTACATATATAGCTCCTTGGGCTAAAAGTATGCTATGCCTGTTTGTGCAATTAGAAGATGGAAGATTTAAATACCTTTCATCATCTAAAATTGGAAATGAGTCTATATATATGTGGAACATAGTATTTGACATACCAAAGGCTTGACTAATTGAAAGATCTCATTACAAGTCATGTTAGGCGCTTGAAGTTAGGTATCCCATAGGCTTATATTTCAAATATTCAAGATGTTCTTTTTGTTACTCAAATTGACATCTGAGGAATGATATAAAAATATATTTCAATTGTACCAGTATGTAACACCATGACAAGTACACTGAAAGACAAAAGTTATGCATATACCGTGCACTCAAGAATCTCATTTGTGGGCTCGATTTAAGGTTCTACCCAACAAAAACTTGACTTAAAATTAACTATAAACACTTAAGATAATGGTCCTGGTGTTCATTGCAAGGTTGCAACGTCCTGTCATCTGGAGCATTACCGACAACATCAAGAAACATTCTTTCATCACAATGATGGGTATCTTGAGCTCTGGTTGTTTTTCCGGGTCTAGCACCTTTTTGTTTATTCCTGGTTAACCCTGGCTCCCTGTGACAGGCAGATAACATTGATACTCTTAACAGGTGGACATCAGTCACTCTACACCTTAAGCTGGTTTTTCCCACCTGCGCCACGCCAATAGATTTATCCCTTTCATATTGCGGTATTGGGGACACTCTGAATTCAGTTGTCAAAGAATTGTGTGCTTCCATGTTCCAGGATTGATTTAAGCTCATATTAAACAGCATATCAACTACTGATATTGGTCAACAACAAAAAATGTGTTATCTGAAAAGAGCCCGTTGTCAGCCATTTTGTAAAACAAAATGTTTTCTCGGTTATGTTATTTATTGTTTGTGACCCTGTTTTTGGGTGCTTTACACCATAGAACCATCATATTAACCATACCTCCTGAGCTCTTGGCTGGACAACATATGCATAACTTTTGTCTTTCAGTGTAGCATACCCTTTGAAGATAGGCAACCTTTCTATACTCATACCTGCAAAGCTGACTGATATATAAATATTCATAGGCTTGACATGAACTACTGGGAGGATCTATTGGGGTTTGTCACTTGAAGTGCTTAACTTGTTCAGTCTGTTAAACTGAAACAATCAATTATGTAACACAAGACAACTATGGACCAAGTTGACTGATATTGTTTTGCAAACTACATGGGATTATAAAGACAACAACCCATAGTCATTAACAAGGATTGCAAATACAATTGGTGTTAAAGTTATGTTTATTTCACCTTAAAGTATAGTTTTAGCTGTTGTTGTGCTATTTCCTGGGTGTTTGTGAATGTTAGGATGTATTAACGCTACTTAAACAACAATTAAGGGATCAGTGATTAGAATAGATATCACACCTATAGTCATGTGCAACCCAAGCAGGCTGGACCTCAATGTTCTACCTATCTTGCAGACATGCTTCCACAGGAAATGAATACATCTTCTTTATAGATTTATTTCTCAGGTGGTCTGTTGATAGTTTTGCCACACAGACTTCAACGCAACTAATTTAGAGAACTAATAGTGGGTTACACTGTGGCATTTGAAGGCTTTATGTCATGTTTGAAGCCCATGGAAATTTAGCCCAGAGGGAGGCAAACCATGTTTTGGAACAGCCAGCTCCAGTAAACAGGAGGCAAAATAGGATTATTATTCTCTTATTAAAAGCATTTTATACTGTCAACTGTTTAAGGTAAGTCAAGTAAGTGTAATACTATTAATTTGTGAAGCAAGAAGTGGGTGACACCTTGTTGAATTGTCACAAAATGGCTTTTTCTTGAGGCCTTCATACTAGCAGACAGCCAAATTCAGTATGCACAGTGGCTCCGTCTTTTGTAGATGTGTATACTGAATAATCAATATCCTGAGTGATGGAATTAACTGAAATTACAAAGTAATTGTAGCCATTGACCATCAATGCTTACTACAGCATGTCTTTGATGTTGATATGCAGAGCCAGCTGTAATTTAAACTCAGCTGCAATGACTATGAAGCATTAATGCTGAGGTAGTGATTTTGTCACCTTATTGGCACGAAGTCCCACTAACAGCTCTGATAAGATAAGAAGAGAAGCCGAAGAAATACAACTCGTATCCTGGAACAGATTTTGCTTACATACAGATACACTGTGTTAACAAAAAATATCAGTGCACTGAAAAAAGTTAATAATATTCAAAATCCTACCATGAATGTTATTTCGTGGAACTTAAATTCATTAAGAACATTGTTTTTTTTTTCTGAATCAAAATATAATAAAACAACAACAAGCATCATAATGCAGAAAAACATCCAAGGTGATGATACTTGTGTCGACGTTCATTATATTCACATTGAAGTTTGCTAAATAAAACATTGTTTGAAAGACATCTGAAGCCCTCAAGCCCAAAAAGAAAGAATTACATAAAGCTACACAGAGCATGAGACAGTGTTTTTCGAGTATCGTTGTTTGGGGTGTTTTTTTTGTACTTTGTTGTTTGACTTTCCAAATTGCATACTAAGTATATCATAATTCAATCAGACTAATTCCAATTATCCATTAGGCATATACTGAAGAGCAAATTTCATTACTGAATATTTCCACAGGACAGTGGCCTGAAATCAAAAAAGAAAAGAAGAAAAAAACTATGACATTTCATCCAATATATCCGTCCGTTGCTGCAAACCCAAACAGAACAGGAATCAAAATAATTTTGGCACAAGATCTTATGACGTTGATTATCTTTGTCTTTATGTAATATGTATGATGCAAAATCAACCGGAGACACCATTAAAGCATTAACCAATAAACAAGGTCAACACCCGTGAGCTGAGGATGATATAACAAGAAAAGAAGAATCATTCTCAATTGTGAAAGAAAAATGAGAAACTAGCAATTTTGAACAAGCATAAAAATATGAAACTTCATGAAGAATTGCATCACAAATGAAAGATGGCATAAGGAGATTGATAATCTGATTATGGCATTAATGCTATCTGATTAAACCACATTTTGTGAATTAATTTGATACTTTCCATGTTCTGCATATTTTCTTTCTGTGGCATGATTGCTTTATGTAACACCCACACAGTGCTATGAACTGTTTTTTTTTTTGTTAAAGGAGACTAATGCCGCTGCTTACAAATGAACGGATTATGCATTCGATTGCTATACTGAAATCAGTTATGATTCCTCTTGATAATGACTTATCAAACAGCATGCATCTATAGTTTCCAAATTAAATGTAATATGATGATGACTCATCATCATTATCTTGAATCATATAGCACTTTTTCACAATGCGTCAAATTCATAGCATTCCCTATAACGAAACCTAGGTCAGACATTTACTCCCTCAAGCTCTAAATAATTTTGCTTCTGTATCTCATGAACGAATTGGTGAAAATAGTCCATCTATCTTTACTTCTGCACATAATGTAATCAATGTGGGTTTAGAAAAGTACTCCAACCTCTCCGAAAATTGTTTTTAAAAATCCGAAGCAGTTCAATGGCTTCATTTGTTCCTTGCCATATTTTTCATTTTGTTTACTTGGTGCCTCATAATTGCTCTTTGGAATTAAAGCTTTCTTACAATTTCAATTTGGTTGTGTCTTTAATTTCCTCTCCTCATGCGGAGGATGATATTCAATTTGGCCCACATAAAATGTGCAAAAGAAACAGGATGAACCTGGGGGGGGGGGGAATGATCATATGATTATCCCCTCCTCCCAGAATTTGAACCTATTTCCACTTGGTGCTAAAAAATATCTATTATATTTAGCAGTTTTTTCCATGATACCAGTTGCATTTAATGTGGAAATTACAAGTCTCAGAACTATCCTTAAAAAAACTAAAACATATTGGCTTTTTGTTTGAAATGGCCCCGAAAATCAACCCCCCTACAAAAGTGAAAAATCTATGTGTGCGTAAGGCAATGTATTGATATCAATTATAAACCATAAATACTTTTTCTCCTAAAGTTATTGTATGTCATTGTGAGGTCGTGTCTCTGTTGACACTTAATGTAAAACACCATATATAAATTGTGAAAGAATAGACAATGATCTTCATCATATATTTTAATACATAATTTTCAATACCTGAAGTCCTTAATTTCGGCGTGTTAGCTGTCTGATTTATCCAGTCAGATTTATACAAATGCAGAGTGGGTGTTCACTTTTACAGGAATATGTGTTGATCTTATGTAAGTTTCATGAATAGAATGTGTTGTATAATGCATTGTATACTTTTCATTAAAGGCAGATGTACATCTTGTAAAAGCAGCATCAATGGATTCAATACACTTCAAACAAATCTTGTAACCTGGACTGAAGTTCTGATCAAAACAGAGACTCATCCTTCTTTTGTGACACATCTGTTGTCTTGAACAACAATCATCATAGCTGAGGATAAGAAAAATTCTAAACCACTGACTATATCGAGGAGAGAATCTTGACTTTTAATTTTTTCTCTCTGTGTTTGCTATAGTTATCCATAATATGAAAGGTAATTGTAATCCTACTGCAGTGCAAGTTTTGCAATCACTACAGATTTTTAATGGCAGGAGCTAGAGCCACGGGAAACATGCAGAAGAGGACATATGTCATCATAGGCATATTGGAGGGGGGGGGCAGTCGCCCCCCAAAAAGTTAGGGAAAAAGTAAGATTCGGGAAAAAAGGCTAAAATTTGGGCAGATAATTAAATAAACACTATTGAAAATTAATGATTTCCAGCCGATTTCATTTGAAATGGTATTGAACTTAGATCTTGAAATTCGGGCAGATGTCTCTTGCCCCCCCCCCCCCAAAATCGAGCGTGTGGTACGCCTATGGATGTCATCTTGTGTATACGAGGGGTGTCCCAAAAGTTCTGACCAATTTTTTTGGCAGACCTTTCTATTTGAAGTAGCTGTATGAAATTTTCACAGAATCAATTTCAGGTATTTCACTATCAATTCTGAAAATATGATGCCTGTTCAGCTGATCAGGTTGAAATATAAATAAAAGTTTATAATCTAATGGAAGATATCTTGATAGACTACAAGCTTATCAGGAAGTACATTTTCTTGCAATCATTTGCTTTTTTACTATAAATTCTCAGACTTTTAACACCGCTAATTTGCTGAATTTCGTGTGAGAAATTCAGCTGCGCTGGGTGCACTGACCTCTCGTAACCATGGTAACAGAACAGTAACTTAAACAATTCTTACAGTCTTGATTTTTTCCAAATAGATGGTCAAATACCTGCAATTTATTCTGTGAAAATTTCATTTAGCTATTTCAAATAGAAAGGTCTGCCAAAAAAAAGGTCAGAACTTTTGGGACGCCACTCGTATGGTTTCAGAAGACATAAATGATATGAAAGGGGACTGCCTCTGTGGAAAGGTAGCTCCCGTGGCCATGATATGAGTATATGCCTGTTGAACGGTGTTAGTGCAATTAACAAAATATAGTATTTGCAGCATATTTTCAAAAAGGAAACCTATTTGGGCTCTCAATGATACATTGTAAGTATAACATTCAACTTGCTTAGTGAAATGATAATTTACCATCTTGTTCTGTAAATTATAGAATAATCAAGCTTATCTGGACGATAATGTATTTCCAGTCAGTCAGATGACATTAGAAGAATGCTGTGAATACATCCTAATCATAAGACCGCAGCATAAGCTTTGAAAGCGAATCCTCTTTATAATGAGAGAATCAGTGTCCTAAGAGCTGGAATTAACTGAAATTACACAGCACCGGTAGCCATTGGCAATCACTCCTTCAGAGTCCTTCTTATACAAAGCATCTCTTTGAAGGTGATACGCTGAGCTGTTATTTACCCTTTGTTGCGATGACATTTTAGACCAGAGTGTACGTACTGAAGCTGTACATTTGTAACCTTTTTGGAACCAAGTTCCATTAACATCACTGATAAGATAAGAACAGAAGCCAAAGAAATACAACTTGTATCCTGCATTATTGATTCCTGAAACTAATGTTGCTGACATGTTTTGTTGACTGTTTGATCAAGACCCATCTTGCTGGGGACTGGTTTTTTGCACCATGGTTTCTTTTTACCAATTCGTGAATTTAATATCAACGGTTACTTTAAATTTCCAACAATAACACATATTTTAATATCAATCTCAGTAATAAGAAGTAAAAAACGAATTTTTTTTCCAATATTTAAATATTGGTAATGCATCTTGTGACATACAGTCAGACCAAGAATTATTCAGACGCTTGCTGTTTTGTTATTATTTTAAGGAATTACCAAGTAAACAATGAAACATGCAATCGAAAACATCCTTGGCATTACATATAACCTGCACAAAACAAATTTATTGCAAATTGGCAAGAAATGTGGTGAAAAAAGCTACTTTTGATAACTCCATGAACCAAAAATTATTCAGGCACTTAAACAAAATTGTAGAAAGTTAACTATTTACTGTCATTTGTTAGTATTTATGTCAAAATAATGTTCATAAACTACCTAGGGACCATTATGACTGCATAGAATGACAGGTGTGACCATCAATTGAGAAAATTAGGATTAATATTGGAAACAAACATTATGTCCTGTTTATCACATTTTCATCCCTCTTTAACCTCAAACCTTCCTTGTATTGATTCAAATTGCTTTAGTTTGCCATAGAATTGTGTTCTTAAAACTTTGAGTCACAACATGAAGCATTGGAGGCCTCATACTAAGTTCAGTGCGCTTTTAAAGTATTTATTTGTCCAATTTTACCAAAACAAAAACATGTCAATGTGGCACCAAAACCTAACAAATTTTCGGAAAGCAAGATTCATGATCTATTTCAAGCTGTATTCCATGCATGGTCCGAACAGCAACTCAATGGGGCACTTTTAACTTCATTTGGGAAGGGGGCAAAAATTTGGTTCTTCGGCCTCAATGCTATTCACATGGAGATTGCTCCATGAAAGCACACTATATTTGTAGTATGGCACACCAATTGTAAACAACTGGCGTAAATGGGCTATCGCAATAGAGTGAACAACCTTAGGAAGGCCATGCAACTTTATTTTAAGTGATTTGATGGATTGCAGTGGGTCAATGGGCAAGGATTCAGAGAGTGGTTGGAGCCTAAAACAAAACGAAAATATCAAAGTGCATACAATTTTTCAATTAAGCCTGTATTTCAATTTTACTTAGATAGAACAGTTAACAACAGTTACTGTCACTTTATGATATTCTGAAGTATTTCCAATTGATATCTGACAGATTTCAGCCCATTAGTCAAGAAAATGTGATAAACTGAATCAGATGTTTATCTCGCATATTCATCCAAATTTTCTTAACTGATGATCACAACTGTCATCCAATGCGGCCACAATGATCCCATGGTAGTATATTAGCAATATTTGGAATAAATATTGGTAAATAGTTCACTTTCTACAACTTTGTAAAATTGTCTGAATACTTTCTGGTTCCTGAAATCGACAAATTAGCTATTTTCATCAGATTTTGAATTAGTCCTTGCCCTGGGGGCAGTGGCGTAACTAGGCGGTCTCGAGTGGGGGGGCACCTGGGGGGGCACGCGATTCTCTGGGGGGGCACCCTCTATACTAACTGTATATTTTAGCCAGAGTTGGAAAGTTCATATGGGGGGGCACCTGGGGGGGGACAGGTCCAATATGGGGGGGTACGTGCCCCCCCGTGCCCCCCATAGGGACGCCACTGACTGGGGGTCATTTGTGTGACCAAGAGAGGGAGAGCGTTTGACTTCATATTCTGTTACTATATGGTCTGGCCTTCAAAAAAATCAGGGTAGACATCTGGCGGCATGGCAGGTTAGGAGAAATCCAAGATGGCGGCAAATATGGCCGCCGAAACAAGAAAAACGGGTTAAATTGCTCACAGTAACACTACAGAGGTGTGTAATACATCAAAATAGGGGTTTTTCGGGATGCTGAATCCAAATATGTACAAATAAAAACTTTTACTACTTTTTCTGCTGAGATATTCAAGATGGCTGTCAAATCAAGCTAAAATGGCTGCCGTGAAAGGAAAAAGACTATTTTACTGAACAACAAACACTGCACAGGCATATGTTACATCAAAATAGGGGTTTTCAAGGTTGCTGAGTTCAATAATACACAAATAAAACCTCTAGCTCCCTTCTAATTTGAGAAATCCAAGATGGCCACTGATATGGCAGCAAAAAAGTCCTAGAAAAACACCTTAGTTGACTCCTAACACTGACAATGTGTGATATAAAAAATAAGTGTATTTAGGATCACTCAGTCCAACTTTGTGCATGAAACCTCTTAAACTTTTCCATTTTGAGACTTTCAAGACGGCTGCCATTTGAACCCCTGAAAAAGAAACCTATTTTGCTCACAAAAAACACTTACATGTGATACAGCAAAACGGGCATTTTCTGGCAGGCTGAATACAATCGCAAGCGTGAAACTTCTTGCTCTTTCCATTTTTAGAATTCAAGATGGCTGCGGCTTCAATGAAGCTTTGGAAAACACACCTTTATGATAAAGTCCAGTTGTGAAGAGGAATATTTTTGCCAGAAGCAATGTAGCTGTGAATCCATGAATATCCGTCTTTGAAAGAGTGTCACTGACTTCACATAACTCTTTATAGACCATGTTGACCTTGGGACTATAATGGTGTTTGCGATAAATCCAAGATGGTGCAACACTATTTTGCCCTCTTTTCTCCTCTCCACCCCCAATCTCCTTACAACTCCCTTTGACTCCTTACAACAACCTTAGCCCACATTAAGAACTCTATTTAGACAGCTACTAATGTAACTGCAATTAGCAGAGGTGCAAAATATCAAGTATATCAAACACAATGGGGGTGATTGAGTTTAAATTGGTGTTGTTTAAATATGATTTTAATGTAATTTTAAAAGGTAGTTTCAAGTACGTAAAAGAAGGAAGTGATTCAGAGGTAGTCAAAAGGTGTGAGAGGGTAAAGTAGTGGCTGCTTCTTCCTTCCTGCAGGGGTAATCGTACTTTATTTTGGGTTGTACTGTATTTTAGCTCTAAGACTCTTAGACAAGGAATCACAGGATTTTTGTGAACTTCATGATTCACATTTTGACACTATACAATCGTCAATGTATCCACAGACCTTTTGATTAGTGGAATATCTTAATGAGGAAATTCATTACAAAATGCCCCTTTAGATTTAGTGTGGTTCTTGCACACATGAAAGGTAAGCAATTTCATGTGAGTTACTTTGATTTTGCTTAATTAATTGTTTGCCTGAACAGCTTGCAAATTTGAGCAGATTTGTGGTCTTAATGGCACTTTCTAAATGCCCAAAGAATATGTATAACTTTTTCTGTAAGTGACAATCGGATACCAAATGATTATTTTTGTAAGGGAAATAATAATGGCAGATGTGGACACTCAGTAGCCCCTGTTATTGGGATAGATCTCAAAGTGAGGATCTGGTGAGGAATAGTGCCACAGGAACCATGCAATTGGTTGTATGCCAGGGAAAAAACTGCATGGAGTACATAACTGAGACTCTTATGTATTCATTGTGGGATTTTGAAGTTGGAATAGTGCCTCACGTCGACCAACTTGGCGAATAGTTACGATCGAGGTATCCTGGTCATTCACATAGTTTTTCGTACTGGGAATTCAGAATGTGAAAGTGTGACCAAAATAAAAACAATTTCTCTTGTTCTTTCTCTCTCAATAGGCGTGTGTTCAGCTATAGTTCCCCAAAAAAAGATAAACTAAGGCCTTAATGATGCAGGTGATATTTTGTCTGTCTTTGAAAATGATGTTGCCCTATCTTAGTTGTGTCTTTTTTTTTCACAACTTTACTGAGACACCTCTGAACAGGTATCTACACTGGTTCTATTTAATTGCAGCCATCTAACAATTGAGAAAATATAAAGAATTTGCATGGATACAGCAACCCTAAAATCTGCCGTATTGATGCATTACACCCTAAACGGTGTGTATTGTGGGCAACTTATGTATTTTTTCAGACCTTCATAGCAGTAATACCATAAGCCAATTTGAATTACTAAAAATTAAAAAATGCAAGAATTATCATGCATGCTTATTTTAACTCTGGAGCCTGGAAAAACCTTATTTTGCTGCATCCTTGTAACCCTTATTAGGTGCTGTTTGGGGCAACAAACTTGTTTTTCCAGGACTTTGTGGCTGCCATCTCAGTGGTCATCTTGGATTTCTCAAAATAGAAGGGAGCAAGAGGTTTTATTTGTGCATTATCAAACTCAGCAACCTTAAAAACCCGTATCTTAATGTATCACACACCTGTGTAGTGTTTGTTGGGGGCAACTTAGGTGTTTTTCTAGGACTTTTTGGTCGCCATATCAGTAGCCATCTTGGATTTCTCAAATTAGAAGGGAGCTAGAGGTTTTATTTGTGCATTATTGAACTCAGCAACCTTGAAAACCCCTATTTTGATGTAACATATGCCTGTGCAGTGTTTGTTGTTCAGTAAAATAGGTGTTTTTCCTTTCACGGCAGCCATTTTAGCTTGATTTGGCAGCCATCTTGAATATCTCAGCAGAAAAAGTAGTAAGAGGTTTTACTTGTACATATTCGGATTCAGCATCCCAGAAAACCCCTATTTTGATGTAATACACGCCTCTGTAGTCTTACTGTGAGCAATTTAACCCATTTTTCTTGTTTCGGCGGCCATATTGGCCGCCATCTTGGATTTCTCCTAACCTGCCATGCCGCCAGATGTCTACCCTGATTTTTTTTGAAGGCCAGACCATATAGTAACAGAATATGAAGTCAAACGCTCTCCCTCTCTCGGTCACACAAATGACTCCCAGGGCATGGACTAAATCAGTTTGCAATAAATTTGTATTGGACAGGTCACACTTAATACCAAAGATGATTTTGACTGCATGTTTCATAACTAACTTTGTAATTCCTTCAAAATAATAACAAAACTGCAAGCGTCTGAATAATTCTTGGTCTGACTGTAATTAAAAAAAGATCTGTTGTTTACCTGAAACCAAATGTCTGAATACATCACGACGGCCAGATACAGAAAGAACAATATTGTGTGGCTCATTGGTTAATCTATCATGCTCTAGAAAGAAAATAATTTTGCCAAACCATGAAAGTATCAACATAAACAAGGTAAGTTTAAGCAAAGAATTGATTAAAGTTTAAGCTAAAATATACGTCTCTTGGTTTGATCATTGCTTTGCTATTGAACACATGCACACTGACTATAAGTGACTTTTGAATCATTCATCAAATCTGTCAATTTGTGGAAAAGCGGAAATCAAATTATGTCACATGACTGATTATATTTTTCCTTATATATGAAATGTAGGATGATACAAAAATCAACGAGAAAACTGACAATAAAATGTTGCAATGACTCATAAACTGGAGATGATAAAACAAGAAGGCATGTAGAATCATTTTGTAAAAGATTAGAAACTTGAGAAATTGGCTATAAGGAACATTGAAGAAGCATGATAGATATATATATGATACTTCATGAAGAATGACATTGCAAATGAAAGATGGCATAATGAGATTAATAATCTGATTATGGCATTAATGTTATTTGATTAAACCACGTCTTGTGAGTCAATTTGATACTTCCCATGTCCTGCATATTTTCTTTCTGGGGCATGTTTGCTTCATGTAACGCCCACACAATTACTCACGTTGCTGCTGTAAAGAACTGTGATTCATCAAGTGTTACTTTCAGAAAGCGGAAAGCATAAGTATTGCATTTTTTAATCGTCTTAAAATTGCCAAGAACTTTAGATTCTCTACTATGTGCAATGTGGCCTGTTTCACCAACAGATTAAGCCATGTCTGAGCCACAGACCAGAACTGCTAAGTTCCAAAATCAACACAAGAATAAATTTCAGTGATAAAATGGCATCACTGCCTACTGGGCCTAATTATATTATTATAAGAAAACTACTTTTAAAGACCAGTTTTACCCTTAAACCCGGTCTTGGCTCTGTTATGTTGGTGAAATCAGGCCTAAATGCCTTACAGGTGATTTAATTACCACACGATTCTAGTCATTCACAGTTGCCTGTGAGAAATCAATGCAATGTGGGCACTAACTAAATTTCATATTAGCTGTATGACGTTCTGTTGTTCCTATACCAATCAGATTAAGCAAAAATGCTATGTATTTAGGGTGTAAAGAATCTTAGAATCGTGTACTAATGCATTCTTTGTCTTAGAAGCCTCATTATTATTAATTTGCAATCAACATTTGACTACAATTTCCAGATGGCTCTGTGTTTAATCTCATCCCCCCTTCTGTTTGATGATATTCAATTTGGCCCACATATAATATGCCAAAGAACATTTGTCTTCACAAAAGTATGTACATGTATTGATCAACCCGATAAATGTGTCACTATTATCTGTTCCTGGATATGAGAAAAATCTTTTTCGATCAATTAGAGCACTTCCTGCCAAAATGCAGGTAGCCGAAGCACTGAGTCAGCATTTCTGTTTCTGTCTTCAACTTGAAGGTCAGACCTGCCAATGTGGTACTGTTTAAGATAAGGTTCTGCAGTTTTACACACCACATTTCAAGAAGACATAGCGTATTTATAGTAAGGCAGCTGGATGGCTGAGAGGCCATGATTCTGGCATGCTATTCTCAGTCAACCTTCAAGAGCAAAAATCCAAGCTTGACCTAATTCTTCGAAGAGGTTAAATAAGCGATCCCTTCTATCAGTGTCTGTGCGTTGCGGTGAATACATTGCTCAGTAGGGGGAACCGGGGCACATTGGGACGCTTTAAACAACTACTAAATTTGCTCAATGGTGAAATTACTAAGCAACTCAGAAGTTTTCATGAATATCACCAATACTATTGAGCTTAAATACAAGGCATAGTAAATTAGACTGCACCTACCCTTTTGCAGCCAGACAGCAAAATGTGAGTCATGATCATGACTGTCCCAATTTGCCCCGACTGGGCACATTGGGACATCAATTAAAAAAACATTTCAACACTGCATGTCCAATAGATATTACATATAAGTATGCATACGACAATATACAGTGCATTAACACCTTGTAGTGCCAATAGTTAATAACTTTAAACAGTTTTAAACATTTAACATAAACTGTCCTGGGTGCGGACATCTATGTAAGTAACACACAGTGCTTTGCAATGAATTTGTTCACAGAGCATAGTAATCCACTTTGCCTCTATTCACTGTGGCCTGAATACCTATTGTGTGCTGACCTAGGTCATTCAATAGACTTGGACACTCTTACATTGTGCCATATTAAGTGTGTCCCAATGTGCCCCGAATTCACTGTCCCAATGAGCCCCGATATGACTTTTATGCCAAAATGCTAATTTCTCAGGCATGAGTGAATGTGTTTATCAGGATAGCAATTCATAACTGTTCGTTACTATGTATCAAATTCATACAATAATTGAGAAAGCCTCATTGTTCATGGTTTGTCCACAGAATGGTTTGAATTGAACCCCTCTGAATTTACTTTAGTGGTAGGAAAACAAACTTTTCCTTGCCATGCTTTAGCATGTGGCTGTAATTTGCCAATAAAACGATAGAAACATCCGGATGTGAAATTACAAGATATGATAGCACTGCCATATGACATACCTTGCCAAGAACCAAGAAAACCCCAACACCCCATAGTGCCCGGCGTCCGAATTTGCCCCAGTTCCCCCTAATGGAAAATCCTGAGAAATATCTTGTAAAGGTAAAGGTTTTTCATTAGGCCCATCACTTGTAATTTAAAAAATATATATGTCAACTAGTGAAGGGAAACTCTGCAGCTTTGGGTTACAGTCAGATCCCTACATGACGTCCATCATTTCAATCCTTCTCCTAGTATCAATATCTTTTTGAGTGGTTCTAAAAAGTCTTGCACAAAATGCACCAGTTTGCAGAGCGGGCTTGGCTGGTCTTGGCATTGGCCTTACCATTTGTCGATTGAACTTGTCCTGCAGACCAAGGCAAGCATGACATTTGTGTCATTGCCTGGCTACTCTCTTGCATTGTGTAACATTGTTCATTGCTGCTGCCTGGAACACAATAATTTTTCTGGTATCGAGCCGTATCTGCATTAGTTAACCTTGTTACAATTTCCATATGACATTGTCATTGTGCAATTTTATACAACATCGATTACATTTCTTGTGTCATGAATGTTTAGTGTTTCATCTTGTGCATCATTAAAATCAGAGACACAATTTTAACAACTTTTTTCAAACGGTACAGTCTGACACCAGACGCCAAAGAAGTAATGTTACCTGAATGTTGAATTGAAAATATAAAGTTTTTAGTTGTCAAGACAAAAAGGTGCACAAATGGTAGGATGCATGAATTTGCTAAATATTATATACAGGACACTGTGCCATAGTCATTTCAGCGTCTGTTTTATTAGCATTGTTTCATATGGTTAAAAAAGATGAACTTCGTGGTGTGAACTTGTTTGCTTGATGAAAAACGTGGTGTAAATGATTATGAAAGTGTAAAACACCTCCAGGGGAGTGGCAGTGTGGACACAGCACTCCTGAATAAAATGCAAGATTTTCAAAACATACCGAAAAAGTTACGCACGTAGTGTGAAAATAGAGGATCTCAACTTTGTATCGATGTAAAAAGCAAAATATTCTGTCGGGAAATTTTTGAGATATTTGAGTTTTAATTTTTTGATTTATCACACCTCTTTTATTCACATCATTATCACTCAGTATCACCCAATAAGTCACCTAACAATTTAATCGTGCAGTAAATTTGTAGCTTTACATGTTTAATATTCGCGCAGCGAAACGGCCGAAGGCCGTTGAGCGAAGCGAATTGAGTGCAAGAGAAGACCCAAAAATCTGTGCAGTGATGGTCTGAACATCAACAGTCCACAGTTGGGAATGAGGTCAAGTGGGTCCAGCTTCTTATCAATGATTTAGTTTCGAATTTAACAAAACACAACATATTCATCTTTAAAAGTGTCTTAAAAATTCAATTTTCTCTAGTAATATGTCCTGTACCAATATTTTTTATGGCATAGCTAATTATTAGCATTGACAAGCTAAATCAAATTATTAACATGTGATTCATTTAATTTCAATCAGACAACAAGATAGCACTGGTGCATGCTGGAGGAGGTGGTCCAACTTAAAGTTGAATCCCACAGAGTACAGCTACTCCACCTATTGGACTCCATGTAACTAAACTGTTCAACAAAAATACCCAGCTGGTGGCTCCCCCGCTTGGTCAAATTGTTCATATGCATTGGAAAAGCCACAGATTTTTGAAAACAGGGGTAGGCTCACTCGAAGGCTGCTGGCTCAGCCAGGAATAATGGCACTAGACTATGAATACACACATTTTGGGTCGATATACAGGCCTATAATTAAATTAAACTTTCATAAAAATCGGAAAAGGAATCTTTGAGATATTCAAGTTTCTTTTACGAGGGACTTATTTTTGTTGAACTGTTTTTCATAATTTTATCATATTGTACACCACGTAACTCTCAAAAAACATTGGTAACCCCCCTTTAAAAACTTGTTTTTCAATAAAGTGTATATTCAGCTATATTCCGTTAATTCTTCATAAATATCTCATGGATATTGTTCGGGTGACGCTGCTTTTCATTATAAATGCCACACTTTTTTAGTATTTTTGCTGTATGTTTTAATGTAATGACATAGATTTTGAAAAGATCATAGTTCGAAAATTATGTTGGATAGCCCGTATATTTTTTTTTACGTTGGAAAGCTTTGGTTTTGAAGAACTTTTTGGCAAAGTTTCATGAATATTTCATGGATTTTAGATTTTTTGCTAAGTGTGGGATTCAACTTTAACAACAAGAAAACATAACAAAATTAAAGTTACATAATCTTTATAAACTGATGATTATGTAACAGTGAACAGTTAATCTACATGCAATGTTATTGTTTTTGTATTATATATTTACACTATTATGTAATATCAACAATCTAACATTGTCTTGACTTTGGCAGCTTTCAGTGCTGTCTGCCTTTTTTCCATTTAGCTGATTATCTATCAATCTTTTTTTTATCTATTTAATATATATAGATCTATCTATCAAACAAATCTATCTGTCTGTCAATATATCTATCTATTTATCTCTCTATTTATCTATCTATTTATCTATTTATCTATTATATTCTTTGTCTAGTTTATCTTGCTATTCTACATTTTTCTCGGTCTTTCCATGTTATCTATCTTTCTAATTTTCTGAAACAGTTACATAACTGCCTTTCATACATTGAATATGAAATAAACTTGAAAGTTATGGTAACACTAGAAGTCCAACAAAAACGTTTTAAAGTGCTGCGCGAATTTCGTGGCAGTGCCATTTACATATTATGAGCGCAGCTCATGGCTGCCGAAGGCAGCCATGAGCGAAGTTCACTTAGCACAAGGACAGCTCATTCTGTGTGGTGCTCCTGTCTACAGTGACTGCCTGAACAGGAAGTGCCTGTAGTTGCCATAAAAGTGGAGCTAGTAGTTTAGTCACAGTTTAGTTTGGTAAATAATTAAAATGCCTTAAATATCTTCCAAAATAGCTTTAAAATTTCAGTCTTGTCCCATAACAACCTCCAATGACATTTTTCAGGGATTTAAATCAACGTGGTTATCAACTTTGGAAATAATTATTTCCATACCCCCTGATTGTAAGAAGTGACTGAAAATTAAATGTCAATACTAAAGTTAATGACTTAAATGGCTCACCAAGTAAGAAATCGTAACAGCACTTAAGGTTACATAATCTTCATTAACTGTCAACAAATTATGTAACTGTCTAATAGCAAACAGTCACCTTTGAATAGCCATGATTTTATTTATCTCATTTATGTAACATCAACAAAAACATAATAGATCAAAATTGAACATACATTTCAATTACACAGCTGTCAGTGCAATCTGTTTATTGTCTAATCATTTATCTATCTATCTATCTATCTATCTATCTATCTATCTATCTATCTATCTATCTATCTATCTATCTATCTATCTATCTATCTATCTATCTATCTATCTATCAATCCATCTATCATCTATCTATCTATCTAATCTTATCTTTAGATCTGATCTTATCTATCTAATCTTATCTATCTGCCCATTTGCCCGGTCCATTAAAAAGATTAATTGGCCTTCTGCGTGGAAAGTAGAAGATAATGCAGTAGTTCTATGAAAATGCTGCGCGAATCATGGCAGTGCCATTTACATAATATGTAGATGGCAATGCCATAGATTCGCGGAGCTCAAATTTTAAAACTGTTCTTATTTTGAAACCGTATTATAGTATACAAATATTGATTGATTTCGAGGGCATTAGTCAAATCTATTTCCCTCGAGGGTGTGCTGCAAGTGAAAACTATTTCACGAGGCCGAAGGCCGAGGGAAATAGTTTTCCTTTCACACAGGAGAGTAGATAAGCAGACGCATAGCCTACATTGCACTATTATTACTAGTTTTGATGAGTTTTTTTTGGTCTTTACTAATTAATTCCCTAATTTTATTATTTTCCTGCGCTATTGCAAATGTATGGAAAATTTGAAAGAAAAATGTTTTTAAAAAAACATTTAGGGAAAGAAGATTTTAGAAAAAAAAAATTTCGGAAAAAAAATGTAGAAAAAAATTGGCACAAAAAAAAATTGGAAAAAATAAAATTCGGAAAAAAAAAAAATTCGGGAAAAAAAAAAATTTGGTTAAAAAAAAATTTCGGAAAAAAAAAATTTCGGGGAAAAAATTTTTTTCGGAAAAAAAAAATTTTGGAAAAAAATAAAATTCTGAACATTTTTTTTTTTTCGGAAAACAAATTTTGGAGGGCAATAGTCCTGGTCAATATACTTAAATAATGACTGACATGTGACCAGCTCTCAGCCAATGACAGCTCTGCTTTCATGGTCGAGGTATAATAATGATAGTTAAGAACCAAATGGAATTTTTCAGACACTACTGCAGTATTGCAAGAGAAATTCAGGGATGTTTACTTTTACCGAAACTAACTGTTTAATCAGGGACCAACTCCATGGCAGGTACAGGCAGTCCTTCATTCTCACTCCACTGACAGATTCAAAATTTACTATGAGCTGTTGTTAAGCTAAGTTCGCTGACGCCACGGGCGGCTTCGCCGCCCGTCGCTACGCGAATATTATGACATTTCATTGAAATCAAACTGAAGAAATATTAAATTGGCATTAATAACATATGATAAATATAGAATGGGGTGTGTTGCAAACTCTTATGATCATATTTTTCGGTAAAAGTGAATCTTACTGCCTCCTAACTACCTTGTATGAAAGCCTATATACAATATGAATTGAAATGCGTGACGGCACGGCAGAGATTGTTCAGTAATTGGGATGATTGATGTTCTTGATTCGGTAGCTGTTGAAGAGTCTGTAAAATTTTGAGTGACACCTCTCGATAACCTGCCCAAAAAAGAGGCCCAGTGCCTTCTTCATCTGTTCAACTAACTGGGGCACACGACGGAGAAGGATGTGAACTTTAGTAGTGAATTTTTGCAATAATGCCTTGGTAGACATCATCTATTGTAAAGCCAATTGAGGCTCAAAGAGCATAAAAAATTGGGATATAAGCATTAAGCAGTGTGGAACTTCATGAAGTGTTGAGGTTACAGACAGACAGACAGACAAATTCTTTATTGACCTGTGTAAAAAATATACACCCAGCCCTATATGGGCTTACAAGTCATCAAAACAATTCAAAAGTAACTTTAACAACAAATTTTCTGGAAACTACAATATTAAAACATTTATAATCACATATTTACATTATTTAAACAACAAACTTCTTCTTCTATGAAAAGCTTTAAACAAATATTCTGCAGTAGATTTAACTAAATCTTTGGACATCAACAACTTAAATTTTTCTTGTAATGATAAAAAGTAAAAATCCACACAATAATCTAAAACATGGGTTAAAAGTAAATTACGTAAATCATTATAAGTATTACAATGGAACAAAAAAAGATTTTCATCTTCAAGACATGATAGGAACAAAATTCACAAACTCTATACTCTAATGGTATATCATTGTAACGTCCTGTCTCTATTTCTAATGCTAAAACACCAAACCTAAATTTTGAAAGAACAGGCAAATGACCTCTATCATAAATTTTATATACATAATCCTCAGTACCAAATGTAGTTCTAAACTCTCTGTAAGTACTTAATTTTGGCATGTTAGTTACTTGATTTTTCCAGTTGGTTTTATAAATTTCCATCAGTTGACGTTGTGCATTATCCAGGTTAACAGGTAAATTTTCTACAAAATTTTGAGTAAGATTCAATTTAGTGAATATTTGTAAAACCTCATTACTCCAACATGTTGCTCTGCATTTCAAGGTTTGCAAGGAACTTGTTGCACTCATTACCCTCAAATGGTGCTGCTCCTTTTGGATGTAAAGAACCTCCGGCCAGTGATCAAGATCTGGGAAGAGCTTCTTCAATTCAGAATAGATTTTATTCACAATCCCAAACTTAATATACAGTGCAGTAGGAGGAACTACAGCAAGAACAGGGGTTGATGGCTCAAATTTGACCTTTAACACTGGTTCATTTGAAAAACAGTTGTAATACTTTTGTTACCATTTTCATTTTACATTTACTAGTAGTTTTCGCAGTAAACTTGCTTAATACAAAGGCCTGAATCCCATTTATGTCAGTGGAACTTAATAATCTTGACACCTTCCTAAAACAAATAACACAAACTTTTTTTCCGAGCATCGGAATGATCTATCTTTACACCAAAACCAACCAAGTTCTTAAAATTAAATGAAACTGATAAGTGGCTATGAAGCCCAGATTACAAATGAATGCAAACTTGAACTCGAATGCAAACTTGAATTCTCACAAAGAGGAAATACTAAATAAACTGAATCATACACAAGGTAAGGCAAGAGAGAAATGGAAACAGTGCTGGCTGCTTCAAAGCTTAAAGCACCAGTAAAAAATACATGGATACGACCTATTAACGGAAATTTTGGCCAACAGAACGATTATCACATCTAGAATAGATAACACAGTTCTAGTTGGATTTTCTTGTGTACAATTGTCTAAACTACATATTTTTAAGCTCAAAATGCCAATAAACATAAAAATAGCATGCAATGCATGCATCGGGTCCTTGGTCTATTTCAACAAGTTGGGCCTCTTCAATTTTCTACCAACAATCTATCAAGTTAGGTATAAGAAAGCAGTATATTGTGACTATGCACAAGAGGGCAGCACAGTCCAACTTTTGGTGTGTATACAGAAACCAGTTTTTGTGTGAAGTGCTGACAGCTCAGAAGAAATATGTTGACCGGGGGGGTTCTCATTGTATGTTGGTCTACACCTATGCTCGGCTGAAAAGGGCTCTTCAAGGGCTAATTTTCCCTAGCTAAGGGTCCTAAAATGAGGTCTGAATATTCCTAGACATGGTCCAACATTTCCAGCACTCCGAATTTCGCGTAAAAATCACCTTCCGAAGGACATCCATGGTGGCAAAAAAGGAAATTATTTGGACAAATAATTAAAATAATACAGCCGACCCGAAAAAAAAAGCCTCTTTGAGGGCGAATTTTCCCTAGTCTAGGGTCCTATTTTTGGGTTCCCGGCACTCCGTTACTGGGTCTGGGTGCGAGACGCTCAGCTGAGCACCCCCGTCATATTTCGGGGCGAGAACCCCCCCCAGGTATGTTGAATAGAAGAAAATTTGAGCACTGATAAGCACAATATTGTAGCCAGGGGTGCATAAGCACCATCTTGATCACAGGGGCATATCTGTTGGGGTTGTCATTTTGTCTGTGAAATGTTTTAGTGAGTACACCAACTTTGCCTGTTCACAGGAAGTGAAGCTGACGACAATGGTCTTGGAATGAATTCCAAGGACCCAAAAAGTGATAAACAAATGTAATGATGGTCATTTTCCTCCAAAATACATTTTCTGCTGGATGTAAATGATCCATACGGTACTCTATGTTATCTACAGCTATATCTTATTAAGAAATTGTTTGTTATTTGCAAAATTCCTGTGATAATGGTCAGAAATAGAATGTGATAAACAAAAAATTTTAAATTCACATATCTCGAAATTTTCCCAACAGAATATCTTATTTTTTACATCGATGCGAAGCTGAGACCTTCTACTTTCACACTACATTCGTAACTTTTTCGGTATATTTTGAAAATCTTGCTTTTTATTCAGGAGCGCTGTGTGGAAGCAGACAATAACGTCCTCTGCACGTTACATCAACTTTTTTAAGGTTGAACATTTCTGGCCAGTTTTAGTTGAAAAATGAGTGAATGGATTCAGCTGAAGCAAGAGAAGGAACAGTCTCGGCCATAAAATCGACATAGATATATGGTGTGCTACTGTCTAAGAGGGCAGTCATTCAATAATCGGGTGGCGGGCGGCTCGGAGTTTTCCTAGGCCGAAATTTTTTTTTTCACAGTAACAGCAGCAGCAAATATTTACTTCAACCGCATGAATCCCTTAATTTTCAATCCTTAATCAAGCTTGTTAAGAAAAACCCCCACCACCCGTACTTTCCATGTTTAGTTAGGGTGTCCGTTTTGCCCCACGTCCCCCTGCAATGAAATAAAATGTAATCAAACATGGAGCTCGCGGCTGACTTTTTTACTGGGACGAAATTGGCAAAAATTTATGTTAATGGGGTGAAGAATATTTTTGATACCTTGTGGAAATAACACTTAGGTGAGGTTTAAGATGCTCCGAAGAACTTCAAATTAAGACAGGGTAACCAATGTGCAATTTAAATAAAACAATTAAGATTCTCTGGAAAATTTGATCTCAAAATTTGGCAATAACTGGGAGTCAAAATCCGTCCACTGGGAGACCATTTGGTCTCCAGGTTACTATGATAAAAATAGACAGATATTACCTTTTTTTTCACTGCTGATCACTTGCCTCACCTATCTGTCTGTCTGGGTCAGAATTGTGCATATCTGGGAGTAGTTTATACTCTTCTTTCAAACTGACTGGAAATTGCCTTCAAAAGGTTGTTGACAAAACTATTCTTGCCGATGAAACACTCGGCAGTATGTCGGTGAAAAAATAATGACTATAGTTATTTGTGGAAACCTGTCAGTGAGCAATAACTATTTTTATTTGACCTCTTTCTTAGTTCCGATTTATCCAACAGAATACTATTATTAAGTTCTGTAATTGCCATCAATTCTCAGAATAGCCTATCTAACAAACTAAAGAGTTAAAACTGGCATCAAAACACAATTAAATATGTCAATCAGTCCTATTCCTGTCATACCTGATCAACAACAGATGCTAAGATCCATTGTGTCTCCACATAAGGTGGAGCCCCCGCCAATGACACTTGAACACTCAGGGACAGGTTGACGTTGCTCTGCATTAAAGGCTCTGTTGAAGGCATTATAAAACTTAGATAGACAATGTCAGCTTTCAGGGCTTTAGTAGCAATTGAGTATTACTACAGAGAAAACCAGAACAAGATATCGTTTGTCGTTGATTTGCAATCTCACATTAAGATGATTTTTCAAATGTGATGTGACGCAGGACACAAAAGCATCACCTGTTTTTTTTTTCAAAGTTTTTGGTGGCTTTACAGCTTTATTCTGTAAGGAAGACAAATTATTTTTAAAGCCAATATGACACGGAAACAGCTAAACTTTCCAGTGAAGTATATGTCATGCCACAATTAAACAATATATTTGCATGCAATAATCATTTAAATGTAAAATTTCTCAAATTGTACGACATCCCGGCACATGACCTCAGATGTATAAGGCGGCCTCATGGCAGGGTAACTGTGTGTTGTTGAGGGCAAGCGAGATTAATTGAGGAGAGTTGAGCTTTTGAGGGGAGGTGAGTTAAGTTGAGGAGAGACGAGCTTACTTTTGCATGGGGAGGTGATTTTATTTGAGGTAAGACAAGTTTTGTTGAGGGAAGATGAGTTTCGTTGAGGGAAGACGAGGGTAGCTAATGGTAGCTTCGGGAATTAGAGGCTCTAGAGGTGAGGTTAGTTGAGGGTGGCAGAGCTTGAAAGGGGTAGACTGAGGGTAAATGCATGTGGGGGTTCAGATGAGGGTACCAAATCCTGTCATGAGGCCTCTGTACTATAATATAATAGGGAGAACCGGGGCACATTGGGATGCTGTGCACATCTACTAATTTTACTCAATGTTTAAAACACTGCGCAACTCAGAAGTTTGCATGAACACCACCAATACCATTGAGTTTAAACCCAATGCATAAGATATTATACTGCACAGGTCTACTCTTTTGCAGCCGACAGCAAAATGTGACGTGATCGTAACTATCCCAATGTGCACAGTATATCTTGACTTAGTTTGCAGTTATGTAGCGACCTTTAATCTTGAAAGTCCATCTCTTCGCTGGTTTTAATATTACGTCCACGTGATTTAATATATTTGTCAACAATAAACTCAACATCTCTTTTGAATTACTGCGACTAAATATCAATGGCTTAAAAAGTTGATGAAATATTATTTTGTAGAAATTTGATGTATTATCTTTCCAGGCACTCATCACGTGCAGGAATTTTTAAAGCATAATATTATGCTGTTATATAAGAAAAGTCAGGTAAATTACAAGCATATAATTCAACCATTTAGGCTTGAATTCAAGTTTCCTGACATTTCGTAATATGACTTAAATTATGTGGGAGTTCAGAATAAACTGAGGTAACCCAGCAAACACAAACGGTTTTTCAACGGTTTTATAGCGGTCGGTGCTCAAACCGTTATTTGATAACGTTTTTTTAACCAAATTTTAACGTTAATGGAAAACGTTTCATTCCAACCGTTACAGTTTAACATATTTGAAACGTTTAATGACAATGTTGAAAATGTGTTACCTGAAAATATGTTGCCGTAATGCATAAAATACATTATTCTGACATAATGAATGTGAGTAAAGTTTTAATGTCGATAAAACATCTGACTTTAGCATTGAAAAAATGTTTTTTAAAAATGTTAGAAATACGTTTTTTGAAAACGTATTTCTTTAACGGGGAAAAAACGTTTTATGAAAATGTTGAAAATACGTTACCTGAAAATAAGTTTCTGTAATGCCTAAAATACGTTATTCTGACATTATGAATGTTGATAAAGTTCTAATGTCTATTTAACATCTGACTTTAGCATTGACAAAAGGTTTCAAGAAAATGTTAGAAATATGTTTTTTGAAAACGTATTTCTTTAACGGGGAAAAAACGTTTTATGAAAATGTTGAAAATACGTTACCTGAAAATAAGTTTCTGTAATGCATAAAATACGTTATTCTGACATTATGAATGTTGATAAAGTTCTAATGTCTATATAACATCTGACTTTAGCATTGACAAAAAGTTTCAAGAAAATGTTAGAAATATGTTTTTTGAAAACGTATTTCTTTAACGGGGAAAAAACGTTTAATGAAGATGTTGAAAATACGTTACCAGAAAATAAGTTTCTGTCATGCATAAAATACAGTATTCTGACATTATGAATGTCGGTAAAGTTCTAATGTCGATTTAACATCTGGCTTTAGCGTTGAAAAAATGCTTATTTCAAAAGTGTTTCTGAACATAAACTTGAAAGCATCTTTAAAACGTTATCTATAATCCGTTTCAAACTGTTGAAATAAAACGTTTTTTCAACTGAATTTCTGAGCTGACCGACAACATTAACCTACTAACTCCATTTTTTAACGTTTTTAAACTGTTTCAAGAAAATGTTAGAAATATGCCTTTTGAAAATGTTTTTCTTTAACGTGGAAAAAACATCATTCCAATGTCGCGAAAATATGTAAAAAGATTAATGAAGCTTGTACATGTGACGTTATGGTCACAGAAACATTTTTCCAAGACTGTTTTAGAACATATTGAAAAGTGTCATTGAAGCATTGTAAATGATCAACTTAAAAACATTTTGAAGGAAATGTTTTTCAACTGAATTTTGAAACTGAATGACAATGTCAAACTTTTAACTTCATTGTTTAACGTTTCTAATATGTACAATGAAAACGTTAAAAATACGTTATTTGAGAACGTAATTCTGCAACATTGAAAATACATTATTCTTACATTGTAAATATATGGAAAGTGTATACAGCAAATGTCAAAAGGACTGATTCAAGCAAAATGTGTGCGGTTGAATACCTGAGGTTATCATAAAATAAATTGTTTTTAATGCTATGAAAAACCTATGTTTCTTTTGTTGCTGAAGTCAAAAGTATAGACTCAGTAAAGCAGGCAATTGAGGCTCTCCTGGAGTTTTAAAATGAAGCCAATTAGATTCATTTTTCGTTTATTGGAAGTGTATGCTATACTTAATTATGTATCAATTTATAATCTTAAAACTGCAATAGAATTTTACATGAAATTGGCATAATATCAAACATTGCACAACGATTGTGTAAGAAAACTTTGAAGTTTGGCTGTGTATATGCCTAGATCTATGAAAATACAAATTCGCTGTTTCTTGTAACTCAATATAAAAAATCCAATTTCAAAATATTGAATCAATTTTCAAGTGATATAATCATAGAATGTTAATCCAAATTATTATGTTATATTATACTGTTATCGCACAGCACATATATATATATATACAGTTTTTATAGCACTAACCTAGGTTACTAATATTGCATGAGGGCGAGTTGTGTTTCTTTTGACTTGCATGTTAAAATGTATCTCATCATCAATCAAAAACTATTTCACCCACAAACAAATGTTTCACACTTTTGGAATCTACATACAATATACTTGATGATGGGTGTTGGTAAAATCGTTTTCCCCAAAATTTATAGCAAACTTTTGACCTCTAAGCAAAAAAAGGCACTAAATAATCGGAAAAAATGCCGTTTTTCGGCCACTTAATGCTTTATTATGAAGAAAAAAATAACACAACCAGGATAGAAAGCTTATATCCAGTTAGCCTGTTAATATGCGCATCTTTTGCACCAAAAATCATCTTCCTATCTACCTCCATTGCTGTGCTGTGAATTTTTTACTAAAATTGAAAAGCACAACATTTTGTCTCTTGTGGCTGCAGCAGCACACAACACATGGTGTAATTGGTGTTCCCTCTCAGGTCCGTCCAATCTTTCACATGTTAAAATGACAATCCCTTCAAAATATTCCAAAAGCTTGTAGGGCGAAAAATCGCCAATCAAGCTTGGGCCTTCGGCCCTAAATTTACACTCTTACTCCAGGTAGCTCAAAACAAACTAGTAAGGTTCATCCTTAACTTTGGTCCAAGAAGCCACATTGGCCAAAATGAGCTTAACCAAATTCACATGCTTAACACCAGAGACCGAGCATGTCAATTAATGTTGGGCCATATGTTCAACATCTATCATAAAACGGCCCCTGAATACTTATGTGATAAATTTGGTAGAATTGATCACCATCACCGTACAAGAAGAGCTGCCCTGAGTTTTTTCCTGCCAAGACCGCTCAGCATTGACCAATCTAATTTTTCATATCAGGGGGCTAAGTTGTGGAACGAGATCCCCAATCAGATCAAACTGTGTAACAGTAAGGATGCTTTCAAGCTCCAAATCAAAAAATGGTTAAAAAGAAGATCTGAAACAAGTGAGACCAATCCATTCATTATTATATAAATTTTACATGTTGTTTATTTTGTTAATTTAATTAATTTATTTATATATGTATGTCAATTAATCAATATTTATTCTTCATTCTAGTCATGCATCCCATTTGTTCATCGACTCCATCCTGCGTTTTTTTCACTTCACTCCAGGACCGCACTGGAAACAAGTCCTCGGACTTTTGTGTGTCATCCTTGAAGTTCACCCATTGTTACATTTTCATTTCATCGATTTAATATTGTAACTCTGTTTGAATTTCAAAATAAATCAATCAATCAATCAATTACTTACTTTAATATCATGCGTCCTAGAATTCTGAAGGCAGATGAAAGATAGATTAGATAGATTAGATAGATAGATAGATAGATAGATAGATAGATAGTTAGATAGATAGATAGATAGATAGATAGATAGATCATTTTGAAATTGGGCAGACATTTGAAAAACAACTGATATAAATATATATATATATATATTTGTGCATGTACAGTGTACATAATAATTATATAAGTAACTGCATTAAATTCTACAAAATAAAAAACAACTTGGCGCCCTAGTATGTGTTTCTAATCTTGTATACGGAAAACAGATCTATGCATCTATTATCATTGGCTGAAGTACAACTTGATTTTGTTATTTGATCCATTTATAACTTCCTAATAATCTAACCATCAAACTAACTGTTTAACAAACTAACAATAGACAGATAAACAGGTAGATAGATAGATAAACAGCTAGACAGATAGACAGATAGATAGATAGATAGATAGATAGATAGATGGATAGATGGATAGATGGATAGATGGATAGATAGATGCTTAGATAGATAGATAGATGCTTAGATAGATAGATAGATAGATAGATACTTAGATAGATAGATAGATAAATAGATAGATAGATAGATAGATAGATAGATAGATAGATAGATAGATAGATAGATAGATAGATAGATAGATAGATAGATAGATAACTTGATGGATCATTAGATAGATCACTTTAAAATGGATAAGTTAACAAGACAGATTACTAGATAACCTAATAAATAGGCAGACAAGTAGATAGGTCCTATTTGTAAATTTTATGGATCTACATTTAACTAGTTAGACAGCTAGATAGACAACTAAATAGATAACTAGACAGAAGAATAGATAACTAAACAACTAGATGACTAGATTACTAAATAGATAACTAGATGGATAGGTGGACAGGTCCAATTTGTGCATTTTTTGGATCTACATGTAACTAGATTGACAACTAAATAGATAACTAGATAGATAGCAAGACAGATAACTAAATAGATAACAAGATAGATAAATAGATAACTAAATAGATAACAAGATAGTTAAGTAGACAGGTCAAATTTGTAAATTGTATAGATCTACATGTAACACAATATCATAATATAGGCATGCTATAATTATAACTATATTGTGGCATATTCCAAATAATAATCCAACATTTAAGTTTCTTTTTGCAAACTCTATTAATTAAATGCAATGCTAATTTAAGATTCAAATACACAGATATAAATATACAAGAATTTATTTTGCAATATAATTTGCTCATTGTAAAGCATAGAATTACATTTCCAGAGTGGCTAATTACCCCCTAATTACCCCCTATAATTTATGCAAGAAACTCAGTTTTACAACCTCCATGGCTGAACGCACATGCTATAGAGTAGATAGAATTAGAAGTGTCCAGATTTTGTCCAGGCAACATCATGCTGAAGAATCATAGGTGAGTTTTTCAATATTTCTTATCAATTAAGATACATGCATTACATTATTTGGGTGGTAATATTTTGAAATATGTAAAGAACACTAATTGTATAACTTGGCTTTTTCTTCCAGGATTTTTCTGCAGATACACAATAACTTGAGGAATTCTTGGCTGCAGCCTCCAGGTATTACTAGTATTATAATCTTGCTTATGCTAAACAAAATCAAAGTCTATCTATCTATCTATCTATCTATCTATCTATCTATCTATCTATCTATCTATCTATCTATCTATCTATCTATCTATCTAAAAAACAGTTTCCCCTTAATGAGGCCTAACCTCCTAGCATATGTTTTATATAGATCTATCTATCTATCTATCTATCTATCTATCTATCTATCTATCTATCTATCTATCTATCTATCTATCTATCTATCCATCTTTCTATATTTTTCTCTATCATTCTATATATCTTTCTATCTGTCTATCCATCAATAGGTCCATCAAACCTATCAAATTGATAATGTCTATCTGATCTAATTCATCTCATCAATTTTATGTAACTTATCTATCTTTTCCTTCCTGTCATATCTTTTTAGTATATTATACTTCCAGCTTATTCTCCTTTCTGACTAATCTACTTTGTTCTTGCAATGCAGCTTATCTATTCTATCTTTCCTATCTGACTCATCTACAGGGTGAACCAAAAAAAAGTAGACAATTCTGTAAATGAACTTTAGCAATACACACTGCAGCTGAAAAGTACACAATCTTCATGAAATTACACACAAAGATGAACCTACATATTGACAGATGGCGCTGCTGAAGTTATTTTGTCCTAGTAGCAAATCTGACCTCACAGTGACCCTTAATATAACCTATATCTCTGAAATTGATTTCCTTTGAAGTTTTTCCCGGTTTCTTGCATAAAATTTTTTTACAAGTCAGCTAACAGGTTAAATGTCTCAAAGGTGATGCCATCTCTATTTGCCATTGTGATTTAGTCATATTGCCGGTAGTCAAGGCATGGTGAGAACAGATTACGTCTGATCCAAACATACCAAAATTTTGACTGACCAATTTTGAGATCCTGTGCATGGGTTTAAACAGACCAGAATGTATATTTGTGTTCAGAACATATTTTGTGCACCTCTAGCTGTGACTTGATGTATTATTCATACAGGTTTACTATATATTTTATCAGCTCCTTTATGTATAATGAAATATATGGCAGTCCGTCAATCACCAGTTTAGTAATTGCCTAAATTCCATTACTACATTGTACATGGTCCTGAAACAACATTTTTTGGTTTTTGTAGTATCTCAACAACATTTTCTGTCAATATCGTGACAATGCTAGGATTAAAGCATCCTCAGGGATTATCTACACAAGGAGAGATTGGTGGCACACAATGACCAATCAAGTCCTCACATCTCCATTTCATGTGCTACAATTTCAGAGTAAGACATGAAGCAATTCATTCTTAAGGAACAAGGCATATGTTAGGCCTCCATACTTTATCATAAGACACTTTTTGGCTTTACTTTTCAAATATTTCCTGCTAATAAGAAATAATCTCTCCTAGACCTGGCATATTATGCCCTGCGTGACCATTTGACATTATTCTGAGGGTTTCTGATGTTTGCAGGATCACATTTTCCTGTGTCAAGCTGCTTTACATACCAGTCAACAAATTTCAATCAGTTTTTTATATCTGAGACCACTTATATTGACATTTTCAACAGCGTTATACATGCATCCTCTTCCACCCGGCACAGCAAAAATCAGGGACAACTCAATCTTTGTGATAGTTGAAAAGCTATGCAAGTATGTCTGTCATTTTTGCCCTTCAAACGCAGTGTGTTGATGATTACCTACAAAATGAGCCATAAATCAAAGCCCTGCGGCAAAAATTGATTACTTTATGGCCACTTAAAGAAGTGTCTACTTTTTTTTGGTTCACCCTGTAGCTTATCCTTCCAGTCTTATGTTTTCTATCACATCCTGTCCTTCCTATCTTCCCCAGGGGTGGATCCAGAAAATGTCAGATTGGGGGGGGGGGGGGAGTTTACAAATGAAAATATACTAAAAATATGGGTATTCAGTTTTTTTACATTAAAATACTGAATACTCTAGTTCCCATTTGTATTTTTGTTTC
The DNA here is from genome assembly GCA_026936325.1 of Platynereis dumerilii. NCBI lineage: Eukaryota > Metazoa > Annelida > Polychaeta > Phyllodocida > Nereididae > Platynereis > Platynereis dumerilii. Next base: position 31,435,667 of record JAPTHN010000001.1, on the reverse strand, counting down.
TCTTTCCTTCAATGATGTTGTCTTCCTTTCTTATTTACCTGCCTTCTCTAAATCTCTGCTGGTTTGTTTTATTGTTTGGCTTATACCCTTATTTCTATGAGATTTATAACTTATTCACATGTATAGGCCTATGTATTATTGACATTTTGTATTTATCATGTAACTAGTGAATAACAATTTACTGATCACAAATACTTTCTTTGCAGTGGAAGAACATGATGAGGCCAGCAGTGACACAGGATCCTTTAGATGCAATAAAAAGAAAAATACAAACAACAAATCAAATGTATACAGCACCACCCCGACACCCCCACCATAATAAAAGCATTCCTCCTCCAATGTTGAAATACAACTATTGAAAAATGGTTTTCCCCACAACGTAATAAAAACGTTTCCCAAAAATGTTGAAAAAATGTTTACTCAAAACGTAAAAATAACGCTTTCTCCATTACGTAATGAAAACATTTTCCAAATACGTCAAATAACGGTTTTCTCATAACATAAAATAACCATTCCCTAAATAATGTTATAAAAGCATGCATTGGCAAACATTCTAAAAACATCTTTCTGATGCATTGAATAAATGTTTGCCAAAAGCGTGAATTAAAAATGTTATATAAACAGAAAATAAATGATAAATTATAACCATGGGACAAAACATCAAAATAACGTTAAAAAAACGTTTTTGGAAAACCGTTAAAACCAAACGTAATTTTGCTGATTATTTGACGCAATTGGAAACAGTTTTTGGAAACATCGGCATGACATTATTCTAACCGTTTGTGTTAAACGTTAAAATCATGTTTTTTGGACCATCCAATTTAACATTATTTAAACGTAATGAAAAAACGGTTTTTCAACGGATTTTCGACCGTTTATAAACGTAATTTAAACGTAATTGTGTTTGTTGGGAATAGAGCCACTGCAGTTCTTATTTCTGCTGCCAATTTTCTGTTATCTCCATTTTCAAATGGCCATGTCGTGTGATATATGTGCAGCTCACGTGTGCTAAACATGTGATGGTGAAGACACAAATGCCGAATACCAGCGGCGACTTTTGGTATGAACTTGAACCTCTGAGTGCCCTTTGTATTTAATTTGATAATATTGACAATATTAATAATGCCATTTAATACATGTCTATCCAGTTGCCAATAATTCACAGCTGGATGATTGCTATATGGCTATGAGCCTTGGACATAAACCAGAAGTGATGCTGACCAAAGCTCTTCAGATCAATCCAGTCCACAATCCTGCTCCAGTCCACCAAATTACTGGACCAGCATTTAAAACTTGCCCTTTATTAGTGGAACATGGTCTTAACTGGTCCATTGATTTTTGAAATCCCAACAGCGGTCACACCATTTTTTATTTTTTATTTTAAAATTTAACAAGAACTATATAGAGTGTATCTTTCTCATTGGCATGCAATCTCACTTTTAATATGCTTTTTTTTTAATCTGATGCAACGTTGAACACAAAAAAATCCAGTCTTATTTTTCAGTCTTATTCTGTAAGGAAGATAAATTTTTTTAAGTCGATGTGACACAAAAGAAGCTAATCTTTCCAGTTATGTTACAGTCCTTGTCATACTTACGTAGAATCTCAAGTTCTTTTCTATGCTGTTGAACTGTGATGTCAGAGATGACTCTACTCTAGCATTGCAATATATGTAAATTAACTACAAGCTGTGATGTCATTTCAAAGTGGGTCAGATTCCCCCAGCTTCTAACCAATGCGAATCCACCAAACTGAGCATCACAGTTTCAACTCAGTGTCAGAGTGAAAATTGGGTCTGGGAAAACCCATGCAAGTTTGACATCACAGCCTCTCAGCCAATCGGCTTCCAGAACAAATATACATAACATAAGCCATGTGTTTACAAACAAATTGTCAAAGCCTTCTGTTTATACCAACTTCCATCAAAGTTTAAAGTTGTAAGTTATCAAGTTTGTAAATTAATCAAACAACTCTGTGGGGATTATAACAGTTGTCTACTGTGAATGCTCACAAAGCTGCCATTTGGTAGAATTAGACTGGTGATTGCTGTGATAAATCATTGGGATCCTGTCTCTGTTCGGGACTGTCAAGTGGCAGCAGAATGCTGACAGTCCCTGGAAAATCGAATTGGGTCAACAATAATTTGATCTGTTTTGGACAGATCACCAGATCAGGTCGCACAACAGCTGTCCATATTACTACGCCAAACTGCTTTCACAAAGCATGGTTGCTGGCAAATATCCAGTCCACTGCTTTGAAAGAAAATGTTTGGAAATCATGAGACAAAAAGAAAGTTTTGAAACTTTAGCAAACACATTGCCTGTGAAAGGGATGATTTTACTCATCAGAAGTTTGATGGTATTCAATCTACATATGCCATTTAGTGCATGTTAAATTGTGGTCAGAAAAGGGTCCAAAAAGAATGCATTCTCACTTATTCACGTGTCCATACAAAGCCAATGTTTTTGCTTTGTGATATCAAAAATGCTCGATTGTATTTATTCTGTTACTTTATGGAGATTTATTAACTGGGACAACAATATAATTCACAATTTCATAAAAGCTGTGTTACACTCAGCAAAATGTCTTGTCCAAGCCACAAGTGGCCCCCTCTATACTGGCAATATATGTGAGCTACAATGTATACATCCTCCATGATAAAAAATAGTTCCAACTTATTTTGGTATTTACAAGCTGTCTGGTTAAAAGTGAAGCCAACCAAAGTCAGATTAGGCAATTGCAGAGTTTTTGGAAATAAACTAGACCATCACTAAATAATGAAACTGTCCTGGTTTCTTCCACACTGTCCTGGTTCCTTCCAGAGATCGAAATTCTGTTGACCGCTCACAGGAGCTCGCGAATTTTGCAACCTAGGTGGCAGCAAATAGCGGTCAACTTGTAGACAGATTGGGATCACAAATGTAATGCTTCCTTCAATATATCAATGTTTGAACTGTGATGCGTAGTTTACTGTCTGCCCATTGGCTATCAAGCTGTGATGACGTAGTTGTAGGGGCTATCCCTGATAAAACTCTTACTCTGACACTGTGTTGAAACTGTCACGCTCAGATCAGAAGGATCAACATTGGCTAGAAGCTGAGGAATCTGACCTAGTTTGAAATGACATCACAGCTTGTAGTTAATTTACATATATTGCAATGCTAGAATAGAGTCATCTCTGACATCACAGTTCTACAGCATAGAAAAAAAAACTTGAGATTCCACGTAAGTATGACAAGGACTGTAACAAGTCATTGCACATACAAGATATGTAGGGGAGACCAGGGTTAGTACAGCCAACTACACTATGCATGAATCTACTAACCCCATCACACCTGGAATACAATATTGTCTTATTTTTCAGTCTAATCAAACAGAACAAAAAGCTTCTGGGTGTGGATTAGGTATGGGTTTGCTCATTTAGAAATAATGTTAGTTCTCCTGGAATAAAATCATCACGATACAATAACTCGACTCGAAGACTGAGCAAACAAGTAACTTGAACCTACAGAATCAGCATTTTAAAAATTTGTACGAATAAGGGTATGATAACATGTGCCAATAAACTAGGTACCAGTTTGGGCCATAAATTGAAATGAAGTTGATTTTAGGCCACGTTTCATCTAACCCCACGCTTCAACTAGCCTCGTTCTCCCCTACGTGTAATCCTCACACAAACGTGAATATTTTCAAATTGTACGACCTCACGACACGACCTCTTCTCTTTCTGTTGTTACTCACATTGCAAAGTGTCTCGTTTCCATCTTGTGATGTAACTCTGGCATTTTCTTGAGTAATGTTGTGTGATCGAGATCAATAAACATCAAAGTTTTAGGTACAAGAACCGGTGTATATAACTGTTACACTTGTGAGTTTGAAAAGGATCAATCTTCTGAAGAGGAAACGGAACAACTCAAAAGGAAGAAAAGACAAGAGCTCCCACATCTGGTTCAATAAAAAAAGATGCCAATGTGCTGATATTCATAGATCTCACATGTAGCGCTCTAGGCTGTACATGTAGTTTCACTTCAAATATTTTCATATAGAGCTGTCAGTTAATGAAAAAAATATAATATACAAACAAAAAAACATTATCTGATATCGGATATATATGAACACAATAAAAGAAAAATAGGTGAAACTAACGTATGTGTCAATGTCGTCTCGTTGCTGGTTTTATTCCAAATTGTTTAGTAATTTCGAAGGACTCAACTTCTAGAAACAACCCATTCTGCAACGATGAACTTGTCTGGAAGCCAACAAATGTAACCAACTGAAATGACACTCATGTCAGTACCATTCCCAGAATAACACAAGGAGAGACCATTTAATATCAAGGGGGTTGTTTTTTTTTTCTTAATAAATAATTTATTGCTCAGTTTTGAAGAAATAAAAATTATTTCTGGGCAGTCTTGATATAAATCATATCTGGTGAGATAATTCTTTACAAGGTTTTACTTGATTGAGGAATGAATATTTGGGGACTGCAAGCTCTTGAAATAAATATTTTCCCTCAGAGGAAAACTCCAACCTCCCCCCCCGGATTATGAAATGGTCGCCCCCAAAATAATTGCTAAACCCCAGAACAGTTATAATATCCCTGTTTATCCCATTGTGTCTTCTCTGGAAAACACGCATGCCTCCATCTTGATCTTTTTGTCCAACCAGAGAGAGTCAGCGACCTGGATGAGCATTGTACTTGGTAATGAAAAGATTATTTTGAGGATTAATTATAAGAGACGGCTTATATTAAAATGCTTGTGTCATGTTTCTTTAATGTGAACAAGAATAAAGGGAATGCTTCAGATGAAAGGTGTTTGACAATAAAGAGAAGAAAATCTGCTAACAACCTCATAATCTTGTAGTATATCCTATATTTCCGAGATACTATAAGAGTCACTTGAAGTAACTGATTTTTCATCTTTGCATAATTTTAATTCTACAGCCTGGTATATATAAATATTTCTTTTTCACTGCACTCTATAGACAATAGAACACAAAACATTCATATTTTTTACGGCCACGACTATGCACGGATACAACCCACCTCCATTTAATGTCCCGTGGGCTAGGACCAAATTGTGTTCCAGAAGTGGGAGTAGAATCCACGACCTCAGAGCCGAAATGGTAGCACATACAAGCATCTTTAACCTTCAGGGCATTGGGAACTCCTCCAGAATACCAATTAGAAAAGTTATGCAACACTGCTAATTAAGCCAATTACCTAATATTTCCAGGCTCCTGTCGTTTAATTTGACCTAAATTCTGTAAGAATTAAGTAAACAAAATTTATTTAAGAATATAAGATGAGTCGTACACTCGCACTTCCATAGTTTCCACATAATTCACATATCAATTTAAAAGCATCATTAATTCCGTGATATACCTAATAAATGGACAATGCGTCATACCTCACGTGTATCAAGGTCTCTATGTGTAATTGTAGCCAATATACATGATTGCCTGTTTCTGAAGTGTTCCTTAAACTACAATTTTGTTGTTCATGACATGAATCATATAATGCAATTTACATTTCTATAATAATATTCATGATGAGGGGGTACCACTTAATGATCAGGGGGGGGGAGGGCTTGCAGTTTTCTTCTGCGGGATATTTATTCCATGGTAATGGCGGGCGTAATATTTATTTCAAGCACGCGAAATCCCTGAATATTCATTCCTAAATCAAGCAATGCCTTGTCAAGAAACACAGCCACCAGAAAGACTTCCCAAAAAGAATTTATTCATTTCACCAAAACAGGAAACTGTTTATTTCAAACCACCCGTCCTCGATATGACATGGTCACCCCCCATATGCAACTGTTAGTACCATTAAAAAAATGGCATAACATAAACTTGTGCAATATGATAATAAGCTAAAACTAGGACAAATAAACTATGATAATCCATTCCTGAGAAAATTATTCTTTTCCCAGCACATAGGCTTTAGCTGCTGTTTTTCTGCAGCAATGAAAACTCATAGTTGCACTCTAACCATACAATATAAGTTCTTATGGTGCCATCATGTGACTGATTTTTGCCAATCTGCTACTAGCCGTTAAGAAAGTTGATAATCCATTAAACCTGTTTGGGACACCAAAAGTGACCTTGGTGGTTACCCACCTCGCATAAGGGGCCAACCAGATGATCTTTGGGGAGGGGGAATAAAAAAAAGTTTGTTTCCACCTGTAGCTTGGGTACCGTTATGTTAACATTGCAATATAAAAGCTTGTCACGAGTCCGCATGTCAACGCGCCGTGAGCAAAAAAAAGTTCGTTCTGGTGGTAAAGTCCATAGCCCCCCTCCCAACTATCCTCTGGTTGGCCCCTAAGGATAATAAATCTTCCTGAAGTACCTCAAATGATTATGAAGGCCTGTGACTTTCAACCCCTGTGACTTTTCACTCCCTCTTCCCTACTGTCAGCAAAATGTCATTGAAATTGAAAGTTAGATCAACCTATAGGCCAGTAAAAAGTGGGGTTGACCCTGGACCTCTTCATAACAGTACAAATTTGGTACCGAATGAATCCTTGAAATCTCTAGTTTCACCAAAAAAAATTCCCCAGAATTCCCATTCGGAGGATTTTTTTTTATTCAAGTTTCCATGGCGACACTCTTGAAAAAATAAGAACCCATAAATGAACAACATTTTATTGAATAACTTTCCTTCTGCTTTGAGGAACAATTTCAATTTTGGCACACAGTACCTCCATAACCAACTCTCTCACATGCATGCAAAAATTGTGTTTTACATTGTGCGTGTGTGTTGCTATGGTAACAGAAATATAAAAAATCATCAATTTTTTAAAAGACGGTCTTAAAATGTTTGATGTGGAGTGAAAAAATAAATATACAAGCAAAAATGTGGTTATGATATTGATAGAGCATCTCTTTGTGGACAATCTTAAACACAAATATTGGAAATATCTCATATAATATAGTCGCTATAGAAACTGATTTAATGTTTGTTTAAAATTACTTTTATAAACCTGATGCTAAGGACAGGCATGTTCCCATGTTTTCTTCAAATTCATTTGATGAATGGACTTAATTTTGATATAATATTCATCTCTGAATGCAATTAACAATTTAAAAGTTTACCATTGTCATGGAAACACTGCTGTAGCCAGTTCCATAGCAACAAACCTCAAATGCATCTTTCTGATCAAATGCATAGCCAATGGTTCTTAAAATTTAATCATATATCTACCCAACCCTATTAGCTATATATCAATAAATTAGTTTTACAACTTAAAACAAGTTGTTTGTTTTGTTTCTGTGGTAACAAATGCCTCCAAACATTTTCAATTTCTAAGATAGGGCAAAAAATAGGCAGTTTCTACAGTTTGCAGTCATGATATAAAGTTTCCAATGTAATTGTGGTTCTGAAAAGGCATTTGAACCTCAGTATTTAGTCACAGAACACCCTTAACTTAGAAAGTGACAACGGGTTGCTATGGAAACCACAATAATATACCATAAACTGTCAATGTTAATTCAACTATTGATTGAAACAAATTCATAAATTCTGTATTTGTACAAAATACAGTTGGCCGATTTTCACGTATCATGCACCAAAAGATAGCTGGTAATGGCTTCTATTTTTTAAATTTTAAATTATTGTTGCCATGGCAACCAGTTATCAGTTATGTTCAATTTCAACCAATTTTGAAAAACTTCATAAAATAAGTATTTGCCATATTAAATCATTAATATTCATGATAAATAGGATATAATTCATTTATTTCTAATCACCTGATAAATTCTAGGATATTTTTGTATAAATTTGATTGGAATAAAGTTTATGATGGCAAGAAATTTGGCAATATGATGATTCATAATATTGAAGTCAAGGAGATTTTCTTTGAGACATTATGAGCAAAAATGGAATTTCTAAGGTTTGAACGGAGATATTTTATCGTATGATACATCATTTTAAAGCTTGAGTAAAGATCTATCTTTTGCAATGAAATTACTTGTAACCATGGCAATGGAAAGGGTGTATCAGGCAAATCAGTCCTGTTTTATTTTGTCAGTTATGTTCTGGAGTTTCTCATTTTTTAATGTAATAAGTGCAAAAATTAGCATGAAGATTGGTCCAAAACCATACAATGGTATACATTATTTATTTAGGATACTTTTTAGTTTACAACTTAGTTGCTATGGCAACTAGAAATTAATTAACAGGACAAAATGTGAGCTTAATTTTAAAAACCAATTTGGATAGACTGTGAGTTTTTCAGCCAAACAATTAACTTTTGTGATTCAATTCAAAATCTCAAGATTTTTCTCGACAGCAAGATATTGGACCTAAAAGCAATGAGCCTAAAATATACACCAGGCATATCAACATAATCAGTGGTGTACCATTTGACACTGCTGTCAGCCAATCACATGCCAGTATTTCAGGGCGATAATTCTGATATTCTTTGATGTCCACTTATCGTTTCATGTTTGACTGCTTGAGTGTTTGTCTCATGTTATAAGCCGGTTATTCACCACGAGATCAGGAATATGTGTTTATCTTACCTCGGTTAAAGCCCTCAGTTGATAAATCACATATTCCCTCTCCCGTGGTGAATAACCTATAATTATCACTGATTTTCAAGTTAATTCCTCAATGTTTGTTGGTTTGGATTTGTAGGGTAAGTTTCCTTGAGTTGGACACTTAGAGATTTAGGTAACCTTGAGTCGGACACTTTGCTGACCTGGCTAATTAAGATCTTCTATACCACCTTATTTGGTACCAACTTGTAGCCAAAGACGTCCTTATGCCTTTCAAAAAGTATGAGCATGATATAAACACATTTAGTGGTTTCTTCATGGCTATAGAGAAGGGGTAAAAACCCTGTTTTTCTCACGATTCTGCCATGAAATTGTGCATTTTAGTGAATTTTGGTCACATTTGAAGGATCCTTTGCTGGCCTATGGTATTGATTTTAACTTCAATTTGTTAAACATTGTTAGGAAACATAGTTAGGAAGGATGTCGCGCCATTTTCTACTCAAATATGGCTTTTCAAGGGACTGGATGGATGGATGATTTGGGCTTCACGTCCAGTATTTATGCACTTGGTATTCTAATTAGGACAGGGAGAGGACATGGCAATGAGGCAAAGGATGATTGAAACAGCAGTCCAACATACGCCCCGGTGACCCGGCAAAAGCTGGATTGGAACCCTGGGCCCAGCAATTGGTAGCCCAGCAAGCTTTACCACTTGACCAACCCTCCCCATTTTCAAGGGACTGAAAAGTTATTTTGCAGCTATATATTTAAATGTCATGTTTTTGGGACACAACTGTCTGACTCAAGGATACCTCCTTCCTTTTTCTGTTTCAGGGAATTCACCCGATATTCAGTGTTCTTACCGTGCCAACTTACATATACTATTAGTGTTAATGAAAACATTTAATTTGAGGCTCTGGTTGATGAAATACAACCCATACAACCCATCGGCCAAGCAGTATTTCTGAATTTAAATATCAAGAATCCAGGTGTCCGGCTCAACGAATGTCATCCTAAACATCAGAGATTTGTAGAGAATCAGAATTTGTATTTTTCTGGCTAATCTGTCTGCATTATTATTAGCACAGTTTTTTTTCAAAGAAATAATCAAGGAACACAGACAGGCATCTTTAAAAGAAACTTAATTTTCAGTGTAAATTAGTGTCCCTATAATAGATATAGTTATGAGAGAGTTGCTAAATCTATAATCATAATTGGGTTATGATAGCCACCAAATTTCACACATGTGACCAATAAATGTGTGTTATGTTATGTTATGTTATATAGTTAGTAGGGCCACAAAAATCAAGCAATGAAAGATACTAATCTCAGTGTTTAAGGTGAAACCCATCTTTCATGTTCTTTGTTGTGCCAGATAATTTCATGAAAGTCATCTTGATTTGGGACTTTTCTGACTATTTTTCAATTTAGTCTTGCCAAAAAAATCAGCAGTAAAACGCATATAATTGTACCATTTCTTTTAAAAGTTTATGATATCATGACATTTTTGGTAAAGTGCTGTCCTAGAGGTTTCAAAATACATAGCTTAGTCATAGCATACCCAAAGCTTTGTACTACTGGTACAGTGTGCATCAAAAAATAAGTACTGCTGTACTTTGAAAATTGTCACAAAATCATGGTTCCAGTCAGGAGTGACACACAGTCAAAATCTAACTAATCCTAGTGATCCAAGCAATTACTACAAGTAACATGTTGATTTATTTGCAGACTTTGTATGCGCCTACAAGCAGTTTAGTACAAAAGAAATGTTTAGGACCATTCCTTTTCATATTCATATTGAAAGTCCTTTTCATCCTCCCATGAAAGTATTTGAAGGGAGGGCTAGACATTGGAATTGCTTGCTTATAAAATCATATGAAAATCTTTTCCGATCATAAATCACATTGCAATTGTTCAGGAAAATCAAGCAAACATTACGTCCTTCAACAAATTTTCAAATAAACCTTAAGATTTACATGTAAGACGGCCACCTCTGAAAACGGAGCAACTAGTATTTGATTTTCCTCAGTGTTTTTTATCTGTAATAATAACTGGAATTACGTAATCATTATTTTTCAGTTGCCCTGGCAACCATGTCATTAACTACTAAGTATCAAATATAACTATATTATGTATGGTTTTGAACTGATCTTCATGATAATTTTTGCACTTCTTACATAAAAAAATTAGAATCTTAGGCCTTAATATGACTAATTAGCCTGATATACCATTTCTGTTACCATGGTTACCAGAAATTTTCATTGCAAAAGATAGATCTTTACTCAAGCTTTAAAATGATGTATCATACGATAAAATATCTCCGTTCAAACCTTAGAAACTCCATTTTTGCTCATAATGTTTCAAAGAAAATCTCCTTGACGTCCATATTATGAATCATCATGTTGCCAAATTTCTTGCCATCATAAACTTTATTCCATTCAAATTTATACAAAAATATCTCAGAATTAATAATATGATTAGAAATAAATGAATTATATCATATTTATCATGGATATTAATGATTTAATATGGCAAATACTTATTTTATGAGGTTATTCAAAATTGGTTGAAATTGAACATAACTGATAACTGGTTGCCATGGCAACAATAATTTAAAATTTAAAAAATAGAAGCCATTACCAGCTATCTTTTGGTGCATGATACGTGAAAATCGGTCAACTATATTTTGTACAAATACAGAATTTATGAATTTGTTTCAATCAATAGTTGAATTATCATTGACAGTTTATGGTATATTATTGTGGTTTCCATAGCAACCCTTTGTCACTTTCTAAGTTAAGGGTGTTCTGTGACTAAATACTGAGGTTCAAATGCCTTTTCAGAACCACAATTACATTGGAAACCTTATTACATGACTGCAAACTGTAGAAACTGCCTATTTTTTGCCCTATCTTAGAAATTGAAAATGTTTGGAGGCAATTGTTACCATAGAAACAAAACAAACAACTTGTTTTAAGTTGTAAAACTAATTTATTGACATAGCTAATAGGGTTGGGTAGATATATGATTAAATTTCAAGAACCATTGGCTATGCATTTGATCAGAAAGATGCATTTGAGGTTTGTTGCTATGGAACTGGCTACAGCACTGTTTCCATGACAACGGTAAACTTTTAAATTGTTAATTGCATTCAGAGATGAATATTATATCAAAATTAAGTCCATTCATCAAATGAATCTGAAGAAAACATGGGAACATGCCTTTCCTTAGCATCAGGTTTACAAAAGTAATTTTAAACAAACATTAAATCAGTTTCTATAGCGACTATATTATATGAGATATTTCAAATATTTGTGTTTAAGATTGTCCACAAAGAGATGCTCTATCAATATCATAACCACATTTTTGCTTGTATATTTATTTTTTCACTCCACATCAAACATTTTAAGACCGTCTTTTAAAAAATTGATGATTTTTTATATTTCTGTTACCATAGCAACACACACACGCAATGTAAAACACAATTTTTGCATGCATGTGAGAGAGTTGGTTATGGAGGTACTGTGTGCCAAAATTGAAATTGTTCCTCAAAGCAGAAGGAAAGTCATTCAATAAAATGTTGTTCATTTATGGGTTCTTATTTTTTCAAGAGTGTCGCCATGGAAACTTGAATAAAAAAAATCCTCCGAATGGGAATTCTTGGGAATTTTTTTTGGTGAAACTAGAGATTTCAAGGATTCATTCGGTACCAAATTTGTACTGTTATGAAGAGGTCCAGGGTATGGCTGATATTGGGACTTTTTCTACTGGCCTACTACACTCTTTCCCCAAAATTTAGACATTTAGTCGTTTTTTGAAATGACCACCTACAAACATTTTATATAAAGGGAGGTTTGAATTGGATCTGCTTCTTTTGATAAAAAGTCGAAGCTTTTAAAATGGCTTAGAAAGTCACGACACTCCATCAATAGGAAATAGCCATTGCATTAAAGTATGGAATTGCAGGTATATATATTGCTGTGGAAAAAAGGTACATTGTTCGGTAAATATCAAAGAGAAAGCATTTACATCAAGGAGAAATATACAGAAAGATTTCAAATCGCAGAGAAAATATATACTCTAGAGAGCAACAGAAGTATATCTGTGAGGTCTCTGGTTACTGGTTAGGGGCCAACTAGACAATAGTTGGGGGGCTATGGACTTTACCCCCAGGAGGAACTTTTTTTTCGTTCGCGGTGCGTCGACGAACACTTTTTTCGGATGCGCACACCCAACAAACTATTTTATCGGATATTTAGCATTTAATACGGTACCCTGGCTACAGGTGAAAACAAACTTTTTTTTTTATTTCCATATGCTGAACAAACTTTTTTTTTCAGTGTCAAGTGGGAAACAATCTTTTTTTTTCATAAAATATCCATAGCGCCCCTCAAAGATCATCTGGTTGGCCCCTTATGTTCAAGTGTTTTTACAAAGGACTTTTGTTCATTGCTGCTGATTTTTGGATTTGTAGAGACTGACCTGTCAGATATGGTCTTGGTTTGGTTGAATAATCATCAGTGGTTTTATTTCGTCCAGTCATGCCGTATATCGCTGATCTAAATCGGTCACACTTTGCTGAAGCATGTGTATTATTGTCATCCATTTTGTCTTGTGGTAGCGTTCTGGGATGTCAATTGCTTGGTCCAGGGTTCGATTCCAATTCTTGCCTTGGCCTATGATGGATGGCTCTTTCAATCAACCTTCGCCTCATCGACATGTCCTCTTCCTGTCCTAATTAGCCTACTAAGCCTAACAAGTGCATAAATACAGTACAGGATGTAAAGCTCCAATCATCCATCCGTTTTAAAAGTCAAATCAAGCAGCTCAATGTTATAAAATACCTACAATTCGATAGGCCCTTATCAACGTACCAAACAAAATCTATGTGAATACATTCAAGAAACTATCTAAAGTAGGATGACAAGGATGCCTTTTCTTAATCTTCTCTAACCTGTCTGGATTGTGTGAATTATATGTTGCCAGTGCAAAAGAAATCTGTCGTAGCCCAGAATTTATTGAATTGAGGAAGGGAAAATGTAAAGAAATAATTTGATAAAGTTCAAGGAAGCGACAATTGAGTGGCCTCGTTTTACTGCGATCGGAAAACATCTAACCATGTTTGGTATTCATGCAGATGACAGAAATAGAAATGTCTGCATTCTAAATTGAATTGTTTGTTAATTACTTCTTGGATTTGAAACATTAGACAAGTTGTGAGACAATGATGCTACAGTATAATATGTAAATGGCACTGCCATGAAATTCGCGCAGCACTTCAAAAAAAGTTTTAGGACTTATGGTGTTACCATAACTTTTATTTAATGTATAACGGCAGTTCAATGTATAAAGGCAGTTATGTAACTGTTTCAAAAATTAAGAAGACAGATATGTAGAAAGACGCATGAATGTAGAATAATAGAGAGATATAATACAATAAATACAATGTAGATAGATAGATAGATAGATAGATAGATAGATAGATAGATAGATAGATAGATAGATAGATAGATAGATAGACAGATAGATAGATAGATAGATAGATTAAATAGATAAATAGACCTAATATTGGTAAACTGATTAATAATCATCTCAATGGTAAAAGGCAGACAATACTGAAGGCTGCCAAATTTAAGTCTAGGTTAGATTGTTGACATTAATTACATAATAGGAGAATTGTAATAAAAAAACAATAAAAGAATTTGCTTGTAGATTAATTGCTCACTGTTACATAATCATCAGTTTATAATTATTATGTAACTTTAATTTTGTTATGTTTCTTGTTGTCTATTTTGAAATTAAATGAATCACTTGTTATTACAGATCTTGTGTTAGTGTGCCATTTTCTTTTCAACTGCCACAGTGCTCTTGTGATGTCAGTATCAGAATAATGATAACGGTTGGTATATTCGCAGTTTCAGCTGTGTCACTTGGAACCCGTACTGATCACACCATTACAAATTCACACATAAGCTGTTAGATTGTTGCTGAACATTGATTATTCAGTCTGATGTTTTGAATAAATCCAAAAGTTACAATATCCAGCTATATAGAATGCAAGGATTTTGTGTATAACTGCTATCAGTTTAAGGACTTTTACAACAAAACAAATTTTCGTTCACTCTCACATTCATTTGTTGGTCTGAGAGGTTATCATGTGCTGCTCTGTCTTGGCAAAAATAATATACTCAGGAGCCATTCAGAATTTAAGACCTAAGGGGCGGGGGGAGTTTTGCTTGGGGGCATCCTTATTACTGATTTCCAATAATGTTTATTTGATGATCGAATTCTTAGCCTCCTTGTCTGGCTTTTTCCCAAATTTTTGGGGAGCAACTCCCCCCCCCCCATTTCTCGTCCTCTGGTATGCCAATGCAACACCAGTACATTCACTTCCAAAAAATCTCCCTATCATCCCCATTCCAGTCATCAATTCTGAACAGTTTCTTTGCTGCAGATCTGACCTAAAAGGCTGAAAAGCCACAAGGTGCTACCCTCGATGAGAAATTTCACAGCAGGACACCATGAATGTCCATGATGGATCAAGAAAGTGGCTCAAACATATCAGTTTCACCTACTCCAACTGAATCAAACAACCATACCAATGAATGCAGATTAATCAATTGTCATTCACACTTAGGCAGCCCATAAGCCTGACTTGTTGGTAGCAGTTGGAATCAACACTCAAGCTTGGAGGAGTGATGTCCAATACTGACATCATGATGTCAGTATTGCAATACTGACATCATCTGGGCATATATTCACATGGAACATGGCACACTTATACGAGATCTGTAATAATAATTTAATTTAGCTTGTCAAGGCTAATAATTAACTATTCCAAAAAAATTATAGGTACAGGGAATATTAATGGAGAAAATTGATTTTTTAAAACACTTTTGAAGATGAATTATGTTTTTTTTTTTAAATATATATACCGTATACAAAACTAAATCATTGATAAGAAGCTGGGCCCACTTGACCTAATTTCCTGCTGTGGACTGTTGACGTTGAGACCATCACTGCACAGATTTTGGAGTCCTCTCCTGTGCTCAATTTCGTTTCGCGAAACGGCCTGCTGCCGTTTCGCTGCGCGAATATAGTTAGTGGTATAAAAGATTTCAGCAAGTTGATTGGTGATGCTGGTGCAGTGGTCATCTTGATGAGATGTTTTTCTTTCTTGTCAATCACTCTGTCATATACATCTTCAATCTGCCATGATAAACTGTAAAACCAGTAGTGTCATTTTACTCTGATAACCGTAAAAACTATCCGAAGTTTGCTATGCCATTTTATTAATGGAAAACGAATTATTAATTTGGTTCAAATCATTGTTTTCGTTAACTGTGCACAAAGAAAAAATGCACTTGAGAGGGAAGTGCTCTTCTTGTAATTTTTGCACTGATTTGTTTACATACATGTATTGAATGAAGTAACTTTTTTCAATGTGCTTATTTGGAATACTGCTATACAAAAACAGCACAAATCAAAATTTAAACTTCAAACTGCAGAGGGACGCCACCTTGCAGTACAGTGAGTACACATAAAAAGAATATTAAGTTTGATTGTGACAGACAGATTTTCTGACGGACAACGACAAAAAAGTTCGAAAAGGAAGTAAAAAGTAACTGCCACAAAAACTAAGAAACTGCCATCCGAGGATGACATTTTTGGCAAGTAATCAGATAGATTACTTAGCAATCCTTGCATGTAATCTGATTATTTAATCCAATTATTTTGTTTTCGGATTACTGAAAACACTGTTACCATTTGCTACTTATCGCTCTTGGCCAAAAAGTTGTTGATCACAGTTACATATATTCTATTGTAACATTTTCTCTCTCTGCAGCTGTTGCAGTTATGTCTTTCCTTTTAAAATCTGGCATCATCAGAAGACATTTGTCATCTTCTTCTTGATGTGAGACATAATTATTTCCAAGGTATGATGCTTACGCAGTTTATGTAAACCTTTATTAATATTACCCTTGTTCAAGGTCGAGGGTAAGAGTATTTAACAATAAGTATAGGTTATGCAACAAATTTGAGGTGTGTAACTAACATTTCAGGTGGTTATTTACCAAGGGTTTCGCCCGAGGTAAATAACCACTGAAATGTTATAGTTATACACCGAAATGAGTTGTGTAAGCGACTTATACTCCATATATGACTCCTGAAATATTTATAAGTGAATTTTGTGGCTTTGTTGTCATTTTAAGGTGTGTTGTTCGCAGTAAAAAAAACAGTACAACATGCTAATTTAATCACCAACAGTGGTATAACTAACAAATCAGTTGGTTATACCAAGGCAAAAGACAATAGAAAACTGTCTTGGTTGAGTATAACATAAGTGCATAACAGCTGTTTCAGATTGTACCGTTGTCAGAGTTCAATTACACAAACTGGCTCAAGAAAGAATAGAAATGGATGGGGAAATCCTTGCTACAGTGTATGAATGAAAATTGTATTCTGTGATTTTGCTTATTACATGCATAAGTCTCTTTTTTGTTCATCAAAACTCTGATTTTACCTGATGTCATACATTTTTTAGTTCACCAAAATTGTCTGGCAAATCTATAACATTTAAAATTATTATCAAATTATAAAACAGCTATTTCTGAACATCTGGCTGGATGGTTCTTTGGAGCATTGTTTGATTTCTGTTTCTACATCCATTGATTAAAATGTACTTGAACAGACTTTTGCTCTGCTTCGCAAGCAGGCTTCTTCAGTAGGTACTGATGTTGCTTGTGCTGTTGTTGTATGACAGTTTGATAGAGGTGCAAAAGCTCATTACAACCTTCATCCCTGTTGATGGCCCCCTACGTGCATTGGATCCAGACCACTTCCCTCACTTGTCGTTTCCATCTACCATGGTACTGTACTTAAAAACAACAACAGCGCAAGCAACATCAGTACTGAAGAGGCCAAAAAGCAGAGCAAAAGTCTCTACGAGTAAACCAGTTCAGGAGATGTCTATTTACAGAAAAGAACATCAATGAGTATCACAGAAAACACTTTATTTCGAAATTGGAGGCAAAAGCAGAGGCTCCTGTACATTTTCCCATAACTTCTTTTTTACATGTATACTGTAGACTGTGTAGAGCTTATAATAATTGATTTGTTTTTGTTTGTTTTTTCAAACAAAAGAAAATAATGAGGGAGAAGTCATCAGACTTTTGCAATGCTTTCTGATAAGTCTTTCAGAGCAAGATATTGGAATAGATCTGTCAATGCACCGAAAACATCTCTCTGGACAAAGGAATCAAGAAATGCTGGGGAAATAATTTAATTAACTTCAATGTAAAACATGTTTTTGCTTCTTGTTATTGGCAAGCATCTAACCTGGCTTGGAATTTGTTTGTGAGACAGAAATAGAAATGCCTGCATTGCTGAATTCAATTTGGTTTTACATAGTGGTGTGGCAGTTGAATCCAGTAGTACCTGGTGATGCTGGCACAGTAGTCCATGCAATAGGTAACATAACCTTACAGTGAAACACTTTGATATAGAACTAAAGTGGACTGGCACTGTGAAACTTGCACTTCGTGTGTCATCATGCTGATGATTTGTCATGATCAAACCCAATACTAGGGTGTGGCTGTTGCCCATCAAAATGGAAAATTTTGAAGAAGCCCCCTGTACCTTTTTTTGGTATTGTGGTTTGATCTGAGAGACATTTCTGTGAAGTTTCAAGAAAATTGAAAAACGTTTAACTTGAGCACAATGCAGTTGAAGTTTCGTCTCATTTTATTAAAACCCAAAGTCGCGGTTTCCCGTAACTTTGTCAATATTCATTAAACAACAATATAATATGTGCAGTTGGCCAGGGCTCAATAAGACCTTCATTTTGAATACCAACTTCAATGGTATCAGATGATTTTAAGCAGTGTATCAATTCATAATTTGACTGCGGTTTCATAATTTGTGTGATTAGTGCTGATTACCTTCATTTTAAATGTGAACAGGCCTCTATCACCCAACATTATCCTATGTAATGAAGCACTGACAATGTCTTGATAGACTTTAATTTTTTTTAAAGTTAGTATCATTCTTATATTGACAGTGCCATACACTTATACATGGGAACACATGTGTGGTTGATACATAGAGACAGTGCATGCTGCAATCTACGGTTAGTGGCTGATGAGTGGTGCTAAAATACAAAACATTTCAGTTCCAGGCATACTGTTAAATATGTGAATTAGCCAATTGTCAATCTTATCAATTCTAAGAGTAATTTGGTCCAAGAAAAGTAAAAGGTAAGCGTAACTTGGTCTAATTATGTCAAAAGAGTTTACATTAACACCAGCTAACCGTTCTGTCTTTTTTCAAAAGTGAAGCGAGATGCGAAATCAGTACTAACTGAGGTAGGCTAGGTAAAATTGATAAACAAGGATGATTAAGCAATACCTTTGCCAATACAATTGAGAATTCAGTTATTTGGTCACATCTGAGTAAAGACACAAATGTATGTGGTGTGTTAATCATCTCTTTAAATACCATAATATTGTCACTTGTTGCCATTTATCACAGTTCCTTCAAACATAGCATTAGACTTCAGAAACCTGATTTATGAAGTTTAGAATGCTTTGTGGGTGATAGACATGTTTCAGATGTCACACATTGTCATGATCATTGCATCCTAAAAATGTGACAAGAGAGAAAATCAGAAACCTTTGTTATTTATAAGCATCACATTCAGCATGTGTCATTTAATTCATTATTCAACTCAAATTTTAAAAATGTGGCTAGCTATATAGGCCACTTTTCATGCCCATATAGTCAAAAATTACAATTTTATTAGACATTTTGTGCTTGAAATATGTGCTAGATCATTATGAGTTGATTGAGAAAGGATTTTCCCTGACCTTATGATAATATACAACGTTCTTGCGAATTGCTAAGACGCATTACGTATGGACTACTAAGGTCTCACCCACCTGGTGCCAACTTAATGATTTAATTTTTTTTTTCAGCTTAAATTGGTTTTATTTATCTGTTGTTTTATGTTCACATAGGCCAAATGCCACTGTGTATGAATAAAGATATTGGGTTGGATAGACATAGGCCGATTTTTGCCACTCTCAATTTGCTTGCCTTACAGTTTGAGATTTTACAAATAACAGTAAAACTTATTACAACAGTGCACCAAAATATCCAAATATAATCAATTTCCTTCAAAACGTCAAAATAGTGCCTTTGGCACTTCCTGCCATGCAATATTATTCGGATTAATATCAAATCTTCGTCTTTATATAATTTTCAAATTATTTCTCAAACAAACCTTGAATTATAGATTTGTTTCACCACGTAAAATTTTCCGAGACCATTGAAGTTGGTATTCAAAATGAAGCTCTAATTGAGGGCAGTTCAATCATACATTTTATTTTAATGTAGGACTCATATTGACAAAGATACGCAATACCGCGGTTTGAGCTTTTTTGAAGATTAATTAAGAATTTTCAACTGGATTGTGCTCAAGTTAAGCATTTTCTGATTTCCATGAAACTTCCCAGAAATGTTTTCTGGACCAAGACACAGTACCAAAAAAAGGTACAGCGGGATCTGAAAACTTTGGGGCACCAGCCACACCCTACCCAATACTTTCCATGTTAATTTGATTGAAGGAGACTAATCCCACTTGTTGGTGACAGCCAAACAAAAGGATTATGCATCTGATTTTCACTCTGAAATTTGTTATGAGAAGTCAAATGGCTTAATCTTGATCATGATCAATTAAACAGCCCCTATGTTTCCCATGTTGAAAGTAGAGAAGATGACACTTCATCAGCTTTCATGAGTCACGAAGTGCCATTTTCACAGTGCCACAGTCCGCTTTAATTCTATATTAAAGTGTTTCGCTGTAATGACCCTCCGAATGAAATAACATATCTAATATTCACAAACTGAGAACATACAACCTGTGAATTATATAATTTTCAGCTTACAGAGATTGTTTAAAACAGCAAACTTCATCGTTGCTTTTAACTATAAATATTTAAACAAAATATTTTGTTTGGAGTTTTTCACAAAATGACGTTGTTGTTGTTTTTTAACCGTCAATTAGTTTGTTTCTATTCAAACGAAATTAACTGTGTCTCTTGCTCCATTTATACTGTTGCTTCAAAAAGAATTTGTTCAATGTGATTTGCTTGATGATGGTGATGATAGTGTCATTTTTGGCCCAAGGCCCAAGGCCAATTTGGCCACGAAGCCCCGGTGGCCTTAAAATTGTCATTTTTTCGGGGACCCAGGTGCCCTTATTCTCTTGTCCGACGATTAGGTTTTTAGGCCACCTGGAAGAGTTCATTGTTTTTGGGTGGGGTAATGGACACCTGGGTAGGGGTCCAACCTGTGTCAGCTTGGGTCTTGTGTCTTGATGGGTGGATGTCCGGAGGGAGGCTGTGTCCTTCTTGTTTGTGTCCTCCTTGTTCTTCCTGAAAAGATAATTGAGAGAGAGAGCAGTATCTGGGCTTTGAAGTGAGATAAGAGTTAGGCTGAGATGATGTGTAATTGTGTATCCTCTGCTTGATATAATCACAATATTTTTCTATGGTGAAAATTGCACCTTATTCAAACTGACTGTCTCTGTATTATGCCATTGGTTTTCTGTCTGTTATTAAGGCATATTAGGATATTTGCAGAAATTCTAGAAAGTCTACTTTTCTTCCTTCATAGGAAATGCGGTTAGATTTCCACATATCATAATAGGCCTATGGCTTCTCCAATTTACTTCTTTTCTCTTTAAAAATTCCACAACATTTTTTAATAACTTTTGTAGAGCGTTTTGTTTCACCAATTAATAAGTCTTCTCTCTTTTTCATGAAAGTGTTTTGCCTGAAGCATTTTTTGACACAGTAGCAAAACTCCAGAGAGAATTTTGTCCTAACTGGTAATTGTTTGTGTCTGTCGTTATATTCTAAGGATTGTGTGTGGACAGTGCGGCTGTTATTTACTACAAAAAAATAAATATGCATAAAGACAAAGTTGTCTCCTAGTAAACGCCCATTAGTTTAAAATATTCAACTTATATGTAGAAAACATTTGGGGGAAAGGGCAAAATACCAAAACACAACATTTGCCAACATAAACGCCTAGATTCCAATATATACACATTAGAGCTTTTTGCAGATTGTCAGTAAACTGGAAAAAATAATTTCCCTTTTTTTTGTCAGTTTGCAAACTGGCTGCCACTTCATTGACTGTTTTCTGTTGGTCTTCTGATCTTCTTATTTGATGAAGTACCTTAAGTCATTTTATCTGTTTGTTTATAGTCACCTATGCGGTAGGGTGCTCCTTCTGCCCCAAAAAATGAAATTTTTTCTGGATCCAACCTTACTTTTTTTTGGTGGTGAGGTTATCAATGTAGACCATTTTTCTGAAATTTCATGAAATTTGAAGAATTGCTAGGTGTAGCACATTGCAATTGAAATTTTGTCGTTTTTCGTAATTTCGAGAGAAAAGCAAAGAAATAGCCAATCAAGAGATAACATGGTTTGCATGATAAATCAGATTTAAACATGTATACATATAATAATGAAGTACAGACATCATTTGGGAAAGATAGAGGTCAGCTAAGTACTAGTTACCACTTGCCAGGGTCATCAATATGATAGGTGTACAATATAAAGTTTTTGCTGTTTTCTGTGATTTTGGCGATAATTCAGAGAAGTTCATTTTGAAATCGATCTTCCTTTCTTGAATGATCTTAATAATCTGCTTCCAATTTTATTCTCTTTCTGCACAGTCATTTGTAACCCTAAAGGCACTGGAGATCTTTTTCCCTGATATATGCATCTGTCATCATATTGTCATTCAGAAGGTTCGGATGTGTACATCAATCTCCAAAAGGATGGTTCAATCTTCATTAAAGAAACAATGTGCATGCCATAAGTCTGCAATTACCAAAATTACCCCTGGTGGGATTCAATAAAGTTATATTCTATTCTTCTATTCTATTTCTAACCCACAGTTTCATATTTTCCCTCAATTCAGGAAAGGAATTTAAGGCTTTTGATGTCGGACATTTTATGGTTGTTTTAATATTTCTTGCACTAACTTACTGTTTGTGTTTTTCTCATCAGTATGCAAGTGATCATCAAGCAGTGTCAAAGCAATCATGTCAGGAACAAGAAAACAGAGATGATGTTTTTAAGTACTTTCAGCTCAGCTTCCCAAATTGTGGAGTGAGTTGTTAATAACTTATATTATTGCATAGTACAAGGTCATTGCTTGGGTTGCAGTTGAATTCAACCAAGGTGCATACACGAATACCTCACATTTGACGAATCATTTAATTTTTTGAATGCTGCAAGCACAGGCAAAAGCCTGGAGTCTTGTCTTAATTGTCACTATTTATTTATAATTGTCAAATAAATACAAGACTCTATTCAAGCAACAGCTAACTAGAGTGCATAAGAAGCTTTGCCATCCTAGTTGCACCCTTCTTTTCAAGTCATTGCTAGTCGCAATTGAAGCACAGGCAAAAGCCTGGAGTCTTGTCTTAATTGTCACTATCTATTTATAATTGTCAAATAAATACAAGACTCTATTCAAGCAACAGCTAACTAGAGTGCATAAGAAGCTTTGCTATCCAAGTTGCACCCTTCTTTTCAAGTCATTGCTAGTCGCAATTGAAGAGTAGAAATACAGCAAGACAAGATCAAGTATCAATACATCATCAGAATTAGGGTACCTTCTGAAGTTTTGCAAAAGGTCTGCCACAATCTCTTTCAGCTCACTGAGGAAAGGCTGCAAACAACTATCCGCCAGTGACTATGACTTTAAATCACTGAGCGACATTTTTTGGGGGTAAATTTCCTCCTAATTTTGACATATAATGGTCAACATATTCATGGTCCTGTGCCCGGCCACTGTGGCAGGAGTCTTTCCTCTCTTGATGCTTTATTTCAGTAACACTTGAAATTCTTCATAGCATTAAATATAAATTTAGTCCAAAGTCATCTTATTTGGGGCTGACAGGAAACATGTGCTCTCTCACAGAAAGATAAAACAAGTTCAGAGTATTTTTTCCAAATATCTTCTCCATGAGCTATGAAGCTCAACAAGACCTGCTTCCTTTGGGAAGAATTGTAGACACAGTTTCTTGTAAAACAAATACCTTGATCCTAGTGTCTTGACATGACTAAGAATGCTGCGCGAAAGGACTATCCCAAGGATCTGCTGAATTTGATGATTGACATCTTTGCAGGCCTTTAAAACTTCAGAAATGTCCTTCACACTTTTACCATGTGAGGTACTGTGCAGCTGGACGCATTACAAAACTTTAATTAAGTGATTACAAGTGTCACAAGTAAATGATTTAATGTGTAAATAAACAACTGCATCTTTAACTCTTGGCAACTTCTTATCTTTCAACTCATTTAAATGATCGAAATTCTAGTTTTCATCAAGATATAGCCTTATTTTGATAAAGGCATTCAAAGAAGTGAAAACGTTTGATTTCTAACAAAGGTTACCATGTAATCAGGGGAAAAATAATTTTACTTGTTGTATAATATGCCATATATACTAAACCAGCCTTTTTATCAACAATTAATGATAATGTTATGACATTAATAGACGACGCAATCAGTGTTGTCACCTACAGTGCCTTCCTGAACCTAAGTTGAGCCTTTAATCTGATTTTAAATTTAGAAATGAGTAAGATATGGAAAATGCTGTTTTGACCCAGAAATCTTCTTAAACAATATTCAAGGCTATTCAAAAAATATGATAGATAACCTAGTAATTCACAAGAAATCGCACAATTTTAATTAAGGAAATTTGACAAATTTCAATCCAAATGTGCTACACCTAGGCATCAATAAAATTTCTTGAAATTTGGCATGATTACTTCTATTGACTAACCTCACCCACAAAAAAAAGTATACAGGGTTCTGAGCAAGTTGGGGCAAAAGAAGCACCCTACTATGCGGCTAGATATGATAAGCTCTAAATCAACTGATTAACAATAACTGACATGAATAAAACAGTTTTAAGCCTGTGACATCACATGAGCGACCTAGTTCAATGTTCACTTCGAAACTGTGTGGAACGCCAATCTGCAAACAGCTGTAAGGAAATCTCTCATCAAAAAACCATTTCAAAATGAAAAATCATCTCAGAAACATTTTCCCAAAGCATGTGTGATAAATCAAGTTCGTTGTGATAAACAGAATTCTCATGGCATACATTGTTCAAGGACTTTTTGAATAAGTATAGGTTATTCACCAACACATGAGAGAGAATATGTGATTTATCACCCGAGGGCTTTAGCCTGAGGTGTGATAAACACATATTCCTGATCCCATGGTGAATAACTGGCTTATACCCTGAGACAAACACCCAAACAGTCAAACATGAGAGGATAACTGGACAACAAAGAATATGGGAATTATTCCCTGAAATACTGTTATGTGATTGGCTGACAGAGGTGTCGAATGGTATAACTAAAAATATATAAGAGTCTCGCCAAACATGGTAACACAATAACTGTGGAAACAGAATTACTGGCATCTCAAAGGAGCGTACACTCATCTCCCTTCTTGCAGGCACCTCCTATACACCAAGTGTCTTTTGCGCATTACAACGATGTCAAAGAATTAGGATTGTTCGATTTATACCACTGATCAGATGATGATTTAAATATCAAAATTAGGATTGTCTTATTTGGTACATTCTCTTTGATTTAAGTCAGATTCATTTTCATCATTTGACTCCTTCCTTATTTTTTATTAGCATTTTAATGATTGATTGTCAGAGTATGAAGTTTATTGTACATGTATTTGACCCATTGAAGCAACCCCAACTGCATGTAGATTGCAGAAGCCAAAACTAGGTCTGTGGAAGCTGCCGTATTGCCTAAACCAGCCAACATATTACCTGAAATTACGTGGGCGTGAAATAGCAGCTCCAGGCTTCAGGCTGCTGTTGAGCTGGGCTGCTGCTGTGACAACAACACTGGCTCATTGTAGGAAACCTCAGGAACCAGCTCTGAAACAGGCGACTGATCTCACATCGCACTGATCGCTGGTTTCTGAAAGCAACACTTTTCTGAATGTTCAGGTGGCTAAATATGCAACACTTAGAGTGAAAGTTGGCTTCTCCAAATATATACAATGTATTCTAATATGCTCTATCAATAACTGAATCATTACATAGCTCTGTAACTCTTACAGTGCAGCCTCAAGTTTTGCCAATGGGTCAATGCTAAGCATCCTCAACCAAACTGCATGCTCGTCTGGTGTTGTCCTTTCTCACTCCATATGTTCTCTTCGCATCGAATGATTTTCCTTGCTTCCACAAGCAGTTTGATGGAGGACGTTTAGCATAGACCCAATGGCAAAACATCACCCGTTTCACTTACTTACAGCCAATATGTTATACATTTTGATAGAGGGAAAGTTTGGAAATAAAATCATGCATGTTAAAAAATAAAATTTTTAATGACATAATAGAAGGAAATTTCAATTATCCACCGTGACGTCGAATGTTGCAGTCGACGAGTGACAAGTACTTACATTAAGCTGCTAGTGGACATCAATGACTTCACAAGTGGTCCTATCCGTTGAATTAAATGTAACTCCCAATTTGTCATTGAGGAACCTGTGACCTCATTGATACTCAGTTGGTGATTTGTTTTGATAGCATTAAAAGTATGGGATACAACCTCACAAATTGCTTATATGTCATTACGAATAACTTGGCAAGGATAGGAATATGACTCCACAGGGAACTTTTCAGTCCAATTCTGTAAGCACTTCACATTCGTCTACTGTAATATGAATTCAATTAATGATATAATTTGCAGAAGTTCATATCAAACCTTGCTTTATACACGCCTACAGTAATTATGGTCACTTTTTTCAGCATTCACAAATGGAAAGTACTACGCTCAGAAATTAATAAGCGTCAAAGGCATGTGGTTCGGTGTTATGTTCTCTGGGCTTGTTTTGGCATAAATTTGATAGGCATCATTTACCCCATACGAAGTCTGCAAAATTCTAGGTATAGTAATGTAATTATGTTTGTGTAAATGTGGCTTTCAAGATCAGTGACTTTTGTGGTTTTCCAAATACACCTACGCAATTACGGCTACATCTTAACATATTATACACTCCTGCTCATAAATACGGAATACTTTTTTGGAAAAAAAGTGCTAAAGAAAAGTGAATTTCAGAGTGTGAATGTAAGCAAGGTCCATTGTAAAAGTCAAGTTATCTTCACTTATCACTCTTTGAAAGCCTCAACTAAATTTTTTTGCAAGATTTTTTCAATTTTTGGTTGAATGCACCTCACCCTAAAAAAAGCCCTGACTTTCCATATTTAGTGCTGCTGTAACTTTTCCTGGGGTCCATGCTGCAGCATGCGTTTTAAATGAAAGTTTGTTCTTCCCTTTAGCGAACATTGGAAGTAATTACCCTTGAGTCAAACCATCATGTGCTCCAGCAGAAGTTGCTAAAGTTATAAATTTCAATGGAGAATGTTGAAGTATTCCATATTTATGAGCAACGGTGTATATAAGAACTCAATTTGATTGACAGTAACTCTCATGGTTGTCACCATAAGGGTAAATATTTGTTCTCAAAAGTCAAATTCGATTATACCAAATTGATCAAAACAGTAGGCCACAAAGACCCCAAAACTATTCAATGTCAATTTGATTGAGGGTAACGCTCATGGGAGTCACCATAAGTGTAAATATATATATATATTAGTACTCAGAAGTCAAAATCGATTATTCCAAATTAACCAAATTGATCAAAACAGTAGGTGACATCAACTTGATTGAGAGTTACTCTCTTCATAGACTCCATAAGTCTTCCAGTGGAGAATCCCTAAAATTTCATAAAACTTAATAGAAAATTTGAAAGAAACTTGGCAAAGATTATGATACAATGTAATCATTTTTTCTTAACATTTTTTATTTGTCCTTTAGGCTTTACCTTTTATTTAGTTTTTCTGTGGGAGTAGATTTCACTGACCCGATGTACCTCGTTGATAGACGAAGAGAAGAGAAGAGAAGAGAAGAGAAGAGAAGAGAAGAGAAGAGAAGAGAAGAGAAGAGAAGAGAAGAGAAGAGAAGAGAAGAGAAGAGAAGAGAAGAGAAGAGAAGAGAAGAAGAAATATGTTGTTGTTTTCTCATTCTCCTGCCATGAGTCCTTCTCACACGTGTCTGCTGATTTGCGGTTAATCTTCTGTGATATGACAAATGTGGACAGACAGTAGTGCCATCTACTCAGGAATGCTATTTAATGGATAATAGGAAGAGTAGTGTTTGTGACTAATATCCTCGGCTGACAATGATCCCTCTTGATTGCTTTTGGAAAATGTTTTTATTTTTTGCTTGCTCCGAGACTATTGCAGTCTGGAATCAGGAGATCGTGTTTCAGTTGCATTTTTTTTCTGATTTGTATTCTGCATCTATTTTATATCCATAAATATTTCACTTTCCTGTGCCAGGGGCCCCATTCAAGATGCCAAACAAATTAAAAATGTATTTTCGTTGTCCAATATATCTTTATGATGGACTTTTTAACATCCGTCACTGCCATTCATTGGTATACTATTGAAATGAGTGTCACTCAATCATTATCAGTTTCTTTTGTGGTTTACAAATTGTTTATTTCAGCATCTTATTTGGAGCACTTGATAATCATCCTTTCATAACATCTTCTTTTATTTTCATGAATGTAACACATGAGGATTTTATACAAGAAAAACAATTTCTCGAGGTCAGACAGTCTGGTGTGGTCGGCAAGAATGTAACATTAAGTCTTAGTGCATTCTATTTATGCAGATTTTCATATTTGGATGTCTATTTCTTTTCTGATTAAAACAATTACTGACAACCACAAAAATATGTTCCTTTCCGCTAAATGGAAGATGTTAATTTATGACAGCCATTTACCACAAAATTATAAATATTACGCAAAAGAAATGTGTTCTATCAAAGGCGAAATAAAATCTTTGTTTTCCATTTTGAAACCAACCATCTGCAATCTGTCGCCTAGTTTTCTTATTCGGTGCAATGTCCTAGAATGAATGACAAAACAGCAGCCAGACATGTGTCTGCCATTTGCACAGATTGTGTTGGAGGCGTGCAGAGCTATAGCCATGAATAAATGCAAAGGAGTCAGTCTCGGTCATGTCTGAGTCAGATATGTTCCTTGCTGAAGAATATCTTTCCTTCCCTTTCGGGATAGCGTGGTGCTATTTTGGCTATTTGTTGCCTCTACCAAGATAGGATTTGTATGAGCCTACAAATTGTATTGTTGTGCCTCAGATCTGTCACACAGATTTAGTGGGCTGCAGCAAAAGCAATGCATAAAGAGAGCGAGGAAAACTGGTAGCTGTGTTGTATTTAATAAATATTATCGCGCCTAAGGCTGTAATGGCAAGAATAAGTTACATTCCACAAATTTTGAGCCAATTTCAAGAAGACAGTAAAATCTTCCAAGATAATGAAATGTATCTTGATTACTGCAATATTCACCTGAATTTTACAGGTTTCTTCCAACAATCATCCCCATAGGAAGTAGTGTTCGGCGGTTCTGATACTGCATTGGGCTTGTGCTTTTGCCTATGTTGTGCTGGAACGCCTACAACTTGTATTGACTGTCAAATGATCTGTTTATTAGCCTATGTGCCATTTTACTTTTACTTTAAGCTGTAAATACTTCATAATATTATTTGGATGTAGCATTGATTTATATACTTTTACATTGTGATGTAACATATTGATTGTTTTTATATTTCATTGTTTTAAGGTGCTATTATGTACTATGGTACTGATAACCGCACAAGTGCTAAATTGACTTTGCTATCCTACTGACTGTGATTGACATGATGTTGTATACCTTTGTAGATCAACCTTAAACAGAATGTGATACTCCTGTTAGTTGAATGTAGTATTAGTGTGTTATTACTGGAACTAGAAATTTTTGTTTTTCACTGTTCTTGATTTTAGTTGTACTGTTTTGTAATTGACATTTTGGTCAAATGTGATCTGTTTTTATGTCAATAAAAACGTACATATATATATTGGATCCTGTTCGCTGTTTGGTAGTTACCGACCCCAGAACAGCGGTTTCGGTCCAGGTTTCAGTTCGCAATGTGTACAACACAATTTTGCGATCCAACACTACTGGGAAGCCAGTTGTACGCGACCTCATGTTAACACCCAATTCATATGACATCTGGCCAAATGAATGTAGTTAAGTAAAAAAATGAAGGTCTAATGAAAGTCCTCAGTTGCCTAAAAGAACACCAAATACCAGTTTCAGCTATGGCATGACTGGCATCCTTAAAAAACACCCTCTATACTATTCTTCTAAAGTATATAGTTGTGCTTGGTTCACTGAGGATCCAAGTGGTTCGCTTATAATGTATGCAAAACAGCTCATGTAAGCATTCAATGTATTCTTGCAATGTGATTGGAACCTACAATGTGGTAGGCCTACTATTCAGTCCTGTCTATGGAAATTGCCAGATTCCATTAAAGCAGTTTGAAAAAAGCTGCAACAAGTCTAAAGAATTGTCTCACTTTATAATTGATGCCTCTATTGGACGAAAAACTCGAACACGGAACCCAATTTCTGATCATTATCACCTTATGTTGACAAAAAAACCGTCCCAATATTAAATCTACCTCAACATACTCTCGTTCCAATATCTTTCTCAGAAATCAGGCAAAGCAAACAGTTTCCCTCAAGCTGTCAGCTTATCTAGACTTATCTGATAGAGATGGAAAGTAAATTCCACAATTACAAATGTAGCGAAGTGTCACAGATATTGACATAGCCTTTTTTGTGATATGATATCTCCAAAAAAACGATGTTATTCCTTTGTCATCAACACACTGTACACAATACACAGACCGTCTGACAGATCATGGAGATATGATTATTTTATATTGGGTTATCAGGCAGTATATAATGCAGTTACTAGTTAGCCATATAAACAACATTAATCTGCATTTCTTGTGAGGATTACTGCAATATTTTACCATGAAATCATAAACCCAAAACGAATCTGATCACTGCTATATATATATGATATGAATGGCCTTGGATATTACATTTTAGTGATAAATTTCGTCATTATAATGTATACAAATCTGTATACCAATTTCTGTCTGCTGGCACACACTTTATACCACAACTGTTTTGTATGAATGGAATCCAATCACTGAAATTGTTTCTTATAAAAAAAACAAGGTTAGAAAAATCTGAGACATCTGTATGGGGAAGCGTATTGACCGTATTTTTCATTACCTTTGTATTCCTGCAGACGAAACCTACGCAGTGTCTTCCAAGGCAATGTTCTTGTGTGGGGGTCAATGTCAAAAGAGAAATTCTTTGAAAGAGCAATCCAATCACCTTACATGCAATTCTTTATGTTATGTCATTGATATACAATTTCATACAATGAAATGAAATATCCGGAAAGATTAAATTTCTACTATGCCGTCTACGAGAAAGAATACTGTTCATTCACTTACGCAATTCTTGTAGATCAATTTGAAACATGAATGATTTCCAAAAGCAATCTTTGGAAATGAAAATATGATTAACAGAAGACACCTGGCCGTCACCTTGATATTTTCCTTATATAAGAAACTTATAATACCACTGCATGCATTGTATGCTTCGAAATGTTTGTGTCAATTATTATGAATTTGAAGTGCAACATACTCGTGCCATTGCCCTTGATCGTGCAAGGCAGTGAAAGGTGAATATCATGCATTCCAATGGGTATTCTTTAAATTCCAAGAACATATTTGCTTCAAAATGACCTACATTTTAAAACGTCCAGTTGGTTAACAAACGGATACCAGGAAACAGAGACTGGAATGGCATGTGAGTTCATTATTTGCCTGACCTCAGTGAGCTGACATCCATTCTTCTGCAATCTTAGTGAAAAGAGCTAGGTTAAGTGGTTTTTGTTTGGTACCATTTTGAAGGATGAATACTCTACCAACCCAAAATATTTTGCTGTCCTTCCTGATTATACGAATAAAATGTTGAAACTTTATTGACTTCTTCCCTAAATATGCATTGTGCAACATGCCAGAAGATCCAACCGAATTTTACTTCCAATTTTATGTCATTGCCATCTGCAATCACTATTCAAGGAAGGTCCAGTTCAACCCCTGATATTACACTCTTTTTTTTTAAACCATGATGTAAGTCCTATAATATCTTTTATATCATGTCATCAATTATTCTTTCAGAAGCCAGTGGTGCTATAGGTTTATTGACATCAAACAGAATTCTTAAACAATTCTTCTATCTTAAGCAAACATCATTCTAAGAAAAACGTGAAGAAAAACTATGAATTTCATCATATGATTTGTAGCATCAAGACACAGGACAGTTCTGGATATCAGAACAACCTAGATGATAAAAAATTTGAAGGTCTATCATTTATTTGTTAACATTTCTTCTGTATAAAGGTGACTTTATCTTCAATATGACCAAATATAAAGCAAGATACACATAAGTGGGCTAAATTGTGGATCGCTTGGACTGGAAATCAAACCTGGGTCCAACTAGCTGTCTAGAGTGGTATAGCAATTGGGCCCTCATCATCACAGCTTGATAGCCAATGGGTTGACGGTAAACTACACATCAAGTTCAAACATTGATACATTGAAGGAAGACTGTTGATTTGATCCCAATGACCCATCACATTCACAAGCAATCACTGGCCTAATCCTTCCAAATGGCAGCTTTGTGAGCATTCACAGTAGACAACTGTTATAATCCCCACAGAGCAGTTTGATTAATCTACAAGCTCGCTAATTTACAAATTTAAACTTGGATGGAACTTCCTATAAACAAAGGCTTTGACAATTTGTTTGTAAACACATGGATTATGTGATGCTTATATGTTCTGGCACCCCATTGGCTGAGAAGCTGAGATGACGAACTTGCATGGGTTTCCCAAGACCCAATTTTCACTCTGACACTGAGTTGACACTGTGATGCTTAGTTTGGTGGATCCACTTTGGCTAGAAGCCAGAGAATCCGACCCAGTTTCAAATGACATCACAGCGTGCAGTTAATTTACATATATTGCAATGCTAGAATAGAGTCATCTCTGACATCGCAGTTCAACAGCATAGAAAAGAACTTGAGATTCCACGTAAATATGATGAGGACTGTAAATGACATTGACATAAGATTGCACTTATTATGCCACTTAAACAGTAGGCTTTACGAAATTTACTGGATTTGGGAAAAGCTTTAGGCTGGCAGAACACTCTGCATACAGTCTATAATCTATTTCAATTTTCATCAGTCTCCTCCAGCTAACATTATTAAGCGGTTCGACAAAGAGAGACTGTGTCAGTCTGCTGGCAGAAGCTGTTGCAAAACAGCCAGTAAATGAAGCAACAAGGTTATACTTTTTGTAGTACCCTGCTGACTGAGGAGTGAGTGAGGATTTATACCAATGTATCATGCATGAGACACACTCCCACACAGTATAACGAGTGTATGGCTGAGAACTGTCTGTGTTACCACCTTGACCAGGACCACTTTCTAGTGCCAAAATGCCAGTGACTTGGGCTTGGGAGATGCATTAAGTGTCATCCAATAAGCCTGCCTGATCTGTGATAAGTACTTCAAGCTGCCTGGAGCAACTCTGTGGGGATGAACATTTGTCAGCTAGGTCTTATTTACTCAATGGATAATATTATAATATCGTCACTTACTCACTGTCGCAATGGTAGATCTGTGCCTACTCCTTAGTGTTATAAGGGACCGTTCAGAATTTAAGACAGGGGGGGAAGGTGGGAGTTTTGACAGAACTTCCCATCGAACATTGATACCTCCCCTCCCTTGAGTTTCGTGCGGATTTTCAGCACCCACCCAACGTTAGGTTTCATACCAATTGCTAGTACCCCCCCCCCTTGACAAACAAAGCAATTCACAGATATATTCTGTTATTCATGTGACCCATGAACAGTCCCGCATACAAATTTGGTGACTTTTGTGCGTAAAAACGCCTGGATTAACTGAATGTATGCTCATTTTATAACTTTTTTTGTTTTCAGAAATCAGTACCCTCACCCCCTGAAACATGTGTGAAAGGTTAGTACCCCCTCGGGCTAAACTCCCAAACCTCGTCATGAATTCTGAATGGTCCGTTAAAGTAGGCAAAAAAATTCCAGATCTTGCAATGTTTATTCTAAAAAATTGAATCAGGACTCATTGAATTATTTGGATAACTGCTATTAAAGGACGTTCGTAATAACATTTGGAAATCCTGAACTTGATGGTCTCAATTGAATGTGATTAAGTAACTTCCAACACTAACGCAGTTATATCCGATATGTTTTATCCTGAAATAAGTGTTGCCAGTGACCAAATCTCAGTCCTTGCACTGGAAAAGTGATGCGCTTTTGTAAAATGCTCTACATTCAGTGACTAATGCACTCTCACAAAAGTGCGTGGGCACCTGCATGGCTTCTTTTTTCTCAGTTCTGCCTTTAGCATCAGTCTGATTCTGCAATTAAACAAGTAGGACTAAAAAAAAGTTTAAGAAAATATACCAAAGCATTGAGAAAAGGAGGATAAGACAAAAAGGAAATATAGCAGGGAAAGTTTTGCAAACATGATATTCAGCATGATATTTTCATTTAAACACCACATAAGTTAATTTAAGATTTCTTGCAGTGCACTTGTGGGAGCATTTAACTATATGATGAATTGTACCTCTTTTCGTTGTATATGTGAAAATAATCAATGGTGATAGGGGACCGTTCAGAATTTATGACTTGGAGGGGGGTGGGAGTTTTACCCGAGTGGGTACTAACTTTTCACAAGCGTTTTAATGGGGGGGAGTATTATTTTTGACAACACTTCCAAGGGGGTGTCAGAAATTTTAACAAAGAAAAAATGTTATAAAACATTCATAAACTCACTTTATCTAGACTTTTTTATGTGCAAAAGTCTTCAAAATGACGCGAATCTGTACGCTTGACCTTTTGTAACAGTATATAGGTCTGTTTTGCTTTTGCTTTGTATGTCGAGGGGGGGGGGTACTAATAATACGCATGAAACCTAAGGGTGGGGTACTAAAATTCCGCATGAAACTTAAGAGGGGGTATCAATTTTTGAAGGGAAGTTCCAGCAAAACTCCCACCCCCACACCCCAAGTCATGAATTCTGAACGGTCCCTGGCATAGAAAGAAAGAAAGTACATCATTCTTATATTTCTTCGTACAAAAGAGATGATTTAGCATAACTATATTTATTTTCTTATAAAATATAATGACTATTCAATCAAGACATGCATCAATACACTCTTCTATTGTTCATTTTGGTAACATCTGCAGACAATGTGTCATCAGAAGAATATGTAAAATGCAATGCATCGTTGGAGTGTAATACTTTATTTGTCGAGTTTAGGGGAACATTGGCTGCGAGATTTTAAAAAAAGGCTGTCTGCGGATGTACTTAAAAATTTAGCTCTTTGTTGTTTTTTTAATGTATGTTACAGTTTAATAAATTATGGCAGATATACAACTCCAAATCAAACAGTTAATGTACCCCAGAATTGGATTGAGGTTGCAAATTCAACATATTATCTCTAACAGTAAATTATTCTCGAATCTTGAGCAATATGAGACATTTACATCTGACTCAAAGATGACCGAGACTCGTTCCTTTGCATTTATTCATGGCAATAGCTATGCACGCCTCCCACACAATCTCTGCAAATTGCAAACACTTATCTGGTTGTGTGATGTTATTCGTTCTAGGGCATTGCACCGAAGATGAACAATACTAGTCCTCATTCCTCCTCATGAATTTTATCTAAAGTAGCGGCAGGGCAAGACCCCCAGTTTAGTTGAGAGCCTCCCTCCCGCCAGGATTATATCTAATTATCTATACTTACATTTTTGGTGCGTTTCTTATTGATAGGATTGAACCTAGAAGCTTTCAAGGTGATGTCACAAATTTTCAGGACAAACAGCACCAAACCATGCAAATTTTTTTGGTTCTTTAATTTCCACTATGGTGTGGTGCTGTTTGTCCTGATGAAAGTAGTTTTTTAGTTTGGATTTATTAACAAATTCCTTAAATTTAAAGGGCTTGGTCCAACTTTTCCAAATCCTGGGTGTTCCCTATCTACCTTAACAATCAACCTCTATACCCAATTAAGTGGATTAGCCCTCTCAGCCTCTCCATCACCTGATAATAACCGAAGTTCCCCCGTGGCCTAACTGGTAAGTGTGCTTGTCAACTAGCTTTGAGGGCGTGGGTTCAAATCTCACCCCAGGAACTCACTTTAGTCCAAGCCCATGGGACATTAAATGGAGGCGGGTTGTATCCAGTGTACTATGCTGGGACAACTGAAAGACCCTGGGCATCCCTGAATTAATAGGGTATGTGCCAGACTCACAGTCTTCTCATCTCATCATCATACGGCGATTGCCTGCCTCGATGTAGCCCACTAAGGTGCTGCAGAGGCGTAAAACACAAACAAACAAACAAACTGATAATAATCAATGAGTTGTAAGAACAAGTTTGGAGAGTTCACTTTCCTCTCTCCAAATATTACTATTTATCACTATTAATAAGCCTTTATGCAATGAAGTAAAATGTCTGCAGAATATCTCCAGGAGGCAAGATGCAATAGCTGTGGTCTGAGTGACATAATCTTCTGAGACAAAAACGCATAAAATTTCTCAATATGAAAAATCTTGTCCATATGCACCAAGAGACCAGACAGTCTATAAATGGTACAGTGTAACTAAAATCAGGCATTCCAGACTGTCTGACCTAAATATTTAGCAAAGAGCAGTTTTATGATATTTCAGAAATCTGCACATGTAAAATAGGATAGAATGGGCTAGACTGAAACTTCTTTTAGCCTTCAACTAAACTTTTGACAGAGCAAATAAAGAATTCAGGATAATAAGGCAAAAAAGATGCAAAAATAGAAAAATATATACATTAATTTCAAAAGTTCAGGATCTAATCTTAACTCTTGTCATATGCAGTCGTCCAGCAGTCTGGGCAGTCAGATAGACGTATGACAGAAACAATTTTTTTTTAAGATCAGCTGAAACAGTATGAAAAAGCAGTTTAGGTAACAACATTCTAATGAATTTAGATAACTTATTCAGTCAGGTTGACACGATTGCCTGCCTCCATGAACTTGTGAACATTGACTTCTTGAAATATTAACCTACTTGTTTCTTCAATTCGATTCAATATCATAATTAATCTATTATTATTATTTCTTACATTTATAGCTTCTTTGAAGAATTATGTATTAATATGTAATTTAAAAAGTTCTATTTCAAGTACAGTTCTGCCCAAAGGTTTACATACCCTGATGCAAAATGACCAATTTCTCTATTTCCAGGGAAATCTTAACATCAATAGACAAATCATACATAAAATACAATCCACTGCATGCGGCTGAACACTTCTTCCTTTCATTTTGTATCGGAGTATGTAAGCTTTCGGGCAGAACTGTATCTCCTAGTTCCAGACTGAAATTGCCAAGCAAAATATGATTAAAACTTCTAAAAGCAATCAAATTCCATTATTCGGAATTGGGACAATAAGAGTCAATTGTTATTAGGCCTGTCTACTAAACTTCATTTCCCAATTAGATGACCTTATACACTAACACTGTCTATCAGACTCTGTCCATAATTGTCATATCATGGGTGA
Source organism: Platynereis dumerilii (assembly GCA_026936325.1). Taxonomy (NCBI): domain Eukaryota; kingdom Metazoa; phylum Annelida; class Polychaeta; order Phyllodocida; family Nereididae; genus Platynereis; species Platynereis dumerilii. The sequence continues at coordinate 31,398,465 of JAPTHN010000001.1, read as the reverse complement.
TTAATCTCAAAAGCGGTCGAAACGTGAGGCAGAGACACGTGGCAGGGAACTTGAGAATAACATCTATCTATCAGCATCCATACAAGCCCTACAGCTATCTTTATTTTTTATCTTTCTTCATTTGTCTGTTACGGTATACTTGGTATATACATCTATCTTTTTGTCAGTCTATTTCGGTTCTTCTTGTCTCTCTCCTCACTACACCCCCATTCCTTTATCTCTCCTTTTCTCTCCTTTTCTTACTCTCTTCTCTTGCCCTGCCTTGTCCTCTTCATTTTCTTTCTCTTCTCTTCTCTTCTCTTCTCTTCTCTTCTCTTCTCTTCTCTTCTCTTCTCTTCTCTTCTCTTCTCTTCTCTTCTCTTCTCTTGTTTCTTTTTTATTTTTTTATTTTACCTTACCTTACCTCTATCTTAACATTATTTTCTCTTCCATTGGGAAAACCCTTTTATAATAAAAGAAATGGAATACTGCACAAAATATTGAAGACCCACTTTATTTTGACAAACACTGTACTGAGCTGTTGCACAGTTCATCCTATAAAACAAATTTATTCCTTCCAATAAAATGGATTTTACCGTTGCAAAATGTTTTGTATAATTAGATGAGCCTCATTCTCAGTCCTTCAGTTCCACAATCTACAAATCATGTGTCAAAGAAGAAAATTCAAAGGATGATCTACCCCCTTTCTCATAAAAATGGAATGGAATATTAAAACTTTGGAAACTTCTACTGGAGCAAATGATGGTGCTCGATTACATGTAAAATCATCAAAACTGTTGTGACAGTTTGGAAAGAAATGATATAGCCTATTATAATAATCGTGTATGCTTTAATTGCACATCATGTAAGACTTCAATGTTTTCCTGAGCTGAATTAATCAATTTTAAATGAACTGCATCCCAAAATAAACCTAGCACATATACTAATCCATAATTATATGTTACCTTACACTTATTAATAAATAAGATGAATGCAATTATTTTAATTTGTAGGTGAGAGTTAACCAGAAAATCATACAACACTCCAATAAAAGGTGCATCAGATGCTTAGAAACATGTGCAATGATGATTTATTGTGCAGGATGAATGAAAAATCTTTTTTTGGGTGCACCAAATATGACAAGGTACATCAGCCTTGTCGTGTCTATTCAAAGATCACCAGCACAGTTCAAGTCAGTCACATGAATGCAAATATACTTGTTCTCAAAGAACATGTTTAATTGAAGGGATTTTTCAAGATGACAAGAACCAAAGAAAACTTGTTGAGATGAAGCCGTATATGAAGGTACTCCAAGTATTATTTTTTTGTTTTATTGCAACAAAGTAATCAAATCAGAGAAGCCTTAACTACAATCCAACTGGCTCAATCACTCAATGTTTGAAAGGAAAAGTGGCAGAATTTCTAGAACTTCAATTATGTTACAGTTGAGACATTGGCAATCATCATAAAGGTCATGAATTGTGTTGTCTGGTAGACAGTAGAAGAAGCAATGTATGGTGCTTCTTTATGTCCTAATGGAAACATTTGGTATTGTCTTCAGAATTTGTGAGATGCGATGGTACTATCACAAACTGCCGCAAGCTTGTGAGTGGCAGCACAGGCAGAGCACTTGCACTTGTATAGTATTTCAGAAGCCCAATATGACCCTAAAATTTTGACATGACCCAATTTTCTGAGCTTCTCTTCTCTGATTTGCTGAAAAGCTTGAGGTATTTGCCTCAAAATGATTTCTATGACTATCTAAGAAATATTTGTAATAATTGGATACATTCCCATTATTTCTGCGATTTTCATACATGTTTGGCCATATTAACACATTTTTCACAATCATAGCAGATTTTTTTCATGATTTTGCAAACATTTTAGCAAACATTTTCTACGAAGGAGAATGTTGTAGATATTTTCATGATTATTGCAAATCGCCCAGTATTTTTCATTTACAATTGTACAGTTGAAAAAAGAGGAGCTGCATAGTCTCATGAAATTGGACCAGGGAAATATAATAAATATAAGTAGAACAGGGTCAACTGCAGTATAAGCAGAGACTGATTTCTTTCTTGACGGAGCTAGCGCATGTAATTTTGTATACAAGAATTACGATCAAGCAAAAAGCTACCCATTTTTAAACAGCTTTTCAAATTTGCTTGGGTGAGATTGCTGATGAGCTCACAAAGAGAGAGTGTCAGAAAGAAGGAATCACAGGGAAAATTCTGCAGTGATTGGCGCTCTCCGGTCAGGTCCAGCTAGGGGATATATAATCTGGTGTTGTTTTATCCTAATCTGCTGTTTACACAAACATTTATTGCAAAAGCACATGTCTGTAGTAGCCGGCAGGTATCCATATGTACAAAGTTTAGGTTCTGTTTTAATTTTCCATGTACTGATTGTGCCAGTTCATCTGTGGTCTCGATCTCTCCATACCAGCCTTATCAATCCTTGCATCAATTTTAGGTGCGCAATATAAGATTTTTGAGCTGTGAATATAGATTTTCATCTCGTCCCCCTTGACGTATTGGCTTTCGCAAAATGCGGGGGCGGATCCTCCGTTGAAGCCATGAAACATTCAAGTGCATTCTAATCAAGACACCATGAATTTCCAAATCATTTCGCCTTTTAATTTATGTATGATTCTTGTGTTTGAAATGGGTAGAGAATGAAAAATGTCAAAAAGGTGGAATGCACACAGGTAAGAGGAGGTCTCCTACATTTATACGACACATATAATTACAAGGGGTTTTCCAAAAGTTCTGTCCAACTTGCCATAACTTTTGCAATATTTAATAAAGAAACGTGAAATTTGGGTCAGATAATATTGAATTAATTTTTAAATTATCCTGAAAAATCAGATCATAGAAACAAATATAAATGGTTAATTTGTTACCATGGAAACCAGAAGTCTTGAAATGTGGCCCAGGGCAGTATTAGGGACACATATTCATTAGCTATATCTTGTCAAAAAATGTAATTTTTACCAGGGTTACAGGACAATAAACATATTAAAAAATCCCTAACATTTCACAAATTCTTGTAATAATGAACTTGACATTGAGTACATTTCCTTTAACCTTATATCCCTTAAAAAATCAATGCCTAAAAGTCCTTATATTCAGATCAAAGTTGGTGTTTCGCAGACTTTTTGTTCTTTAAGACGGGTTTTCCATAAGTTCTGTCCAACCTGTCACAACTTTTGCTAGATTTTAGATATAAACATGATAGTTAGGTCAGTTGATAATGAGATAATTTGCAAATGATCCCCAAAATATCAGATCATAGAGGTAAAAATAAATTGTTAATTTGTTGCTATGGAAACCAAAAGTCATGAAATTCGACCGACAGCTTGTTAACAGACACATACTTGCCATATCGTGTAAAATATGTAGAGTCAATGATGGTAAATCCGTCCAGGAGGGTAAATCCGTCCACCCCCTATTATAGGTATATAAATATATTAGTTACAGTTTTGTTGGTTGTAAAAGCAAGAAAAACTTGTCTTTCAACTAATTTTGCCGTTTTTATTGTGTTGACAGCCTTTTAAATGCTTTTTCAGGGCCATTTAAAAACAAAAGACAAAATACAATGAAAACCTGTGACGTCATCACAGCCATTTTTGATAATTACAGGAGTGGGATGAGATAATATTATTGGCCTATTCCTGTCAACAAACAAACATTTGCGAGGTAAAAATATTTGAATCAGATGCAAAATTTAATTATTCTGGCAGGATTTGTAAAATTGTGACACCATGAAATGAAATACTATGGAAATGAAGGTGGACGGAATTACCATCAATATTTTGAAAGTGGCTTGATAGGAGGTTTGTAAATCCGTCCACCCACATAAAATTAACTTTTAAAGCTTTTTTTATAGTTTAAATAATAAAAAATGACATTCTGCTGATTACAGAAATTAGATAGGAACAGTTATTCCACTTTGGTTGGATTAAAAGGTTATTTAATTGTAATTTGGGCGGTCAATTGAAATTATTCCAAGTTAACTTAACCTCTATTATCTAGTTCATCTATTACAAGTGTAATCAGTGAATCATAATTCTAAAATCGGCACAAAAACCTATGTAAGACTTAATAAATTGCAAAACTTGAAAAAAATATAGAGATATGATAGTTGAGAGCTGTACTATGCCCAGTGGACGGATTTACCATCCTTGCTGGACGGATTTACCAGCAAGGTGGACGGATTTAGATGCCCTGACCTTTAATCTTTGTTGCCAATAATTACAATCTTGGTGAGTACACAAACTTTACTTTGAATTTAAGATTTTTGTGAAGCACCCTGGTTTGTAGAAAAAAAAAAAGCTGTCAATTCTTCTACTCCGTAGATCTTGAGATAGGATTTTCACAATGACAGAAGTTAAAGTAAATTATGAGATAGAGCGCAGCTGTACAATTATAATAGATGTTGACAGAGATGACAGGGTAGAAGTTGGGGAAATTTTTGAAGAGTTGTCCAATAGGGCATTTATTATACATACTAAATGCATGCAGCAAGTTACAAGGACTCGTTTTAACTGGTCTGTAACTTCAGAAAACAAAGCTCTAGAAATTGTCAAAGAATTGAATGCTTATCCCATGTGGGTCGGATGTAATCTATGCAAGGTACGCTATGCTCGTAAAATGACGACAATGATACTATATGATACCCCATTTGAAATGCCTGATAATGACATTGAGAAAATCATGAGTCAGTACGGGGATGTATTTACTATGAAAAGAACCACACACCGAAACATGCCCAGTATTCTGGATGGGAAAATTGTAGTGACCTTTCAAGAGATTAGGAGACCTCTGCCAGAAACTATAGTGTTGGGTGAAACAGCAAAAATCCTAGTTAGGGCTCCAGGAGAAAAAGTTCGCAAGCTAAAGTGTAATAAATGTGAGTCAGACACACACCTTGCAAGAGATTGCCAGGTTGTAACAAAATGTTACGAATGCAATGAAGAGGGTCACCGTAGGGTCAACTGCCCAATATTGATTCAACAGGCCAGAAACGCTGGTGAAAGTGAACGAGGCACTGTTGTTAACCGAGAAGTGAATGAGCCCAATGGTGGTGATATTGCCCTGGCATTTCCACCTTTAGAACAGCCTGTATCACCTATCCCCAAAACACCCGAAAAAGGTGCAACACGTGCAGCTCCTGCCAAGCCTCCCAGTTATGCTGGAGTAGCAGAAGGTCGGGAGAAACCTGGTACTTTGGGAAACCAGAGTATTGACCTGAGACCTCAGTGTTCAAAAAGCAAGGACACAATTGCAGATCTTGAGTCCTTTATAAATGAGGCCGATCGTAATTTGCCTTCAACATCAACCCCATTAGATGATCCCAAGAAAGGGAGGACCTGGGAGGAGAGAGACTCAAACGAATCTCTGCCTAGGAAAAACAGGGTAACAATGACAAACTTTGTAAGGCCAGATGAAACTGGAGAGACTGACCTGAATATCCCAAAGCCGCAGAGGGCGTCTAGTAAAGACAGGAAGGGTAGAACATATAGCAGAAATAGGGATAATCCAAAAAAATCTTCTAAACGGGCAAACAAAACGCCCTAGGAGATAATGCCGTAACTTACCTAAATAACAGCTATATACTACAATCTATCTTTGAGCGGACCAGTCCCAGGTGAATGAGGTCTCATAACTGAATCTGGGCATGTTTATGTGCAAGACCTTTGTGTTTTTTACAGTTGCACTGTGTCTCTGTAAGGTTTGTTAACATGAAATATCTCCGACAAAATAGAACGTTAAAGGAAGCTTTATAAAATATGTGTCATATTAGCTGACAATTTCCAGAACTCAGTCAATTCATAAATGAAAACATTTTGTATACTCATAATAATCACTTTCTCCCCTTTTTTCCTTTTCATGTTTCCTGCTGCATCTGAGACATGGTGCATGAATAAGTCACCCGAGGCTGAAACCTGGTGGCAAGGTAAATGTATACACATCATTCGTGGCAGAAACCAAATGAATGTGTTACATAATGTCATCCGTGGCTGAAACCAGATGACAGGGTTGAGATGAGTCACTCGTGGCAGAAACGAAGTGGCGGAATTCTCCTCCTAAAAGAGAACCTCCTGTGGCCCTACTTCTAGATGACGAGACGATGGCACAGATGGATGCAAGAAAGAATGGTAAGAGATGACTAAGATAATATCTCTAAATTGCAGGGGTGGGATAAATAGAAAGGGTAAATTGGACAAATTGCTATACTACTTAGGGAATTTTGAGTGGGACTTTGCATTTCTTCAGGAGACATCATGTATATCTGATAGGACACGAAAAAATATTGAAGGTACACTCAATTGTAAAGTATACCAATATAGCAAAACTGAAAAAAAAGCAGGCGTTGGCACAGCAACCTTAATCAGAAATAGTATGCTGTCCACAGTCAATGAATGCAAATTCATAAATAAGGATAGGACCATAAAAATAAACATAACAATAGATGATAGGCGATACAGCCTTGTAAATACATATATCCATCCCGGTGATAAATCAAAGCAGAATGTAGATTTTGATTTCCTGTCAGAATCAATCAAGGATCAAAACTGCACCTATATAATAGGAGGGGACTTCAATACAGTAACAAATAGCTGGGAACGTACATCAAATGCCCAAAATAAGCAAAAAGACAGTAATTTGGTTAATTTCATAAAAGACAGTAACTTACATGATATGACAAACATTTTCAATCACAAACAACCAACTTACATTGGTCAAAACAACTGTGCACTTCTTGACAGATTCCTTGCATCGGACTGTGCCATCGTCAAGTCATACAATACACACTTATGTCCCTTCAGTGATCATTGTCTGGTGGAAATAGATTTATTTCAAACATCATTTCACAACAAAAAGAAGATACGCAGAACTCATTGGAAACTAAACACAAGTATTCTAGACAAAGAAGATACAATTATTAAAATAAAACATTTCTGGGAAGAATGGCGCCTATATAAATGCAATTTTGATGATAGTGGGGAGTGGTGGGACAAAGGTAAAGGTAGGCTAAAACATCTTCTCATTGAAATAAGCAAGCAGGAAGCCAATTTGCGAAAAGACAAAAAGAGTAAAATAAATACTGATCTAGAAATACAACTAAATGTGGAGAAAAAAAATTTTGCTGAAATAAATAGACTAAAACAAGAGCTAAACAAACTTCTGGAATATGAGGTGGAAGGTGCCAAAATTAGGAGTAGGCAGCTGCTGCTGCCATCAGAAGAGAGGGGCTCTAGATATTTTTATAACCTAGAGAATAAAAACCAGGTAAATGAAACTATACAATCATTGATCATTGAAGAAAATGAAATAAGTGATTCTAATAAAATAAGTGAAAAAATAAGGGACTTCTATAGACACCTATATACTACTGAAGGTATAAGCAATGAAGCCTGTAATAAAATGCTTGAATCCCTCGACACTCCGGAACTGGAGGACAATGAGTTTGCTGCACTTAATAAATTCATCACCATGGATGAAATCCGTATGGCACTAGACAGAATGCACAATAATAAGTCACCGGGTAATGATGGACTGCCGAGGGAATTCTATCTAAAGGCATGGGATATTGTATCTGATGACCTGTGTGAAATACTGAATGGGGTATTTTTGCAGGGGCATCTAACTGACACTCAAAGAGGAGCTATTGTTAAATTATTATATAAGAAGGGCGACAGGAGGTATCTCAAAAACTGGCGACCGGTTAGTCTACTTAACACTGACTATAAAATTCTGAGCTCTGTCATTGCACATCGCTTATCTAAAATAGTCCCGAAAATTATCACTCCAACACAAGGATGCGCTGTAAAAGGAAGATTCATTTTCGAAAATATAAGGCTAATTAATGATCTAATTGAAAGAGATGAGTACTTATGTAATGACAAATATCCGGGAGGTATCTTGGAGGCTATTGACTTAGAAAAGGCATTTGACAGGGTAGAATATGACTATATTAATAATATCTTACATAAACTTAACCTCGGTAACAACATTACAAAATGGATTAATATTCTATATGAAAACATATACTCTCAGGTACAGACGCCCCATGGTCTAACTGAGCGCATCCCTGTTACGAGATCAGTGAGGCAAGGTTGTCCACTATCAATGGTGCTGTTTATTATTAGCGCAGAGCCTCTCATTAGAACAATAAACAAATGCTCAGATATTTCAGGTATAAAACTAGACAATACAAATTGTGTTAAGATCACTGCTTATGCAGATGACACAACACTCTTCCTGAAAGACAAAAAAGAAGTTGAGACAAGTGACAAAATTATTAAAATGTTTGAGAGGGCCTCTGGTGCGAAGTGTAATGCCGAAAAGACTAAGACTCTGTATTTTGGAAGCTATCGCAAAAAAATGGGGATAGCTGACCAAAATCCCATAGAGATATTGGGTTTCCAATTTCATCATAATTTCAGTACAACAAGAGACCTGAATTGGGACAAAGTAGCTACAAGAATTAAGAATAATCTAAGTAGATTTAAAAATAGGCACATGACACAACTTGGTAAGTCTACAATATTGCACTCAAAGGCAATGTCCATATTGGCTTATACCAATAGAATAATACCTCCCAGTAAAAAACACATAGATACCATTGGTAGACATGTTAATAACTTTATATACAATACTAGACCAGAGGACTATAGTAATAACCATCTTGCTAGGCCAGTCAAGGATGGAGGATTCAATCTCCCCAATATAAAGATCAAATGTCTTGCGCAATACGGTGTGTGGTTGAACTACTATGCAAACGAGAGTGCCAAGCATCCCTGGACTATACTGTTTCGGCAGTTAGCTGGGAACACTGTAAACAAATTTAGCACCGACACCAAATTTGACAACCAGCCTCTCATAAAGAACGCAGACAATATGTACAGCTTCTTTACGAACTTCAAACATCCAAAACTGGTAAACTGGGATAACAGCAATTATAAATTAATCTACCAAAAAATCATGGCCAAAAACTATAAGCAATACAATATTGAATTGCAAATGGGAAGAAATTTGAGTGATGTATGGAAATCATGGGCAGGGAGACCATTCAACAACAAATATAAGATACCTATGCACACAGTGATCTCTGATCATTACAATCGGCTCAAACGAAACAATAGGTCAATGAACTGTGCCATGTGTGACTACTCATTCATACAGTCACGAGATCACTCATTCCTGAGATGCAGAGGGGCTGTAGATATAGCCAAATACATCAGTGAGAAATATCACATAGACATAGACTCATGCAAAATCTTTTATGAAAAGGCGTCAAATTCTGAATATAAGTATATCTTAGCTATGGTATATACAATCATAAAACTTGCTAGAGAATGGAAAAATAAGTGGAACACACCACCCTACAGACTGAAGATAGACACTTTTGAGCGTGTACTCACCAAGATGAATCATTAGACCACTTGATAATATGATTATATATTGTTGTATTTTACAGGTATTTTTGGACCTTTCCGCCCATCTTCCCGACATCTACTTAATTCCATGATGTCCCCTCCATGCAGCAGAAACTGGGGAGGTGAGATGGAGATGGCTAGCATAGTTAAGGCACTAACAAAATTGGATAATTACACTATCTTCAACCATAATAATAATAATACAGTATGAGTTTCTCCCATATAAACACTAACCACTAGTTAAGTATATTTAGAATTTGTAAGTCCAATGATGCAAATGCAGAGGAATTATGGAAAGGTCCAACCCCATGTAATGTCAGAGCACATTAGGTTTAGCTGATTGGTATCTCAATCATATTTAAATTCCATTTGTGGCTGAAACCAGATGGACACTAACTATGTATAAAGGCACCTACCTGCCTAAATGTTTGTATTTCTAATGCTCTGGACCAGGAAAGGTACATTCATTACGTGACATTCAAAATTTCTAAATGCCACAACACCAAAATAATCCACAGACATGGCCTTCAAATCCTTTCTTAATGCTATTAAGTTGTTAAGGTTCAACAACTTGTGAAATTGCAGAACAAGGTCTAACACACATGGTTGGCTACAAGCAGACAACACAAACAACGCTGTTTTGCACTCTGGCAAACAAACTTATTAGATATAAACAAACCAACTCCATAAACATACAACAAACTCAGGTGAACAAATCTGATCAATATTTAAAAATAAGACATTGTAAGAATATCCTTATAACCATATTTGCTGTATTAACAAAATCACCTGAGTGTACGATGATGAAATTACTAGATTGCTAGAGCGGTACAATCTATTTCCCATAAACAAGTAAGCAAATGACAATGTGACAGCAGTCACAAAGAGATGCTGAAAATGGGTGTCTGCCAATAAATAAATAGCAACACATCAACAGACGAAGAGCAGACATTAAAGTAATAGAGTACCATAATCTACATATCTAGTCTGAGTACAAAAAAAAACAAAAAAAAAAAAAAAAAAAAAAAAAAAAAAAAAAAAAAAAATCTTTGTTGCCATGGTTTCAACTGAAATTATTTGAAATTTTAACTTTTTTGAGTGTTGATAATAAGACGGAATATACCCCTTCCAATGGACTGATTTTCATTTTTGTAACTTTTACCATTTTCCTGGAAATATAGTTTCAGCCAAAAGTGGACGGATTTACCATCCTTGACTCTAATTATTACAATCTTGAGATATAGAACAGAATTTTTCCAAAACATTCATAGTCATTTCACAACTTCCAAAAATAATTACTGGGACCTTGAAAATACGTTTTCTCGTACTTTCTATCCATTTCTAAGTATGATACCTCAGTCTTCATGTTAAGGTCAGTTTTGGCATTTTCCAGTCTTCTTTTCTTAGGTTTTCCATTGTGTCTTCTCTTCATTCAGAAAAAAAGTTTGTACAATCTTTATTTGGTTCTGTCACTCATACTGTCCTCCTGGTATGTATGATAAAAGGTTCTTACACTCTCTGCTAGTTTTATACAATTGAAATGAAAAAAATGTAACAAGTACATTATGATGTCATCCATACCCAACAAATTGCTCATCTCGTAAAAAACTGAAGAACTGCATGAGTGATGGTAAAGTAACTTATATAACAAAAATACCAGTTTCCATTGTTATTCATGATTTCACAATTAACCTATTATGTTTCATGAAAAAAATTATGAATATACTTCAATTCAATATGTCAAGACACAGATAATGCAAGCAGGTGTTCAGTTCGTTTTAAGTGAGCACTACAAAGTCTGGGCCGCATTTCATGACTTCTGGTTTCCATGGCAACAGATTAAGCATTTATTTTTAATTTTATGATCTGATTTTTTTTTAGTTATTTGCAAATTACTTCAATATTATCTGACCAAATATCATGTTTCTACATCAAATCTAGCAAAAATTATGACTAGTTGGACAGAACTTATGGAAAACCCCTCGTATGTGTCAATCGATACTGCAGTTTACGATGTACCTACTGTACGGCGCTGAAAGTTCCGAGATTATCCTGCCGCATTACTACCATTAGGTCAATAGGCCTATACGACATTTACTATGCATTTGATGTGGAATTGTTTTCAAGTAGCAGTTTCAGTTATAATTTTTTTCTCATTGTCATGTCCTCCTCCTGTCCTAATTAGCCTATCAAAGTGCATAAATATATAATTTATTGATGGTACATTTAATTCTCCCAGGCAAATCAGGTTACTCATAAGATTGATTGTTTAGATATAAGAGGGAACAACACACTGATGTGTAACTGCTAAGCCTACCATATTAGATTTAGATTTAGATTTACAAATTGCTATTTAATAATTCATATTTATGTAAAGCATATTGTTGGTAGCTGACTTGCTGTCCAGACCAAGATCGCAGTTAATAATAATTTATTTACTGGTCCTTTCCCTGCTGTAAGTAGAGTGAATCAATCATTCATACATCTAATAAAATACACTTTTAATCTTTTTCTTTTGTTGCTTTCATACAGTTATGAAATAAAACCTGGCCGCCAACGCTATTTTATTGTATTTTTCTTTTTTTCCACAATAGAGTCGTCCTGTTACCAATACGTTTTTAAAAGCTTTCAAAATTTCATATTTAAAATGTGTGGTAATTCCATCTCAGACACAAAAGATGTACAATGCAGCAGTGGCTTTTTTGTATGATTCATCATTGATTTAGTTTTGAGTGGGTTTGTCAGAAAAGCCTTCTATATACAGTCCTGATGAAAGGTATGTGCACATATATGTTACAGTCCTGGTCATATTTGCGTGGAATCTCAAGTTCTTTCTATGCTGTTGAAATGTGATGTCAGAGATTACTCTATTCTAGCATTGCAATATATGTAAATTAATTACAAGCTGTGATGTCATTTTGAACTGGGTCAAATTCCCCGGCTTCTAGCCAATGTGAATCCATCAAACCGAGCATCACAGTTTCAACTCAGTGTCAGAGTAAGCTTTTTATCTTGGGATAGCCCCTGCAACCACGTCATCACAGCTTGATAGCTAATGGGCTGGCATTAAACTATACATCACATTTCAAACATTGATATATTGAAGGAACCATTACATTTGGGATCCCAATGATCTATCACAGGCAATCATCAGTCTAATCCTACCAAATGGCAGCTTTGTGAGCATTCACAGTAGACAACTGTTATAATCCCCACAGAGTTGTTTGATTAATCTAGGTAGGTAGGTAGGTAGATTTTATTTTCAAGTATCAGATATTACATACTTGCGGAAAATTACAAAGGCTGGTCAGCCCGTGTCGTAATTACCTCAGTTATCATTAGAAAAAAATAAAATACATTTATAATAGCAATAGTAAAGCAAAGGTAAGTTATCTTAGCATTTGAAAAAAAAAAGCTAATAAATTAAAATAGTGATATAATAAGGAAAATATATAAATAAAAAGGAATTATGGTGAAATACAGGGAAAAAAGATCAATGCAGTAGGTACATTTATGCAGTGGAAAAGAGAATGTTTAATGGGAATGAGATGGAAAAAGTTGTAGATGATACAATGTCAAGAATGGAATGAACATTACTTTCAATGTCTGTTACAAATAAAACAGTTTGTAATCTACAAAACTTGCTAATTTACAACTTTAAACATTGATGGAAGTTGGTATAAACAAAAGGCTTTGACAATTTGTTTGTAAACACATGGATTATTTGAAGTATATTTGTTCTGGTAGCCCATTGGCTGAGAGGCTGTGATGTCCAACTTGCATGGGTTTTCCCAGACCCAATTTTCACTCTGACACTGGGTTGAAACTGTGATGCCCAGTTTGGTGGGTTCACAATGAGCTACATTGGTTACAAGCAGGGGAATCTGACCCAGTTTAAAATGACATCACAGCTTGTAGTTAATTTACATATAATGCAATGCCAGAATAGAGTCGTCTCTGACATCACAGTTCAAAAGCACAGGAAAGAACTTGAGATTATACGTAAATATAATGGGACTGTAACATAGCAAACTTTTCAGTTTGCTCAATACCTGCGTTGTCACGTTTGAAGATTACAATAAAATAATCATTACATAAGTCTATGAAGATTTTTGTGCCAAGAGAGGAGCATAACGTCCCTATTTTCGCCAAGTACAAATAATACCAAAAGTAATATCAGCAGCACCTGTATCCACCTTCTCATATACAAAGCTTTCAAAGAAACAATCCATGGCCCGGGGGAATGGTTCTCTTATATCTACCAAGAAACTTTGTTGTTTTTTTACCTCTGAGTTAAAGGCTTGTTGCAGCTTCTTGGGATTTGGGATTAATATTTCAAAAAATTGGCCCTGCGTTTCATCTGGCAAAGCTGTGCCTTTGAGTTTGAGTGTTTCTGGAGATCTTCTGTGTTACCTTTTGACATTACACAACATACCAAGGAAAAACATTGCAAATGGAAGACTTGGAAGTCTCTTTGGCTATTATTAGAAAGCAATTTTTAGCTGGTTGACGAAAGAGAATACTGCTTAAATCATTGTACATCTTTGTAAAGCCCTTTTTGGCAGAGCGAACAAATGTGGAGTCTTTATATACCCGAGTGAGAGAAAGGTAAGGAACTTATTATATCAATCTATTAAAATCCTTCTTTTCTTTTAATCAGTCTTGCCCTTAAAGCTGAGAATTCCTTCCAAAAGACAGAAAATGGAAGTGGCTCCCTTTTTTTCCTGAGTTGGCACCAGATTTTCCAGCTTGTCTGTAGCCAGAGGTCGGAAAAACTGCAATCCAGATATGTGCCATTCGATTCAATTCAAGTCAATTATTTTTGTTGTTGCATGCGTGAATCCAACGCCAGTTTGTAAAACATTAAAAAGTGTGTGATATTAGTAATAACTGTAAATTTATTACTGACTCAGCCGATGAATCAGCTTCAGTTGTTACTACTTTTCTTCATGAGACATAAGACATCTTGAGAGCGCAAGGGTGAATTGTAAATGAGCAATTTTAAAAATGCCCTTTGGAATGACATTTGCTTCAGGAAGAAACTTGCCTATTTTCGCTGTGTACAAGTAATTCCACAAGTAATACCAGGAGTACACACATCCAACTTCTTATACAAAACTTCAAAGAAACAATCCATGACCCCGGGGGAATGGTTCTCTAATACCTACAAAGAAATTGTTCTGTTTTTTTATCTCTGAATTCAACTTCTTGGGATTTGGGATTAATATTTCAAAGAATGGGCCCTACGTTTCATCTAGCAAAGCTGTGCCGTTGAGTTTGAGTGTTTCTGGAAATCTTCTGTGTTATCCTTCGACATTACACAACATATCAAGGAAAAACTTTATAATAAATGGAAGACTTGGAAGTCTCTTTTGTTATTATTAGAAAATAATCTTTAGTTAGTTACACAACATACCAAGGAAAAACATGGTAAATGGATGACTTTGAAGTCTCTTTGGCTATTATTAGAAAGCAATTTTTAGCTGGTTGACACAAGAGAATGCTTCCTAAGTCGTTTTATCTCTTTAAAAAGGCTTTTTGGCCAGATCACACAAATATAGAGTCTATATATACCTGCTTGACTGAAAGGTCAGCTACTTACCATATCAATCTCTTAAAAGCCTTTTTATCTTTTGATCAGTCTTGCTCTCAAAGCTGAGGATGCCTTCCAAAAGACGGAAAATGGAAGCGGCTCCCTTTTTTAGAGATGCTTGCTTGCTTGCAAGCGGCATCTCTATTGTGGGAGGATGGCTCTGAAACTTATGACAACTGCCTTGGTCATGCTGTTTCATCTCTGTCATTAAAACTTTGCATACAGTCTCAATAGAATTTTATCTTGCGTTTATAAACTTTTGGTGTCTTTCTGAGATGAAAAAATTAATAAAGAAAACAAACAGGCTGACTTTCTGCAGGTCAAAGGTCAATCACCAAAAGTAGGTCACAGGCCAGATACCCTCCAGCAGGTCTCACATGCCAGATACCCTCTGCAGGTCTCACACATGCCAGATACCCTTGTGCAGGTGACAGGCAAAGGGGTAGATACTATCATGGGCAGTCTATCTACAAGCATCTCTTAAAGTGCTTGCACGTTATTTTTCTGAGTTGGCACCAGATTTTCGAGCTTTTCTGTAGCCAGAGGTCGGAAAACTACAATCCAGATGCTTGCTTCATTTCAATTCCATTATTTTTGTTGTGTAAATCCAATGTCAGTTTGCAACATTAAAAATTGTGTGATACAAGTTGTAATCTATATTTATTATTGGCTCCCCTGATAAATTAGCTTCAGTTGTTACTACTGTTTTTCATGAGACATAAGGCATAGAATATGTACTGATGGTATAAAATGAATTTCAATAATTGAAAACTCAATAATAGGTCTAGATAATTCAATCGATCAACTTTTAAAGTATTTTCAAATAATTCAAAACAAAATTCAAATCAACTGGAGCCATGAACTGAATTGCGCCCACCATTTATTAAAGAAACAAAACCTATCTGCTTAGTTTTGGTGATTTGTAAGTAAACTCAATTTAAAACGTTATCCTGAGAGCCCAAGAGTAAATTCATAATGAACAACGTAAAAATGCCCTTTGGAATGACATTTGCTTCAGGTAGAGAACAATCTGTTCAGATTCATGTTTGGAACTGAAAGAGCCTTTCTGCACAATCTTATGCATGTCAATAAACTAATGGCATTGCTGCTTGTAGCCTACTGATTGAAGAAATATATGATTGGATTGCAGAGGTCAAGAGTTTTTGTGCTTTCCTGTTTATGAAAAAAGGCCAGTTTCAAAAAGGTTGAAAATATTAAGCAACATAAAACAGCAAATTGAACAGATGAAGAACGTTTATTTACACACTTCACATTTTCCAGAATGCATATAAATCAAGTCACTTTCACTGACAATTTTTTCCTGGCTTGAATTTGAAGTTTGTCTGAAATATTATGCATAGAAATAAGTCCATGAATCTGTTTTTAAAGCACTGATAAACGAGCTTACATGCCTCCATGTGGCAAATTGACCTCTCATTTCAATGTGAAAGATCGGAGATGTAATTGCGTACATTATTGACCGAGATAGAGAGATTTCAAGGAACGATGGCCATCTTGGACGCCATCTTGAATTGCCAGGATTGAGCACCCATATGAAGAGGTTGTGAACCTGTAGGTGATAGCTGACTCAGGCTCAAGACTCATTTTATTCTTGCTCTTTTAAATGAAAAAAATACAATACACACATATATATAATAAATCATCAATTTTCTATAAAAAAAAAGAGCAATGGGAATCCTCGAAGGCAATAAAATGCCGCTGATAACATAGGCGCACGGCGCGCGCGATTTTTGGGGGGGCGATCCCTGTCAGCATGCCTCGGCGGTCCAGCGTTGGCCCAGCGTCAGTCCGATGTCAGTAGCATCGGACCAGCTTCGGGCCGATGTTGGACCGCCGAGGCACGCTGATAGGGGAGCGACATTTGCCCGAATTTCACGATCTAAATTTATAAACATTTCAAATTAAATTGCCTGGAAATCATTAATTTTTGGTAGTTTTTATTTAATTATCTGCCCGAATTTTCTAGCCTTTTTGCCCGAATCTTACTGTTTCCCAAACTTTTGGGGGGGCCATCGCCCCCCCTGCCCCCCCTCCGATACGCCTATGGCTGGTAAGGAGCCCCAGGGTTTAGAAATTGTTTCAAGGGCTGAGGGTGTTAGGAATCCAACCATTCCCCACAACCTTTTATGCACCTCACTAGCCCCTGGCTACCCTGTTGTTGGACCACCTTGCCTTGTGTTACCGCCTTCCTTCTACACCCAGTCGTATTTTTAGTGCATGTTGCACCCCCTAGAGACTGCTTCATGACGGCAGAAGGGGCGGTCTTGTAATGCAGGGACCACTGTACTATACTATATAATAATAATAATAATAGTTTATTTATATAGCGCTAGATCCAGCTTACACTGCTCTCCAGCGCTTAATAATCTTTTTTTTCTCAGAGTGACGCGGCATCTTGGGATTAATATTTCAACAAAAAATTTCATCTTGCAAAGCGGTGGCAAAGAGAATTAAATGATGCTTTTTTACGTCTTTTGTGTTACCTTGAGATATATAAACATGCAGCATAACAAGTTTTTTTATAAATTGTAAATAGGACACTCACACAACTATTTTGTTAAATGTTATTAATAAATAATATGCGTTGGTAGTTCCCACAAATACCCCTTCAGTTTATTTTTTTTTTTTACTTGAATTTTTGTTTTCATGGAGCACACAAATACAATGTACCATTTTTACATGTAATGTGTGCAACGAAAACGCCACCAGCTTACCAAGATCAATCTCCAAAAGGCTTCTTTGTTGTGTTAAATTCCTTCATGTTTCAAAACTTAATGTGTTTTTCAATTGACAGGACAGGAAAATGGCTGCCATTTTCTTCTAGGCTGGGACAATATTTGAAAATAAGTGAACAAATCAATAATTAGTCCAGGAGCTTATGGGGATAATTGTGCATATTTGTCTACAAGCATGAAATTTGGCATAAATGTTGCTGAGGGTATATAGATTCAAATTTTTGAGGGCGCCGAAGTGGGCGCTCGTCTTGGCTGCCATAGCAACAAAGTCAAAATGGCCGCCACTCGATATCTTAACTTTGAGTATAACTCAGTAACAAAAGGTCATAGGATTGCAAATAATAGCTCTAAATATAGGGTTTTGATGCCAGGGATTCTGATTCTGCTATTATTTTTCATGTCAAACACACACTTTGGTCTATAGAGCCAAAATTGCCTGTATATTGGGGTTATAGAGCTCATTTTATCGAAATTCATCACAAATCTTCAGCTTAAACTATTGCAAATTGTTCCTAGTAGCAATTCATCAAGTTTTGACAACAAAAATAAACACCAGCTTTATGTAATAGAAATACATCAACATATCATCTGTATGATGATACCAAAGTAACCAAACAAATGTTGCAGAAATGGGTATTGTCAATGTAGCTGCCTTATGCACACCTACAGGTTCTTTTACGCATGCAGTCCTCTCCATGAAATCTTTCAAATCCATAGCCCTACATGTTGGATGCCCATAATTTAAATGGTATACCAAAAGAAACCTGTTGCTGTTTCAAGTATTGGCCAGTATGAAATCTATTATGTACTTACCCTCTCCTGTTTTCCATCCCCTTCCATTGAAGTCTTGGATTTCCTAAAGATACGATGGCAATTGATTTGAAGAAAGACTTGTTTGCAGTTACAACCTTTATCTGTGCTCAAGCATAAATGATTCTTGGGTATATATCTGAGGCAGTCTGAGATCAGAAAAGCACCACTTCATAACTCTCATTTGGAATGCTCCTAACAGATGGAAGTCCAATCGGAAGAAGAAAAAGCAAAATATTGTACAAGCGTAGCGAGCAGTCTGACACATAGCGAGAAGTCTGATACATTTCAGCATGATTTGCAGTCCTACGAGGGGGAATAGGGAAAATAGAAAGCCAAATGAATAAGTGCAATTATGTGACAATTCAAAGTTGACTGTCGGAAACTGATGTGTTCAGTTTCAAAGGGTGAGATTTGAGACTATTTTCATCAGTGTAATAATTGAATGGTTAAAAGACAAGCAGACTATTTTCATTGCATATTAATTGTCAACAGGTGTGACAAATTAATGACCCTTTCCTTTATTTTCCTTTATTTCAATTTTTAATCTTAAATGCTTCTCACATGTCATTAATTTTGTCATGTTACAACATGTTACACATTTACTGCACCAATGCCATTCCTCTGGCCAGACTCAGTTAGACACTAGTTTGATATGTACAAGTTTTAGTACAAAATTTACTAACTCAAATTTAAGTCAGGCCAAGTTCAAATGCAAATCCAACAGCATTTACCATCATTTGACTGTTTAACATTTCACACAATGGCTACTGTGCGAGTTTCTGCATGTAAATAAAAGGAGTAGCCTCAATGATCATTATTGAGCTGGAACATGCAATATCCTTGGCAAAACATTGGTGGTCCATTTCACATGACTGGAATACTTTAGAAAGGACAATCATCAATTTATCTAGGAAAAAAACACTTTATGCCTTTCACCAATCAGTCCTGAGGTTGTTTGGATGCTGTTCACTGTATTTCTTATCTAGGACAACTTCCCTTATGACAGCTTTAAGATGTTTGTTCGTCAATGTACTGGTATGACTCTCCAAACCTACATTTCAGATGAACAAACACAGGCATGGTGGGAATCGCAGCCAATATTTCAGACAATAAACAAAAAGAGATTCATATTTTCCTGATGAATATAGAAGTCAAAAGTTTTTCTTTTATTCAACAGGCAATATCTTCGTGATACACTACCAGGCAGCACTAATATCAAGATTGTCTTGTCAAAAAAAATCTTCTTGGATCTTTCAACTCCCGCCAGCTATCACTTTTAGGCACGAAAACCCTCTTCCCTTATCTAAGTTAATAAAGTAATAAAACAACTAGCCTACCACTCTACCAGTGTATGAAACAGTGGTAGGCCTACAACAGTCCCTGTGTTAAAGGACTGCTTCTTCTGCATGAGTCAGGCGGTCTCTCGCGTACTTGAATTCTCTTGGAATTGGCAGAAACATATGTGACATCCCAGCAAATTACACTTGTGCCGAACTCGGCCAAGCTAAATGTTTGGTCACTTGGTATTGTACTTCATGCTTCATTTGGGTGAGACATGATTTTCCTTTGGTACTGCTTGTTGGAAAAACAGTCTCCTTGGCTAGATTAGGAGAATTGTCCTCCAGTTACTAATACCATGGTCTTTCTGAAGAATGATCCATCACAATTCTGTATTGTTTTGACATACCATATTAACAATTTAATGAGTTCCCTGTGATCGAATGGTTTAGAGTGCTTGATAGTGCATGCACAGGTTTCAAGAGCTTAGGTTCGAACCCCAACCCTTGAACTCAATTTATTCCAAGCCCATGAGATATTAAATGGAGTGTTCTATTCTGGGGCTACTCAATGACCCTGGACACCACTGGTTTTATAGCATGACTCCTAGTCTTCTCATCACTCATCATGCATACAGCAATCACCAAAAGTGAAGGTGCTATGGTAGGGAAGCTTGAGCAATGTTCTCTTGTCCCCTACCCATGGGTACTGCACTGTGGCGGCCTGAGTAGTGCCATTGTTGGAAGGTTCTCAACAAAGTCCATGTGCCACATGTCGGATCATAATGAGAAATCCTGACTAATAGCAGTCTACTGTAGAGGCAGGCGAACTGGCAAGGCTGCAAACTGAAGATATTCACATCGAACTGGGTATGGAATTGGCATCTGGGGCACTAGTGCAGTTGCTTTTCAGGTCCACGCTCAGCAGAACTTTGCTCGGCTGCCTCAAAAATTCATGTATGCATACACAGACATGAAATACAGCGCCTCTACTGAAATGTTTTAGCCCGCTCCCTCCCGTCGCAATAGAACAGGCTGCAGTAGCATGCAAGAAACCAAGTCAAATCAATTTCAAAACTTGTGAGATGTGACTGAAGTTAATCAAACAAGACGGTCTGTGCAAAGTCACTGCACATATGAAACAAATATCTTGGTAGTGTGATAGTATCCCTCAGATATATACCCAAGAAGCATCGACATGTATTGCTGAGCACAAATAAAGGTTGTATTACCATTGTAACTGAAAAAGAAAGTCTGTGGTCGAATCAATCACCATTGTATCTTTAAAAAAATTAGGATTTCAAAGTATGGGGATGGCAAACAGAAGTGGATAAGTACATCATAGATTTCATACGGGCCAACATACAAAGAGAGCAACAGGTTTCTTTTGGTATACTACACAACTTATTGGCTGGCATCATCTAATGCTGTGAAATTTGAAAGATTTAGCAGTTTAGTGGCGGGAACTGTGTGCGCAAAAGAAAAGGAGTGCATAGATGCAGCTGCATTAACATTACCCTTGTTTGCAATGTTCATTTGGCTACTTTGGTATCATGTACATATTATATAATACAATTGATTATTTGGTTCCTGTTAGAGTGAACTGTAATCAGGAAATTGAAAATATGTTGAAAGTTTCGATAAACTAGGCTCTATAACCCCAATATACAGGTAATTTTGGCTCTATAGACCAAAATATGTGTTTGACATTAAGAATAATGGCAGAATCAGGATCCCTGGCATCAAAAACATATATTTAGAGCTATTATTTGCAATCCTATGACCTTTTGTTACTGAGTTATACTCAAACTTAGATATCGAGCGGCGGCCATTTTGAATTTGTTGCTGTGGCAGCCAAGACAAGCGCCCGCTCCGGCGCCCTCAAAAATTTGAATCTATATACCCACAGCAATATTTGTGCCAAATTTCATGCTTGTAGACAAACCTGCACAATCCACCCCTTATTTCCCCATAAGCTCCTGGACTAAATTGGTTCTTCAGATAAATTCAGGCTGTTGCTTCTGATTTTCTCCAAGAGGGATAGCTGGTAAAATTGGAAATATAGTGAATTCAAACTTACATTCAAACGTGGTAATTCATCTTATCAACTATTGAAATTTTGAAATTAATGTTTACTTACTTGTAAGGTTGGTTAATTAAGATGGCGTCCGGCTCCTTCTCCTTCCTCGATGTTTTCCCGCCGTAATATTGCGTCACACGGACCCACAGCCAATTAGAGGATCCGGCTCCCTGGGTGACCGTCTCAATCCACATAAATAGGAAGGAGCCCTTTGGAGCGGCCACTCGCCTCCTCATTTCGTTCCCCGCCGGCCCACCCTTTCGGATCAAAATTATTTTTATTTTCATCCTCTCAATTCCTAAAAAAATTTTTTCTTTCAAACTTTCTTTTTTTCCTCAAAATTCAATTTTGTTTCTCAATGCGCAGCCATTCATTATTCCAAAATTTCTTTTCTTTCTCTAATTCTGAGATTTTACATTTTAGTATTACCCTCTTTGAGGGGCACCTCTGTGATTTCCCTGCTAATCCATTGCTCCCAAGGGCTACAGTCGATTTACTCTGCTACTCGGGCCACACTGCAAGGATTCTAACTACAAATGGGCTTCATCAGGTTCTCATCAGGGCTTTGCCTTCATCGCCACAAGCTTCAGCCTCGCCTACAGCCTCACCCTCATTCCCCCGTCGGGCTTCCTCAAGGCCAGCTGGATCATCTATGTTATATGTCTACTGTCTCGTCTGTCAAGTCTACATGTTCTCTCGTTGGTATGATTGTTGAGTGAATGTAACTGTTTTGTGTTTTCTGGGCCTGAATAAAAGGCAGTGTGTCCCAAACCTAATTGCGTCCGAATGCCATTATTTGATTAATCACTTGTGTCAGCAATGAATTGATCAATTCAAATTGCTTACACCGTTAAACTAGATGGTTGAGTTGAAACTACTCACAACTTTGCCATACTACAAGTAACATGTGAAGAAAATAAATTCTTGTATTAAAATTGGAATAACAGAATCACGATAAAAGATCTTCAGGTATATCCATGTATAATGATTTATTCACTGGACCTTACTTTTTATGACATTACGTTTCAACCTCTCAGTTTGAGGCTTGGTTCACATGTGAATGGAAGTTGAACACCGGATGACTTGTTGTGTTTGGTGTTGTTACTCCTAAGTGTTAACAACAGCTAACACACAACAACCCATCCTGTGTTCCATGGATTCATTACATATGGAGCCTTGAGCTGTGACATCATAGGTCCACACTAACAAAAAATAGTTATTGTTGATTTCCTCAAACCAATTGCAAGAGCTGTACCGGTGTACCCTTACATAAACCAGCAATCAAATTTGTCTTACATCCAATCATATTTTCAAACCGTGCTTTTTATGATTGCTGGAGAGTTTCGAATTTCAGTGAAACATTCGTATTGTGTAAGCGCATTACGTAGTGTTCATTCTCGTAAACTGCAGTAAATTCAAAATATACGGACATTTAATTTCATTCTGTGATGTTCAATTTCCTGTGGTAGAGCTACAAAGTATTGCTCATAAAAGTGATTAAATCCTCTTTCTATTCATATATCCAGGATTATTCCTTTGAAAAATACTGTTGTGACATTGACCTCCAGGGTCTAACGTTGACAGACTCTGCGTGGGCCTCATGTGGACAGAAAGGTAAGGGAAAAAATAGGTCAATGTACTTCCCCGGAGATATATCTCTGATTAATCTCCTTTTTCACAAGAAAGCAATTTCTGTATGTGATTGAAACAGCTGGGGTACGAAATTCTAAGAATGGTGCCCAGAAATATTTTAAGGACTACCAGATAAATTATAAGTATACTGTATACATATTTGATAACATTTTACATTCATTCCATTTATCCCTTACATAATTATGACTCATATTCATTGTTTTTGGTCTGAAGATGGACATTTTTCATTATATCTATTGGTAAATTAATCAAAATAAAGAACAAACTAAAGCTGATTTTTATAAGTGTCCAATAGGCCAGAACCTTACATTGTACATGTAAATATACAGTCTAGACCACCTAGGTCAAGAACATTGTTGTGAAATCAATTTTCTTAAACAAAAATCAATGTCGATGGACCACATCTGAATAATAGTTGATCATCATCACCCAGAACTTTTTTTCACTACCGGTATTTATCATTTTCAACTAATACAGTTAGTCTGATACACTTGTAATCTTTTTTTTTGGTTTGTTGTCTTCATCAAAATGATTTCAATTACAAAAGGTCTGCCACATTTATCAAATTATCAATAAAGATAAGGTATTGTAGACAAATTGATAGATAGGCTCTTATTATGAAATAGTCTACTAATTGTCTTGCCACGAGTCCCTCTTCTCACGTGTCAATTGATATTGTTGCTAATCTCTCCTGATACGACAATGTGGATAGACATAAGTAAGGCTATTAAATGGATATTCATCAAAACTGATGCTGTCTTCTAATTTCCCAGAGTGCCAGTAATCTCACGTGATAACCTTTGGAACTTGTTGATTGTTGATCTATTTGCTGTGCGCCATTGCAGTTTGCATACTTTTAAACATCTACTTAAGATTGTACTGTCTATACAGAGAGAGAGATAGAGAGAGACAGAGAGAGAGAGAGAAGAGAGAGAGAGAGAGAGAGAGAGAGAGAGAGAGAGAGAGAGAGAGAGAGAGAGAGATGTTCTTTGTCAACTATTCTGAAACTTGTTGCCAATACTGTAGCCTTTGCACGTGATCAGATTCAGATTTCAGATTTCAGATTTTTTATTTTCTCTCAGAGCAAAATATTAACATACATATGAAGATAAAAAAGACAAAAAAAAACTCCAAGATGGGTGACCCCTTTAAGACATCTGTGATGTCGCTGTCAAGGGGCCACCCCCCCCCCCCAAAGATAAGAGAGAAAACATAATAAAAATACTAGTGACACTACTGTAGAAACACCTTTTTTTTTTTTTAAACTTTCATGCAGTCAGAGAGGATGTAGAATTACAGTGATAGCTATTTTCTCTAGATACTTTAGTTATGAACGATAATTGAGAATTAAAGAGTTAGTTAGCCAATCCATTTCTCTTGTTGTAGTGAAAATGATTAAAAAAATAAAAATAAAAAAGGCACTAATCAACCCACACGGTTACAAATAAAACAATCTTGAACAGAGCAATTTTCATTATATGACTGAATAAAATTGTGTTTTATATAATTTTTAAATCCATCTAAACTGTGAGTAAAAATTTTAGACTTAAAATTTGGATTCATTTCATTATAAATTTTTGGAAATTTATATGATATGCAGTTTCTTGCAAATTCGTGGCTCACAGCAGGCAGACGATAGATACGTCCAAGACGTTCATTAGTGTTGAACACATGTGTATTTCTCTGTAGCATTTCAGACAAAAAATAATCAGGTAAAGTGTTGTTTACAAATTTAAAACAAAACTTCAAGTCATGCAGTGCACACAGGTCTTGTACCTTAAGAATTTTCAACTGTTTAAAGAGTGGACTAGTATGAGCATTGTATTTACTTTTTGTAATTACTCTGACTGCTTTTTTCTGTAATTTGAAAATTTTATTACAATTTACTCCCCAGATCATAATGCCATAATTGAGATGGGGTGCTATTAATGCATTATAGATATTTAATAGTGCCCTAGATGGTAGAACATTTTTCATCTTATTCATCACCCCTATTGTCCGTGATATTTTCTTAGCCACATTGTCAATGTGGGAATCCCACTTAAGATTTTGATGCAGATAAATGCCAAGAAAATTGAAAGCTTCAGCAAATTCAACTTCAGTACCGTCTATTGTAAGTGTTGGAAAATTCACAAGTCTTCTTGCTGTATGAAACATCATAGCTTTAGTTTTTTGAACATTTAATGAAAGCCTATTGAGTTTCATCCAATTTGATATGCCATCCAGTTCATCATTTAGATTAATGCAATCATTATGGTTCCATTGAACATTTAGAGTTGCACATAAAGTTGTGTCATCCGCATACAAAATTGGGTGGAAGTAATTTGTAACTGTTGTTATGTCATTAACGTATATTAGAAAAAGTAAAGGGCCCATAATGGAACCTTGAGGAACACCACATTTAATTTCTGAAGTGTCCGATAATATATCATCATATTGCACCTGTTGTACTCTGTTACTGAGATAATTCTTCATTAGTTTTAATGAGGTATCTGCAAATCCATAATATTTCAATTTGGATAATAATATCTCGTGATCAAGGGTGTCAAAAGCCTTTGAGAGGTCAAGATATATATTAATGGGCAGTAGATTCATGTCCATTGAGTGAGTTATGCGATCAATTAACTCAAGTGTAGCTAGTTCAGTTGAGTGAAATTGCCTGAAACCATATTGACTCTTATAAAATATCTTAAGTTCTGAGAAGTATTTATACATTTGATTATAGATGATCCTCTCAAAGACTTTAGACACACTTGGCAACAACGAGACTGGTCTATAATTACAAAATAAGAAATCCTCATTTTTCTTGTAGAGTGGAAGTATCTTAGCTTGCTTTAATAAATTAGGAAAAAGGCCTTGTTGTATTGATTGGTTGCAGATATCAGTTAATAATGGGGCTATTTCATTTTTGACATGTTTCAAAAGCTTGTTAGAAATGCCATCTAGGCCATAACTTGTTTTTGGTTTTAATGAGTCAATGGCTTTTGCAACTGTTTGGGTATCAATTGTTTCAAATTTAAAAGTAGGTGGATGAGGATTTTTTAAGAATTCCCTAAAACTTCTACCTTCAGGCTGCAAAGTTGATTGTGCTAGCTTTGGTCCAATTTCAATGAAATACTTGTTAAATTCATTTGCTATACTTTTTTTGTTTGATATTTTTATGCCATCAACCTCAAAATAATCTGGAAAACATTTCTTAATCTCTTTTCTGTTTATAACTTCATTTATCATGGACCAAGTCTTTTTCATATCACCTTTGAATTTGTTAAAGCAGGTATTGTAATATTCTTTTTTAGCTAAGTTGATTGATTGTTTCAGAATCTTAGTATATGTACGATAATTTATTAGTATAGCTTGATATTGGTCACTATCAACTGATGTTGCTTTAAGCTTTGCATATAATTTATCCTTAAATAAAATAGACTTTAAAATTCCTGGTGTTATCCACTTTGACTTTCTATGTTTATATCTATTAAACTTAACATATTTTATGGGAAAATGTTTCTTCATCAAGCGTTTTAATAATTCATCTAGTTTATTATAACTGTTGTTAGAAGTATCTGATAATATTCTTTGACCATTTATTAGTTCAGTATGCAGATCTTGTTTGAAATTATCCATGGATAATGTGTTGGATGACAACAACTTTATGTGCTTGGTGACTTGTTTCGAGTAATTAAGATAGTCTAAAGTGATGAAATAAGGTAGATGGTCTGACAAATCATTCATCAGGATACCCGAAGTTGAGTTGCTGAAGTTTTCAGTTAATTTCACAAAAATATTGTCAATTAAAGTCCCTTTTCTATTAGTTAATCGGGTAGGTAATGTAATTCTCGGAAAATAACTATTTGACACCATTAAATCAAGAAATTCATTTATACTATTGTTCTGCTTAAATGCTAGAAGATTAAGATTGAAATCTCCAGTAATCATAACATTTTTAAAATTACGCAGGCTACTCATTACAGGATTTAGTTCATTCATAAATGTTCTAATATTTTCTACAGTATTTCTGGGAGGTCTGTAAATATTACCTAATACGATCTTTCTGCATAAATTGCCATGCCATGTAGAAATTTTAATCAGAATGCCATCCCAACTATTTGATTCACTGTGGATATCTAATACTTTGTATTGGAAATTATCATGTAAGTATATTGCTACTCCGCCGTGTGCACTGCATGACTTACCTCTATGAATTAAGTTATAACCGGGTAGTTGAAGAAGAGAAGTATCGCTGTCTGCTCTGAGCCACGTTTCCTGCAAGCATATAGCAGAAAGTTTATGCTTATGACCATTATAATGTTCAATATATGTCTTCAATAGTTCAAATTTTGCATTAACAGATTGACAATTTAATGAAAGAATAGAGAAGACATCATTCTTATCATTTAATAGTTTGACAAAGTCTGAATTTTCTACATAAGGTGAATTTTGAAACAATGCTGGTTCATTAGTATCATCCTCAATATTAAATTCATTCCCGTCAATAAGATCAACAAGAGAAGTGGTATCATCTAGTAGAGTATATTGTAAGTTACTTATATTACTATCGTTCATCATTTAGTAAATTTGAAATTTCATTAACTATTACCACTGGCTGCAATTCCATCCCCGCCGACTGCATGAATTCAATAGAAACAACAAAATCGATGATTGAACTGCAATCACAAGAACAGAAAATTAAACTGCAATTCATTTGATACATAAAAGTAAAGAAAATATAGAAGCTACAGAAAGAGCAACCAAGTAAAAGACATATCATTAAATTAAAGAAAGCAACACTAATGTATGCATATTTGCAATACATAATCAGCAATTATCAAATTCTAGAAAATAATAACATGAACTATGTTAATCTTAATCATATATGACAGAAATTAGACTAAGTATTATGCAACAGTGTACCATACATATAGTGTTAAACTAATGTTTATCTTGAGAGAGAACTTCATGATTTAATTTCAAAAACTATCAAAGATTGAGGTCAACTTAATCATAAACAAAGTAAGACCTATTACTAACCATCACTTTACTAAAGAATACAATTTATGTTAATTTGAGAAAAAAAAAAAAAAATTAATAAATAACTATAATAATAATTGACTCAGCATCAAAAAATCACTAATATTTAAATCTTAATATAGGACAGGTGATGCATTTAAATGTAAGACTCATCGTAACTTTAAGCTTAAGTTAAACAACTAAAATGAGTGTTGAAAGTAGCAACTTATATAAGATTTCAAAAGAGCATATATGTAACAGTTGTTTACATAACAAGATTAAGAACGAAAGCTTCACATTACATAATGTAATTGTAAACGTTATCAATAAATCATAAGTAATAAAGTTTTGACAACCTCTTTTGTCTAATGAAATGACTTGCTATAGTAATTATCCCATGCTTAAATCCATGATATTGAACATATTATATAGACACATATATGAAGTTATTATAATAACAAATTAAACTAAATATAATAATGTGGTTACTCAAGTCAAATTTTTAACAGACTGTTAATTCAATAAATATTAATGAATCAATTAGAAGCAAAATTTTTAAAATTTACTTCTTCTTAAGAGTTTTTACACAATTAAGACTTAACAAGTGACGATTGAAAAATTGTGAGCCAGAAAACTCAACTTAATGCTAATCTTAAACTAAGTTAGATATTATGAGTAGTTACTAAATATTTCAAATAAAACATGTAAACAAAACAGTCGCATCACTAACAAAAACAAGATATCTTAGCCTTTAATCTTAGCAGAACAATCAGATAGCTAAGTTATGAAATAAGATATTGTACCGATAGGTTATATAACAAAATTTTCCTTAACAATAACGTTAATCCAAACACATTTAGCAAGTTATTATCTTTGAAAAGTTAAGGATACATACCATTCTACATAAGCTGTCGAAAATAAGCAAATCAAAGATTTAAAAAGAGCCAAACAAACCGCATATGTACACATATATATATATATATATATGTCCTTGCCACAAATTAGTTAATACCTCACAAAATTAACTCAGTTCTGTCTTGCTCAGTTAAAAATTATTATAAATCTTACACACAGTATAAATTATCCAAAAGTAATTAATACTCTGCAACAATATACAATGCTAAAATTGAGACACTTCTGTTCGAATCTTCATTAAGATTTGACCCAGAATATTTTGACCCGGCCACTGCTTATTGAAAGCATTTTTATCAGACATCAAGACCCCTGTTCCCCAGGTCTGATCAGGTCCAGCCTCCGCAAGTATGTTTTCTTTAGTGTCAATGAGAAACAGACGACAATCAGTGTTTTGACCAAATTTTGCACGACATGCTTCATAGACAACTTCTTTTGCTTTAACGATCCATTTTTTGGCATCCACCTTCAAACTGTCTCCTAGGCGTTTCATTTCACTCGGATGGGTCGCATGGCGGATTTCACGAGCGATATCAGGTCTCTCTGCATAGAATGCCTTTTCACACTGCAGGTATTCTTCAACACATGAATAGGATATACCTCCAATAACAAATGGAGCTCGATGGAAATTTGATAACGGTGAGAGGACCGAGAAGAAGCAGGTTACATCATTTACAGTTTTGGTGGCAATGTATGCTGGATTTAACTCCTGCGGTAAGCTGCGTAATGTGTCAACTCCATACCTCTTTCCATCAATGACCAGCTTATCATACTTCAGCATCGCCTTCTTTCCAGATTTTATAGCTGCCATCATAATAGGGGAGAGAGCACTCCTGCGTTTGTTGATCTCTTCTGGAAAGTTTTCACTGATGCGCATTTCAGTGTCCTTCAGCTTCAGTCTATTAGACCACACAAGCTCTCTATTCGCAAAGTTAGCAAATTTGCAAAAGATTATATTCGGTTTCAATCTACCGGGCAGCCTATGACATTTCTGGAAAACCATACTGTCAACAACGACGGGATCCATGCTGAGTTGCTCTATCATGATTTTTTTCACTTTGTCATGATCAGTCATCTGCATGTTAGGTATCACACTTCATGCAGCCCCAGGCAAATGGTCCTGTATGTCTGTCTTTATCTTAGTGAAGTAAAAAAGGTGCCAAAGTAAATGCTCCCTAGTGAGTAGCCAACAGTGAAACTTGATTGAAACTGCATAATTGGCACTCCCTGAGAGCATTCTATCAAATTAATTGAATGAGCAGTCTCACAGATGCACCTGCAGATAATTTGCACTCACGACAGCGCCGTTACAACTAAAATTAAAGGTTATTTACCAATCTAGAACAGAGCTGGAGTTGGCAGAGACATACATCGCAAGGGAATTCCCTTCACAGCCAATCAGAACTCACGAAGTGAGAATATCCCCTAACCTCTGACCAGGATAGTTTAGGGATATTCCCATTTCTTGAGCTCTGATTTGCTGTCAAGGGAATTCCCTTGTGATGTACGCCTTTGCCCTCTCAAGTTATGCCAATCACGAGCCAGTATTTCACTGCAACAAGTCCCATTTTCTTTACAGCCTTTCACTTTGATACCGAAAAAGAGTGTACTGTTGCACTGTGAAAATGGCACTTTGTGTGTCATCATACAGATGATTTGTCATGATCATACCCAAAACTTTCAATGTTAATTTGATTTAAGGAGACTTATCCCTCTTTTGGTGGCAGCCAAACGAAAGGATTATGCATCTGATTTTCAATCCGAAACCAGTTATGACAAGTCAAATGGCCTTCTCTTGATTATGACTAATCAAACAGCCTCTATGTTTCCCATGTTGAAAGTATAGAAGATGACTCTTGATCAGCTATCATGAGTGACGAAGTGCATTTTTCAAATTGAACTGGTCCTCATTTTTTTCTTTATCAAAGTGAAAGGCTGTGATGTCCACCTGTCTCCAATGTTTATGTTTGAGTGTTTGTCTCATGGTCTAAGCTGGTTATTCACCATGGGATCAGGAACATGTGTTTATCACAACTTGGGCTAAAGTCCCGGTGGATAAATCACATATTCTATGATATTCCCTCTGCCTAGGTCGATAACCAATACGAATCTTAGAATTTATCTCATGATGAAAGCTACATGGAGGTGTTGCTAATTACTGATTCCCAATCTTCGCAGAAGACGCTACATTCCTAAGCTAAATTACCGTGGCAGATAAATGTCACAGATTAATCCGACCCTGGATATGTCAGGTAACATAGGCCTGCTGGGATCCTGTCATTGCATTACACCCACTCACTTTCATCGATGTTCTGTGCTGCAGTTACTCTCAAATCAAGTTGAGGTCGGACGCCTTGCAAAATTACTAAAAGAGGTTGAATGGATCACTCTAAAAAAGTTCAGACAAAATTGGTTTTTTAGATTCAAAATGGTTTTTTGAAAAAATCCATGTTGGTTTTTTTGCATTGAAATTTGGTTTTTCAAAAAACCATTTTGAATCTAAAAAACCAATTTTGTCCCGACATTTTTTATAGTGATGGCAGTGGGGATGAGTGTCTTGTATCTATGCACTGGGAAGGCTGAGGAGGACAGGGGTCAAGACGAGAAAATAAACCATTTAATATGACATGATTCATCTGCGGATAAGGTACCTATAATGTCCTCAGGGTTTTCAAGGCTTGGAATCATCTTTCTCCAGCTTATATTTATTGAACAGCGAAAATGCAACTATTCAGAAAAATAGTTTATAACACAAAGATGGACGACTGGGCAAGGCATTGGCACTGCATGCTGAATTCGTCGGTCTGCTGTTATTGACATTTCAATTTAAGAAGTCATTGTCAATATAATTAAACAGAGTGTCACCCACTTCTCGCTTAGCAAATTAATATTATTAGACTTATATGACTTATTTAGCGCAGTGGAGCGAAATTGTCTGTAGATATGGCCAGTACACTCTAAAAAATGTCGGGACACAATTGGTTTTTTAGATTCAAAATGGTTTTTTGAAAAACCAAATTTCAATGCAAAAAATCCATGTTGCTTTTTGCATTGAAATTTGGTTTTTCAAAAAACCATTTTGAATCTAAAAAACCAATTTTGTCCGAAAATTTTTAGAGTGTAAGGTGAAATTAACTCTTCAAAATAAGGGGTCTGAGGAAGATGATTACAAACCTTGAAAACCTCAAAACCATCAGGAGGACTTTATGCCTTATCCGCAACTCGACAGGTAATACAGAGACATGACTTCATGTTGAGCATAGAGAACATCCTCTGTCAATATTTTATGTCAGATGAATCATGTTGTGTAAAATGTCATAAGAACAAATTAAATGTGTAACTTGTGTAAGAGACACATCCTTGTGCATGGGCGAGAGGTATATTACTTAAATTTCATTGTCCGCTTAAAATCTGTGATTTCATCTTCCATACATTCTTATTTACATTGTATTTTGTGTCGGTGACATTCTGGCTGAACAGGATCATGTTAAGTGCATCAAAATATGATAAAGATATATTCGTTTTTCTTAGAAATGTTTTGCTTTGAAATATTATAACTGAATAAAATATGGCCACCAACGCTTATGAGTGATTGGAGTTATGTCATAATGGAAGATTTCCTATCTGATATCTTCAAAGAATTATTTCTAGACATTAATGTAATGCACTGCAATATATTATTATATCATTTTGTGATATTTGACACAATGTTTCCCCTAGTGAACTGTTCTAGCCTTCTTGCGTTTCTCACAAGTATCATTCCATTGATATTTACAAGCAACAATGTACATCAAGAATATCGGCCGGCTCTGAAAATGCGAAGTCGCTGAGATATTCCACCTGTCTGTGGCATCTTTACGTCCTGCTTATTTGTGCAGTAACTCATAAAAAAATTGATTAGTTGGTTCAACACTGAGTAATGCATGCAAATAGGATGAACAACTAAGTTACCTTTCATTCCCGGCTGGCCATTATGTCATTCCACGGCATTGTCGTTCGCATCAGACATTAATTGGAGGTGCCGTGGGCCCAGCTGTAAATAAGTCTCTGACTTAGTCTGGTTACCCAAATTAAATAACGTCTACCTTTACCTTTAACTTTACAGTACCTGGAGTTTGATTATCATTAAAGGTTTTTAACTTGATATCAGTATACAAGGTGACTATTTAAGAATTCTCTTTGAAACTAAACGAGCTTTTCACACAAAGCGACAAGCCTTTTTGCCTGCAGGAAGGTGTTTTTGATTATGTTGTCTTTTAGTAAGATTTTTTTTCCAGATCTGCAAGAAGGAAGCACACTTAAAACAATAGACGCACCAGCGAGGACCAGGCATTTGTCAACCACATGCACTGCACTCAGTGCACTGCCTTCTGAAGGAATATGTGATTGCACTCCAGATCTTTAAGTTGCTTTCTGCTTCTGTAACTACAGAAGAGTATAATTGCTGCCACAAAGAACAATGTTTTTTTGGAAAATCAAATTTCAATCCAAAAAACCAAGATGGATTGAAATTTTGTTTTTCAAAAAACCATTTTGAATCTAAAAAACCAATTTTGTCTGAAATTTTTTAGAGTGAATGATCTGTTCACTTTTACCAAACAATTTTCTTGATAATGAAAATATATTTTTTATACCTTTTTTTGGTGGTAAAATTTGTACAAGCAATATATATTTTCTGCAAAGAAAAAGCATGTTTTATCCTCAAATATGATAGATATAGACAGATATATATGGTAAGGGTGCGACCATTTTATAATCAAGGGGGCTTGGAATTTTCCGGCCAAGAAATTATTTATTTCACGGTAACGGCAGCAGTAATTATTTATTTTAAGCATGCGAAGTCCCCAAATATTCATTTCTAAATCAAACAACACCTTGTCAAGAAATACCCACACAAGAAAGTATTTATTTCAAGACCGCCAAAAAAGAATTTATTCATTTCACCAAAACTGAGAGAGATCTTCTTTCTTTTTTTTAAATCCTGGTCTTTAAATAGGCCTTATCACCCCTAAGCTCACAAGGTTTGATTGATGAGATGGGGGAGAGATCAGAAGTCCTCAACAAAATGTTATTGAAAATTTTACACATTTGTCCCACACTGTTAAAAATTTTGCGTAGAGGTACAGTAAATTCTGTAAGGCTACAGAAAAACCTGTTGGGTATCTGTAACTTCAGTAAAGCTTACAGACTCTTCTCTGTTGGCAATGTGCCAACAGAACATTTCTGTAATGAACTTAATTACATGTGCATCTGTACAAGTACTCGCTTTACAAGTATATGTACAGATATGTGGGAAATGCCTCATCCATTGTAAATAAGGTGTTGTTGTATCACAATTTAATAATCTCTGTGATAGTTTTTCAATCACACCACTGAATAGAAACACAAAAAAGGATCATAAAATCAATTTTGGAAGAACTCATTTGTACTTAACAATCCAAACAGCTGAGAACAGTGAAAGGTAAGAGATGATTTCTTTATTTTTGAGAGAGATAAATGTAACGCAAATGTAGTTTTTTAGATTCACCAAATTACCAGGCAAGTGCAAATTTGTGGGTGCGAGTGCTTAAATTAAGCTTTGAAAAATGATATGAAAGATTTAGAAGTAGTCAATCAACAAAGGGGACATCGGAGTAAGTAGTGCCACCCAATGTTGTGGCGAAAAAAAAAGACACTCTATGCCCAAATGCCCATTATTATGCAACATAATAAAAGCTGGTAAATATTATACCGCAAAAGCTTCATTTAAAAATTAACTTTATTATTGAAAACTTGATGTGCTGAGGAGTGAGGATGGATAATAATAATTCTCATTTGCACAATATCATTGATAATTGAGTTATATCACTCGATCTGGCTAATTGATGATAGTTTGCATGGGGCATAGGCCTATCTGAAATTTTGTGTTGTCTAATTTAATGTGGGTTTTTGGCATGATTTGAGTGGCACCATATTTATTTAGTATGACATGTCAAGTAAGATTTTTATTTCTCACAATATTTTGGGCAACCGCTATGACTTGCCTTAGGCATCATGTGAAATGAGCAGGACTAAAAAGAACTTGTGTCAAAATTGTTACTCAACCTTCCAAAGAAACTCATTATTCTAGTGTTTGCCACATATTTTTTTCTTGTTTGTACATGACATCAATAATTGGTAAGTTTTAAGTAATATATCAGCTTATCAAAGAAACATTACACACATGATTGGTATAAATTAACAGGTAAAATACAAGGTCTTTGTCTTAATGGACTGGTTGGGACAACTTGCCAATGATGTGGCACATTTTGACCCACCTTATGACAAGTTGTGCCATAATAACTACTTTTTATTAATGCATAATTATGGTCATGCCCCTTGCTCTTGATAACTTCTGATTTACTTACATATTTAAACAATCCTTTAAATGAAACAGTATGGTGAAAATGTTAAAAATGAAACAAGACCTTAGTATACCCAATCCATAGGTGTATGAGGTCATTTAATTTTGGGAGGTCTGTCCGAAAAATCTTGCCAAAATTTCCCCAAAAAATTAAAACTCCCAAAGTTATCTGCCCAGTTCCCAACACTGCATGAAAATCAACTTGCCTCCCACGCCTATGCCCCAATACAAAAAACAAAAGTAAAGACCGAAGACACAATGAAGGTTTGTGCTATAATGTCTGAAAGAATGATATAGACCCATAAAAAAACAACAACTTAGCATTGAAATAACAATTGTCATTACTGGTTTTTCTCTTCTATGATTGACCGATTGCAAATTTTGGTACATAATTAAGTTTGCTCATGTACAAATACACTTAGTGCTTGATATCCAGGAAAAGCAGTAGCAATTATTAAGCATGGAAAAAAATTCACTTGTTAATTTGTTGACTACTTTGAAACAGTATAATCATTTATTTTCCTGGTGGACTATTAAATTATGTGAATACCAAAATTATTGCTTTAAAAGTATGATTTCTATCGCAGTCAAAGCAGGCCTATTTCAAGTGATTGGCTTGGTTGATGAGAAAACAAGGAGTTAATTTATAAATCATTTGTAAGATAAGTTGTGCAGTTATAATTTATGATTTCTCTTTTCAGGGATGCACCACAAGCAACATGGCAATGGAATATTAAGGCTTTATGTCCTGTATTTATGTACTTGGAGGAAGACGTAGGAATAAGGCATAGAAACATTGTAACTGCTGGCCAACATAGATCCAGGTGACCCGGCCAGTATGTGAATCAAACCCAGGACGAAGCGTTTAGCAACTGAGCATTCAACTGACTGAGCTAACCTTCTCTCTCCCCAGACTCAGAAATGATGTCACAACACAACAATATAAGCTGACAGAGGATATGATGACGCTGTGTCAAGTTTGTTGCAGGTTCCATTAATATCAAGCAATTGATGATTTGTATATTGTGTGACTATGTGGACTGTGCAGTTTTTTACAGAGTATTTAAAAATATTGATTTTGAATTGAAACTGTATAAATAACCTGATTTCATATTTACTCATCTGAATAATTTTTCAATAAAGTCTTACAAAATATTTTTGCATGACATAATAAATGCATGCTTCTGTGATTGGAGGTATATGTCATAAAGATGTAAACATGTTAACTTGCTGAAAGATGATTTTAAAAGAAATGAAAAATGCTATGCAGCATGTGAGTCTCATCAAAGGTGGTGTTTTTCAGTACTGTCAGAATATATAAATATATAAACTTCCAATTATCATTGAACTTGCATCTGGAAAATGGCGAAGTTGATGTCATTACTGGCATATGAAGAATGGCAAGGATGATTAATAATAAGCATCGGCCTACAGCTGAGCATTTTTTGAAGCCTTGAGTTTATCAAATTTATGATTGATGACTCTTTTTTATTATTTCCTTATCCATGGCATGAGCTCTTCTTCAGTAGGAATCTGTGAATAAACTACTTTTGGCAATAAATATGCCTTCTATTTATGCCCTGTAGAATCACAGTTTTATGGGTTCTACCATTAATGTTTACTTGATATGGAACAAACTAGTCCAACAGAAAATTTAAACATTTTTATTTAACTTCCAGAGAGATGATTAAACAGTAACTTTTGCAAGTTCGTTGACTGAGTGGTTACAGTCCCTTGCTCCAAGTCCTGAAAGTTGGTTTTATATCATGAAAAACAGAAATGGATTCACCACCATAAGCACTTACAAATGGCTATTGAGGCCTATAGCACATTATTTATAAACTCCAGTCAATTAAAGGGAGAAACATAATATTTGAGATGCAGTTCATGCAAAACATACTATCATGGCGCAAAAGTCTCAGGGATCCAAGGCAACAACTTTAAATTCCCCCCTGGTTATCCCATTACACATTTATGGGGTTCCCAAAAACTAACATGGATAAGTTGCTAATCATCCTGCATCCTGCATGTGAAAAATGCCAGTAATTTAATTGTTTCAATTTCTTAAACCATTGAGCTGCTTGCAAACCATCCTTTTGTAAAGCAAAGTGAGGTGAATGGTGGTTGAAACTACTGTCCACAATATGTACAGGTGATTCAACCAGAAAAGGAATCAAACCTGGGTCCAGCAAAGGGGGGGGGGGGTCAAGAAAATTCTGATGGGAATAATAGTGTCCAATCATGCATATCAAATTAGTGGTATTGTAGTGTCACTGAACTTTTTGAACCACTCCATTACTTGCCATTGCTCGTTCCGCTGTTGTTTCTTTGGAGTAATTTCTACTAAATGTCAGGGGGATTGGTTTAAAGGCAGAGTGCTGGACTGCCAATCGCTGGGTCCAGGGTTTGAATCCAGGTCTTGCCGGGTCACCTTGGCCTATGTTGGACAGCTTTTTCAATCATTCTTTGCTTCATTTATCTGTTCTCCTCCTATCCTAATTAGCCTACCAAGTGAATAAATACAGGACGTAAAGCCCCAATAATCCATTCATCCACTAAATGTCATCAAGCATACACGCACCAAAATGCCACTTCTTACAGTAGTTATTTTTTGTTGGCAAATTTTAAGTTGCATTAAATTGCAGTTGTTATTGTCTACACCAGTTTTAACTTCCAAGCATTGGACCTGTGTGAGTTAAAAGTAAATATTAACAATTCATTGATGTATGCCAGAAATAATAATTCAAAGCATATCAAAAACAGCCTTCACTACTTTAAACTTATGATTACAGATAATTTCCTATCTATTAGATCCTGGTGCAGCTTTATTATTGCAAAAAAAATGTTTGCTGGGTCTCCTTGTTATTTCTTTTCATGCGTCAGTGGATTTTGTTTAAAGTTCTTTTGCAATGAAACGTATTATTCAGAGCCTTTATACTTCCACAAGTAGATTAATGTTTGATTCCATGGTAAACTGAAGCAAAAATGAAACTGCCAATCTCAGTTTTGGTATTTGTGACACCTATCACAAATCATTGATGTATGATTGATTTTTCTGTAATCCAACAGAAAATTCACTACAGACACTGTCTGTGTGATTACAGAAATATGCAGTATACACACAAATGGTTTTCTGTAACTTTACTGAGATCTCTGGAAAAAAAATTTCCCGAAATATCTGTAATGTGACAATTATTTTTTAACAGTGCATTATGATCGTTTACTTGCCCCGCACAGATACTTATAGAAGGGACAGCTATGATTTAACGTTTCATGTGAACGACATCCAGCTGGGATTCTAAAGACGGCCATAAAAATCAAATGAAACATTCAACTAAAAAGCAGCTATCTGAGTTGGTCCTAAACATCCCTCACAAGATACTACTGCACTGTAGGCCTATATTTAAAAGAGAATCTAAAAATTAAAATTTGCGAATATCTCTGCTAAAAAAATAACGAAGTATATCTTATTCTCTTCGGCTGGCAGAGAACTCATTGCAGAAGAAGAGATGGAACCTCAGGCGACTAACAAGTACATCCTGCCATTACGACATCCTGCCATTACAACATCCTGTTTCTGTTGTGCCTTTGTTCGATGTTTTGTGTCATTTCCTGAGGTAAGGATCCATAGAATCCCAACAATACAACTGGTGTGATAGGGGAGACCGGTGCAAGTTATGCCATGTTTTTGGTATAGGCTGATTTGCAAAAATGAGAATATCATACTATAACATCTTGGACAAAATGGGAGCAAGTTTCAACACAATCAGACCAACAGAGAGATGAGCAGGCGACGCATTCTTAAAGAATCAGGAGGTATTTCATAGAATCATACTTTACTGATAAATTATTGTATGCTTAATTGCTTATCCCATGACTAGCCACGTATTGCCACCAATAAAACCAAAAGTGCCCAGGGAAATAAACAACTCTGGAGGAAAAATAACTTAAAACATTCTCCCTTAAAAGATGTTTCATACAGTTCCCGCTTGTTTTAATGAAAACTATTGAGGGACAATAACTCATATTCTCCCTCAAATGACGTTTCAAACAGAGCCCTCTGGTGTAAATGTTCAGAATAGTCTAATTTTTGGGAGTAATTCCAATCTGGTTTCCACGGCATATTATGGCCTTAGGCACCTACTGATGTACGTCACAAAACTTTTCACAATCGGTGACGTCACTTTGATTGTTTTCTCGACCAATCAGCGTCCAGAAAGCAGTACTCCCTGCTTGTCTGTTGATAAAAGATAAGATAAGATAAAACTTTATTTAATGTCGGTGATGAGAGTACAAACAAATAACACAAGCTCTAAGCTTTTGGCCGACAAATTTTAAAATAACAGAAACAAGATGAGACAGTGAAGTTATATACAAATGAAAAATGAATGAATTGTCTAGGTTTTACATTCTTTCAATAAATAACTTTGTACCATTGCATATCATATTATGTGTTTTCGTTATAATTCTGTGATTACAAAGAATTTCTTAAGCATAGTATACATGTACCACATTCGCACTTACTCAGATAATCATTTTTTCGTAAGTCGAATTTGAAAGATCTTATATCAATTGAGCATTTTACTTTACAAGGTAGAACATTCCATAACGAGGGACCCTGATATCTTATTGACTTCTTACCATATCGAACTGTATTGAAAGGTGGTTGAACTAACTTGTTATTGTCCCGCATGTTGTATGGAGATATTTGTTTGTCAAAAAATGTACTTTTAACAGGTGGTGCTAAACCATTTATTACCTTGAAAACAAATTCTACTAGATTATTCTTACTTATTACATGCAACATCTTTTTGTCAGTTTTTATCAGTAAGTCAGTATATGAACTTTCATAATCATTGCAAACGAGTCTCAAAGCCCTTTCATTTAGTTTTTCATTTTTTCTATCATGTCCGAGAGAGAAAGTGTGGTAGGCAACAGAGCAGTAAACAAAGTTAGAAGCTACAAATGCCTCGTATATCCTTAATCTGCCTTCATAATAAATGTACTTACATAATCTCTGAAGTGCATTTATTTTCCGAGCGGCCTTTTTAGAAATAAGTGACAAGTGGTGATTAAAGTTTAATTTATCATCAATATGAATACCTAACAGTTTTACCACTGATTCTGATTTAACAGTGTTATTGTTAATTTTAAAGTCTATTGTAGTGTTGTCTTTACTTAAAAGTATTGCCTGAAATTTTGATGGGTTAGCTTTCATGTAATTAATTTCAAATCATGTAATCGAAATTTTAGCAGCTTTTTCAAGCGTGTCCTTGACATTTAATACATTTTTGTGAGAGTACGATAATGTGTTATCATCTGCATAATTGTACACATCACATGTTTTTTTTAATTCTATTAGGAAATCATTGATAAATATATTAAACAAAAGTGAACCCATGATTGATCCCTGTGGGACGCCTGTTTTTAGATTTAGCCAACTACTTCTTATATTTCCTAATTTGACAGCTTGTCTCCGATTTTGTAAATAATCCATAATATATGAGCAAGCTTCTATTGGGACACAATAGGCCTGTAATTTGGCTATTAACAGTCCATGAGGTAAACTATCAAAAGCTTTTGAGAGATCTATTAGTATACATCCGACATGACAATTGT
This sequence comes from Platynereis dumerilii, assembly GCA_026936325.1. Taxonomy (NCBI): domain Eukaryota; kingdom Metazoa; phylum Annelida; class Polychaeta; order Phyllodocida; family Nereididae; genus Platynereis; species Platynereis dumerilii. Next base: position 31,356,952 of record JAPTHN010000001.1, on the reverse strand, counting down.
TATCAAGAGCTTTCCTCCAATTTTCAATACATTTCACAAGTACATTGTTACAGCTATACATTTTACGGTAAGCAGATAAATCATCTGACATATTGTTTGACATGAAATCAAGTAACTGATCGCACAAAACTTTTTCAAAAATTTTAGAAGTTGACGGGAGAACAAAATGGTCTATAGTTTTCTTTTGCTAGTTGATCCGACTTTTTATAGAGTGGTGTTACTTCAGCCTTTTTATTACAGTCAGGAAATTTACAGGTTGTGATGCTTTTATTTATTATCGGAGTCAAAGAATTACAAATGTAATGAGATCCTATATTCAAGAATTTAGGGGAGATTTTATCAAATCCAGTTGCTTTGTTTGTTTGAAGATGTGTAAGTTTGTTGAGTTGATTGATAGATTGGTGTGAAATTAAATTGTTGTTCATTGTTTGTATGTTCACTGATCAGCTTTACACTTGGATGGTCTTTGTAGTGGTCAATGACCTCATCAGCTGACATTTGCTTCACTTCATTTGATTCACAGAGATCACTTGTGACATTGATGAAATATTCATTGAAAGTGTTACTAACGTCTATTGGATTGCTAATCAAAGAATCAGATTCAAATAAGGTGATCTTATGATGGTTTTGTTTTACTTTGTTTGTCATAAATGGCTTAATTACTTCCCAAGAATGCTTTCCTTTGCTTTTTTCTGTGTTACAGTTAATCTTCAAAATATTTCTTTAATGATGTCCTTTTTAGTTTACATACAAGATTTCTTTGTTTTTTAAAATTTTGCCATGATTCTCGACTTTTGAATTTTTGAAATTTTCTTTTAAGAGCTGCTTTAACATTTATAGCTTTTCTGAGATTGTCATTCATATACACAGTGTCCTTGAACGAAGTTTAGGGTTAAAATAAAGGAACAAAGAATCTGTCAACACAGCATTGTAGTACGTGGTCTCAGCTTCGATTTGATGTAAAGATCTAAAAAATCTGTTGGGAAAATTTTGAGAAAATTGAAATTTAGAATTTTTAGTTTTTCACACCCTTGTTGCATGCAAAATATCAGTTTTAGATCTATCAAATAGCATTGAAGTGTTATCGAAACATCACAGCTTATCTAAGTACATATTAGGTTACTGAATCAGGTGAAAAGTATTAATAAAAAGCATTTTATTTCTAGTTTTCACATCATTTTCAACATTTAAGAGTGTTGCAAACTTGCCGAATCATATAATGTGCCAAATGAAATATAAACATGCCCATTTCGGCTTTATTATTTCTTTAGCTAAAGAAAAGTGGAAAATGAACCACCAGGGTGTGAGAAAATGCCTTGTTAAATTCATTTGTGATATAAATTGAGATTTTTAGCATTTCACCAGTTGATGTTTTTCAAGTGGGATTCACAAAAACATCTGTAAAGTTATCGGACAACAAATAGTGAACAAATGTCGGAATACCTATTGTCAGCATCTCACAAGTGTGCATTTTCACCACAGCTTTGCATGTAACTTGTATTTGACATCCAAGAGATTAATATATTTTGACAGATATATTTTTTCAAATTGTTACAAAAAAATCTATGCAAGTGTTCTAATGGCTTAGATGATCAATTCCAACTTTTATTACAATGTTTCTGTCCATATTGAAATGTAGGTAGCAATTTTAATGGTCTTCTGTAGAATTTTAAGTGATTTGTTTATCTGTTTTTGCTAATTGTTAAGATTATTTCATGGAATCTAGTGGTTACATACTTCCGAAATTCATTTGTTCAGTTATAGCGTGTCCTTGTGCAATCAACAAAGTTTTGAATTAATAGCAACAGATTCTCTTCCACTGTCACACAATTAATATTGTTTATCTGTGAATGCTATAAATAAACAAATGAATTTTGGAAGTAAGCAACCATTAGATTTCATGAAATAATCTTAAAAAATTGGCAAAAACAGATAAGAAAAGCCCATAAAATTCTACAGAAGACCATTAAAATTGCTACCTACATTTCAATATGGACAGAAACATTCTAATATAAGTTGGAATTGATCATCTAAGCCATTAGACCACTTCCATAGATTTTTTTTTTATGATTTGAAAAAATATATCTATCAAAATATATTATTTCCTTTGATGTCAAATACAAGTTACATGCAAAGCTGTTGTGAAGATGCACACTTGTGAGATGCTGACAATAGGTATTCCGACATTTGTTCACTATTTGTTGTCCGATAACTTTACAGATGTTTTTGTGAATCCCACTTGAAAAACATTAACTGGTGAAATGCTAAAAATCTCAATTTATATCACAAATGAATTTAACAAGGCATTTTCTCACACCCTGGTGGTTCATTTGTCACTTTTCTTTAGTTAAAGAAATAATAAAGCCGAAATGGGCATGATTATATCTGATTTGACACATTATTTGATTTGGCGAGTTTGCAACACCCTTAAATGTCGAAAATGATGTGAAAATTAGAAATAAAATGCATTTTATTATCATTTTTCACCTGATTCAGTAACCTAATGTATAACTAGATAAGCTGTGATGTTTCGATAACACTGCAATGCTATTTTATTGATCTAAAACTGATATTTTGCATGTGACAAGGGTGTGAAAAACTAAAAATTTTAAATTTCAATTTTCTCAAAATTTTCCCAACAGATTTTTTAGATCTTTACATCAAATCGAAGCTGAGACCGCATACTACAACGCTGTGTTGCCGGATTCTTTGTACATTTTTTTTAACCCTAAACTTCGTTCAAGGACACTGTGTATAAGGCAGTTGTCTATGCCTTGAAATCACTCTATTACCACTCAGTGTGTGCATTTAGGCGTGACTAGTCCTTATCCTGTTGACTTCACAATCCACTGAAGTTCAAGGTGTGATCAACAAAAGGATTAATCCAAGATGGGTGAAAATGGAAACACGGGGATTAATTCAATGAGCAGAGGTGAAACAACAAACAGCACTAACAGATATTGCATTCCTTCATGTAAACACGAAGGAAAAGAAAAGAAAGGAAATAAGACCCTCTCCATGACTGGATGTAATTTCTGTATGAGGTGGTTCCATGATGAATGCATAGCTGGAATAAAGAACGAAAACCACACCGTTTGGCATTGTGAGGACTGTCGGGTTATGCCAAAAGTGTTGATGCAGGTTATGCAGAAAGTGGACTCGTTGACCATTTCTCTTAACAACTTGCATGACACCCATAAACTGACAACAGAGACCTTAGATGACGTGAAAAGGGAATGCGAAGCACTCCGCACTGAAAATACATCGCTGAAAAATAAAGTAGAAGAAATGATCAACATTCAAGATAGAATTGATTCCAACAAGGCCCCCTCCCTCTTGATTGGAGACTCGTTAATTAAGGACATTGACCCCAGTAGTAGGGTGTGGCTGTTGCCCATCAAAATGGAAAATTTTGAAGGAGCCCCCTGTACCTTTTTTTGGTATTGTGGTTTGATCAGAGAGACATTTCTGTGAAGTTTCAAGAAAATTGAAAAACGTTTAACTTGAGCACAATGCAGTTGAAGTTTCTTCTCATTTTATTAAAACCCAAAGTCGCGGTTTCCCGTAACTTTGTCAATATTCATTAAACAACAATATAATATGTGCAGTTGGCCAGGGCTCAATAAGACCTTCATTTTGAATACCAACTTCAATGGTATCAGATGATTTTAAGCAGTGTATCAATTCATAATTTGACTGCGGTTTCATAATTTGTGTGATTAGTGCTGATTACCTTCATTTTAAATGTGAACAGGCCTCTATCACCCAACATTATCCTATGTAATGAAGCACTGACAATGTCTTGATAGACTTTAATTTTTTTTAAAGTTAGTATCAGTCTTATATTGACAGTGCCATACACTTACACACGGGAACACAAGTGTGGTTGATACATAGAGACAGTGCATGCTGCAAGATACGGTTAGTGGCTGATGAGTGGTGCTAAAATACAAAACATTTCAGTTCCAGGCATACTGTTAAATATGTGAATTAGCCAATTGTCAATCTTATCAATTCTAAGAGTAATTTGGTCCAAGAAAAGTAAAAGGTAAGCGTAACTTGGTCTAATTATGTCAAAAGAGTTTACATTAACACCAGCTAACCGTTCTGTCTTTTTTCAAAAGTGAAGCGAGATGCGAAATCAGTACTAACTGAGGTAGGCTAGGTAAAATTGATAAACAAGGATGATTAAGCAATACCTTTGCCAATACAATTGAGAATTCAGTTATTTGGTCACATCTGAGTAAAGACACAAATGTATGTGGTGTGTTAATCATCTCTTTAAATACCATAATATTGTCACTTGTTGCCATTTATCACAGTTCCTTCAAACATAGCATTAGACTTCAGAAACCTGATTTATGAAGTTTAGAATGCTTTGTGGATGATAAGCATGTTTCAGATGTCACACATTTTCATGATCATTGCATCCTAAAAATGTGACAAGAGAGAAAATCAGAAACCTTTGTTATTTATAAGCATCACATTCAGCATGTGTCATTTAATTCATTATTCAACTCAAATTTTAAAAATGTGGCTAGCTATATAGGCCACTTTTCATGCCCATATAGTCAAAAATTACAATTTTATTAGACATTTTGTGCTTGAAATATGTGCTAGATCATTATGAGTTGATTGAGAAAGGATTTTCCCTGACCTTATGATAATATACAACGTTCTTGCGAATTGCTAAGACGCATTACGTATGGACTACTAAGGTCTCACCCACCTGGTGCCAACTTAATGATTTAATTTTTTTTTTCAGCTTAAATTGGTTTTATTTATCTGTTGTTTTATGTTCACATAGGCCTAATGCCACTGTGTATGAATAAAGATATTGGGTTGGATAGACATAGGCCGTATTTTGCCACTCTCAATTTGCTTGCCTTATAGTTTGAGATTTTACAAATAACTGCAAATAACAGTGCACCAAAATATTGAAATATTATAATCAAATTTCTTCAGAACGTCAAAATAGTGCCTTTGGAACTTTCTGCCATGCAATATTATTCGGATTAATATCAAATCTTTGTCTTTATATAATTTGGAAATTATTTCTCAAACAAACCTTGAATTATAGATTTGTTTCACCGCGTAAAACTTTCCGAGACCATTGAAGTTGGTATTCAAAATGAAGCTCTAATTGAGTGCAGTTCAATCATACATTTTATTTTAATGTAGGACTCATATTGACAAAGATACGCAATACCGCGGTTTGAGTTTTTAAAGATTAATTAAGAATTTTCAACTGGATTGTGCTCAAGTTAAGCATTTTCTGATTTCCATGAAACTTCCCAGAAATGTTTTCTGGACCAAGACACAGTACCAAAAAAAGGTACAGCGGGATCTGAAAACTTTGGGGCACCAGCCACACTAGGGTGCATCATTTGCCCCCAACCTATTCAGATGTTGATGTCTATGTGATATGTTTGGAGGCTGGATAATAAAAACATGAAAAAAAAATTTCAGCTCAAAATTTTGGTGGGAACAGCCACCTCCAGGCTCTTGTTTGTATAAAATCGGATTATCCCATAAAATCTGAATATCTCAGGAACCACTTGGCCTAGAGACTTGGCATTGGGCTCGAAATGTGCGGAATGTCCATATTTATATTCACTTCAATTGAAACTATCCCTCTATCTCTAACTGTTTTTCCGTTATTTGACAAAAACACAATTATACTAGGAAATTATGTAAAAATGGGTATTTATTAAAATTTGGGCACTACCCAGTGTACATTGATCCTATCTGCATTATTTCTACCTCAGATCACTCACAGAGGATTCATGTATCCATAGTGTACATTTCTGGTGATGGATCTTGTTCAGTCTGACCTCTGCATTAATCCAAAAATAGACTTATTCAATAAAAAATAAGTTTTTCTGATCTTGCTCTGAAACTATTGGTCCCAGGACCAAAGTTACTATTGTAATGAATATAAACTCATTTATTCCGAACATTTTGAGTCCATTATCAAGTCTCACGGACCAACGGTTCTTGAGTTATGACAATTTTGCAAAATATTGTAATTCCGCTTCATTGAAATATCATTGAAATAAGTAATGCTCTGGAGGTGGTTGTTCCCATTGGAATTTCAACCTGAAATTTGGTGTGCATGCTCAGGACACCCAACCTCCTCACATATCACATAGACATCAAAATCAGAATAGGTTAGGGGCAACTGATGCACCCTAAGCCACACCCTACCCAGTAGGCTTGTAAACGCTTCAGTACAGTCTGTACCAGGAGCTAAGACCACTGACATCCTCAGCAAGTTTAAGGACGTGACAGAGGAGAAGTTTAGCAGTATTGTGATCTGTGCCGGCACAAATGACTGCAGTGGTGATGACTTCTCAGCGGAAACCGTCACCTCCAGGTACCGGGAGATTTTAACTGCTGCTAAGGCTAAAGTTGGAGATGCCAAGCGTATCAAGGTTTCAAGCATCCCACCCAGATGTGACTCAAGTGAGACCCAGAAACGTGTAGAAGCACTGAATGCTGCACTTGTAACTGTGGCTGCAGATGAGGGGGTCAGCTACATGGACAATGATGCAACCTTCAAACTTGGCGATGGCTCTGCGAATGATGGGTACCTACTTGCAGATGGCATCCACCTGACTAACAAGGGAACTAATCGACTTGTGAAAAACATGAAGCTTGCCTTACACCCCAAGTATGACGGAAATGCTTGCAAACCGAGAGGTCGAGGGCCAGTGCAACGACATGACGAAAAACCCACCAACGCAGACCAACAGAACGAATGGCAACAAGTCAGAAGACGAGGTTCAACCCAGACACGTACCAAGATACAAAGACAGAACAGCCGAAGTGCCTGGCAAGAAGAAAGATACAGTCAGAGTGCGAAGCGAGAAGACAGATACTGCTGGTTCTGCGGGGAAAACAACCATGTCTCACAGAACTGCAGACATGGGCAGAAGATTACGTGCCATAACTGCCATACACCTGGACACAAGGCCAAGGTGTGCCAAAATTAGAGGTTTGGCCAGGAAGATCGTGCCGACAGTGAAACTGCAGCCGAGATCCATGATCACCCTTTACCGAAGGAGCCCCATAATTATCAGCATCCCACAATACAGATAGCAGATGAGTGTGACATTGAAAATATATCACATGATGAAACACCCCGACCATGCAGCGAAACCACTGACGTGATGGAAGAAGACGAACTGACCAAGACACTAATTCACAGAAGGAAGCAACATGGAAAAAATCTGTTTTTTGTGCACATAAATGTCAACAGCCTTGGAGAAAAACGGGACTATTTTAGAGATATCCTTTCACGTAACCTTGTTGATGTGCTCTGTGTGACTGAAACAAAATTGAGTGATGAATATGTTTATGCTGATTTTCATGTTAATGGGTACAAAGTCCATAGAAAAGACCATTGCAGAAGCTCTGGAGGTCTCCTGGTGTGGGTTCGTTCTGACCTTCCCCACCATAGAGATGTCACCTATGAATTCCCTGACACTGACTTTCACATAGAAAGCATGGTCCTGAACTTTACAATTAAGAAAGAACAATGGTATCTCATAGTCACATACAAAAATCCAAGAGCATCAAGCAGTGTTTTTGTTGAATTGTTGTCAAGTACATACCAAAGCCTATTTAGGAATGGAACCGTAAAAGAGGTTATCTTATTAGGCGATGTGAATATCAACATGATGGAAGAATCAAATGTAATTTCAAATGATCTTTGTGACATTTATGGACTGACGAACCTCATAAGTGAGCCAACCTGCTATAAGTCAATTAAGGGTACATTATTAGACCCTGTCATTGTTGTTAATTGTCACTGGTTTCAGAAATCTATAAATGTACAATGTGGCTACAGTGATTGGCATAACTTGACTGGTTGCATTACTAAATTGCGAGTGCCAACAACGAAACCAAAAACAGTGAAATACAGGTCTTATAAAAAGTTTGACGAAACAATGTTTGTAAATGAAATGTCAAATGTACCTTTTCAAGTGAGTGAAATATTCGATGATGTCAGTGATAAACATTGGTGTGCCACCAAGCTGTATGTTGATGTTTTGAATGATCATGCACCAGAAAAGAAGAGAGTGATCAAAAGAGCCCAAGTGCCATATATGAACTCAAATTTGCGTAAACAAATGTACAAGAGATCCATGGCCAGAAATAAGTATCTGAAGGACAGAAGTCAACAAACCTGGAAGACTTACACCGAGGAGAGGAATAAAGCCACCAGTATGAGAAGACAAGCAATCAGGACATACTTCGTTCAAAAGTGCTCCGATATGTCTCGACCGAATGAGTTTTGGGAATGTGTGAAGCCCTTCTTGACAGATAGGACGAAAAGGACAGACAACATAATGCTCAATGAAGATGGCAACGTGGTGACAGAGTCTGCAGAGATATGTGAAATCTTCAACCAGTTCTTTGCAGTTGTTGCTAGCGAAATTGGGCAAGATGACACCATCGATGTTGATGAACCTAACTGGCCGGAAAATGTGTTAACCAGACACCAAAGTCATCCAAGTATTATTGCTATCAAGGAGAATTACACCAGTGAACATGAGTTCAACTTTAGGACAGTATCGAGAAGCAAGATGTTGGAGTACCTCAAGCGTACCAACCCCAAGAAAGCAACAGGGTTTGACAGCATACCTCCTAGAACCGTGAATATTGCACAGGATGAAATATCCAGCACACTGGCAAGTATCTTCAATGCCAGTATAAACTCCCTGACGTTCCCAGAGGATATGAAATGTGCAGAGATAACACCGGTGCATAAGAAAGACAATGACATGGATAAGTCCAATTACAGACCAGTCAGCATCCTCACCACCTTTAGCAAGACGTTTGAGACAATCATCGCTGATCAGCTAGTTGAATACTTTAACAAATTATTCAATGAACTGATGTGTGCCTACCGCAAGAAATACAGCACGTGCCACACCCTGATCAAGTTGGTTGAGTCATGGAAGCGGGCCCTCGATGACAAGCAGAGTGTGGGAGCACTACTGATGGACCTTTCAAAGGCTTTTGACTGCGTCCCACATGGCCTTCTCATCTGCAAACTAAGGTCTTATGGTCTAAGTGAAGACGCTTGCAAGTTAATGGGAAGTTATCTTAGCAGAAGAAAGCAGCGAGTCAGGATAGAGGCCAACAGGAGTGAATGGAGCTATGTGACCAAGGGAATCCCTCAAGGATCTTGCCTGGGCCCAATAATATTTAACATCTTTATGAACGACATCTTCCATTTTATTGAACAGTGTGAACTAGCGAACTACGCTGATGACAACACGTTAAGTGCAACAGCAGCCAGCATCCAACTCATCACAGCTGCCTTAACACATGATGCCGGCAAAGCCATAGAATGGTTCTCCTCCAACTACATGAAGGCCAACCCGAAAAAGTTTCAGATGATATACATGACACCCCTGACTCACACAGAAAATGTGCCCGAGATAACTGTGATAAATGACGTCCAAATTCCAACTCAAACGGAAGTCAAACTCCTCGGAATCACCATCGATAACAAGCTAACGTTTGATCAGCACATCGATATCATCTGCAGGAAGGCTTCAAAACAACTTAACGTACTTCGGAGATTCAAAGGGACCTTTCAACTGAAAGAGCTGAAGGCAGTATACAAAGCATTCATCATGTCGAACTTTAACTACTGCCCGATAGTCTGGCATTTTTGCAGTATGAGAAGTATCAGAAAGATGGAGAAGATCCAGGAGAGAGCCGTTCGACTGATGTTTGATGATGTGATTACTCCCTACTCCACACTGCTTGACAGGCATGGACTCAAGACTCTCCATGTGCAAAGACTCCGAGCAATAGCTATTGAGGTATTTAAGAGCCTGCATGACCTAAATCCACCTTTCATGAAGGAGCTATTCCTAGTCAAGACTCTAAATCATGATCTCAGAGACTCCAACAAATTGCTCCAGCCAAGGTTCAAAACAATACGCTATGGAAGGAACTCACTCACTTACTACGGTACTCACCTGTGGAATCTGCTGCCAAGTGAAATGAAGACAATCTGTGATATTGACTGTTTTAAGCTCATGCTACAGCCGTGGGAAGGCCCTAAATGCTCTTGCAGTCTCTGCAGTTTCCAAGTGTGATCTCTATGTACTCCCTGTGATTTTATCAAGTATTTATTTTATGTTCCCTGCTATGTCTTATGAAAATTGATTTTACCAATGACTTTATGAATTTTATTATTTTTGTTGTATATACTTGTTGTTATTTTATCGACTAATAGCCGCAGGCTAATGTTATTGTTTTATTTTGTCGATGTAAAATAAAATTTTATCCTTATCCTTATCCTTTATCACAATTTTCTCTTTTCTTGGTGCATTTTTATCTATAATATCTGAGAGTAAAGTGTTGTGAAACCATAATTGATCATCAACATCCTCAAATACCTGGGAGACATGAAATGGGGCAATTTCTAAATCTTTTTTATAAGACTCTTCATTGAAATTTTTAAACGATCTAAAGTGTACTAGTGTTGGTTCATTGGATGGGCATGTTAATTTTGTTGCAGCACTAATGTAGTTGTGAAAGTCACTAATTCCTAAGGAAATATTTAAGGATTGTCTAATTGACTTTGGGTTATTAGTAAGAATTATATCAAGAAGTGTGGGGTTATCAATACTTTTGAAACATGTTGGATTTTTTACTATTTGCTTTAAGTCATAATTGTCACATATATCACTTAAATGGTTCAGATTTAGCATAAAGTTTAGATTTAAGTCTCCTATCACATACAGACCGGAACTAGATTGAGTAATTTACTGGTAAACCATCAAAAGAAGTCATCTTTTTCTAGAAAATATAAGCACAATAAAAATGTCATGTCTGGTCACGGAATAAAAACATTATGACATTGATTGTTTTGCACTGACCCTCGTATTTGGGTCAAAATTTGGTAAGTCTGAAATTCTTGTCTCCGGTGTTTAACAATAATGCATGGTGACAGAAAGGCACATGCAGGACCTCTTGATGTCATTTGTCATAGACAAGGATATTAGCAAAACTTCTGACACAAAAAATATGTGGAAGGTTATTTTCATCCCATCCAAAAATAGCATTGAAGTGGCCAACCCCCCTGAAAATGGCCTGTCTCCACCAACATTTTCTTTGAAAGATTGCATCACAAAAACTTGTACAGGATCCTGATTCAATTAAACTCTTCCATACATGGAGACTTGAGTATCACTCTTCTAAAATATAGTTTCTAATTTCTGAAATAATATCCTGTATAAGAGCAGGAGGTTGTTGTGTCAATGTCTCCAATATTGCGTCATTAGCGTCACACCAGTTTGATTTCTTAATAAAAATGAAAGGGATGCACATTTTGTGAGAAAACCTTGTGTCTGACGTTGTCTGAGAACCCAAGAAAATAACTGAACTATCTGTAGCTCTGTATCATTTATGTAAACCAAAATATTTGAGTGTTTCTGTTGGCATGTCGGTTGTCCTATCTTAATTTGTCATTAGCAAACGCCTTGCTGCTCTATTTTGACTGCATATTTCTGGACTAGAATTAATGTGAACATGCTTCTGGTGTTCATAGGATCATTGCATGCACAAATTGCCAGATTGCCAGTTTTGCACTGGTCCCTGGAAAGATTTTTATCTTAATTATCATTAGCATCACGCTGTCATTAGCATCACAACAAAAAATGGCTTCTTTCCTTTACCTCAATAAAATTCTGTTGCAGGTGACAGGAGTTAAAATTGTGTTCAATATATATTATCAATTAATGTTTCAACAAAATATTACACACAATTTTTGCAATTTCCTTGCATCTGACATGCTTAGTATGAATTTTGAAGCTTCTCTGAGATTACTAATAAAATATGGGGTGTCAGTGACATTTTACCATTGTCTAGCACCTGAAATATGGTTCAGCAAAGACATTGGGCCCTGGAGGGGTAGTGGAGATCATCTTTGTTATTCAGAATCCAAACTATTGGTGAAAAGAGTATTTTTGTTTCTGTTTGTAAATTTCTAGTTCAAGAAAATGTTCTATCTTAATAAGTATTGGTCGTAGAGACCTGAAATATAGCTCAATGTTTGCAGAATAGCCACTTTCCCATACGTTGGTAATACATTCTTCAGCTCTAAGTGGTGCGGATTTCAAGTTATAGGCATGATGCTAATGACACACATATTCGGTATTTAATTGACCAAAATGCATTATCTCAAAAATAATTTGTGCTAGAGACCTGAAACTTGTCCTAAAATGTGCAAGCTACCTGCCTAATCATTGGTAATAGATTATTTAGCCCTAAGTGGTCAGGATTTTTCTGTTATAAGTGTGATTTCAATGACAATCAAAAAACATCACAGCTGTAAATATCACCTCATTACAGATCAGCAAAGCATTTGGGACCCTTGGACATGACAGTGCAGTGATAGCTGATTGTTTGACCTACCCAATGCCAACATTAAAAGGCGTTTCTGGACCAAAAAAATTTTCAAAATTTTTTCAGCTGAAATTTCAAGGTTTTCAAATTTTGACCCATTTGCCCTGCTGGTCCATATTTACTCGAGGGCAACAAGGGTTAATTAAAACAATTCATGTAATACATATATAAATGTTGTATTATTGGCCCGCAATTACAGAGATAGATAAGGATTTGATAGTTCCATTGGCTATAATTATTGCCCAAAGTGAAAGACAGACTGACAAACAGAAATATTTATTTGAAGTGAATTACCATACTATTACAATGAGAAAATAACATCTAGTTCTATTATTTCAATGTCAGGAGACAAAGTGAGTTATCCAATATCACTTGATAATGCAGTTGCATTGTACACTTTATTAATGTTGGTGGCTTAAAGTTTCCTCACCCTTGAACCAATCCCAGTAGGCTATTAGGCGGCTTATGAAGTTATATGCCCCCACTATTGATGGCAAAGGGCAATGTTCCAGGACTTCCATTGTACTCTACATTCATATCACGACACAAACTATTCATGGTATGCCAACGATATTTAAAATTTCTTATATAAGCCAAGAATCAAGGTGACGGTCGATCATATCTTCTATTCAGAAATACTATTACGGCGAATCGTTCGTGCTTCAAATTTCATTTACAACTCTCATATCGTATTTCTGTAGTACGCATTGTAGTATTCATTCTTGTAGACTGTAGTAAAAACCAAATTTAAAATTTTCCTGACATTTTGTGTCATTTTATGAAGTTCATATGTCACCAGAAAGGAATTACTCGAAAACAGATTCCCATTTCAAAGCAAGCCTTTTGAAAAATACTATAATTCTGACCTTAACCTCTGTTGTATAACAATAAAAGACTCTGCGTGGGTTTCGTCTGGATACAAAGGTAATGAAAAATAAGGTCAATACACTGCCCGGGAGATATACCTCAGATTTAATCTTCATTACACAAAGGCAGTTCCAGTGATTGGGTCTCATACAGAGTAAGCAGCTGCAGTATACAAGGCAAGGATAAGTATGTTAAAATATTGGGTCAACCCTCATATATAGTATCCTGAGATTAAATTTTGTATGACTTCCATTCATCTGTTTATATTAAAGCAACTTTAATTAAATTATTCAAGTATGCATGTATATAATATAAAATTGTATCATTAATCATGGCATACAGATAAGGCCTATCCTATCATTAATCAATGTCAATGGTCGATAATAAAAAAGCTAAGACACCAGAAAGCGAAAAAATATAAATATTTTTTTCATTTCATAAGAGAACAAATAAACGATGTAACAATATGGTATTATGCGTTCCAATATTTCTTCAAGGAGTCAACAAAATGTCTAACAAATTTATAATAATTCAATGCATCTGATCTTTTAATTTCAACAAAATCATGAACTTTTAATCATAAGTTTGGAAAACACTTCCTAATAACCTATCAGAGTGACTACAATGGCCAAGTTTGAGATTGCAACACATGTGCAAGCCTTCCTTTCATTGTGCATAATGGTCAGAGTATATAAGATTAGTCAGGTCTTGATTATCCCAGACGCTAAGGGTACCTTTTATTTGACACAGCCCCACAGTGGCTTTCCTCGGATTTAAATGTAAGTGGTAAGAACGTTAGTCTTTTTGATTTCTGTTTTGTAATTTTGTTTGCTCTAATATGCTTATAATCCTAAATCTGAAGAATTGAACTTACTTAACCCAGTGTCTGTATTAGTTTATTAAATAAGCACAGTTCTGTGAGTGGTCACAAACTATGAATTGGCAAACTGAACTTCAAGATGGATCTTACCAGCAGATGAATTCAAACAACTCCAGGACAGTAACCCCTTTCCTGAAAATATTATTTGTGGTACCCTTTGATGCCATTATCTCAATATGTTCAGCAAATCAGACAAGCTCAGATAATTGGGTCAGGTCAATCTTGGTTCATGCTGGGCTTTTGAAATTGAAGTGTGCTACTTGTATGATACAATGTAACTCATGTGTCCTAATGTGTTGCAAAATAATATTTTTACAGGCGATTTCATTACCATGCGATTCTTGTCAGTCACACTTGGCTGTGAGGAATCAATGCTAAACAAGCAGTTACTACGTTTGATAAATCCAATGTGTGACGTTCTGTTGCTTCTAAACCAATCAGATTAACTAAAAATGTCATGTATTTTGTGGGTCTAGAACCCAAGAATCGTGTACTAATGAAATCACCTGTAAGCTGGCACCAGTGATTGCAACCAGGTGAGTTGAGCCGAATTTGAAATCATGTTGGTGAGGTTATCTCAGACCAGGCACACAACATTTCTCAGAGAAAAGCATTGCAGAGAAATATTATTTTTCATCTGTCAGCCTGTCTATTTACAGCAACAACTCTTTAGTATCCGAGACACTGGTTTTCTCCAAGACAATTTATCTGTTTTAGTATTAATTTTGGTCTGTCGTCACAACAAAGGGAATTCAGGGATAGTATCTTATTGGAGATATCTCTCAGGCAATGCTAATTTCAGACACACTCTGCTAATAGTGAGTATTTACTCTCCATCTCAATATGATAAGCTGACAGCTTGAGAGGAGGCTGTTTGCTTTGCCAGATTGCTCAAAAAGATACGGAGGATGGTTGTTGGGCTAGATTATTGGGATGAGGTTTCTGTGTAGATTTCACAACTGAAGTTTTTTAAGCTTTCACACAAATAAGATACATCTAAAGCAAGACAGCTTTGAAGATTTTGTTCTTGAGTCTTTTTACTTTTGGGATTATATATCCAGGATGTCTCTAAGTACTGTTATTTTTGTTCACATATAATTCCTTGGTTCTTAGTATTGTTATATTATAAGTATAAACCAATTCTATTGAATTTCCGCCATAGCAAAAATAGGTGCCTTTTGTAATTTCTGATCATTGGATTATTTTTTTCAACTATTGAAATAAGTACTTGAGAATGCACACCTTGTGCAAAAAATATATAATTAATGTACGGGGTAGTGTTAGATTAGATTTAGATTAGATTCATTTATTGGTCACATAGTGAAATTTGTTACGTTGATACATCACAGAAAAAGAGTCGCATTCAAGCGAAAAGTCAAGTTTTGGGGAAAATAGACAAATAATAATATTTAAAATAGAGTCATATGGCATTAATAATCAGACATTTAAGAGTTTGATGGATGTTGGCACAAAAGAAAGTCTAAAACGCTCTGTTCTGCAGTTCGTGGATCTGTACCGTCACCCACTTGGCATCAGGGAGTATTCATTATGTAATGGAAGGTCTGGGTCTCTGAGTATTTTGTCTGTCTGTTTGATGACTCGTTTTTTTGTATTCTTCTGAACTGTTAACCAGGGAGTGGTCTATCCCAATAAGTCGACGGCATGTTTTTCTGGGTTTATCCAATTCTTGCTTGAGGTAGTTGGATATTATTCCATGGAATGCAGTGTTGGTCTAAAATTAACAAATACTCATGGACTAATACTTCTTTATTACTCATTTTCCCTTCAGCACTCAAAGACGATGCTTCCAATGTCTGGCCAGTATCAAATCAACATCGTGCCTGGAGTACCTGCTGATGAAGTTAAAATGCTTAACAAGAAAACTTTTTTAAAAAGGAATACAGACGATTTCTGAAGGAAATTCAGGTTGTTGTAAATTCGACCCCATCTGCATTTTATCACCGATAAACCCAAAAAAAGTATCCCGCTCCACAACCTCGCATCCGCATTTTATTATAAAATCCCGTGGCCCGGCATTCTGCAAATTTGTCCTGTCCTCATTTTACCAGGTAGGACGTGAGCGCCCGCTCTGCTGACGTGTCTGGCCTATAGTCGGGAGGCCTGTGCTTATGTAATCATTTTTTAACATAAAGCAAAAAAACCTTAAGTTTGAGCAAAAACCTATATTTTTTATTTTTTGGAACGTCATGGGCCTGATTTAAAGAAAGTCAGCATAAGAAAATTTATGTTCCACTTGCTTCAAGCCTTGACATCTAAAAATTAAAGTGTCATCCTAAAACGCTATTGCAGTTTTAGCCAAATCAGTCTTTCCGTGTAACAGTGCCTGTCTTTGTCTCTATTCTGTTACCTGGTGATGCATGTTTTTGGGTTTTATCCTCGTCAGCGCTTCAATAACTCGGGCTTGATTTGTCTTCAGTCATTTTCTCATATTTTAAAGTAAGTCTGTGTTTGGTGAAGAAATGTAGGCCTTATTTTGTTTACCCATTTGTAAATTAGAAAATGAAATGAGTTTCTTAGAGACAGTGCATTTCACTATATTTGAAATTTTACTTTTTTGTTGTTTTTTTTTATAAAGAGGACACTGAAAGGTTTTGCAAACTGAAGCAGCATTATCAAGTATAAGTTGTTAGCGTGTTAGTCTTAAGTGTCCAATGTGACATTTGTGAATCATGACATATTGTTGATGGTGATGATGAATCAGATGTTCAGATACTAAGTCAGATCTTAATTTTTAACCCATAATATTGATAAGCAGAAATATGTAGTTCCTGGTCGTAAAGAAGGCTTTTATACTTATGCTACCTTCAGTGGAAACATGTCACTAGTTTTAGAAATTGAGAATTTAGTATTTCTGGCACTTTGCATCTCAAATTTTACATTCTGTCTACAATTCTATGCATAATTATTTGTAACATTTTTCTCTTTACTGTGCAGCCATTTTTTTTATACAGACTTCATTTCACTAAATAAATGGCCTAAACTGACCAATAAACTTTTTTTTTAATTTCAACTTTCTGCTTCTTTACAAAGACTGCTCTATTTTCAACAATGCATAATATTCCTACTCAGCTTTGGCATCAGACCACTCAGCAAGTTGAGCATCTTAAAAGTTCAACCAAATAACTGATTTAGCATTAGAAGTGTACTTCCCCGGCTGTTTCTTGCTGGTTTTTGCCTCTCTGTCCAGCTAATCACTGATAGAGCATACAGACCTTTCAGCATCAAGGCCATTTTTCACTATAATCTTCAGATACAGTCTCCTTAAACCCAAATGATATATTCTCTTTCAGTAGGAGAAAGCCTCCAGTTACAGTACATGTATTGAGAGTTAGGAAAAATCCTTGTCTTGATTTGCATTGGTAACTTTTAAGAGAAGAAAGATTCTCAGCATTCCATGCAGTTTCACACCTGAAATTTTTTCTGAACAAAAAAAAGTGACTTCTTCTCTCAAGTAAGACTATTCCTAGTCATCATCATTTGTCACTAGTTGTCTGTGTAACTTTTGCTTTTCCTGGGGTAACTGTTGTCACAGGCACTTTCATTAGTACGCGATTCTGAGGTTCTTTGCCAACTAAATACATAGCATTTTTGCTTAATCTGATTGGTTTAGGAACAAAAGAACGTCACACAGCTAATATATATCAAACGTAGTATGGGCCTGCATTGCATTGATTCCTCACAGACAACTGTGAATGACCAAAATCGCATGGTAATGAAATCACCTGTAATCTACATGGTCGAAGTCAGTTGATAAAATCAGGTGAACAATGCTAACAACACAGCAGTTCAAAAAGATGCTTGAGAATTCAATGTCACGAAAGGCATGCACCACACAATTAAGCAAGGGGGCATTGAAGAAGGAAAGAAAGAAAGTGTTGGGGGAAAAACTGAATTTTTAAAGAGTCCTGGGGATTGGTGCAATGTCACTTGGCAGAGGTAGATGTCAACTTGATCATTCTCTCCTCAGAGAAACAGCTTACCGATACTTTTATTTTCAGAGCTACACATGTATATATGCAAATCAATTTTTTTAGGGTATTGTCCAATATTCATGATACCAATTTTTTGCATTAAGATGTCAGTCACAGTCAATACATTGTAAATTGTTTGTTCTGTCAAATTACTGACAAAAAATTATTAGATCCTGTCTTATCTCCTTGTTTCTCTTCTTGAATAATCCTCTGTTTTCTTCTTTGATGTTATAATATATCATTACTAAAAAGAGTACATAGCAAACAAATGGATATGATTAATACTCTATTTGAGAGTTACTTGTTCATCAGGGACATCTTTATCCAGTATTGAACTGTCGGTATTAACAGATACACTATTTATCTAGAAATTGAGCAAGTACAACATATATTTATACTCTTCAAGCTAATTTCGTGCCATTACTGCTGTCTCACATGTGAAGATAGAATTATTGTGGTGATGTGAATGTTACTTGTTTGATAAGCTTGTCAAAAACTTGTCAGTAAACCTATAGACTTTCAGGAAAGCTATAAAAAATGTATCCACACAGAGTACCATGCAGTCATATGAAACTAAATGTTAATGATATTGTAATAAGTAAATATGTTGATCAAATCAATTTAGACATTAGTAAACTTTGCCTGAACGAAACTTGGTGAAAGTCACAGGGAATATTTCTCAACCCAATCCAATGATTATGTCAAAAGGATACACTGCTGGGCTCAAAAGTTTTTGTGCTACTGTGAAATAACCTACCTGCGAAATTTCGTCAGATGCGGTGTATACCTCCAATGTAACTACTGTGATTTGACAAACCTACTGCATGTTACCTCATGATTGGACATGTCTAATTATAGGTGTTATAAACACAGACAGCAAACCAAGCAGTGAGAAGCCCTTTTACATTTTTTGTCATGAACATGACATATCTATAACAACAAACTAATTCTGGCTTGCTTATTGGATTATTACAATGTTCATGAGCTTGTGAACATTATAGGAATAGTGAGAAGTTGAGTGTCTAATGTTTTCATACAGTGTTTTTGTACACTTCTATTATATGATCCCAAATCTATGTAAACTTAGGCTATATTTGACCAATTTCCTGAAGGAAGTGGGATATGATCCAGGTGTGCTTTGGAGATGGTCCCCAATCATTCAACCATGACCAGTGAATGCCATGGTCATGGTTGAGTGGCTGCTACCTCTCTGGAGTAGCTATATGTATCAAGAGAGGCAAACATATACTTGATTTGTAAATTGTACTAACAGATACCTCCTCTGTGGTATGAGTACCCTCCTAATATTGGAGGTCAATTAGGAGGGTACTCCTGTTATATAGGGAAAGTAACTCTGCAAGTCCAACTTGCCTGTGGCCCCCTCCTGAAACTGTTGCAGCTACACCACTGCAGTACACGATTATTGATGACTAATAGCACTTGGCTGGGTATTTTGTCCCATTAGTTAGGGACCTTCAATGTAAAGCTTTCATCATTTGGAGCTTGTAACACAGATCTGAGATGGTCCCTACAAAAGCAGCAGAAATTGATTCCAAAATTGGAGACAGGTGTGGCTGCAGTTCTCTTTATTCAATTAGCTATTTCAAAAAGTCTGTCACGATTTTTCTCATTGTGAACCTTAATTGATTAAATTCATTAATTGTCTGGCAGGAGAGCTTATGTAACAATAATTATTCTTAAAATATATTTGCTGATGTGCAAATCTTTATCACTAAAAAGGTCTTATGCTACATTCTCACGGCGGCTCCCGGAGAACTATTTAAATCGGCGTCGAAGTATTTCCTGGTAATTTGGATGAATTTGGGTGATCCGCCGTCGACTTTTCACATCCCCCCAGGGGAAGTTTTTGTTCCCCTCAGCGGTTCCTAGAAATGGAAAAACTGCGCCGTGGATGTCAAAAAAGATTCAACAGGTACAAACTTTTTTTTCAAGACGGCGGAACAGAGCCCAAAATTTTCTTGATTTTTGGATGTCCGGCGTGGATTTTTTCAGTGAGAACGCCTCAAAAATATCTCCGGCGGGATATTAGGACATCCCCTGCCCCTGAGGGGACCTCTCCTGCCCCCGCGGGGACCTTTCCTGCCCCCGCGGGGACCTTTCCTGCTCCTGGGGGGACATTTGAAGCCTCGCCGGCAGTTTTTGACATCCCGCCGCGGTGAAATAGGTTCACTGAGGGGCAGTTATAGGTTCCCTGAGGGGTACTTTTTATATCTCGGGGCGATATAAAAGTATTCCTCAGGAGGAGGAAATTCCTTTCCCCCGGCGAACTTTTGGGGACGGCGTACAACTTTTCTTCCCCGCAGTGAACAAAAAGAACCCCGCCGTGATATGCTTTTAATAATTAATAATTATGTAATGGTTTTATAAACATTGTATGTCGCCGGGATAGTCATTTTTTTCCTAGAATTCAACTCAAGCTACCCCTCAGTGGCAAAAAAGTTCTTCGTAACGTGCCGTGAGAACTGGGCATTAGAAAGATCAATTCAATATCATTTTGAATGTAAATGAGAGCCTATTTTTGGTGTAAATGGAAACAGATGCATGAAACACAGATATGACTAACCATCTAACATTACAATTATTGTGTATTTACGTAATATATATATATATATATTTATCTGAGAGGCCAATTCGACCAAACAATACGTCGTTGAGAAGCAGAAGGTATGTATGTATGGTCAGAAGTTAAATTCAGTTCAAAATTGTATTTCACAAGAGCAACCACTGTAAAGTATCAATGTAGTTCATGGAGGATCTAGGGTAGAGAGCTGAATTGATAGTTCAGATTACATTTTAAAACAAGATGGAAGTTCCTATTTGAGTGCATAGGCCGCTACCACCTAAGTCAAGAGTCAACAAAAGTATGTGAACATATAGAACTATCTCGTTAATGTGCTCCGTAAAGGTCCGTTGAAGTTTAAAGGGGTAAATTCGCAAGTTTGCAGATTAATCAAACAACTCTATGGGGATTATAACAGTTGTCTGTTTTGGATGCTCATGAAACCACCATTTAGTCAGATTAGACTGGTGATTGCCAATGATAGATCATTGGGATACCAATAACTGTGATGCTAAGTTTTACTGTAAGCCCATTGGCTGGCAAGCTGTGATGATGTGGTTGCTGGGGCTATCCCAAGATAAAATGCTTACTCTGACGCTGTGCTGAAACTGTGATGCTCATTTTTGTTGGATCCACATTGGCTAGAAGCCGGGGAATCTGACCCAGTTTAAAATGGCAGCTTGTAGTAATGTTATTTTACATATATTGCAATGCTAGAGAATAGAGTCATCTCTGTCATTAAACTTCAACAGCGCAAAAAAGAATTTGAGATCCGAAGTAATATATTACGAGTTCTGTAAATGGCCTGGTCCACTTTGACTACATACACAGTTCCAAGTGGTTTTCTAAAGCTGACAGAAATTTTATTTTTGATAAATAGATTTTTCTGAGACATGTGCTTTCTTCAATCAATGTTTGATGAAACAGGTAATATTCAAGTAGCTCCACCATACGCACCCATGAGAATATCAACTTTTAGCAGATTCAAAACAAACAAATCTCATTTGGGAATTTTCGAGCAATTTTATTCGCCACATTGCCTTACACAAAATATATAATCTGATGATAAATAGGGGCTTGTGTTAGCATATATATGTAGGAAATAACCACTACATAGGTCATATACATGTAGCTTCATAAATGTACACAAGTATCATCTAACCACCACTGGCTAACTACTGCTGGTAATATGCATTTAAATGAGTGTATGTACCACACTATGTAATACACAACAATAAATATTATAACACTCACTTCAATCTAGTTGGTGATTCTGATAATAGTTCTCTTTCATTTCATACATTTCTGATTTGTTAAAATTTTCAATATATGCCCTCCTTAACAAGGTCAATCATATAAATCCAACTCAAAGAACAAAACAGAATGTCAAAATAACCATAATCGTAAAATGTTATAATAATAATGGTATTCGTTAAAGCTCTCGACATCATAGAATCAAGCTGTATGCACAATCAAATATCTGGTAAATAATCATAAGAAATATTAATAATGATATGAATGCAAACAATTACAACATTGTTACCAAAATAGAACTTAATCAAACCAAATGCGAAACAAGATATTCTGCTTCGAACCAAGTCATAAATCACCGATTGTTCAAATTGTAAAGGACGACTGTAACTTACAATTGCAAATAACAATTCCATGGGACTTAATCATTAACAATCACAACAATAACAATCTTCCTGCAGGAGAGGTGGAAAAACGATTTCAGGTAAAAATCACTTTGCAACGATAACAAATTTTACACTTTCAATTAACAACTATTGAACTTTCTACAAAACGAATGCGATACAAAAGCAACGGGGTTTAATGGATGCTTTTATAACACGTCATGGCAATATAACAACTCTTTTGTACAATATATGGCTACCATATATAACTTCAATATTATAATATGCTCCACTCAGTTACTGAGACCAACAATGTATCCATTGGCTTCATTTTAGCCAATAGAAGTCAAAAATAACTTTTCTGCAAAGTAAAATTTTACAATTTTTTAACTCAAACACTAGACCTCAATCTTAAAAATTTATATTGCACTTTGTTATGCAAGATACAATACAATTTTTCTATAACTCCAATCTATCTATTTATTCCTTAGTCATCCATATTCTATAATTGTTAAAAAAAATGATAAATAATTTTGATATACTCTATTCACTATATAACAATAATTTATATATTATTTATTTGACACCTACTTTGTAGCGATCAACCATCTTTCAACTCAGCTTATCACACGGTGTGCCCAGCTCACCAAAGAATTAGAAACATCTAGTTATAAGAAATTTAAGAAGTAAGTACTTCATGCCTTGTTAATCTGTACAATCTGTAAGTTGTAGAATCCAATAATTTCAATTATAACACTGGAATATTTTCGATTGTCTGTGTATAATACAATTTACAAGATTTACAAGAACAGTGGGAAGGTACACACTGCACAATGAATATGTCCTACCACTACACAATATGTATGGTATGTATAATTCATGTATGGCCTTATTTACAGTTTGTCAGTAATTTACAGTATGGGCCAGGATTCTCTAAGCATACTTTTTTCCTGAATAACAACCAAATTGCTATCTAAGGAAGTCTCTGTCAAAAATACTGAGAGATGTGAATTACATGTGTACTTGAATCATATTGATGAATGTGTTTTAGTCATACATGATATTTGACTATACAATTAAGCAACAATGTATGTCACTTCTAGGTGATGTATATTAATGCAATAAAGAAAAAGTGATTATAAATTCTCCAAAGCATGACAGTTGGTATACATCTTCTTGACACATCTTATGACATACCCGGGATGTCGGCTCTTTCCAGTACGTTCGTTTATCGAAGGGAAATGCTTCTAATTATTGCATCAAATCAAGTCTGAAGTTGAAATTATTTCTGTCAAAGTTATGTCATTGTGACTTGGTTCATGATTTTTCTTTTTCCATTTTGCCAATTTTCATTGTCATTTGAGTATCAATATGTTGTCTATTCTATTGTTTCTTCGACATAAAATTCCATGATGTAATCCGTCGTCACGTTTCACCATATTTGATAATGCTATTGTCTTTTCCGATAACACTTGCAACAACCATCATGATAACAATTGTCCATTGTTCATTCAATGTTCATATTGTCTTTTGTTCTTTCACTGCTGTTGTGATTAATTATTCTTTCAACTTGTGCCATTCTGCAATTTGCTTCCTCGGACAATTCATCACTTCGTTCCAGTGGTGTGATTCCGGTCCTTGAAATTTTGTCCCCACCTCCAGACGGCCAATGATTTCATTCTTGGTCATGCGGTCCCAGTCCAGGACCAGGAATTCCAAGCTGATGTTTTGCAGACCTTCATTGCATGGAACATCGAACAGGAATGATTCGTTGAAAACTGGGTTCAGGGTCCTCTTTTTGACGTGCGTCTTCTTCTTGGCGATTCGCTGGCCATTGTACAGAAGGTAGATCTTGACGTACGGATCTGCAAAACATAAAGGGAAGCAAGATTATTATTTGTTTGTTTATCTTTTAATCTTCAGACATGAAGCTTAATATTTTCAAAGAAATCAAGAAAAGCAATCTGGATTTGTGCGTTGGGAACAGTTGGCTCAATCCAATCAGAGTCAAACCAAATAAATGTGAAAAGAAAATTTAGAAAATAAAAAGAAATTCTGTGCCGATACTGTTGGATTGATTTATGAAATGGCGAAAACAAGGAGGAATCTCCTCATTGCAATATGACCGAATATATTTCATTTCAAACTTTTTAAAAAATCGACTGTGTCTTCTAGTATACTTAAACTTTTAAAATCAGAATGGACGATATAACTCAAGCTGGAAGCACGATTTAATTTCAAGACCAGACATAGTTTAATTGGAAAGTGGGAGTCACTGTTCGCATATGTCATAGTGACACTTTAATGCGACCAACGAAAGTTATTAACACGGTTTTATTCCGTGAAAGGAAGAAACTTTAAACGTGAAACATAAGATTTCCTCAGAAAACATGCAGTTTAAATTGGTATGAACAATACAGAACGAGAAGAGCATCTGCTTTTCATATATGTGAATAATAAGATTGTCCTTTTCTACATTGTACATACTGTTTTTTTTTTTTCCTTTTCTAAAAGTTAAAGTGAACTAATGCGTCCAATGTCGTCTATGTGATTATAATATTATTATTCTTAAAATGGATGTGTGGTGCTTTTCACATTCTACACTTTAAATTTGATAGGTTTGATTATCTTTCAAATCCTTTTTAGCTGCAAGCATTAAGATGATCAGCAATATGATAAAATTTATTTGAAGCCTTTTAAAAAGATTTTTTGACAATTGACACCAAAAGGGTATCTCTAAGATATTCAAAACCCTTTCTATTTTCAGCCTTTGTTCTTAATCCCTACCATCACAACAACTGCCTTCTATTTCCTATTGTTAAAAAAAGGCTGCTCTCTGCATGAAGTCAATATTTGCCTTTGGCATTAGTCCTTGAAAATCTGGATTAACACTCGAAATACCACTTTTGGCACGCCCACACACTGAGTGTCGTATTGAATGCAATGAGCCTCTGTGAAAATAAATGTAATATCCGCAATGTTTTATGATGGTCGCTAGGCAGTCACACACTTCTTCATTAAGTCCATTGGACTTTTGAATCCTGTTAGACCTATAGTTTTCGACATTTCTTTTTCAAAAGATTGGAATATGGTTTATTCTGGCACAAAGATGTATCTGAAGCAGTGTGCACCCATGTCTATTTACCTGAACTCATCTTGATTGACGTGGGTGTGCATCATTCATTACCATGGTGATGGCATAAACCATCAGGTGTGAATAGAATACACCTGCCATTGTTCAGGTAGGGACACAAGAATTACCAGCATCGTGATGATCTCATAATATTTTCATCAACGGTATGGGAAGCTTGGGTTGCACTCGAGTAAAGAGTAGCATACTACATGGCATGGCAAGCTTTCACCAGTAAGATTCTGCCAGATAAATTGTGGATTTTTCGTTGCTGATTATTATAATCACACAAGTGGCCCATAGACATCCAACATAATTTTCAGTCTGCATAGTTTCTTGTAGGCCTTCTATGAGTTTTCTTTTGGCTCATTTGATTTAGTTTAGCAAGGCATTTCTATATCCATCTGACTGAAGCACGATGAGTCCACAAAGGCTACCAAAATTCCCACATATTTAACCAAAAGGATATCCAAAATAGCCAACCACTGTTCAGTTACAGTATCCTACCGTTTAGGATAATTGAACCTACCGGAACGTTCAATGATGGATTTTAACTCAACTTAGATTTAAAAGCACTGAAAAAGTTCTCAACAGTGCTCAAACTGGCCAAACTAGTCAAACCTAACTGTGACCGAGAAAATAAAAGCTCCAGTTTTCTAATGGGGAATCTATCATAACTGGTAGGTTTACACATCATTCACCTCTGTCTGGTTTTGGGCATTCATATATAACAGCATCTACTGCGTCCTACGCACTAAGTTTAACTACAAGTCGTCCTAACCAGATTCAGAATTGTTGGAAAATGTGGGAGTCTAGATTTATTATTGACTTCCTTTGGCCTGACTGATGCTAGATTTGGCAAGCAATTAAACCAACGTCAGATGTAATAGCCAAAGCGACAACCACATAGGGAAAACTTTCAACAAAATTGGCCCAACTTAACAAACCTCGTAGGAGTAAAACATCTTTCAACTCGCTTGGATTGAGAATGTCATATTATGAGACTCGGCAAAATAATTTTGAAAGATAACTTCTTGAAACTAAAAAAGAGTCGATCATTTTCGAACCGCTTAGACTCTTTGGAATTGAAAGATTCTAGGAGCTCTTCTAGTTGCTGGAAAATAGAATATGATGCACTGAAAATACACTTAGCGCAGAAGAACTTTGGTCGCAAAAGGCGAGTCTGTCTTATAACAAGGGGTTTTGTCATGCAGAGACCACTGTATGACAGTGTATGTTTCAATTATTTTCTTTGAGATATTATTTTTAAAACCAAAGAAACTAGAGGAAAATTCTGTGCATTTTGCAACACTCGGAAAAAAAAGTTAGATAAACTTGGTTTTTTTTTTTTAAACAAATGGTTTTTAGGATAGAGAATTGGTTTTTCCAAGCACCGACACCATTCATTCATAACAAACAAATAACAGTATGGTACGTAATTCCTCAAACCCAAATGGAGTGATTAGGAGAACAAGACAAAAAATGTCAGCGGTATTGCAATAACCTGGGCTATAAATAGCCGTAGGTTAAAAATCAATTTGTATGGGAATTATTTTTTAGAGCAATGCTTTTCTGGAGTCCTCTAAGTTATTAAGCTTATAACAACAACATCAAAGAACATTAATGCTACATCAGATTAATTTCATCTTGAAATACTTACCAGAGAGACCTGTGATGTCCATCTTGGGCAAGTTCCTTGCCTTGAGGACCACCACTGTCAGTCTGTTGGCTGCTGGCTGATAGCACAGTGAGATGAGGAGCTCCCCTCTGCCATGGCTGTGGATCTGAAAAGATAAAGAAGAAAAACAATCAGTTGAGGGTCAGAAACAAACCTTTGATGACGCATAAGACGAATATCAATTTTGATTTACAATGAACGTGATATCGCAATGGTGAATAGCATTGATGAACTACTTAAAAGGAACTTTTTTGAAGCACTAGGTGTTATTTAAAGTTCAATGAATCTTTTGGTAACTTGTTGAACATTTTGAGCTCTTCCAGTTGCTCAAACAGAAAAATGAGTCATGATGCCACACCTTATCAAAAATACCTTTTGGTATTTGTTGAGAATGGCCATGTCCCAGAACAACCAGAGACAAGTAAGTTGGCGAGCTAATGCCCCCATGCCTATAAAATAATAACTACACATCCTATCCTTTCTATTGAAATAAGTACATGTTTTGTCATTGAAAATTACTTTCGTTTTGATAAAGATGGAGAGAGGATGACACCAATCGCAGTAACCATTAAACTTTATATGAAGTAGTCACTTCAAATTGCATACATAGTATAACTGGACAATAATAATAATTGATGTTTGCGTGTGTAATTTTTTTTCTTTGCTATACAATATAACATTTACACTATTTGATGATTGTTACATCGTTTATGTTGTTTACTAAATTCTAAGGTTACTTATTTCCAAATATCATCTGAACAACTTATAAAATTGGATAACGACCAAAAGTATTCAGCCCAAATGAAATTTAGCATTAACTAAATCACCATTATTTCATGCCTGAAGGCGAAATTCATCGGTCAGGCAAAAGGAACTTAGTAATTGGAACTGCTTTGTTCAGTTCCTGGGGATATTTTATGTGGCAAAACTTATTAACTGAGTCAGGCTGAACCGTCAACAATTAACTTGGCAAATGCTGGGCAATTTTTTCAGCGTCTGTGCTAAATTGCTGTTTTTTTGGGACTACATTTTAATTCATTACAAACATCGAAACCAAATGTAAATGATTTATAATGTCTAATTAAATTTAATTTGGTTTCGAAGGGTCAAAGTATAATGATATAAAGTTTGTTTCATTTTTATTTCCTGTGTTGACATCAAGCTCTGACGAAATTAAGTTAGCCTTTGGGGAAATTTAACATGCTTCAGTAATTGCAATATACGTTAATTGTTAGCGCTTGCTGCAACGGCATCCATAGCACTCATTGTAAAAGTACTTGAATGTGTTATTTGCTTCGGCTTTTCATGGGATTTGCACATTCTGAGCTGCGGTATTGAGCAGGGAGCTCTTGTTTGGCCAGCACTGAAAAGGCAGAGTTGTTTATCTAGCATGATTGAGGGCAAATGCGTAGGCAGGGACACTGTATTTTTTGTCCGTGTCCATTCTATCTCGTCTATAGGGACAGATTAGGTATCAAAAATGACCTAAGCCTTCAGGAGGCTATTGCTCACCGTCAGACATTCGCGTGTTGAATTTCTCTACGGAATTGCTGAACGCAAAAATTCCAAAAGGTTGCCTGTATCTAGTTTCTATGCAATTGCGAAATACATCAGGTAAAATGTAACATGGTCCAAATTGCAAACATCAACAATTTAACATTTATGAACGAAAGACTTTTTCTTTTTTAAAAATGTAGGCTTAATCGCCAGGTTTCAAATTGCTTTAAAAAAGTTACATTTCTTGAGAAACAAGTGTCATTTCTCAGTAAACAATGTAAAAAATTCAAAAATTGAAATTGTTATGCAATGTTTAATGTTTGTAACAGGGTTTGGAAATGGCCAATTTATCCAGGACAGCCAAAACAGTAAAGTGTGTATTATGGTGTTTCAATGGATAGTTTTCCACTGACTTTACAAGTAGCTTATTACCACTAAATTATACACTAATAACAGTTCCGTACATAGATCTTATCAACTAGAATTACAATAATCAAATAACTAGGTTAATGAGTGCTCTTCTTGATTACTTACTCTCCTTGAGTACAAGTAACAAGGACTCTTAATCATGCTACAAGAAATGAGTATACAGACGATGTGGGCCAAGAATAATAGGGAGGGTTGGATCCTCTTGTATTCCTAAAAGACAACTGACAAGAACGGGGAGAATATAGCCCAGAAATGTTTGTTGCTGTTTTGTGAATGTTTGTAATCTTGCTCACATCCATGTTCACACTTCAACCAGACGTTTTCAAAACCTGACTCAAAATTAATGTCTGTGCTTCCAACAAACTGTGAACATTGTGGAAACTTTGTAAAACTTCAAGTGAAGTTTGCAAATATTTCTATATGGCGAAGCGTGGGATCCTTCATCTCAGCTTTTATCTTGTCATGATGAATTGTTGTGTACAACATACTAAAATCCGAGGTACTGATACATTTAGATCTAGATTCTTCATTGATTATTGACAGATATTCTTTCAGCTGCATAGAATTATCAAGTATCCACATCCTGTTATACTGTAGTGTTGTGTTTTGTGTGGTGTAGTCTGAACATGCTAATTGCTGAAGGGAGAAGGAAGGCATATACCCCCCCCCCCATTGCAGGCCTCCCCCAAGATCCGCAAGGGAGATGAGAGATGATACATGTACAGTGCACGTATAGGTTACCTCACTTAAAGCCACCCACGACAGCTACCACTCCTTCATCCGACATAATATTATGTCTATTTCACCTGTACAAAAACAATGATTAATGGATATTCAATATCTTCAACATAAAATTCACTATTTGCTACTCTTTCTTTCTCCATATTTTCTTATAATCAAATCGTGACTCTGACCAATCATGCATAGTGTATATTATATATCATTAGACCCTCGCCTCCTTTGTATTTTTGCACAAAAAGTATGGACATGTATTCTTTGCATTAGATGAGAGATGTTTAATTTTGTTGTATTCTAATTGGTGTGATGTATGACAAATTTTGTAAATGACATTGTAAATGCAGTATGGATATTTTATATCATTCCTACTGTATACAGTTATTATCATATGAATATTATAATATAATGGTATGTGTATTTTATGTCAATCATACTGTATATTTCATGTAGTTCTGTATATTATCATTGTTTACAATGATTTGCTATTGTGTATGATTGTTTACATTAACATTGCATGGTTATTATGTAACACCAATTAGCACTGAATTGCTATCCTATTAGGATTACATAATCAGTTGATAAACAATTGTTTTGACATTGTGACCCAGTTAAGTTGTTTATTTGAACGTGGAAACAAATGGAATGTTCTGTAGAAGAAATAATATTTCTGGAAAACACTGGATAATGAGTCATGCATCCCAGAAGGACTGGAACTTGCTAGAAGGTTTTGATGCATATAAATATGCCTGGGAGCTGACATAGTCAGTCACTTTCTACCAAATCGCTGAACGGTGTATATCATAGACTGGACATTGAGGATCACCCTGTTGGGCACTACTACACTGGATATTATACTGGATTTACAGGATTACACCATACAAGGACTCAGGACTCTGGATTATTTTTACACGGACGCTATTTTCAGTGGATTATAGTTCACACGGACTTTATTGGACATTCCGCAATACCAAAGGACCTCTGGCTTCCGGAACTTTCTCTATGTACATTCAGCCATAGGATAACACAGATAAGTGGTTAAAAATATTCTGGGTCACAATTAGTTAATTTTGAGTAAATTTAAAACTTGTGAATATTGTAACTGTAAATATTTTTTGTTGTTGTTTTATTAAAATTGTAAACTTTAACTATCTGTGTTTGTTGTTCATTGCTGCTGACCCGTAACATAAATTGGGGGCTCGTCCGGGATCAACCTAACTTTTGGCATTTAATTTTTCTTGTGAAATTTCTCAAAATTCTGAAATTTTGTAATACTTTCTGGAAATTTCCATCATGACTTCAGCAGCAGTGAAAAACTTTGTGGACACACCAAGTGTTGAAGGTTTGAAGGCTTTAAAGAAGCCTGAGTTACTAGAATTGGCTGAACATTTGAAATTAGATGAAGTCAAAGGTTCCTGGAGAAAACCAGTTATTGCTAGGAAAATAGCTATGTTCTATGCAGATGAAGATGTATTTACTGAAGATGATTTGGATCTATTTCCGGATCCTTCTGAGAGGAAACCTTTGTCGGAGGGTGAACTTAAACTCAAAATGTTGGAACTAGAATTGCAAAGGCAAAATGCAGAATTAGAACGTCAAAGAGAGGAAAGAGATATTAAATTAGAGCAGGAAAGGTTAAGATTACAACATGAGGCAGAACAAAAGGAAAGAGAAAGAGATTTAGAGAGATTGAGAATTCAGGAAAGGGATAAGGAAAGACAGCATGAGTTAGAGAAAATAGAAAGAGGAGCAGTAAGGAGAGAAAATCCCAATATGGGTGACACATTTGTTGCTAGTAGGGAAGTGAGATTAGTTCCTCCATTCCATGAAGTTGAGGTAGATAAATACTTTCAACATTTTGAGAAGGTAGCTGAGAGTTTGTCATGGCCACAAAGGTACTGGCCATTGATGCTTCAAAGTGTTATTAAGGGTAAGGCTCAGCAAGCCTACTCTGCTCTTTCAGTTACTGATGCTGCTAATTATGAAACTGTTAAGAATGCTATTCTCACTGCCTATGAATTAGTTCCAGAGGCTTATAGACAAAGATTTAGAAATCTTAAGAAGACTGATAGCCAGACTTATGTAGAATTTGCTCATGAGAAGGAGGTATACTTTGAAAGGTGGTGCACTTCTCGGTCCGTTGAAAATGATTTCAAGAAATTGAAGGATCTTGTTCTTGTGGAGGAGTTCAAGAGATGTGTCAAAGATGATTTGAAGTCTTATCTTGATGAGAGAGATGCATCTACTCTACAGAGTGCTGCTCGCTTGGCGGATGAATACGCTTTGACTCACAAGTCTAGATTTGGTTCGAGTGCTAAGGGTCCATTCCATAGGAATAATGGTGGTAAATTCTATAGTTCCCAACAGTCTCAGTCCAGTGATGGTAAAGATAAGAATAATGCAGGCAAGAGCTTTGGCAAAAGCCAACCTAAAGACCAGGCAACTGGTCCCACCTGTGCATATTGTAAGAAACCAGGTCACTTAGTGTCTGATTGTTATTCCTTGAAGAAAAAGAAGGAGAAGGAAGCCTTGCCTAATGCACTTGTTAAATCCTTTCAAGAGACACCTGTTGTTAAATCAACATATCCAAGTGGATCTTCTTGTCCTTCGTTTGCCAAAAAGGCTCTTTTGTCTGATGGTTTGAGGGAAGAGTTCTTTCCTTTCGTGTCAGAGGGATTTGTTTCTCTAAATGAGAGTTCTTCTCCTGTACCCATTCGTATTCTACGTGATACTGGGGCATCTCAGTCACTTTTACTAGCTGGTGTGTTGCCATTTACGGATGAGTCGGCCACTGGTGAATTTATTCTTGTTCAGGGTATTGAAGAGAGGATTGTTTCTGTACCTCTGCACTCTTTGTTCTTGAAGTCAGACTTAGTTACAGGACAAGTTAAAGTGGGGCTTAGGTCAAGTCTCCCTGTTAAAGGTGTTTCTTTGTTGCTAGGCAATGACTTAGCTGGTGGAAAGGTTGTCCCCTCTGTTGAAATGTCAGTAAAACCTGTGTCTGAGGAAGTCCCTCTTGATTCTGACATCTTTCCTTCTTGCGCCGTGACGAGAGGAATGGCTAGAAAAGCTAAAGAAGAGGAGGACCGTGTGCAAAATAGCACTTTGTCTCAACGAGACCATGACTCGGAAGAGAGTCTTGATTCTGATGATTTGTCAGATACTTTTATCAAACAATTGTTTGATCAGGACCAAGGAAGTTCCCAGAAGTCAGTGAACCTTGGATCCAGCGGAAGTCCGCCCATGTCTACAGATGTGTCTTCGGCGACACCCAAGTCTACCAATGTGTCTTTGTCAAGACAACAATTGATCCAGGAGCAGGTCAACGACCCAACTTTGTCGGATTTGAGAGAGAAAGCTCTCCCTCCTGATGAGATAGCCAAAGTGCCTGTTGGTTATTTCCTGAAAGATGGGGTACTTATGAGGAAATGGAGACCCCCAGATGTTCCTGCAAATGAAGAATGGACCGTCCTCAATCAAGTTGTGGTTCCTGAGATCTACAGAGATGAGATTCTATCTATGGCCCATAGCCAACCCCTTGGAGGTCATCTCGGTGTGAACAAGACTGTTCACAGAATTTTAAAGCAGTTCTTCTGGCCCGGCATTCGCAAGGATGTCTCTAACTTCTGTCGGACTTGTCACACTTGTCAAGTCATTGGTAAAAGCCAGTTAGATCCTGCCAAAGCACCATTACAGCCCATTCCAGCCATTGGTGAACCTTTCTCAAAGGTGATCATTGATTGTGTGGGACCTTTACCAAAGTCAAGGACAGGTAACCAGTACTTGTTGACCATCATGTGTGCTGCTACCAGATTTCCTGAAGCTGTACCTCTACGCAACATCAAGGCAACTACCATCGCCAAGGCCCTAATCAAGTTCTTCACAGTGTTTGGATTGCCCAAAGAGCTTCAGTCAGATCAAGGCAGTAACTTCATGTCCGGAGTGTTTCAGCAAGTTGTGTATGAGCTGGGCATCAAGCAGATTGCTTCCAGTGCTTACCATCCGGAGAGTCAAGGAGCATTGGAGAGGTTCCATGCGACGCTGAAGACAATGCTTCGATCCTATTGCCAGGACAATGAGAAGGACTGGGATGAAGGTGTTCATTTGGTGTTGTTTGCTGCAAGGGAAGCAGTTCAAGAGTCCACTGGATTCAGCCCATTTGAACTTGTGTTTGGACATCAGGTTCGTGGTCCTTTGTCTTTGCTTAGTGAGCAGTGGTTGGACAAGGATTCAGATGTTAGTCTTTTGGATTATGTTTCCAGGTTTAAGGAAAGACTTTACAGGGCTTGTGAACTCGCTAGGGAGAATCTTGAGTCTTCTCAGAAGAAAATGAAAACTTGGTATGATCGCAAGGCTAGAGCTAGAAAGTTTAAGACAGGAGATAAAGTTCTTGTGTTGTTTCCAATGCAAAAGAACCCCTTGCAAGCCAGATTTCATGGTCCTTATGAGATCCATTCCAAAGTTAATGATCTTAATTATGGTATGCGGGCTCCAGACCGGAGAAAACCGACACAACTCTGTCACATCAACATGTTGAAGCCTTATCATGATAGGTCTGTAGGGATTGTGGCAGCTGTAGAAGCTGATGTATCTGAGGATACTTCTGAAGGTGAAGGTCAAGACAATGAACCCACCATTAGGACAGATATTGTTCCTTGTAAATTGACTAATTCTGAGGTTCTCCAGAATTTAGATACTAAGTTGACACACTTAGACCCTACACAGCAGACTCAGATGAGGGATTTGATATTCAAGTATCAAGATTTGTTTCCGGATGTACCTAGAAGGACACCGGCAGCTATCCATGATGTTGATGTCGGCGAAGCTAGTCCCATTAAGCAACATCCGTACCGCATGAATCCTGATAAGTGCAAGCTTTCTCAGCAGGAGATTGAGTATATGTTGGAGCATGATATTATCCAGCCTTCCACTTCTAATTGGAGTTCCCCATGTGTGTTAGTTCCAAAACCAAATGGTACTATCAGGTTCTGTACAGATTACCGTAAGGTTAATGCAGTTACCAAGACAGATGCATTTCCTATACCTAGAGTGGATGATTGTATAGATAAGGTAGGACAGGCCAAGTTTGTTACAAAGATTGATTTGTTAAAAGGGTACTGGTGTGTTCCACTAACAGATCGGGCAAGAGAAATCTCTGCTTTTGTCACACCTTCTGGTTTGTACGAATACAAAGTTTTAGCTTTTGGAATGAAAAATGCTCCTGCAACATTCCAAAGGATGATTCATGGCGTGATCAAAGATCTGCCTAACACTAATGCGTACATTGATGACTTGGTGACAGGAAGTGACACCTGGGAAGCTCACCTGGAGGCAGTTGAGAAATTGTTTCAGTGTCTGTCTGAAGCTAAGCTGACAGTCAATTTGGCAAAGAGTGAGTTTGGCCAAGCACACGTTGTCTATCTCGGATACGTGATTGGTCAAGGTGAAGTGGCCCCAGTTGATGCTAAAGTTCAGACCATTTTGGCATTTCCTACGCCCACAGGCAAGAAAGCATTGAGACGATTTTTGGGCATGGTAGGATACTATCGGAAGTTCTGCAAGAATTTTGCAGACTGCACTTTGCCTTTGACAAATTTACTCAAAAAGAGTGTAAAATTTGTTTGGGATGAACCTTGTCAAAAGGCTTTTGATAAGTTAAAGAATATATTATGTCACTACCCTGTTCTCCAGTCACCAAACTTTGATACTCCTTTCTCAATAGCTGTGGATGCTAGTGAAGATGCTGCTGGTGCAGTACTTCTGCAGCGGGCCAGTGATTATCTCATTGAACATCCTGTTGCCTACTTTTCTAAGAAGTTCAATAAACATCAAAAGAACTATTCCACTATTGAGAAGGAATTGTTGGCATTAATTCTAGCACTTCAGCATTTTGAAGTCTATGTTAGTACAGGCCAGAAGCCCCTCATTGTGTATACTGATCATAATCCTTTGGTGTTCTTGCATAAGATGAAGAATAACAATAGGAGATTGTTGAACTGGAGTTTGATACTTCAAGAGTATGACATTGTTATTAAACATATCAAGGGCAAAGATAATGTAATTGCTGATTGTTTGTCTAGATGTTAAGCTTTTGTGGTTGATGTTAACGTACTTTCGTGTTAAGACACTAGTATAAAATTTTGTTCTTCGATCAAAATTTTCCTTTTTAGAGGGGAGGTGTGATGTATGACAAATTTTGTAAATGACATTGTAAATGCAGTATGGATATTTTATATCATTCCTACTGTATACAGTTATTATCATATGAATATTATAATATAATGGTATGTGTATTTTATGTCAATCATACTGTATATTTCATGTAGTTCTGTATATTATCATTGTTTACAATGATTTGCTATTGTGTATGATTGTTTACATTAACATTGCATGGTTATTATGTAACACCAATTAGCACTGAATTGCTATCCTATTAGGATTACATAATCAGTTGATAAACAATTGTTTTGACATTGTGACCCAGTTAAGTTGTTTATTTGAACGTGGAAACAAATGGAATGTTCTGTAGAAGAAATAATATTTCTGGAAAACACTGGATAATGAGTCATGCATCCCAGAAGGACTGGAACTTGCTAGAAGGTTTTGATGCATATAAATATGCCTGGGAGCTGACATAGTCAGTCACTTTCTACCAAATCGCTGAACGGTGTATATCATAGACTGGACATTGAGGATCACCCTGTTGGGCACTACTACACTGGATATTATACTGGATTTACAGGATTACACCATACAAGGACTCAGGACTCTGGATTATTTTTACACGGACGCTATTTTCAGTGGATTATAGTTCACACGGACTTTATTGGACATTCCGCAATACCAAAGGACCTCTGGCTTCCGGAACTTTCTCTATGTACATTCAGCCATAGGATAACACAGATAAGTGGTTAAAAATATTCTGGGTCACAATTAGTTAATTTTGAGTAAATTTAAAACTTGTGAATATTGTAACTGTAAATATTTTTTGTTGTTTTATTAAAATTGTAAACTTTAACTATCTGTGTTTGTTGTTCATTGCTGCTGACCCGTAACATTGGTGCAGCATCACCTGTATTGATTTGAGTTGCTTTTATTTTTGTCTTGAAGGCCATTCGGTACTTTTCAAAAAGTAGAGTTCTTGCATGTACAATTTAACTGTTCCAGGAACCACACTTGGTGCTTATAAATGACGTTGTATTTGGCATTTATGTGAAAACAAACAATAAGCCATTGAGATTCAAGGTGAAAACTTCTCCTTGGAGCTTTACATTTTCTTCCAAGTTTCATTAATGAATTTCCTGAATTTTGATTTGTAGCACTGTCTCATGGGGGGGGGGGTTATTTGAATGAAAATACTACTAAGTAGGCCCACATGTAGAAGGTGGTTATGTCACACATGTTGGTCTTACTAAGAGGAATCTCATAAAGCAGGGACTGCTGTCTCCTGTTTATCACCAAGATATGCAGCCAACCTCTTGCCACCCCATAATGCCACGGCAGGTCAATTTTCTTCTAACACATCAGTGGCATTGAACACTTTGCTGAATAGAGTCTAATATATAGGAGAAGAAGGATGAGAGAAGGTAGCAGATTCTCATCAATATCACTGATGCGGCTTGGAGGCAGGCAATCAATGAGATGCTACTGCTGTTGCTGCTGCTGCTTCCCTTGTGCTGGTCATGCTGCTGCTGAAAGCAGACTGCTATTGAAAGGCAGCCATTTTAGCCACAGATTCTTGTCTTGAATGGGGGCAATCTGGTGTTAACTGTTCTCCTTGATTTTAGATGAAACGTAATGAGACTTGTAAAGATTGTGAATTGGTTGTTTATAAAGTGTGCAATTGTACCCTATGCACCAAAATGACTTTGTCTGTGCCTTACCAAAGTAAAATCTCTAATCATTGTAGTACTAGCAGTAACCATAAAAAATTAATAATCAGCTCCAATGCAGTGATATAAACAATTTCTGTTTGATACAAGTTAAAAGGAGAATTCTAACATGTGGTTTTCTGTTGGTAGAATAGTACAGCATGTCTTAGTGTTCTCAGTCACACAGCCAGATTACTTAGAACATTCCAGCAACTATTGCACAATATATGAGTCACATAAGGTTGACCAGAATGTCCATTACATGGAACATCCATTAACCATTAAGCCTTGCATGTTATGGAAATTAGTAAAACTAGTACTTCTGAATTAATAGAACCATTATCTGAACAGAGACTGGCCTAATAACATGCCAACCCTTTCATAGGATGGAATTGTTCAAACGGATGTTTACCCTGAGCTAATGTGGTCAAGTATATTGCCAATGAATCACTGGTGATGGTGCAGTACCATCCTCAATGAAAGTGCACTTCCTGGAGGATGGTACATTGGTACAGTACCACAGCTACAAAGTGCCTACAATCCCTCAAAAGTTCAAATTTCTTATCTGTCTGTTGATGATATATGGATGGGCTGAACCAGATAATCTCTCATTGTATATGGTACCAGTCTATTTAAATCTCACTGCTCAACATACTAAACGGTCGAAAATTCAATCTTCTCATGATTAAAACATCAAGGTAAAGAAACTTCTGAGTCTTTGCTTAGGATAGACTTGATATGATTGATGTCCACAGAAATAGCCTGATGATAACATGAATAATGAATCAACAACAGAATAAACTGTCTACTTTATGCAACATACATCCTCAGTCTTCAGCTTGCTGCTGCCATGTGTGGGCGAGCAGTAATCATTACAGCTGCAGGCTCTCACAGAAGCAGAGCTGTCTTGAATAAGGCAATTTTAAAAGGCACAATCTCAGCTTTACATCGTGTCTCTTCTACAATTCTCAGTATAGCTGAAGCTCTGAGATATTTAGTTGGAGGTGGGATTTCAAATAGGCATATTAAAGTAATTTACACAGAAAGCCGGTGACGCAGCTTCAGGTGCTGCATTTGTGTTATAGTAAAATTTTCATCCCTTCACGAATATTCTAAGTGAATATTTCAGGTATAACAAAACCATGTGATATTTTATAATTACCGAGATGCATCTTTGATTCGCTGCAATTTAATTTTTAAAAACCTCTTCCTTGTCGGTTTTTTAGTTTGCAATATCATCTTTTTTTTTTGGTTCGGACAATTTAACAATTATAATGTAGCTCTATCTATACTTCCATCAATGTTTGTAGATAATAATCCATCTATCAATCGATCTATCAATCTATATTCTATAAACAGCATATCTATCTTTACATCTATTTAATTTATGCATCTACTTAATGTGTGCATATATAGGTCAATTCATCAGTCATGCTGTTCATCCACCAGCCCATTAACCATTCCATCCCATTACCAACCCACCCACAGTACATTGCTTCCTGCCTATCCATTTCCTATGAGTTGACACTAACACAACCAAGGCTATAGGGGCCATTGGACATCCTTGTTTCATCAATTTCAGCTATGACTGGAAACAGGTCTAGGCCACATTCTTTGATAAAACAGGACGAATCCCTGTCCTTCTATTGGCCTTGGTTTACTAATAAAGGACGTCATTTGCAACAGAAGTCTGAAGGACGATCTAAATTAGAAGCAAGCAAAGAATGGCAAAAAGACTGATTTGAGATGAGCCGCTTCTTATCCGCTGCAACAATATGAAATAACGGTTTTGTATTCTATTGAGTTTCTTGCATTCTATGCAGTTTCCAAGAAGTTAAAAGGACGATCTAAATTAGAAGTGAAAGAATTTCCAAGAAGTGCTATATGAGAAAGAGGCAAAATTAGAAATTGGGGGAGGGTGAAAAAAAATATGCTGATTCCTGTTCTTGGTGCAAAGCATTCTAGCAGTCTCCGCGCAAATTGAAGGATGATTGTATTGATCTTTCTATCCATCTATCGTATCTTTGTATTTTCAAAGATACGTTTCAGTGGCAGATCAAGACAGGGTAATAAGGGAGGGGCCCAAGCGTCGTTTTGACATTCGCCTACCCATGTCACTGCAAATTCTCTTAAATCTCTATTTTCATCTCTGTGGTCAGGGGGAAGCTATTTCATCGCTGTGACTGGGGGGGGGGGGTAGCCCCCCCCCTTCTGATACGCTACTGCCTCTCCTTTGAGATAGGAGATTACACATTCTATGTATATTCAGCATCCATTCAGTATTCAGCTTGAGTTAACAAGGTTGCTTCGGCATTATTTATGTGGGGAATTAGATTACGAATTGGGCCTCCCTCCAACATTGATATGCAGCTCATATCCCTCCCTGTGTGGAGTAGTACTGGCAGTATAGCTTCCAAAAGATGTCATTTATGCAAGTATATAGCTGCTACAGAATAGTACAGAGCCAACCTTGTGCAATGGCACACAGTACTCCCTCAGCTGCACCTACTATACTTAATTATCCACTCCTTAGCATGATTGATGCCTGGGATGTCAACAATCTGTTGCTCAGTGTATACAATAATGTGGTATTATCTAATACAGCATCCATTCCAGATAAATCTACATACCAAACATTATATTGATAACCTCTGCACATGGCCAAAGTGGGGTTTGAAGACGTGTCCAACGGGCAGACATGTTTATTTTAAAGAACACGTACTTGACTCTATTACAGTATATTTTCAATTTTCTGTCATTCATTCCATTGGTTTTTAAATAGAATATATCCCTATCAGCGTGCCTCGGCGGTCCAACGTCGGCCCGAAGCTGGTCCGATGCTACTGACATCGGACTGACGCTGGGCCGACGTTGGACCGCCGAGGCATGCTGACAGGGCTATAGGCTTTATTTATAGGCTACTGCTTTCAGTTCCTTGCTTCTAACAACAAAGAAGTTCTTATTCCTTCAAGACCAACCTGATTCCAAAAGTTTTGCTGAATTCTAAAAACCGAATTAATCATGCCTGCTTAAAAGCATTAGAAAGCAATTTAACCAACCCCCTCATTATTGTAATGACTCTAATTTGATTCTTTGCCAATTACCACCACCATTAGTGAGAAAGTCTTTGGAGCTTTTTCATTTAGTTGATATATTCTGCCATCTTCGCCCATTGCCAGTTTTTTTTTCTAAAACTTCTGATAACACAATTTTATTGCTGCACTCCGAGGATTCTTCTTCTGTCTTTCTGCCAGCTTGCTCAGCCATTGGCAATATTGAACTTTTTAATGCTAGTTTCATCTCATATTGAATTACTATGTACATCATCACTGAGCTGGATTGTGAAGTTCTGATTATAGTAAAAAAAATCAAAAATTGCAAAAGTTTTAACCAATCTGACTTATCTGAGTCATATTCTTTTTCGAGTTTTCTATCCAAGAAGATGTGTTAAACGGTTTTATGAGTTTTAATTTACACTCTTTCAGATATTTAAATGAGTTTGAAATTCTTCTTTTGCCAGTGTAACGATCTATATATGGCTTCCACATCAACTTTAAATTCATTTCTCTACTCCAATCTCCTCAATCATCTAAAAGAGAGAAGGTGAGGCAATTATCAAAGAACACATTAGCTGTAAATGGCAATATGTTTTCATCTAATAATGACAAGTAATGATATGATGCTAACTTCTCTCACATATAGATAACTATTTGCTTTAAATTCTAACTTGCTGACGCAACCAGAAGTAGAAGATTGTTGAAATAACGTGTTTATCTTTGCTTTGAAGTTTCAGCCTAATCAAGAAGTCAAAAATATAAAAAATAAATTCTGCCAGGGTAGT
This sequence comes from Platynereis dumerilii, assembly GCA_026936325.1. Lineage (NCBI taxonomy): Eukaryota > Metazoa > Annelida > Polychaeta > Phyllodocida > Nereididae > Platynereis > Platynereis dumerilii. The sequence goes on along the minus strand of JAPTHN010000001.1, from coordinate 31,315,382 downwards.
CATTAATTTTAAATCGATGACGAAAGCTAATCATATTATCTGAATTGTCTAAATATCATAAATTGTTTGTCGAAGTCACGTGTTTAGTAAATTAGAAACGTGACAAAGTTGGCTGAAGTGCGTGATCACAATTTTTACAAAACAGCTGATTGGAAGGATTGTTACCAAGGCTTCCTGCTAATTCTAGTATTCGTACTGAAGGCAACACCACACACGAAAAACAAAAAATCACGAATACTTTTTCACGCATCTTTTGTTTCCAAAGTTACGCCAAAAACATTTTCAAGGCTTTTAGCGTCAACTCAAAGTGCCTTCTGGCTTTCAAGGTTCCCTGGAGTGATGTTACTCGTGTGGAATATTCATGGCCTGTGAAGATCCTCTGGTAAAATATTCATGGCACTGTGATTGATAATGATTGACTGCATACTCCTTGGAGAGCAATTTTGAAAATGAATTGAGCCTTGGCATACTGTGACGACACCAGAATAAGAAATGTCACTGTGACATATAAGTGACTTAAAAGCTTTACTGTGGTTAATATTGCTATATTGGCTTTTATTCATGTGCATGAATGTTTTTCTAAGAAAGCATGTTGCTAAGAAAATTACTTGCAGATTGATTAGATATTCCCAGAACCTCTAAGCACAGGTACAAGCCATTGTAAATTATCAACTAATAGAATTGAAATTACTTGATATAAAGATTACTCTGTTACTGTACATAATTAGTCAATTGATATGCATTTCAGTGAGCCTATCAGACACCCAATGCAATGATATGGGGCTAGGCCTCCATTTTTTTCTGTGTGTCAAAATGTAGAGAAACAAACTTCTCTGATTTGGTCGACCTATTTTTTCCTCTTAATTTGACCAGTGTCTGTTGTAAAATTTTCTTACAAACAAGCTTGATATTGACCAAGTTAGTTTTTGTGACAGTTAGGTCTATTGGCTCAGTTTTTGGCTTGTTGCCCCAGTTAAAGCTTGAGAAGAGTGTGCATAAAAACACAACACAAGAGGTAGTGCTGAGGAGCAGGCACATGATGTCACAGCCTCATTTCTACATTCTCTCTAGTACTTTATAAAATGTATATTTGAACATTTATTCAAAGGCATATTTCATCAAAATGATAAGTTTGTTGGTATAATGTGCACTTCAATTCAACTGTTCTCTATGTCTGAAATTTAATGTAAAATTCGAATAAATAGGATGACTACCGAGTATCATAAAGAAAGCCAAAGATCTGCATCAACTTGAAGTGAAAAGGTCTTTATGTTATAGCATAATGTCAAGAAGACAGTTGTCCAGAAACTGTGTTATAGAAACTCCAATTATTACATAAGATAAAATGGCAATTTGAAAGAAAATCACATTGTAGCAAGCCAAGAATAGTTTTGAAGAAAATTTGAGATCTTGTGCAATCTTACATCGCGTAGCTACAGCGTATACTTATGTAAGCATGAAGATAACTTAATGAAGGCGTTGTATAAAGGCATTATCGTATCATATATCTCACCTATTAAACATGAAAACTAAAGAAAACGTCATATTTTGGCGGTGTAAAAAATACTTCTTCATTATCACAGATAATTGCCCTTACACAATTCATCTTCATAAAACATCATGTTTAGTGTGATTGATAGAATTCCAGGCCTAAGAACGAGGTTAATATCTAATCCAACTTCGTTATTATATCTTGTATAACAACAGGTAAATACTAAATATAACCAAATGTGACAGCTCATGCTATCCAGTTTAGCCTTTATCCGAGGTGGAATAACAGTGCCTTGTGGCACACCAGTATTGCGTTTACACAGGGTCCCAGTGACATGGCGGTCAGTAATTATTTTAGGCACATGCCTGATTCCATTAGCGTATTAACAAGCCCAGAAAAACAACAACGGCTTCAACCAAAGGCCTCATGAATCCGAGGTCACAATAAGGTCACTAAAGCACAGTACTGAGATTCACTGGGTTTTCATCCAATATTTTTAACTAGAATAGATTTTTTTTTAATTTTGGAATTAACACAATACAATATAATACAAGAGGCTGAAAGAACAAAATTGATCAAGACTGAACAGTGAATAGAGTAGAATAGAATAGAAAGTGCTTAAAATAGAATAGAATAGAATTAAATAAACAAATACATTAAAATAGAATAGAATAACCAAGGACATGAAATGTGTAGTTTTACCGTGCAGTTAACCACACTACTATTCGCAGCAAGTGTAATTGCCATATCAGTTATTAGTGGCCATGTTTGCACAAGGTTTCAGCTACGTTTACCTTAATTAAGCTTTTCCTGTTCGCATGTTTGTCACATGACGCTGGTCAGGCTGTGACGTCATGACCAAATAGTGTCTGCTCCTTAGCACAATTTCTAGTAGTTGTTTTTATGCGCACTCGTTTCTGTGACAAGTGGTTTGGCAACAAGCCAAAGACTGAGCCAATAGACTTAACTGTTACAAAAACTAATTTGGTCGATACGCAGCTTGTTTGTAATGATATAAATCGACACAAACTGGTCACGTTAAAAGGAAAAATAGAACAAGCAAAACAGAGAAATACATCTTGTTTGAATATATTGATTAATTAGCAAACTGGCTTTGCTTTATGTGTTGGGCTGTTTGCATCTTGCCTTGCCTATTTCCAGTCTACTATTTTGACAGAAGGGTGGCTTGGCTTTGAAAAAACAGTCATGAAATTCAGTCGCTCGGCCAGTATAGGAATTATGGGTTTGCATCAGTAGCTCAAATTTGGATATCTTTCAGATTTCTTTACCAAACTACTATAACAAATATGGGCCTTTATGACCAGTTCTTGTGCTGGATGATTTGTTTGCGAACATCAGCCTTTGACATTCTGAACTCTGAAGATGGAATATATTTCTGTTGTTGTGACATACAGTGTGAGCCAGTCTGTCTGGAAGTTTGAGTGTACATAAGAAAGTGTGCACTGTGCACTGAGGTAGACTCTTATCAAGATATAATAATTATCTTCTCATGGCTATAAAATTGTGCACACCTGTTGAGAGAATGAAACATCATACTCATTTTGTTATATTATCCTATACTGCTAACAGACTTCAAGAATATTTTTAATACATATATGATTTATTGCATAATAATATATATGTGTCCTTGTTTGGTGACACACAGTCTGTTTGTAGGTAGTCAAAGCCTTTAATATCTGAAAGAGAATACTGAAATAGCAGTGTGTTCTGTGATGATCAGAGTTGTCACAGATGTAGCTGTGTGAATATTGATTATCTCTGCAGACACGATATTTGAGAATCAAGCAGCCTGCTTGGCCCCAAGCCCCTCTCATCATGAAGGCTTGGAGCTGGCTAACAAAATTAACTGCCACAAGATTTTGTAGTTGAACTCAATCGGTTACTTTTAGACTGATGTTGAGTGGGCAGGGGTGAAGGTCTTCTGTGGCAGAAACTGAAATATTCATAGAAGTACTGTGGTCCATGTATTATACTGTCGCGGCAGTGTCGCCCCCTTCTGAAGTCACGAAGCAGTCTCTCCTGAGGAGCGGTATCTTCTACTTAGGTCACATCGGACAAGTCAGACTCATGTTTTATAATGCAAGGACCACTGTAGTAAAATGCATTTCCTTTTCATTTCATTAACCTTGAAGAATCTTACTTTTCTCACTAATGAGAAATTAGTAAGAATTGAAAGAAAATGACAAACTGGGGATATTCTGTGAAAATGAGATTTGTACATGTTCTAAGAATTGGGACATTAATGAATTTTGTAAGTACGAGAATTGCTGTCTGACCTTCGGAAATAAAAATGGTTATGTTGTGAATACATATATATAGCTTTAACAGCATAATGTACCGTCTTCAAAACACAATTATCACTACATCAGATGCTCTCTTCGGGCTGGAACATTGAGTCGCCATGCTGTAAATTTGAATTTCGAGTCAGCTTAAAAGAGTGAGTGAGACGGTTGCACAATTTCTTTGAGCTAACAAAGCTTCATTGAAGTTATGACAATGGACAGATTATCATACCTTAAAACCACAAGCTTTGTTAGCTTAAATAAATCGTTCAACCATCTCACTCAATCGTTTGAGCTTATTCAAAATTTCAGTCCAGTGCGCTTTATCAAAGTGCGAATGATGCGGTACATGTATAGTTCATGTTTTTTGTTTTACGAGGTGAACATTTGCTTATTTGCAAGATGAAAAACGCAAACAAGAAAATAAGTGTTCAGGCGTAATGTCCCAAATGCAAAAATAGTGTTATCTGTTGTTCTCTTGATTGGCCCCGTGAAGTTGCTGTGTATTTACTTAGGGAGATCTATCTCAGAAGCATGTGTGTACATAACCCCCCTAATGGCAGAATGTGGCCCTTTTATTACTGCCTGGGCATACTACATAATGGCTGCTTAATGTGAGGTCATTTCCTCTGAGACCTGTGTCTCTGCTACATTGCTGTAATGGTGAAACAGGGTCCTAGTTGGCTGCTATTTGTAGCGTGGGTGCTACCAGCTCTACTTGTGGTTATTTCTGTGACACTATAGGCCTACCTTGCTGAGCTTCAACGTAAATTCATGGTAATAAAAAGTAATTCTGCGGGGTTAAATTTTGTAAATCGGTCAACCTAAGATTGTGTGGTGACATACAGCAAGCATACGTTTCTAAATTTGTACTATAGCGATAAGTTCCTCTCAAAAAACCTTTCATGAAGTAGTGGGCCTACTGTATGATAACAGGTGATTGAGAACTGTCATCGTATCTGTCAGTGGCCATCAAGCCTAAAATTTACCACCTGTGTCGCATAATTTCGAAAACCAAAATGGCCTCACGCCATTTACTTTGTGACCAGTCAAATTTGTCCATAAATCGAACATGGCAAAAAACTGTAAATTTTCCATATCAAGCTTCTGCAGCAATATGGCTCGTGCTGTGCGTGCCGTGGCATCAAAGGTTTGCAAGGGAAGCTGGGAATGGTAATAAATGTGTCAGGGCCATGATGCATACATAGCTACTCATGCAAGATCATGACAGTTTCACATGCAACACAAGCATACAGGAGAACTCCATTTTGAGACCATCTTTTGACTCCTACAATGGTGAGGCATAATGATATGATATATCCCTGTGATTGAGTGCTGGGCTGCTAACCTCCTTTGGACCTGGATTCAATTTCTGACCCGGACAAATTATTTTATGAGGATGTTCCAACCTGTTTTGCCTAATACGAGTGTACTTTGCATGCCATATTGTATATGCAGCTTGTCCTTCGACGCCTTACCAATGCAAAAATAAAGGACAAAAAGGTAGCAGAGAATTTTGCTCATCCGAACAAGTGATAATGTTTCAATGCAAAAAAACCTATCAATTTGTGTGATATCTAGATACCTGTTCCTGTAAATTATAGTCTTTAGCCAGTAGTTCTGCACTTCCACATTGCAGTGTTCTTTCATCTACTTGCTAGGCATACTGCAGGGATGTTCTTTATTACAGGAGCCCTGGTACCTGCCTGGCACAAGCCACATATTATATGTTATCATTCTCTATCTGAAGCTTGCATGACCAATGTGATACCTCTTTCAGATGCCTCAAGGAAGTAAATGGAAATGTTGTGAATATGGTACAAAAAAGGGCATTGCTGTTTCATGTGGGAAGCATCTGAAGCCCAAAGCTTCACACATAGAATCACACTCTCTTTGTGTTGATGACACCAGCTGTGGCAGCAATAACTGCCTCCAAGGCAATTCGGAGGGGACAAACTATGCACAACAAGCTTGCCTGGAAGGATTCATTAATTAAATGCAGCTAAAGCAATATTGTCGAAGGTTACAGTACATCCTAGAAAATTTGCAAGAAGATGCATCACCTTCGTACATGTACATCCGAACACCTGCCGCTCATTACTATATCAAAAATAGATAACTTCCCAGTACTCCCAAGCTCGCTTATCATACCCCAACTCCTAAAGTTCCTTTTCTTTTTTTAATGTTATTTCCAATGGAATTTATTTTGCAATGGGAATCTGTTAATTTCACTGACTTCTTTCAAAACCTAGCTTGGGAAGAAAAAACGAGCTTCGAAGTAAAGGGTGTGTATCATCTTTCAGAAGGTTTTTATTTTTTGTTAAACAAAATTGTGTTGTACTATTGCAATTAATATGCAAATAAAGAAATACTAACCTTCATATGCCTTGGAGCAATTTCTCGACTGACGGCAAGTTCCTTTTCGCTGAGGTCCACATCGGTCAGTGGGTAGATGACTTCCCCGATGATGTCGTCTCGTGAGAACCTGTCAAAGCTGAGAGCGACAAAGTGCAAGGAGATGGCCTGGAGCTGGTTGTAGTTGATGCCGTAAAACGTGAAGATCTCGTCGTACACGGGGTTGAGGGTCTTGCGCAGGACTCGGGTCTTGACCTTGTGTCGTTTCTCTGGAAGAAGCTGGAGTTTGACGTAGGGATCTGAGGAGCCCATGTTGATGTCTTTGATGGGAAGATCGGTGGCCCTTGTGACTGTGACTACCAGGGCGGTCTTCTGCTTGTCGTATTCGACCGTGAAGAACAACGTGCCCAGGTGAGGAGCCTTCTCGTCAACGAGTCGTTCCTTCATCGTCTCGTCCTTTTCCATAGGACTTGTGGCACCTCCTTCCTTCTCATTTTCGATGTAGCATTCCGTCTGGAGCTGCTGAGATGGTTCGGGACCCGTGGGACTGCGAGTGCCCTTCTTTTCGACCATCGACAAATCCGGCTGCTGACCCTGAATGAGTGGCTGACTTCCTCCGAGACTCTTCCGAGCTCTTTGTTGCTGGCTAGTGATACTCTTGTTGCTGGGGGACTTCTTCATGCCACTGTTCGTTGACTCCTTCAGGCCTTTCTTAATGGCCGAAGACAATTGTCTGTTCTCCCCACTCGTTCCAGGGCCATAAGAATATTTCCTGTAACATTTGTAAGCGAACACACTGATTCCCACGACGCAGGCCAGACAACCCAGCACTATTCCTCCTATTGCATACCATTGGACTGAAAGAAAAATAATATTACCAAATGAATTATAATCAGATTGGCAACTATACAAAAATAACAGATAAGGTCTGGGTAATGTGTCTTAACCTATAATTTTGCTGTTAACTTTTAATTGTCACAATGATAAAGATATTTTCATCATTATCGTTTCAACCAAAAACAAGACTAAGTATAATTAGTTGATATTTGTCTGCAAAAGGCAAATGAATATTGTGAAAAGTGGAATGGATGTACTGTATATTCCAGGAAAGCTTTCGAAAATTCAGAAAATAAGTAGATTTTTGTTCCATGTTGCAACGATGTTACAATATTCATGTTTGTGTATGGTAAAAACAGCAAGGTTGAATTTCAAACAAAACTGGCATCACAAATTCATGAAGTTGAACCATACAGGGAATACGGTGCATGATGTCAGCGATCATGAATATATTAATAGTGTTGTGTCTCAATTCAAGGAAGCCGAAGCAGACCAGAGCCTACGTGGCTTATTTGACCACTTGACAAAGGCAGGTGTGATGATGAGAAGGATAAAGCTGTGAGTCCGCCACAAAGTGCATGGTTTCAGAAAAGGTACTAAGTGCAAGTACTGCCAATAACATAACGTTTGCTTGAATGAATTCCCTCGTACATGTACCAATACAATACAAAAAAAATTATTATTTTGAGGCAAGCATAATAATCATTAGCCAATAGGGATGCCAATGTCCATGATGAAACAGTTTGGCATAATGTGTTCATCTGATTGATTAGCCTACGTATGGAAATCCCCATAAGGTACTTGTAGCAATTTAGCTTAGGCAGCACATAATTGATCGAAAACTCTGTTATTCATTATGAAAGCCGAAGTACCATACTGACGTCTGTGTTTAATGATTTCAGTTACAATGGTGCTGGGGGAATTGAATTCGCATGTCTGCTAGGAAATTTCATTTAACTTGTCAATACTTTTCAGAGGAGATAACGTTGGTCATGAAATAGAACAGCATTTGCCAATTGTTCTGAATTCCCTTTGGTGGTACTCTGTTATCGAGTTATTTATCATAGACAGACATTGAGGCATGGTTCATTATGAAAAAGCCATACTTGTAATAAATATAATAGACCTGGAGGCGTAAAATGGAACGTAAATAAGGCTTCATGTGATAGAGGAGCTCAAAATGTCAGATATTTGTGACACTGCTGCGGTCAAAATAATTGATCATTAGCAGTTAGTTGCTATGGATGTACAACAGAGGGACAGACAGTGTGCCTTTGGATGACGTCAAACAGCCAAAAGTTACCAGCTTCTGAGAAGATCTTGTAATATAACTTCAGAGAAATCTTGTAACTAAACTTATTTCTTGTATACGAAAGGATAGTATCTCTAATGATGTGATATGAGCTATTAGCCAGGTTGACATTAATCGTATAGGACAAAGTATTTCTATGTATTCCTATGATTACTCATACCAACTATGAGATGACATTGATTTATCATCCCTAATCACATTAACTTGACGTTTTTATTGGCCTTAAAAGATTGCCCTGCTAATAGTGGTAATTATAATCTATCAGATATCAGAAGGGGTAAAAAATATGAGCTTTTTGTTGTGCTTTTAAGTTTGCTTTACTCAGCACTTTTAGAACATATGGATTCCAGAGCTGGCCAGCTATGTCTGAAGGGTATCGATTGGTGGTAGGAAGCCTTTAAATAGCACATCTGGATTCATAATTAGATTAATCTTAAGTTATATCTTTATTTTTAGTAATTTTTGATCTCTAGGATTGCCCCTTAATGTCATGTTATCACTAGACAAGACGTAGATTCATTTATAACATTTGTAAATAAATTATTAAAATGTCCTTTTAGCTGGTAGAAAATGGATACCTTTGGGTGTCCAGTGTCAAAGCAGATGTGTTGAAATAGCGTTGGGAGATCTTTTCTGATGAAATTACTAATACAGTAAATAATATGTGAGAAGTAATGAAGAATTTCATTATCTGGAAATTGTAAGAATGGTACAAATGGTACTTACCCGGATATGTGTTGATTAAGAGGTCGTCAGAAGCCTTCATGTCGTGTGGCAGACCCATGATGATTCTGTTGGTGCTAGCAGGTTGAAAATCGAACTAGGAGCCACAGGAGTGGTAGTATCCTATAATGTATGGATGCAGACGCTTGGTATACCCTACTCAAGCCATCATTGTGTGTGTAATCCTTCAAAATATGGTGAGGTTATGATGTCTCTTTGTTATTGCATCTTGTTCTATTGCCAGTGCCAGTCTGCTGGGGATGCTGATGTAGACTTGGAACAGCCTCGTTGCCAGCAGCCAATCAGGAGCAAGCTCTTGGAATCCATGATGCCACAGCATACATTAGCTCCCCATGAATGAAATGCACACTACGTCTAGGTGCAATCAATAGCTCACAGAACTCGTTGAAAACAACTACCTTTTATACAGTTTTATGCAGTTATAGTTTTATGAATATCTTACTTAAGAAAGGATGTTGAAATTGTGTAACTCTTCACATTTAAGAAAAAAAGTCAACATATGTAATCATGATGATGCACTTATTTCCTTTGTTGCAATATACACAAAGTTTTGCATAACTTTCACAATTAAAACCTTGGCAATGAAAAAATGCTTGCTTCAATGTAAGTGTCAGATTGTTCATATAAAATACTAGAAATACATCCACAATACTCTAATAAACCCAAGCATATGTGTGACTTCTTTTCCAGCAATCAATATTTCCTGGAAATTTGTTTATGTCTTCATTGCTACTAGAAAAAAGGTATTTTATTCATTCAAGGCTCACGCACTGAATCATCATCTGCATATATTGCGAAATAAAGTCAATTTTGGTTGTATTCCCTATATGTAAGTTTAACATGAGATAAGCACTATCATGTTTTTCTAGTTTTTGAAAAAAAGTAAAGGAATTGGAATTCAATATTGGCCTAAACTTCTGCAACATTATTGTCATAAGTTGTCAAGTTATCAATAACAAGTTTTTATTTCAAAAACAAAACTTAAATTAAGACACATTTGTGTCCATATGGAAAGTTTAAGCTGCTTCGTTTACCAAAACACAGCTGCTGTCTTTTCCTTTTCATTTAAATACCTGAAGATCAAGACATAGACATTCTCAAATATGATCCAGAGCTCTTTTGTCAAAGTCATGAACATATGTTGCACTTTGGCAAGTCATTGTCAAGAGTATATATGAGGCAGCCTTTCCTCCTAAGCCTATAAGAGATCTTTTTGAGCTAATAAATATCACGGCTATAGTTGGTCTTAGATTCTTGTGAAGAATGGGTTGCTAGGCAATAGGAGTCCAAATATAGCACATCTGACGTCATAGCACGACTCGACCAATCACAGAGCTGTTTTGTCTTAAGCCCGGGAAGGAAGAGCTCTGTGTAGTATGAATGTGATTACATGGCACAACATTGCCAAAGCCTACTTAATTCAGCTAATAATGCACACTTATGATGAAAAGGTAATTTTGAAAGGTTATATGTCATCATCTCTTAAATAGTTATATCACTTAGCATCAGCCAACCATACAAGATGTGTGAGACTCTTATTTTGATTGTATGAAATGTATATATATATTATGGTCAAATTAACTTGAACATAAACTTTTAATTTCCATTTGGTTTTCAGGTAAAATTATTAGGACTAAATGCAAGCCTGATCTTTATCATTTGCTGTGAATAATACTAGAGTCCACATTTTTGAAGTTTACTATGTCAACTTTTCTTCATTACACTCTCTTTTTATGTATTTGTCATAATTATGTTATCCTCTATAATGCACAAGGTTTGAGTGACTGTTTACTATATATATAGTCCTTCTACAGAACTTACATTTGTACTAGTGGCCAACAATTTAGACAGTTTCAATATTTTACTGTATCAGTAGAATCATTTTTCAATGAATATTCCGGTTTGGCTATCAGGCATGTTGTACAATAAAGAAACTTCCTGATATGTGATGACTCACTACTCACTGAAGTCTGGACTAGATGGAATAAACAAAAAATGTTGGCATTATATAAATTTTAGACTTGAACTGAATCATGCACCGACTGTGAAATTTTACCAGTCAAACATAGGACGATGGGTGCACAACAAAGAATATGATATTTATCGGAGTGCAATACAGGCTTGTGCATGATGGCTGACAGTGGTGTCGATTATTATAACTGAAGATGTTGACCTTTTGGCTCTTCAAATGAATTAGCAATCACTTGAGTGCCGATTGAGGAATTTTTGGTAGATAAATAACCACGCCCAAAGCAAGATTTTCTGAAAGCACCAGTATTTGATAAAACAAACAAGCTACAATTACACAAACACTGTGTCAATGTGCAGGCAGTACTGGTAAACTATTATAAAAATTTGAGCAGGAGTCTTTGAAATGTACAAATTTATTTTGGGTTTGGACTTATCTCTGTTGTTCAAAGTTAATACAGTGGGTTGAAAAAGTATACACACCCCCCTGGAGTGTTCTTCCAATTTTCTGTCATATCTTCCTTCAGAAATGCATCATCAATCCCATACTTCTACATGCTCATACTGACCTCTCTTGTAACCTATATTCACCATAAAATTCTTGGTGGTAAGTCATGGAAGAGTAGAAAAAATTAAACAAGCAAAAATTAGTGTTGCAAAAGTATACACCCCTTGTAATTTGTTGATGTTTTTTCTGTGACAATAATGATGTTTTGACCTGAAAAGGTAAAATTACAATATAAATAGATGATCTCTGATTAGTTTTTAACATCTTGGATTGTTTTACCCTATTTCTATAACTTCTGTGGTCGACTGTGGATGTACAATATCACAAATCCAACCTACTGGAAATAAAAATTGTAAAAAATCAGATATTAAAACAAAACAGATATCTAGTGATGTCCATAAGCTGCATTTGAGAATTTTAGAGGGTGAGTGGGGAACAAAAAAATATTTTGAGCCCTAATTACACATCAGCATCCCGCACTGCAGTGTCAGAATGAACTGACATTTATACCTGACAAAAGGTGTTGGGATACTCTTTCCTTGGGGAGCCCCAAAAAAGCAAGAAAAGGGCTGGACAGGCAGGGAACACCCTGATACAACCTAGAAAAAGTTTTAAGTCAGTATCTGCAACAGAATTTGAAAATACGTACGGTCATAGGAACCTGCAGCAATGCTTAGTTTTGCCTCCCTCCCATTTGATGTCTTGTGTCTTCTAATGTGAGTTTTCAATAATGCCATTATCTATGTATGGTTCTATCAGCTATGAATATATAGAAGGTGCGATTTGACAATGCTGAATCAAGTTTAAGCGATATTTTTTCTCGTCTCCCGATTTGTGATAAAATATTAAAATTATCAAAAACTTTAGATCATACTCATTTTTTAGTTCTATCAAAGATATCAAACTGGAAAGTGTCTTGGGTTAAATCAGGGTAAGTATACACTTGTCCAGCTCATTTCCTTGAAATTTTCTCATTTATCTGAGAAGCTGGTTCCAAATTTGTATGACAGGCGAAAACGGCACCTTCAATACATATTTTGGACCAGTCCTCACAAAAAGAAAGTTTCGAAAAAAATTACTTAAAACTTCACTGACTGCTTAAACAATATAGATAATCACTTACATAATGCTCTCTTGGACTTCCAGAAGCTGGAAACTTTTTATAGCCGCATACAATCTCACTACATGAAGGGGGTGTATACTTTTGCAACACTCATTTTCACTGAATAATTTTTTTCTACTTGTCCATGACTTACCACCCAGAATTTTATGGTGAATATAGGTTACAAGAGAGGTCAGTATGAGCATGTAGAAGTATGGAATTGATGATGCATTTCTGAAGGAAGATATGACAGAAAATTGGAAGAACACTCCAGGGGGTGTATACTTTTTCAACCCGCTGTATCACCGTACGTAGGCCTATTGTGTATGTTAACTAATGACATAAATGTAAAATAGCTATATAAGCTATATAACTCATTTTATCTTCTCAAATTTGTATAAAAATGAAGCCAATAAATTCATGTGATTGGATGTAGGCCTATGACTTCCACACAATTATAAAGTAATAAAGAAGTTACTTCATGAGTGCCACAGTTAGTAACTTTATATCATTTCATGATTGACCCCACCCACACCTGCTAATTATGGCAACATTTGATCTCACAGTTGTTAACTGTATTAACTCGATAATGTGATACATGCGTCATTCATTAACATCTTATTAAGTAACAAAGATCATTTCCTGCAAAAATAGCTAGGTTCATTCAAGCCCAAAATAGCCCTGTCTTTTTCTTGAAATAATTATCTAGACCATTTTGCAGTTACACTCTGTGAACTAATGGTTCTTAGAGGTTCAATTTTAGTGTTCATAATCTCTTGTGAAAAATATTGAGCCCTGAAAAATCAGTATATATATAATGAGAATCCAAAGTGTGTGAGCAAGTTCCTTGTTGGCTTATTCCTGTTAATTCGATTGATCATCCAAAAATGTGTACTTTATTGTGTGTAGGCCAACATTTAGCATTGCATAAAATTTTAAGTTCTGTCATTCGATTAAAGTTGGTACATTTATTTAATATGGGTTACCCATATTAAATAGGTGTGTTATTGTACATCGAAGCAGAGGACACTCTAAGAAATTATTTGTATTTTATTGTAGAACCGACAAGCGCAAGCTTTTTTGGATAAATCGATTAGTTAAGAATTGGAACGCTTTAAATGAGAGCACTATTAATGTTTTAACTGTTTGTTCTTTTAAAAAGAAATTGAAGCTGTGTAATTTTCCCAGTAAGTGGAGTATGTATTCTTAATTTTTTAACATTTTGTCCCCTAGGCATTTATATTGTATTATGTATTCTCTGGTCAAATAAATCAAATCAAAGTCAAATCAATCAATGTGGATGCAACAGACATCTCTGCTGCAGACGAGTATGGGTTCTACACTGCTGCTAGGGGTGTAGAATGTGACTGTAGAAGCATCTGTAAAGTTGCTGGTGTTGTTTATAAATTTACTTTGAAGTATGACTTAAATGCTTGCCATTACTCAATACTATTTTGGTGAGGTTCCTATCAGACACCATACTTGGTTCTAATTTTGAAAGGTTCTTAGATCTTTGGAAAATTGTTAGGATTGCGTTTGATGAACCTCTTTAGAGAGCTCTGGAGTCAAAAGGGCAGATTCATAGGCGGTTGAATACGTCACAAAATTATACTGTACACTTTCTAATACATGGAAAGCATGCCTTGCTCAAACATTCCTGTTGACTTCAACTGTAAAGGATCAATTTGGAACATTTTAGGTGCCATGTCTATATCAAGCCATTCTCCCAATTTCAGACCCTCTCGTGCGAGCTGGCACAGCGAGGCTCTGACTCTGTTGTTGGTTTTACCTGAGGTTTTTGCACATTTAGATCAGTCAGGCCCCAGTGGTTTCAGCCAACCAGAAGACAGATTTCATATCAGTGACTGAACCCACTTGAAATCATCACAAGTAATCCATTGATGTTGAACAATAAAACAAAACATATAAACTGAAAACAAGAAACTGTCGCCTGAAAAAGACATAAACTGTGAAATGACTGATCAGTACTAAAACCAAACATTGAAACTGTGAAAAATTCAGATGTCAGTCATCATCGTCCATGCATTTAATTCTGATCTCACTGGTCATTGGGTTGCTTCTAAAGACAGCCCCTCATTGGCAGTGACTGACTTGGTCCAAGTTTGACATTTTCAGAACGCATTTCTGAGCAAGAGCTCACTGCCAAGTTGTTAGGGAGTCTTGAGAAGCAGGGAAATAAGCGGCAGATAGATATTCTGTTTACAATAGGCCTGGTAAATATCTATCTCCAAGCAGCTCTTAAAGTTGAATCCCACAGAGTACAGCTTCTCCACCTATTGGACTCCATGTAACTAAACTGTTCAACAAAAATACCCAGCTGGTGGCTCCCCCGCTTGGTCAAATTGTTCATATGCATTGGAAAAGCCACAGATTTTTGAAAACAGGGGTAGGCTCACTCGAAGGCTGCTGGCTCAGCCAGGAATAATGGCACTAGACTTTAAATACACACATTTTGAGTCGATATACAGGCCTATAATTAAATTCAACTTTCATAAAAATCGGAAAAGGAACCTTTGAGATATTCAAGTTTCTTTTACGAGGGACTTATTTTTGTTGAACTGTTTTTCATAATTTTATCATATTGTACACCACGTAACTCTCAAAAAACATCGGTAACCCCCCTTCAAAAACTTGTTTTTCAATAAAGTGTATATTCAGCTATATTCCTTTAATTTTTCATAAATATCTCATGGATATTGTTCGGGTGACGCTGCTTGTCATTATAAATGCCACACTTTTTAAGTATTTTGCTGTATGTTTTAATGTAATGACATAGATTTTGAAAAGATCATAGTTCGAAAATTATGTTGGATAGCCCATCTATTTTTTTTTACGTTGGAAAACTTTGGTTTTGAAGAACTTTTTGGCAAAGTTTCATGAATATTTCATGGATTTTACATTTTTTGCCAAGTGTGGGATTCAACTTTAAAGTGCTTGCACGCTATTTTTGTGTCTACCTGACGCTTCTACTCCAGGATAGATAGATAGATATATATTTCTTTTATTCGACCACATAACTATACATTTTAAAAATTAAGCATACATGTATATATATATATATATATATATGTAAGTATAACAGATAACAGATTGTAATGATAAAGTTACAGACCAGGAGGGTAAACTACTCCAAGGTTGATCCAAATCGAAAATGAAGGAGTACCTTGTAAAAATCGTCATTACTTGAGGATTTCCCAGCTATTGGAATACCCTTGTTAATGGCAATTACGTCGTGAATCGACACCTTCAATTGATTGCTTTTAATTATTTCGATTGAAATACAGAAATGCATACCAGAAAAAGTAATCTTGTGCTATATCTAATTCCGAACTGTAGTTTATTTATGTAGCCAACAATCACAGGTCATTCTTGAAGACTGCTGCTGAACATTGCTGTTTGCACAGATTAATATCAAACAAGGAAACTTAAAACAACAAACAGATCAACAGACAACAGCTATCAAGAGTATGCAATGTTTTGGATGACATAATCCAGCCTTAAATGCATCAGGCTCTCTGATTGTGCGACCACATGCCTTCGCAAATTGATTTCATAAGTATAGGTTATTCACCAAGGGACAAGGAATATGTGATCTATCACCCGAGGGCTTTAGCCCGAGGTGTGATAAACACATATTCCTGATCCCATGGTGAATAACTGGCTTATACCGTGAGACAAACACTCAAACATGAGAGGATAACTGGACAACAAAGAATATAGGAATTATTTCCCTGTAATACAGGCATTTGATTGGATGACAGAGGTGTCGAATTGTATAACCACAGTTATTGTGGCCATCCAGGTCAGAGGCTCACTGGCAGAGCCAGCTCGAAGTGATCCGATGACCACGTGAGAATGATATCAAGCTAGAGAACCCCATAACGTTCTATATAGAACTTTTAGTTTTAAGCAATTTCTGTTTTCTGTTTCATATAATTATACTGGGTTGAAAATCGGTTCAGAATTCATTACTTTGGTTAACAAGAACTTTTCTTAAACAAAAATTGCCAACTTAAAGGCACACCGTAATGCAATTTTTTTGTTAGTTGACAGCTTCAAATGTACTTTTTACAGAAACATCACAGTGATTCTTTTGAATTTATCCCAAAATAAACCCATGAAAAAAATGATTGAAGTTACTGATTTTGCCAGCATTTTGGCACAACAAAAAGCGACTCCTGTTGGAAGAAACTGAGCAAGTGACATAGGACTGGGTAATGAATAAACAAATAAATGAATTGTTATGACCTCTTGAAGCAAGAAAGAACTGCTAGAACTAGCTGTGAAATGTTTTAGAAACAAAGAGGTGAAGCTTAAAAAGGTTACAATATTAATTTGAGACAAACCGAAACTGTGGAAAATCTTGCAAATGCTTGTGACAAGTGCCAACTGTCAATCATAATAAAATTAAATATTAATGTGGTGTACTGATTGGTTGGTTCTTATGACTTCATTTGACATTGGTTAATTTGTCCATATTTGTCCAGGCCGCATATTGTGATGGAAGCAACTAATATCATTTTAGATATAACATGTTTAAAATCTGTCAATCTTGACAATCTGTCTAAGTGTAAACGTTTCATATTGGTTGTGACCTCCTAAGTGTTACTTGGGTATATTATAAAGCTGAGATAGCTAGATCAGTTGATAAATAATTTTTGACAGATAGACACATAGACAGATAGACATATAGAAGATAGACAGATAGACAGATAGATAGATAGATAGATAGATAGATAGATAGATAGATAGATAGATAGATAGATAGATAGACAGATAGATAGATTTGGTCTTGCAAATTGTGGTCCAAATCAGTCCCTGCCCACTTTCACAACCTTCAGGAAATCAACCAATCAGATATAGTGCATGGTCGAATGATCGGAACTTGTAAACTGTTATTTTCTGTTTGCTTTTAGCAGTTATTGTCATTTTCACAAATAAAAGCTTCACCTGAGTGTTGTCAGATCACAGCTAATATTATATCAAACAATGCATCTGATAATTACTTGTTGTTTATCACAGGAATGTTAGGTGGTTAAAATTGCAGAAGTGTGTTTCTCAAATTTTTTCATTTAATTGGAGGAGAGGGGGAGGTCCACCCTACCCTACGTCACTCATCAGTTGGCTGAACATACTGCAGGGACACAAAATATTGTCCAAATCCCAATTTCATATATTTTTCCTGATCCATTGTTAAAACCCATTTTTTCAATGTTGACAGGATGCACTTGCTATAGCCCATTCTTTCATACGATAAACAATGAGCAAAAGAGTCATTTTGATGACTGTGGCCCTTTAAGCCGTTTGGATGACACATGTTGGGGGTTGTGGTTGGGATGGCAATGGAAAGTTTTGAACCAGTGGGTACATTTACGTTACCCAAATGATGATTTCATATGCATATCCTGTTAGATAGGTTATCAATAAAGGCCAATATTAACATCTTTACATAAGTTGTTGCCCTGCTAAGTCTTACTATAATGAAAAATATAATTTTATTATAATATTGTGGAAATTAAACCACCTGTCATTAAACAAGAAAATGTGTACTTCTACAAGTATAACCTGGCTATATTTGATTTCCCTGCTGAGAATATACAATTATTACTCAACAGCAATATTTTAACCACTTGTTCCTTAGTCAACATTTGTAATACTCGATTATTTTTAAAATGACTGCCACCCAATCTGGGTTGAATTGCGGTCACTGCCTCATGATAGCATATTCACCATATTTATTATTATCCGTCCGATAACAATGTATCCTTGAAATTGTCTCACTGACCATGCCGCATGATGTCATGCTGAGGCTGGTTATGGATCATTTTTGTGTTTGGCAGTTAAAGATCAATATCAGATTTTACAGACCTGACCTAGTGATATTCACCTCGGGCCCTCGGCCTTCTCTGGCTCCCTTCGGCCTCGGTGAATATCACCGGTCCGGTCCGTAAAACCTGATATTGACCTCAACCGAAGTCCATAATTGTATATTACTTTGTGAATTGCCAAACACAAGGATGATCCTCAAACAGCCTCAGGATGATATCTTGCTCTCCGGCGAAGAAGAAAAGATTGAAGTATATGTAGTTATTGGATCGATGATAATATCAATCTAAATGAAAATGGATATTCATTTTAGAATAGTTTACTTCATATTTTACAAAAAAATTACAAAAACACTCAGACACACAGTTAAACCCACTGTATGATTGGTGTGGAGAGATTTATTATTATGCAGAGGCGATCAAGGAGACTTTGGTGCAACTCAGGTCACAAAAATTATATTCTACGCCTGAAAAGTCGAAATTGAAATTAATTTCATTACATGTCTCGTCGAATATATATGACAAAAACAAAAATATGTTGTTAATATTAACATAAGATCTACATTATCAGCTTCAAAGGATAACGATCTAATCTCAGATGGAGATAAGATATTACTTTTAATTTCTTTAATTGCATCCAATCTCCTCAATTCACTAAAGCCCCGTATACCAATACCACAATGACGAAAGTTGTTTTATTGTTGGTATTTGTAACAACGTCTGTTGCTTCAGGTGCAACAATAGAACAGGATGGACCAGCAGTGGAAACCAATTATGGAATAGTCAGGGGAGCCAGTGAAGTTTATGATGGTAAGACTTTTTTTAAACAAAGAAATGCTTTGTAGCATCTTATGACTTAATTTTTAAATGATGGATGGATGGATGTTTGGGGCTTTACGTCCTGTATTCATGCATTTGGCAGGCTAATTAGGACAGGAGGAAGACATTGCAATGAGGTGAAGGATGATTGAAACAACCGTCCAACATAGGCCCAGGTGACCCGGCAAGAGCTGGATTTTAACCCTGGACCCAGCGATTGGTAGTCCAGCACGCTACCACTAGACCAACCTTCCCCCCTTGATTTTTAAATGATTTTACATAGATGTCTTGTGGGTTGTATGGGAGGGAGATGAGTAAGGCAACATGTACTACTGGCAAATTAATGAAATACTGTCATTGGACATAGTCTTCGTTGGCTCTTGACATTTAGTGATAGTTTAGTGAATTGTTTTTGGCCGTGACTCATGTCCCATATGTCTATTTTGACTCAGGGCCCTGAATTTAATGTAAAAGTATTTTGTTGTCTCTGGTAGTTTTCTTGTAATCATTTGGTTGTATTTCTGTAATAGCACTAATGTTTAATAATTTGTTTTTATTTATTGCCACAGCTCTGCGAATGATCTCAAACTGTGAATTGGCAAAATGGGATGGAGCGGTTTAGCAGAGTACAACTAATCCTCTTCAACTGACAATTTGTCCACCAAAACAGCCCTCAAAATGAAAACGTTTTCGACACATGCATGAATTAAGAAATTCCTGACAGGTGCCCATTGCAAAGCATATCTTTAGGCTAGTGCATTTGGCCAAAGCAACTTTAATTCATGCAAAAATATTCAAATTGGCTAAATGTATAAATTATAGCCTTCCATAATCAAAGTCAGAATCATTACGTTCATGTCAAATCACTGCAAGAGCACTTGTTTCATAAGGCCTCGTGCAATTTTTTGCGTATTTCAGGTGAAGCCAGATATCTATCTGCTATATAACCACACAAAATTAAGTTTGTATCAGCCTATGGTACCATATTTTGTTTTGAGTAGCCATGTCAGTAAATGTTTAAAATTTCAGAAAAATCGGATCACCGGTTCAAAATGCATGAACTCTTGAACTGCCATAAAATGATCATTTTTTAGCATTATAGCTTGACGTTCAAAATTTTAAACCCTTAGTTTTGATATTAATATGCGAAATTTTGTTGCAGGCTAAATTGCAGCCATGGTCATGGAAGTTCTGAAAATGCGACTAGTGCAGAATGCCAAGACGCAAATGAAGCCAAAAAGTTGCCCCAACCCTAATGCAGAGTTTCTTGTTTCACCCAGTCCAACTAAGACATGCTGCTAACAATTCGTCATTACAATATCTTTCCTTAAGAGTGACTCAATTCATTATCACAAGAAAAGATGCCCCTGAACGTTTGTATTTACAGTTGATCCCAAAAACACTTGGTTGTCCCAACCCTAACATTCTGTCCCAACCCTAACATCCCCTGTCTAGCACTTCTACTTGCCCCGTGCAGCTTTCTGGCATAAACCAGTTATGCAGTTTTGCTGCTGGCTACTCCAAAATAGCCTTTGATGTGTTTGTTCAGTTTTTAGACTGAAAATATTTATCTCAATAGAAACAGGGAATAAGGAGAATTCTGAGCCCTTGATGAAAATGCAGGAGAAGATGTAATTGTAGTCACAGCTTAACGCTGAGTTTGTTGGATTTTAATCACTACATGGCTAGCTACATTTTGCAGCAAGATTCTGTGCATAAACAACACTTTTATTTTTCACCTCTTCGTCACGCTCTTATCTGCCCCAGGCCTATAAAACAATCTCTGACATAAATGATTTAATCAAACACAAAATCATATTTTTATCTTATCTAAAACAATAGTATAAACCAGCTGTGAAATTTCATTCTTATTCTCAAGCAAGATATTTGTATAACACCACCTGAAATAATAAGCAGATTGGCTTTCTTCTGATTAACTTAGCTGCCAAACAAGACTCTATATTAGTCCATAACTGGGTCATTCTCAAATTTCGGGACAATCTTCGTCACTCAGGTACCATGACATAAGTTTGAATGCAATTAATATCTGCATAGTCACTCCACATCTGTTATTCATTTTTCTACTTAGAACCACTGTACTTGGAATGAAAAGTCATTTATAAGACCTTTTTTTGGTACATTTTTTCCTGTCAACCACACTAAATTGATGGGTTTTCCATGTCACTGAACCTGACACAACAAAATCAAGTGTCAATTTTTCTGCTAATATACCAATATTTTAAAAATTTCTTTGCACGATTCATGAGAATATAGACTGAGTTAATATCTAGTTCATATTCAATTTGTTTATTGTCTTATTTCACTGATTTAGTTGATGTAACAGACATGTCACTATTTTACGTCAATTTTTTGGTCCACCCCGTTACTCGCCATAGCTCGTTTCATTATTGGTTTTCATGAGGTATTTTTACTGAATGTCGTCAGATGCATGTGTGCCAGATTACCACTCCCTTGCAGACTTCATAAAACATGTATTCACTAAATTAAGACATAATTTTCATAGAAAATGTTTTTGGTCTCACTAAAATGTCCACTCCGTTTCCTTCATTTCCAAGCTTACCAATGATAGTTTTACAGAGTGATTTCATGTATATATTGCTGAGGGTGACAGGTTTTAATAGTCAGCAATTATTTTATTTAATCTTCCATATAGAAGGCAGTATTGAGAGAAAAGCAAAAAATCATTCCACTCCGTTACCGTCCACCAGATCATGAGCAAGAAATCGACATTTAGACCAAAAATACTATTGATATGAGCTGAAGTACTTCTAAAAATAATAATTACATCAATCTTTTATTGTTTTTCGTTTTGTTGTTGCTCCTACAGCAGGTTTTTAACATCAAAATTCCACTCCGTTGCCACATTGTCCCCTCCGTTACAGGACATTTTTCCTATACACATTGTCCCGAAATTTGAGAATGGCCCAACTACCTTAATAAGTTTTAATTTCCCGAATTGGACAGCCTTAATTAAATATTTTATAGCTGGACAGGAAGAAATGTAAGGTAGAATTTACAATAGTCAACTTTTGAACTGGATCAAGCATTTTTTAAATCAATTTTGATATGAACCAACTTGCAGGATAACTACTGTGTTTAGGATTGATCCTAAAGTAACCATGTATCATTATGCCAAAAATCTATCTGATCACTGATCACACCTTGCTTTTTTTTTCAAACATTGTGAAATGTTGCCAGAACATCGCATTCTAATATCATATCTTTGACATTCTTCACAATGTTGTTACAACGTAATTTCTACCATACAATTCTATGTAATTTTCACAAACATTGCAACACTGTCAAAACGTGGAAGCGTGCCCATTGCATAATGGCTGTCTCATAACAAACAGTCATTTTGATAATAGATTCATCTTTCAAAACTATTTATTTTATGCAGATGTGACGCTGAACCATAATGCCACTTGTCAACAGACTACTTACGACATGTGGATTGCAAATGGCAGATGTTAAGTCTTCAATCTTCAACCTTTTCATCCCTGGAAATATGTTGAAAATAGTGATTTAAAAGCCTTCCAATGCAGAATTAAGGAGGAAAAAGATAGCACAAACAAAATTGAAATATTCAGATACTGCTGATGAAAATTCTGGTCGGGTTGTTTTTATCTTGACCGAAACTCTTAATCCAAACTTCAGGTGGTCGTACAAAGCCTGTCGTGAACAGCAGATCAGGCGAATATTACAATGTAAGAATGTAAAATTTTTAATTTTGAGTCAGCTCAAGTGATTAAGTGTGTAAATGCATAATTCCTTAGAAATAACACAGCTTGTTGTTTTGAATTAGGATGATCTCTCCGATGTCACAACTTACAAAAAAAAATTGGTGCTAACAGAAAAGCTGTTGGTTGCCACTATTGCTCTTTGCAGAGTTGTTGTCCAAACAGTTTCAAAATTAACTTTCCACTAGTTCATGTGATTTCTCTGGCTTAAAATGTTTTGTTTGTGTCCGTTACGGTTAATCAGTTGATTCGATGCTTATCATATCCAGCAGCATAGGTGACAATAAACAAAATATTAAATGACTTAAGGTATTTCATCAAATAAGAAGATTAGGAGACCAACAGAAAATTGTCAATGACGTGGCAAAGCCAGTTTGCAAAATGAAAATAAGAAAATTAATTTTTTCAAGTGAACCGCAAATTTGCAATGAGCTCTAATTACCTCACAACAGGCCATATCGAACATGTTGCAAGTATAGGCTATGACCTCATAGAGAATAACATGGCATGAATAGGCCTATTGTGTATGCCCAAAGCATATATAATCACTCACAAATATCCACAAATATCCACAAAAGATTGTCATGGATTTTGGCTTAGTCTTTTGACTTTGACCAAAGAGCCTATTTGACTATTAGCCTATTTGATATCAGGCTCAATTTTCATTGGCTGTTGGATATTAGATTGGAATCTCATTGAATTCCCAGTGTGTCCAATGAGAATTCAGCTTAATATCCACTGGCCAATCATGGCTCTGTGGATATTAGGCTCGACGGTTATTGGCTAGGATATTTGGCCAGATTCTCATTGGACAGGATATTAGGAGGCATTCTCATTGGACAAACTATGAACTACAGTGCCCCCTACTGTGGATATTAGGGTGGATTCTCATTGGTCAAGATATTAGGGCGTATTCTCATTGGTCAGTCCACTATTATCCAAAGTTGGATATTTAACAAAATCCACAATAGTATAAAAGAGTTATTGCGAGTGACTTGGGCATGTATCCAAAGTATAAGATCTTTGCAAAAATCCACTATAGTCGGGAGTGAGCGATAAAGAGTGATTTAGGCATGCGTCCAAAGGACCTATATTTTGCCCAAAGGCCTCACGGATATTTTGAAGGATGCGATGACTTTGGGAAAGTCATGCCAAAAGGAGTCGTAATGCCCAGAGGCCCTATAGTTTGCCCAAAGACCCTATAATTTGCCAAAAGACCCTATATTTTGCCCAAAGGCCTAATATCCATGCCCAATAGGCCTATTGGGCACAATAGTGGATATTGGGGGTAACACCTATGACCTCACAAGGAACATTTCAGTCCAATTCTCTAAGCACTCGTTTTTTGTCAACTGTAAAACAACAAGCTATGTTTGCTCAAAGGAATTGTGCAACCGTCCCTCTCAATCATTTGAGATGACTAAAAATTTCATATTTTACAGTGCACAGAAAATAATTGATAAAGAAATTTTAAGTCATGCATGTGTGATATATGTTCTGTTGTTGTTTTTCACTGACAGGCAGGCCCTATGATGTCTTCCGTGGCATACCATTTGGCTCATCGACGGATGGGGAAAACAGGTTTACTGTGGCCGAACAGCCAGACCCTTGGCAAGATGAACTTGAGGCTCAGGAGTTCAGACCTTACTGCAAACAGCTGATCACTCCTTTCTATGGCCTTCTGGGAATGAAAACTGTGGATGATGAAGATTGTCTGTTTCTGAACATTTATGTGCCCAATGGCGTTGATGCCAAAAGGCAAGTACTGTTTCATTTCGTTGTGATAATAATATCTGTGATATTAGAATAGAACATTGACTTACAGTACTTACCAGAGTGCTTTCCTGCACCTCTAAAGAAATTGCTATAACATTGGAATTGATTAGAGGAGACAGGTATGAGTTGTGCCTTTTTTTCTTTGGACTGATCTGCCAAAACTTGCTTTGTCAGGCAACGTGAATATCAGATATCCAATAAATAAAATCTTGGTAATAATTGATATGAGGCAAGTTTCAGTACTATCAAACCATAATGGAGATGATTACCTTTTAAAAAATATGTAGGGTTAGAAGTGTTAGTGCCGGTTTCTTCAGATAGTATTACCTGTCATGCTCTTGGCGTAAAGCTTGATACATTTTAAAGCATTAAATACACATGCCCCATGGATATAAAACAAAAATTGATAACACGACAAAAACTGAAATAATGTGCTTCTAGGAATACGTTATGAAATTTTTGGATGCAAGTTCTGTTTAATCTAAGTGATTCAAAATAAGTTAAACTCAAGGAATAAAATGTAGACAGAAATACATAAACGAAGAAGACAATCCAATGTCATACCATAGGCACGAGATTTTTTTAGATATGTATCAACTAAGTAACAGCTACAAAGCTAGATTAAATCTGACCACACAAATAATATCCAGATGTGCCTCCTATGAGCCAGAGAAACATCACCAATTCTGTTATAATATATTACTCCTCAGTATATCAGTCCTCGGTATAATTGTTTTCAACAAAAAGTTGAATTTTGAGTTTAGTTTTCCTGATATCTTCGCTGACTTTGTCATGTCGCATTGTGATATTGGTACACTATGTTCACAAAGGTTAGAGTGGGTGGCACAACTTGCTCAAGGTACAACTTACCCAGGTTTCCCTATCCAAGACCTTTGATGTCTATTTATCTGTTAATTCATCTTTTTATAGTCTCAAATGCATTGAATAATATGTTTTACTCTTTTCAGAGATGCCAACATTCCTGTTTTATTCTTCATCTATGGTGGGGCATTCTATATTGGGGCTTCAGACATGTACCCTGCCGAAGACCTGGCTTTGAACACCAACTCCATAGTGGTTACGTTCAATTACCGCTTGGCGGCACTGGGCTTCCTGTCAACAGGAAATGACAATAGCCCTGGCAACTTTGGATTGTGGGATAGCTACAGTGAGTGACTGGGGTCTGACCATGCCTTGACTTGTGACTATAGTAGAAGCTGGAAATTATCTAAATTGGCCAATTTTGGCAAATTTGTCCCTATGCTGTCCCTTTTTCAGTCAATTATGAGCAACAACATTGTGCAATTCCCCTTTTTCTGCATCATTTTTTCTTTCCTGTGTGCAAGTCTGTATCAAATTGAGGTGTTCAGGAATGTCACATTGCTCTAAAACATAGCATTGGACACATTAAAAAAGTTCAAAGCTTGGGGCGAGTGACAAAGGAAGTATCCCTGAGGTGTATATATGCATGTCGTGAATTCTCCAGCTGCAAGGTTATGTCCAGGGCTTTAGAGTCGGAGTTGGAATCGTGGAATCGGAGGTTTTTGGGTGGAGTCGAAGTCGAACTTTGATTTTCAGGCGGAGTCGAAAATTAATTTGGTGACACCTGACTCCTTAAAAATAATTAATATAATTTACAAAAACACTGTTACAACAATGTGAAATGTACCTTGAATTTTAATAAAAATTTCCTGAACAGAAATTCAAGTACAAAAACCAGTGGAAAATTTCTAGAAGTACTTTTTGCAAAATGTTAATCATGTAATATTTGTGTGAAATAATGCCGATAAGCAGAGTCGGGAGTCGGAGTCGGAATTTAGGAGACCTAAGGAGTCGGAGTCGGAGTCGGAGTCGCTTTTCAAAAAACCAAAGGAGTCGGGAGTCGGAGTCGGTTCATTTACTACCCGACTCCAAAACCCTGGTTATGTCACAGTATTTGTGACAGTCAGTCTGCCGAAAACTGACAGCAGCTGGAGCTTGGTCAACAAGTGTATTGTTTTTTATATTATCAATATCTAATTCATTTTTTAAAAAGTGCTTTATGTGACATATCAATTCTGAAAGCCGGATTGCAGCACACTGGGCCTCGCTGCTCCTGTCGCATTTTCTTTAAAATCATAAATCCGGCCTTGTTGGTTTTCTGACCTGGATTATGCATTTCATGATTACTCCATTCTATTATCGTCTTTGATCTTTATTTCTTTCATCTCTTCTTTCTTCAGTGGCCCTCAAGTGGGTTTCAGAGAACATAGCATCTTTTGGTGGCGACTCCTCCAGAGTGACCGTGATGGGGCAATCCGCTGGAGCAGCTGCTGCAAGCCACCTGGCGATATCTCCTTACACTAATGGTCTCTTTCAGGTAATGCCAAAGATAATGTTCAGGTCATGGTCCCACAACCACAGGTATCCATGGGATTCACATTAAAATTGGTGCACTCTACTCACCTGAGGTTCGAGACAGATGATTACAATAAGCAGTCAATGCCAAACAAGATAATCCAGCCTGCTATTTTGCAACAGGGCCCCTCAAAACACTGTCAGAACATAAGAATATGTGACAAAGCCAGGGACTTCTTGCCTAAGAATTAATTATTGGAACATATGAGCATCCATTTATCCACATGGAATTGTTCATGTATTACAGCTATATTGCATGGGATATCTCTTAAATGGAATGACTATTAAACAGGACGACTCTGAGGACACTAATTGACAAGACAACATAAGACAAATTCTCCTATGGCCATGTCAACACAGAATGTTTTGCCGAATCACATTATAACCCTGGAGGCAGTTAATTAAACACGTATGTTTCAATGTTATACTTTACGTAGGTTTGGTCCATAGTGACTACATAAACGGTTCTTAGAGGTTTTATATCGCTGACAACAATTTCATTTTTAGTAAATTGATTTTTCTGAGACACAGGCTTTCTCCAACCCAATGTTTTGATGAATAGGGAAATGTTCAAGTGGCTCCACCATGGGCCCCCATGATATCGGCATATTAGTTTGGTATCTGTGACGAAAGTGAAAACAAATAATTATGATCACATTTTTGATAAATTGCATAATATATGAGATGACTTCATTGAAGATTTGTTTTATTCTGTTATGTTCTTTTTTGTCTGAAAGTTGTATTTCTGTTTTTCCAGCGATATGTACCAGTGAGTGGCAGTTCCACCTCATTTTTCGCATCCACTTCTAATTTGCCTCAAACGGTGAGGAACACCGCCCTGGTGCTTGGCTGCAACATCTTCAACCAAGAGGCTATGATTGCTTGTCTTAAGGTAGTTTGTTCAACAATTATATTTTGAAAATATGAACTTGAAATCAATTCATTCAGAATGAACCATTGGTGAGCAGCATTATTCAGCAGTGCCGTGCGGAAACCCAGGCGACGGGGAGTTGAACCAAAAAGGGAAAATTCAGTTTGTGCGGCAAAATTTTTTAATTGATGAGCCGTATTAAAATTTTGACAAAAGATTATGTGTCATGAATAAGCTGGATAAGCTGGCAAATAATAAAATTTCTGTCGATTTATGTAATTCACACTTTTCGCTTCCAGGAAAAGTCTTCAACAGCCCTTGACTTGATTGGCTTGGCTGCCCCTCTGGTGTTGGGCAGTACTGTTCCAAACTGGGTCCCTGTAGTGGATGGAGATCTGGTTCCAGAACATCCTAGGGACTTGATTTCCCAAGGAAGCAATTCTCATCTGGACATCATGACGGGATGCACCAGGCATGACGCAGCTGGTTTCGTGTACCTCAACTTCCTGGGCTACCCAATCGGAGACAGGCTGAATATTGCAAGAAACAAGGGGCTCATGATGAGTATCCTCAGGTATTTATACAGATTTTTGTTTGGGCTATGTTCAGTTTTAGCATATTATGAGGTAAACATTCGAATCTTGAGATATCCTGACAGTAATAGGCCTAGTAGCTAGCACTATGACCTTCATTATGCTGATATCTGTGCCCTGAAAATTGACTGAAAATTGACTGAAAGTCGTGCCTCACAAAATATAGGCCTACCATCCCTCACAGACCACAATAGTTTGAGTTGACATCATAATGAAAAAACAAATTTACCAATACAAAATGCCTGTGAAACTATTCTAAAAAAATACAAGAAAGCAATTTAGTGTGTGATGTGCAAAATTAATCATCAATTTTTTGCTAAATTCAACTTCAGAAACTGATGACAGATTCTAGTTGTCGCAAACTATCCACTTTTGACAGTCGAAGTATCTGATAAATTTGTCTTTGTTTATCTTTATATTTTAACTGAAGTTTTATTTACTGACCACATAATTGTCTGAGTACTGATGATTCACTGACATTTTTGGCATTACCAAATTCCATCCACGAAAAACTAGTTAACTTCTTCAGTCACTTTGGTTTATATGTACTAAAACATAAAAAACCATACATGTTTCTCTTTTAAGCCTGTTGATGTCCCCTGCTGAAGACCCAGACTACCTTGTGGATCTTGTTATTGGCCAGTATCCTGATTTAGAAAGCGATGATGAACTGGCAAGGACCAAAGCTGCTGTAAAGGCTGTCACCGACTTCGCTTTTTTTGCTCCTTCTCACTACGAAGCCTCTCAACATGTCAGGTCAGTTTTAAAAGAAACTGTTTAAAAATATTACAGTACTGCGTTTTATACTAGGGATGACAGACCATTTCTAATAAATGAACAAAAATAATAATTTTTGATACAGAGGCGTGCACTATGATTTTGTGATTAAGAATCGGCCAAAAAAATTTTTCTAACATTAAAATTAACCTCGCTGTACTTAATTTAACAACATGAAGTCTAGGCGCTCAGAAGCAAATGAAAACGCCCAACTATAAAAAAATGACACCATGACCATAAATGCGTACAAAATCATTTGAGAATTACTTTCTTGTGTATATTTGAATGCTGGAGTGATATACTAACAAGTTCCAGAGGCAAAAAGATTACAGTATCAAAGTATCATCATCTACAATAGCACAAAGTATGTAATGTCTATGCAAAAATACCAGCCTTTTTTATTCAAGAAAATTATGACGACAGCTTACACTTGAACTTCGTTTGGATGAGTGGGACTTTCATGAAACTTTTTGTGTTTATAGAATTCTTGAATTTGAATAATATTACATACCATAAAATGATTTTTGAGAGGTAATTACTCCAAAGGGGGTACATTTATATAACTTTGATTGACTGGGACGTGTTTTATTCAAAAATGTTTGCAAATTGTTAGTATGTTGACCTGGATAAGTAGTGAAGGTACAATTTTGATATATCATGGGTAATTTACCCTCATAATCAAGGTCGAAAGGGGTGAATATTGATATTGAATATTTCTAATATAGGTAGACCTTTTCGTTTTTAGGTAATCGCCCCTCAAAATGGGGTGAATGGCTGCAGGGCTAACTTGTGATTGACTTTGTTACCTTCACACTATGGATCTAACTTGTGATTGACTTGGTTACCTTCACACTATGGATCTTTTTAAAATGGATAAAAATTTTAGTTTTTTTATAAAATGGATGAAAATTTAGTTTTTTTAGTAAAGGACTATAATCATAGTAGGCCTATGAATTGGATGATTTACTCCAAATTTTGCAAGGAAAATAGACCTACATGTCTTTTGGGAATATAACTTTTTAAGGCCACAAATTTGTATTGTTACAGCAAAGAATGGGTGCTTTAAAAATCCCCACTTCTTTTAGACCTGAAAAAATAAAATCAGCTTCATTGCTTTTCTGAAGACTAACTGCATAGTAACAATGTTTTAACAAGATTGATATATTTATGTTTTTTAAAAAGGGTGGGGTCCCCTCACTCATTTTTGCGCTATGGAGCTATTTTGCATGAAAGAATAGCCATTTATGGAAAGAAATATCCCTAAAATCAAATTTTGCTTGACTCTGAATACGTGAGTTGATTATGTCGCAATGGATTATTTTCGTTAAAAACAACTCTTTTATACTACAAATAACCCTACATCAAGAAATCTATTGATATATTGGGCAATTTCATTGAACTTCAAAAAATGACCACCAGGTTTCAGTCTCCCTTGCCCTCAACTGGAAGCTGAGGTCTAGTCAAAAACTGGGTTGTGCTTGCACTCTACGGCCCCTAAAAATTCTGCAAAGGCTATTGAATGTTTCATGAGAATATTGGCTTTCTTAAAATACCAAAATGATGCATGTCTTTTAAATTTTTCATGTCCATTCTCTCTTCCAAAGTTTTAAATTCAATTTTTTTAATGCAACAAATGTAAACACGGTAACAAAATAGTGAAGAACAGCAAGCTAATATATCTTAGAAACAGATTCCATCAAATTTTGAAAAGTTCTAAACTGTTTTCAATGCAAAAAAGCCCGTAAAGTGAGACCACTATGAACTGAGATTTTAGGTGTCATTTTTTCTTCACAAGAAGCAAAACTGCAATCAGCTCCACCTAGCAGGTTTTGGCATCCCTATTTATAACACTTCCTTAGTTTTGAGCACAGGCAGGAGTTCTTTTTGAAGATGTTGAATGTCCAATCTGCTTACATTTTCATTTTGAGATTATGAGATAACAAAATGTTTTACTTCGTGATCTCAAATAATAATTATCTCCTGAAGAAAATGTTTAATTTTCAGATCGTACAAGCTTCCCTGTCCACAATATCCAGGCATAATTATTTCATGACATTGAAATAATAAAATTTGTTATTTCGTGATGTCGAAATGATTATTTGAAAAATTCATGATCAAATAATAACAAAATTAGTTATTTTGTGATCTTGAACTAACAAAATTTGGTACTTTGTGATCTCGACATGAAAAATTTGTTATTTTATGATATCAGAATAATTATTTCATGACTTACCTACTTGTTGGGAAAATCCGACCAAATACTAGGGGTGTACCAAATCCACTATATGCCGAACCGAATCTGATTCCGAGCCTGACCATCAGATTCGGCCGAATCCGATGCCGAACCGATCCTCGGATCCTGGCAGGACTTGAGTAATTGTCAGCTCATGACTTGTATTCAGCAAATACATTGATTGACCAGTCTTTACTTTAAAATTGACTTCTTTATTTCCAGCTCTGGCTCGGGCTCCACCTACATGTATGAATTTGCCTACAAGCAGAGTTTCTTGTTCTATGAGGACTGGGTGCAGGGTAACCACGTGGATGACCTCCACTCCATCTTTGGCCCAGTGTTCCTGAAGGACTACAGGGAAGGGCTCCTGGGAACAGAGTGGAATGAGGATGACAGGACTGTCAGCAGGAACATCCAGGGTTACTTGGCTAACTTTTTGGCTACAGGGTAATTTTGAACTAAGAATTTGATCTCCATGATTTGTCATAATATGTATTTATAAACAATAACTGTTTCTTCTGGCAATTGCTTGGATGATATTCAAGAAGAAGCCTGGGCACACATAGTTTTGACATTTTTGGACATAGCACAGTTAAATAGAATGAATGAGATGACCACAGCATCACATAAAGTTCCTTTGTTGGATTAATGAAAATAAGTTAAATTTTTAATAGAAGATTATAGAGACAATAGGATATATAACAAAGTTAATAATTAGCATGCTGGTTTTAACATGGTATTGATATGGGTTGCTGAGATGTATGACTTAATTTTTGTTTGCACAGGAACCCAAATGAAGGACCATTCAGTGTTCCAGTATCCTGGCCAGAGTATGGTGAAGACAGACAATACATTGTCCAGCAGCCAGACTTCACTGTGACAAGTCCCTCAGAGGAACAATTGGACACAATCAACTTTTGGAATGATTTTTATGACCAGGTCAAACCTTCTGCTACTGTGAAAACAAGTGAAAGTAAGATTTTCGGTTTTCCTGAATCTATTTGACGTGTCAAAGTACAGTGTTTATGCAATCACCAAATTATTTTTAGATTTAAAAAATTGAAAAGGGGAAATATTTGGTTTTGTCCTTCAACAACCACCAGTCTTCCCCTGGGAGATCCCATGGTGCAACAATGTGGCAGCACTGTACATGATTTCTCGGTTTGATCAAAACATTGGCTTGGAGAAAGTACATGTTTCAGAAAAAGTCAATTCTTATAAAATCAAATAGCTGTCAGCTATACAAAACCACTAAGAACTGAGTATGTAGTCACTGAGGACCAAGCCTATGCAAGGTATAACCTTGGAACATCTTTGATATGATTAACTGTGTCCACAGTTTCAATGTCAATAGGCAAAAAATTCTGTGTTGAAATGGCCAGTGGAGAATTTTTCTTACCCTGTCTTGTAAATTAGTGTCCTCTGATTTTTCCTGTCAGTCATTCCATTTAAGAGATATCCCAAGCTATATAGTAGTCCATGAACAATTCCATGTGGATAAATGGATGCTCAAATGTTAAAATTATTAATTTTTGGCAAATAGGCCCTGGCTCTTCCACATATTCTTAAGTTCTGACAGTGTTTTAAGGGGCCCTGTTAAAAAATAGCAAGCTGGATTATCTTGTTTAGCATTGTTTGGCATTGACTGTTTGTTGTAATCACCTGTCTCGAACCTCAGGTCAGTAGAGTGCACCAATTTAATTGTGAATTCCACACCTGTGGTTGTTGGACCATGAGATCCGAACCAACTTGGATTTATTTTGACAATCTCATACTGGTATTTCTTTTTACCAGTCTAGTATTATTTTAGTGGTTCATATCTGGACTGTGTAAGACACACTATAGTTATTGTGTTGCTACAGTTGCCATTTGACCAACTTACATTGTAGCCGCAATGTGGCCTGCAATAAGCCGCTGCATCCTCTCTGCGATCCAAGTACACATAGTGTTTTACATAACCTCTCAGAAAAGACCCCAGTGAGACACCACAAAAGACTGCTTACATTGCAGGGACCTTTGTACATCCTTTCAGTAGCCAAACAGAAATATTTTTGTTGCCTGGATAAATAACTACGGAGTACAGATGATCTGTTTAACCACTAGGTGTCGAGAGACTGATAACCTTGCTGAGACCCCACCTGCAGGAGTTCTTAAGAAGCTACCAGCATTTCACCGAAAAGCCAGACGACTTTTTGCCTTTCATCCAAAACGGTAAGTTGAATTTTCCTCAATGTCTTTAATATTAATCTGCATTATATAGAAAGCATTAATTGACCACTGTGGAAGTCATTTTTTAGCTTTTGTAGAATATTGAATTTGTCAAGTGTCATCTATCATGAGATGTCTGAAGTCTCTGTTACTATTTCAGCCGTTCGAGACCTCATCGATTCATATTGAGGACGACACGTTCCTGCCATCATTTAAAAACAAATTTCGAAAATAATATTGTCTTCAATAAAATATGTCTGGGTGTAAAACAATTAGGCTTCCAGGAGTTTTAATGTAGGCTATCTCTTGTCAATCAATCTCCCTGAGAGAAAATCAAGACTTCTGTTTTAAATGACATTTTATTCATATATATTAATGCTGATGCATTCAATATACAATAATATGAGATAATTCAATAAAAATAAACCATACACTTCCAGCATTGGGTTTGGTTTTCATAGCACAGTATACAACAACATGGAAATTGGCTTGGCTAAATAACGCTGTCTTCACTTAATGTACCATATAAGGCTAAATGTTTAACAATTGTTTCTAATTATGTTCAATTAATAACAGGACCAGCTGGGTGCTTCCTCAACTAATAACAGGTTTTCATCATTATATAACAAGTGTTTTGATGTGTGCAAGAAATGTGCACACCCATTAAAATATCAAAAGAATTACCTATAGTGCCTTGTACCATAACCTACAGCAAGGAAACACTAAATTTGACAAGCTGTATTTCATTTCAACAAATGCTACCTTGCAAACTTGGTGCAATAACAAAACATGCTGGAAGACAGCTGTCTATAACAAACTTAAACAATAATATTAATTATTAATAATTAATAATAATATAACCTACGGCTTTGTCACTTTTCCCAAAATCCAGTCATTAATAGTGTTAATTGGGATTAAATTTACCCATAATTATGGGGAATGCAGAAACAGCCCCTTACCAAGGGAGGTATACCTCAATTATAATCATAATCATTATGATAATTTGTTTTTAAATTTACAATATACACAGTATACATACACAATGTTAGATCAGTGTACAATTCTATACATGCCTAACAATAAGTACCTGGCCCTGGATGGGGTTTTGTGTCTATGTTTGGTTCTGTGCCCCCCCCCCCCCGACTGTTTCTAGTGTGTCTCCTTCCCTTGTCTAGTAATGTCTACTTGTTGTTGTGTCCCAGTTAATATACATTTAGTGTCCCTTTTCTCCCATGCCATTGTTGTGTCCTCCTGTCCCTCAAAAATCATGACACCTTTGTCCTCTGTCTTACAAAAGTTTCAAGACTGTTTTGTGTCCCCTATCACCCAGGCAACCTCGTGCCCCTCAGACAGGTGTGTGTCCCTCAGACAGTTTTGTCTCCCTCAGACAGTTGCGTCCTCTCATATAATTATACATTTATGAAATTTTGACAGAAAATAGACTTCCACTGAGGCAGAAGGTTGAATATAATTTTATTCATGGCACAGAAGATGAAAAAAATGTTTAGTCCAAAACTTGGTTATGTGTCTCCAAAATTCTCCTTGTTCTTAGTACCCCTGGGCTTACAACGCCCCACACCCTGTACCCACACCCCCACCTCCTCCCTCCATCCAGAGCCAAATAAGGTGATCCTGAAAAATATGACCTAGCATTGTGACCAATATATATGGCGTTACCAATATATGGTGTGACCAATATATTGTGATTGATATACTTTGTGACCAATGTCTGGTGACCAATATATCTCATTTACACAAGAAACAGCAATAAGACTAGACTCGTCTACCAGCATACCAATATTAACCGATCAGATAGTATATTCAATTATCCATACCAATATTTACAAACGGTGATATTCACATGACCATGGTGCTGATTATGTGAATTTTATAATACAATGAAACTGTTACACTGAGATCACAGATTCTGCCATTATACATCAACTTGATAATACAACAGATTGAATCAATCATTTACAAGTTCATCTAAATAATATTTAGAATATAAAACATCCAATCCTGTACTGGCCACACTTCTGCTTGGAATTAAATCTAGTTATATATATCCACATATTTACATATACACATAATCTAAATCACTGATATTTTATTTTAACAATTTTATAGTAGCTACACTATTTTGACATCAACATTGCTTGATAGCAAACCAACCAGGCGTTAGTTGTTATTAAGACTATATCAGATCCATATTTATTGTAATGGTTAGTACTTTTCCAAATTGTATTTCCATGGAACCATATACAAATCAGTTATTATATTATCTCAATTTTCCTAATTGTATTTTTACATGCAAACGATATACATAATATCTTCAGTGTCAATATCATTATGATATATTATAGCATTATTATTTCCACTATATGATATAATTTCACACAATTCATAACATAAAAACACCATACTTAGTATGGTGATATTGTGTAGTATATTTTCACACCATTTGTTGTCCTGAGTTGTTGTATTCCATTTCTATTTCCACCAAAATGCAATCAGTTTGTAATCCAAATGAAGCTTTTCAGTTTTGCAGAAAGCTTAAGGTGAAGGTTGCCAATGAGGAGTACTTCCAAATAGTAAATGCAAATAGTTTGCAGGATACTGTGAAGTTGGTAATAGTATAGCTTTTTGGGATAATATTTTTTTCATAAATTATTATAATAATCACATTAATAATACAGGAATGATATATAAACTTATTAGTTTCTGCTATAATTTGACCTCCTTTTCGCCTTTCTCTGATGGCAAATTAATCTCTGTAGCAACTGGGACTCTTAAGGTGTTTCCAAGTTTGATTTTTGGTATGGTGCTAATCTTGGCCATGATGCCTTGACCAGAGGATGTACTGCTCTGTCTGGGAGTCGGCATACCGGAGGATCCAGACAAGCTGGTAGTCCGACTCATTGACAAACTGCGATTTAATTTGGCCTCCATGGCCATGCTAGTGATTTTACGAATACTTTCCTGGGCTTTGTGTTTGCGCCAAGCACGCTGAAGAGTGCGAGCAGCGACATCTTCCTTCTTGCGCTGCATGGTGGAGGAGATTTTGACTTGCGTCACCCGAGTGGGGAAAGTCTGTCGGAATTTCTCCTCCATGTTCATCTTGACTTGGCGGAACTCCTCCGTGTCCTCCACCCCACCTAGAACGTGTTTAACTAGTCCCATTAAAATATCTAAACAATGAAGTCTGTCTCCTTCTACTATAGGCAAATCAAAAGCAACTAGGGCGATTTCGTTTGGTTTTGGTATTCCAAGCGGATGATCCAAATCCGCCACAATGTCAGACAAGTTCTCACATTTGATAAACTGGGTGGCGTGGGGATCGTATCTCTCCCACACCAAATAAAACATCTCAAAATCATCCTCTGTAATTCCAACCTCCTCCTGCTCGTGGGCTTGGTTGAAGTTCTCCAGGATGACAGCGATGTACATGTTAATAATGATTAGGTAGGTTATGAAGATATAAGTGAACATATAAAACATTGCGATCATAGAGTTGGAGCATGTTCCGTTTGGGGATGCTTTGACCGCTCCGCTGGGCAGCGTCACGTGGGTTCTGTTGCAGTTTTCTTCGTTGAGCAATGGTTCTAGAATGTCATTCCAACCAGCAGCCGTGGTGAGCCGAAAGAGGAGCACCATACTGTTGAAGAATGTCTCAAAGTTACTGATATCATCGAGCGCTCCGTCATGCTCCACGAAGGCAAAGAATGTCATGCCGATGATGGCGTAAATGAATATGATGAGGACAAGCAGAAGGGCAATGTTGAAGAGGGCAGGCACAGAGATGAGGAGGGCAAACAGCAGCTTGCGGACGCCCTTGGCAGCGCGGATCAGCCGCAAGACGCGACCAATCCGAAACACTCGTACGACTCGCAAAAGTGTTGGAGTGATGAAGATATTCACAAGAAGGTCATCGAGGACAACTCCTGCAAACAAAAGGTACAACACGTAAGTCTACTTTTACTGACAGGTCTTAGTTCATTAAACATCTAAGGCATTTTATTTACAAGCTTTAGTCTACTACCATTTGCAAATATAGATCTACTATTACATGTATTTACGAACATCTAAGTCGATTGTTATTTACAAATCAAATAAGTCGACTTTTACAGGGTACCACCTAACAGAGAAAGCTTTTTAATAAAATATCTTGCACTTTCTAGCAGGGTTAAATAAAGGGTTTGAAAGGGGCACAAGATCCGGGAAAAACATGGGATTTTGTTGCACCTCTAGTAATGTACATGTAAATACGTACAGGACGTTGTATTTATGCATAAATCTGAATATTTCAAGGAAAATCCTCAATGGAGGGATCTCAATGGAGGGTTTACTGTGGAAGGTATCATGAATTTGGTTTAGGTATTTCAGCGGGGGAACTCCGTTTTAATGAAAAGCCTACTCACATCTAATAAGCCAACTTTTATTTACAAGCCACACACTACATCAACACCACTTACTGTTCAAAATGTCAACAGCGACTATTATATAAACACAACACTGCGCTTATGCTTACCATAAAACGGGGTAAAGTTGGCAATCCGGGGCAAAGTTTGCGACCTATTTCAACTCACATAGTGGCAGAAATGCCAACTTTCCTCACTGACACAGGTGGCAACTTTACCGAAGAAACGTGTGTCAGTGAGGAAAGAAGGCATTTCAGCCATTAAGTGGATTAAAATAGCTTGCCAACTTTACTCCGGATTGCCAACTTTACCCCGTTCTACAGTAACTATTCTCTATAACCTATCTATCCTTAAATAAAGTACATTAAGAAGTACATATATCATTTTCATCAATAGAGAGTAAGCTTGATAAATCTAAATGGCTTTGAAAAGAGAAGAGCAAATTGTGCATTGACCCTATGTACACTGTGCACATACTTGCCCAAATTAAGACAACACTTTTGTGAAGGTCCAAATTTCCTTGGTGTCTAAAAGTTTATTAGTTACATAATAGCAAAAACAAACACTGGCTTGTATGGGCAATTACCTTTTAGTGACACTCAATTTGTTATACTCATTTTTATGATACGACTTCTACCTCCATGCCCTGTTCATTGAAAGTGCAGTAACTGACACATAGTGCTACATTACACAGGTAATTATATGATGGATGCATTGGCAATCAACAAATGTCACTCACAAACCAGATTTCATTAATGATTTTAGAAAAGCCATGTTATAAGAATGCATGCAAAGGTGCCCTGCAGCTTAGGTCAAGGTGGCCATTTTTTGGTGAATATACGTCTATCAAAATCATTATTCCCACATTGAGGGGCATTTAAGGATGATGGGGGGGCTTTACATCTAGCATTTATGCACTGGGTAGGCCAACTAAGACAGGAGGAGGCCTCAGCTCTAAGGCGAAAGATGATTGAAATTGTTGTCTAACATAGGTCCAGGCAACCTGGCACAAGCTTGATTCGAACCTGGAACGTAGCGATTGGCAACCCAGTGTGCCACCAACAGCACTAACCCTCCCCTCATATTCCCACAAGGAAATGCTGAAGAAATTAATTCTAAGTTAATACAGATGTCAGTGTATGATACTTTGCAAAATCATAGCAAGTTGCCTTAGGTGCCATCTGGTGACAACATGGCACTAGGATTGCCAGAGCATCAATGTTTGTTGATAGGCCTACTATACTGTGCATCAACTTCAGCAAGACCTTTTCCACTGGGGGCAGCAGTGTCAGCACCTACATTATAAGCTTTCGGACGAATCGGACCATGCTGACCCGATAAGTGAGGTATTACAAATTTTTTAGAAATCCAATCGCAAATAACGCTAGCGATAGTCTTCTGACAATTCTAAATTCACCGACAAGGCTTCCTGCTTTCTATGTCTAACCAAAAGTCAGCCTCGAATTTCTCAATTTATTCTCGACATGCTCAGCATTCCTTCCACTATTTTTGCATAATTTCCTTAGTGTCATAGTAATCAACTAGGTGGCCTCTGTCCATAAATTGCACAACATGCCACTTGTACTTTGGCAAAGTTACACATTCTTTGTGCAGATACGTCAAAATATACATTCGAACACCGACTACGAGTGCTCTCAACTTTGTCTTTACTTTCTGTTTTATGGGTATTAATTTTCGGTAGTCACAAATAAAATTTCTGTATATTAATAGTTGGGGCTTGGGGGGGGGGGGGCAAGGCGCAGTTGCCACATACCCAGCTAACGGTTGCTTTCAATATATCAGATGCTGACAGTGGTTGTAACTTTGTTAACATTTGATACTGATCATTAAAACCCCCCTTCTGTCAAACAGAGTTAGATATAAAAAACTGAGAATTGGGATGATCTATCTAAAATACATCAAATTATCTGTCAATCCCTCCATCCACTCCTCCACCAAATAATGCAACACATTTGATTGATTTAATTTCTTTATTCCCAAGAGGGCGCTGGCATCCATCATGCTTTGATTTCTTTTCTTTTTTTCTTATGTTGATTTTGAAATGAGGTGACATCTGTTGCCAAATGAATGCATGAAAACGCCATGAAAAATGCCAAGACATTGATTGGCTTTTGTGAGGAAAAGGTGTCTTTTGTGCCAATGTGGTTTGAATTTTGGATTCTGTGCATGTTTAAGCCTTGAAAAACCTACCAAATTTTCTATTATTTTCTTTTCATTTCAATTGGGATGAAAATTGTCAACTCAAAATACCATGCAGCATGCAGGGCGTACCATGACAAAACTTC
Organism: Platynereis dumerilii; assembly: GCA_026936325.1. NCBI lineage: Eukaryota > Metazoa > Annelida > Polychaeta > Phyllodocida > Nereididae > Platynereis > Platynereis dumerilii. The sequence continues at coordinate 31,274,756 of JAPTHN010000001.1, read as the reverse complement.
ATTTCAATTGCGAATCTATACGATATACTGAATACCGCTTGAAACAAACAGAAACTACGTATAAATGTAAAACAAAAGGATATATATATATATGATATATATGTATGTATGTCAAATGTATGCGACTTACCTATGACTGAAAGAACTACTATAATGAAATCATAAACATTCCAAGCTCTTCTGAAGTAATGCCATCGGAGACCAATGATCTTTACTACAGCTTCCATTGTGAACACTGATGTAAAAATAATGTTCACAACGTCTAGAGCTTCGTTAAATGCCTCAGATTGATTGTAGTGTTCTACGGCCATCGCGAACATGTTTAACACGATGAGGACCACGATCGCCAGTTCAAATCTTGTGCTGACCGCCACGTCGTAGAAGAAGCCTTGGATCTTGTTCTGCAAAAAGTAGAGAAGAAACCTCAAAGAAAATGATAATTTGTTTATTTTTGAGGGAGGGTGTTGAGGTGCTAAAGTAGTAAAGTATAATGTAAGTAACTGCACTGTATACAGTGTATAGTGATGTACTAACACAACAGTATTGAGAGCATTTCCTCAACAGTTCACAAATATGCAGAGTCTACTCTATAGCACAATCCAAGTGCCTTTATTTTGGTTTTGATACTTGTATATCAAAAACCTAAATATTACACTACATTCGTTTCTTCGAAAGACAGGAATGATTTTGTTCCTATTATTTATAGAGTTCATCTGAGCGACTAATCACATGCATGATATTGTGTATAAAGCAAGCATCTTCTTTTCAATGCAGGTGGTGAGTCACATGATTATACCAAATGTATCACCCGAAAGCCACAGTTGTCATTGGGACTGAAGACAATTTTCAGAAGGCTTATGGCACAACGCTCTGTTGTTTGCATTATCTGGAATCAATGTAATGCAAGAAATTCTGACAGTTGAAAGCCAAAATCATCACACCAGTGAAATTGTTTATCCTGACAGTGAAAATTCATGTATCAAAATTGTTTCTTCACATGCTGTTTTTCACTCTAACTAAGTAATGGTGTTTGCAAGAGTATCTTTCCTGATTGAAGGTCATTTGGATCATATGACATATCATATTCTATATTTCTCACTGTGTGGTCCTGTGTTCTTGAAATTTGTGAAATATTGTCTCGGGTCAGACAACAGACCCATATTTCTCAGCCTTCAGGGTCAGATGTGATATGTGTTCGACTTTTTGTGTAAAATTCATCCTAGAATGAAAGTACAGTCATTTCCTTGAATTGATACAGATCTCAGAACAACCTAGATCACTAAGACCTCTACATCAGGAAATATTGCTCTATGGGACCCTTATAGCTGTTTGCAGATTGACAGTCCAAGCAGTTTCAAAATTAACTTTCAACTTGGTTGTGTGATCTCACTGGTTTAAAAATGTTTTGTTTGTGTCAGTTATGGTTAACCAGCTGATTCAGTACTTGTCATATCTAGCAACATAAGTGACAACAAACAGACTTAAAAATGACTTAGGATATTTCATCAAATAAGAAAATTAGGAGACCAGCAGAAAACTGTTAATGATGAGGCAAAGCCAGTTTGCAAATTGAAAATAAGAAAATTAATTTCACAGTTGACCACCAATCTGAAAGAGCTCCAATATACCATGACTAATTTAAGAGAGATTAGTTCTGACTGACAGTTCTGCAGAGATGTACCACTCCACTCAGTTCATGGTACTTCCAGCCACTGTAATAGTAAACATGCATCCTATATGCATCAGCATTTATTGGACGGAGCTCGCATTAAAAATTCTATATGAGGTTCTAATGTCTACCAGTCTACTACCAGAACTCCATCTAAACACTTTTGATGAAGCCGTGGTATTACTTGAAGGTATCTAAGGTCCAAAACGCCTGAAAAACAAAATCTTCATTCATTTGTAACATAACTTACCAGCCTTGGGAATTTCTGAAGACATCCAGAAGCTCAGATTAAAGATTGGTTATTATCAAGTCAAATAATTCTCAAAAAACCACACCACTTCACTCATCTCGCCATACTTTACAAATGCATCATTTTACAGTTTCGCTGAACATAATGCTTTTCATTTCCTCCGACGGAAACAATGTCAAGCTATACTGCCAACTCTTTTCTTAGTCTTTCCTTAAATTAGCCCAAGCATACACTTTTTTCTGATTCAAGTAAGTTTGATGTGCTTTAAGAAATTTTTTTTCTAAACAGAACTACTCCTTAATGAATATCTACAGTACAAATAAAATTGAGAGGAAAGAGCAAAAAATGGTGACTGATTTAATAATATCAGAAACTGACTATCAGGTCTTGGAACTGATATATTTTAAAGCGCTATCCTGGTGAATGGGAAAGCAATAAAATGTTGTCCTGTTCAACGAAAGAACTTCAATCATGCCAATATTAAATGAAAAATGGTGTGTTATTCATGCATAAGAAAGATAAAAAATATATAAATAATCGAAAGTTAAAAAGTAATGACGGCGAATATTTACAGATGAGGAGGAGTCAAAACTCCACGATATGATGCATTAATGACCTATAGAAGCTGAAATATTATGAAAATGGAACAAAAGAAGAAGCTAAGTATCTCTACATTGCGCTCCGAATGTATTCGATTTACAAACTATCATGTTATCAATTCGAAACGACTCAAACGAGATAAGGTAGAACTACTCGGTTGCAAAAAGTGCACTGCGTTAAACCAAGGTTGATTGATTTTGCAAAAAACATTTGTTGAAATCGTGCAAGAAAAGAAGCGGAAAAAACTCCTCGTTGGAGCTACAACTCTTTTTTACAAACCACGATCTGCAAAGTTTCAAGGTTACAATCATTAATTATTTCAATCACATCATCTCAACACTCCAGAGCTTCTTCTCCACTGTCTAACAACTGCTAGAAACCATAATTATTGACAAAAAAGACCATTTAATATTGTCAGGGATGTGATATGTTCAATGAAAAAAACAACAACCCTGTTTACCTTCACACACTGTGCCACATGGACATTGTCAACCAATCCTGCTTTTTTTGCAGCTCCCCAGCAAAAAAAAAACTCTCCATACCAAAGCCAAAATATTGTTTTATGGGTTGAAGGCCCATCCATAAAACTCTTGAGCTGTAAGGTCATACAGTGTTCAGTTCTTTTGGTTACTCTATAACTTGGAATGGTTTATCCATGCCAAACAGAAACAAGAATCCATGGATTCAAAAGCTAGTCGATTCGGTATTAGGCCTATATTGATAGAACAGTGATTAACATGGGATAGCGATACGCCTCTATTACATCTGTCTTGCAGATATGGTTGTCATAGTTGTGAATAATGTGAATTATGCAAAAAAAAATGTCAGTGAGGAGCAATTGCCCTGATCTCAAATAGTTATCAAGAAATGTGTCTGGAATGGAATTCCTTATTTTAATATTGTTCAATGAAACTCAACAGATTGTGATGCTGCAGTCCATTGTGCATTACTTATCATTGTATATATATATATCACTAAGCAGACCAGTTGCACTGAGCTGTGTTCATTTACAATTGCACATTTTTGTTGATCTGTAGTGTTTTTTACATTTTTTTGATTAGTTGTCTGATAAATGTGATGTGCTTGTGTGTGAAATTTCTTAATAACAGCACTGTGGCTGTAACACCAATGAAACAGAGTTCAGGCCTGTTTGTATATAGGCCTACACATAAACAAGCTATTGTTGTGATGTGGTGCAGCAGGAAATCAAAATATTGGAACCCAAAAATTACACAGTTATGTCTTGATCAATCAAAAATATAGCACTTATTGCATAAATTTGCTCTATTGGACCATCATTATACTTGACAGAAGACAAAATAAATCAAAGAAGACATGTAAGTTATGATGTAAGTGCAATTGAATTGACATTTATTCTATAATCTGACCAACTTGATATCACATTAATTACCACTTTTTAAATTATTTACTCTCATTCACGCTGTGGTGTAATTTACAATATAAAACATAAAATAATTACAATTAATTAAAAGCATAGTGTTATACTTTCAAGAAATTGTACAATTGCAATAACTTAATACTTAATTTTGACACAGATCAATGAATAATTGCAATCATTAGACACTACCGGCCAACTCAAGCAAATTGCCATTAATTGATATTACCTTTGACACTGACTGAGCTCCATGAGTAATTGCAATTATTTGTCAAAACCAGCCAACTCAAGCCAATTAAGTTGATATTTTCTATGACACTGCTCAATGAGTGATTGCAATCATTAGACACTAGCTGTCAACTCTGAATGTGTGACTGCTTAGTAAATGGTATATAAAGACCAACCTTGGTGCATCAGTTCAGGGTACAACAAGACATGCTTCAAGAAGAAAAAAAAAGAGAATTAAAAAAAAAAAAAACTTGCCAAAGAGGAGGAAAAAGAGGATAATTGCCTTCCAGGACATCTTAAGGAAAAAAAGGTAAATCTTATGTTATGAATTCTATTTGCTTGGCCTAGATAGAAGGGTATTTAACATTGAATTTTAATGCGAAAATGGCTATTTTAGCTCATATATCTTTGGGGCTCTTGGGCAACATATAAAACGGCTTCAAATTAATGAACTGAAATTTTGCATGGGTGTCAGAGAGCTACTACAGAACACATTTAGAGGTTAGGCTGGTTAGCCCCCAATGAATACCAGACTTACAATTTTTTCGGACACCCTAATACACACTGTGAACTTCAGAAGTGTCCATAGAGTGCATGCATTGTTAAATGTTTAATATTTTCTGTTTTCACAATTTATTGTGTATTCTCTGATCATAGTGATCAATAAATCAAACATAACAGGTCTACAGGCTGTCAATCCCAGGAGCTCACACAAGTTTATTTATTGCAATCCACATTCACACCTGGCCCACGTCAAGGCAAGTGCACCTCTGTGACGAACTGTCAATTGGCTTGATTGGAATAAGGAATGGCATGTTGCCATTCGATTCCACTTCACTGGACTGTGAACTGTTGCCTAATTACCTCAAATGCCTTTGCATGATCATTTTGGCCGTTTTGACTATCCCCCGCAAATAACGGTACTGCGCTTGCGCAAATAATCGTCTGCTACTTCCGCCCACGGCCTTCTGCATGCATTATCATGCGCATGCATCATCGGGAAAGACTTACAGGATTGTTCAGAGCTCTATCGATCGAAAATATGATTGTGGATTGTTCACTTCGGCCATACCTAGGACGCTGGCTGGTTTCAGATAGTTCCTGACCGCAAGGACGATTTCTGGGGCAAATCTACATTACGGTATTTTGAATTTCCGATTTTCGCGGGCTTTTTCTCATTTCTCCTAAGAGCTAGTCGACTCGTCGACTAGCTAAAAAATTTATTTTTTTGTTGAAAAAGACTGGGAAATTCTTTGAAAAATATAAATATCATATCCCTGATAAAATTTCCTTTATTTAAACAATTTGAATAATATGGTCTCTGAAACAACCCTCACCTTTGGTCTCTTAATTGTTTTCTGAGGCTTTCTATTTCCAAGTTTTTTCATTGTGTTGTAGTAGTTTTTCTGGCTGGGAGTAAGAAATGCATCCAGGTAGCTGCCATCATACTGAAAAGAGGGAAAGATAATATTATTAAGTGATTTAGTAGTTCAGAACTTCACAAGAGCCCAATTCAAGGTTTACCCCGAATTTCAAATACAGCAGTGTGTCTTTAACTGGTACTACCTTCAGAGCTTGAAAGTGTAGCTACACTTGCCTTGAATTTGCATTAATTTGCATTGAAGATAAAGAAAACCAATTAAGTTACACATCCCTAAAACAAATTAGAAGACTTTGTTAATGACTGCCATTCGTCCAGAACAGTTACTTCAGTAAATCAGCGTATTATTGCAGTGTTGCACATTCATATCTTAAAGCAACATTCCAATAATTGATTACTGAAAGGAAAACAGACTCATTGATGATACATTACCTTCTTTTTCAACATATTAAAATTGTCAATGATGACACCAATGAAGAGGTTGAGGGTGAAGAAGGAGCCGAAAGTGATGAATAATACGAAGAATGTGTAGTTGACATTCGACGCTTGGTGACGAGGCTGTTCGTCGACCTGAAATAATAGATAGATAGATATGGTAAATGCAGCCCTCTAAGCCCAATTCTGGGCGCTCACGGGGGTTGATTGATAAGATGAGAGAGAGAGCAGGAGTCCTCAACATGTTACACATTTACCCCATGTGAGGGATCTTTTACTTGCCCAGCACAGACACTGAAATAGGTAATGTCAAGTCATATATTGACAATGATGTCTATGTTGTGCAGGCCAGACAAGTGTTCACAGATATTCTAACGTATAACAGTATAATTACAAAGACTCCATCATAAGCAACTCTCAAACTGTGGATGTGAAGAGGTTGCTCGCAGATAATTGGTGCTTTTCTTGCAAAATTGTCAGAGAGAGTAAGCGAAAAGGCTGAATATGGCAGGGAGGGTGCCCACCTCAGACACCATTGTAATCAACAAAGTTTAATCGTGGCCATACAGCAATGAAATATTATGTGAGATAGAATTTCTGTTCTTTCAATTTGAAATCGGACCTACCTGTGTCATGTCTGTGGCATCTTCCATGATTTCAATCCAGCCTTCAAAAGTTGCCTGAAACATTTTTCAATGTATTTCCATTGTACATAGGAAACTAAATTCATAATATGTCTGTCAATTTGAGCATGTGGTGGAATATTACAATGAACCGTGAATTGTTGGCGGAAGGATAATAATACAATTAAACTACCTACAAGTGCCATTCATAGGTCATATCCAGTTTGTTTGTTTGTTTGTTTGTGTTTTATGCCTCTGCAGCACCTTAGTGGGCTATATTGAGGCAGGCGATCGCCGTATGATGATGAGATGAGAAGACTGTGAGTCTGGAACATACCCTATTAATTCAGGGATGCCCAGGGTCTTTCAGTTGCCCCAGCATAGAACACTGGATACAACCCGCCTCCATTTAATGTCCCATGGGCTCGGACTAAAGTGAGTTCCCGAGGTCATATCCAATAAATTAAGAGAGATAACATTATGAACTTTATCAAGGTGCAAAAGCTTACCACTTGGAACAAGGCATAGTAGCCCATGAAGATGTTGTCAAAGTGGATTGGAGCGTTGACCCATTTCGTGCCATTAGTCTCGGCGAGGGCTTCGCACATGGACCTGTTCTGGACAAGGTCATATTCAATCTTGTTGCCCTCGCTGTCCACGCACTTGTAGAACTTGCCCATGAACAAGGTCACCCCAGCGATAGAGAAGATCAACCAGAACACAAGGATGACCAGAAAGACGTTTATGATAGAAGGGATGGCGTACATCAGAGCGTTGACGACAATCTGAAATCGCACCAACGACAATAAATTAATGGAATGATTGATGAAATGCTACGTAGGCAATGGTTTTGACCGTTAATTTTGCTACATGGAATGCTTTACTTGTTCGTTCAACATGGTCAGAGTGCATCACTTGAAAGAGTTTGTCTAGTAGCATACTAAAATATGATTTCAAACCAAAATTAGAAGACATTGATATGAGAAACAAGAATGAATACAGGATATCAAATCCTCCAGTGGACACGGTGTGTAGTACCACTGTGTACATTACCCCCTGTAATGAAATACTTTAATAAATATACATGTAGTGCGTAGTAAATATTGAAATAGTTAAATCAGCTACATTTTAAGGCAGAGTAATTTTGTTTCCATGACGTAGGTCTACTATGCCTCATGTTCTGATTCTGAACCATTGGTGCATTCAGAATTTGTCAAACTCAACTATTTTGCATATAATATACACTGTATACGTCTTTCTTGTCTCTTTTTTAGACTTAGCACCTGCCCTGCATTTTCCTGGCTATACATCTTCCTGTGTTTTTGTTCTGTCTCCGTTGCCTCACAGTATAGCGAGGCTACCCTTCAGTCAAAGCGCTGCCGGAGGACCGTAAATAAAGGTCAATAAATGGGTTGAAATGTGGGAGCCTAGGTTTTCCCCAGTCAGCAGATTACAGCCCATGGCAGTGATTGGGGTCTCTATAGTTATGCTTACATCACTTTACCATGGTGACCCCGGGTATTGAGCAGGGGAGACTAACCGATGGAGCTTCGGGATCTCTCCTTGATTCAGGCCTGAATGAGAATCAACTCGCGTGGTCTCAGTCGTCATAGAGTGTTTGCTGATTGAATGCAACTTTTGTTGGGATTGATGGCCACCTGCAATTGAACCTGGCTAACCCATTGACCAACTGGAAGGAGATAGGTCACAGTTCAAAAGACTTACCCTCATGCCTTGCCACCGAGAGATTGCCCGCAGAGGACGGAAAGCCCTCAATGTTCTCAGAGCACGGAAGGAGCTGATTTGCGACGACCCCAGGCTCTCTGCGGCTATACTTGTCATCGAGATCTGTAATTCACATCAACCTTTGCTGTACTGCCTCAAGCAGATTGTCATAAAACATGCAAGATATTAAACAATATAGTGAGATAACATGTTGTCCAATCAGCAATCCCAGTCAGAAGTGAAGTCCATACTCTTAATTATCAGATTCTCAATGAATTTTTCATATTTTAGTTTTTGTCAACGACTGTGTTTAGATATCATAAGGCAGTAGTTCCCCTTTCATAACCTTACATGTCCGAATTGTATTGTACTTGCCAATAAGAATATTTGATAGAGAACAATATTGTTATCAGACCTTTCCTGCTACAACGCTGCAATAACACCAACAATGAATACCGAATAAGAGATTCATTAGCAGAAACAGAAGACCTTGTTCGTGGCATACAAATGACAGTGTTTTCGGATGATCAATGTCAGAGGCTAGTCGGCCGGTAGCCTACAATCTCTTTGTGCCATCGAGTCTTTTCAGGCATTGCTTGATAATTACAAGGCCAAAAGCAGTCACAAGGTTCTTGTGAGCTCATTGCTCTGCAGATGTTAATTCGATACATTTCAGTGGCTGTGAATAATTAAATAAATCCCTGTTTGCTTATCTTTACTGCGGCTATGCATTGGTGCGGGCAGATTATAAAGCGACGATAAAGACCAAGAGAAGGTTAAGTGTCCGTGTTGCCACAGGCAAGGTCATTTAATACGCCTTTGTATGAATAAGTAATCGGCAAGTAATCTGAAAGTAATCTACAAGTGGAACATGTGCATGCACTCACCACGACGATGCAGAAGTCCAGGATAGTCCAGAAACTGGTGAAATATTTAGTAAATCCATTGGCCACCCACTTCATCAACATCTCGATACAAAACAGCACAGAGAACACAATGTTTAAGTAATAGAGGACTTCCTTCAAGATGGGCCTTTCTTCAAGGTAGACATCTTCAAAACACTGAAATATCAACAAAAGAGAAGGTTAGGCCACACAAAATTAAAGGTTAGCTTCTCGGATCATCTTGAACAAATTTAGGGAGCCAGCCTACCAGCAGTTACAGTCAAGCCAAATGAAAGGATTTACTTCCAACTGAAATACCATCTTTTGCATTGAAATAAGAAATTGTGATGTCCCTGGCGACTTTGTGAGTATGACTCTTCAGAGAAGCAGTGCTGATAACATGGTAAGTATGCCGGAGTATATGGCATAATTTTTTCTAATAGACCTGCAATTTCCATCATATTTATATTTATATGTATAGGAGTCATTAATGGTCTATATAATTATTTTAAGAGTGTAAAACGTGGCAATTACTGGAAATGACATCATTATTGGAAATGACATCATTATTGAAAAAGCACATACAAATATGACATCAGGTACAACATGTAACTAACATGATATACAGTTATGTAACATCATATCCAAATATCTGCCATGCAAGGAATTGTTTTACCCACCAGAGTTATGCTACTCAGGAGGATGATGATGAGGATGAAATATTCAAAAGCCTTATGTTCGGTGATGCGATGAAATGCCATCCGGAAGGCTCGCCATCTTTTTGACGTTGGTGTTTCTTCACTCTCGGCGCAACGCCGGCAACATCTGAAAACACCAACAAAACTGGCTGAAGTGGTGAAAGGAGACCAAATAAAAGTTCTCAATCAAGGAGACCAGAAAAAATGGTGATTATTGAAGGAGAAGAAAGAATTTTCATCATGAAAAGGGACATAATAAAAGTGGCACACCTGAAAAGAGGCATTGAAAAATGGTGATCATTATGAGAAAGGCAAAGGTGGGGACCATTAAGAAATTGGGAAATGGTGGTTATTACATGTAGGAGAGGGTAATGTTAATGTAATTGGCAGAGAGGAACGACACGATCATAAGGAGCAGGGAAGAAGTGACCATTGATAGAGGGAGAGGTGTTGGCCGTTGGAGAGGGGAACTAGAGATTGTGAGCAATGGAGGAAAGTGTTGAAAGTCCACAAGAAGGAAAGTGGCGATTATGAAATTAAACAAGACAATATTTTTGGCGATTAATGAACGAGGCCAACAAAAGTGATAACCAAGAAGAGGAAAAGGTTGATTTGCAAGTGAAGTGGTTGAACGGAAATTCATGAAATATTAATTTTATCTTCTTAGTGAGACAAAGAAAAGCGGTCGCTGTAGACCGAAACAATCAAATCAAAACACTGCGGTAGTCGTGAGAAGAGAAGAAGAAATTTGACATTTGTGGCAACAGACAATAACAAAATGGCAAGGGAGGGGAAAAGACACAAAAAAGTGGTAATCAAGGACACACTGGATTATTGGTGAGATAAACCTTTTAGGGGCAGCAAGGCTGTGCAGTGACATGATTTTCCAATATGGTAGCCAGACCTCATTTATCATCTTGTCTCGCATTACAACATTATTGCTGCCTTAAGGGAAATTTATTACACCTGACTGAGCTGTGTATACAACATTAAGCATACAGTGTATATGATGTAAAGACAAAGAAGACATATTTGCACTCGCAAAATATAGGGACGCTGCGATGGTATACAAGGAAGTTTTCAGGATGTTGACTTCAAGAACATGGCGACAGGGAATCTTCGCAATGCACTAGTTAGTGATCCTCAATGGGTAGTGTAGCCCTCTCAAGCAAGGATGGACGGATGATTGTAGCTTCATGTCCTGTATTTTATTACCTGGTAGGCCAATTAGGACAGGAAGATAGGCAATGTGGCAAAGGATGATTGAAACATGCAGCCATCCAACATAGGCAAGGTGTCCCGGCAACAGCTTGATTCTAACCCTGGACCCAGCGATTGGAAGCCAAGCATGCTACCACTAGACCAACCCTCCCCCTTCTCCTCTTCCTTCCTCCTTTCAGGCAAGGTCTTGTCAAGAGGCCATAATAATTGTATGAAAGGCTAAGGCATAAATATTTTTACTTGGAATGGTATTCAGAAATATAATTGTAAGTTCTTTATGGTGATACAGTGGTTCAGCTGCCTCTTTGAAAAGGTACAACTGGGAGAGGGTCTCACATTGCAAGACATTCATACATTAGTGTCTACACTAGGCAATAATAGGTAAGTAAAATGTATGACATGCTACTCTGTCATTTAATCTCCCTTGACGGCAGCAGGAACTCGTTTGAGAAGGCATTGCTAATACCCACCTATCCTATCGTTTCAGATTGTGCAATAAAGCTAACCATATTAAACGGAAATTTATGTCAATGGTATACGAAATAATAGTTTACCTTATGTAACATGCATGAGGAAAGCAGTCGGCCAGGTCGCTGAGGCCCTTTTTCTCATCTGCGCTCTCGTGTTCTTCGCTCTTCGACGGCTCCTCCTCCTCTTCTTCTTCTTCTTCTTCCTCTTCTTCCCCGGTTACGAGACGGTGTCGTGCGCCATTCAAGAAAGCTGCTATAGACTTCCGTCTCTGTTCTAGCGTGTGCTGCACGGGATTCTCCTCATCCTCCTCCTTGTCACTCGAGTCCTTGTCGGCTTCTATGCCTGAGGAGTCTGCCGTCACCGACCCTAATTTCTTGAACCTCGCACGTGCCAATTTCGCTGAGCTGTCATTTGTCTGCAAAATAAACGTCAACATTGCGTTTGTGGTTGAGCCTCAGGAGTTTAAACAGAACGTTGCTAATCGATTGTTAATTGACTTGTTAACTTAAGATGTTGAGCAAGTTTGGATAAATGAGAAAAGGAAAGATTGGAGAAGTCATTATTATTTCACTAATTTGGAGTTAAATGAGACTCTAATAAGAAGACAGTTAGGACACCTGCTTTTGGTGTTAAGTATTTGCAAATATTTTGATGTGGGAGCAAATGCTATCGTGTGATTTAACTCATTTAAAGAAAGAATCAGGACAAAAGTAATATTTCAACTTTGTGAAACAGGTCTAGACCATAGCACATGCATATAATATACGATAAACTAAAATTGCCACATTCAGGAGGCGATTTCTATCATTATGAAATATCCAATGTCACCGGAATCATAAAGTATGCATTGGGCACCAATTATTTTTGACTGCAGAACATACTTCGTATGTATGTGCCATATCATGACACATAAGGGCACATATAATGATACAATAGCAGTGTAGTACAAAATATATCTAGAGTGCAAGTCGAAACGCAACCAGTTTCACAAGCAATAACAAGCGAAGATACCTTAATATCACTCGTGTCTGACAACACATCGCCATTGGCAGGCTTCGTCACCTCATCTTCATCTTCCTCCTTCCCATCAGGCATTGCGGCTTCAATGTCCGGTGATTCTTCATTTTTAGATCCGTTGTGGCAACTTTCCGATATCTTCCCTAGTTCTATGTCTGAAATGGTGAGAGAGCATTTATCATTTTCAGATACCTCTGAGGCAGCGTTAATTTTTCATACACCTCCGGATGATGATATTCATCTCTCTAGATTGTGCTCAATTCAAAACCTCTGATTCCATTTGTCAAATTTGTTGTTCTTTTTTTTTTTTCAGGTCACAAAGGTGAACAATAAGAGCAGTTGTTTGTTGGATAGGATCTTTTGTAAAATAACTGTAATATATAGGTTGCTCGTCCTTGTGTGTGTGGAATAGCGATGTTTTTTTTAGAAATTTACATGAACGTTAAATGACGATGTAAATTATAATCCGTCGAAACAATCTCTATGGATGAGGAATTTAGAGGATAAAGCCACAGATGCCACAACTTCATTGTATTAGAAAGACAAACAACTGCCTTATCTGTGCTGAGATACAGTAGTCCTGCACTATGCCCTGTTAGTGTCAGAAGACTGACTTGTGCTAAACATTTGACCTTTTCCCTATGCAGAATTTCTGTAAAAACGCCTGGTTGAAAGACAGCAACCCCAAATGAGACCACCACACAAGGCAGACTAGTTTGTCTGACGATCTAGGACCACTGTACAGTGTACTAACATGATAATATACATGTATAGCAAAAATTGTGCCACTTCATGTATTTAAGAGACTTAGCACAAGTCCCGCACATGCCAATGATTTCTTTGATTTTAATTGTTGAAATGTTTGAAGGTCAACTCAAAGCAATTATTTGCAAATCAACAATAGTTTGCGCCTACCATTTGTCTGCTCTGTGTCCTTGTCCGCTTCTTTGATTTCCAGGGTCGCCTTCCTGTTTTTCAATGCTTCCACAATATTAGCGATGGAGTGTCTTTTCGTGACGGTTGCATTTCCATCTTCTGGGTTGACCTGGGATGGTAATTAGATGATGAGACATTGGCCAAATCAAGATCACAGGATTGTTCATTGGACTGACCCACTACCACTGGTGCTGGCCTCTCTTACCATCAGACACTAAAAGGTTGGCAAACCCTTCTCTTCCAAGTTCTAACCACCCTGCTCCAATGCTGATCCAAGTGGGAACAATGCAGCTGGAACAGGCAGTCACCAAGGACTTTCCAACCTTGTAATGTCTTACTGTGTCCAACACAGGCCATTGCCACCAATGATTCCAATGAGATTTTGAAGTGCCTGTGATCATATTGACAATTCATAATAGAAATGTAGAGCAAAGAAAGTTACTGTTCCATAGGCAGTAGGGTACACCATTGAACTACATAAACATCAAAGTGCAGTTTAAAAAGAAACAACTTCCATGGTAATGATGGCAATTTTCTCCTAAGAAACTCAAGCAAGAAGCTTGCGCTTAAGCCATGACAGACCGATATTGCCAAAGTTTCACTGCAATTTATGTTAAAGAGAAAACACTCTCATCGCCCTGAAAACAGTCTTGAGTTTGTTTAGCTCACTACCATCTGAAATTAATTTTAGCATGCAAACAAACAGTAAAAACTCTTTACCTCCAAGTCTAGAAGACTAAACTCTTGAGCCTGTGACAGGCAAAAAACAGAATAAAAAGTGCAAAGGAATGACAGTTAAATCATCGAATTATGGTGGCAATCAACAGTATTAGTAGTTTACAATCAAAAAACAAAATACACATCTAATGAGTAGTAGTATTACACATGCTGCTGCTATTAAATTAGATTTCTTCGTGTGCTTTCCCATAGGCATTTAACAAGCGCCGGCCATAGCCTGAGAGGGCACCATTCACACAAACATGAGTTGACGATCGATCCAGGAGAAAATTTATTTTTTTAAAGCGTTGAAAGGGAACAAATATTGAATTATCACATGCAATTAGCTAATCAAACTACCATTCTATGTAGCCAGCAATTTGTCGGGTTCTGTTCGATTCGAACACGGAACATTGAGCGCACAATTTACCACTAATGACCAAACGATGTGATCAAAATGCAATATATTATTCATAAATCCAAGGAAAATCATGCTTGCCATAAATTACAGCAATTGACTGGTTGAGTGGACCCTCTCATGCGGCAGAGTGTGAATTGAGTTAGCGGACATGCAGAGCATTAATGTTTTGCGCGAAAGGGAAATACGCAATGGGGACAAGCGCATGCAGGATGGCAGCAAGGTAGAATGCGGCTTTGTTCACTTTATACAAGTACCACAAGAAGAAGTTGATGTACAAGTAGATGAAGCATAGTCACCAAGAACTCACAGGAGTTTATCAAATAAGACATCAGGTCCATGACAATACTTTGTACAGCAAAAGTTAAGAAAAAGCACTATCTACTGACAACTTGTTGAAGGTTGAACAAGATCCATGCATCAATATGATATGTACACTTGTTTATCAGACTAGATCACTAAAGAAGGAAGGAAGGAACCATGCAATGATCTATATACCTTGTCATGCATAATCGGACAACAGTTTATACCTTTACGTAGGAGTTCCTTCTTAACAGTGTTGGCACTTCATCGATCAGGATCGGGTCGGAATTACTTATAAATAAGGGGGCAGATCTTAATGAACGACAAGGCTCAGGAGACAAATGAGGGCTTGTGTGGGGGGTATTGTCTTCTGATATTACACTGTCTCTATCATTGTCCAGAAGCTGCATGCCTTCAGACTTGTGCCGGCAGTCGAGCACTATATCGGCCTGCCTGTCTTCCACGTACGGACAAATCACGGCACACTGATTGCTCGTGGAAGACCCTTCCTGTTTGTTTGGTTGCCATGGAGACATCACGTGGGACATACGTCATCAAATGGCAGCATGGAGGTTAGGTGGGGAGAAAAGACAAGAGAGTTATTAAGGGTCCGGTGTCAGGTTAAAAGGCAAGGGCTGGGCAATTTGTCTTCGGATGGATTTCTTTTTAAACGGAATCAAAAACGGTGATCCCAAAACAATAATATACTCCTTGTGTACTGGTTGCATACCATCAGCAAGTGAGACGATCAACTAATAGACCAACTCTCAAAATGCTATTTTTAAGCAACAACAGTCTTGTAATTTAAGAAAATACTTAGCTGTACAGTATAATTATTACATTATAATTGCAAGATGGCGATACGAAGACTAGTTATGCCATACATATGTACTTTGCCAACACGTATAACTTCACAGCAGAAATAACTAAATGGCCCAAACAAATCTCAGAACAAATTTACGCCTTGGCAAATATATTTATATCTTGTTCTTTTTCCACAGACACTTGCCACAAACGCTTCACCGTACACCACTACACTATACCGACTGTGAGTATACCTCCGCATCCTGCAAAGATTCGGCAAACATGGGATCGATTCTCGTTCTAGGTTTGTTCAAAATTATCACATTCTTTTTTCTCCTCTTTTCAAGCTCTTCTAATCTTTCCCTTTCCAGTTCCTTCTGAATGGCTTGTTCAAAGAAGCTTAGTTCCTCTTCTGTCCACTGTAGGCGTTAGTAGCAATAAAGTGTGAATTCAAATTAGTTCGAAAGAAAAATCAGTTAGGACAGAAACAGACGATGTTACATATCTAGCTGCAGTGAAAGTCACCAGTAAAACAAATGCCAGTGTTCAAAATTATTTTACATCTATATCATGTCTGACAAACATAGTTAAATGATATGGCACAAGTGACCAATGATACATCTTTTAAAAGATGTGACAACCAGAAAAATTTGATCTGGATTTTTGTGTGTAGATGAAGGTAATTGCTTGAATAATGATCAGACACATGATCTCTCAGATTTATTATGGTTTACTTATGCTGACACTGCCTCTAATATGTAACATCCAACATTAAGAGCAAAAGAATGTTAAAGTGATAAAAGTTAGTAATAGTAAATTACAGCAGTTTCAATAAGAATGTGATACTTTTCCAACTTGCTACCTTATTGAAACAACTGTAGTAAGAAAGCTCCTGCTGACAATATAGTACCACAGAAGAATTGTTTTAGAAGTTGTTAGCTATATCGATAGTATCCAAGACTGAAGAAAAAGGTTTACCACAGAAGAAGTTGTACTTCAACATTACTTCAAAAGTGGTATCCATGTATCTTGTACAAACTACAGACGTTGCATTAATGTTCTAGGTAGTATCTTTCGAAGAAGTATGTCATATAAATTATGAAAGAAGTCGATCTACCAGAGAAATAGAACTGCAGAAGTACAGTTGACTTCAAAAATCCTACATCTAGACTAGGATATTAGTAGTAGTTTGTCAACTAAGTAGTACCACATATACATAAGTGGCACTTTAAAAGTAGTCTCTACATGAGTATTTTTAGTGAAAAAGTAATACGTCAAGTACAAAAGTAGTAAACAAGACACAGTATACAGTAGAAGTGTGACTGACTACCGTAAAAAAGTTTAACTTAAAAAGTAGTAGGTCAATCACAGCAGTAGTTATACAGAAGTAGTATCTACCAGTACCATATACAGCAATTAGGGAAACTAGCTGCCAGTTGTAACAGCTGCTGAGTAAGGGGTAAAAAATAGAGGACTTACTTTTTGCTTGGACTTAAACAAGCCCTTGAGCTTCTTCCATCCTTGCTTCATTTTTTTATTCTCTGCCATTTTCTCTTTGTTCTTGTTTATGGAGTCCGTTGCAAAGGAGTTCAGCATCAAAGCAAGGAAAAGGTTGAGCACCTAGACAGAAACATAATAGGATCAATGTAAGACACAACGTTCTCTCTCTTGGCCTCCTACAAGGTTGCTGTTGATATTTCTTGCTACTTCTGATAGAAAAAGTTCCCACCAATTCTTGTATTATCTATTTGCTGCAATTCGTTAATGTCACAATCTGTTGGTGTATAAACACACACACATCATACAAATGTAACAAAGCTTGTGGCAATGTCGTGGCACACAAGAATATCATCTTGCCAAATTAACAACTTGCAAAGATTTCTGAAAGTTTCTACTTGTCAATAATTTGTAGGAGCTATAAACAGATATCAGAAATTCATTTTCATATATAAAACAAATTAGGTGATTTTGTAACAGAATTTGGCCTTTGAAAAGTAACAGATAAAAACAGGATTTAGATGATCTAAGAAGTTTGGCAGTATGAAACCATTTGAAACTAAAATGATTTTGGAACTTTCCTGTTAGTTATTTGCAAATGATAATAGGTTAAGCAACAGCATAAGTAAATAATTTGCTTTTGAAGGTATGTGATCAACATTGTATGTGGAATCAAGATAGCCTCAGACACAATTAGTTGCATGGCTCAAAGAAGATGTTTGTCGTGTAAAACTAAACAACATACATGTATATACATTTGTATTGCTGGTTTACCATTCATCAAATTACACAAGATTACTTTATGCTGATTCATCTTTTTATGGCAGAAAGCAACTGTCTCCAGGAGCAGACAAACAACAAGCCTGTAAACCTTGTTAAATGCAACATCTCGTGAGGTGGATATGTCCCGCGCAGGTAACCAAAAGGCATCTCCTTTTATGCGCTTTTTTCTACTCCTTTTTTTCTTGCTCTTTCTTCACTTTACTGTCGCTAACACACAATTCTCTAATTAGAAATGAGAGAACTTCTATCCCATTCTGCGAAGTGCAAACAGGTCGTCATGTTAGTGCCATTTCATAGGACCAGTTGCGTTCGGCATCAAGGTAAAAAGCTTAAATAGGTCATGACACTATGAACACATTTTGCTGTCCACCAATGTAACAACCTATCTTAAGGTTTATTTGCCAGAAAATGTTGAACTATCAATGTGAAATTGACCACACTCAGTTATGTCAGTTGTATAAATGATAAACTTGTTCAGGATTAAAGTTTTCAACTCAAATGAAGTTTACCATGAGATTGCTTTATGTTAATAAAATATTCCAATAATTTTAAAAAACATTTCAATTCAAAATAATTCCAATGAATTCAAAGTGACAGAGCAACAACTGCATTCAATCTTCTTTCGAAATCTATTTACCTACATTTACCTATGTTATGGAATGTATATTATGACAGCTTCATTATTTACAGGAAAAGGTACGACCATTTCACTGTGAAGTTCTTCTCTTACCCTTGAAATGCTGAAAATGCAGCATTGACATTTTCACTGCAGTGATTACTATGGTGAATAGTGACTGCTAGTGAGTGGGAGTAACTCATCAGGGCACTTAGACTATCTTAGATGGCTCACTTATTTCCTTAGTCTGAGGTACTTACCACAAAATTGCCAAAAATGAGGGCTGGCAGAAAGACAAACATGCAGTCCTGGCCCGCAGCTCTCATGCATTCCCACAGGGGCTCTATCCACTCCCCGCACAAGATGCGGAAAATCAGCATCAAAGAGTGCCAGAAGTCTGTGAAGTTCCACCTGCAGACACAAAATAGCCATGCCAAGTTAGACTTGTAAGTAGATAGCAGACAAGTATGGAGAAAGAATTAAGCCGAGTGTCCAGACCAACTTCAGAAAGCAATCATCGGCTCATAGCCACTATATAAGTGTACATAAACATTTTGGATGGACACCGGCCAATATTAATTTTGTCCGTTTTACACCAACTCTTTTTGTGAAAGGCTCGCATACTTCCAGATTAGGCATAAAGGACATCAACATCTGTCCTTATGAATTGTGATTTTGAAATTCATAATCTGGGGCACATTTAAAATCAAATGACAATATAGGACACCTCTGAAACAGTTTTTGTCATAATTCTATTTTCTTTGCGTTTGTTCCTTAATTTCAACAAATTTTCTTCATTGACTTTTAAACTGAAGTTAGAGTAGATTTGAATTGTCCAACATGTCATAAGAGGGCATATAAATATATTTCACTATTTGTCTCAAATATAAATACAAAAATACCAACTTTATTAAGCAGTTTTAATTAGCACCCCTAGAAGCCAAGAAGATATATTTTCTTTTTGTTCCTTTGTCTCTAGATTGATAGAAGATGTAAGAGAAACTTTCGCATTGAGGCTAATTCAGCCAGTGGCAACACTGTGCAAGTTCAACTGTCAGTTGCACATTTCGCTTTTGAAACTTACGGTGACATTTCTGTTTCTAGCAGTTTTATCATTTATGGGGAAGGAGTTGACCATTTCAACATGAAAAATAAATACAATTGAGTCATAATATAAATGTGTCATGAACACGACATGAGTTTAAACAGCTCTTTAATTTAAAGATACTGATTAATACTGCGTGTTGGTGATTTAAAATAAATGCATCTGATTCTTGCACTGAAATCAGTTATGACATTATGAAAAGGCCTAATTGTGATAGCGACTTATCAAACATGTGATACATGATTCCAATGCCTACAGTTATAATGACACATCATCTGCTATCATGACTCAAAAAGTGCATATTACGCATTGAAAGTCGGTCCAATAACGAAAAAGCTGCAATGCGTTTGTGTGCTTGATTAACTTTAGTAATCGGAGTATATGTGAACATGAGCAGTCTAAATTGGTTGGTTTTATAAATTAAGAAAACAGGTTCGTTGAGCTTCATAGGCATTTTTTTTCTCATATAACATTTAAAGCAAACACCTGAAAATGTCATGCAATGTATCATAAAACGCCTCCAAGTCTCGAATTGGAACCCAGGCTTACGGGGAAATTTGATAATAATATATAAGATTAAATTTGTTTAACTAATCAGCAACCAAAAATATATTGGGGTTATTGTACAAGAGTTTGCACTTCCCATACAACATAATATTCCCAGGGCAAGCAATGCGCTATACCGTATTTCTGTAGAACTCATGCAGCTCGTTTTACAATGTCCGACGCAAGACATGTGGGCGTCCTGTTCTCTTCTGAAACAACTCAGCATTCAACACATGGCACCTGGAAGCCTCTGCTAATTTGAGTGAAATTATTCGTCCTTTGTATTTTACTGGGAAGGCAAACCTTCGGATGGGCTGATTAAAAATATAGGAAAGTTTCGTCAAGAGAAGCCAGACAAAGAGATTTTCAAATTCTGGCTCTGAATTTTGCTCCCAGCCGAACTTCTGTTTCCAATGCGGCTTCTAAATACAGAAATGCTAGCAGGAATACATGACATGAAAGATGCAGAATTGAGCAATTTAATCAGCAGGTCTTGAGAGATAATAAAGGTAATGAGCAAATATGCCAAAAGCTACATTTTAGTCACCGTATCCTGATATTATTGCATCTTATTTCCTTTTGATGTTCATGAAATACTATAATCATGAGATGAAAGTTCAGGTGAACATGATAAATTACTACAGTGGTCCCTGCTTTACAAGACCATCCCTTCTGATGTCATGGGGTCTTGTTGGGCTGCATGATCTGTTTGAGATGCAATTTTTCAATGGCATGAAATTATATCAGTTTGTGCAAAAGGAAGGCAGTCACAAACGGAAGTCTATCTTAAAACGGATGATCTTATAACACAGGGACCACTGCAAAAAAAAAAATTTCAACATATTTCCCTGAGGTATTAACATGGGCCTTTAAAATACATTGTACACACAATGTACTTCTCAACATGATGAAAGTCAAGATAGATAAAAACAAAGTATATACCTTGACCATGTTGAGAGGGAGCTGTCAGTGAATTTGACGAAGAGTAAAAAGGGAGGGGGGAGATTTCATGTTTTTGCCAACATTACGAGGACTTGCTAGAGTTGACATTTTGGATGTTGAACTGTGGTCTGTTTCAGAGAGAGAAGTTTGTCAAAAAAGGAAAGTTATAATTATTGACTGCAGTGCACATTGCACAAGAATATCAGGAAGTGAGACAGAAAATTATCACACTCAACCGAGTCATCTTTGGATATTGGTATTCGGTAACTACCAGTGTAGGATAAAACCATTGTAAAACAAGGAGAGTTATTGATAAGACACAAATGAAACCATATAGATCTGGTGAAAAGGCTCTGATGGCATGAATCTCCAAACGCGAACACGATACAGATTCTACAGATTCTTGCGTTCTTCACATTTTCAAGGAAAATAAAAACACTGACGTTTAAAAACGTTTTTCAAAAACCTATAAAGACTTTGAAGGATCAAATGAATCCAGGGCTATGATCTGGTAAATGGGGGTTGTTCAACAACCCGCAACATTCGTGACACACAAACGCACTGCAAATGAAATCTCCCATTTCCAGAACTGTGCACAAAATAATTAGGGCTGTTAGTTGAATTTCATTGAGTTGACACAACAGATCTTAATGTCCACTGATTGAATCCTGATAATGGGTTAGGCTAACTCTGCAAACACAGGTAAAATTGCCTGCATTTTGTGGGTGGTACAGCATTAAGAAAAGGAATTTTGGTAGAATTCAAGCTGCATTCCACAAAATCCAGAAAAGGCGCACTTTTATACGTTTTGTGTGACCCTGCTTAGAAATGTCAATATCGCAAACAAAGATAACAATCCCATGGGAAGATGTGAAACTGTCATTTGTGAATGTTGTAAATGTAACACTGAACTGAATTGTAATCACTGCGGTTTTCTGCCAGTTGCTGCACTGCATTGACTCAATCTAATGACAGACAGCAGTGAAATCAACTTTTATAGCAGAAAACAAAATTGCTCTGTTTCTATAAGTTCTTACATAAGAAAGACTCTATTGTCACAGTGACTGAGGCCACTAAATTATTATCTAGTACTGGACTATCGAAATAATTATCCTCTACAGCAATTACTGTAAAGAATGACTGCCAGCATGTGCATTGGAAACAACTGAAGGAAGCATTGCCGAAACAACGATCTTCCATCTGCATGTCAAAGTGCAGATTGCCATACCATTATATGATTTATACCATTCGACACCTCTGTCAACCAATCACATTACAATTTTTCAGGGGAATAATTCCCATATTCTTTGTTGTCCAGTTATCCTGCCATGTTTGACTGTTTGAGTTTTTGTCTCATGGTATAAGCCGGTTATTCACCATGGGATCAGGAATATATGTTTATCACACCTCGGCCTAAAGGCCTCGGGTGATAAATTATGCCCTCTCCCGTGGTGAATAACCTTTACTAATGGGTTCTTGTTTTTGATACCGTTAGTAACAAACAAAATGCGCTAGCAATCAAAACTCCACACTAGATTGTGAACATGTTTAAAAGTTATATCAATGCAAACATTCTGCTTGATTCATGATAATGGATTAATTGTGGCAGTTGACCTATTTCAACTCAATCCAGGTCTGATTTTCTCAAATTCTGGCAAAGTGTCGGTTCTTGGTGGAAAATGGCTCGACAATTTGATATTGTTCAACGAAACTGGGTCACATTCCTTTTCTTCATAAATTTTGACAAGGTGAAGAAAGATGACTTTTTAGAATAATGGAACTGTCACAGCCATGATAGATGGGCGACCCTGAAAATCGTATCTTTGAAAAATAATGGCAGTCTCCAGCAGAAGAGAAAAAAAAGAGGAAAAGGAGGGCATCTTCCTAGAAGCTGCTACTTATACCAAATCCTTAAGCTTGGTACTCGTTTTCCTTTCATAATTATCAAACCAATTGCTGATGTCTATCACACAGTATAGGTCTATAGAGTTGAGACCAAAATCTCCGGTTACCCTCTTCATTTTCATTTAGGCCTACACTGTATCTACTGAATGGTGTATAGATTTTTCAAACACCAAGTATCTTTATTCATAACTGAATTCATTTAGTATTCCTGTGACAAAATGTTAATTTTTCCAAAAATTTAATGAATTAGGTAGATAAAGCCAAAATTTGTCTGAGAGCAAATTATTAGCCTTCTGATGTTAATCATCACTGAGTAATTTTGTCCGTTTTCGAATGCTTACTAACTTTTAAGTAGTTACTTAATACTTACCTAGGGATGCGTTCACCACCAAACTTCTCCGGCGTATAGGATGCTGAGAAGAGCTGCATTCCGAAGACAGCAAAAATATACATGACCACAAGAAGGATGAACGAGAGATTCCCAAGAGCTCCCAAAGTGTTGAAGATGATGGACAGGAGAACCCTCATGGTGGACCAGGTCTGGGCCAGTTTGAAAACTCTCAGGAGACGAAGCTGAAATAAAACATCAATGTTGTGTACTCCACAAACAGTTAATATTAAATCATCAAAAAAAGGATTTGTAGTTTGGCTTGGTGTAGGGCCTATATAAAGTAGTGCGCAGTCTCAACTTTTTTTTCCTAAACAACAACTCAGTTGTCAAAATAAGTGACTGTTGCAGATGTCCATTCACTCGGAAGGCCACAAAACAATGGTCAAATTATATGAATTCAGACAAATATATATGTTTTCTTCTTTCGGAATGTAACATCAGCACATTTTTCATAAAGTGCATGATGACTGCATGAGCTTTCGCACAGACTGGAAATTTCAAAGTGCATGATAACTGAGCTTTCGCATACGCTGTAAGTTTCAAAGTCTGTCATATTGTAGTAAGAAAGCCAAAATTGATCAGGAAACTCTCTTGAGACGAAGCTGGAATTGAAGAGTTGTCTATCAAGTTAATATCAGTATCTCAGCTGACATTTTATTACTACATGTAATGTATACATCGAACACTTTCCTTCCTATCTCAGCTCTTCATTTCAGCTACAATGCATCACATAATTTTCCACTTCCAAGAATGGGAAGATTGTTCAAAAGTTGGCAATGGTGAAATGTGAACCCCTTCCAGTTGCATGCAAGCTGAAGTTTACATCACGGTTGGCTGGGCCATCACACCACATCCTCTAAGTCTGAAACTTCCCTGACACATCTTGCAATACAGAATCCTGTGCAAAGGCACGCCTGGATGTAACCAGAATGTTTCAGTATTGTTCCTCCAAGTGCAATTTGCCTCAAGGTATAATAATGCATTGAGGAGTGCCAGAAGGAGGATTCCATAATCATAATGAAACTGGAGATATTCTTGCAGAACTTTGTGATCCAAAATGGATGGGAACTTGGGAAGAAATAACTAATTTCATATTCCATCAAATTTCAAACATAAGAAATAATATCATAAAGTAATTATGCGTGTGGTGACCTTAGCTTCCAATCTTGTAGATCTGACGCATGTTCAGACCATAACCATTCTCTTGTGTGACTGAATATTTACATTATAATTATTACTGTTATTATATTCAATGGTTGTGGAAAAGGCATGTCATTTTTATTGTTCTAACGGTTCATATTAGTCATCATGAATTAGAATCAATTCAATATATTACCTCAAGGTATTTTAAGAGCTTGCCTGAGAGTAATTCCTATCCATACAGTGTATACCTTCCTACCAAAGACACTTTACAGTAATTAAGATGACAAATTTTCTCTTATTATATGAGGTGCCATAACAAATATTCATTGAACTTAAACACAGTCTCCCTTTTTCTCTCTGCCACAGTCTTCATCCTTTCTGCTCCCTAGCAAAAAGAGGCTGGGCAATTGTTGGAGCAATTTTGAGACCTGCAATGAGCTAACACTGAGCCCAGGGCACACAACAAGTGAATCAGTGCTGCAATCATCTCTGTTGCCAAAATTTATTGCTCAGTGTCTTTGTGACTGGGCCATTACAGAGCCGGGTTAACGTGACGACTCTGATTTCTTACTCCTTTGCTTCTTGCGCGACTCTACAATTCCTTGCTGTTCATCGACATCATGAGGAAGTCAGGAATCACTACAAAGGCAATCTTCTTTCTTTCTCTCTCTACTTTTCAACGTGTGTTCGTTCTTTATCTGTTTACACCAAGTTTAATTCCGTCTTCGTGACAGACACAATTACTGTAGCGATTAAGGTTGTTTGATGAAGAAATTTGATAGAGTTTGTCAGAAAACAATTTGTTGCGCTGACTTCCTAATAACTGATAAAATTTCGATCTTTAACTCTGGGGGTCAAATGTGTTTAAGGACCAAGCACATTGCAAAATAACTGATCAATATTAGTGCTGTTTTCTGCCATTGAAGTTCTGCTGAAATATTTTTGGCACAAAATTCATTCATCATGATTAGGAAAAAAGGTATCAATAATCACATCAATTTTGACCCCTGACTTGTCAGTATTTGTAAGAAAGGAATATCTGTATGTTAAAAGTACCATACTTTCTGAGAATGACACACTTCACAGCAATTAGTTGAAACTATAAATCTGAAAGGTACTCACCAAACGAATAACTCTGACGACATCCAAACCATTGATATTTTCCACGGCCAGATCCATCAAACTGGCAACGACAATCACAAAGTCAAAAATATTCCAGGAGACTTTAAAGTAGTACATTGGCATGGCAACAATCTTGAGCACTGCTTCAAGGGTGAACATGGCTGTGAAAAACTGAAAAGAAAAAGAAAATATGTTGCCAATTAAAAAAAGCAATAGTAAATCGGAGGCAATGCAGCAAAAATACTTTATAAGATTAAGCTATTTCAACCGCACTGGCCTGGCCTTTTTAAACAGGCTCAATCAAGTGAACATTTCTATAGACCGGCTACTGAAAATCTTACACCTGTTACAGAAATAGGATCTTGGACCAACCATTACAGGGACCTGGCTCCTGAAGAAAGCAGATAGACTCAAAGTATTTTTGTTTACAACATCCCATTAAAAAAACACATGGCATGATGGAATCATTTTATACCACTGTATCGGTAAACACCATAGACTGAATCTGGGAATCATAGAACATTACCAACTCTTCGCTTGACAACGTCGGATAGTATAATTTTTTTGCGTCTACTGTATTGCTTTAATACCACTCTAGGTGAGATTCTGAGAACCTGGGACAAGAAAGGAGTCTGGGGGGATGTATTTTTCATCTATCAATTCTGTGTGATACAGGGATGGCCTTTGTAAGCTGGAGGCCATGATTGAGGGGGTAGTTCTTGCGATTCACACCAGGGGCGATAGAACCAAGTGCGGAGAAGTAATCGGCCAGCAGAAGTGGAAACAAGCAAGCTGAAGCAGACCCACATCAATAACTTTCTATCACTCAGCAATATCCACCCTCACATCACTCCAGCCTTTCAGATTTTCCAAGGTAAAAAAAGAACCAAAGAAATATGGAAGTGGCTGCAGCATTTGCCCATTGTGCATAGATGGGTTCTCACTCCAGTATTGGAGTGTTGTAAATTACATCACTCTCACCATTTTTTTCTTCTCTTTCAAGCTTTTGTCATCCAAATCGCCATTGAATAATGCTGGATGCAACAAGCTTTCTGCTGTTTGTGATGTGAAATGCTCCTGTTTCATCCCCCGTCTCATCTCGCTTCTTTAAGTCTGCAGCACCGGCTTGTTGACAAACCATATTTGAGCCTATTGTCAATGTTCATTTTTGTTCTTGACATCTCACAATCCACTCATGCAACGTATATTTTATAGCACACCACAACACGGTTAATGATTAGGCAAGCGGTAACCTCAAATTTGAATAGCGCAAACTGAGATGAATAAATCTCAAGGCTGATTCATAACAGTCACCAACCTCTTGACACAACTCTGTGGCCCTTATAGAGGTTTCATTTTTGTTCTTGGGCTCTACAAGTCACACAATGTACATTTACAGCAAAACACTTTGATATAGAATTAAAGTGGACTGCAGCACTGTGAAAATGGCACTTTGTGACTCATGATAGCCGATGAAGTGTCATCTTTCCTACTTTCAACATGGGAAACATAGAGGCTGTTTGATTAGTCATGATCAAGAGCAAGCCATTTGACTTTTCATAATAAATTTTAGAGTGAAAATCAGATGCATAATCCTTTCAAGTGGGATAAGTCTGCTTCAATCAAAACATTGAAAGTATTGGGTTTGATAATGACAAATCATCAGCATGATGACACATGAAGTGCCATTTTCACAGAGCCACAGTCCACTTTAATTCTATATCAAAGTGTTTCGCTGTAATAGAAACTATGCAATCTTAATAGCTCAACCTGCTCCAAGTAAAAAAGGGGTATGTGACCTCGAATGTCCTTATCAAAATAAATCTCCTGCACAAAAGACACGTTGCCTTTCCAATAGAGCCTGGATTCCTATCACACTTAAAATCCTGTTTTTCCTCTTTAGAGCATTGTCAGTTAATTATGCTAGCTTGTCTGGTAGAGCTAAGTTACATGGTTGCCGAAACAAGACAAACATCACTTCACATGGTCTTCGACTGAAAGATACTGCTCAATTAGAAAGACCACCTTAACCAAATCAGCTGTTGATTAAATAATTTACTTTATCTGATAATTGTCAGAGATGACATTGATAAAGGTTAACCACAGTTACATTCCAGTTAAATTATGATATTTACCAAGGCACTAACACCTGATTAAGGAAGCCCTGCCAAGGAACTCCTAATCCTGTTAAAACTTAAAAACTGTTTTTTCATCTTCTAACACTAATAGGAAACCTAGCAAATTTCTGGCAATCGATTCAGGGAAGGATTCTTTTAAATTGCTGGAAACTTCTGTATTTCAAGAATATCACAGTCTTTCAGACAAAACAATAATATTTATTTTGCTATTGCTAACTAGGACAAAGTTATCCTCTGTCAATATAGAGACACTTTTTACACATTGGCCTAAATACAAAAAGATTCTGACCACATAGGCCTAAATACAAAAAGATTCTTACTACATTGGCCTAAATTCAAACAGATTCTTACAGCATTGGCCTAAATACAAACAGATTCTTACCACATTGGCCTAAATTCAAACAGATTCTTATAACATTGGCCTAAATTCAAACAGATTCTTATAACATTGGCCTAAATACAAAAAGATTCTTACCACATTGGCCTAAATTCAAACAAATCATTACCACATTGGCCTAAATTCAAACAGATTCTTACCACATAGGCCTAAAAACGATTCTTACCACATTGAGATCTTCTAGGACTTTCTCGTAGGTCTTGGACATCCCATGGTAGGCCATGGACAGCACAATCACATTGAGGGCAATGAAAACCGAGCTGACCATCTCAAAGACGAAACTGCTGACCACAAAGTACAGTCTGCTCTGGAACCTCAACCAGGGGATGTAGCATCTGCAGCACTTGCCACAGCATTCGCAGTTCCTGTCTGTTAATTCTTCATCGTCATCTGGAAATATCAAGAAAATATGTCATCAAATATAAATTTCGGACAAGGTATTTTGGATATGTTCCTTGAAATGCAAAGTTATCTGTTCACCAAAAAAGATAATTCAAAAATTCATAATACGCTTTCCCCACGAAGAGACTATAGCCTGTAAAACATTTATATCATGTCCAAATTGTAAAATAAAATGGTTCAATTCTAATTTTCTTTGAAAAATAGTCAATGTGCAGACGCTCATCGATTGCAATCATCAAAATGGCTGTTCAAGGAGGAAATATTTACACTTTGCAGAAGAATCCACTGCTCATTTACATTATAAGGAAGGCAGCCTTGGTACTTGGCAGATCTCAAAGCTAGAAAAAGATCATTATTTCCATCATTCATATTGATCTTTGAATTTCGTATGTGACCTGTTTATTTGATCACAGAGTTAAAGGTATAAAAAAGTATGTCAGCTGTAAAAATTCTTCAACACGCTACATTTGTCAAATGAGGAGCAATTGAAACTGCCATGGTGTGAAGCAATTTACACAGAAAAATAATGATTACAATTTTCATATTTGAGTACCATGTTTTCTAGACCTGTTGCACTGTGATTAGACAAGGTACTACCAAATTTTGTCTGTTACTGCAATAAGCTGCATGATAATCTTGGCCTCGGGTGAGATTCAGATTCAGATTCAGACATTTTATTCACATAAAGCATAAAAAATACAAATGGTTCTAATCAATATCATCATGTCGTAATATGCTGCTTTATGATGGTTGACCCCTTTATGATACTGCCAGTATCGCTACCCAGGGGTCAACCAGATGGTTCTATAAATTATAATACACTAAAAAAATAAGTAAATTATCCCTGACTTGAAGCTGGTTTGAGCTCTCACACGTGCAGTGAAAATTATTCTTTCAAGGCAAGAAAAGTCCTATTCAATGGTCTATCCAATCCATACCTGCCTGCTATAGTATCATTTATATGATTGTATTGTTAAGTTACGTTAACTCATTTGGCTGTCCAAACTGTTTGCGCAAAAAAGTTTTTCGCTATTGCGAGGCAGTTTTTCTGAAAGGTACACTTCGTCATCTGGTGGGCCTAAGCGTGAGCTGTTTTTTACAACAGCCAAGTCATCATTCCTCTCACCGTGCAGTATACACACACAAGAAGCCAATTCAAGCCATTAACATGAAGACAAAAACTTTTTCAAGCCATTGCTTTTTAACATGCAACCCACAGCCTGTAGCATACGTATTCTTTTCCTTAGTCCAACTCTGACACAGCTGTGCCACTAAATTGGATATACTGTAGAATGTCTGTATTCTCCTTCTTCTGCAGTCTGGCATTGTCTTGTAGCAAAATAATATAATATGCAACACTGCTGCAACAGAATATGTATTCTATAATGTGACAATGAGGGAAAGTGCATGTCAGACATAATGGGTTTTGATATCAGACCTTTATGCGCAACATTACAGCAGGATGTCGTTCAGATGAAACACAAAATATAAGCAATGAAAACAAAATATCCCAAACGTACACTGCAAACCCGGCTGCCGGCAGTTACCATTAAACAACAGTAAATGCCGTAAAAACAATGGTTTTCTTCCGTAAAGTTGCACTATTAGATTCATTACGGTAGCTGCCATTAAAGTAACACAGCAGGTTTTACAGTGTACAATAAATGTTGAGAACTCCTATTCTTTATATCACATCAACATTCAACTCTCATGAGAAGCAAGAACCTGCCCAAGAGGACTGCACCAGGCTTTTCTAACTTACAGTCAAAATCTAAAAGCCTTTGACATCAAGCCACACCATATTAATTGTGGCGTGATACGACCTGTTATGACCTAATTTCACCCATAAAACCCAGTTTGGGTGGTTTTCATCCATTTAATAAATTCTGCTCACGTTGTTCGCAAGTTTTGAAAAACGTAGTGGAATTTCATGTTAAAGCGAAATAACTTTAACAAAGTGTAAAAACTTCACCAATTTCAATAATATTCATTTCAGAAGTTTGGATGAAAATATGCTGCCATAACCCTCCTCCATAACCAGTAATTTCAATAAACCTCACTTGACAAACTGAAATTTACCATCATATTTTCTCAGGAAAATGGGTTGGCGTTTAATAAAATTAAATGAAAACTTGTGAGAAAGTACATTTTCTCTGTCAAAAAAGTACAGCAGATATTTAAATGTTTTAACCACTGCATGGTTATGTCTTAAGATATTTTATGAGAAAACAAGGTTTCCATTTTGAGCTATCGCTTGTCGATAGCAATCTGGAGCCGAATACTCAAGAAACAATAAGACGAGATGGTGATATGTCATTGGAAGGTCCTGAAGATGTGTAAACCACACTGTGCTTTTATCCAACTACAATATGCCAAGTCACGATTGTCTGTAGAATTGCGGCTTGGACTGGCAACAGCGGATCAACGTAAGAGACCAGTCAATTTAATTACCAACGATTTACAAGATGGCGCCCTTGTCGTACTCATTGTCCCCAGGGTGGGATGACACAGGACTTTGTCTCTGATCCCAACTCAAATTTAACAACATGAGTGGGCGAAACAGTCTAATACGGTTTGCAGGCATATTGTCAAGATTCTTTGCTTGTTTCGTTGGAAGTTTAAAGTTTGAATTGAGTAACACAGATGTTGGTGTGCGATGTTTCCTCATAAACTCAACATAAGTTTTCTGTCATGGTTATGTGGAACCCATGTTTTTAAAGTTTCTGCAATTGATAGTTTGACGTGAGAGCTTTGTCTATGATACCAAAGTCAACTTTCACTTTAGGCTTACTGGTCATGTAAAAGCAAATTTGGCCTTGAAGATGAAAAATGTGTTTGTTCAAATGTTCATAGTATTCTGTGCTTAGCCAAATCACCAGGAATTCATAGTAACTGCTCTTTGTTGCCTGCCTTAGGACAATATAGCATCTATTTCTCCTAACTTATAAAGGAGATTCTTTCCACTAAAGAAGGACTAAGGCCTCATCGCTGTCTCAATATCTTCTTTGACATAGACGACCTTGGTCATGGGATATGATCAGTTTCTGAAAAAGCCTTCAGAGGATGTAAGTCAAGAGTAGTCAAGGCAAGGTCTTGTGTTAACATGTTTATCTCAAGTATCTTTGATGAGTTTTTAAAACAATTTTCTAACAAAGGTCATCGTCCAGAAACTTAAAGTTAGAGCGTATATTTAAAACCAGTTAAAAGTTTTTGCTTTTCATTTTGGTAATTGACAATTCAAAATACAACAAGGATGACTAAGTCTGCTTGAGCTGCAAATTGTTTATGGTAACACCACATAGTCCATGCCATGACTGTGTGACAGTTGCTACAATAATAAACTGGCCAACCAGGCTAATATTTCAAATTAAGGATGTTGATGGCATTTTATTGATTGTGATGCTGACTCTATTCCTTCTTCATGCATTCAGGATATTGAAGCAAGGACAAGTATTGGGAACAGTATCGTCCATTTATCATACTTACTGCAATTTAAGGGTCAATTGTGACCTTCAAAACTAGATAAACTTCAGATTTATGCATCATACAAATCCAAGGCCAAGAAAACCCAATTTGCAGATTATGTGAAAATGACTCGATGTAGAAGTTTCCGATAATGGCTTCTTGCAATGCCAGTCATAAAATGGAATATACCTATTTTACTGCCTTCGGCCAACTAATAATCTTACACAGATAGCACAAGTATCATGGATCATATCAAAAGCTATAGGAAACCTGATCCACAGTACATGTACATTTTGGTTCCCAATACCTTGGGCGCCTGATATACTGGAGACAGGCACTGCTATCTCAGCATTCATATGGTTACATTTTTCTATTGCGGGGGAAGCTAGGGTCACATGAATACAATGTCAGACAGATGACTTATTATTGTGACTCCTCCTCTACTTCCTGTACATCAACTGGGAACGCACACAAAATGTAACAATCTCGTGTTCGTACACAATACAACAATTCTGATTGAATGGATGAATAAATTTCACACACTGTCAGTACAAATGAGACATACATCCATAACAGAAGGACAGTGTAATAAGAGTAGAGAGTGATCTCTGCCGAAAAAAATGCTGGCCTGGGAACTTTTCGGAATGAGACGTGGAATTTTCCCTCCCTAATATAAGGTCACAAGCAACTATGGTAGTACATATTCTTTTTTCAGTCTCTGTGCCCTGTTTTATACTCACTAGTCTTTGGTGTAGCTGCAAAATATTAGCTTCCTCCCAACTTCCCAAGACCACCAGGGTGCCATGTAATAGCATTAACAAGACATGAAATAGTATCAGCCAAACGTGGATGGTGTGTGTAAAGAGTTGCTCCAAATAAAGTTAATATCATCCGATATCTCATGGAATAACTGAACCAGCTTTGTGACCGAGGCTACCCGGAAAGCTTGTTATATGAGCATTTTCTGTGGGTATAACACAGTGCCCTGTAAAAATAGTTTAGGTAATATTCTACCTGCGATAAATGCTTGTTACCCTCAGCACTCGACACAGATTCGCTCGGTCTCAAAGGTTGCATTACTTTCTGCAGGACATAGCAACTGCTTGTGTCCCCCAGGTTGTATTAACTACACAATGAAATACATAAGAAGTGAGGTCTTTCATGCTGTTTATAATTTTCAATACTAGACATGCCAATCTGTTCACTAATTACGAGAAAAGAGAGAATGTTACAGTTCCAGTTAGCGCGTATTACTTTCCAGTTACATTTTAGTTCAAAGAAGTCAAAAGGTGTCCTTGGAAAATGTGCCTCATCATTCTGTCATTACATCAAAAGGGACTGATCTAATCTACCTACTTTGTGAAAGACTACACTGCAGAGCCAACAAGAAAGAAAATTAGATGTTTTGATTTTCTCCCAGGAGTGTCAGATGAGGGTTAGAGAGTGATTTGATCAAAGATGACACGAGCGCAAGGTTCTTTGGCGGATCATTCATTCTCATTAACACCTGATAGCATTCATTTGTATCGGATGATTCAGCTACGTACTACGCCATTGCTGCATAGCATCGTGTTACGTCGTGTCACAGGATGACACCGTGTGTCATTTTAAGCAATGGGAAGGCTAGCCACAGCCCAATAAAAAGGGGAATCGGAGGCATTCACGACCCATAAACGACCAAAATGTGCAGCATGAATCCGTGTTAAAGGCTGAAGGGCTATTTCTGCCACAAAGCAACCTTCAGATCCAGCAAGCGGCCTGTCTACAAAGCCATCCTCACGGCCCGTAGGCTTCAAATCGACTTTAATTTCTATCTTATCGCGTGCGAGACAGGCTGCGACCTGTGTGAACGTGAATGAAAAAGTGGCGAGGGTGCAGCCCATCTAGCAAGGAGGTTGACGAGTAGCATTGTGAACATAATCCAGGTACTTTTTACCCCTCCCTCTAACAGCCTCTGTTATGGGCCAGATTGTGTCCTCAGCAGCAACAATCATTGTGCATGTAACAAGCATTTTAGGAAGCTAGTGGTCTGGCACAAATTTCAATCCAGAGGGAGTGTGTGGTTCCAGATTTATAGCACTACTCCCGCTGTGTATCATGCATGGGACTTCGAAGAGATTTACTGGCGTTGCTTTCTGGATGCGCAGAAGTCTCGAAGTATGTTTACAGTTCAGTGCACTGAGGGTAGATCTACCTACAAATTCTAAGAACTTCTGAAGTATTTGAAAAGGTATCTCACTGTGTAGGAGTGTCCTTTAACTGCTATTGGGTTACACAGTAATATCCTTGTTATCAGATTCAAACTCGGTGTACAAATACAATCGAAATTCAAGCATAGTCCTGAGCATTAGCCATCATAATGGTGTCCATTAACTGTGTTGTTCTAAGCAGCTTTAAACCACACTCAGTTTACACTCTAAGAACAGTGTTTTACATTTAAACACCTGTAAACACGTCTATTGCTAAACATCTAATACTTTGTGTCTTGAAATAAAACACCTACTAAGTAAAACACTTATATTTCTAAACACATGGCATTTTGTGTTGAAATATGAAACACTTTGTGAGCTAAACATGTCTCCTTCTAAACACCTCATATTTGGTGTTTAGAAATAAAACACTTTCTGGGGTAAACATGTTTAACATTTTGGTGTAGCATGTAAACACCTGACCTATATGTAGAGCCTCATTCTGAGAAGATGCAGGTCAAGTTTGAAATTAACTGTCATTAGACTGAAGTGGACCTCAGGAGATGCAGCTTGCTCCTACATGGGATGGACTGGAGACACTCTCAGGACTTAATAACTGGCTTTTTACCTGGTAAGTGTTTTGTTTTAAATACACATACATATCCACAACAGTTTTAGGATGTTCAATGTGTTGTTGAACACTATTTGAAGGGGGAAACAGAGTACAATCTTTCAGCTGATCAATGTGCATGGTGTTTACAATGCTAAGTTCATCACATAACTTTATACAATACATATGCAGACTGTTAGAATGCAGTGTACATTGTTGTGGCCAGATATATACTGATGTCAGGAAATACATCTTAAGCACTAGTTATGTTAGCTCTATTGTGTTGTGGACCCATGGCTAAATCAAGGCTAAACTAGACATGTACTAATCGCTAGGCGATGAGTGTTGCGCTGCCCTAACTTAGGAAATGAAACATAAATTTTAAGCCATTGTTAACATACATGCAATAATAACAGAGTCGTAAAATGATATGTGGTGATTCTATTGTGGCACAACTGATGTTGTAAGTTAGACCCAGAAGTCAGGCATGCAGTCTATCTAGCAGCCATATCCACACTGGGAGTGGGAGAGCGTGTGTGAAGACATTGGTCAGAGTGGTGGCGGAGAAATTGTTCATAAATGACACAATAAGGACACTAAATTCAAAAATAAAGACTTTAGGACACACTTTATGACATGAATGAACATACATGTGAATAAGGGAATTGGAAGTGGTGGCTGGTGCCCAGTAGCTTTTACAGAAAATTAGGCCTAGAATGTGAACATTTCAGTGTGTGCAGGCAGCGAAATGATCAGCTGAAGCAGCCATCTTGCCTGCCTCACAGGAGGGGCAGGACTGGCTGTCACCCATGCTCATATATATGGGATAGTCATGTTTTTTCCCTAATTAAAAAAGAAGCTCCATAATAACATACAAATCAGAAACTTGATTTTAGTTCTTTCTAAAATAAATAAATTATTATCACAATTATTGAAAAAAAAAATCTTTGCTATTCTGATAAATGTGTTCTATTTGCAGAGTTGCACGATGACCGAGATTCAACACGAGATCCACTGAAGAATACAACCCCATGCCTTGTGGATACAATTGCCCTCATCATTATCACCAGAGATTGCGGATTTACATCTGGAGAGTCAGCAAATACCTGCTTTAGTGTGACCATGGACTGGGATGACCAAAGCCTTCACTAGATGATTGGAAATTATTAACAAAGAAAAACTGGACTTTATCAAAGACTTATGGCATGTTGTTATGCCTGCAATTTACCTTTTATTTTGACTTTTGACATCGATGAATGGACAATGGACACTATGTAATGCTGATTTATCAATTATCATTCAGCAGATAAATTAAGAAATATATTTATAAACATTTTATTTTCAAGAACTGTTATTTCAAAAGTGTATACATGTTTCATTATTGTGATTGATTGTAAGCCAATGTTGACCTTATGTTTATTCTAATAAACTTTCAAACTTATTTCAGTGTGAAAAAATGTATAATCTAAACACAAAAATGGATTACATGTTTAAATTCTAAACATGTTTATGATCTAAGCACATTCAAGAGCTAAATTTCAGAAGATCTAAATGCGTTTAGAGGCTAAACATGTTTACATCCCAAACACATATTGCCTAAACACGATGATTCTAAACATGTTTAGAAGTTGACGCGTAAAAAAAGTGGGGACAAATTTTGTGTTTAGTATTGTGTTTTACATCTAAACACTATTCTTAGAGTGTACAAATGCAAATTTTAAAACAATTTTTAAGAGTATTTACTTAGTACCAAACAGGGTCATTTTACTGCTCTCTTTACATTTATGACTGATCTCCTATTTACCTTTGAGCTGAATCTAAATACTCTGCATCAAGACCAAGTGTCAAACTGCAATTGAATGCCAAATGCTACACAACATCCATAGACAACAATATCACTCATGCTATCATGCAAACAGCGAGGCAAGAGACCTTTGAAGTTATATCACTCTTGCCCTTTATTGCATTCTGATGTATATTCTGCATTTGCTTTTTGTTTCCTTCTGATTTATGTCAACCTTTCTGCATTAGATTTACAGCAGTATATTATCCTCTGAGAATACTCAGAATAGTATCAGCAGTTGATATTCCACCTATTTTATATCTCATTCATAGATTTTCATTGTTTCTTGACTGATTTATGCCAACCTTCATGCATTAGATTTTCATATGCACATCTATTTATAAATATACAACTGCAGTATTTTATCCTTTCGAAATAGCATCAGCATTTTAATGTTGCATCTATGACTTTACAGCTCAGTCTCCTGGGTAGAATTGCGTTTCTCTAGCAGCCTTTTCTGGTTTTATTGTGGGTTTTTACCCTTTTTTGGCAAGTACATTTATGTTTACATCAGTTTAGAAAGTCAACCTCCATATTGCCCTACTTTAGTTGTTTTGAACTTTTATTACAGTTGATTAAAACTCTAAAGCAATAGACACAGACCTGTAATACACACAAGCAAAACAACCCATCCTTGTATTACCCCAAAACCCCACCTGTACCAGGAGTCCTTTGTGACACTAATAAATCTTAGCATCA
This sequence comes from Platynereis dumerilii, assembly GCA_026936325.1. Taxonomy (NCBI): domain Eukaryota; kingdom Metazoa; phylum Annelida; class Polychaeta; order Phyllodocida; family Nereididae; genus Platynereis; species Platynereis dumerilii. The sequence goes on along the minus strand of JAPTHN010000001.1, from coordinate 31,237,187 downwards.
AACCAAACCTGCTCTTTTTCATTTTGGCCTGCACGACATCTCTTCATGTGTTTCGGGCAATGACTTCTTCATTGTCTGCCTCACCATTGATTTTCGGCCATAATTGTGTTTTTGAGAGGAAGTAATGAATGGCGGTTCTTTGAGAGTTGGGTAGAGCAAAGAAGACTTTTTTGCTAAATTTCTACTCTCCCCTAGCTCTTGAACTTTGTTGAAAGCTACAAGAATGGATTACCATATGTGACATATGACATTATGCCAGCGTCTACCATGTATCATATTGCACTTTGATGTTAGTGCAAATTTGATTCAGCAACTTCTACTTGTCCAGAATAGACCAGATCTACACACTTACATATTCTCTCACACTGTCATAACAACCAGTTTCGAAAAACACACAGATTCGTCGCGATAAGTCTGATTCATTTGATGTACGATTCGCATGTCATTTCAGCGCGTGCACCGCTGATACTTCTCAAAATAAAAAAGACATAGCTATGAGTTCTACTTTGAAGTTTCCTAATGTCTTTCTTCCTTTTAGTCTAAAAGAAATGGAGTGGGGGATATAGTAGGTCTGACGATTAGAAAGAGCAGAAAGTGAAACAGAGAGAGTTGAAAAGGACAGCCATTGACAGGGTCTGTGGGAGTGTAACTCCAATCTGGAATGTCTGGATTGTAAGACAAGAGTCATTTTGTTAGACCTGCTAGTAGCCAGCAGGCAGTAGAGTCCAGTGGAAGTAGCAAAGGCTAGGTACTGGCTCCATTGGTCAATGGTCATCTGGACACTGACCACCAGCCATAGGACACTAATCACCACAGACCACAGAGTCACAATGAGCGGACACTGGCCTCACAGTGGACATTGAGCTGCTGCCCAGCAAGATAATGAGGATTGAGCCAATATGTTGGTAATGACTGGGGTAGTGCACTCTGACCCAAGCATGCTCAGTCTATCCCGCACAAAATAATCAACATTACGAGGCGATAATAGATGATGAATGGCGCCCGGCACAATCAGTGCGCATCCTTAGGTGACTGTGTTTATTCTGGCTTGCAATAACTGGCCGTAATCTGGGCCCAAGGGCGCTTTTATGCATCACAGCACCAGCTCTAACTGAGCTTAGACTTTGTCCTACCTTACACAGAACACAACTAACAGAACCAGATTTACTTCCGAGCAGGATGCGAAATAGGATGCGTCCGACACAGTATAACAGGCACGCAGTCCTTTCGATGACAGACAGAACTGTGTTGCTGCTGAAGCATACATGCCATGAGATTACAGCGGCTAACCTGCTAATATACACACTAAGAAGCTTATACTATTGATACAAACAGCTGGCAGTCTGGTCTTATTAAAAGTCCCAGTAGTCTGGGCATATACTGGAATACTGTTGCTACGATGCATCAGGTAATTTCAGCATTTCTTCCAAAATGCTCACCACAACCCTTCACTGCCCCTTTCCATGATATTCCCAACAACAATATTCTCAATAATTACTGTATCATTCATATATATGATGGTAAGCCTAGTGGCCTTATTAAAAGTCCCAGAGGGCCAACAATATTCCAGAATTCTGTCACGATGTTCACACGATACATTGCCTCCAACGTATTACCCACGAATGCCATCTAAAAAACTCTTTTTCCACCTCTGCAACCTGGATGAAAATATATCATTATATGGCATATATCTGGCAGTCTTGCTTTATTTACAGTCCCACTGGGGGGATTACTCTGGAATACACATTATAATTTCACAATGTTGACATGATACATTGTGTCTAGCATATCACCTACTAATGCTAAATTGCAGTGCCACTTTGAGAGTAAGCGAAGTTTTTCCATCAGGTCACGGCTTATCATCCCAAACCAAGCTGTTTGTCGAAGCAGACTCGCATTGGATGATACATGTAAAGGGTATAATAAAGGATCACTTTTGAGGCATGTGGAATGTAAATGGCTGCCAATTTTCAACGCACTTCAAATACTTACATACATATCGGCGTTGATAAGCAAGTAAATCCCCATTTACGCATTGAAATTATTCTTGGGTTTGGTTGGGGATGTTTAGCATTGACCCAATGGCAACATCACCCACTTCACTTACTTTCGAGCAATAATGTATCATATACTTCTTACTTTCCAGGCACTATGCTTTCCTAAACCATGACTGTTTTTGAGTGAATATAATTCATGGGTGATCTTCGAGACTGACGTAGAGCAAAGATCACTAACGCTAACCTCTCTCTTCCTCTCCACACCACAATCTTCTCAGCAATTATTAGCATGCCGATCAGCAGTAAAAGTAACAGTTATTGCCATATAGATGGTTTTCCTTGCAGTGCCTTCTCCATATCTGAGGATAACTTGTGCAAGGCATGCACTCCGGAGATCACGCGGTGACCTTTTGGCGAGGATGAAATCCAAAAAGAGTCTCAAGTGACATCACTGGCAAACAACCAAGATGCCCTGTGACTGATGAGCTAAGACCTTCAGCAACTTAGTGTAGAGTGTTATATTGCAAACGAAAAACAACCAGAAGCCAGAGATATTGCATTTTTACATACGACTCACAAAGGTTTTGCAAATCATACTCCTTACCAATAAAGAACTCTATTGAAAGAACTTACCAATAGTAATCCACATACTTTACAGTTGACTTAAGAATGAATCACTTCTCAAATGGATGTGTATGTATCTGTTAAATAAATACCTGCATCTGCTAATTCAACTGAACGAAATAGAAAGGCTGTCACATTGTCTCATATATATTTCCTTTTATCTTAGTTCTTAATATCATACTTTGCATCAGATTCTCTTTCAAAATTTGATGCATCTGTATGAACTCAACTATGATAGTACGAAGGAACTTAAAAGCTTCTTGAAGAGTAACTGCCATGATATCAAATGGATGTAAGCCATGAAATCTTGCAATGTACCTTTACAGAAAATGGTATGACGTATTTGAGGGTGTTTTGAGTGCTAATACATTGTAAACTCAAGACGTTATCATTTTGTTTTGGTAAGTTTAATCGAGCGTTGTTAACGAATAATGATAATTCTTCAGGTTAAGATTGTACATGTGGACCAATTGGCGTATGACAAATCTGGCAGACATTACAGCTGCATAAATGCCGCAAACCATCAGAAACCGTGAAATGTTTTAGTCGCAGTGTGTTTGGAGCCTTCCTAAACTGTGATCAGCTCATTTGATGGGACACTTTTATGAAGTGATAAACTGGCTCTGGGGGACATACTGGGGAGACGATAAATTGTGACTCACCTTGAATAATGACTACCGGGCCATCGCCAGGGTTCTCCGATGAGATGCTTGGTGTCTCGCCCGAGCTGATAGAAAATGACCGACCATGTTGTCCCCCGAGCTCCTGAAATGAGGTCCACAAATAGAATGAGGATATTAAACAAACCATCCAACAGACTATAAACCTATATAAATCCCATAGAAAGTGATGGCAATGGGCTGGAAGCAAGAGCATGAAATTGTGTTTTAGAATGCCATCAAAATTATTAGTCCCTTTACAGAGCTTCAGGCTAAGTTAAGCTGAAAAGGCAGCATGTGGCCATTACAATATTTACCTCTATGATTTTGATAAAAAACATTACAACAAAGAGTGAGTGAGAACCAACAGATATAAATTAATACTGTCAGGGGATAGCCATTTACTGAACAGACACTTCAAAGGCAATATGTTGCTTTTTAAAGTCTTCACGTTTGAAGTATTAAGTAATTAAATTGTTAATCCCCTGATGAAGTTAAGTCTGAAGCAACATTAAGAGCCATTTATATCAGATTACTTCATTGCCTTATATTTGAGCCATCACATATAAGCCATCACTATTGTGCTAGTCTAAATGGTCTCCATTATATCAGGGAAACTCCTAATTAACAGATTACCAGCCAGACCTGAGCTTTCATCTGTAATACCATTGATTTAGCTTGGATGCTGCTGGAGTGAGTGATGATTCCCTCCACACAACACTCCTGGTAATTAGACAATTCTGCATCATAAAAACCTTCCTTTTCTTCCATATACATGAGCTACACAATAGGCTCAGGGTATAAGTTGCCATAAAACAACAGTGCTAATACTTTTCTGATTAATACCACAGGATCATACAGACCCCATTCTTACACACACCACAATATATATACCACCATATATCTCATTAATAGGCATACCCAGGCCTGTACTGTTGTACTTCATCTTCCAGATAATTGAGAGAAATCCCTATTTGATTACAAAGATTCAATAACATGGCACAGTGAATTCCTGACACACAGTACAGCTAAGTCCTGTTGTTTCTGATTTCTACATTCACATTGATGTGCCTTCGCCCTCCTGCATAGCTTTTCCATTCTAGCATATAAAATGGGGTAATAAATTTCACAACTTAAAAAAAAAGTTTTAAAAAAATCTGAAGAGATAATTATAGGCCTACTTTTTCAATGTTTGGGGATTAAAGTTACAAATAAGTTCCATTGAAATATGACTATCTTTATTGGATAAGTGGCCAAATGAGAAAGTGAAGTGGTGTAGACTGGCCCTAATACGAAGTTTCTTATTATCTAGCCGAGTCCTTGGTGTCAGTAGCCCCTACAATAGCAAGCTACATTAAAAGATACTCTGTTATAGAACCAACGTTTTCTTAGTTCCAACAGTTTATTAGTCACACATCAATTTTGATGGTTCTAAACAAGCATTTCTTAAAAGAGCAATTTCTAAACAAGCATTCCTATACGAGTAAGTGCATGTTAGAACCCAAAAATTAGGTGCCTAACTATGATTTGTACAGATGATTTCCAAATGATAAATATAACAAATCTGATGACAAACAAGTGATACCACACAGCAAATAATAGATAAAAACCTGATATACAGGTATGGCACTTGATATACACTATACAGATCTATGACACACTTGATATACAGATACGACACACTTGATATACAGATCATACAGATGCAGATGTCACTCAGATGATAGACAGTCAACATGCAGATGAAACACAGATGAAATCAAAATGACAGAAGATGAAAGCCATTCTTGACAATGTATATAGCCAAAAGTTTTCATGTACAAACTTAATCCATGAGCAAATTTGCCTTTTCCTTTGTCTCTATGTGTCGTCACGATTGGATGTGATCCACATGCAATTTTGTTTTTGTCTTACATTGTCATAAGGACAAAACATTTGAAGAAATGCCGTCATGCGATTGAAACCTTATACTTGTATGCTTATTGTAAAATAACATGATAATATGAGCCAAAAAAATAAATTGCAGCTGAGACCGTCTATGGTATCAAAAGTACTTTTTGGGTTCTTAGCAACTTGTGGTAAAATGTTCTCATTTATGTATGGCATGCAAATATCCACACTGCCAGCTGCTTTTGAAATTTTCAAGCAATTAATTATAAAAGCATATAAACCCGAAGGAACAGAACTGGGCGTAATCTTGCCGTTAGAGTGCGCACAAAATTTATGCATATAATTATCATAAACATAAATATTTTCGTATTAAAATTGGTCAAAATTTACTTTGAATGCTATTTGTGTACAAAAATATTTTTAGACCTCACTGTGATTCTTTTGAGTTGCGAAAAGCTGAGCTATTTGACAATTATGCATATAAACAATTGGCTACAAACAGTGCATTAATAAACGAACATAAACAAACAACAAAAGTGATATATTTTGCAATAAATACTAATCTAATGTATAGCGTATGGGGCTGAAGTTAATTAGACATTTAGACATTAGATATTTGGGTTCTAACATGCACCTTAACAAAATTGTTGTTAGTACCCTTAAACTGTTGAACTATGAAAAGTTGGTCTTATACAGGGTAGGGTATCTTATAATGCTGGGACCACAGTACTTTTCAGTCACACCAGAGACTTGGCTAGATATAAGAAACTTCGCATTAGGGCCAGTCTACACCCCTTCACTTCCTGATATGGCCACTTACCCAATAAAGATAATCACGACTAGATATGGCAGATACGAAACCTGATATTGGAATGCTATCTGGCACTTGTGTAGTAAATTTGGTTTGAGGCTGCTATCTATGGGACTGGAGTGATGGGACTGGAGTGATGAATGGAAGCAGGCAGTCTCGCGTCCTTCCATCAGATTTCTTAAAGAGTCTCAAGGGAAGGTCTCAAACGATGCACCGATAATCCTTGGAGCTCTTTTAGATGCATTCCACCACCTAACTGGCAGAAGGTCTCTTTGGGCAGCTTTCAAAATATATCTCATTTCATGGAGAAACATCTTCTCCCTTTGACAAAGTGCAAACCCAACAGGATACTATTGATTCGTAACCAAGACGTTCCATAGACACGATGCCAATATTTTTACCCTGCGGAATTGGAGATGTTTAAATTAACGAAGCAAAGTCTGGCCCTTTTTACCATCAGTCAGTCAAATTATTAATTTGTCTAATTAACTCAATTGTAACATGCCCCCTTTGAAAATATTAAATTACACCCAATAAATTGCAAGGAAGCCAATCACTCAGCAGAAATGGCGTTGATTAAAATAATAGCATTCCAACTTAGACGGCTTGACGTCAATGTCAAAAAGGCTTGCCTAATTAATCAATGGCTGAATTTTGGTTTTTAAAATAATGTGGACATGGTAGTTGAGAGAAGAAAATGTTGTCACATAACAGAAATTAGATAATTAAAGGAAATTAAAATCAAGAACTAACCTCGTCAGCAATTTTGTCCTCTTCATCCATGATGTCATCGATGATCGCAACGGTTTTCCCAAATTCTTCATCATTGATATGAGAGTTGATATTTTTCTGCTCGGCTTTATCATCCACACTATCTGACCTTTTGATGTTGGGTGTGCCAACATCAGGCTCAGTCCTTTTGCCATTCAAAATGTAATTTGCACTTGAGTTAACAGGGCCAGAGTCAGGTGACTTGGGCGACTCGGGAGAATGGACATTTGATTTGGGATCGCTTTCTGGCGAATTCAAGTCCGAAACGTCATGCAAACTAGTCTTTAGGTGACCGTTGCTGACGCTCCCTAAACTTGTCCGACTATTCGACCGCGACCCGGCCAGGGCAACCTGGAGATGGTTGGGAGGGGCATTGCCTTTTTGGGCGGCTGAGTCACTGTCTTTAATCTCCCTTTTGGCCCTTGCCGCTCCCTTGACCTTTGTCGTATTGTAGAGCTCCTTCTTCCTGGCTTGCTTTTTCTGCTTCTCTTTCTCCTGCAACAGACAACAATAAGCGGTGTCAGGCGCTGACAGACAGGACAATCCGTCACCACAAGAAACACATTCGCCTCCCACACAATGGGAGACAGCTGAATGCCAAAACAACTGTTGCGGGGCCTCATTGCTGTCTATTTCTGTGACACCTCCTCCTTTCTTCCAAATTATCAATGTCTGGCCATGTTTCTGCGGAAAGGACAACCTAGGGCCTTGTCTGCTATGCTGTATATCTGTGTCGTACATTAGGAAGCGGATGCAGCACTTCCTATATATTAGATTTAGGGAATACTAGCAAGGATAGTCCTTCTAAATACTCAATTATACAACTAAGACTCTTGGCCAAAGTCTTCAATTAGATAGGGATTGCACAAATCCAAACCTCACAATGCACTTAATTATTTATGTCAAAGTAAATCCAGGATTGTTACTTATCTTGAATATACAGTACCCTAGTCTGCAGCTGCATACAGCTCAACATCAGTCAATAATGAATGCTGACCAAAACACTAGACATTGCCTTTGTATGAAGCTATTGAATGAAAAGGCTGCAGAATCTAGACTGCTAAGGAAACCAAGGAGCTGTAGAATCATCATAACTGAAGAATATGTGTTATGTGGCATCCAAAGAACGAAACATACACAGACCCCGGTACACTAATGAGAATCCATAGGACTAATTAAGAATCCACAAACCCGAGGAATCACATAGCTTGGCAATTGACGTAGCCATTAAATCCAGCATTTGGGCCGAAGGAACCACAGACCTTTTTATGCACATAGCTCAATAGGGTCAAGGAATCCTTAGGGGCGAGGAATCCAGAATGTAGATTGGTCAACATCACCAAAGAATCTAGTAAATGTAAGTTCACAGGAATCCTAATACCTGAGGAATCAACATAGTTAAATCATGAAATTACCAAGGAATCTCCAGAGCCAAGGAATGTGAACATGGCATGAAAGACCCTGGAATCATCTTGAAGGGAAACCTAATAATTAAACTGCCCTTGATGGAAATTCTCCAAATGATTATTCTATCATCTTTCATTTGATAACAGAATGATGATTCTGCCATTTGATTATAACTCAGCCTTGGCGGAGTACCTCAACGTGCATGGCGGGTGAGACAACACCAACTGGAAGAAGCGCAGACGTCGATTGTAAGCCGATTCCAGCACAAATAATCAAGTTGCTCCAGCATGTGTCATGTAAACCATTAATATTTAATGGCACTACTTGCTGTTCCCCCGGGATGCTACATCCTTAGCAGTTCAGCTAACTCCACATAGGTTTGTTGCCTTCTATTTCAATTTAATGCTGAATGAGGCATTACTCAATGGGCACATCATTCGTGAACTAATGCCAAAAAACATTTGCGTGTCAAATGAGCACCGCTTCAAAATTAATGACTTGTCACATATTTTCACTCAAATGTTATTGCCTGAAAACCAAGCTTGTCAGCCAATAACCGAATACAAAATAAGCTGTGGTTTTCTTTGAGCGCATTCAGCAATTATGAAACAGAACCCAAAATAAATCATCTTTTCCAGTATAAACATTTCAGTGACACAGAAGACCTCATTACTGCTTCATTGGCAATGACACACAATCCTCTTTGCTGCAACTAATGCTCTTTCGAAAGAAGCATGGCTCCATTTGAATTGCTGTCTAAACAGTTATGTTTGTCAAATGATATTCTGACATCGCAAGATATATAACAGATGTAACCTTCATATATGATGACAAAGGAAGAAATCAATAGCTTCTCTTACAAAACAAGGGTTACAAGTACTCTCCTAAATTGAACCCTACAGGGAATATTATGGTCTCCTGACGCATTCATACCCAAATTCATAGAAGCGTTATAGAAGACATAGGGGACCTCCGGACCGTGGTCGATTCTGAACAAAAGGGCCGTGAGACTGGCCCATGATCATGTGACCTTTGAATACAACCAACAGAGTCCCCTGGTGTTGTTACATTGCAATTCTATCTCCATGGGCTCATTTACTCATCCGAAACAGATTTATTGCCCTTTTGACTTTTAGCTGATCGCCCAGGTCCTGTCGCTGCCATCCGTCAGGGGATTTTGGACTGGGGCGAAGAGGAAGTGCAAAGCAACCAGCGAGGCTATCTAACCCACTCTAGCTTATACGATTCGGCAAAAGTAGAACCGATTGAGGCAAAGGCACTGCCAAGGTTAATATGGTTCTGAGCATCAAGTCAAAACGCTGCACCTAATCTTGATTTAAGTGGGGCAATCACTTACGCCAACTTTGTCATAAATCTGGTGGTGATGAATGTTGTTTTATTGACACAACATGCTTGGTGTGGTGAGCGATTTTGATCGAGTTCCAAAAGACCGAGAGTTCACATTTGTCAATATTAACGAATCACTTCATATCAACAAATCTTTCCAGATAAGAAAACTCCACAGATTGAGAACTGCGCGTATAGACATCTGCGAATTAAGAAATGTAACGACACCCTTAGCATTATTGTATATCTTCTCACACAAGAACTAACAAGCAAGCTGGAGGGTATGGCTTATGTGGTGTACATTTATCAACGCTTCTTCCTGGAATCCTGCCAGCTCTAAAGGACCGTTACTATGTCCCTCAACGACCCTACAGATCTAATATTCACATTTTAGGAATATCTTCCCCAGTGAGGATGCAAAAAGTATCCCTGCACCTTTTGCTATCTCTGGCTTCTACTCATAAAGTATAGGAACCTGCACTGGGCTTAGCTCACTAGGGAACATACCCCATCAGACCTATCATATATTTGCATTCTTAACTTTGCATTGTATGCTCATATTGGAAGAGTGGTAACTTCTTGAAGTGAAAAATGTCCAAGCCTGTGATTTATGGACCAGCATACAATTTTTACATTGATATGCTTCTGTAAATATACTGGTATGCAACTCTCTGCATCATCATAAATTCCAAACCTTGAACTCTGTAACATCCTCGAGGCCACCGGATCTCATGAAAAATGCATCTTTCTGACAAAATGTAGGATAATTGGAAGATGAGCCAGCAACTGCGATGTAAACAGAAGTCGAACCTCAGAATATCCTATTTTAATGGATTTTTAAAGGTAAACAAATTGAATAGAGATCGCCAACTAACTACTATGCTGCATCGCATATAGATTCCCTTGACAATCCAAATCTTTTATGCAATATACCGGAAAATTTAACAAATTATGCTATTTCTCTGGTTTCCTCCATTAAGTATAAGAACCTGCGTTTGGTTTCACTCAAACGGGAAGTGTAATATAGGTGAGATTTGACAATTGAGTAGTGATTGCTTCATAAAGTTGTCGTACTGCATCACCACACTGAAATTTAAGACATTTTGAAAGATTTTACAACCTTAATGGTACTCACCCTGCCAGCATGGGAGGCCTCCTCTTCGTATGACATACTGACCACAGCCAGAATCAAGTTGACCAAGTAAAATGACCCATTAAAGATGACCATTACAAAGAATATCACATTCCAAGGGCCATTCGCCCGGATTATCTGCAAGCAAAAACAGTCATTCATCAGTTTGACGATTCACTATATCATAAACCTTTAATAGAATATAATTCTGAACACTTATCAATCCAAGCAAAGGAAGGATGAACCAAAAGTAATTCTATAATTTATCCATCTAACTTTTCATTGTGACTAATCCAAAGAAATTCAAAACATTAATTGTTTTATCGCAGACACAAAAATTCCACTTGTGTTGATGTACATCAACTGAGTACATTGTCATTCTCTACATTGCTTAATATCTCTTTTTTTCTATCAAACCAGTCCATTTCATAGGCCCAAAGAAATTCTTAACATTCATAAATTTAACCATTCACTATGGTAGACCATGGGCAATTCTTAACTCTGGCTGATTGATGCAGAGCGAGGGGCATTTTCTTTCGAAGCCATTCTTAGATAAAGCTTTTCATCCAATACCCAGAAACCATTAACTGTTTACTCCCTGATTTGGTGATAATGCGAAGGAATTTCGCAAGCCTTTTAACCTAATCTCTTCCGGTTTGACGCTTCATTGTTCGGGATCTCATGCTCTTGCGCAAACAGCCACACTCTAAAAAATTCCAGGACAAAATTGGTTTTTTAGATTCAAAATGGTTTTTTGAAAAACCAAATTTCAATGCAAAAAACCAACATGGATTTTTTAAAAAATCCATGTTGGTTTTGCATTGAAATTTGGTTTTTCAAAAAACCATTTTGAATCTAAAAAACCAATTTTGTCTGAAATTTTTTAGAGTGCATTCAACATTGAGAAGCATCCTTTGGTCAAAAATTCTTAACGTTAACCAGTGCTTTGTTTTATTTTGCTTAAATACACTTCCATTTTATGCTTTAAGATGGAGCAGGTCTGTTGTTTATGAAGAATATCATCATTTTTGTTAAAAAGGATGATTTCCCAAAACATATCAACCAAATTTCCATTGCGTCTTTGTAATGAAGCTCCCAAGGACAAAGCGAATCACATTGTTAACAATTACTTTTTTTCGGGCTTGTCCATTGTACTGACTGCTGTTGTTGAACAGACTTGAGCGATTAAAATAAATATAGATTTGATGCAAAGAAAAGAACTATGTAATCTAACATGACCAGACCTAACATTTTCAAATGCCAGCTATCTTTATATTATTTGTTATATTCTTGCAAAAACTTTCCTATAAAAGGGCAGTGCATCCGTAAATTCTCACAATATTTAATAAAAGAAATGAGGAAGTCAGTCTATATTATGGCTAACCAGAACAGTTTCTTATGTACTTTTCATTTTGGTTGGCTGATGTCAGGTTATAGCTTCAACAATTAAAACAGCCAAAACTGCATAGAGCGTAAACTCAGAATAATTATAAGGGTAAGTGATAGCAACATACTGCTTAGTTATAGATAAGAAGGTTTGACTTCATCAATCTTTCACTTACAAGGAATCAAATAATAAGTCTGGCAAATACAGCATTGAGTCAAGGGGACTATTTCATACCGAATATCGAAGAATATCAAGGGACTATTTTACTGAATATCGAAGGATATAACGCAAGACAGTTTTTCCAGCATGTAATCTGTATTCATGGGCTGGGATATTCATTGATGTTTGAGCAATGTTTCCATATGGAGATACAATTTAAATGATAGTCTTCCTGGAAGGAATTAAATGAAGCCTTCACTGCAGAGCACATTGAGTGCAATTGAAGACTACTGGCTGCCTGTAAACTTTGTAAAGTCCTTTATCAATTTGCCTTATGGCATGACACTTCAATGTACACAGAATTTATATCATAGATAAGGCAGAGATTGTACATGGAGTCATTCACATGAATGTATTGAATAATAATATGTGTTGGAACTGTATTAGCATTCGGCCGCGCACCGGGTTGCACCCATTCCAAATCTGGCACGCACCCAGCATACGTCCAAAATTTCCACATAGGCCGACCGGGTAAGCAGATTATGGACAGTGGATAGCTTATTTCAACCAACTCTGGGTAGAATCTGGACACTGATAGCCAAGATGATTCAATCTTTCTTTTTTTTCTATCTCCAAAAGAAGATATTTTGAGGGATAAACCTGCATAATCAAGCCGTCTCAAAACAGCCTCATCAAATACCTACTGACAGGTATACCCGATATTGTTCACCTTCATACACTCTTTAGACGTAGCTCTTTGTTCTTTGAAAAAAATGGAAATGGGTTTTGCCGAGTTGTTTTGCTCTGCTGTACATACATACATCTAAGGGCAACAAAAGGTGTTTTTGCCAAAAACAGCGTGTTTTTGTTTCGGATGCCAGACGAAATGCTTTCTTTCACAGTTTTACGCAGAATCTGATGAGGTGCATTATTGAACCATAAGAGATAAAATACGTGACAGCATTCTGTAGCCTTTATGACAACACCAATTAGTGAGGAACTAATTCTGAAATATATTACATAATAATGCATATTATTCAAATATGCAGGTATTGCATGTACATTATGCCAGTTTTCGAATATGTATAAGTCTAGGCCAAGATTCATGGTTCTCTGACATATCAACAAAATGGCTTCCCTTAACATTCAGATTTAAAGTAAATTCCACAACATCAACATGTTCTATGCAACCCACTCTTCACATTTCAAAGAAACCCTTTGTGAAAAAACTGAACATTGCATGTGCATTACTGCATGGATGTGTCGCTATGCACAAATGCATGAACAACAATGAATCGACAGGGAATCAAGAAAAAAATCGCTCCAAATATCCATAGAACACGTCATTCGGAAGGACAAGAATTAGCGAGTAATTTGCCGTAAACACAAAATCGCTGTGATTCAGGATGATAAACTCGCACAATAATCTGGTCTGTTGATCTGCTGAGGCCCAAGGATTTGTGTCCATGGTGTGTGCAGAGTGTGCTTAATAACTGGGACCTTGGCTTTTGCACAATTGTGGTGGTCATTATTTCGACAATAAACCACCCTCAAGTCAGCTTATACTAATTGTTCCATTCTTTTTGTACGCTCACATTCCACCTTTTGTGGTTTCTTAATATTCAAGAACAAAATTTATTGTCACTAAATCTGGGAAAATTAGGCATAGTTAAAATATGTGGTCTTTGCTTGGAAATTCACATAGTTTTTAATAATATTGCTTGATCACTTCAAAGATAGATATATACAATTTATATAATTTTTTTCAAAAGTCAGTTTAAACAGAACATTCTCACTGAAGTTACCCAGTAAAATCAGTACACATGTGATTCACGTTTCTCACCTTCCTGCACTCATTACACATAGCTTCTTCTTTGAGGAAAACATCTAAGTGCTTCCCTGTGTATTTTGTTCCGTATAGAAGTATCAGGGTAACAAAAGGTGTTTTTCTCAAAACTTTACCTAAAACTGTTCCATGGTAGAGGATGCATACTGAATAATATTTTGCAAAAAAAGTGGGGAACTAATTAGTGAGTTTGGCAATTTTGAAAAGAATTACAGAAACAGTGGTATGTTAGAAGTAATGGCATATGTCACAGTGTATTCTGAATGTCGCCAAAATTAAATAGGAAAATGTAATATTTCAATGTTGGTTCTGACAATATCTATCTATATATATATCCTATTCTACAGAGATTTCATAGTTGCTGGATAATGTCAGATTAACTCTTGATAAAAAGGCTGTAAAACAATGCAAGTGATAGTATCATAATAGAACACATAAAACCGCTAACTAACTAAAGAAGAAATTGACAACTTAAAGCTGGCTTATGGGTGGTTTATTGCACAATAAACACAACCTTGCCCCAATTGTGCAAAAGCCGAAGGTCCCAGTTATTAAGTGCACTTTGCACACACCATGGACACAATCCACAGGCCTTGGCAGATCAACAAACCAGATTTGTGTAAGTCCATCATCCAGAATCAGCATCGATTTTGTGTTTACGCAAAATTACTCACTAATTCTTGTCTTTTGTCGCTACAAATGACATGTTCTGATTGTTCTATGAATATTTGCACAAACCATTTTTGTGATTCTCAGTTGATTTGTTGCTGTCCATGCATTTGGAAAATTGTGACACATCCATGAAATAGCATACAAGTGAAGTAAATTTTTTCATGAAGGGGATACCATGAAAGTATACAAATTCTGGAGATCTTTGCAATTAATGAAACGACTTCTGAGTGGCCCTTTACACTGCATGGTCACATCACTAATATACTTATAAGTAAATTACTTTTCATTGCATAATGACCTTATTTGTCAAGTAAATTTTATGATTGACAAAGTAACTTCCCAATAAAACATGAATATTGCATAGAAACAACAAAAAAGGTCAGATTTGTGCAACAAGTACTTGATTTTGTCATTCATAAAACATCAGAATCTGAAAAGATCTGAATTTGAATCTGACAACATATACATGGTAAATGCAATTTATGTTGTAAATTACTGGTAAAGCTCTCAGGTTACTGTCGGATTAAAATGGTATAATACAAGATCCTTAAGATATTGTCAGACTAAGAGATGACATTCTATGAAAAAGAAAAACTGAAACACCTGTGTCGGTTTCCGAGTTAGAATAAATTTGAATGCCAAGATAAGACATAGCGCGGGTTATGATTGTGTTTATGCATTTGAAATTTCATATTGTATTGTATCACTTTACTTAAGATTAGAATCAAGGAATGTTTAATCATTGGTGATAGCCATGAAATTCAGTTTCTGCTTAAATATCTATATTTTAAATAAGATACATTGAAACACGAGAAGGAAGCATTCAATGGCATGCTCTTTCATCCGATATTGCATGTCTCAATGTAAAGTTTTTATGCTTGGAGATAATATTCAACATAACTCCTTATAAGCATGTTTTAACTGGGTTTGTTTTTCAACTTGCTGCATTACGTCCCTTCCCCCTTACGTCTGTAAATTTGTTATGCAAAAAGAGGACCATTTCACTTTGAAAAATGTACTTTGTAACTCACGATAGCAGATGATGTGCCATCATCATACATTTAACATGGGAACCATAGAGGCTGCTTGATTAGTCATGATCAAGAGAGGGCCATTTTATTTGTCATAACTGATTAACTGATTAACTAATTAACTTGTCACCAACAAGCAGGATAAGTCACCTTAAATCAAATTTTTGTGACTGTTAGCTGATTTGAGTAAACATGAACTATTTCTGTTGCTCTAAGCTCATTCATGTCCCAATGCAGTTATTTGTGTTGGTGTGAGCTCATCTGAGTAGTGAGCTCATTCGACTGTGAGTTCATTTGACTGTAGGCTCATTTGTGTTACTGTGATGTCATATAAGCTCCTCTGACTTCATGCTAATCTGGCCGTGAGCTCATTTGTATTGGCATATAGGTGCATTTGTGTTGATGAAAGCTCATTTGTGTGACAGCGAAGTAATTCTGTCACCTTGAGCTTATCTATGTTGCCCTCAGCTCATTTGGGAGCTGCTGTGAGCTCATTTTGGGCATTCTGTGAGCTCCTTCAAGATGTAGTGAGCTCAATTACATGCACTGGCAATGTAGCACGAAGAAGTACATTACATCACAGCCCGGGGCTGCCCAATGAGGGTGTCGTGCTTTCATAAATACATTTCGCAAGCGGCAGGTATCAAGTGAGAAGCTAATATGAAGTTGAGACATTATTAACCCTATCTATCATCCAGCTCATTAATTAAGCAACAAGGTAACAATGTGGTGCATACCATCACATAAATTAGCCTAAGTAGGTCTTGTTGTATCTTAAGCTCCATGTTAAAGCTTCATGTCTTGGAGGCAGCTGCTGTTCACAAATTGTCAAAGGTCTCAGATGACAAAGAGAGCCATATGGGTTGGAGGGCGTCTTCTGAGAGAGCCAAGTGCATGTAGGAATCATTTTTTCCTTTCGCAAGCATTGAAATCAAAACCGTCGCCATTAAGAAAATTGTTTTGGAGAACCGTATCGGTATGAGGACGCATGTGTACAAGTGATTGATGCTTCCGGAATGGCTGGTGACATGGTTTTACATGTATGTCCTGAAGTCACAAACTTTCAATCTCCTCTCCGCGACACCAATTTCATAAGATTAAAATTTGTATTTGATCAGCAATTGCCTCAACACTCCCTATTTGGCTACTATGGCTCGATCTGGCACTGGCAAATTTAATTGAACACTAGTTTAAACATATTAAATCTCTGTCTGTAATGTAAAATATGAAGATAAAAACCTTACCTTATTATAAGGATCTTCCCAGAAGTCCAGTGTGATGAGTTGAAAAGAGTTAAGCATGGCCCATCCGAAGTGATCAAAGTTGGTGTAGCCAAAATTGGGATTGTCCCCGAGGTCGGGCAAACATGTGTAATTTGTGGGGCAAGCCCTGAAAGTAGATGATAAATAAGTGAGTAATTGTGCTACTAATTACTTGTCAACTGCATGGGCTGGTGATTGATCTGGCTGGTTATTAAGATGGGCCCTTCATCCCTGTCCTGTTGCAGCAGCCAGGGTATCAGCTGGCAGCATCAGCTATGGAAGCACCATCAGTTATCTGCAGCTATTTGGTTGGGAACTGGCAACCAACAAAAACATATATAAGATGTAGTAGATGTACAATTGTACATGTAGAAGATATGCAATGTGACATATGAAATAGTGCTTATGTATATATTTATATGCCTCAGCGGTACTAATGATAGGATTTGTTATTGTATCATAATTAACAACATTAATGCTATTAATTCACCATCGCAATCAACAACATAACTAACTAATGGTTGACAGTATCAGACAAACAACATCATTTATTTATTATCATACCACCATAAATACCATCATTTATATATTAATACGTAATTGTGCCACAATCAATTATATAAAGCTTGTAGTAGCATTGGCAAGAATAAGAATGATGCAGTGGTGACTACCAAACATAGTCTGCATTGTCAGAACGCCTTCATCTTGCGATAACCACCCTCCGGACAAACAACCGGTCTGTAATAAGCATGACCAGGAATCGCAAAAATGTATCGAGAAAGTGGTCCAGGAAAGGCGTGTCATCAAAACTTGACATTACCAAAAAAAATTGGACTCGACAACATGTGCAACAGCTACATGCAACTGGCACAGAATCACAAGACCAAAGGCACTGCGAAAAGGTGTCCTTAATTGGCTTGGGATGCAAAATAAAATGTCTATGTCTATTTGTCTTGCTAATGCCAATGCATCACCTCAAAGGGCTGTACTTCCCCTACACCGTTATATACCCCATACAACAGAGTCATTCAGCAGAATTGACATCAGCTTCCACAATTCACAGCAGCATCAGAGCATTAACATAACCATCAGCTGTAGGGCTCTGATGCTCACTGATGTGTTACTCTTCGCACAAATGAGCAAAATCATATATTGGTGACAAAGCTGTGCATGAAGTGATGATCTGACAGAACGATGCTATTGAGACATCGGGGACTGTTTTTTAATTTTGTTCTCTTTTGTCGATCGACTCATTTAACAGTTACATGTCTGCGAAGAGAATTTTTGAGCCACTGGAATGAATGGACCACTCGCCTAGAGCTAAAATAGAGAGCTCCCTCGTATGTCAACTCATATTTTTATGCCTCAATATGATTTGAAGGACAATTTACATCACAATATCACTGAATCATTTGTTCCCAAATGAAAGACGATAGTAAATGGGTTGTATGGACATAAACTCAACACATGATATGGAAATGTGCTGTATCGCTTCGATACGACCAAAAACTTGGCACATCAACAAGGTTATCAAGGAAGAAACCAGGTACAGTATAGAAGTGGAGATTATTTTTTGTAACTTAAGTTAAGCTTTAGTCATCATCAAAAACCATCTTAGTCATCATCAAAAACCAAAGAGAATATTTGTAAGCGTATACGTAAAAGAAGTGGCTCCAGATTTTTCCATGAAGCTGCATTTCCATTTAAGCCCGAGGCATCAATACTCGAACCCGCACACAAGCAATTAACATGAAGCCCACTACGCCGAGCAAAGCCCGTCGATGCTATCGTCACTGAAGCCGAATAACTTGGTTACTTCTTTGACAATGGAATTACTGCTGCTACCTCTTAAACTCCTAAATTAGATAGAGAGACTCTGTGGTTGTCTTTGTACTCTTCTAGTCACCTGATGATGCTGAAGAATAACTGATTACAAAGCACTATTTGAAGTTGACAACAGAATTATATAGCAGATCCTATCACTAACATCCAAGGCATTGTAGTGCTCAGATTTGTCTGTTTTTGTTAGCAAGGGTTAAGTACAGAGTGATCAGATTGCAAACAGCAGCTAGAGAGACAGCTACCTTTGTGTACACACTTTTTTGTCAAAGCACATTTGAAATGGCTCTTATGGACTAGTGGATGCTGTAAATCGTTACTGTAATATCTGCAGTACATCACTGAAAATGACAATAGTTGCCATATTTGCATCTCTGGGTATCTATATTGAAGAAAGGACTTTTTAAATTGAAACTAATCAGAAGCCAAACAATTAAGAATTGAGCAATGTGTTATCTGCTTTAGAATGAATCTTCCAGTGGGGAGACCTCAAAAGAGACCAGCCAGTGGGAATCAGTTTATTGGAAATTTTCACAAAGATTATGAAAATGCCACATACATGCCTTCCTTAACCAAGCTTCGTTGAGTTGCTCTGTATTAGCACGGGTCTATATTTGACAATAATCACAAGATAAATTCAATTCAAACCAAGCTAGCTGTTATAAATGTGAGCCAAATGTCAATCAATTTTTTGATGGTTGATTAACAAATTATCGCATATATAGATCTATCACTCATACATATTACATAACAATACACAATAGCTGAATCCGCCACCTTCTCATGAATGGTATGCTAAGTTGCCGTATAATCTACTGCACTAATTTACGGTTTGCGTTTGTCGCAGAAGGTCATCTCGCTTGTGACACCACTCTCAACACGCCCAACCACACTGCTAGCAAAATTGTTTTGTACATCATACAAAGTTTTGCATGAATAACTTGGGCACGTAGAAGTCTGTGCAAATCCGCTGGGCAAACAATCGCGGGCATGATGGGAGTAGAAATAAGCCGTCCTCTTGTCACTGAGGTTGTTAAGCACTCTGAGGACAAGCTCTTGTTAACAGACCTGTCATTCGGCACTGTTTATTCACCCCGAGCAAATTGAAGGTTATTCTACGTGTATGCGTTGTCTAGAGACCAAATATTCTACCTTTTGCAATAATTGTTTACGTACTGCAGATTACTAGACAAATTGTTGTACATGAAGAGGAGGATTTACATAATATTGCAGGTCTACATAAGTAGCTGTGATTTCCGCGTGGTGTTTGTCTTCAATTCTCATAATTGCAGAAATAATTTTGGCATTATTGTGTTGTTTATTAAACGTGAATTCTTCATCAATATGAAAATCTCTATCGGTAAAATGTCAGCCATTGAAACTTGGAAAAGCAAATAAATAATTTTAAACCAGAGAAATATCTGCACTGGAAATCTCTTTATTGCACATTATCACATGTGTCTTCTTTTTCAGCACATCTTGCATAAAAATACACAGTACGAGTACAGTGTATACATGCAAATTAAAACTGACACAAACCCTTGGTACAAACCCTCTGCGAAAAGGTGTTACAAGTCATCAGAGGTTTGACTAACAGAAATACCAAAACAAACATTGAACTTAGCCTTATTTGATGATTCTTAGAAGTTAAACATAATGCCGAGCTGAGGATGTAAGGTTATAAAGATGAAACATATGCCAACATTAAAGCTGATTACCAAAATGCTCCAGTTCAAGAATAGGGTTTCAGAGGTTTGACACACATAAATATCAAAGCAATCTTCTTTCTCAGATATGCAACATTTTCTGGAAGCTTCAAACCTGATTTAGGGTTCTAAGAAGCAGGTCAAGCAGAACTTACGAGGTCATGAAGACGCCACAAATAGTTGCATTTTACATTAAAGCTGTTTACAAAAATGTCACATATACCAGATAAACATTGCAGTTACTTCAAAGAATTCGACTTCAGAGGTTTCGAATATGCCTAACAGAGGTCCAAAATATATTTGTTTTCTCAGAACCAGAGTGAGATGAGAAAAGAAACAACTTAAAGCGACTAAAGCAATTTAAGATTCTAAAAAGAAATGCTGTTTGAAACAAGCATGAATGACTGTGCTAGGCAAACGATAGAACTCAACTGTTACCAATCCGCCACATACGACCCAAACAGTGTATTTAGGAAAGACGTCAAAGAAAATGCCTTTAATACGGCTTGACGAAGATCTATTATGAAATTGAGCATGTAAATCAAGCAGCGACACCCAATAAACAAGGAAAAAAGAAAAGAAAAAGAAAGATTATTGAATGTTTTCTTCTTGAAAATGTATTTAAAGATGAAAGGGAAATGAGCTGTCAGGATTGGTGGCCAAATTACTCCCTGAAACATGGCAAGGCGCTTAGAAACCATTAAGAACATTTGAGCTTTGATTTGAAACATAAACGATGAAACATGGCTTGTTAAAACGAAACATGACGCCATAAATAACCCAAGAAAGCAGCAACAGCCTCAAGAATGTGAAGAGTTTTACCAAGGATATCAAAGGCAGAAGTGCGGAACTTAGTTGAATCATAAAATAATTTCACAAAATTTTGTAAATACGGTGTAGATGATTTGACAGACCAAGTATAAATGTATTTAGATGACATTTGCTAATGGATCTACTGACCACCCATGTAGGTGGATCCTACATAGAACATTCCAATGAGGAAGTAGTGACTTACAACTTGCTACTCAGTAATTTATCTAAAATCTGATTGTTCAATTATGCAAGCAGAACCAATCAGGTTAGGCTAAAATTGCATTTAGCCCTTGATGAAGTATCACATGCTTGTTGAATAAGCTACACTCATTTCCATTTTGTCAACTTAAAGAACAAACAAACACAAACACAGTCCAGAAAAGTTGTAAAATTGCCTACTATATTTTTACTTACCCTGAACCGGTGTTGTTACCACAAAGTAAATAATCTCCATCGTCTCCAACAGGATCTGGAAACCAGTTTACTGAAATAAAACAAGAAAAGGGTAAATCAATTACTTCATACAACAATATCTAAACTCTTTTATTAATGTAAGATATATACAAATACATGTATGCATATTATGTGTGTCATACTGCTCCCAAAAGGCAAAGAGGGGAACACAGAAAAGTGTAGTATCTAGATCCATTAATGAAAATAATAACATTCTTTAGCCCAAAGAATTGCAATTCAAAAAGGATATTAGCCATTTTGGGATCGCCTATGTTTACCATTGAGGTCAAACAAAGAAATTCTCACACAAGCAGTTATAATGCACTCAATCTTTGCAGGGTAAAACTAAGATTTTATTACTTCCAAGACATTTCCAAAAAAATGTTCAACCCTAATCTCTCATCATCATCATACTATTAATTCACGGACCCCTTACGCTACTCCAACCAAACTACTGATTGCCCAGTTATGAAAACTTGCAAGCAGCTTTTCTGTGTTCTTCACAATGTCCTTAGCCGGGTTTCATGTTCAAATTACAGAAATTGAGGTGATGTTTTCCCATAATTTAGGCATATGCCATTACAAAACAATGTTTATTTCCCCGTTCCCTTACACGCATGCTTTCACGGGTCTTATGCTAGTGAATAAAAATGGGCGATGCAAAATGGGCTAATAAGATGCATGTCTTGAATGCAGATTCTTCATCTCCGGATTCATTAAAATGATGAATTTACCTTCAGGAGATATGACGAAAGTTTTCAAATATTTCGACGACTTCGCATCGTCTTCATCAGTGATTGTGTTGGGCAGCCCCACAACACAATCACTGATGAAGACGATGCGAAGTTGTTGAAATATTTGAAAACTTTCATCAAATGTCCTGAAGGTAAATTCATCATTCTAATGATGCATGTCGTTTTTCGTATTTTATCACATTTGAGCATGTTTCAAACTTGCGCCTAGACTTTCACAAGTGGATATTGTTTCTCAAGCGCATGCTTGCTTCAATGTCGTTATCACCATCGTTCTGTTTTTCACATGTAAAATTTAAATACTAAAACATTCCTGCAAACAAGTTTAACGGCTATTCATTCCAAGCAGCACGAGGACAGAAGTATCTTTCCACAAGGAATTAGCAGTTCATCACCCAGATAAATATTTATATTGCCCCGGACCCATCCTTAATATTGTTGCAGGAAGAGAGCCAAGCCAGGAAATCCGTATGATTCTACGTCATCTGATGCCAGCGCTATTTTTAGAAAGCGACAAGAGGACAAAAAAGCAAAGAGCAACATATCTGCCAATGATTTGGTGTCTTGAAGCAAACTTTTGGATGATTTTTAATGATTTTTGAGATTAAAGCTGCTTTGGAGTTTGCATGATATCTTAAATAAAGAGCATCATAACCCACCTATTGTGTCTTAGAACGTATGCTTTTGAGGTTTGATACTTTAGATAAAGAAAACCATAACCTATTGGTTATGTATGGTTCAAATGGAGTTTAAATATTGTAGATACGGAACATCATAACCTATTGCGTCTTATGACATACTATTATGCTTACGAGTTTGGATGATATTTTAAACATAATAAATCATAACCTGGTGTGCTTTGAAACGTATTTTCTGTTGATTTAGTGTTTAAGGAAGCATTTGTTGTGATGTTCATTGAGAAAAAAAAGAGTAGCATTACACTTCGTATCATTGTCTGATGGTACAGATGTTATTTCATATTTACTAAAGTATCAGATAACCTGATGTTTGCGGTACAGACAACCCTTGTTACAGATCGATGTTTCATCCTGCACCAAGAGTGCACTTCGCCTCATTACCATTGTCCACGTCCCCAAGCCTGCGCTATTTGGCCTAATCGGTACAAGATGCAGAATGTAAATCCCTATAAAATTTTGGTGTTTCGAATCAACAAGATCGTTCTAAATGATTTTGGGCTTTGATATATAAGCTACTTATTTTTGAACAAAATAAGCTATTTCAATAAAACAAATTGAAGGAAGACCGATGAGGTTAGGATACTACTGAAGTCTACCATAACATGCAGTCGACCAAATTTTTGTCAATTTTCTTTTCTGGCAGCTCATTTAATTTCAAATAATCACCAAACACATTATGAAAAACAGATGCATTAAGATATGTCTAGACTGTTTTTGCAGAGTAGGCACCTGCATCAAAGGATGCAACAGGGAATAAAACTATCTGCAGACATCACATCGTCTAAAGGTTTTTGCCTCAGGGAATTTATATGGCATTGCGAAAGACAATGCATTTCTTTGATATCTTTTACTAGCTCTGTCTGATTACAAGAACAAAAATAACATATTTGCTTGAATAATATCCATAACACGTGTTTAAAGACTGCAACATGTTTACAAGGGCCATGGACATCCATATTAGGTGTGATTAATTTTGGGTTTCTGAGAATGTCAATGACCTCACAACAGGTCCTATCTTCTACATTAAAATGAGCTGTCGATTTCTCATCACAAGAGAACAGTGACCTCACTGGTGAGTGCTATGACTCATAGACTGTGCTGACCTGTGACCTGTGTGCTGACATGACAAACTGTAAAACTTGAATTTTGATTCAGCTTAAATGATTCAGTGGGATGGTTGCACAATTCCTTTGAGCTAACATAGCTTGTTGTTTTAAGTTATGACAACAGGCAGATTATCGCAGCTGAAAACAACAAGCTATGTCAGCTCAAAGGAATTGTGCAACCATCTCACTCAATCATTTAAGCTGACTTAAATTTCAAATTTTGTTGAGCATTGTCAAGATTAGGATATGATCTCACTCAATGGATTATACTATCACTTATAGCATGACAAGTTTGTGCGTACGGATGTGACCTCACATTAGAAGAACGGTGGTTATCACCAGTTTCTCCATGGCTGTAAGGTGTTTAGGTACAATAAATTAACTGACTACAGGGTCCTAATCAACCAAATATGGTTAGTCTAACACTGTAAAAAACGTTTTGGCTCCTACTGGTTTTATGGTTGTTTTGTAACGGGTTCATTACCTTTCATGTCTGTTACATGCAGAGTCAGTTCGCAGGACTGATTTTAGTCTTCTCTTATCAAGTAATTTGATAGCGTCAAAATGTCATGTCAGATCGGTTCATAGATTGTTATGCTTAAAGTCTTTTACGGGGTTATTTCTTTGAAAAAAAAGGTGCTTACTTGGATTCTTGACGTGGTCGGCCCAATCCTCGTGAGATGCTGGGCTGACGCTGGGCGGGAGATCTCTGACGCACTTGTGACGCAAGACGCCCGCGTAGACCTGGATGGCAAAAAGGGCGAACACCATCATGCAGAAGAGGGTGAGGAGGATGACCTCTGCTAACATGCGCACTGCCTTCAGCAATGCCGAGATGATCGTCTTCAGACCTGGAAGCAGAAACCACAATCAATTATTAACGGAGATCTCATTAATACCACAGACACATAGACAGGCAACAGGGCAGTTATACAAAAAGTTATCATTTAAGAGAGAGGTTTAAATTAGCTACTTATGAATATCAGGGGAAAACTGAACTGGCAAAAATGCAATCATACCAGACTATTGGTATGCAAATGCGAGCAAATTATGCAGTTGACTAGCCAATTAAATCAACTCTGTACTCAGTATGATAGGTTAAATGTACCAAATTGCATTCTGTGCTATGTGAGGAAATGATAACTATACCTGAAGAACTACCCCAAAAAGGGTTGCAGAGACTCATTTAGGTAACAAACTTCAGCACAAAAACAGGTTATCTAGATAAGTGGCCTTGTTGGCTAGCAAAAATGGACAGTAAGGCCAGTATGCTAGCTTAAAGGGTACATGCATAGCCAGGCTGTTCAGTAAGGTAACCGTGTAAGGTAACCCAGTCATGTGGCCCAGTTATGTGGCTCAGGAGGCCATCCAAGCACCCGTTAGCCTGTTGTTAGGCCATGTAAGCCTTGAGAGATTAAGATTTGATTTGATTTGATTTGATTTATTGAATAAAAACATTTACATGTTAAAAACACAACAGGGGGGCGAGGTTATGGAACATATATGCTCCCCCTACCGGTAAAATAAACATTTCTCAGATACCTTTTAAATATATGGACATTATTACTGTTAACAATATTTCGTTGTAAGCTATTCCAGTTATGAACTATTCTTACAATAAAGAAGTTCTTCCTTTTTTCCGTCCTACTAAACGGAACAAATAGATTCTTGTTATGACCTCTTAATCGGTTCTGAAATGCGTAATACTGATGTATATTCACATTGGTTTCATCAGATAGTATTTTAAAAAATAGAATTAAATCAGATCTCATACGTCTCAATTCTAGATTATCTAATTTACAGGTAAGCAGGCGATTTTCATAACTCATATCTACACTTTGTACTATTCTTCTAGTATAATACCTTTGTACTCGTTCAATTCTATCGATATTACATTTCAAAATCGGAGACCAAATCTGGCTCGAGTATTCTAATATTGGTCGCACATAACAAGTGTATAATTTCACATAAAAATCCACATCATGCTTTTTAAATACATTAAAGATAGTTCGGATGGTGTAGAAACTTTTTTTTACAATATTTGAACAATGCATTGTGAATTTCAGGTCATCCTGTATAATTACTCCAACATCATTAATAAATTTTACATTCTCAATCTCGTTGTTGTCTAGTATATAAGTATAATCAACAGCACCAGATCCTATTCTCAAGTGTTTGGTTTTTTCTGGGTTTAATTTCATTTGCCATGTTTTTGCCCATAAGAATATATTATTTAAATCCTGTTGTAATAAATTACAATCTGAAGTATTTTTTACAGCTCTGAATATTTTCGTATCGTCTGCGTACATGCTAATATTGCTGTGCGACACTACACTTGGCAAATCTGCTGTATATAAAAGAAAAAGAATAGGACCAAGAACTGTCCCTTGAGGGACACCAGAAATGACTTTAACACTTGAGGATAGTGAATTATTTACTTTGACATATTGGTATCTTTCAAGTAGAAAATTTTTTAACCAAGTGAGTGCTGTACCGGATATACCATACATTGACAATTTGTAAAGAAGTTTGCTGTGACACACAGTGTCGAAGCACTTTGAATAGTCTAAATAAATAATGTCAGTTAACATTTTCTTATCAAAATTTAGGGTCCACAAATTCATGCATTCTAACAAGTTTGTAACGGTAGATCTTTTTGGTACAAAACCGTGTTGATCCTTAGGGATCAGACTATTCTTATACATAAAATCCAATAATTGAGGTCTTATTATACGCTCCAGAATTTTACTGAAAACAGATGTTAGACTGACAGGTCTATATTGCGAACTTTTCTGGGGGTCACCAAGATGGTTGGTTTTTAAGGTTATAGGCTAACAGCCTCATTAAAGCAACCAGCCTTTCTGACCTCGCCATTCTTCACCTGACACTGACCTACAAGCACTGCAACACAAAAACATCCACTCGGATAGCCTCCGTACCTAATGGCCTCTATACCTTAAAGAATGAGGAAATGAAAGGAAACAAAAGAAGGCAATTATCACTGAAAAATAAGGAGAGAATGATTCCAACATGGCATGCAATACATTCCTGCTGACACAACAAGAAAATGACACTAGGGATATAGAGAATAATGAGAGGACTAAATTATTCATGAAAGCAAGACATGAAATGACCACCCAGTCAGTGACATCCAATGAAAAGCCCAAGGACTAAAGGAAAGGACCCAGCAAAATCAGATTTATTCTATGCCATTCAAGCCACATGGGTCTGTGGAGTGAACATTGAATAGAGTTGGCTTAGAACACCTGATGCACTGCACTGCAGACGTACAGCTGCATATGTACTGCACTTGAATATGGGAAAAGAAAATTGTCTTTTCAAAATAACAGTAATCACAAGACACAATTTGTTTGCGTTTGAGACTCAAAAATGCATCCCATTCTAATGAGTGCATTTAAGTCATGCAACATAAGCACTGACACTAATAAATTAGAAGGACAGGACATCCCCTCAGAACGCAAACTCATTCCTATAAATTATAAAGACAAATATTATTTCAGGATGCCGTCGGATGAATTGTAAGATGTTTAACAACAACCATACGACGAAGCAAGACTGACTAAAAACTAAAGGGAATAACACACTAAGCACCATAACAGAAATACTCTGAAGCTAATTATCAAGATTTTCGTTTAGGGGCCGACCAGATGATCTTTGGGGGGGGGGGCTATGGATATTTGGTGAAAAAAAAAGATTGTTTCCCACTTGACACTGAAAAAAAAAGTTTGTTTCCGCCTGTAACTAGGGTACTGTAGTGTTAAAATTCCGATAAAAAAGTTTGTCGCGACTGCGTATGTGAAAAAAATTGTTCGTCGACGCGACGCGAACGAAAAAAAAAGTTCGTCCCGGGGGTAAAGTCCATAGCCCCCCCCAACTATCATCTGGTCGGCCCCTTATAAACTCTCATAAACTCCTCCATTAGATGAAAATAACAAAAAAAATGCAAGTCAACCTGAGGAACTATATGCAAAACAGGAGAAACTTATCCA
Organism: Platynereis dumerilii; assembly: GCA_026936325.1. NCBI lineage: Eukaryota > Metazoa > Annelida > Polychaeta > Phyllodocida > Nereididae > Platynereis > Platynereis dumerilii. Next base: position 31,208,815 of record JAPTHN010000001.1, on the reverse strand, counting down.
AATACAAATGTAAAATTGCTAACCACTATTTACCTTTTTTAAAGCCTCAACTATCATCATACCTTTATAGTCGCAAACATCAATGTCGTACATGCACTGGTCGATGCATCGTAGGACCGCCTGCTGCAGACACAAATCAGGCTTTTTAGGGGTTGAAGTGTCAAAGTGAAATATTACTACAATAATAGCAGTCTGTCTTAAAATATAATAGGGCTCTCATATTGTAAGGACCACAGTACTGGTTCTGCCAATGACTAACAACTTTCCTAATATCCATAATAAGAAAAGCATGGGTGGAACTGACCTCCCTGATGTACACCGCATCACTGCCCAGGTCAATATATGGAAAACTTAGGGGACCTGATACCAATTAAGATAAGAGTGTCAACGTTGTATGCCCAATGGCCATTGATGGCAGGAAAATATCAATAGGCTTTAATATTTGTAGCTATAAAAGCCATTTTTCTTTCAAAGTACATGAGGTTCACATTTCAGAAAAATGACAATTCACATGGAATTTACTTTAATTGAGCGATGAAGTAACATCTATATTGGTGTCTCGATGTACCAGTGGTGGTATTGATGACATATCTATTTCAATGTAAACCATTATTTTAAAATTCTATCTCCACAAATGCAACAAAAATGTACCCTATGACAAGAAAACCCTCTGTGGACTATCCTCAAAGAGGTTGTATGATACGGATGAAGCTACAGTGTTAGAGAGGAAGCGCGTTTGGATGTGCATATTCGCCAAAGTAAATTTTGTTGAATCTGTTCAGTGAAATACAACCAAGAATTTAGTGGATAAAAAAAGGTTGCATTATGATATTAAATATGTGTAAAGGGAGGTTGTCTTGTTGAGTGTATTCATCGCAGGGAGATCCATGTAACTATTACCCCATACACTAGCAAATAGCAGCACTCATGCTATAATATCATGGCATGTTTTAGCCTTCTAGAGTCAGGTAGTTGTCACAGGGGACTGACCAGTTATTAATCACCCCAAAGTGTGAAGGGCACTGGGCCATAATGGGCACTGCAGTGACCTTTGACAGGCATGATATATCTGGAGAGCTGGACATGTATCACCACCACTAAGCAGACATAATTGCCTACTAATTACAGGCCACTGTAGCTAGTGAGCCATTGTTAGCTAGAAACAGTACTATTGTTAGCCTGTGAGCTTTGTGAAGAACCACAGTCCACTCTGTGTCCACTCTGAGTAGAGCAGTTGGCCTATTGTGTAGGTCGATGGCTGTGTGAGAGCCTGAGAAGGTTGAAGCAGTGCAGATTCAGATCTGATGATAATAAAGTTCAATTATACCTCAGAAATCTCTGATAGCATGTATATATCTTCCACAATTTGTAGAATCTATAGTAATAGATTAGTTTGGATGCAATGGAATTCATCAAATTCTGGCCAACACTGTGACACATCTAACCGTTTACAGTCTGTTACTGCATTGTATTCCGGAGTCATTTTAAGGGCATCCTTTTGTCCGGAGCATAACTATACAATATTATTGCTCACATATTGCAGCGAAGCACTTCCTTCAATAATTTCACAGTCTACAAGAACTGAATTTCGCGACATATTTTCTCGAGGTTTGACATCCAAAATATATGTCGCATTTTTCAAAAGTTCTGCTGTGGAACTCTTGCAAAGAACCATGTACATGTAAATGAGTTCTTTAAAACTGGCTATCACATGCAGCTACTTGGCTGCAACCCCAGCCCACCAACCACAAAAAACCTGATGAGCTCTGATAATTCTGTTTTGTTGTTTTTTATGTCTGGACAGACTCAAATATTCCCTTTATGTGTCGCGATGCTTGTTGCTTTCGGAAGATTCTTTAAATGAAGCCAGAGAAAAATATGAGTGAATATTTAATTGCACCCCTTTAAGAACTGAGTAAGGTTGCTTAAAACAGACTAACTCCATCTTTCCTCCACTTGTCATTTATCATTTAAAAGAAATTGAAAAGACTTCCAAGAAAGGTTTCCTAATGGAGAATGACATCTTCAAATAATAATACTCCATGGCTGCTTCTTAGAATATATTCAAAGCATCATCATTACATGGGGTTTCACTCTTCAGCAGAATATATGACTTAGGTGTAGACTATATTCCTTGCCTGGTAATCAGCTTGTCATCAAGGCTATGCATTGTTTAATGTACAAAAGAAGCTGACTTGCAGTTTTAAAGCAATAGGTTATTGCATACAGCATATTTCTGAAGGGATGTCTCTGAGAATGTTATATTTTGGGGTAATAAAGTGCAATAATATTGGTAACAATTTACTAACAAACAGTAAGCATCGTGAGAAGACTCCACATGCTGGATATTTGATGTTGCATCCCTTGGAGTCAATTTGCAAGGAGAGAGGGAAGTCCCAAGACGTACATTAACCCAATGGAGGGGATCTTTTACATCCCCAAAAATACCAAAATTTGACTGAAAATCTGGATAAACCTATTTCATTGTATTTACTTTGCAAGAAACCATAACTCTATCAGTGCATAAATGCAGGACATAAAACATAATTCATTGGTATCGTCCATCCCTCATCTATCTATTCTGTCCATTTTATATGAGAGTCAACGTACGCAATCTATCTCATTACATGTATAAAAATCTCACTGCACAATTCAGTTCATCAACTGACAGCAACTCAATATACACCACCACTCAGATCCACACTACAGAACATCCATAGATTGGATCTTTATTGGTCTTTGAAACAAGAACCAAGGGAAAATAACACTTGTGAATTCCTAATCATTATCACTAAGCAGTTCGCCTGCAGCAATATTGACATTGGACCATTGATCTCTGATCATTACTTGTTAAACATATTGGGCAAAAGGGAGCATCATTTAGCAGTGCTTTACATTAGCTCATCCTGCAATTTATTTACACTATGTATTTCTGTTTTTTCTTCTTATGAATGGGGAAAACAATCACAGAAGCTCCCAACGCTTCTACAGACATGGAGAATGGATGGATAATGGGGGATTTACATCCTATAACTGTTCTCTTGATAGCAAATTTGGACAAGAGGAGGACATGTTGAATTATCCGTTTATATAGAAATGATGTAATGCTATTTCTGTATTTTTAATTTGTATATTTTTATATTCCATAAGTGTCAACCGCCCAAACATTTTTATTGTGTTAAGTGATAAAAATTACATGAAGTTATCAATTGAATATTTGACATGCTTTCGTGCAGCAAAATTTCTAAAATTCTACCAAACAAACCCTCTTCAATGCACCTGAAATACTGCTTAGGGTAAGATAAAACCTTTTCATCCAAGATTAACCTTTTAAATCTAGCAACAGATTGAATTTCAAGTGCAAACAGATTTCATTTGAGTTCCTCCTTCTTGTGGGCCATGGAGCCATATAAAACAGCCACTACCCTTTTAGAACATGATTATCAGGCAGTGATGTTTGAATCTAGCTGCGGTCGTGACTCCATCACATATTAGACAGGAGATAGGTGATTGGCTAGTCTACAGACTGTCATCCGACAAGGCAATCATTTCATCACAGATGCTAAAAAATAGCAGTAAACGATACGCCAAGTTGCCGATAACGTTGTAAAAAGTCAAGGAACCACAATTTTCTGATATGAAAGAGCAAGTTTATGGACAGTTAAAACATATATGGCAACTTCATGATGTGAACGAGTAAGTTTCGACGAAGGCAAAAACAAAAGGCAACTTTGTGATGTCAAATAGTAAGTTTCGTGGAAAGCTAAAACAAAAGGTGACTTCATGACGTCAAATAGTAAGTTTCGTGGAAATCCAAAACAAATACGAGGGGTTTTCCAAAAGTTCTGTCCAACTGGTCCTAAATTCAGCAATATTTCATGCAGACACTTGATATTTTGGTCAGTTAAAACTGAGGTAATTATCAATTGATCCCCCAAAAATCAGATCACAGAAATGAAAATAATTGCTGATTTTGTTGCCATGGAAACCAGAAGTCTTGAAATGCGGCCCAGAGCATAAAAACAGACAGGAACACAAATATCTTTTCAAAACATTTAATTATTTTGAGAGTTTTCCGACTGAAAACATGTAGAAAACGAGCATCATTATTTCACAACTTGTGTTAGTGATCAATTTGGTACACAATGTGTTTTTTCATACATTTAATCCATTTGAAAGGCATGTCTTTAAATCATCAGGTTGTGGACAGTGTTGGCATTATGCGGTTTTCTGGTTCTTGGATTTCCTGATATGTCTTCTAATCCTTCAAAAAAGCCTTTATTAAGTTCAGATGGTTCTAATACCCATGCTATCTTCTTTGTATCTATATTCAAGAAGTTTCTTTCTCTGTCAGATTTTGAAAGGAAATTGTATTAATTTCATAGATGTCTGTAATCTCACTGACCGATCATAAAAGTTGCTCATCTCATGAAAAACAGACGCTACGGAATCATGAATAGTTGAGTGATTAAATATGTTTAATAAAATTGTTTCCATTGTTATTATTTATTGCTTCACAATAAGCCCATTGCTTGTTATGCGAAAAAAATCATTGATGTACTTCGATTCGGTGAGTGGAGCCAATTACATTGGACAGGAGCTAAACTAACTGCAAGAAATTACAACAAAATCTGGGCCACATTCCATGACTTCAGGTTTCTATGGCAACCAAAAAGCCATTTATTTTTATTTCTAAAATCTGATATTTTGCAAATCAATTGCATATTACATAAATATTAACTGACCCAAATTTCATGTGTTTCAGTAATATATATCAAAAGTTATGATAACTTGGACAGAACTTATGGAAAACCACTCGTACAGTGACTTGATGATGTAAAATAGGAAGTTTTGTAAACAGAATAATCAAATGTCAATTTCTTGATGTCAAAGACTAAGCAACATAGATGCTGATAGGAAAAATCAAATGTATGGATGAAGAGAAAGATTGGAGGTTAATGGATACTGACAAACCAACTTTGAACTCCATAACACAGGCAGATTTCAAAGAATCAGTATCCTGCTAAAGAAAGTTAAATTCTATCGAAGGTAAAACCATATATAGCATCTCGCTGATGCGAAGAAGTACGAAGAAGTAACTTACTGATGTGAAAAATAAATACAGTGTGAGGAGTACATTATGCTGTGCAAGAGTAAGTTCTGCGGAAAGTCAGAAGTCAAAACAACTTGCTGATGCGAAAGAATACGTCGTTATAAATTCAAACCCAATGGAAACTTGTTGATGTGAAAAGTCAGGGTTTCCCCCCCCCCCAAGATACATGTGCAGCATTCAAAAGAAGTGAAAGAGGAAGTTCAGTGGTACTTGTGTTCTTTCTTCGGGGGAAGGAGTCAGTTCAAATTATGGCCTTTACGACAGTTAAATAATATACCAAGCTGCTCTGCGACAAACAGAAGAACTTTACAGTGTCATCAATTTCTTTTTTATCTACAGCTCAAGTGTCACCGTGCTAATACCATTTGAAGTCCCCCGGTGACTGCTGAACAGGTGGAGTTTTACCCACTGCAGACAATAGCACTGTCAACACAGTTATTGAAACTTTGTTGAAACGATGAGTGTCATCAAATTGCCTTTCTCCATCTGTTGTTGTCCCTGTAATTTTTCTTCTTTTATAGTTTCTTTCAGAGATTGCCATTTGCCAGGCATTTGTTTAGAGGTGTCAGCTTGGCTCTGCAGTCATCCATCATTATTCAAGAACTGTGAAGTTGTGAATCATATAAGTGCAGTGAACTCAAATGGAAATAAAACGATTATGCATGTCGTTTTGATTTATATACTTATCTTCTTTCACCTGGCACTTTGCCAATAGACAATGCCTAGTTCATGAGTCATATCCAATGCATGTCATCAGTGCTTGATTTTAGACACACAACAAATTCAATATACATAATATTATGTTTCATCTTTCATCGTACAAATTCAGCCAGGGCAAAGTGAAGGCACATGGCATGTTGAAAATGAAGTCCTATGGTTCAATCTCAGCTAATAAGAAATTCCCTAAGGTTCAATAAAGGCAGTCTCAATACGCAAAGTGAATCATATAACTTGTAGAGACAGACGTCTTCAAATGTATGGGACACCACGTGTGTATAATATATATATAGTCTATGAAGGACAGGTAATAAGCAAAATGCTTGGCACTTATAAACTAAGGCTTCATGCATTTTAGCTTCACGATTTTTCAGTTAAACAGCCATAATAAAACAAGTTTCTTAATTGCCTCCTTTTTAAAAAATATATCAGTGGAAGCAAAACTTAATGGCTACTCCAAAATTATGACGTGGCTGAAGAGAGATTATCGTGGTTGTGAAGAATTTACAGCAAAACCCAATTAGGACCAGTCCTGCACTCTAAAAAATGTCGGGACAAAATTGGTTTTTTAGATTCAAAATGGTTTTTTGAAAAACCAAATTTCAATGCAAAACCAACATGGATTTTTAAAAAAATCCATGTTGGTTTTTTGCATTGAAATTAGGTTTTTCAAAAAACCATTTTGAATCTAAAAAACCAATTTTGTCTGGAATTTTTTAGAGTGTGTCGAAATCATGCAATATATTAATGGAGCAAATTGCCATTGATCTCAATAATCTGCAAGGCTAGCTTTTCAGATGGCTATACTATATCGTCTAGAATATGTCAATGTATAGATAACAGATGACTAGTCTCCTAAGTAAATCCATACACTGTTAAACCAGCTGCCTCTTTTTACAGTAGACGAAAAGGGGGTGCTTACAGAACTGGACTGAAATGTGCCTTGCGAGGTAATAGCCCTATCCATGCCATGTTAAACTCTATGACGCGTAAGCAGACATGCCAGTGATATCATATCCTTTACTTCCTATGTTATTAACCAGAGTCACTGACCAAGACATAAAACTCACCAATGAGGTCACAAGTTGCCCAATGATAAATTGACACTTCATTTCAATATTTTTTTGATAGGGCATGCTGTGACGTCATTGATGGCCACCAACCGCTTTTCTGCAAGCACTCGTTTTTCGTCGACTGAAACAGCAGCGACCATAGTGAATACGAAAAAATACCACTTCTTGATAGAAAACCATTGTTTTACAGCAGGTATCGTTGTTTTGATGGAGATTGCCATAAAAGTAATGAGAGCTGGTTTTACAGTGTAGGCGTATAGAGGTGTGTGTGATAAGCTTTACAGAGAGAGAGAGAGAGATAGAAATTCTTTATTTACGTGAAATGGGCTCACATTCTAGCCCCCAGCCCTCTTGGGCAATTCACTTCAAAAACAATAATACATCAAAATAACAGAATTTTCGTTGAATAATACAAATTTGAATTAAATTTGAAATGATTTGTTGATATACATATATACACATTAGTCCAATATGTAATAGCAATCCCAAAAAAAAATTAAAATAAGTTCGAGTTATACTATTAGATATATAATTCAAACTCTTGAAATGTTAATTTTCATTAGGCCTATTTACATATTTACAAATATCATATTGCTAATTTGATGTCGACATATATAATTACAAGTATCGTATTGTTATTGGCAAGTATCGACAATTACGTAAATTAAACTATGTATACAAAGCACTTTGTCTTTTTTCAAAAGCGTTATATATAAAATTAGCTGTTTCTTTAATACAATCATCTTTCATCAGGAATTCAATTTTTCTGTCATCATTTAATAAGTCAAAAAAGAAATTAATTTGTCTTATCCTGTTGAAGAACTCAAATCTAATATCATTATAAAAGGGACAATGAAAGATAAAGTGCATTTCAGATTCAATGTAGTTGAAGTTACAAAAAAGACAATATCTGTATTCTATTGGAGTGTCTTGAAAACGTCCAGTTTCTATTCTTAATGGTAGAATACCGTACCTAAATTGTGATAAAAGGGCACGCTTTCTCCTATTTTGAATATTAATTACAAAATTTTCTACATTATAGCTCTTTTTAAAAATACTATAAAAGCGTAATTTTGGTACAACAGTGATTTCATTTCGCCATCTCTCACAATAATTTCTGTGTAGAATTTCTTTGGCATTCTGTACATTGATAAAAGTGTTATTTTCAAAATTTGTCAACATACTGATTTCTTCACAAATTAATTTGATTTCTTTACTCCAATTTTTGCATATTGACTTATCCCATACAAATATTTTCTTAACTATTCTATCATTCTCAATGTTCAATAATCTGTTCCATAATCGCAACATTTCTAACTTATGACGTGTAATACAAGAAATCCATCCCATGTCCCCATTAATAGCTAAATTTGATGCAAATCTGTGAACTCCTAAAAAGAATCTTATGGCTCTGTTCTGGACAATTTCACTTCTTTTAGAAACATTAAAACCCCAAACTCCAGCTGCATAATCTAAAATTGGAACAATTCCTGAATCATATAATTTAGTATAAGTCTTATATCCAAAACCATTGTTTGCTTTGAATTTTGTACATAAACTTCCTAGTGCTCTGTTAGCTGAATTTGCCAGTGAATCAGCTGTTAATTCGAAGTTTAGATGGGTATCTAGAATTGTGCCTAAATACTTGTATTTTTCCACGTAACAAACTTCATCATCACCATAAACAAATTTGTAGTCTGATTTAGTTTCAGTCTTATTTCTGAAAATAAAAAATTACAATACGAATGCTCTGTGGTTTTGAACACAACAGGATACTTCAGAGATGAGGTGCACACTTCGCACAGGAAGAAATATTCGCTCTTCGGTCAAGTTGCCTGTTTGTGGCACTGCCACGGCAGGGAATTGAACCTCGATCCAAGAGGATAGCAGTCCAGAGGCCTACCAATGAACCATTTCAGATATTACTAGTTATGCCAGGTAATGTTGGATAAATGGTGCCACCATCTAAAGATGTAATACGCGACAAGTTTGCTTTTTAGTTGGCATTTTAGTTATTTTGACAACAAAGACGACTATGAGACAAGTGGTGATTGTGGTACACAAGTACTACACATTTAACAGCAGAAGGCTTTTTAATTTTTTCAGCATGGACACATACTGGTCAGTGTATAACAATCTATACAACTTCAAAGTAAAAGCTTTCACCAGACATCTCACATTTCTTTGTCTTATACTTCATAAACTTCATAAATCTAAGAAGTTCTGTGGCTGGGGGAGTTTTTGTCCTGATGCTAGAGTTCTGGAGTTAAGAATGACTGTCTGCTCACTATTTATTTACACCATCTTATCCAATAAAAGGCAAGAAAATCTAGCTGGCCCTTCAGACCAGTGGGCCTTGCATAAGATATAGGTGCAAAAAAGAAGCCAGACAGGTACCATTAATATCTCTGTGATACTGATATGCACAGATGTCTGGTATATCACCCTCCTACAAAAAGGACTTGTTAGATCATAAATAAAATCTTGATATCTTCTTCCATTATTGATGCGGTGGCACCACAACACTTTTTTCACTTTTTAGCCTTGATGCTATTTTGTGCTGACAAAAACATGACAAAATGACAAAGAGTGATGACCAACAACTTGTGAAACTGTAAAAGTGCAGCATAAATGACAGTTTTTTGTGTTTAAGAGGTAAATCTGCTCTCAGAAATTCCTGCAACTTCTACATGTAAGAGTCACATGTCAACATGAGAGTAAGAGTATGGATAAGTTCACATTTCACTTAACACATTCAATGGGCTGTGTGGAATCCCCTATTTACTCAGAATAGAAAACCACACACAGAACCGGCCATTTTTAAAACATGCGTCTCTTCCGGATGACCATTTATGTTTAGAATCGCATACTGCAAGGATATCTTTCAGAACTGTCTACCTAATGTGTACCAAAACTGAAACCCTGTGCAATATCATGAATAGGACAAGCAACCTTTGTTTGTTTCCTTTGAGTTCTTTTAAAGTTTATTGTTTCAATTGTCTCAAACCCACACAAATAATTGCCTTCATTAAAAAGTCAGAACATTGTCCAATTAATTGTTAACACATCATCTAATCTTTTAGGGAGTCTGATAATTTCGATCAACATTTTCTTGCTGCTGATATTTTACAGTGGTTGGTGTTCACTAATTCCACACTAGCTCAGCTTCCAACTAACCCTTAAGCCATTTTGTAAGCCATGATATCAGGTCTGGCCCCAGACATGCAAAATGCACATCACGAAATTTGAGGGTTTAAAGCAGGATTAGAAAATTTGGCAAGGTGAAAACATGGAATGGAGGTACAACCTCTATAATTAGGGACATGCTGCCAGATAATGCCTCCCAGGACAAATTTGGGTTATCTGTCCTGGGAAAGCCAAACTAAAAATACCACATGTTGCAAATGTAAAACATGCTGTGGCTTCTCTGAGCTCTCCTAGTGACCTTATTGAATCCTGAGCACTGTGAGCAGTTCCTTAAAAGGAGATATCGTACAGCCTTCGGCTCTCTTCTCATTATCATTAATTATTTTACTGATCTGTACTCAATCTATCCCCACTTATCATGTTCTATCTGCATTCTATCTGTCTTTACCCATCTATTTTTCTATCTATTTACCTATCAATCTCCCTATCCGCGAACTTTTTTTATCTATCTTGTCAGTCTTGTCTTTTTGTCTGTCTGTTCGCCCATATTTCAAGAGGTCCATCTTTTCCGTTATTGTTCTACCTACCATCTCCTTTGTATCTTTTCCCCAAGCTGACTTGCTTACGATTTCACGAGAAGAGATGCAAAATGGAATCGAGATATTACAATGCTCTCAGATAACTATCTGGAATTCAGAATGTTGGAACTTCTCTCTGTTCGGTCCATGAATGAGAAGCTTTTAAGGAGAGCTGGGGCTATGCAAATCAATATTATTATGTTTTTATTATAAACAGCACGAATCAAGACGAATGGCTGGGGATGACAAAAACTAAAACTGAATGAAACCTACACAAAAGACTGCAGTTCGCTTTTTCTCAAAGATGGGGTGGCTCTGTGTAACAAGGGCGGCAATGTGCCATGCACGGCTTGCTCGTCTCTTTTTAAAGTCTTCTACAATTCCTGATTTTCAAAGCGATTCGAATTTTGCATGGGGTGTTCACATCAGCTCAACCATGGCAATTATACCAGACCTCTTGTGTAAGTAAACGTGCATGTCTTCCAGAGGTCTATCTTTATATCTGACCTAGACAACTTCAGGTGATACTACTCGAACCAATCGCAGACTTCCTCAGGGCGAAAAAGCGCCATTTTGTGGAGGTCGTTTGCAAACATGAAATTTCCACATTACCAACAGTCTGCAAAGGTGTGAGTGACAAGTATGTCATTACATTTGGCGCCCAGACAGCCGAGACATTTGATTCAGAGCAGGCGGCGAACCATCGAAATATCATTGCATCAAAGCATTCAAAGGCGACCATGTGACGTCGTGGAACGCCAAACAAAAATTACAGTTTTCGGTGCTTGAGACCATTTTAGCATCATGCATCTGCTTTAAATCTTTTTCAAATCTTTGGTGATGCGCCTTTTTCTTGATGTGTTGACATTTGAGAGCTCTGCCTCAGAATCAGGTTGTTGTTTACGGCAGCGCCTGTCTGAGCAGTGACCAGACTTAAAGGCCCACGCATGTGCCATAATCACATGACTAGCAGGACAGCCAGGTCACATGACATGCGAGCTGACCAGTATTAGCAGTTGATGCATGAAGTACCCGGGTTTTAGGAGGGGATGATAGAGCGCACAGTTTTGGTGACGGTGGTAGGGCGGAGCTTATTGGTGTGCACATAATTTGTCAGTCTCTTGATCGATGGTCTGACCAGCACGGCGTACGGACGACCAGAAGGCTTAGCCGCATGGTGCCTCGCGAGAACTGACCCTTCACCTCCTGCCCACAAAACAGCGGACCTCAGCCCTGCCTCCCTGGGCTACAGCTGTCTTATTAACTCGCTTAAATATACATGAAAAGTACACCATGATGGCCAAATAGATTTTGAGCGGCAAAGAAAAGGCAGCTTTCCAGACGGCCAAAGGACAGCGCTTTCTCATTCGACCGGAGACAGTAATTTTCACCTTATTGCCGGCAGCCACCAATCTTGCCATCCAAATGTTGCACTTCTTTTCTCAAAACATTGCACTGCTGACACCAGTGGCCTTGTGCCAAGGGCTCTCTCACCACTCCTGCTCAAGATGGCGTCATTACAGCCCTTATCAATACTACTTTAGTATTAATGGTACTTATCTTGTAAAGGGAGCAAGCGCCATTCTGGGAGGGCCATTGTGCATCTAATTCGTCTTGACTTTTGGTCCTAACGTGTGTGACATTGCGCTCCATTTTCATTCCCAAGCATAAAATATGCATAGTACATCATACCTTACAAGTACATGGAATTGGACGATAAAAGCTTACCAAATCAAATCCACCTTTATTTGTCTAATAAAGCAAACTGTTGGAGAGTGAAGTAGAGAAATCCCTGCAAGGCAGATCCCTTCACCCACATCATTCTTTGTCTCAATTAAGAAGGGCCCGGCTGCGCAGTGCCTGTTGTGCTGTGTGCTCAATCGGTCACATTGACCTTTTGTCTTGGGACAGGTCAATAACCCAGGGACATGATCTGGAATGCAGCCTACAGGAAAGACCATTCTGACCTATCCGCTCAATTAAAGAAGAGCAATCAGAGGCAGTTTACGCCAGAGAAAAATGGTTATGCCGGGTAACGTTCAAAGCGTGTATGTACTGTGTGAGCAGTGAGATGGAGAACTTGTCATCCTGTCCTTCATATTCATCAGCATCCATCAGTATGCAGGTCAAACAGAGGAGAAACCCAAATTAGCGCTATTCTTGTCTTTGTTTTGTAGCTAGGCGGCTTAGAGGATCGTAAATAATGGCCGCCGGGAGACTTCCGGAAGGGTCCAAACACCCAAACATTGGTCCTTTACAATAGCAAACAGACAGTCTCACCACGTCATCAAATTAATGTTGCATCTAAATGGCTGGCTCACAGTTCTGCAGCTGGAACCTTAACTTGGCCACAGTCAGCTTGCTGTTGCATTGTATTGGTAAGTATGGTGAGGTCACAAAATCAAAATGTCTAACTGGACCTAACTTCATCAGCTTTCAGACAGTCTGACCACATCATCAAATTAATGTTGCATCCAAATAGCCACCCTCGATTATGTAGCTGAATCACCATAAACTTAACCACAGTTATCTCACATTTGGCCACTATATCAGAGTGAATTGAAGGCTTACCAAATCAAGTCACACGGACTCCATCAGCCTTTAGACAGTAAATTCACTTCATCAAATTAATGTTGCATCAAAATGGCAAGCTGACAGTTCTGCAGCTGAAACCTAAACTTAGAGGCCCATTGTCTGCAGAATATGTACTCCATTCTTGATAGTCTTTCCTGACTATTTTTCATCTCTTATTAACTTAATCAATACAACAACATAAAGCAAAGCACCTCTTGTGTGGACGACAATTTTGATATCCTGAAAAAAACCCTTGTTTATTTATATTTTGGACATGGTAGCATTGGTGGGACTCTCTTAATCTGTTATCCAGGGTAGTTCAAAGCACATTAATATATGACAGAAACGAAGGTATTCTCTGCCTGGAATATTTGTCAGATGTAACTGGAATTAGTCAACAGAAATAACTACGGTTACATATAGCTCACATTGTATGGATGGGCAAACTATCATAATTCACAGATTCAAAGGGCGGTAATTCTAACCGAATCATCAAATTAATGTTGCATCTAAATAACTGGCACAGTTCCGCAGCTGAAAACCAAACTTAACGACACTTGGCTCATGGTTGACCATTGTATCGGAGTGTATTGTAGCTCACAAAATCAAGCCGGAGCAGCAGCCCCATCAGCTTTCAGTCATGCCAGGTAAACCCATAGAGAACAGAGGAACAGTAAGGGGAGAAACATGTTGAGCCAATGACAGCAACATGGCCTGCCAAAGATTGAGGGCAGAAAGTGTATACAAGCCCTGAAAAGCCCTGCATCCTTCCATTATGTCCGGGGAACAGCAATTCTTCTCTGGGTCAGCCGGTCCAGCGGGTCGAGGGGCCAAACTGCAATTCGCAAACCGGCTCTACTCGTTCAAGATAAGCCACAAGCAAGGAAGCCTCACTCTAGTAAATTGTCAATTTCCTTTGCTGCCTGTTTGTTTGACTTATCAATCGACAGTTTATCAGCTCAATTGGGCGTCCGTCAGTCGGAATGTCAATGTATCCGCACTCTCTTGCATTTTTATTGCTTTTGCCTGACCACCCATTGCAATTACAATGCTGCAATATGCACAGCTATTTCTGTCCCATTCCATAACCATATGGAATATCATAAAATAGTCATTTCACTTTTTGGCGAACATGCAATTTTCTAATGATGGAATTATATTTTTCAGCTCCTTCAAGGTAGAAACTCAAACAAGATTCAGTCTTTACATCCGGATTCAGGTCTATCCGATTTGAACCTTGCTGCTGATGTAATCGACTTTGAGATGACAGGATTACTAAAATGGGCTTGGAGGTCAGACGACTGGACACACGGTGAAAAATGCTTGAGCCAAATTAATTTGGAATGAGGTTTGGAATCTGATTTCAGCAAATGCCATTCCAGTATATTAGGAATTGAGCATTTTAGTATATATATTTAGAATCAACAAACATCAGAGTGAGCAAATTTACTTGGTAACTCATCAAATCTGCTAATTGTAATGGCTATAAAAAACCAAAATTCCTCTCTTCCTCTCTGATCTTTGACATTCTTAAGTGATATTCCTCCATGACATAAATGACCAGCAAGCCAACAATTTTCAAAGAAGAGGATACTCATTCAGCATTTAGATGACTCAGATGGTTTGGGAAGGAACATTCTTCAGATGAAACACTTACTACTCAAAACTGCATTATAAGTACTTACAGCATTTACAGCATTATTATATCCTTAGCTTTGAAGTTGGTAAACCTTGAGATGGATTGGGAGTAATGGCCGGGTAGATTGTTGGCAAGGTAACCACTTTGGCCACATAATGAGTCCTCACTGCATTTATCTACAAATGAGTGTCTACTGTTAGTCTGCCATATGTGGCTGCTTAATGCTTGCTGCATAAGCTTTTACAAACTAACAGTGTGGGATGGTTATCCCTCTGTCGACTTGTCCCAAAATTACTGTATGCAACAAGAACATGCAGCAGTACACTGAAGAATTACTAAAGCTTACAATTATCCACCACCAAGGCATACTTTAAATTACAAAAATAGTGTATCGAATGATTTTTAAAGACACCTGCAGTGTTTGCTTATAGTAACAAAACTGTTTCACAAAAGACTGTCTTGACCTAAATGAGAAAACAGGAGTGTGTCAAATCATCACCTGAAGAATAGTTGGTTAAAGCAGTGCCAAGAAGATGGTTCAGAACCCTACTGCAAGTGTTTAAACAACTGGTGGTGAAAGTAAAAGAAATCCAGTGCCCTCTCTCGAGCAAAATCTCAGCCTGTGATATTTTTAGAGATTAGGTTTTAGACTTGCATAAGTATATTTATGCTGAGCAAGTAAAAATCCCTTACACTTACATAATTTCATATTTGGAGGACTCTCAGTCTCCCTTATCTCATCAATTGACTCACATGTGCAGTTAGAACTGGCCTTAAGGTCCCTTTTTTCTTATGACCTACACAACTACACCCGTTTCTTTTAGTCTTCCACAATTGCCTTCAGCAATGCTTTTATGCAGTCAAGTTAGTGGGGTGGATGAATGTCTATTACCAAAATATGTCGCTATATGAGAACCAACCTAATGAGAGTCTACTATTGCATGAGTATATATCTTGCACATGAATATCTACTGCATGAGTCCAGTAAATGTAGGTAGAGGTGTGTTGCTGCGCCAGAGCCTTATTGCGGTGTAAAACACCGAAGGCGGACGTCCCTATTGTTTATGGCCGTCGTTTGCCACGCTGTTTCTTAATGACGGCCTCCACTTGGTATCCTCCACCTGCTGGTGAAAGCTAGCTGCAAAAATGTCCTTTGGCAAAAAAATATCCTAGAGCTCTGGCAAAAATATCTTCTGGCAAAATGTCCTCGATTCGAGCTGCGCCAGCATCCTTGAGCAAGCAGGTCCCGGCCAACGTCGATTTGAATAAGTGAATGTGTTCTTCATTCGGGAGGCCAGGTGTCAACAGAATTCCTATATTTCATCTGCTCCACTCATTAAATGCCAGGCACCAAGAATAAAGCTACTCTGCTAGTCTCCACCCATTAACACAGAGATGTATTATCCTGCTAACATTTGACAATTCTCTGATGTCCATTGCATCTCAAATGTGCTCCACATGAACAATTATGTGACTCAAGTAAACTTTACTGGCTCTTTCATAAAAACATATCAGATAGCCTTTCGACAAAATGTGATGCCTATATTTACACATATTAATTGCCGGTGACTCAGGTAATCAAATACATTTATCACTCCCTTCTGAAACTGTAGAATACATGTATGATCCTGATCCATCCACGAGAATAACAAAAGACCGTCTTTAACATGGTCAGTCTTACAATGCATACGGACCATTATGATTACCAACACTCTCAATGGGCACACGACGTAAACCCTGACGTTGCTAATTGGTCTGTTTGTCACGTAGATATGAATTGGTAGAGATTATGTTGCCACAACATGAATACCACGTTTTTTTACAACATTGCCACAATGTCGCAAGCTGACGTTGAACCATTGACATTGCCTCACAATGTTGTGAAAACGTCACCACAATGGCACATGTTAACATCATATCGTTGATGTTGCTTCAAAACGTTGAGACAGCATATTTAATTTCTACCATACAATTCTATGTCGTTTGACGAACAGGGTGACGTTGTTGCAACGATGCTACAACGTAGATGTGCCCTATGGGCACTACCTTATGGGCCCTGCCCATATGGACTGTAACTCAGCAGGAAAGCTTATAAATGCGAACAACTGTCGTATTACATGAAAGAAAAACTGCAGTTATTTTCATAGAGCAATTAAGGAAATGCTGCAAGCCTGGCCACCACCAAGGGGACATATCATTTACCTTGTCCCTTTGTACTGCTGCCAGTTTGTGTACTGAAGCTGGCCAGTGTTGTCCAGGGGCTTTTTGTATTGACAGAACACATGTAGGCCATTGTGGAGTACTATTACGCTGTGTGCACTGGATTTAGACGGGTTAAAATAGAGGAGGAGAGAGCAGAGAGACATAACAGATGGCTGCTGGGCAGTGCTGGGGGCCCGTGCTATACACCAAACCATGGCACATATTAATGATCACAGCAGAAAAGGAAAATGTATCTTTCTCCAAGCTAACTGACTTTATTACAGATGCCTGTTTGGCTAAAAGATAAGGCTATGAATACGTTCATCCTAATTTCATAGTACTAGTCCAGTGCATGATTGAAAAATATATTTTCCATGGCCATCTGCAGGAGTCATTTGCTCAATGAAACTGACATCGATCTATTGTCCAAACTTATGTAGGCCTATTATACATTTTACATTTGTATAAAATATCTCCCTTCTCTTTGTCACTTTATTTCAGCTGGGTGGCTGAGTGGCTAAGATGCCCGCCTGCTCCGCTGAAGGTCTTTGTCTGCATGGGTTCGGTTCCACTACCGGTTGGGAGACCTAAAATTTTCAGTGGACTTTCATGAGCAAAATCCCAGCTGGATGTCGTTCGGATGAGACGTTAAGTTGGTAGCCCCTAGGGTGCATCATTTGCCCCCAACCTATTCTGATTTTAATGTCTATGTGATATTTTAGGAGGTTGGGTGTCCAGGGCATGTACACCAAATTTCAGGTTGAAATTCCAATGGGAACAGCCACCTCCAGAGCATTACTTATTTCAATGATATTTCAATGAAGCTGAATTACAATATTATGCAAAATTGTCATAACTCAAGAACCAATGGTCCGAGAGACTTGATAATGGACTCAAAATGTGCGGAATAAATGTGTTTATATTCATTACAATTGTAACTTTGGTCCTGGGACCAATAGTTTCAGAGCAAGATCGGAAAATCTTAATTTTTTATTGAATAAGTCAATTTTCGGTTTGAAGCGAAAATCAGACTGAACAAGATCCGTCGCCAGAAATGTACACTATGCATACATGAACCCTCTGTGAATGAATTGAGGTAGAAATAATGCAGATTGGATCAATGTACAATGGGTAGTACCAAATTTTTAATAAATACCCATTTTTGTAGAATTTCCGAGTATAATTGTGTTTTTGTCAAATAACGGAAAAACGATTAGAGATAGAAGGATAGTTTCGATTGAAGTGAATATAAATACGGGCATTCCGCACATTTTGAGCCCAATGCCAAGTCTCTAGGCCAAGTGGTTCCTGAGATATTCAGATTTTTTGGGATACTCCAATTTTATACAAACATGAGCCTGGAGGTGGCTGTTCCCATCAAAATTTTGAGCTGAAAATTTTTTTTCATGTTTTTATTATCCAGCCTCCAAACATATCACATAGACATCAACATCTGAATAGGTAAGGGGCAATTGATGCACCTAATATCTATTTATCTATCCTGGGGGCTCAACAAACTGACTCCCATAGAATAAAAATAGTCATTCAAAAGGTTGGGAAGTCAAGGGCTATTTTAGCCACTGAACTAATTGACATGTTCCGGTGTTCTCCTGTGTTCTCTGGCAATAAAACGTATAAGTTGTAACTCGCCTGTCAATGATGTTGATGCATTGCAATCAATTAATCATAAATATGTCCTTTGTAATTTGCCAAATAAATATACAGAGAACAACAGCTGAACTTCCGCTGCAGAATATAGATAATACAGGCCAATAATACAGGTCAAAATGAAAGTGCTGCATACTGAACTTGTAATTTGATTGAAAACCACTGGTTTTATAATTGCCACAATAGTATTACGGGATTGGGGTATCTTTTACGTAAAAGAAAACTAGCACAAAAACCATGAGTGCATAAGTGTAGCAGGGAAGAAGAGGACAAAGGAAAGCACAGGAGAGTAAAGGAGTGGATGCGCAAGTGTAAGCATCTAAAATCTATTGAGTTGTACTGTAAATCTCACTGTACTACATGTCTATGTAAAATTAAATAAAGGTCAGTCATCGAGGGACCTTCATATCGTATTTCCTTCAACAATTTCATAATAGAACAACACACGTATGCCAACCATCATGTCACCTTCAGGACTTTCTACAGTGACTACTTACTGCAGTAAATTCCATTGCAGATTGTTTGACAGCACGCAACACACAGTAAGTGTAGAAAGAGGGATAAACGATTCGACGAAAGAGAGATAGCTGAAAATCAGATAATACGGTGTTCCCTTTACAGGGTCAGATCCCCTCATATGTCTGGTGGGCTTGATCCAATATTGGCCACCTTATCTCATATAAAGGGATTTCCCAATACCCAAAGCGTTTTCTTCTCATTTCTCCTTGTCTCATGAGATGTCGCTTTATCTCGGGAGAAGCGAGACTTAGTCTGTTGCATAAAAAAATATCGTCCCATAATGACTTTTGATGATGGGAAAGCGCACTTCTCCTCCATGGCGGAAATTAAAGGAAAAAACAAATGGAAACAATTTAATTACCACTTGACATTGAGGCAGAAATGCCAAGAGTTGAACAGAATTACAGCAATGGCAAATGGCATTGAATACCTCCAATTTGCCAGAATGGGCAGAATGAGCAAATCTGAATAATTCACCGAGCGCGCTCCACAAATGGAAAACCTCTTTTATATTTCATGAAGAGACACAGCGCAAGCATGAAACATGAAATACAATGGTGTGGGAGGCTCCAGGCAAGAAGCCGATACCAGTCAAAAACTGAATTTATAATGCTGTATTTTTCATCAAGTGCAAACAGTTCAACTTGGTCCCATGGTCAACATCAAAGGAACTATTTCAAAGGAGCCATTTGACCGCACTGGTATAGTTCTAGAATTGCAGTTTGAGAAAGCAATCTCAAACAGTCAATTCCACCAGGACAAGTGAAAAGGAGTTCACAAGTAAAGAAAGCTATCACCGTTTCAAAAGTAGGTAGTCATTGTTATCTTCAGGGAAGTAAAATATTCACAAAAATGGGGACTCTAATTCAGTTTGACCTGTGGTCCAATTATCAATCAGGCATGAGCACCAGACTTGCTGTGTAGCCTGACCATCTGCCTCCAGTGCCTCGTCTCCCAAATACAAAAGTCAAATTCATAAAATGACTTGGACCACACGTTTGAAACATGAGAGGCAGGGTTAAAGTCCCAAGGCTAAATCTGAAAGGTGGACCAGCCTCCCCCTTCCTGAGCACCTGGATGTCCCATTTGGTGCAGGAAAGAAATGCAATTTTAATGCTTTCTCTAACACCACATCTGCTGAAGTGAGCAGACTAAGCCAAGGTACTTGAAATAAAACATAATGAAAGATACATTTTATCACCAATCACTTCTCGATTTCTGTACATCGGGCAAAAGCATAAAGCCAAAGTGGTGCATAAAATGAAAGTGAATGGGAGATTTATCTGCCATACGTCTTGCAAAATTCTTCTATAAAATTAACTGGGAAAAGGCTGCTTGCAGAAAGTGAGCCAAACACAAGTTTACATGCCATTAGGGTGGGTGTGTAAGCCACAAACCAATTTATAGTTGGCCATACTAGAGTGACAACCTCACGCACCATTAGCCATTGGGGCTGCTCCTACACCAAACGCACAAGCATGCCCAGAATGCCAAGTGCTGCAATGGATACCCAATGACATTGACCAACTCCCGAGTACCTAATCGTTAAGCCTCTCAACCCAATAGCATCCAGACATCACACAATTGACAATGACATTGATGCGATGTTCCAAAATCATGATTCTTTGTCATTATTCGTGCCACTGGTGTCAGAAGGCGAAGGCTATGCAATTCAAATCATACAATACATCCTGTATATAGTGATACAGAATGCAGTTGATAATGCCAAAGCACCAAATCTTTGCAGCCTTTCAGACAGGAATCTAAAAATTGGCAATGACAAAGAAGGTGCAATTCGCGGCGTGAAGCTTTTTATGTTAAAGTCCGTATAAAGGTCTTTTGTAACTATTGATTTCCTGTATTTCAGTGTGCATTCTACTTCTCTGATAACATGGCTACACCGCCACAGAGAGCCAAACAAGGATATCCGTTAAGACAAAAATTTGCACTTGAACGGCGGTTCTAAGCTGAAACAGAACAAAGGACCTGCAAGCGGGAGCATTCCTTCAATTCTATTTCCATTGAGCTACCACCCCGTCAATCATGGTTTCAAAGTTCTCTGTCGCCAAAAACAATTAAGCAATCCTTATTCACATTCCGCGACACATGTAGAGGTACAACAATGAGCCACCAAACAGGCAAATATAAATGAAATGTCAAGAGACAGTGAACGATCATCTTCATATCATAATTGAGATCAATCATTTCGGATACGGATGCCAAAATCACTTAGTTCCGGCATTCGCTGCGAGCCTACAACATGGCCACCGGAACTAATAAACCAGCGCCATCTATCATGTCAATCCGGAACTATAAATCGCCCAAAACATGTCTGCAAGGCTCTAACATGCCTGAGGACCTCTATTGTGGCGGGGACTGAATTGTGGCGGAGACCGAAAGTCTGACAAAACAATGTATCTACAATATCCGTACAATACAATAGACAACAGTAGACAATGTCAGACATTGATACGCCACAAAAGATTCCCACAGGCCGATCAATTGCAAAACAATCCATTCATGTTAATCAAGCCATGTTTGGGATAATTTCGGGCATGTACATGCAAATGGAGCTTTGAAATAACTGCACTCAAACTGTGCCTTCCAGGCCGGCGTTTAAACCGTTTCAACTCAATCTGTGTGTGAAAATTGCACTAAAGTGGCTTGCAGTGTGCAGGTTTAAATAAATCAAGCTGAATAATTGTTCTTTCGCAATCAAAATTCCGTCACCTCAGGTTAAGTTGAACGATTTCTGTCACAATATATACTTAGCGACAAGAAATCTGAAATATTTTATATTCTGCTGCAAGGAAATTGCTACCCGTTAACTAAAGCTAAGTTTGTTATGTACGAAAACACGCATAAGCAGAGAATATGACAACCTCATAAGATCTCAGCTGTTTCCCTCCGAATTAGCGAACATCCTGATGCTACAGGAATATGATGGATGACCACCAATGCTAAAAACATCAAAACATCCGGAATGGCTCCTGACGCAACATACAAGAAGTCCTTATGAGTTAAAAATACTTTGACGATAAAGAAGAACAAAATTTCTACGCAGATTGATTAATTTAGGAAAACTCCGTAGCATTGAAACATCAAAAGGTGACATGGTTGTTGTTTCTTATTTGTAAAATGTTATATTTCAATATTATGAACATTATCTTGTTCAAAAGGATCCACTGTTATTTGTAAAACCAGCTGCCATGACTTTTACAGCATTTACTGTTTTTAAAAAATCACTACCATAAAAACAACGGTTTATTTTTTGTATTCCTATCGATTATTGTCATTTAAGAGACACAGCTGGTTTTAAAGTTGATTTAGCATTTCAATGAAAGATTATAAATTATATCCTATTATAATCCTTAGAACAAGATTGTAGTAGAACATTATATGACCTATACCTTTTACTTCGCGAGTAAATGCAATTCATTTGGAATTTCAAACTCCCACTCTCAAGAAATACAACTCTTGGTTTCAAAATTATAATCATCTTTTCATAAAGTGTATTCTGAAGCAGAAACCTAAGACCTGTTGTATGATTGCTTGGCGAAAGTGTGAGACTCAAAATCCAATTAATTAGTGCCCCTAGGTGGATGGTGTACCGCAAGGCCCAAGCCTGTTGCTCATTGCTAGCTGGTGGCAAATTCTTTACTTCAGGAGCTGTGTGAAGCAAGCTGATCAGTGGTATACACATGGACACCGACAGATGAGAGAGGCACATACAGTAAAACTCAAACATTTTACAACACTTCAACTATACATTTGTATTGATAGATCGATTGATTTTGGATCATAGACCGTGATTTACACTCACACACACCCCTAAAAGAGATAAATTTTATGACGTAATGAGTGGGGGTGATCCTGCGATGTCCAGCCTTTCCGAATCCTTTGTTGCTCTGTCTTATGCATGAACATTTGTGTTTACAAGCACTCAAATCAAGGCCGATCTTTCTTCAATATTCCATTTTCTCAAACTGGAGCTGGCATTTTATCATGATAGCAGTATGAATGTCCTGATGCCTGTTGTGACTCAATCACTCCTGAATCCATGTTTATGACTTCTGCTGTTATTCACGTAACGTATATGTACATTATATCACCTTAAAATGAGTGACTGTTGAATGAACACGTAACGACATAAAAATGAATAGCACTGAAAGGTAGCACTTCAGAGGTCATATGAAATAAGGTATAATGGTAGTACTGTAAGAGAGGCAGAGTAGCAATAGGCCAAAAAGGAATGCATCGCCAATGCTTTGTGAAGCAGCTCGCCCATTGAGATGGTCATGAATACCTTGCAGGACCTGTTGCCAAATCCCCATTCCTTTTATCTGTTTTTGTGTGGAACAATCTACCTCAATGAATAAGCCCCACTAGAAGACAGCAGGAGGCATACCAGCAGCGTTCTCTCTTTCAACCAATCCTGTAGCATAAGCTTATCCCCTACTTAATATATATTCTCTATACTTAGCAATGTCATCCTCATTAATGTTGCCAGTGACCTGACAATATGACCAAGGTCCAGTAAATGCCACCATCTAAGACATCTTTTTGGACATCCTGTTCAACACACAGATGGAGGGCGAGTGGGTGATAGGCACTGGTAGGGTTCTCCGTCCTATATTTTGTCATGGACAAAGCTCACCAGGGCAGGTAGGGACTGCAAGAATGATACTAAAGCAACATAATATAATATAGTGGGTTAGGTATAATAGGTTACTCCAAAGCACTTGGCTGGGGGCTGGCCATTTAGCTCAATTGGTAAGATATCCAACCTTTTGGCGAGAGTGTTATATGGCCCATCGGTCTTAGGCCGACTTAGAGGTATACATATATACATGTAGCTAGTTCGAATTTCCATTCCCAATATGGTTCAGCAACATAATTCTTTGAGCGAAGCAACCCAATCTTCTGAATACAAGGGAGGTTTTTCATTGAGGTATGGTCTTACCTCGGGGTCTTGGGGTAACTGTTTTGGACAATATAGTTTTGTATAAATAGTTGGATTTTGCAGGCAGGTTGCTCATACTGAGACTGTTGCATAGGAATATCGAGATTATAGACTCTGCCGTAAAACCATTCTCCATGTATCCAATGAAGACCATCCTCCGCACAATTATATCTGTCCAGTAAAGCACACTCTATATGCACCATAAGCAGCCAACCAACCCATCAAACGCATCTTAGTGGCACTTAATTATATGTCAATAAAGATGACGCAACTGCTGTTTATGTGACCACTCCATAATTCATCCCCATGCTTCATAAATTATGCACAAGAGACTAGACAGTCAGAGGGAGTGCTATAGTTTTCAGTTTCTGTGCCATAATCATCGATTCTGTCTTGCACAGTGGTGGATAAAGGGGGCTCGTCATTGAGTCGTCAACCATAAGGTTCCCCGGTCGATCGCAACTTAGAAACGATTCATTGGTAGACCTTCAAGACTTCAATAATTTCGCGCAAGCACCATTTCGAAAGTGAAATGCAGGACATTTCCTGGGGTATAGAAATTTTAATATTAAGATTGGATTTAATCGTGCCCGTTCCAAATAATTCTGCACACCACATTCATCATGCTGAACAACAACTGCACCAATCTCCATAGCGACAATCTCTGAACATTTCCGGAGCGGGTTTTAAACCCGCATTCCAGTGTGCAAAATTCAGCTCCAGTTGCAAGACACTCTTCGATAGAACTAAAGCCACCTGTTAACCGATTAAAGCTTTATTGAGTTTTATCATAACCATATGCGAAAACCGAAAAACAAGCCCTGAAAAACTGACTCCTGAACAGACTGCTCCGTGAAGTTTATGGATACGACACTGTTTAGTGTCTCTCATTCGTCAGCACTAAAATATTACAAATGCTTTTAATACTTGGCATTGCGCTTCTTTAATATATGGCATGCAATTTATTTTTACACCAATGATACACAACACAACAACACAAAGGAGTTTGAAAGGCCTGGACAGCCTCCAAGTCTGCATGAGGATCCAAAAAGAAAAGGAAAAATAGAGATAAAAAGTCATTACCTGGATTGCCATGTCTGTATTTTTATTTTTGTTTTTGTGACTTTTTTATGTCTCCTGCAGCTAATTAATGTCACTTTCACATCTGATGTACATGATTAAAATTTTACATCAATGTGGTGTAAAAAGTTTACCAAAAGAGACACGTTATCTTGTTTTCCAGCAATAATTAGTCTGCAAGCAAAAAGTATTTAGAAAAAAGTGTAAAGAAAAGACATTAGTAACTTTAGTTTGAAGTTTGAAGGCCTGTGTTTTCCTCAAGCCTAGCCAAGTGGCAGTATATAATGTGTTGCTGCAAACATCTAATCCTTGCCATGCCATCCTTTGGTTGTGGTCAACACATTTTAGATCCACTTGTATATGTTATGACTGCACCTCACCCATTGCCACGGTTCTTGCCTATCCTTCTAAGCCTTTAAAAATTTAGAAAAAGTTATTTAGGAAACTGTAACCATCATCAACTGATATTAGCAGTCTGATAAATGGCATTCTCAATGGACATAAATTACATCCTCAACCAAGCAGATATATGCCCTAAGGCTCAAGAAAAAGGCAAGTCATTTTGTCCTTAATCTGAACTAAATTTTTCAGGCATAGGAGTCAGGACAGGTATACAATATTGATCATCAAAGTGTATATTGTATAGGATTTAGATATTAGAAGTACTTAATTAAACACCTTATGGATACATCGTTTTCATTTCATTAACCAAATTCATCAGGCCAACATCTATACAAAAAAAGGCACAGCCAAAAACACCAAGCAGTAGACAAAAGGAAAGATAAATGGTGAGAGAACAAAGGGGCCATAGCTCACCAAGGCTTCCCCTGACTCTGTTGTCCATTGCCAGCACTCTAACAATTGCTGTGGACATAAGGTGACCTATCACCCCACAGTGCTATACTGATTGGTCTGCCAATTTGCAGGCAGCTACGACTACTAGGGGGTCCTGATTTACACACCTCCACAATGAAGTGACTAACCCCACACACCAGTGAGACACTGCTTTTACTGTGTGATATTGGGCTTGTTATGGAAGTGTTACAAGTAAATTTGCTGATGCATTGCACTTGCATTTTCTTGCATGGTATGAAGAAAAAGGCACTTTAAGAAATACACCAATTTCTGCTTGAGCTGGAACATGGGAAACAAAAGAATTTTAGTCCAAAACGTGATTTGTTCAGTGATCAAGCAAAGTGATAAGGCTGTACATCCTATATTTTTGGACCAATAAGGCTCCTAAAACAGAACAGGTGGGTACCACAGTAATGAGGTGAGGTGCACTCTTGGTACAGGACAAACCATCCGCCCAACGTGGGTTGGCCATTGCCCAAGCCTGAATCAAGTGTGTGTCTCATGCCGATATCACAAACACAGTCATGGAAATTGAGCTAAGATTCATACCCCTGTGCATCCAGAAGTTTTCCAATCAGAGAAGATTGCTCTAGAGGAAAACATACTTCACAGTGTCCACTAATTGTGTGTAAAATTACTCAAAGGCCTTCAGATGCCATTTGACTATTTGATACTACTTGATACATTGTATTTGATAACACATTTGTCAGAATTTACTATCGAAAAACATCACATTTTGAGATCATCACCCCACATCATAGAGTCCTTAACAAAGAAGCATTGCCACTGGCTGTCAGCCTTTGTAACAGTAAGTACACTATCCCTGTGGACTACACCAGAACAATTAGGCCTACTCAATTCAGTATTACACACACACCCATATGCATGTGGGTCACTGACCCTTGGGTAAGCAGATCCTGCAGCAGGTCGACCCAGGGCCAATGAAAGATAAAAAGTGGCAATATTAAGTTAGGGCACATCTATGCACAGCCATCAATCAAGTGTAGCCGCAAGGCGCAGGTCTTGTAATCTGGATATAATCATCCTATATGTAATTCATCATACAAATATGTCAGCTTCCATGTCAGGTTTCACCATCCCAAGCCTGCACCCACTCAAATCAGCCTGTTAAAAGGCACTAACACCTGATTTTGAACGACCGAGCTTCAAAACATTAGAATTACTTCAAATATGTACATGTATTTTCAGATGTCGTGATTCTTCTGATCTTGTGTCATCAGCGACTTCAACTAAAGTTTTATCCTGCCTTTTATCTTCGTTATCATATCTTCTGCTAAACTTCCTCTGCATGCATCAAGAGATAAACATGCTACCAGATATTATGACAGGCACTCCTTCAGAGCCTGAACTTCTGTAAAACATCAAGAAATATCATTTGTTTGTCGTCATAACATTCAAATCTGGAAACGTTCTAGACAGCGCCTATAACCCAACCAAATGTCACCCACATACCAATACCATTTATGTATACCTGTCATTTGAACCTTTTAATAAGAGAATAGTTTTGACACCTGTGGATACTATAACATACATCTATCTCTCAATTCTAATCTACACACATATATACTATATAGATGATTCTACAGCCATTGCAGAACTCACATAATATTATTATCAAAACAACAAGGCAGCTCTAACATATCAAATCTGATATGTTGATGTCCAAAGAAGGATTTTAACCTGACGCAGCAATTTCAAATTGTCAAACACATGTCTCAAATCATCATCCCAAGTCATACCATGACAAAATGGCCCATAACCTTTGCTAATTCGTGAATACTTAATTAACTGACCCAGTTTTGGCTCAGCCAATCAGGGAATGCTACATCACAGTTTGAAATTGTTGTTTCTGTTTCACACAGTTACAAATGGAGAAATTGTGTATTGTTGAAAGGTGCTATCACAGTTCCGAAAATTCCATTGAATTACGTATTTTCATAGTTCTGAAATGAAACTGTTTGAAAGTTTGCTTGTTTTACACTGTTTTTCTTAGTTGCCAGTAATCCTCTAAGTGTCCATAATCGGACTAAATCCGCCTGCAAAATGCTTATGACCTGAATAAGCAGCCAATCACAGAAGAGGTTGGAAATAGCAGAAAGCCCTGTCCATTTTAGCAGGGCTTGCGTGGGGAGGATGGTCTCAAATAAAAGCTCTCGTAAAATGACAGTCCATTGGTTTATCATAATTGGTTGCCAGATCCATTGGAAAATACAAAGCATAAACCACAGACATTCTTCCTTTACAGATCAGGACCAGCTCCAGACAAGTATGAAGGACACCACAAAGGTGACAAGTTGCAGCATAACACAAATGAGAAGGGGATTAGGAAGAATTAGCACCTGATGCTGTAACTCCAAAACAGAAACATCTCTATGAAAGAGCATATTTCATATTGTTGTGAATGTCATTTTGTTGTCGATTCCAGAGCTTTAACACCTGATGCTAAACTTCAAAATATCTGCCAGATGCTCCTTATAATCTATTGCTGTTTTGAGCTTCTATGTTAAACTTCAGCTGACAAAAACACCGCATCAAGTTGGGATGAGGTTTTGACGTTGACCGGTATAATGCCATGACACAATCTACTTTTAGCAGAAAGGAGGTCAAAAATGTAAAGGTGGCACTGGTATGTCAAAAGAGTTTTAGGCCTGTAAGATTCCCAGGGGAAAATGATTCATTGATACCACATCACTGCATGTTTGCTGTAGACTATAGCCCCTCCCAAGTCTGAACCAAATACAGGACATTAAACCAAAATAAATCAGTTGCAAAATGTCGTTCATCATTATCTTTAATGAGAATGGACACATTGATTGGGCAAAACCAATAATTACCCTGACATTATGTACAGGGGATATTTGAGAAGTAATTATCCTCATTAATGGCAAATGGTTGAGAAGCATTCAAATTGGCCAAAGCACAGATTTCAGGTTGACGAAATAGGTTTAATGGCCGGTTTCGAAACTCTGCATGGAACTTTGGACAGCGCTGGAACGCGGATCTCAATAAACCCCATTTCTCTTTCTATGTTGCACTAATTGGGATAAGCAAGGGTCAATGACTCTCTGCAATTGGGCAAAGGTTTCATGTCCAGGTTCAGGCCAAGTTTCAACAGTTTATTTATTCTGCGAAGTTGCAGAAGTTGGGCTCCCTATACTTCCAAAATTGCAGCTGATATAGTTTCAGCTTCAACGTGGAATCGTAAAACCAATGAAACCTATGGGATAAAGGTAAAATGCCATGTGAAAATTTGCAATGGGTTTAGAAATGACTGTGCCCTCCATGCTCTATACCTGCATCAGCATGGACTCAATAGTGGAATACTAAACTACTTTTGAGAATGTACTCAAGAGTCTTCTCCTTAAAACTAACTTCTGCCAACCAAGAGCAAGATCAGAAGTTCAGAAACCTGGAATCATGAAACCAAATAGCTATACAGTAACAGCGTTACCAACGAAGTTCTGTCACCAATTCCGGGTTTTACAGACCAGTTTGACACACCTTTAAGCTGGATAATTGGGGTAGTTAGACATCTAAAAGCTACTTTTGGTCAATGCTTTACCCACCAGAGGACGAACACTTTCTTAAGCTCTTACAACAAGAAGGGCTTATGTGACTGGTTGATGTCTAGGAGGGCCAAATTAGCCAGGATTGAACACAAGATAGAAGCATTTGCTGCTGATATATCAATTTCCCCAGAGGTGCTGGCATTGGCAGGCTATAGACCTTGTCCTATGGACCTCTCAGCTGCCATAAAGGTCCTTTTTGACAGAAGACCTTTCTCCAGACACAACACAGATGACCTTTCAAGGGCCCGCTAGGTCATCAATCTTGTGGAAGACTTTCCTGCACTGGCACGTGATGGAACAGAGGGCAATAACTAACTTATCACAAAAGGTCAATAACTGACTAACTTAGAACAATCAATAGCACCAATGACTTAGTGGCTCTTGGGCTAGAAGCAATCTGTCTGCCCACATGCAATCCAAACCTCAATCAGCAAATTTGGCCATAATTGTGTTACAGAATTCTGTAAGTATACACTCATCAATTAGTGATAATTAGTGACAGATCATTCAGGAAAATAATTGTACGTAAAAATAAGTGGGCCAGTCAATAGGTAATTGCTGTATCACGTAAGCTTCCCGGTATGAAAGATGTGAGCTAGAGGCTCAAGCCTGAATTGAACCCAGAACATACACTCTAAAAAATTCCAGACAAAATTGGTTTTTTAGATTCAAAATGGTTTTTTGAAAAACCTAATTTCAATGCAAAAAACCAACATGGATTTTTTTAAAAATCCATGTTGGTTTTGCATTGAAATTTGGTTTTTCAAAAAACCATTTTGAATCTAAAAAACCAATTTTGTCCCGGCATTTTTTAGAGTGTACAGGAAAACTTGTATCATTGAAATCTATACAACACTTTATGAGATAAACCAAACCACACTGAATTGGTTCTTGCACAATGTATATTATAACATATTTCCAAAGTTTCCAATAGTTATACGCCTAAATGGAGCTCTAAGCCTGGGGCTTTTATGATGCCATACATGCACTAAGTGATATTAATGAAAACAGCATAAAATGACATTGCCTAATGATTTGGGGGATTTGTGTATAGGCAGCATGAACACAACAGGTACTGTAGGGTGTGTCTGACATAAAATGAACAAGCAATCTATTTATATAATAATAATATACCTGGCATGGTGTCAAATTGTGTAGGATGTGCATTGTGTAATGTGCAACTCAGTAAAGTGGAAAGTCATTATATAATTCTATATTCATATAAAACCATTGTATGTGTGCCCCTTGTGAATAAACCCATTACAAAATGATGAGATACCAGTATAAGAGATATTTCAAAATTGCTGGTATATTGTGCAAAAGTACTTCAAGATATCCGAGCCAATTTCCAGGAGACAAAACAGGTTATTGGTGACAGTCTAATACAGTGTGCTGCAAACCAATGCGAGTTATTTGCTACACCCATGGAAATACAAGTGATCACCAAAGTATCAAAATGCTCCAAACTGGGACTGAAAAAAACTGATTCATGATACTTGATCTTGTTTCATTTTCATTGATATATTGGCAAAATAATAATAATAGTCATGTTTTGATTCCAAATACACAAAGCTATCTTCTCTATGTTCTGAAATGAATCAGAATGTTAATAAATGATTCTAATTTGAGGATTTTGAATATTATTCACTTTTTTCAAAGCACTGTTTTTTGCACATGTATACATTGTATCTATACATATAACTTCTGCAACTGCGGCCCAACATTTTACAGTGTATGGCTGTGTGCAATGATGATAATTACCCAAATGACGTCATGAATTATTGAGCAATGCATCCATGCAAAGGATTTAAGGGGCATAATTTCCCAGCTTTTCCTTAACAGCATAGTTAGCTACATGTCAGTTCTACACTAAATAACAACATGGCATTAGCTTGGAATTTAAGGAGCTTAAGAGCTTCTACTTTCCAATTAGCTTTATCAGAACAGAATGCACTTCCGGTGACATTAAAAAAGGTTCTACCCCTATGTCACTGGCAGCAGATTCAGATCTTTGTTAAGCTTCAGTTTTGAACATTTCGTCAGCCAATATCAAAAATGGCACAATTGGAGATGGAGACCCTTGTTTCGTCTCCAAATCTGCATCTGCCTGTATATTCACCACTTTATTGAAGGACCCACATATATTAGGCTACCACATAAGATGAATTGATAAAATTCCATATCAAGAAATTTATAAGTGATAAGATTGGCGTGTACTGTCACGATACCCAATAATTTGATTTCCCTTTCTTCTGATTTTTTTCCGTATCTTGTTCTTCACACTCAACAGCTTAAAAGTAGACAACTGAATATAATTTGCCCAGTTCTGTCGAAATAAGAATTTTTCTATAAACATAGTGACACAGAAATGTGTGTTTTCCAACAGAAACATAATCGTCTTGTCTGCGAGCCATTTCAACTTCATCTCAAATGAGTCTTGCCCTCTCAGAAACTATTTCTGCAATATTATATATCAAAATAGCATAATATAAAAGATATATTGAATATTCATGGACATCAATCCAATACAAATCTGGGAAGGGCAATCAGCCTGCAGGTATATGCACCTAGTCAAATTGATTGCCTGACATGACAGAAATTCCCGAAGAGACACAGTCTGGTAGGTATAAAGTTTTATATCTAACAAGCAGGTAGTAGAACTTTATATATTGAAATATCTTATGAGTTGAGTGTCGACCTCCATGTGCAACCTCCCTGTTATATACGCAGCTTATTTATTGCCACCAATTGATATTTTGTACAAGAAATTAAAATACTATGGTACATGAAAATTATTGTTTGATTTCCAATAGTCTAAGATGGATGGATGATTGGGGCTTTACGTCCTGTATTTATGCACTTGGTACTAATTTTAGGACACGGCAATGAGGTGAAGGGTGATTGAAACAGCCGTCAAACATAGGCCCAGGTGACCCGGCAAGAGCTGGATTTGAACCCTGGACCCATCGATTGGCAGTCCAGCAAGCTACCACAAGACCAACCCTCCCCTCGACCTATATTCTAAGAATAGATTTGTTAAAAACTTTACAAAAATTGCATCAAACATTAGATGCAGTTTGCCAAAAACAACTGCCTGAATTTTGCAAATTTGTACATGGTTGTCTGAAAAACCAAACAATGAATTGTGTTAATGACATTCAAACAATCACTATCTATGAAAACAAACGAACAATGATAATGTCATTACAATCAATGTTAATGCCACCATTTAACTTTTGAGATTGGGAATCTCCCCCATCCCACTTTTGCTCAGTTAAAGGTCCTTATAATGATGAAGTCGGGATTAACACAAGCATCTAAATTGGGCAGAACAATCGCCAGTCACAAGACTCTTTTTATGATGACGCACTTCTATTACGCAACAGGTGGGCCGCGAAGCTGCAGAAAAAGGATGGGCCAAAAAAGCCACACTCGAGATTGGGCAGTTAATCTTACATACTAGCGGGGAGGGAATTCGTCAAAATCTCCAAGAATTGTGCACTTGGTGACAAGTTTTTGCAATTTGGCATGGGTGTTTATATGACCAAAGGGGTTTCAAAAACCACCGCACACAAAGTGAGACTGCCCCCTGGTGGCTAGTATGCACAAAATCCAATATGGCCGCCGCAAAACACAAAAACTAGCATATCTCGGTCACTATTTGTGCTATATTGATGTGTAATACATCATTTTCCATTATTTTGATTATGAAAAAAATGTTCTTGCTGTTATTTTGTAGCTTAAATGTGAATTTCAATGCCAAAGTCAATGTTCAATGCAGCAGCAAGATGTGAAAAAGACGTCACTTGGTATTTTGTCTCTTTTGGGATTTTCACTTGTGCCTGACTCGAATGAATGTGGATAACAGTACAATGTCATGACTAATTATTGCCATGGAAAGTTATGGGGATGAATAGGTGCTATAATTGTGTTACTTATGCAAGAATGGATACTGTTCGGTGTGGTGGGCAAGGGGTACAAACGTTATATGTATGCATGTTTTAATGCATATTTAATAACCTACTATCTACATCAGAGGCTTAAAAATTGCTGATGTGCCCTTATTCAAAAAATATGTTGCCATGTAACTGACATGCACCAATTCATTCATTACACTCAGCTCTTTTTACTCTGCTTAATGTTTTAAAACAGAGATCTTGAAACGTCTTCAGTGTGATCTTTAAAAGGGCGAAAAAATGATATCAAATGTGATATTATTACTCATTAGAACTTCTGATCAATCACATCTCTTCTCTGACTCACTGACATGAAGATGACACGATCAAACTTCAGCAAAAAATGTCTGTTGTATCTTATGTTGTGAGCATGTGGGTTGATATGGTTAAGTGAGGCAGTAGGGGAGAGCAGGGCACAGTGAGACGGCGGGCACAGTGAGACAAAGCCCGTAGCGTCTAGCTGGTACTGTTTACAGATCAACCCTCTTTTGTATAGTACAAAGAGTAAGTAAGTGAGAGTCTGACCTATATCCGGAATGCCTAAACAGCATATTGCGAGTGGAATTTCAATATTTAGGTTTTTAGCCGATAAAAGTAAATAATTTTGCTAAACGAGTTTTTGTTATAATTCCCAAGAAAAATGGTATAACGCAAATCAATTGCCAGGAATTCAAACCTTGATTATTTGCCTTAGTTTAGTGAGATAATGAACCACAATACAGGCATCTGGTCCGCAGGATTCAAAAATTTTATAAAGAGAGCTGCGTGGGGCACTGTGAGACAGTTGGAGGCGGGGCACAGTGAGACATGGTAAAATACACTCGAAACGACCTGAATGCAAGGCATAGCTTACAATTCACTATTAAAAACAAAATGCCTGCAATAAAATTCTGATTTTAGTGAGTCATATTCAAAGAGAAGCATCAGAATGAATTTTGATTAGTATGTAACAGATGCGGCAGGTTAAATGAGTCATGCATGTGTCCTGTGCGATGAAGTTTCGAAACATGCTCAAAAACGGAACTAAAAAATCACCTAGCCAGCTGCTATGATAAGAGTACAGTAGTTTCTGTAGCAACAATTGATGGAACAATTTTGCAGGTCCCGAGGATCGGGGGTTATGGCAGCAGATGCCCTGTCTCACTGTGCCCTGCCTGCTGTCTCACTGTGCCCCGCCCACGGGGCACAGTGAGACACTTAACGAGCATGGACGAAACTCAAATTTTCTCCAAACCTGTAAAAGGTAGGAACCTGAAACTACTTGACAATATACCCAACGTCATTACCTATAATGTAGACCTGATCTCATTTAACTCGTTACTGCCAACATTTTGGAACACCTGAAAATAAAAAAAGTGTCTCACTGTGCCCCGCTCTCCCCTATGTACTGCAAACCCTTGTGGAAACATTCCTACATAGTAAACATTCCACTAGAGTCCTTGCTCTTAATTAACCAAGCGGTGTACCTGGTGGTGGCTGTCACATGTTCTGGCTTGTTTTCGCATAATCAGTCAGAAAGCTTTATCCACTGCAGTGCAGAAGCAATCTCAGCTCGTTGTGAAGAATTCCATCAGTTTGTAAAGCTAGGTGAGTTCTAGTCATAGAATTAAGCAGCTCATGGTGTTCACAGAGGAAGCAATAATGTGACATTTCAGTACAACATTAGGGAGACAAAAGTCAAGAGGTTTGAAAATGGGCTTCCCTAATAATATTGAGATTGGCATCTCAAGACCACAGACCTTGGTGAGCTGTTGGTTTGCTCTGGTTTTAAGTACATGATTGTTACATACGAAAGTTTGGCGTGTATACTTTGTCCTTTGTGTGGTTTTTGAAGAAACTACACAAGGAGGACAAGGTATGCACACCAACTGACACTTACTTAGCTCGATATCCCTAGAACATATGAACATCTTGTCCATGTCTGATTTTACTTAAGTCAAGTGAGAAGAGCAATTTGCACTCCCTCGCCAACCAATCTCTTACTGGTCTTTGGTGTGATATCACCTTCTCATCAACAGTGGTCAACAATCAATCAGCTGGTCTTTTCTAGAATCTTGCAGTGATCTCTTTCCATGACTTATGTTTTGAGACACAAACTATGCAATTTGGATGCCTCTCCATCTGTGCGAAACATTCCAAATTCTAAACATCTACCCCTCCGTCTAACAGGCCTTCATAAAAGATTTGATTATTGTCTAGCACAGTGAAAGGAAGTTCTCTCTGAGACTCTCTTTATTGAATTTGTTGTGTACAACTTAAATTATTATTGTAAAATCATTTTCCATTTATTTTATATTTAATATTGTGTAATGCTATACCTCTTGACATGAGTGTATGAAATAAAATATAATAATAATTGCCATTATCTAAAGTGATGAAGATTGTGTCAAGTTTTAGAAAGAGGATGGAGAGCCAAAGGATCTCTATGTGAGACAAAAAAAGAAGGAATTTGGACAAGTTGCTGATTAATTATTTCTTCAGGCATGCACGACCCCATCTCAATCAATGTAAGATAAATGTAGCTCTGGGCCTTAATATTCAGAACACCAAATAGCAAAGCCTAAGCAGATGCATTGTTATTCACTTGGACACCTACAAAAACCAACGTCTCAAGTTCCAGACATTAGCTGGGGAGGATAAGTTCAGAAAGTCGAAGTCTTGCCAGATGTTCCTCAGTTCAAAAGAACTTACTCACGGCTGAAGTTCTTGAAAGACTACCACAAGGCAAAAGGAAGGCTTCATGCAGTTTATGGGCACAGAGCAACACAATAACCAGATTTGCATCTGTTCTCAAAAATAGAGGTCAAGTTTGTCCTGTTCTAAGCACCCAGGCTTAGTGTCTTACATTTGTATCACCTATTAGCAGGAAGAGGCTGACACTCCTTTTATTACACTTGCATCATATTTCTCAACAAGGCTATTATTGTCTAAGCCTTCTTCAGCACTTTACTGGTTCTGCCAATGGGTTTAGCCATGACCAAGCCTTTAGATATTTAAGTCTGAGACCTCAGTAAGTCGCAGTGCTCTGATAATTATAATGTTTGGACTTCATGGCGTATTTGGACATGTATTCCTGAAGTCAATCTGTCACTTCTGTCACTAATCCTTAAATCAGCATGACTCAAACTTGATTCTCATCACATACAATGAAGACCTGGTACATGCATGGTGGAGTTGTAGTTATAAACAGCTAAGGGAGACAGAATCTCCCTGAATGATACAGGAAGGCAGGCTTTTAAATAAGCTGTCACTTTTTGTAACATACAAAAGTGGCCACTATGTTGTGCAGTATTCATCTGACAACTGTCACTCAGCAACATTTCACTCCTGTTGCTTGGGCTGGACATTCTGTCAGATCAGAATATTGGGTCCCACACTGGATTGACCTATCAGATGTGGTACAAGCAAGTTCTTTGTCACTGCATGATGGTTTTACGATAGTATGTTGGCTGTCTTGCACCTCCCGGCGTCAATGCACTGGAGGAGGTCTGAAGTCAGAAAACCTCAACAAATCTACTTTTTTGACATTATCTTGTTTTTGCCTTCCATCATAACAAAAAGAAATGTAAGTAGCTGTGCAGCAATTATGATTTTGTGCTAAGCCCTTGATAACAAGTTACCAACCATCAGCTCTAAGCAACTGGAGGCATCATTCTAGTTCTGACAGTTCAGACATGGGCCTGAGATGAATGTTCACTTCAGATGTGAAACATTCAGTGAGGTATAATAGTTGCCATGTCAATAAGTTCAATAATGGCTTATTTATTTCAGGAGAGTCAATGTCTTTTGGGAATAACATTTCAATTTTAAAACATTGTTGCACAGTATGCAATGATCTTCTAAATGACAGTCGTAGCAGTGAGTGAGTGAGTTTGCGTTTTACGCCCCACCAGCAGAGTCGTAGCAGTTTGCCTGATTGTTGAGTTCTTGAAAAGATAAGACACCATTTAAACAAGGCAGGTTATAGTTTGGACTTTGCTTTCAGCTCTGAGGAAATAATCTCCAAACTTGATTGAAATTCAAATACCTCACAAAAAATATGTTTAAGCCTTGAAGGGCAAAAAACACAAAAATCTGTCAAAAAATCACCTGGAGCTGTACCACAGACCCATTAAATCACAATTTACAACCAAACCAACCCCAGAAACAGATTTGGCATTATCATAAACATTGAAAATAAGGTATTGCACTTGAATTTATAACAAATAGTGACCAAGATATGGCATTTTTTGTTTTTCATGGTGGCCATATTGAATTTTGTGCATACCGGCCACCAGGGGGGACTCCCACTTTGTGTGCGGTGGTTTTTGAAATCCCCTTAGCCATATCAAACACCGTGCCAAATTGCAAAAACTTGTCACCAAGTGCACAATTCTTACGGATTCCCTCCCCGCTATACGTCTTGAGAGCCAGACATCCAAGGTTCACGGCTACTTTACGACATACACTGTGAAATAAGGGATGCACTTCCACATTCCATATGTATCATCACCTACAGGTTATAATTTGACCAATAAGGTTTGTATTTTTGAAAAGGTGCCTATTAGAGCTTTTTTTCCTAGAGACAATGAGCTGTAATCACTTGAAGTCATTGAGATTATGGAGATTTACAATCACTGCCTTAAGGCATTAACAGTTGTAAATCTCCATAATCTCAAAAATGACTTAAGTCGCCTGAATTGGATGGTCACAGTTTTAAGTTGTTGGTTTCTGTTTGAGACAGTTACATTTGGAAAATTGTGTATTGTTGAAAAGTGTTATCACAGTTAGCACAATTCCATTCTCATATGAATTTTAACAGTTGTAATATGTAACTGTTCGAATGTTTACTTGTTTAACACTTTTTTTTAGTGGCCAGTAATCCTCTAAGTGTCCATAATCGAAATTTCAAGTGATTACAGCTCATAATCGCCAGGAAAAAAGCTCTACTGCCACAACATGATTTTCATATTTTCATAGAAACATTGTGTCTTCACTAGACCTATACCAAGGGTCTGTAGCTTTTTTGTTACGTCCATAAGTCGGGGGGGATACTAATATTTGGAAGTTATACATGAATACAACCGTGATATTCTGATAAAAAAGCTTAAATTTTACTGTTTTTGTTTAAATGGTCACAATCCTATTATCTTGACAAGGACAGTGCTATTGTATTCCAAGATGTAAATTCTGCGAGGCCATGTGATCTTGTGTCTGAAAAACTTGTTAGAGTAACACCAACTCCATCTACCTGTCGTCCTAAATCTCACACCAGATCTTTGACAGTGACACCAAAGCAAGCTGAACCAAGCTAAAGCGAGGTAGCATTGCTGGAGAAGGCCGTAAAACGTCAATGACGTCATCACACTTGGAGGCAACGACAATGTCCGCTACTCAGCATCCTGGGCTGAGGGCGCTGGCAAAAATCGATGGGACAATTGCTGAGGATCTGAGAAGCTGTTTGTGACAGGCCCACATCATAGTTAGCATGTGCTTGATGCGATCGAAAAACCTAATTAGCACGATTGTGCGGCCATAAGCCAGCCATAAAACAGATTGCCTCGAATAGAGGCCTGCCTGCTTCAAAAATAAGGTAGTCCTACGTCTTGAAAAAGGAGCCCACCTGAGTTGCAAGCCATAACACCGGCCATTAAACTGATTGCCTCGAATAAAGGCCTGCCTGCTTCAAAAATAAGGTGCGTCTTGAAAAGAGCCCACCTCAGTTGCAAACATCTTTCAATGACGAAAACAAACAGCCTATAAAGATAAGCATGCATAAAACATGATACTCTTACATATGCCTATGTCTTAGACATACAGTCGTTTCTGCTGCTCTATAACATCAGACCTTAACCTTGAAGCCTCCACACTCAAGCAGATATTTTACTTGTAAATGCAACAATCATTGTTAATGCATGCACAAGTACAATTTGCAATGTACAACTCTTTCATCAACATCTGTTTACTTGAATTATTCAAGAACAGGAATTGCGGCCCATGTAGGTTATAATGAAGTGCACAAACTCACGCAGACCTGTTGCTTTCACGTGGTAATATCACCATTTCAGACCACATGCATGAAACAACAGCGGATATTTCAGACTGTTAGAAGGTTCTTTGAGTTTAGGAAGTTGGTGGTATTTTGCAAAATGAAGTGTTAGTGCAGGCCTGCAGGGGTACACTGATGTACACCTTCACTGGAAACTTCACCTCCAGGGTCGAAGCTAAACATCCAGTAAAAGGCGAAGCCCTGGCATGTGTACCATCCAATTACGCGGTTTCAGAAAAGTTAC
Source organism: Platynereis dumerilii (assembly GCA_026936325.1). NCBI lineage: Eukaryota > Metazoa > Annelida > Polychaeta > Phyllodocida > Nereididae > Platynereis > Platynereis dumerilii. The sequence goes on along the minus strand of JAPTHN010000001.1, from coordinate 31,168,869 downwards.
ACTTCAATTTACAGTCTGTCACTTTGATATAGAAGAAATGAGGACCAGTTCACTGTGAAAAATGCACTTCGTGATTCATGATAGCCGATGAAGTGTCATCTACTCCACTTTCAACATGGGAAAGATGAAGGCTGTTTGATTAGTCATGATCAAGAGAAGGGCATTCGACTTGTCATAACTGATTTTAGAGTGAAAATCAGAAGCAATAATCCTTTTGTTTGGCTGTCACCAACAAGCGAGATTAGTCTCCTTAAATCAAATTTACATTGAAAGTATTTGGTACGGTCATGACAAATCATCAGCATGATGACGCACAGAGTGCCATTTTCACAGTGCAATAGTCGACTCTTTTTCTATATGAAAGTGACAGACAGTAAGTAGAACAGTACTTTAATGGCCTCTGCATCTTGTGATTTGTGTTTCATTGCCTTCACAAATCTTGTTCAGTATGTCAACAGCTGCGTAGACTATTTTTGCATCAACAGCCATATTTTTACCAAGCGCAAGGGATATTTAATACCGAAAGACCTTGAATTTCTCCAATATATAAATGGAGAGTATAAGGTCTTTCTGTTAAAAAATATATATTGCAAGAAAATGTGCATTTACCATACCCTACATTTCATGACAGCTTGGATCCATGTTAAATTTGTTCATACATAATTATATCATAGATCATATCATTATAACTGATACGGTAGAAGTCATGCAGCCAAGATCATGAGATCTAACAACAATATTGCGTGACATATTTAATGACATTTCCACAAAATCGTGAGTGACGTCTGCCAAGGGCCTGTCAAATAATATATTTACCTTGTGAATGTAATAGAACATATGACATATATTGCACTAAGGGTGGATGCCACCAGGTGGGTGGTGTTTTACATCCTGTGTTTTTTTTCATAAGTAGGGCTTTGCAGTATCTGGTAGTGGTGAGGTGGTACTGAGGAAAACTTAAGACATTTAGCATCTTTATGTCTTAGGAGCGATTTTAAATTACAGTTAGGCCTAATACATTTCTTTGCACCCAGCTTTATATCCAGTGATAGCATACTTTGGAAAGGGGATGGGTTTTGTGCAAGGTCATGCAAACTCATGCTGATGTAAAGTTATAAGCTGCATTCATTTCAATCTGTTATTGCTGTTAAAGAATTATGAGTACTTACATTCAGCTGTTTGTGGTCACCAATGACATCACAACAGGCCCTGTCCATCACATTGAAATGAACTGTCAATATGTCATTGGGCAACTTGTGACCTCAGTGATGAGTGGTGCGATTCGTTCAGTGACCTGTCCTGATAGCATTTAAAGTATAGGATATGATCTCACTGCTTAGAAGTCATACAAAATAACATGGCAAGAATTATAGGGATGTGACTTCACTTGGAAATTTCCAATGAATTTCTGTAAGTACTTGTAATGTGTCGACTGTAATTTAAATTTTAATAACTTCCCCTCCCTTTTAAAAACATTAACTTCCACCTAGAATATAGCTTTGCCATCCTTGTGCCATTTGGCAATTCTCATCTTGAGTATATAAGGCTAAAGACTGCTTGTGGAGGAAGATCTATTACTGGCTGTGTATGCTCATTAGGCCTTTTGAAATTCAATTAGCAATGCTATATTTTGTATGCACATAATGAATAGGCTACTTGTAAATATTCAATTTCATGCATGACATGCATTCTATTGTCTCTCAAGGGGGAAAGCCATTTGTGAAGATAATTCATCTTCTAGTTTTAGTTCTGACTTCAAGTCACATAGACTCTGACTCAGAAACCTTATATTCTCTTGTAGATTCTTACTTTAACATAATGATGATATTACTTATTGCATATTGGTCCCTGTGTTATAGGATACCTTAATATCAGACCAATGTGATATAATACGTCACCATCTTCCTTCAACACTAAGTCATGCATTTGCACTCAGAGGAGGGACCGCACCCCCTAGAAAGACCGCTTCATGACTGCAGAGGCATCGGTCTTATGAAGCACCAATAACTGTACATTATAACGAAATGCTCAGATGATGAAGTTGTGAGTCGCCAGTCACCTATTTACCTATTTGTTATTACTTCACATCAAGGACATGCATTAGGTAAAGCCTTTTCCAATAATATTTTCACAAAAGCAAAAACTAACAATGCAGGTATTTCCTGACATTTGAGTCATGGTCATGCAAAATTGGGTGTAATACCCATAGAAATACATAGAAGGGACATGAGGCTCTGGCAGATGAAGCAACCAAATCCACCATCTTGGAACTGCCCTGAATACTGGCACAATGGATCGTGACGTCACCAATAACTGTGATGTCACTTATAACAATGGCATGACGTCACATCATAATTAGTCTATTGTGACGTCATGTCTCAGGGCAGTTCCAATATGGCAGATTTGGTGACCTCATCTTGAGGTGGCATCATACAGCCTCATGTCCTTTCTATGTATTTCTATGGTAATACCACAACAAAAACTATCATGTCAGAAAACAGAGCAATCCTTGGCTTTGACATCAATGTTAACTCAAAACAGGAAAACACTATGTATTGTATTTACTGGAATTCACAACTGGATATGGAGATCTCAATTTGATTGGATCACCAAAGCAAACCTTAGATAGATTACTATATATCCATTGCCTGACATGTAGGAATTTGTTGTGTTGTACTACCAGAATAAAATCTATAAATTGCATGACATATAATGACACTTGTTGCAAAATAAAATAAGCATATATAAAGTATAATATAGGACACAATTAACAAAAAGTCAAAATAAGAGTTAAAAAGTGCCATTAAATCATCTAATAATACATGTTGAAAGAAATGAAATCCAGAAGGTGTGCAAACCTTTGGACATATCCAAAAACCAAACTGTTGAGATGACATTTTCATCAAAACGAAATTATGGTAAACTAATATTAGCACAAAGTCTAACAAAGGCTAATTATACATGAAGCAAACAGAGATTACTGTATAACCATATTGATCAGGCAAATATTTCTATGAATTTTGATTGATTTAAAGAGTCAAATGAACAAGAATATCAGATTTGTGAGAGCAAGCAGAGCCTGAATTCCAGTAAATAACCCTTAACATTGCCACTGTTCTTTCCATGTTCTTCTCAAGTGGCAGTTCAAAGTGGGGCATTACTTGGAATACAGATTTAAACTGAATAGTAAATAAAAGAGATCAAATCAAAGGAGACAAGGGACCATTAATCTGCGAGAGATCTGAGATAAAAATCCAGGAGTGGAAGATAGAAACTCTGGTGCAATTGGGAAGAGAGGCTCGAAACCGAAATGGAGCTGCATGTATTTGGAGACTGGCATGCTTGACATCCTGAATTTTTACATTGATGGTGGTTAATAGGACAAACAAGGACATTACTAATATGTAAAGCACTGGGTGTACAGGACGAACAATGAACACAGGGCAACATGAATTACATGGGTTATGAAACCCAGGTCTCACGGGAAGCTGATTCTAGAAAAATGGCAATAATTATTCATTCATTCAAGCTCAAATGGAAATTAGGGCTCATAAAGTATTTCATGTAACATTTGAAAAAATATATGTGAAAATAGATATGTGGAAATTGGGAGCTGGGAGTAGGGCAAGAATATTTCAAAAGGGAAGTGGGAAAGTGAACAGAAATACCATAAAGCAGGCAGTTGGAATCTGAAACTAGAATTTACAGGAAGTTAAATATAAATGACAATAGAAGTTGATAAGGGAAGCTAGAAGTAAAGACACTTTGCCACTGCCGGTTAAGGGCTTACTGTTTGAAGTTTCAAGATGGAAGCCAATTGGAAGCGGATATCGAAATTATTGGCAACTGGAAGCTGGAAGCTGGAACCTGAATATGGGAGCTGTAACTGGAAGGTTTGTGTAGGAAACTGCAATGTACAAGCTGGAAGGTGCGTCTGGAAGCTCAGCCTGCAGGTATTAATCACATTTCATGTGGGCTTCCTGTTACAGTACAGAACACAAGGAAATGTGGCAAATACAGCCTTTAAAAGAGACCATCACTCAAGCAAGAATCACTTGCACATGAATTATGGAAGGGATTGGAGAATGTTTTGGCATTTTCACATTACAGAAGGTTTCATAGAATCTTTTATGATATGATTTACAGAAAGTCTCATTGACTGATCTTTGTACTGAGTCAATCTTCCATTGAAAGGCTGGAATATTTCTTCTTTCATTTCTGCTTATCCATGCTTATTCAGGATTCTATAGGACATCTTGAAACCAACAACGGCCAGACAGGGCAGGCCAATGCTAAATTATATTGTAATTTCACGAACTGTGCATATGTTATACCTGTTATACCATGACAGAATAACTCATAATAGTACAAACTGTTCGACCGTTTGTAAGAAAATATCTATGCATCATTCAGGAAAAGAAGAAAAATGGCTGCATTCAAAACATGATTGTTCAATTGCAGAATAGAATTCAATATTCTACACAATGTCAGCCTTCCTTAAAATGTCAGCGACCAAATCACAGCGAGTTGCAGTAATTTTCACAGCGAAACATTTTCTGTTGAATGCGTGATGGCAAGAAAGAAATTTCTCCTCACTGGCGATATGAAAGAGCGCAGCAGCTGCTTGCCAATTCTGCACTTGTTAGGAACGAAAGAGGACCTAACAGACATTGGCACACCATGTGACCTGAGTCATGTGATCATGTCACATGGTCATGTCATCATTGCCCTCAATTACTGGGAAAATACTGCAGTCCGCGGGTCGTGTGTAAAATGCGGAGCGCCAGTATAATAACTGAACGCAACACAAATGCCGTCTTCTATGACTTGCAATGTGATAGGCTCTATTGCTTAAAAATATCACCACTTGCAGCCACTACGGTGGCCAGTATGGTAACTACACATAAAAGAAGAGGACATTTGCCGTATAAAGGCAAAAATTAACAATGAGAGGTGATGGTCTATGTCTCAAATTTTTGCACCGCAGAGACCATATTGAAAACAACTGAGCGACACTGACGATTGGAAAGCTGCGGAACGCTGGAATCAAACCTGCAACTAAAGATTTACAGCAAAAAAGCTTCACCACAAAGCTGGAGAATTTGTTTAAAGACCTCCTTATATGCATTGGGTCACAGCCCTGGCTCAATTGTTTCTTGGACCCAGGTTTGGTTTTCGAACCAGCACGCAAATACATTTCCAACAGATGTTTGATCCGGCGGAACAAGTGCTTCTTTCCTTGTTGCCATGGTTCGTGTCTATCGAATTACAATATGTAAAATACAAAATACCAGAACGTAAAGCCCTCTCACTCAACCATCCTGTCCATCACACATTTTCTGTCGTTGGTAGCAGTTTCAGTCCAGAATGTTATTTTCTGCAGAAGGCAGTTGCATCGCAAGTCAGTTGTACAAGGATTTTCTGTAATAGCTGAAAGCGCCATCCCTAACTCAGAAGCAGCTGTGGCATGCGGGGTGCATTGTTCCTGCACTGCAACTGTTGAAAGGTCCATTGCAAAAACGGATAACTCACTAAGCTTTGCACAAAGAGATAAATAGTAGAGGTTGAATAGAGGATGAACGGAATAAAAACCTTTTGCAAAAAGCTGTTTGTAGTTTGAGCGACCTTTGCGACGACAGTAATTAGCATTTCGCGAGACGGCCCATCCATTTTTCTGCTAGGTTTTGCCAAAGCATTTAGCCCATTAAAAAAGTCCACTTTGAATTGAGTTTTCCCCAAAAGGGACGAACAGAAACCTCCTAACATAAGGCGCTGCTTCATAACATTCAGTCGCTAAATGTCACGGGGTAAAAATGTTCAACTACAAAGTGCTTTTGTTCAATGATATCAAAGTTACAAAAGCTAGGGAGTTGTTTTTTCAACAAACATGCTGTGCACAGTCTTCGAATCACCTTGCAAACTACCCACATGACACATTTCATGACGTTCAACATTTTGATATCAATACATATAGTAATAAGACCTTGTCAGTTTTGCATGTCATAAAAACCAAGATGAAATCATACTTTGGTATAATCATGTGACGGAGAGATTCTTTGACAGAAAACCACATTTCACTACAGAAAACACTAATTAAAATTCAACAACGAATGAAAATGGCTCTCCTACTACAGTGGTGCTTGTTTGGATAAATTCCAATCTTCTAAAACAATGAAAATTAATTATAACAAAACCTTGCCTTTTGCAACAATTTCTATAAGCTACTGCAACTGGCACAAAGTCTTCTGATATTCAAAGTGTCATATTTCTGTATAATCTATCTAGTATCTATACTATCTATTTATCCCATATATCAATCAGTCTATCTTACAGTTTTTTCTTTCTGTCAGTCCTTCTGTCTGTCTGTCTACCTCGGGCCTATCTGCCTTATCTATTTACATCACTGCACCTATTCAACAATCTATCTCTATCTATCCATCGACCCATTTATCAACCTATCTAGCTGACCATCAAAAAATATCTAAGAAAATCCATTTGAAAATGGTAACAGGTGCGGCTGTATATATGAACTATAATCATGCCCACTCCTCTTCGTGTCCAAGCTGTGGTGAGTCATGCCAAGTAGGGTGAGTTTGAGAGATAGGAAAGATAACATTTTGACCATAATAACAGTCATAATGCACTTTTAAGTGTGTTCCTGTCATCATTTACATTAGTAGCAGATACTTCAAAAACAATATAATTATTACATATATATCGAACATATTTATATAAGCTTAGGTTCATGATCATAATGCAACATTTCAAAGCCAACATCTCAAACAGTGATCTTAGACGATGAACTCAGTGCACTGCCAATTTCAACTGTTCCAGATGTCTAAAGAATATAGATGTTTGTCAGAAGTCATTTGCAAGAACGTAGAAGACTTTCTTTATGGCCTTTCTTTTGGTCTCTGCAAGCCCCTGGACTGAAACACCTATGCAAGACAAGCTTGTTCCTCTGAAGCGCCTAACTTATGAGCATCATCCACGTAAACAGGCCTTTGTCTGCTCCCTTTTTCCTTTCCTTTCTTTTGTTTGGTTGTTTTTCTTCTTCTTCGTCTCCCAATAAATTACAGCAGCCAACTGACTATCACATACTGGTTATGCTTCTGACCTAAGCAGTAAAATGGCAAAGAAATTGATTCTATTCAAAAGCTCAACCATGTATTCAAAATGGCATGCGTTCATTCAATTTGTGACAGATCATTAAATTCAATCAAAATTATCAAAACACACATTAAAAATTTTGGCTTATATTACAGAACATGCATGTATACATGTGTCAACAAGAAGGCTCACGCCAAATAGATCGCCTAAAAATACACTGATTCAATAACAAATCTGCACATTAATTCTGACTAGTTCAACCAAACATCACATTTGGGCAGAAAATTAAGTGGAACTGTATGGGATAGTGAAGGCTAACGACAAACTGGTTATATAGCATAGCTCTGATTCAATTTACAACACTGCTTTCAATTCCCTTTTGAGCTTATATAGCAGTTTTTGCACTCTAAAAAATGTCGGGACAAAATTGGTTTTTTAGATTCAAAATGGTTTTTTGAAAAACCAAATTTCAATGCAAAACCAAAATGGATTTTTGAAAAAATCCATTTTGGTTTTTTGCATTGAAATTTGGTTTTTCAAAAAACCATTTTGAATCTAAAAAAACCAATTTTGTCCCCACATTTCTTAGAGTGCACACAGAGCAAGAGTGTGACAAACTGTATGGTCGACCAGTGAAAGGGGAGTGCTGGAAGTGGGCAGCGTTTTGAGCATTGCTAGCAATTAGCATTGGTAGCATATGCACAGTCAGGGCAGTGGATTTGCTGCCAAGCCATGTGTCATAATGTCAGCATAGCTAGAAAGGTCACCCCACAGCTCAAACTGGACAAACATACTCAAAAGCATTTTCACCCCCAACATTCCCAGCCAAGATTCACCATAAGTGTGCAGACTACAGTACAACATTTTGTGTTTGCATCACAATAGTTGTACTTGAAAAAAGTTTAGTCAAGAATGTAATATAAACCCATTTGCATTGCCCCCAATGTATATTTATTCAAAAATGTTTCCCTCTCGAACATACCGCCAACATCAAAATTTAATGTCATTCTGTCATGTGGCTAATAGACGAAACGCTGACATTGTGACCACAAATACACAAAAGCCTGGACAGACCTTTAAAATTGTCCTGTAGCAGAATATACATGGTGGCTGCTTTCCGAAATAATCGCGGAGGACACACCATTTTTAAGGTCGTACTGTATATTTCTGAGTAGCCTGGTCATCTCTGACTACTGCGGCCCACCGTGTGCCATCCCAGGTTACACCGGCCACCGTGAGCCAACCTAGGCCATCTCGGGCCATCTCGGGCCATCTCGGGCCATTGCACATGCAGCCATCGTGCGGCCAATTACCGTCAGGATATTGTATAAATCTAGCAACATGAGGTGCCAGGAACCACAGGCCTGATCTAGGAGCACATTCAGGGAGCATATACTAGGAGGACATACAGAGCATACACAAAAGAAGCACTTGCCAAATGCAAAAAGCCACATGCGGGTTGTAAAACCACCCTATGGACTGCGACCACCAATTCTGCGATATGCGACCGCCATATGTTTCAGAAGCAAAATTAACTCAGCTCAACGAAAGACTGCCTTTCTTATTGACCTGCTGGTTTGAGATCTTATCTGTCGGTCAGGCTCAGAAAACAATCTGAGATTCGACTCTAAAAAGATGAAGAATTGGTGACACAGTGTACCTTGCACTCCTCGCTGGAATTTAGACTCATAAAATACAAAAGTTGTAGATAACTTGTCACCTCCCCTCCCTCTCACATTTGGAAACTGCTCAACCAAGTGCCTTTTAGAGTAACAGAAGATCCCTTCACAATAGTGAGGTGACAACATGCTCACAAAGTCATCTTAGATATCTTGCATCGCTTTTACGAATCAAATTCCAATCTATTCCATCTGATGAGCTGCTCTGGACATGACACCCTACCAACTAGTAAAAAGTGTTCCCAAACCCCATCTCCTCATCATTATATCTGCCTCCAACTAACCAAGTACAAGCCAGTGTATCTTTGGGACAGGAGGCACAAATGAGCCAGCAGGTGAACCAGCAGCACAACCAAACAACCAGAGAAGAAAGAACTAGTCCTGTATGTATGTGTTGTTTGGGGAGCAAATACTATTGTGGATCAACTAAATAGAGTGGGACTACATAGAAAACAGCCTCTGGTGAACAAGTGTACTGGTAGTTAGTCTCTACTCTCTTGTATTTTTAAGGTCTCGTTTCTCTGAATAGTTTACACTTAGTATTTATTTTACATGGGTTACAATATTGCAATCAAATTGCAAATTACACTTTAAGAAACGTTTTAAAGTTAACTCACTTGTTTGAGTCTTATTTAAGAGTTCAGATATTGGAGAATTACTTAGAAAAAGTCCCCTAGTTCAAATTAATCGAAGAAATTCCTCAAATGTAAAAAGTAGGTCAAAATTGTGTTGTTCTGTTAGACTAAGAAGTGAAAACACAAAAACAATAAACTATCGGTCAATAAACTATCGGTACAAGACTTTACCATGCTGTCAATGCAATATTTTAAAGGAACATATTAACAACTGAAGACTGACCGATGACATGTTTTTATAAATAAAATTATTACTAAGCCTTAGAAAAAAATTGATACATTATTAAATTCTAGAATATCACAAATTCTTTATACAGTGCAGAGTACTGAAGATCTATATCGTATAGGTTTCTATGCACATTTGGTCCATAAACTATTTCACAACTTCACACTTCACTCCACGGTGATGTGAGGAATAGCTTGTCTTAGCAAGGTAGACATGGCATGGTATGAGATAGATCTTCTTTGGAGGTTTTTGCAATATGGAGACTGGCAGGTACACCCTTCCACGAAATATGTTGAAATAAAAAAAAAGAAAAAAGAAAGAAAAAGGCTTTTTGGTCATGAAGAAAGGCCTTGGCCATCCCATTTGATCAGGTGATTGATACCTCACTGTTTGGAATATATGAATCGAGGAGAAAATCTGACAGGAAATTTGGGAGAGAATATACAAGAGACTAAGGTTAAGTTTCTGGAGAATATAGGGCTACACACTGTACATTGAAAGATGGGATTACTGATAGGCCTTGTGGGTGTAATCTAAATAGAGTGAAGCAGCTACATGGCTCAAGCATGACCAAAATGATCTGGTGGCACTCAGATATACACTATATATATATACATTATATGTACTGTAATACAATTCACTAAGATAAAATCTGGATTTTGAGGTGCCACTTTCCTGCCTTGATATGTCTGTGAATACATTTTCCGAAAAAAACCCTTATGCATATAAATTTGGCCATATTTTCCCCAACTCAATACAATTCTAAAGAGATATAACATGTTAAAAACACAGGATTAACACAAGATCATATAAGGAAGTAGCTCATTAATCAAACATTGAGAGACCATGTATATGTGAGCATAAACTAGAAATTTGATCCGAAAAGAAATGAGCAGGAAGTTCAGGATTTCTGTACGAAATCCCATTACACTGGAGTCTGGAGGAACGCCATTACACCTTAATTGAATGTGGTGTATGGGAAAACAAGTCTGTTACAAGGCTGTAAAGTGTAACATGCTCAAGACAAGATATTGTTGATGCTCCTTCTGCACTGAAATTGTAGTACATACTGATTATCTTGAGATTACCTGTCAACTTAACAGGGGCAATATATTGGGATTACCTGTCTGCTTAACTAGGGCAGGGCGTTATAAATGTTGAGGTAAATAACCTTGAAATGGTAAACAGTCGGCTGCTGGAAATGATAATCGATTATCTACTTTTATTATGCACAATAATGAGTGAAATATATGTCTACTGAATTAATTCATTATCAATTGATCATCAATCGGGGGTCCCAATTAATCGATGTTGGTTTTACCAAGGATCCTTACTCTTCTTCTCCACGTATAAAGGCAGTCAATCATACTTGCATTTTTTTGTATTCTTACAAATACTGGTGATGCATGTCAGAGTCAGAAGACAAATATGAAAGAAAAGTAAATAAAAATTATATTGTCATCTAACACTAGATTTACAAAGAACGTACAAGACAGCAAATTTCTGAGGCCATGTGAAAGGAAAGATAGTGAGGAACTGTTACAATGATAGAATTTTCCTAGAATTAGCTCAAACTAACTTTAAAAATGACTCCGGTTTCTAAGAAATGTTCTTTCAGCCTGTATATGATGGAGCAACTCGCAACATCTAACATAGAGTCACAAACTTCCTTTGTGAGTTAGTTTTTTCAGCAACTTCTCTGCTGCACAATTGTTATTCTGAAGCTGACTTCAACTCCGGGCTGCTCTGATAAAGGAAGCAAATTCTGAAAACAACTTGACAAAATCTCGCAGTTCGCGAAAAAGGAAGAACAAGTGTCCGGCTACAGTCTGCGCAGAATGACAACGCTACGAGACACAATTAAAAAAAACAAGTAAAAAGACAGAGTCAAAGACAGTGGAAAACCAAGGGACAGTAAGTCAAAGGATAAGTCAGGACTACAAAAGGCAATAAGCATAACAGGCCCTTTGACTGCACTATTCCTTGTTTTATTCGTAATTCATCACCATAACCTGCCCGCTTATTGTTTCCAACATGTGCAGGAAGCATGTGCAGCATTGTTCAGGAAGCAAGTCAGACAACTGAGGGATAACAGCCACACAGACATCTGAGGCAAGCATTAGAGGGTATTAGAGTTAGACTCAGGACAATGTAGAAACATTGTATTATCATAACTTTGGTCACAATATCTACGTAACCCCCCTCTCCTCTTGTTGAAACCACAGTGACAGTCACACACATAATTGCCGTAAATGGGATTGCAATTCCATGTCTAAAGATTATTTGCTTATTATTCCTGCCTCTTCATAGGTTAAGGGCATAATTACAGGACAAAGCCACAGGACCACCTGACATAAAACTTGAAACAACGATTTTCAAGTGAGTTGACCAAAATTCAACCAAGGAAGGAGGCAAAAGACAGTACAAACAACTGGATAATACACACAATATTAGGAAATCTCAGTTTCTCTTATTTCTGTATTGGTGTAACCATAAGTATTTAAGTCACGTCAAAAGAGCCCACTTGTATGGAAACAGAGGTCTCTTGGTCTGTGTCTGGTAGTCAGTGGCAGAGGTCTCTAGACCTTCCAGAAATCATATGTACTTCCAAGTATAAGAATCTGCATTCCAGAACAATAGAGTTTGGCAAGCACCAGACAAAGAATAGTTTCTAAACACAGAAGTAGACAATATTTATGGGTAAGTTGTCAGATCTCACCATCTAATCATTATCAGAAATGGCAAAGAATTGCAGTTTATCACAACAACTTGGGCAAATGTTTTCTCATCAAGCAAAAATTACAACCTTTGCAACTTCTGTTTGAAAAAATCCAGAAAGTCACTAACAAGAGTTTGTCTCTCGCTTTAAAAATGCAAATAATATATTCAAACTGTATCAGGAGGCAACCTCTGTATACAAATGCTTGGCCAGCACAGAAATGTACCGATGAGACAAGGCTGTTAAGACACTTCTCGAATATATATCGACCAACCATCTTTCGTAATCAAAGTTCTCCGTAAACTACGCAAAACTTTTCTACAAACTATAATTTTGCTGGTTGTAGCGTTCCATCAGAAACTGCTGGATGCCAAATGGGCACTTAAATGTCCATTCACACATCAAACTTCCACCAAATCAATAACAAGAAAAAACCTTACCTGGCACAATGGAAATGGTCTTGAGAGCTCTCAGAACTCGGAATGTTCTTAGAACCACAATACTTGAAATGTTGTCCCCTTGTCCAAACCTCTGAAGGATTAGAGTCAAATACCTGCAAAAAATAAATATCACCATTAAAGATGCTTCATATCAATTTGAGTGCGATTTATTATTTACGAGATGTGATAAACATGTAGACAGACGGGTGTCACTGGTTTCTGTCAGCCTAATTGCAAGATTCCAATACAGCTGAAGGGATAATGTTCATATATGTACATATGAGATGATGTGGAGAAATATCTGCAATTGGGCTAAACCCTTCAGCTCGAATGGAACCTGAGACCTAAAGATTGGAAACCATTTCTGGACCAGACTCATTTCGAAGCAACACAGTAGGTCTCTATATCATTGCCAACATTCTATACGATATGTATCATCGATGCACTTGATTGATACATGATTTGTACCTTCGGTCCGCAAATTCGGGCCCGATCCGCATTTTAGAGAAATCCGCTTTTTTTTGCCCGGCAATTTTGTTGGATATTTTCTGTAACTCGGCAAATAAAACAACTTTTATAGCTGGATATTGCATTATTACACCGAACCGAAAGTGCTGCTTTGAAAACTGGTTCGGGAACCAGCCAGACTGTACCGGAACGGCCGGTATTTATCGAACAGGTGTAGACCCCTACAACACAGTGTTCAGGTATTTTCTTTTTTTTTCAGTAAACTGACCAAGAATTATTATCGGAGAATATTTGTCAGTAACTAACTATGAAAAGGCAACAAGCCAAACCAATTAGTTTAAAGGTAAAGGGGAATCATTGAATGTAAATTGTTTTTGCTTTTCATTAAGTTGACCATCGGTAAATCATATGGTGGTTCCTGCATTGTAAGATTGCCTTTTCTGCAGCCATGAAGTGGTATTTTGTGGATTAGTAGCTATTAGTGGTCTTTCCTTGGATAGTTTCAACGAATACATTGCAACAAAAGCATCCACACAACAGAAGTTGGGTTTTTAAAACTGGAAAAGGGGTCTTATGAGGCAGGGACCATATGCGGACCACTGTACCAGAATAATTTGAATACTAATCCGCAAGCATCTCAGGCTTGTGTGACACAATCGATTGAATTTGATCCGATATTGCAAATATGTCACAACAGATCTTATAAGTGGTTTGCTAATTTTTGGAAGCAATCCAAGATTAGCAAAGTGTTTCTTGGCCCATGACCATGTTAAAGCATCAGGAAGCACTAACATGTGATGGGACCATTTGGGTTTGATAATTGCACCACTAATAGTTCCTGTGTTCAATAGGCCAAATGGAAAGGTGCTGTTTTAATTGTTTTACGGTACACTGTAAAATGTTTTGCTGAAGATTTTACAATCCACAGTTGTGGAACTGTGTTGATTACCATGTTGCTATGAAATATCTAAAAGCTACTTGTAAAGATATGGTAGTGGGTCAGAGGCAAATGAATATCAGTGGCTTAACAAGAACTTTATTGTACAGAATGAATATATAACAGCAAGCATCAAGTGAAATATGCAATGCAAAAAAGCATCATAAAATAATAATGTGTTCAACTTGAAAGGAAAAAGACATTTCGGCCGTCCGCCACAAGCCTTAAAAATAAAAAAATTCAGATATTTTTTTATATTATTATGTCGAAAAATTTTGCGTATATTGTTCAGAAACGTCATTTATAATTATATTGTCAGTTATTCTGTAAAGCAATGAAGAAACCATTTACACTTACGCTGTGATGATGACTGTGAAGTCCAACCAATTCCAGGCATCTCGCAAGTAAGTGTAAGAATTCAAAATAAATCCACGTGCTAATAACTTGATGATGGCTTCGAACGAGTAAATGGCGAGGAAGACGTATCTGGAAGAAAGGGAAAGGATATTCAGTAAAAAGAAATATCAGAATAGAATTCATAATATACGCAATGGAATTTACAGTGCAACAGAAACAATAAAAAAACATTCTGCAACAACTAGTCAATGGGTCAATGTGCATCTTTCCTGTGTCAGTGTAAAAAAAATGTATATGCTGAAAGCCTGGGATGTGAGTGGATGACTGTTTTAATAGGTACCGCTGGATCTCAATAATCGGATAATTCGAATTTCTCGCTGAAAATATTTCTATCTGGCTTTATTTTTGTATCTGTGAGATGTATGAATAATGTTACAAAATATTGCAGTATCCGCATAATCATGCTAGAAAGCTTTCAGCAACATTAAAAATAAATAGCATAACAGGCATTAAAAATAAATTGTATAAGAGGGATTCAATAGAAACCAGCCATCTTTTTTTCATCACTCAGAAATTGGTATGAGAAGCATGTCGCAAATTCTTATTGACGCCTATTGATGTTTCACCATGGTTGGCTGGGTGCAGTAAGAAAGCGACAAGTTGCTCATTTATTATGCCTCCGAAAAACTGTTATGGCGACTAGATAATCATTCACGGACAGTAACACCACTATCCGACCGCATCTAATGCAAGTTTAATGAAAGTCTTTTATGAAATCGTGTTATTCTGCTAAGTCGATAGCATGTCTCTCACAGCCTTTGCAATCCAATTGATGATAAATGGGCTTAGAAGGCTTAGACAGATGTCAGGAATATGAAGCCCCTGGATAGATAGACAGATAGATAGTCTGATAGATAGATAGATAGATAGATAGATAGATAGATAGATAGATAGATAGATAGATAGATAGATAGATAGATAGATAGATAGATAGATAGATGGATAGGTAGATAGATCATCTGTCTATCCATCTATCACATAGATAGACTGAGATAGATAGATAGACAGACAGACCAATAGGCAGTAGGTCATAAAGGACAATGAAAAGTTCGCTGATAAGTGTTACCTGAATATAAATTAGAGTCTCAAAGACCACCGGTGTATCTGGTCTTAAAAATCAGTCATCCCGCTGCTAGATTTAATATATAAATTAAGAATTTGAGTCAGAGATTTAATAACACATGGAGCCATTTCAGGATCAGTTACTCTTCCTTAGTTATCATATATCCAAATATCCAACATATGCATGCAATAATGCTCAACATAAACCCAAATTCCCCCATTTACTTCCCTGCGCCACAGAGCCAAAATGTTGTTGTTGGTGGTGCTCAAGGCTCTCAGATCTTTTAACTAGATTTGGCTCAACCATCTAAGAAGAAAAACAAAAAGGTCCACAAGGCTCTGTCTTCTCTTCTTGTGTTGTTCTGCATAGCAGCCAATTAAGACTTATACTGAAGATTCTGTAGCATCACAGCAGTAATTTGTTGTAACTTCATTCTAATTAAGAGATCTGACATCTCAGACGTAAACATGATGTTGTTGGTATGATCGGTATCTTTGTGTGATCAACATCAGATTCTGTCATTTTCTGTGTGGGCGTCTCTGCTTGACATCTTTCTGAGATTTCCCTGTCTTTCTTATCTTTTATTTTCTTTCTAACTATATCTATGAAGCTATCAATCCTGGGTCCAATAACTATGCTTTCTATAGGCCTACCCTACCAGCACTACTGAGACATACACATTCACATATACTAAATAATCAAAAGGGAAGACCAAGGAAATTCATACAAACTGATTAATTATAACTGGAGATCACACAAATATGCTTTGCATACCGAGAAACTAAGGTGCATGCAAAAACATTAGCACAACCAAATCACAGCAGATGCCCCCTTTCATAGAATGAGCCTGCCAACAGTTCTCTGTGAATCTTAATTCCTCCAGGCCATCGACAAGCCTACATCATAAGAGGATGTGTTCTTTGGGTTGAAAAGGATTCCTTCATTAGGGATCACATGTGTATATGATGATGATGGTAGATGCTTGGTTGATGGTAGGGTTTTATTCAATGTATTATTGCATGAGTAAGGTTCAACATATTGTTTAACAGGACAAGCAGAGACCATTATGTTAATGAGGCGAGGCGAGGTATCTTGGCAAATAATGAAACATCTGTCTGACCACGGTAGCCTAAATCAGGAATCAGAGGAATCAACCAGGTCTCTAAAAGGTTTACTAGCAGCCTAGCACTCTATATAACTGAACTAGGCCTTAGATCCATCTATAGATAGATAGAGAGAAAGATGGATATGACACAGATTTCAGAGAGATATCAGAGACACCCAGACAGAATCTGATGTCGATCGCACAAAGATACCAATCATATCACGCCACACACCTACAACATCACGGCTACGTCTCAGATCTCCTGCTGTGTGGAAGTTATTGCATCACATTCACCAAGGCATTACGAGTGATCGATATCGCTGAAATTCTTGGAGAATAAACCACTTCCGCTTCCGATCGCCCTCCACATGAGAAGAAATGGCTTGCGCGTGGAGACGAAGGGGGGAAGGGGGGGGCAGTTTAGGTGCATGACGGGAAGGTAGGGCTGTGCAGGGGCAGGGTAATTGCCCCTTTTGGAAGAAGGGCATTGGCAAAATTACATGGCTGAAGCACAAACTCAACCAAGGTTGCCCAGGCAGCTTTTGATCTGGAGAAAGTGGGGGAGGTCACAGGACTTAATTTGTAGCTAAGCTCCACAAAAGGTCCAGAAGGGTTATGCCCCAGATTTCTAGAAGTTACCTCTTGGCCTGGTAAGAAGTGGGAAGGGGGGGCACTGTCTGATATTTGAAAATGTGATATAAGTTCATTGATCAGTTATTTAGAAATGTTCACTACATGTTCACAAACGGAATTGTGTATTTGTTGCTGAAGGTCGATCTAACATTTTGGTTTTTGGATACAGAATTAAAAGAACTTGACAAGTCTTCTTTGTTTACACCCTGCAGAAAATGTTTATATTGAGCATACTAAAAGATCATTGGCCTTTTGTGTCCATCATGATCAATTCTAGGTAGGCCTAAAGAAATGTCAATATAGATCACAGGTTATGTTTGCACACGACAGTTCTTGGAAGTATGGCCACTGGTTTTACTTTGTCCGTTTTGCATTAACCTTTTTGAGAGTGTAGCATACCAATCTCCATACAAATTGACAACATTTCCACAAATTGGTACAGTACAACCCAAAATAAAGTATGATTACCCAAGCAGGAAGGAAGAATCAGCCACTACTTTACCCTTTCACACCTTATGACTACCCCTGAATCACTTCCTACTTTTACCTACTTGAAACTACCTTTTAAAATTACAATAAAATCACATTTAAACAACACCAATTTCAACTCAATCACCTCCACTGTGTTTGATTTGCTTGATATTTTGCAACTCTGCTAATTGCACTTACATTGGTAGCTGTCTAAATAGGGTTCTTAATGTGGGCTAAGGTTGTTGTAAGGAGTCAAAAGGAGTTGTAAGGAGATTTAGGGTGGGAGAGGAGAAAGGAGGGTAAAAAAGGTAATCGGAGGACTTGTGACAGGAAATGTATTCTTACTTCATTTTGGGTTGTACTGTAACTATATCATATTTACATAACAATACACTAGAATATTGTCCCCTTCACCCCCACACTCCTTTAACCCAGGAATCTAAACTTTTTCAATATGGGAGTGTGCTTGAAAAGGATTAGACCAGGGTTAGATCCTCATGTTGCCACTTAGCCTCCTAATGGACGGCTATCAATCTTGTTCTAGTGGACGGTTATTACCCCTGTTCTGTGCTATCCATTAGTCCATCCACTAAGCTATCTCCTGGCTATCCGTGAGCATTAACTTTACTCTGTCTGCAATAAGATAGTCCGGTTGTATTGATTCTTATATGCAGATAAAAGAAAAATCCCATTACATTTTTGCTAAAAGATGAGATAGTGTCTTCCAGAAATATGATTGAAAGAGAGCAACTCATTTCATGGTCATTTGGAAAGAGGAACCTCCATTTCCCCATGCACCCTTTTTGTCATCCACTGCATTTCGTGTAATACATAACGAAAGATGACTGAGAAGTATAGACTTGATTCTCCGTCTAAATTTTTACAAAATAGCTGTTGTCTGATGTCCTTACAAATTAAAGTCGGACACCAACAAATTGTCGTGTGTCTACAAACGAATTGTGTGGTTTTGGCTAAAAATGTTATGCAGTGCACACGATTTTTTACTTGACGCAAACAATTTAAGTTCACAGAAAGTCTCTGTAAACTGTTTTGTAGTAGATAGTGAAAACTGAGACAGATAAAAAAATAAGTCGTTTCATCATTAGACTTATCTTTCTAAATTCAGAGATTGTGCTTATCTCGTAGTGCTATGACGCCAACTTAGTTGAAAAGTAAATTGAATCAACTGAATAGAAAAGAGAAGTGAAGGTACTCAATAACATTGTTTCCAAATTTAACCATTAAGCCAAGCTACCTGACGGTATGAAATCCAATTTTCTGCCTCAGCAAATTGGCTCCCACATTCGCGAACAGTATCAAAGAGAGTCCTATAAACAGAGCACAGGCTGAGATTCAAATCCAGGACCTATAGAGAACCCGGAAGATTCACTCTACAATTTTCACCAATTTGCCTAAATGGAAGAAATTAGTGGTCTTGCATTTACAGCAGCAAACAGTGCTGTGATTGAATTATCAGTGGTAAGCAAAGGTGGTCAATATTTGATAGGGATTTCCCATGGTCCTTTCTTCTTTGCAAAATGGGCAAAGGGGGACAATCAGGTTCCCCCAGGCAGTGCTTAGCGGAGTACCAAGGGTCAAAAAGAGGCCTCTTACTGGCCCGACCCTTACAGTCGACCCTTATTGGCAAGAGTACGGGTCAGACAGATCCATTTTGGCAAGCTCAGAGTTAATTAAGCAGAAGAATTGCAGAGAAAAAAGGCAAAAAACCCCAAGAACAAACAAGGTGCCAGATTATTGAAGGTAGCCTTCGTTTCTCTCATCCGCTTACAATATTCCATCCTCAAACCAGTCGATCAAGCATGCTTAAACGTCTTTGTTGGTTCTAATCACATTCCATTATCTTTACCTATTTTGGATTGGAAAACTTAATCTGGGTGAACTGTCACAAGTTCTCAATCATGGAAACCAAGATGCCTGTGATGATTTCAAATAATGTAATTATTTGTTTCAGTTTATTTTAATGAAGCTAACTACTTTATTGTATTGGCTAAAGCAAAAATACAAAGAATATTAACATTGTAGGGTCAGATATGCCCTTGGAATTATTATTAGCAGTGTACAAAATAGGAAGAAGTTACATGATGCATCAGTTTTCTCTAAACAAAGACAAATCTTCTTGTTTTCCTGATGGGCTCGACAATGTCACGATAGCATACAGAATCATGCAAGTTCCTGTGACATACTGGCATAATAAGCGAAATTCAAGAATTCTGACAGGTTGTTGGTTGTAAATAAAATAGTAGGCATACATAAGTGGCTTCTGGTTGAACTCAAGAACAGTACATAATTATTCTAATTCCAAATACCAAACACAACCATCACCATCGTACTTCCACAGATAGACGTTAATAATACTTTGTCATGTTCTGGCGTTAAATTCATGTTCTTGCGTTCTCCACCAAATTCCGCCTCTCATCTATCACACGCGGACAGCTGTCTCCTGGGTGAACAATAATTGAGTTGTTATTTAAATTTTATTTCGCTGGTCATGGCAAGCTCTTGGGTAAAGGTTAAAACATGAGGCCTGCCATTGCAATTGGGCCTCAGGGGACTCTTGATTCACCCCATTATTTGGGATCTCTGTGTGGGGCATTGTGTTGGATCCTTGCTATCCCCAAATGGTCCTGGGATAGGGATAAGTATACCACTGTAAAGGATTGGGTATGAAAGCTGAGCAAAGATTTGACATGCAAAACAACTCTTACAGTAAAGATACAATGGACTTCCAGATGAACAGTGTGTTACAGGACTGTGAAGCTACTTTACAGTACTGCAGATTCATCAGCAATTACACAGTTGTGCCTATGAAACTGATCTGCTAAAAAAGTAAGTTTTTTCCTGAAGACATCGATGTAAATTCCATGATATAATCAATACCTTTGTGATAAAACCAACAACTTGTTATGAACAATCACAGAAATATCCATGAATATATATATATTTAAATATCTTAACTGGGGACACATCTGCAACAGGTTTTTCGTGTGGCCCAGATATAATTAAAAGCAATAAAATTAACATCCCTCCATTCTGCAGAAATTCCCTTTTGTGACCTGAGGTCCTTTTGATGAGCAAGCCTCCCATCTACAGAAATGGAGGGGTCTGGATACATGTCAGGGCTTATTGCATGTAAAATAGAGTTAGATTTAGTGAGGAAAGATTAGGTCTCATATCACAAGCACACTGTAAAATTAGAAATTTTGAGTCAGCTCAAATGATTGAGTGAGATGGTTGCACAATGCCTTTGAGCTGACAGAGCTTGTAGTTTTCAGCTAAGATAATCTGTCTGTTATCATAATTTAACAGCAAGCTATGTTAGCTCAAAGGAATTGCGTAACCATCTCACTGGATCGTTTGAGCTGACTCAAAATTCAAATTTTACAGTGCAGGTTGCTCGTGGGGAGGATCCTCGATGTAGTTGTCATTACATCTAAACATGGCGGAAATATTTTACAGCATAATCTCAGTGTATGGCTGGATAAATAGTGTATTCCAAAACAAAGGCACAGGAGCAGAATATGCAGTGTTAGGCCAATTGTGCGGCCTGTGCTGTATAAGTGTATATACATAATTCTTACTTGTCAATCTACTTACATACATTACATCTGTTATTGTGGGAATGCGCACACCACTGCATACAGCAGCACTTGTGAGAAAGAAGATAACACGAGGATAATACTCATAGTACAAACCACAACTAGAACCACAAAGGAAACACAATCATTAATATGGTCGATGATAAGACAAATTCTTCCCACATAGCCTTGCTTTTGCTACTTCTTTATGGTCACAGAAGAAAAGGAATAGGTTGATATATTGATGGCAGGTAGGTAGGTAAGAAGTACTATAATATGGATAGTTCAACCCTCTTAGATCAGTTATGGCCCTGTTCCTATTTCAGAAAAGTAGATTTTATTGAAACTAAACATATTTTACTCATACTGTTGCCCAGTTATGAGCTCTTTCCAACATGCAATCTGCCTATGGCAGTCAACACCCTCCGTCCACACTAAAATGACATTTTACAATAAATTAATTACTTCGACAAGCACCTATACTACAATCAGCAATAATTGCAGGGCATAAAGTTGCACCAAGGGTCTAAAAGACACTTATAAATCATAGGTTCTGATAACCAATTTATCTGTTGATATGTGTCCAACAAGTTAAATGGTTATTGCTCAACCAAGACAGTGTCATAACTGATTGAACAGAATATAGACTAGCTCTCCTCTATCCTCAACTATTATCTTGGTTGGTTTCCAATCTTACATAAGTCGATGGTTAACCAATTATTTTTTAGTGCATAATACCACCAGTTGATAACTAGGATAACCAGGTAATGGTTTAAGGATGAGATAACCATGATATCAGCCGGTTAGGCATACAGATGCATGGGCACGTTCAGTATGTGTGTTCAAGTGGAGGCAGATGAATGGCATTGTGCAACTCATCTGATGCCAATGTTGAGTGGAAGCATTTTTAGATCTGAAAGATTTTTACATCCATTTTTCATCAGACACACTCCCATACAGGAGAATATGTATCTTTAATGAGAAGTGGAACAATTGTTCTGCAGGGCATAAATGTATAACCACATTGAAAGTGTTTGTGCATGGTCATTTCGTGGTTTCACAGAAGATAAGGCTATGGAACCACGCTATGCCATTGCTTTGAGTCTGGGCAAATTGCATATCTGAAGATATGTTCAAGCACATACATGTCTGCAAGCAAGGATATTTCCCAGTAAGGAGAAAAAACATACAGGAAAATTGTATATATTCCAGTTCCAGGAACCAGTGGAAATTGTATGCCCTGTTTCAACATTTGTACCAATGTGTTCTTTGTGAATATCTATCTATCTATCTATCTATCTATCTATCTATCTATCTATCTATCTATCTATCTATCTATCTATCTATCTATCTATCTATCTATCTATCTCTCATTTTCCTATCCATTCGCTAGGGTTAGTCTCACTGACTTGAGGGGCCTACTTCATAATTATATCCATAATAATAATCATCAACCAATGGTCTCTTCCCTCTCTGTATCAATCCATCTATCCATCTGTCTACTGATCCATTTATCTATCTATCAGTCTCTTTCTACCTTCCGCCAGATCTGCACCACAGAGACTGCCATGTAATCCTGTTGAACTGAGGAAACACCCTCTTTGTGCTGCAGACTTGTCAATAGCCTGCAGGAATTAAGGCACACAGAACTGTCAGGAGACTAATTTCATCATGCAGCAAAAATTAAACAGAGTACACTGCATTTTTCATTTTACAAAGCTGTTTCACATCAAAACCCGGGCTTCCAAGATCTATATTGTAATTTTTCACCTTGGTTTCCATCAATTTTATAACAATGGTGGGCACATTTTTTCAACTTCTTGTATAATTGGTCATGCAATTAGAAGCACTCCAGCTGCAGGCCCTCAGATAAAGCACTAAAGATAGATCTTTACAATATATTCTGCCAATAATTGCTCTTAAACGATTAAGTTGGTTTGCAGCTCAGAGCTCTGTATATGTACATTGTTAGTGCTAAATAATTAATTATCCTGGTATGACAAGAATTTTATTGGGAGCATAAGAATCTGACATTGGTTTCGTAAAAATAATCGAACTTTACGATAGTCTGACAGCGGAAATGTTGTGAAAATCAATTCTAAGCATTACACATGTTGCAGTATTCATTTGTGACATTTTATCACTTTGCAGCAAAAAATGCCTCTTTAAGCCATACAACTGCTTTCATGCTGAAGCACTTATACTTCATGATATATTCATCAATACAAAACTGTTATTGCTTCTCAAGTGACAGAATGGTTTACTGCGTGATAAGCCATTTTGAAAGTCTCTGAAATCTGTAAGGGATCAAACAAATTGTTGAAGATGTACCGGAAGGTCATTATCAAATTATATAATACCAGGTACATGAAACATGTATCCGTGTTACCTGTAACAAGAAAACCTCACACCCCTTTGCAGACCAAGATATGTATGTGGACTATATGGAGGATTCTTTTTGACAATTTTCCATGAAAATTTGTGAATAAATGTAGACAGATTACATATCACCCCAATCCCCCCCCCCATTTACCTCCCTGCACCATAGTGCAAAAATGTTTTTGTTGGTGTTGCTCAAGGCTCTGAGATCTTTTACCTAGATTGGCTTCACCATCTAAGAAGAAAAACAAAAAGGTAAATGTAAATGTAAATGTAGACTTTTTTATAGTCCATTACACCGACGAAGTCAGTCTCAACAGACTTTACAATTACACCCTTGGCAGGCCTGTTCAAGCATGAGCCTTTCTCAACTCCCCGGGGAGTATACAGCCAGGCAGCCGTTTCCAGCGCTCACAATGCTAAGTCACTCTACAATCGCCATCACTGCCTATAGCCAAGTACCCATTTACACCTGGGTGAAGTGAAGCAAAGAGTTATGGAGGATCTGCTCAGTTCCTCCGTGCCCTTGGTGGGAGTCGAACCTGCAACGTCTCAGTTACCAGGCAAACACCTTATGCACTAGGCCACGGCACCTCTAGGTCCACAAGGCTCTTTCTTCTCTTCTTGTGTTGTTCAGCTTGGCAGCCAATTAAGACTTATACTGAAGAATCTGTAGCATAACAGCAGTAAGAATCTGTAGCATAACACCAGTAATTTGTTGTGACTTCATTCAAATTAAGAGATCTGACATCTCAGATGTAAACATGATGTTGTTGGTGTGTGGTGTGGTATGATCGGTATCTTTGTGCGACCAACATCAGATTCTGTGCAGGTGTCTCTGCATGACACCTTTCTGATATGCATGTCTTTATTACCTTGTATTTTCTATCTAACTATATCTATGCACTCATCAATCTATCTACCCAGCCAGCTTCGGTCTAAGTGCTGAACTACCTATAGGTCTGCCCTTCCCTTGTGTCCCTAACAAGACACACACATGCACATAAATGCAATGGCCAAAAGGGAAGACCAAGAAATTCATACAAACTGATTAATTATAACTGGGGATTACACACACATGTTTGCATAGAGAAAATCCCAGATGCAGGAATTTGAGGGTGGCAAAATCACAGTAGATGCTCCCTACATAGAATGAGCCTGCCAACAGGTCTCTGTACCTTAATTCCTCCAGGCTATTGACAAGCCTGCATCATAAGAGGATGAGTTCCTTAGGTTGAAAAGGATTCCTTCACAAAGCAGGATCACTCGTGTATATGATGATCATAGATGCTAGAGTGGGTGGTTGGGTTTTATGCAGTGTATTATTGCATGAGTACGGTTTAACTTCTTTTTTTTTTTGATAGGACAGAAGAAACGATACAGTAACGAGGGAAGGCACATTCTTGGCAAATGATGTATCTGTCCGACATTGGTATCTTAAATCAGAGGGACCAAACTAAGGTCATAACGGTTTACAACACTGTACCAATGAGCTAGATTTAGGTCCATCTACAGATTGATAAACAGATAGATAGATAGATAGATAGATAGATAGATAGATAGATAGATAGATAGATAGATAGATAGATAGATAGATAATATTAGATATGTCACAGATTTCAGAGAGATATCAGAGACACCCAGACAGAATCTGATGTCGATCGCACAAAGATACCTATCATATCACGCCACACACCTACAACATGATGGTTACGTCTCAGATCTCCTTCTGTGTGGAAGTTATTGCATCACATTCGCTAAGGCATTATGAGTGATCGATATCGCTGAAATTCTTGGAGAATAAACCACTTCCGCTTCCGATCGCCCTCCACGTGAGAAGAAATGGCTTGCGCGTGGAGATGAAGGGGGGGGCAGTTTAGGTGTATGACGGGAAGGTAGGCCTGTGCAGGGGCAGGGTAATTGCCCCTTTTGGAAGAAGGGCATTGGCAAAATTACATGGCTGAAGCACAAACTCAACCAAGGTTGCCCAGGCAGCTTTTGATCTGGAGAAAGTGGGGGAGGTCACAGGACTTAATTTGTAGCTAAGCTCCACAAAAGGTCCAGAAGGGTGATGCCCCAGATTTCTAGAAGTTACCCCTTGGCCTGGTAAGATATGGGAAGGACTGTTTGATATTTGAAAATGTGATGTAAGTTCATTGATCAGTGATTTAGAAATTTTAACTACTTTAAACGGAATTGCGTATTTTTTGCTGAAGATCTTCTCACATTTTGGTTTTTGGATACAGAATTTAAAGAAACTGACGCGTCTTCTTTGTTTACACCAGAACATTTTTATATTAAGCAGACTTAAAGATCATTGGCTTTTGAGACCATAATTTCTATGTAAATAAATGTCAATAGAGGTCACAGTTTACGTTGGCACATGGGAGTTCGTGAAAGTATGGCCACTGGTGTTACTTTGTCTGTTTTCCATAAACATATTCGAGAGTGTAGCATGCCAATCTCCATATAAATTGACAACATTTCCACAAATTGGTAAGTACATCATATTTACATAACAATACACTAGAATATTGTTCCCTTCACCCCCACACTCCTTTAACCCAGGAATCTAAACTTTTTCAATGTGGGAGTGTGCTTGAAAAGGATTAGATCGGGGTCAGATCCTCATGTTGCTACTTAGCCTCCTAATGGACGGCTATCAATCTTGTTCTAGTGGACGGTTATTACCCCTGTTCTGTGCTATCCATTAGTCCATCCACTAAGCTATCTCCTGGCTATCAGTGAGCATTAATTTTACTCTGTCTGCAATGAGATAGTCTGGTTGTATTGATTCTTATATGCAGATAAAAGAAAAATCCCATTACATTTTTGCTAAAAGATGAGATAGTGTCTTGCAGAAATATGATTGAAAGAGAGCAACTCATTTCATGGTCATTTGGAAAGAGGAACCTCCATTTCCCCATGCACTCTTTTTGCCACTCACTGCATTTCGTAATACATAATGAAAAATGACTGAGAATTATGGACTTGATTCTCTGTCTAATCTTAACAAAATTGCTGTCGTCCGATGTCCTTACAAATGAAAGTCTGACACCAACAGCGAAGAAGTCATTTCGAGCAGCTTGCAGATCGGCCATAAACAACCAAGTCACAAACACATACAGACAACTGGACGTTCTTCGAGGGTGTCGTAACATGAACAAATTTTGGAATCTTGTAAGACAGTGTAAATGTACATCAGGATCCACTGATTCAGACATTGGCATGGATAAGCTACGTGGATACTACAGCAGCAAGTTTAACTGTGATAATGGTAACGACACAGCTACAGTGAGACAGGCTGAATCACAAGTTGAAAATCGATACAATGAAGTAAGATCCCATGTTGACAAAGACTTTGTGATGACTGATGAAATGTTAGTGACATACATTGACCGGCTCAGACTTGGATGCGCAGCTGGAATAGATGGGATATCGGCTGAACATCTGAGATGGTCCAAAGGCACCCAGATCATCACTTCCCTGTGTGACATGTTAACCTTGTGTGTTAGATTTGGGATAGTAGCAGAATCCTTCACAAGAGGCCTACTGATTAGGGTGGAGTGAAAAAAGTCAAAATGTGAAATTCAAAAAACAGCCCCTCCAAAAACTTGTCAAATATAGTTAGATAAGTATTTATGACCATTTTGGATGGTTGCTGTCATTTCTGTGACAGCTACCCTGGGCATTTTGAAATCACCTTTTTCTATGTTTCGCGAGACCTCAAAAATGCTGTTTTTTGTCATAAAATTGGTTCTAAATGAGATAGAGACATGATTTAAAGAGCTGAAAATAAGTAAATAACTATACAAAGCATATTGGAAAACTAAAAATCAAGAAACACTTGCTTAGCATCATTTAATATTGAAATAACATGATTTTTGCCATTTTTTGCACTGTTTTTGTGTGTGAAATGATGTTTTTGTCATATTGTTGATTGTAAATGAGCTAGAGACATGATTTAAAGAGCTGCACATATGTGTAAGACCATGCCAAGTACAATGGACAATATTTTGTGTGAGAAACATATGCTGCATATGATTAAATATTGAGATATTATGATTTTTCTTACTTTTTTGCATTATTTAAATTATTGGAATTTTGTTTTTGTCATAAAATTGGTTCTGAATGAGCTAGAGACATGATTGAAAGAGCTGTGTATAGTATATACCTTTTATACCATGCTGAACATGATAAATAAGTTTGAATTTGAAAATGAATGTCACCCCCAATGTTATCTTGAAAAATGAGACGAATACTGAGAAATATGTGAGACAAATACTTTTTGGCTCATGAAATTGTAACACTTGTCATAAATTGGATCCAAAATAAGCTAAGGACATGATTAAAAGAGCAATAAATATTATTTGGACAATGCAGAGCATGATAGATAATATATTGTATGTGATATAGATGTCATATCTATTGTAAAATGGGGATAAAATGATTTTTTCAAAATATCTTTTAGTTTCCGAAATGTTTGAGAACTTACTCCAAATACGAACAACCAGATATTATATAGCACTATTTCTTCAGCCGGCTTCTTATGTATTATCTTCCAAACTCACCATAAACATGATATAGATGCCCAGTATGCATGGCAGCAGGATATCTATGGTGGAGTTCAGAGACTCAGTAATACAACAGTCAGAAGCAGTCCTGCGTTAGTCCTGCTTTAAGTTTAAAAAAAGTGAATGATATTTTCTTCAGCCCAAATGCAAGTCCTACGCTCTCTGTAGTGTCTACATGCCAGCTTGATGCTTATTGCACTTTTGGAAGATAAATAAAAAGGAACCAGGTTGAAATAATAATGGTACTTAATACCTAATTGTCAATCTTAGAAAACCTTCAAAAACGATTTGGCGGAGTACAAAAATTATGTCATCCCCATTTTGCAACTATATGACAACTATATCACACACATATTATTTATCATGTTCAACATTGTTCTTACAATATCTATTGCTCTTTAAATCATGCCCCTAGCTTATTTTGAACCCAATTTATGACAATTATTATTATTTCATCAGCCAAAAAGTACTTGTCTCACAAAATTCTCATATTTGTCTCATTATTTCAATAAAGCATTTGGAGTGACATTTATTTTCATATTCACAGTTATAATTCATGTCCAGAATTGTATAAAACTGCACAGCTCTTTCAATCATGTCTCTAGCTCATTCAGAACTAATTCGATGACAAAAACCAAATTCCAGAGTACAAAAAAGTAAGAAAAATCATAGTATCTCAATATTACATCATGAACTGCATATGTTTCTCACACAAAACATTGTCCATTGTGCTTGGCATGGTCTTTCACATATGTACAGCTCTTTGAATCATGTCTCTAGCTCATTTACAATCAATAATATGACAAAAACATCATTTCGGGCACAAAAACAGTGCAAAAAATGGCAAAAATCATGTTATTTCAATATTAAATCATGCTAAGCAAGTGTTTCTTGGTTTCTATTTTTCTAATATGCTTTATACAGTTATTTACTTATTTTCAGCTCTTTAAATCATGTCTCTATCTCATTTAGAACCAATTTTTTGGCAAAAAACAGCATTTTTGAGGTCTCGCGAACCATAGAAAAAGGTGATTTCAAAATGCCCAGGGTAGCTGTCACAGAAATGACAGCAACCATCCAAAATGGTCATAAATACTTATCTAACTATATTTGACAAGTTTTTGGAGGGGCTGTTTTTTGAATTTCACATTTTGACTTTTTTCACTCCACCCTACTACTGATACCACTTCTGAAGAAACCGAACATAGATCCCTCTGTGGCCAAGCATTATCGACCAGTTGTGATTTCTACTACATTCTCCAAAGTGCTGGAGATTCATTTACTGGCTATGTGTGGTGAACATGAATTTCACGATCTACAATTTGGTTTTGTTAGCAGTCGTGGAACTGCAATGGCAGCAGCTATGACAAGTGATGTTATTGACTACTATGTCAGCAATGGATCCCCTGTCTACGTATGTGCTCTTGACGCTGAAGGGGCTTTTGATGGGATACCCCATTCGATCATGTTCTCAAAGGCCCTCGGTGTGGTTCCAATGTTATACTGGCGCCTTTTGATTTATTGGTACAGCCGCTTAGTTGTGTTTATCAGATGGGGAGGAAAACTTAGTGATCCTATTAACATCAGAAAAGGAACCAGACAAGGTGGATTGTCCTCTCCTTTCATCTTCAACTTGTTATACCAAGATCTCGTCCAAGAACTGTCAGACATGAAATGTGGTGTTTCTATTGGTGATGTGACGTACAACTTGTGTTGCTATGCTGATGATCTCCTTTTGTGCAGCTTGACAGTATCTGGACTTCAACATCTTATTGATGCTGCAGACAAATATATAACCAAGCATGGTCTACGCTTCAATCCCTTGAAGACTTCCTGTGTGACCTTTGGGAAAAGCAGCTTCCCTCACAGAAGATGGTTCCTCCAGAATGAACAGCTAAGTGAGACCTCGGAGGTGAAACATCTTGGAGTCATCCTCGCCAATGACGACCGGAGTCATGCTGAAGCAAGAATTCAAGCAGCAAGACGGGCATTCTACTCCCTTCAAGGTGCTGGACTTTGTGTGAAGGGCTGCCGTCCGGAGACTATAGGGCATATTTATACCACAGCCATCCGCCCAGTTCTGACATATGGTCTAGAGTGTGTGTATCAGGGCAGTACAATAATGAGTAAAGTGGAAGTGACTCAATCTAAATTTCTCAAAGCAGCATTGGGTATAAAATCTAAATGTAAAACATCACCACTGTTACAAGCCCTAAAAATTGATAAAGTATGCTCTAGTCTCGATATTCAAAAGTTGTCTCTTTTTAAATCGATGTTTACATCTTCATCAAGAACCAATTCTCTGTATAAATATTTGCTGAGTAGTATCCTAAAAGGTAGTTTTTCTAGTCAAAAAAATCTTGTATCGTCTGTGATCAGTATCTGTGATAAGTATGAGCTATCTCTTGCAAGATTGTGCTGAAAAGTCTTACTTCTTTAAATGTAAAAGGTCGATAAAATTCCGATCTCAATGTGGAATTGCAGATAGTGTGGAATTTGCATTACATACCAGTTACGATATTTTATTTGTTAATAATGTTTTAGCTGCATTTTAGCACTGTTTTTAAATTATTATACATATTATACACATGTTTTTATGATTTACTTTACTGTTTTTTATTATTTAATTCTCTCCAATGGAGGCCAAATAAAATAAAATCAAAAAAATCAAAAAACCAACAAATTGACACAAACGAATTGTGCAGTTTTGGCTAGAAATGTTATGCAGTGCACACAATTTTTTACTTGAAACAAATAATTTAAGTTTACAGAAAGTCTTTTTAAACTGTTTTGTAGTAGATAGTGAAAACAGAGACAGATAAAAAAAAATAATTTGTTTCATCATTAGACTTATCTTTCTAAATTCAGAGTCAATCACAGATAGTGCTTATCTCGTAGTACTATGACGCCAACTTCGATGAAAAGTAAATTGAAGCAACTGAATAAAAAAGAGAAGTGAAGCTACTCAATAACATTGTTTCCATTTAACAATTTAGTCAAGTTACTTGATGGTATGAAATCCAATTTTCTGCCTCAGGAAGTTGGCTTTCACCTTCGGGAAGGGCATCAGAGAGTGCACAAACTGCACATGTATGTCACATAAGCTGAGCATAGGTTGCGATTCGAACACTAGACCTTCAGAGAACCAGGAAGATTCACTTTTACCAACTTCACCCATTTGGCTAAGTGGAAGGAATTAGTGGTCGTGCATTTACAGCAGCAAACAGTGCTGAGATTGAATTATCAGTGGTAAGCAAAGGTGGTCAATATTTGATAGGAATTTCCCATGGTCCTTTCTTCTTTGGAAAATGGTCAAAGGGGGACAATCAGGTTCCCCCAGGCAGTGCTTAGCGGAGTACCAAGGGTCGAAAAGAGGCCTCTTACTGGCCCGACCCTTACCGTCGACCCTTATTGGCAAGAGTACGGGTCAGACAGATCCATTTTGGCAAGCTCAGAGTTAATTAAGCAGAAGAATTGCAGAGAAAAAAGGCAAAAAACCCAAGAACAAAGAAAGTGCCAGATTATTGAAGGTAGCCTTCGTTTCTCTCATCCGCTTACAATATTTCATCCTCAAAACCAGTCGATCAGGCTTGCTTAAATGTCTTCGTTGGTTCTAATCACATTCCATTATCTTTTACCTTATTTCGGAATGGAAACCTTAATCTGGGTGAACTGTCACAAGTTCTCAATCATGGAAACCAAGATGCATGAGTTATGATTTCAAATAATGTAATCATTTGTTTCAGTTTATTTTGATCAAGCTAACTACTTTATTGTATTGGTTAAAGCAAAATACAAAGAATATAAACATTTTAGGGTCAGATATGCCCTTGGAATTATTATTTGCAATGTACAAAATAGGACAGAAGTCACATGACCCACAAGTTTTCTCAAAACGAAGACAAATCTTTTTGTTTTCCTGATGAGACTCGACGATGTCACGACATACAGAATCATGCAAATTCTTGTGACATACTGGCACAAAAAGAAAAATTCAAGAATTCTGCCTGGTTATTGGCTGTAAGTAAAATAGTGGTCATCAGTGGCTTCTCGTTGAACTCAAGAACTGTTCGTATTCTATTTCCAAATACCAAACACAGCCATCACCATCGTACTTCCACATATAGACGTTAATAATACTTAATAATAATTTGTCATGTTCTGGCGTTAAATTCATGTTCTTGCGTTCACCACCAAATTCCGCCTCTCATCTATCACACGCGGACAGCTGTCTCCTGGGCGAACAATAATTGAGTTGTTATTTAAATTTTATTTGGCTGGTCATGGCAAGCTCTCGGGTAAAGGTTAAAACATGAGGCCTACCATCGCAAGTGGCCTTGGGGGACTCTTGATTCACCCCATTATTTAGGATCTTTGTGTGGGGCATTGTGTTGGACCCTTGCTATCCCCAAATGGACCTGGGATAGGGATAAGTATATCACTGTAAAGGATTGCGCATGAATGCTGTGCTAAGATTTTACATGCAAAACAACTCTTACAGTAAAGATACAATGGACTTCCAGATGAACAGCGTGTTACAGGATTGTGAAATTACTTCATAATACTTCAGATACATCAGCAGTTACACAGTTGTGCCTATCAAACTGATGTGCTAAAAGAACAAGTTTTTGCCTGAAGAGTGAAGACGTGGATGTAAATTCCATGATATAACCATTGTAATCAATACCTTTGTGATAAAACTGACAACTCGTTATGAACAATCACAGAACTATCCATGAATATATATTTTTCAAATAGGATTCATCCGCAATAGCTTTTTCATTTGGCCCACATATAATTAAAGCAATACAATAAACATCCCTCCAGACTGCAGAAATCCCCTTTTTATGAGCTGAGGTCCCTGTGATGAGGAAGACTCCTATCTTCATAAAAGTAGAGGTCTGGAAGCATGTCAGGGTTTCTTACCGGTATGTAAAATAGAGTTATATTTAGTGTGGAAAGACAAGGTCTCATATCACAATTACACAGTAAAATTTACATTTTGAGTCGGCTCAAATGATTGAGTGAGATGGTTGCACAATGCCTTTGCGCTGACAGAGCGTGTAGTTTTCACCTAAGATAATTGCTCTGTTATCATAATTTAGAAACAAGCTATGTCAGCTCAAAGGTATTGCGTAACCATCTCACTCAATCATTTAAGCTGACTTGAATTCAAATTTTACAGTGCAGGTTGCTCATGGGGAGGATTCTCGTTGTAGTTGTCATTACATCTAAACATGTATGGCAGTAATATTTTACAGCACAATATCACAATGTATGGTTGGATAAATAGTGTGTTCCGAAACAAAGGCACAGGAGCAGAATATGCAGTGTTAGGCCAATTGTGCAGCCTGTGCTGTATATACATACTTCTTACTTGTCAATCTACTTACATACATTACATCTATTATTGTGGGAATGTGCACACCACTGCATACACCAGCACTTGTGAGAAAGAAGATAACACTAGGACAATACTCACTGTACAAACCACAACTAGAACCACAAAGGAAACACAATCATTAATATGGTCGATGATAAGACAGATTCTTCCCATATAGCCTTGCTTAATAAGTTGCTTATGCTACTTCTTTATGGTCACAGAAGAAAAGGAATAGGTGAATATATTGCTGGCAGGTAGGTATAGGTATGAATTACTATGGATAGTCCAGTTGTGGTCCTTTCCCTGTTCAAAAATTTAGATTATATTGACATAAAGAAAATTTACGCATACAGTTGCCCGGTTACGAACTCCTTCCAAACAAGCAACCTGCTTATGACAATCGACACTCTTCGTCTTCGTCCACACTAAAATGACATTTTACGATACAAATTACTTCAACAAGCACCCATACTACAACAAGCAATAGTTGCAGGGAATAAAGTTGCACCAAAAGTCTAAAAAAGACAAGATATATTATACCCTCTATAAAACATAGGTTATGATAACCAATCTATTTGTTGATATGTGTCCAACACGATCAATGGCTATTGTTCAACCTTGAAAATGTCAAAACTAAACAGAATATTGGCCAGCTCTCCTCTATCCTCAACTATTATCTTGGTTGGTTACCCATCTTCTTTCTAACCAATATTACATAAGTTGATGGCTAACCAATCTTTTTTTGAGTGCATAATACCACCAATTGATAACTAGGATAACCAGGTAATGGTTTAAGGATGAGATAACCATGATGCCAGGCAGTTGGGCATACAGATGCATGGGCACGTTCAGTATGTGTGTTCAAGTGGAGGCAGATGAATGGCATTGTGCAACTCATCTGATGCCAATGTTCAGTGGAAGCATTTTTAGATCTCAAAGATTTTTACATCCATTTTTTATCAGACACACTCCCATACATGAGAGAATGTATCTTTGATGAGAAGTGGAACAATTGTTCTGTAGGAGCATAAATGTATAACCACATTGATAGTGTTTGTGCATGGTCATTTCGTGGTTTCATAGAAGATAAGGCTATGGAACCATGCTATGCCATTGCTTTGAGTCTGGGCAAACTGCACATCTGAAGATATGTTCAAGCACATACATGTCTGCAAGCAAGGCTATTTTCCAGTAAGGAGAAAAAACATACAGGAAAATTGTATATATTCCAGTTCCAGAAAGCAGTGACAATCGTATGCCCTATATCCATTGTTGTACCAATGTGTTCTTGGATCATGATGAGTATAACATTGTATCTATCTATCAATCTATCTATCTATCTGTCTATTTGCCAGCGTTAATCTATCTATCTATCTATCTATCTATCTATCTATCTATCTATCTATCTATCTATCTATCTATCTATCTATCTATCTATCTATCTATCTGTCTATCTATCTGTCTGTCTATTTGCCAGCGTTAGTCTTACTGACTTGAGGGGCCTCCTTCATAACTATTTCCATAATAATTATCATCAGATCTATATGTAGCTATGAAACTGCCAAGAAAACAAATTCTCTCTCCCCTCTCTGTATCAATCCATCTATCAATCCATATACTGATCCGTTTATCTATCTATCTGCCTCTTTCTACCTTTGCACCAGATCTGCACCACAGAGACAGCCATGTAATCCTGTTGGGCTGAGGGAACACCCTCTTTGTGCTGCAGACTTGTCAATAGCCTGCAGGAATTAAGGCACGCAGAACTGTCAGGAGACTAATTTCATCATGCAGCAAAAATTAAACAGAGTACACTGCATTTTTCATTTTACAGAGCTGTTTCACGTAACTGTTCACACTGGTTTCCATCAATTTTATAACAATGGTGGGCACCTTTTGTCAACTCAATGCATAATTGGTCATGTGAGTAGAAGCACTCCAGCTCCAGGCACTCAGATAAAGCATTAAAGATAGATCTTTATACAATATATTTAACCAATAATTGCTCTTGAATGATTAAGTTGGTTTGCAACTCAGAGCTCTGTATATATGTACATTGTTAGTGCTAAATAATTAATTATCCTAGTATAACAAAAATTGTATTGGGAGCATAAGAATCTGATATTGGTTCGTAAAAAGAATCGAACTTTACTATAGTCTGACAGCGGAAATGTTGTTAAAATCAATCCTTACACGTGTTGCAGTATTCATTTGTGACATTTTATCACTTAGCTGCAAAAAATGCCTCTTTAAGCCGTACAACTGTTTTCGTGCTAAAGCACTTATACTTCAGTCATGCTATATTTATCAATACAAAACTGTCATTGCTTCTCAAGTGACAGAATGGTTTACTACGTGATAAACCATTTTGAAAGTCTCTCAAATATGTCTGTATAGTCAAAGGAATAGTTGAAAACATAGTTCATTATCAACTGAGTTCTTTCCCCCTGGGTTGTCCAGAAAAGATGAAGTCATATTTGCACAACTTCGACTCGGCTTTTCCAACTTAAATTCTCACTTGTTCAGCAAAGGTTCTATTACTTCAGCACAGTGCAGTTGTCAGCGAAATGATGAAACAATTCATCATTACTTTTTTGTGTGCCCAAGGTATCAAGTTATCAGAGAAATCCTTAAGAATGAATTAAGAGATTTGCTTCATGAAAATGTAATTTCATCTGAACTATTGTTATATGGTAGTAACGAACTTGAACCTAATGTTAATATAAATATAATGAGTACTTTACATTATATTAATGCATCCAATCGATTCTAAATGATAACTGCAAGGTACTACTATTTTTTTTTCTCTACTAACCCACTGAGCCTGTAATTGAGCCTTTGGCTCGTTGGTAAAGTGATTAATAAATATGTTTAAACCAAATGATGTAATATTACATGAAACATATCGGTGTTACCTGCAACAAGAAAACCATACACATCCTTTCAGACTAAGAGATACTTGTGGGGCATGTCGGCTATATGGATGATTCTTTTTATTTTGACAATTGTTCATGTAAATTAGTGAATAAGTGTTGAAAGACTACATTTCACAAGGGAACTGCACAATATTGTTGCAGGGAGGCTTGTGGGTAGGATGCTGAATTTCAATAGAGATATTATAGCAAGTATCAATGATAAAACACTGAGGGTAGCCAGATTTGTGAGCACTGCTGTATGCTGAAGAGATGCTGAAGTGTTGCTAAAGTGTCCTTCCTGTCAGCTAAAACAGACTGAGAAATGAATCTCGAGCAAATCTGTCTGCTCTGGCTCTGCTCTGGCTTCTCTAAGGTCACCCATTGAGAGGCTCAAGTCCTTTTCA
Organism: Platynereis dumerilii; assembly: GCA_026936325.1. Classification (NCBI taxonomy): domain Eukaryota; kingdom Metazoa; phylum Annelida; class Polychaeta; order Phyllodocida; family Nereididae; genus Platynereis; species Platynereis dumerilii. The sequence continues at coordinate 31,131,715 of JAPTHN010000001.1, read as the reverse complement.
TTAAATACTTAATTCCAAAGGTTTAGACAAACTAATTACCAGATTGCTCTCTTCCTGAAGTGGCCTTGTGTCAGCCATTATGGAGAATCTTCTGGCTTGGCAATTTTCAGGCAATTGCAATACTCATGCTTCTAGCATTTGGAAATTATGGGAACCAGTATAAAGCACAAAAGAACAGTATAATGGTATTGCGCTCCGGCATGGTATCGGTGTTGTTGGTCTGAAGCTTCAAAATATGTCAATTTGACTGGCGAGCTGAAGCAGATGTTATGATGAGAAGGTATGGTTAGATTGCACTACTGCTTCCCTCCTAAGCATCCTTGTATTTTGCAAATGAGGATGCACGTTTCAAACCGCATTCCGACCATTAAAAATCATACATAACAATTTACCATGTAAGTGTTAGTGCACGACCAGAAGGTACAATAATCATTACACAATTTAATCAATATCACCATGTTTTATAATTGAGGTTATGAGTCAACAATTAATGTATGTTTTGTCGCTAGAAGTTTTTCTAAAGCCAGAAATCTTTCAAAGGCCTCCAAATTTATTGAGTATAAGGGAAAGCTTGTCTAATGTTTTGTCAAAATAACGAAGTGCGCCAAGGTTCAAATCCAATACCTTTTAAGTGGTGCCTTTAGCAACTACACATCCCTGCCATACTAGACAAAGTAAAACCATATATGATGTAAGTTTTTGCCTGTCATGAAGACTGATAGATGAGTCACTTACTTAAGTGATATTTTAAAGCTTAGAAGTAAAGGAGATGTAAACGTGATGTGCTATATTCTTAAAGCAGTGATAGACCGGTGAAGTCTTAGAAGGATATGTGGCGGAAATCAAGATGGATTAATTCGGTCATTAGGGAGGGAGTGTTTGTCGGAAGGGCCAAGAGGGGAGGCGAGTGTCTCTGGCTACTTGAATGGCATCTAATAAAACCGCTTGTCAAAAAATTCCTCTTATTGATCGCTCTTGTCACTACCAGCGGTTGGCAATCATTTTCTGTGCGGATTACCGGTTATCGCAGGGGAGGGAAGTAATAATGCCAAAGATATGATCTGCAAGATAGGCCGATGTGGTGTCGATAGAGCCGCGGGTGATCCTTTGTGCCTTCTGAGCCTTTACTTTGCCCTTCACTTGCAGCCGACAAAAGAAAGGTCCATCGCGCCCACCAGTCTGCTGTGCTGAGATGAGCTTGATGAGTTCAGCTAATGGTATCTCAGAGAATTGTAACATTGACAGACCTGGAGAGAGACCTGGAGGCAGACCTGGGAAGAGACCACCAAAGAGACCTGTAGTCCTACACAGGCCCAGAAGCAACCTGAAGGGAGGCTCGGCTAGATCTCCATCAACGAACGGCCAATCGTTATGTGGGTGTGGACGACTCGACTGTCAAATTCCTTAGTTTTTCTGTCATCCCACTGTCCCTGTCCCAGCAGAACCCTTACTGCCAAACATTCTTGACATAATGGTGGAAAAAAGAATTTTTACTTTCCCAGCCCCCAGCAACATCTCGGTTTATGGCCCAGCAAATGTCCCACCGGCCTATTTGCATTGACTAGATATCGGTTATGGAGCCATGAATTATGCCTTTCTTTGTACTCCTATCCATGCCAAGATACTGCAGAGATATTAGGACAGATACTTGTGCAAATGTGTAGCCATGTGAGAGCCCATTTACATCTCACTATTCCACATGTTCCTTACTTTCATAGAACCAGAATCATTCTGTTGTAAACTGTTTGATGGCTATTCTTCGGTTAGACTTTGGTTCTGAATCATTCTTGGTTAATTAAAGATGTCTCTCTTATATATTTTAAATCACTCAGTTGTTGACAATATGCAGATGCCTGTTTTCAGTACATATCTCTTCTATAACAACAGATGACTGCCTTTGATTTATTTATTTGGCTCTGTAACACAGACTTTTTTCATCATTCTGGGTAGAATATAGATTAGACTATAATTATAAGTCAATTTCCATTTCAAATCATTCTGCATAAGAACATATACGTAGTCTAGATGTTTCATTTACGCCTATAGATGTTAAAATAGAATCTTAATCCCTCTTTTTTAGACTACAGATGTTTATTAGCTCATGTTCAGTCGAATTACAGTGTAATACTGAGTGTATCCATATATATTTTTTCATCATTCCATAGTTGGCTGTAGAACAGTATAGATGCCTTCCTCTTCCAGTAAACATCTTTCAGGCATGTTTCTTGTGCCATGAGATCCACTTTGATTCTCCTTTGATTCTCACTATGATACCATTTTCTTTTGGAGAACATCGTCACTTTGTGCTGTCACTTTGTGTGGTCTTCAGCCTGCCTCAATCCACTATTCTCCGTCACTGCATCAACCTTGATAAGCTCAGAATGATACGAATTTGATATCCTGCTCTCAGCGCCACAACATGACAACAACATTGCATGAGCAGACCAGAATGACTAGTCCCTTTGAGGCTTAAAGGCTTTTATTCTGTGTAAGATCTAAAGCAAAGACAGCCTCCTTCTTTTTAAGTTTTTTTTTCATCTGATTTACTTACAAATCCCCAAGAGACCTCCGATGGAAGTTGCACTAAAAGCTTGGATTTCAGTTCAGCAACACGTCATGCAAGGGTTTGGATTCTGCTCCCTTGAACATTCATTGTAGTGCATGTGGCATGACATGGGGTAGTGAATCTGCTGTTGAAGAAAAATTTAAAGACACTGAAGTTGTAGAATACTTTGAAATACTTTCCATTCAGAGTCTCAGGCCTCTGTGTGACTGTGTGTGTTTCATTGTGGACAGAGTGGTGTGTAAAACAAGCCCAGAAACACACACCACACACAGGCACACACAAGAAAACTCCCAAGAAATAACAGATGTGGACACACTGTAAAATCAGGCTGTGATTTGTAGAGTGGTGGCCAGAATCAGATGAAATAAGCCGATTCAGTCATTGTGTTGGAGACGGTAACTTCCAAAGAGCAAAAATGTAACTTTCCAATAAAGTTCAATAAAAATTTACAGTTCTATCTGGTTAAGCGGTGGAAAGTATTCATTCTGCTAACTGTGACCAAAATAATATGCTTGCTGAATGAATGTGTGTCTCGGAGTTCAAAAACTGGTCTTAAAATGGACTGCTGCATATAATGCAGAGTCGTCTGACAGTTGTCTGTTTGTACACCCAGTTGGTACACAAGGCAATGCGTGTCTTAGATGGTCTGGTTGGTCTCTTTTAATTCCCATCTGTACATTGAGAAGGTTCATGAACCAATTGTTGTATACAGCAGAACAAAGCAAGAAATTGCAGGAATCATGACCACATTCCCTGGGGATTCACGAATCCTTCTGGATTAAGAATCCCAGCAAATGTTCTCCACTTGTTTCTTCGTATTCCTATTAGTAGAGCACCTTGCAGTTGGCACTGGCTCAGTCACATCTTGCAGCCCAGAAAGACAAGTCTTTGGGCTCTCAAAAGTGTATTTGGTGAGATGGAGGAGTGTCATCCACAATGAAATTCACTTTGCCCAATTACCTCAATGGATTTTACAAATATTATAACTATGTGCATGTATCTTAATATACATGATTTGAAAAGAAGAAATCCTTCTGGATTTAAGGAATCAGAGCAATGATTCATCTGGATGATAAACATAGCCTCTTTTTTAATAATAGCAATCTTTCTGGATTTGGAATCACCAAACTTGGTAATTCTTCTAGATTATTATTTGGAATCATATAGTCAATGAATCCTTCTGGAGCATCCCACTCATTCCCACTGCTTAGGACACTTCTGGATGTGAACCATATCAAAGGAATCCTTCTGGATACAGAATATTTGCACTATGAATCCATCTGGATTAGGACTCCTTCCAGATTGTTGCCCTTTATTCCTGTTGGTGGTTGCCGGGTTCCTTTGCTGCGGCAATTAAGCAGAACACACCAGTCCCCATACATGTCACATTGTATTTGCAGAGGGGCAACAATGAAATAGGCTGTGGAGCATTGCAAATGGCTGCTTCTGATAAGACACAACTACAGGCATAATATGGCATACATAATAAGTGAGAGGACCTCAGAGCCAGGAGCCATAGAGAGAAGGAAGAGAGAGAGTGAATGGAAGGAGAAGAGAAGATATAGCATTTTATTTGTGTTTTGGTTGTCTGGCATTGGACTATGGGTCTATAAGTGGGATACTACAGATCTAAGGCTTCAAATATACCATGTGTATTGTGTAGTAATTGGTAGATCTATATATTGTAATCGTTGATTGACATGTCACAAACACACCTGTATTATGCCATCACCCTCTCCAGGACCAAGTAAACCTCTCTACACTGTAAAATTCGAAATTTTGAGTAATCTCAAATGATTGAGTGAGATGGTTGCACAATTCCTTTGAGTTGACATAGCTTGTTGTTTTAAGTTATGATAATCAGGCCATTGTTATAACTTCAAACAACAATCTAAGTTACTCAAAGGAATTGTGCAACTGTCTCTCTCAATCATTTAAGCCGACTCAAAATTTCAAATTTTACAGTGTGTGGTATGCCTCCTCCTACTGCACTGAGATTTAATTGCATAAGTTAGCAACCTCAGATTTTTCACCAAAGGTGGAGAGGTTTCTGATCATACAACAGCCCTATACCTAAAATGGTGAGCCATCCAACAGGCATACTTGAGTCACATTAAAGGACCATCAGATTCTACATGGTGCACCTTAGCTAATGACGTGGTCCTTGTGCTTGAGTTGAACAATGTGCTTGAGTTGTAGCCCATATACAACTTCAGTTCTTCAGTACAACCACCATGTAGATGGTAGCTGGAGAGGCTGAGAAGTCCCCAAATGCATGTCTGAGGACTTGCAGGTCCTTGATGCTCCTTGATTGTCCCTGATTGTCCTAAAGACCTGCAATTTTCTCCTTCATAAAAACTTAGTATTTCACAGAGGCAGTGGCTGAGCAGAGCATCGGAGTGATGAATGGGCCTACCAAGGACACATTCCTTCCTCCTCCCCCATTCTAGGGCCATCCTTGTGGAATATTTATCCCCCAATCAAGGTACGGCAATTTGTATACTGACGGTGCACCACACTCAAGTCAGTGTATCAATGTGGGCCAACCTTCTGCAACGAAGACAAGAGGCAGAGATATGGCCAAATTTACAATTTACAAACTCTGGATAATCTTGAGATGGAACAAAATTGGAAATTAAAAATTTGACCCCTATGATTTGACGAATAAAACTAAAGGCCCCGTTTTAAATCCATGCAAAAAATTACTTTTCTAGTCCCACATCTGTCAAAAGTGACCAAAAAAATCAAACGAAGCTCAATTGACCAAAATGTTTTTCTTAACTGTTTTTTTTTTTACATAGGCCTATATCAACTATGATATCTGATATGCCAATAAAAGTGACATATATATTATATAGTTGTAGTTGTTTTTACACTTTGCTTTGTTATTATGACTAATGTATATTATAATAAAAACCAGTTTCACCATACTTGGTAAAACAACGATAGGCCACCCAGAGGGCTTGCAGCCCTACAGCAAATTTATCAAGATTAACCGAAACATGTTTCTTCTACTGATTTCACAAAATTGAATGGAGTCTGTCATAGGCCTAGAACACAACTTGGCCCACATCATGGCCTACATTTATGCCATATCCAACCACCCCACAGGTTGCTGTTACTCTGCAAACATTGGGAGTGTTGTGACGTCATGTGACATGAGAGACCATGCCAGATTTCTCCTCACAAGTGAATGCCTTTGAATGCACAGCTTGCAGGATTCTTGCATGTTTTGGAGATGAACTGCAATTCATACAACTGGCTTTGAAACACTCGAGTCCAACAAGGTGAAACCCGAATATCACAAATCACAAGCCACTGTTTTTTTTTGTCAATCTAGCAGGTCTCTGGTCTCACACTGTGTAAAACTGCATACGACATGACTTCTTTCAATTCCATCTTAACTTTAACCAAAGTAGATAGAATAAATAACAACATGGTTCCCCAAGCATGATTGCTACACGAATTTAACAATCTCTGCTGGGCAGCCATACCCACTGGACAGTGTGCAAACATGAACCAGCTAAATTGTATGCCATTACATAGGCCTCTGTAATTGTCTATATTGGAAATTATCCTCTTTTTTTTTTATCTATGAGTATCAACCAATAATTTGAGCTACAAATGTGTCTGGGAATTTCAGACAGTTCCCAGATGGTGACTTTTACTTTTCAGATGAGATTAAATGAACCATGATAAATCAATTGGAAAATGATATCAACATATTAGAAATATATGCATATCTGGTGTCTTCAGGCTTCATTATGCAGTCAAGATTGATTAACAAATTCGATTGATATCACCACAACCAGCTGTAAAATTGCCTATGTTACGTTAGCTGTATAGTGCCTTCAATGGGCTTTTACATGCCATTTTTTCCTCAATATGTGACAAAATGTATGTTGTTTTATTTTCTTGTGCTCATCGCTGTTGTAGCCAAGATGCTAGGGACAGAAGTAATGATGAGCAGATTATATTTTAAGTCACTACATGTCCCCTAAGTACACTGTTCCAGGGTGGGATACTTTAGCTGCTTCAGCATCTATAAGACAATGCATACAATCTACGAGAGCTGTCAATTACTTCTTGGTTTTTTTTTCAGGAAAGTAACTAAATATTCAGATTTTAAAACTACATTCTGCTGAAATGTCCGTAAAGAAAAATAGAGCCTCTTGCTAAAGATGTAATAGAGATAAAATGAATTACCCGACTTCTCTTATCGAGATACAATTAATCAGCATTTGCATGTAAATGAAGCAGGGATCTATTTAATTTAGGGTAATGGCTTTCACGACTGGGAGTGGCAAAAGGAAAAGGCATTTGCAATATTAAGAAGGGCTCTAGACATCATAACAAGTCTGCTTTATTATCACCTTATTGGGGCAGATATAGTGTGAAACCATATCTGCAAACTTGTCAAATTCGTGTATTTCATGTCCTAAAAAGGTGTTGGGACTGTTATTATACCCTTTTCTGATAATGGAAAGAATAAAATGTATTCAGATTTATTAGCAATTCATTCAAAATCAACAGGATGATTTATAAACACTAAGATGTACGACTCAGGAAGCCAATAAATAGAGTTTTAATTTTCTTTCACATTGGCTTGGCTTGAATAAGTAAGAGCAGGAATAAGGATGTTTCTTTCAAACATATAAATTTGGAATCTTCCTGCCTGAGAAATTATATAATAGAGAAGAATGAAACATAACATTTCGTGGCAAAAAGGTAAATCTAGTCATTTACTCTTCTTCAATTCCTTGTTTCCAACTACTTTTACCTTCTAAATTGTGAACAAAAATTAATATAGGGAATGTATGGAAAATATCTTGGCCTCCTTCAGTTGAGGACCAAAATATGCTACAGTTGACACAGGAAGGATGCACAATGCTAGCAGTCCATTTTTTTGGCACAGAAAATTATCTCACAATTACCAAATCATACAACATTCAACAAATGTCAACTCTTCAACAACATTAGCTCAATAATAAATTAATATTAAAATAGAAAATGTGTGAATACTCACTCGGCTATGCTGGTGACATCGCTCTCCTTGAGGGCGAGGAAGACACAGTTGACCAAAATTGTCAAAATGATGAAATAGTCGAAGATCTGGTTGGTGGCGATTAAGATGGCGAACTTGCGTAATTTGTTCCATGGCGATAAGATGAAGAAGGACTTGGTGGCGCTGAATCTGTGGATGTACTTCTTGTTGAAGCGTTTCGTTACTACGACAAATGTCTGCAAAGAAGAAGAAATAAGATACATAAGTATGAGTGTAAAAGTATAGAATATGGGAGATTTTGGAGTTTACATTTAATGAAGATATAAGATACACATTTATGACACTTTATGACACTTACGGCTTGGCAAAGATGTAAGAAAACAACCGCTTTTCTCAACAACTGAGCAGTGTTCTCATTGCAAAATTAGTGCAAACAAGGACTAAGATACGGCTGCAGGAGAAACCAATCATATCATATCAAAAACATATTAAATACGCCCAACAATGATTGTGAAAAAAATTATCATAATAAAGCTGAATAAAATCAGTGTGGCATGAAAAGAAGAACAGTTTCAAATTAACCAGTAAGAGACCTCAAAGATTGGTATCTATTCTGAAATAATGCAACCTTTTAGCAGCTGTTTGCAGATTGGCAGTCCAAACAGTTTCAAAATTTACTTTCAACTTGGTCACGCGATGTCACTTGCTTAAAATGTTTTGTTTGTGTCAGTTACGGTTAATCAGTTTATTTAGTGCTTATCATATTTAGCAGCATAGGTGACAAAGGTACTTCATCAAATAAGAAGACTAGAAGACCAACAGAAAACTGTTAATGACGAAGCAAAGCCAGTTTGCAGTAAATTTATTTTTATTTTTTTTATAGTGGACCGCCAATCCGCAAAGAGCTCTAACATATATTAACCCAAATTCCATTAAAAAATAACAAATCTTGTTTTGCAAACTGAAACCTCTGTTGAATCCTGCTTGTGCTTATAGTAGCAATGCTAGAACCCGCTAGGTGCGCTGTTGTAGTTTTTCTCTCAGCCTGCCCAAAAGTTGATCCTGCAATCTTGGAAAAACTGAAGTCAAATCACGGCTGTTTTTTCACAGAAAAACCTCATAATTTGTCCAGGAAAGATATGGAATGGATAGCTGAGGTTGTTAGGCCGTGGTATAGCACACTTTAGTCACGGTAGACATTTATTTTGTTTGTTAAAGATCGATTTGAATGTTTCGTTTTACCTATTTTGGCCCAAAACCCTATACCACCTTCATTGTAGAACGTGGATTTAGAGAATATTCTTGGGAACATTTTGCCGTTTAGTTTGTGAAGATAGGTGGTGGTAGAGAGGAGAAAATCAACTTTTAGTGAGTGAACTTTGGTGCATGTTGCCATTGGATCAATGCATTTACACACCCCCGACCCCCCATAATAAAATATGCCACTGACCTTGCAGTATACTAAATCATGAAAATGGGACACTCAAGGGTCTAAACATGCTAAATGGGTTTAAGTATCATGATTGGATGCTTTTGAAAGTGAATTGTAATTCCTGCTGTGAATTTTGTCAATTTTCAACCTCAATTTCTGAACTTTAAAATTTTATATCTCAAGTTATATTAACATAATAGACTAAAAAACGACTGGGTTTGATTGCAAACTACTAGGAGAAAATTCCTACACCTTTATTTCAGTGATATGTCTCATATTAAGGCAGTACAGAGCTGGATCACTTTTTGTCCATTTTTGGCCAAATTGGGACTCCAGCTTTTTGGTGGAGATCCCCATATGGAGACAAACCTGCACAAGAAAGGTCACTTTTGCCACTTGTTTTGTCAATGAGGGACCTGAAGGAAGATATCTACGCAAAGAAAAATTAATTTATAATCTTTATTCAAAAAGTGCTATCATTGCTACTTGTAGGTTGATTGTCCTCTGGATATTGAAATACAATATCTCCAGATTACCAAGAATTTCTACTGGTTCTGAAAGGAATGATCCTTTTCAATTTCAAGCATAGTATTTGCCATGAAGTTTCAACATTTTGCCTATTGTAATGGTAACCATGGATGATTACACACATATTACACAAATATAAGATTGGACATGTGATTTTACGGCCTATTTGGGAATTATGGGCATGGTCAGATCGTCGTAAAAATTCGTGATTTGATTTTACTGTTGTTGCAGTTGTTAACCTAATGCTCCAGATTATCTGCCCTTCCCATGTGCATTGGCCTACATGGAAGGATGGATGATTGGGGCTTTATGTCCTGTATTTATGCACTGGGTACAATTAGGACAGAACGACATGGAAATGAAGCAAAGGATGATTGAAACAGCCGCCAAACATAGGCCCAGGTGACCCGGCAAGAGCTGGATTCGAACCCTGGACAGCCCATTATGCTACCACTAGACCAACTCCCCCCCTCCTGCAATGGCCTACAATTTATTGAATTTCCCTTCTAATAGCAAAAATATATATGTACATATAGCACATATCACTGTCCTTTGAGGTACACCATTTTCAAGCTCAGACATGAGAACCAAGACAATATAATGTAGGAGCAGAGAAAAGACATGACAATCTTTCTACTAAATTCTAGGAGCAGTAGCATTCTAGATTTCCATGCAGTGTAGTGGAATCTTTCTAAAATTCTCATGAAACTCTGAAACAGTCCACAAAGATGGATTAACCAGAATTTCAGCGTGGTTGGACATTACTCGTCCATATGGAAGAAACACGTGCACAACTCCCAAATAACCAACTTCGATTCAACTATCTTTCTTGTTTCTTTTTTCTCTAATTTCTAACTTTTTCTTTCATCTTCTGTAATATTACTTCAACTGGAAATTGTAAAATTGTGCTGGCCTGGAAGACTAAAGAGGGCCTTATTGCAAAACATACAGTGAGTTGCTATAGTAATTTTCAGACAGATCTTTAAAACCATTCATATTTCTGGGAAGGAGTAGGATGGTAAGTCTGCACGTCCTGTATTGTTGCACTGATGAGGCTAAATGGTACAGGCAGAGACCATGCCACGCTGATGATGTGCACTGTTGGCTACCTCTTGGCCAGCCCAAGCCCACATACAATTAATAATGAAAGTATGCCATTTTTATTTAAATTAGCAATTCCAGACCTATAAAAATCCATTGTGCCTTGGTTGGCTCCGAAAAATAGACTATTCTTTGACCATACATTGAAATATCAGCAGAAATTGTCTAATTTTGTGGCTGTAACAAACCTTTACAAGGGTAAATAGGAAATGTTTATTGGCGTAGAGCTACTGTGATTGAATGACAACAATCACTAAAAGTATAGTAACTCGCCATTAAACCAATAGTGTCAGTTTTAAAAGTGATAGACCCACCAATGGGCCACCATTGTCATCATATAATTGCATGATAGGACACAAACTAGCAAGAGTGCCTGTAATTAGTTCTTCACTAATCAATTACAGGTTGGCAGATCAATGTTATTTGGTGGCAGTTGTGTCCACAAGTCACTGACCTCATTTTAGAGTTTACAGTTTAGGAAAAATAGATGTGTTTCAAGGGAGTTACAAGTTTGAAAATTCTGCCAATTTTTCAACTGTTTCCTTGCTTTTAGAAGACGTCTTGTGTAACAAGCCCTGACTCTGATTCTGCATCAACTTTTCTACTTCTTCAAGCTCTTCCCGTGAGTTATTTCAAGTAGCACGTATTTTAAACCATAAACATGCTAAAATGACACTACTTTGAAAGACAATTTTGAAAATTCTGTCACTATAATTAGCATGATTCCAACATTCCAGGCCAGTTTTAAAGCAGAAAGACGAAAACATCATTGAGAAAGTCCAATTGTTCACAAGAAATGTCAAATGTTGCCATGTTGCAACACAGCACCTGCTGGGCTCACAGGAAAACGGCAGAAGGCAGGGACTGATCTAGTGTTGTTGGATAAAGTAAATAAGCATGCTAGTTGTCTTAGTAGTCTTTTTAGGGGTAATTTGTATAACATTGGTTATATATTTAACCAGCTTTAAGAGTTTTGTGTACAATTTCTTTTTCACCATCGGCAAAATGTTGCATGAAAAAATAATATTAGGCCTATTTTAAAAGCCATTTGAATCGCTAAATAAGATAGATCTTAGCATTAAAAAATAAGGTCTAGACACCCTTTGAAAATACACAGATTTATTTCAATTTCATAGTCCAATTAGACCAAGTTACAGCATTGAACAGATATTTCCAGTATCAAAAGAAAAAAAATAAACTCAACTTTGCGGTATAGAAAATCATTTTCACGCATAAGTATTTTTGTTTATGTTAATGGGAATGATTACAATTTAAAGAGCCAATCAGATTTTTCCTCGATAAAATGACACTTGATTGACAGCTGTCAAGACGCAACATTACGTAATAAGTGTGCCAAATCACAAACAATCAACTCCAATTGATTGTTTTGACTTCAGTGAAATATGTGGGCTTGTTGATCAGGATAGGCAATCAAGTGGCAACTGTTAAGGCACGTGGTTAACAAATTCTAAAATAAAAATACGAGTGCCGTGAAATTAAATTCCAAACAGCACTTGACTATTTGTGTGGCTTAATACAAGGGTATAATGGTATATGCCTGGCTATCTATCAAGGCCTCTATCTATCTATGTATCTATTTGTCTATCTGTCTATCTATCTATCTGTCCATCTATCTGTCTATCGATCTGTCTCTGTTAATCTATCCATCTGACTGTCTACCTGGCTGTCTATCTGACTGTCTATCTATCCATCTACCTATCCATCTACCTATCCATCTACCTATCCATCTACCTATCCATCTACCTATCCATCTACCTATCCATCTATCCATCCATCTATCTATCTATCTATCTATCTATCTATCTATCTATCTATCTATCTATCTATCTATCTATCTATCTATCTATCTATATCTATCTATATCTATCTATATCTATCTACATCTATCTATCTATCTATCCATCTATCCATCTATCTATCTATCTATCCATCTATCCATCTATCCATCTATCCATCTATCCATCTATCCATCTATCTATCTATCTATCTATCTATCTATCCAACTATCTACTGCCCCTGTGACCTACTAGTAATGCCTTTGAGTATAGGTCTCTCTGGGCCTCACCCATCACCTTTATAAATAGGAGCTTTTCATTAAACGCATCGATCTCAGTTGTCAACAAGTGGGACTGTCCTTGCTTTCATGTCAGATTTTTTTTTCCACCGTTTTTATCCAGTTCCACTTTTTTGTATTATGGATTTCTTTACGCTGTCTCTTCGCATGTTATGAGGGCCATCAACAAACAGGTGCTAAAATAGATTTAAACTGTTAAAATCTGATCTTTTTATGATGCTTTTGTCCAGCTGTTTGACAGTGTGTCTGTTCTCTGCAGACCTTTCCTGTATGCCTATGAATCTTTAATATAACTCTGGAAAACTGCCATGCATTAACTGGTATTGAAAGGGTGATGAATACTTCAAAATCTTCCATTGGATGAGTTGAATCTCCAAAATTGAAGACAACCGGCCAAGTCTCCATTGAAAATGTCTAAAAGAGCCTCAGTCATTTTGCAAGAAATATACAGGACGTAAAATTTAAGTCGTCCACCTACGTATACCTATACACAACTTTTGACCATCTCCACAACACATACATAAAATCTGTTTCATGGAAATATGATGTTAGCTTGAAGGCCTATTTATTGCCAATACTGACCCTGTACTCGGCTGCACAGATAGCAAAAAGATGCCAAATATGATAGAACAGCTTTGGCTAATTGATCGCTTAATCTGATGGCATGATGAGTGGATTTGGATCAAGGGCATCAGATAAACACAGAATGCAGTCTACTAACACACAGTGTGTAGCTATATATTGTTGTTTCCATGTCTATCTTGTGGGATTTATGCACACATATATATCTGCATAATTATAGGATTACAAAATATTTTCAAACGCCTAATAACCAATTTTCCTTTCGGCATGGTAGCACTATAATAAAATTATGGAGAATGATCCTCATAATTTGATTTGTAATTTTATCAGTCTCACCATGTGGTGTGGAATGTGCCCCATATTATCATGACTTTTTAATGCAAATAAAATGTCAGTGTTACAACATGATTTTGTTTTGATTCATTTAAAAGTAGAATTGTTCGGTTTTGTAATCTCAATTCGAAGTTTTACTTCACTAAGTACCAACCAAATTCACCATTTTCAGCTGGGGCACTACTTCCAATCGGACGGTTTTGGGATTTTCGTCTCATGACTCACAAATCGAGGGGTAGGACATCTTTCCCTTTGTAATGCCACATATTATAGATTATAGAAATATATATACCCTTAGATGTTGCAGAACAAATTACTACATTATTACAAAGTATCAAGTGCATTATGAATGTGGGTCTACTCAATTTTCCCCAGATGGCATAGAAAATAATTTGGCACTTCTCTTTTGTAAGCTCACACACATATGGCTAGCTAACAACATCAGACATAGAAATGGTAAAAATACACGCTGTCCATTATCGAGAAGACCTATTTATATCACTCCGAGGGTAAATGTAGATGTAGCTAAGGGGATTTGTAATTTCACTTATTCCAGGTAGTCAAGTATATGCCGCATTGCATGCCTTTAAAATCAGTGATACATGCACATCTTTAGCAAGCCTTTCTGCTCACCAGGTCATGGGTTCAAAATCCCAATCTTTTGATACAAACTTCTTTCAAAATGTGCATAGGAATAATATCATAATGTGTGTTCACAATTACTTATACATTTCAACGGAAATGATCTTCCCTGGATATTACGGAAGCACAAATGGTTGACTGATTGAGCAAAGGATGGTTGGGCCTGCTTCTATGGTAGTTATGGGCTAATTATGATAGGATAAAGCAGAAGGCAATGGGGCAGTTGGAAAGTCCAGGTGACCCAGCCAGAGCTGCAATCGAACCTGGGACCCAGCTACAGATTGTGCTAACCCATGCTGGATTCAGATTATGTATACATGAGAAAAAAAATCAACATTTGATAGAGACAAGGCCCCAAAGGCAGCTGGAGGAGGGCTGACATATCAAGATCACAAAAATTAAAGAAAGTGAGGTGTACAAGACTAAACTAAAGACAGGGTGAACCCCTTAAGTTAAAAAAAGATCAATAAAGCAAAGTCAAAAGTCAGGAAATTCCATCACATGTAAGTAGCTTACAAGTACCTCAAAGTACCTTGTTAAAGTTTTAAAGAGTTGTAAAGGTTGTCTGTTATAACTCGGCAGACATGTATCACATCAGGAAGATAAAATAAACTTCAGAAAAATCACTTTAACCATAAAAATATGAGATGAAACTTCAAAACTTAGCCAAAAAAAACTGGGGCATAAATAATTCAACCTCAAGAAGGGATATTTATCACTAGACAATGTCAGTGTCAGTATAGAGAGCTAAAAGGTTACTACCAAGTACCAACATTGTCAAATAATCTAGCAAGTTGGATTTTACATTGTATTTTGCACGCAGTTTCTTTCTGTAGATGTGAAATTTTGTGAATCATTTTGTATACAAACTTGTGCAAACAGATTGATCAATGATTAAATTTGGCAGAAACATTTTAAAGACACCGTGCACAAAAAGACTATCAGAGACCTGAAAATATCATCAGGTGATAAATACTGTGGAAATGTCCTTCTTCATTTTTTGTCAATTTTGAAATCAATTATCCAGTAACATTTACAAATGGTTTAAAGGGCCACAGTCATCAAAATTACTGTTTTGCTAATTTTTTATCGTATGAAAGAATGGGCTATTGCAAGTGCATCCTGTCAACATTGAAAAAATAGGTTTTAACCATGGATCAGGAAAAATATATGAAATTGGGATTTGGACAATATTTTGTGTCCCTACAGTATGTTCAGCCAACTGATGAGTGACGTAGGGTAGGGTGGACCTCCCCCTCTCCTCCAATTAAATGAATAAATTTGAGAAACACACTTCTGCAATTTTAACCACCTAACATTCCTGTGATAAACAACAAGTAATTATCAGATACAATGTTTGATATGATATTAGCTGTGATCTGACAACACTCAGGTGAAGCTTTTATTAGTGAAAATGACAATAACTGCTAAAAGCAAACAGAAAATAACAGTTTACAAGTTCCAATCATTCGACCATGCACTATATCTGATTGGTTGACTTCCTGAAGGTTGTGAAAGTGGGCAGGGACTGATTTGGACCACAATTTGCAAGACCAAATCTATCTATCTATCTATCTATCTATCTATCTATCTATCTATCTATCTATCTATCTATCTATCTATCTATCTATCTATCTATCTATCTATCTATCTATCTATCTATCTCTAGCTGTCTATCTTTCTGTCTATCTGTCTATATGTCTATCTGTCTATGTGTCTATCTGTTGATAATTATTGATCAACTGATCTAGCTATCTCAGCTTTATAATAAACCCAAGTGACACTTAGGAGGTCACAACCAATACGAAACGTTTACACTTAGACAGATTGTCAAGATTGACAAATTTTAAACATGTTATATCTAAAATTATATTAGTTGCTTCCATCACAATATGCGGCCTGGACTTGGCAAATATGGACAAATTAACCAATGTCAAATGAAGTCATAAGAACCAACCAATCAGCACACCACATTAATATTTAATTTTATTATGATTGACAGTTGGCACTTGTCACAAGCATTTGCAAGATTTTCCACAGTTTCAGTTTGTCTCAAATTAATATTGTCACCTTTTTAAGCTTCACCTCTTTGTTCCTAAAACATTTCACAGCTAGTTCTAACAGTTCTTTCTTGCTTCAAGAGGTCATAACAATTCATTTATTTGTTTATTCATTACCCAGTCCCATGTCACTTGCTCAGTTTCTTCCAACAGGAGTCGCTTTTTGTTGTGCCAAAATGCTGGCCAAAATCAGTAACTTCAATCATTTTTTTCATGGGTTTATTTTGGGATAAATTCAAAAGAATCACTGTGATGTTTCTGTAAATAGTACATTTGAAGCTCTCAACTAATAAAAAAATTGCATTACGGTGTGCCTTTAATGGCACTCATTGAAACATTCCCCGTTCAGCGATTTTTGCTCTATAATTTAGGCGCTGCTTAAAGTGCTTGCGTGTTATTTTTATCTTTGAAATTGTTTTTCTTTATTTATGGCCAGCCTGCCTGCACCGAAAAAATTTAATTTTGAGTTAGCTTAAATGATTGAGTGAGATGGTTGCACAATTCTTTTGAGTTAACATAGCTGGTTGTTTTAAGTTATGACGACAGACATACTATCATTACTTACAACAAGCTGTGTTAGCTCAAAGGAATTGTGCAACCACCTCACTCAATCATCTAAGCTAACTCAAATTTTCAAATTTAACAGCCTGCCTGCCTGCCTGCCTGCCTGCCTGCCTGCCTGCCTGCCTGCCTGCCTGCCTGCCTGCACACTTGCAATCGAAATACAGAAGAGCAATATATGGCATTCGTTTCTTTTTACACGACATTTAGACAGAGTGAGAAATAGTCTTTTTAATTGGCTGCATTGCTGCCCGGCCTAATTAGGAAACACAAGAAGTCTTAATTGTTGCAAACAACTTGTTGACGATTTATATTTCTATACTTTTTCAGTAGATCTGTATTTTTCAAAAGGGAAAAAAACCCAAAGTGGTTCAATTTATAAACACACAGATATCAGATTCCATAATTTGAAGGCATGCAGATTGCAGAGACACCCAATACTGTGGAACACTCTAAAAAATGTCGGGACAAAATTGGTTTTTTAGATTCAAAATGGTTTTTCGAAAAACCAAATTTCAATGCAAAACCAACATGGATTTTTAAAAAAATCCATGTTGGTTTTTTGCATTGAAATTTGGTTTTTCAAAAAATCATTTTGAATCTAAAAAACCAATTTTGTCTGAATTTTTTTAGAGTGAAGCACCACCATCAGATTGCCTTTGCTTTCAATGCGAAGTCGTTTTTGTTTTGTCCTTTTTGCCAATGTCTGGTTTTGACATTTAGTGATACAAGGAATGTAATTTTACTATTTCAATAATCTTTTTAATCGCTGTTGACATATAAAACCACTAATTATTATTTTTTAATATTATAACTTTTCAATATATTTGTGATATAGGTCTACTGGAGTGTAGGAAAATCTTCAAAACCATTGGTCACCCAGTGTATAGGTAAAAGTAAACCCAAGTGGTTTAAAAAATCTAACAATATATCTTCTTTAATATTGTTTTTTTCCTGAAGGGAAAAAGATAAAAGTACAAAACACTTTATATAATAATTTTCCACGGCCAAAGAATATTGACCGAGTTCATGAATATTTTTCACAAAACCAACACGAGAAAAGACCAACAACAAAAACATCATATCATAAAACAGAATTATGAAAATGATGGATGACAATAATAGTATTTGTGGAAGAATATCTGATCCGATAATCCCACATTAAATAGACCTGCCCATCAACTTTTAATCACTGTCTTCCACAAAGAAACTTTATCCTACTTCAATGACAGATAAACTTTCCAGTGTAAATAACATTCGTCTAAGAGATATGAAGGTTTTTTTTTCTGTTTGCTTAAGATTTATTAATAGATCATTAGATTGGTCCTATACTGAGGACAAAAAGGCTAAAAAAAGACAAACATTGTATTGTCTCGTTGGTGCGATCTTAGCCTATCTATCTACCTATCTACCTATCTATCTACCTACCTATCTATCTATCTATCTATCTATCTATCTATCTATCTATCTATCTATCTATCTATCTATCTATCTCTCTATCTCTCTATCTATCTCTCTATCTCTCTATCTATCTCTCTCTCTATCTCTCTATCTATCTCTCTATCTATCTCTCTATCTATCTGGTAAATGTGGGTATTATCACGCACCTTGTGCGTGGTATTACACTGCAGTGTTTCTATATGGGTACCAGGCCTGAAGTATAATAACTATCAAGACCAAAGGTAAAGCTTTTGATTGATATAGAACTCAGGGGTCAAGAAAATATCAAATTCCATCGACCAACATCTTCTTACTGCACTTTGCACATAGTTAAAACAACTAGGGTCATTTAACCTTTTTTGTGGGTAATATCACGCACTTCTGTTTAATATCACGCAGCAGTAGGTGTTATATGACGCAATTTGAGGTTATATGATTAAGGTTGATTGCCTGACTATCTATTCATCTATCCAACATCAGTAAATTGTTTATCTGTCAGTCTGTTGTTTGTCAGTCTATCTATCTATCTATCTATCTATCTATCTATCTATCTATCAGACTCAGACTCAGACTCAGACTCAGAATATATTTATTTGACTCAAAAGAAATTTTACATAGAGTCAGGAGACCCCTTAAAGGCTTAAATAGCCGCTAACAAGGGGCCACCTTAATTATTGAGTAAACATAAATATTGACAACAAATAAGTCACTAGAATTATATCATAAATTACTAAAAAAAAAGAAAATGTACAGAAGGAGACAAATAAGTAATACTTCAAAAAGAAAGGCTATCAAAATATGTTAACTGGCGGGTTCATGATGTGACAGGAGGAGAAGGTGCATGTGATGCTATTGGCAGAGCAAAAATATTTTTTAAACCATAGAAAAATAGATAGTTCAAATAATAACAAAGGATGATTATTTTCAATACAACAACTTCCATGTATTCATGGGGAAATAATCAATTTTGAGAACATATGTAGCAGTTAGTAATGCTGCAGTTTGTAGTGTAACAATTAATTAAGTAATTTTTAACATATATCTTAAACCCTATATAGCTGTGAGTAAATAATTTATCCTTAATTGATTTGTTCATATCATTATAGATTTTTGGGAGCCTATATGAAAAACATTGTCTTGCAAATTCGTGCCTTACTCGTGGAATAGGTAAGAGTGGTTGACTTGCCAACCTAGTTGCATACCTTGGATGATCCTGCTCATTCAGTTCGACCAGGGACACCAGCGACTCAGGAAGTATTCTATTGTAGTATTTGTAAAGTAATTTGCAGTCATGCAGTGCACATATATCATCAAATTTAAGTATTTTTAAGTTCTTGAAAATTTTACTTGTGTGGGCATTATATCTACTTCTAGTCAGTACTCTAACAGCTTTTTTTTGTAGTATATTTATTTGTTTCGATTGTCTACCCCAAAGGAACACACCATAATTTAGGTGAGACACAACAAGTGAATTATAAATATGCAATAGCGCCTCTGCAGGCAGAAAGTTTTTTAGTCTATTTAACACACCAATTGTTTTTGAGATTTTCTTACTGACACTATTTGAGTGGGCTTTCCAATTAAGGTTTTCATCAATAATTATACCCAGGAAGTTAAATTGTTTTACAAATTCAATCTCATGGTTATTAATTTGTATTTTGGGAATTTCAACAACTCTTTGTTTTGTGTGAAATATCATTGCCTTTGTTTTTCCACAATTTAGTGACAATTTGTTTAACTTGAGCCATGTGTTAATCTTTGCAAGTTCAATGCTTAAGGTCTCGTCAATATTAATGTCTTTGTTACTAAGCTGGACAGTTTTTAAGGTTGTAAACAAAGTGGAGTCATCTGCATATATAATTGGATGAAAAATAGTAGAAGCATTTGCTATGTCATTAATGTAGATGAGAAATAAGAGCGGGCCTAAAATAGACCCTTGTGGAACTCCTGTTGTAATAGGTAATAAACTTGACTTCACACCATTAAAATCTACATATTGTGACCTATTTGACAGATAATTTAACAACAGGTTAAATGCCATGTCCTTAATTCCATATGTTTGTAATTTTTCTAGCAATATGGTATGGTCAAGCGTATCAAAGGCTTTCGAAAGATCCAAGAATATAGTAATAGGAACTTCATTATTATCCATTTCTAATGTTAATTTATTTACTAATTCTATAGCAGCTAATTCAGTGGAATGATTTTTTCTGAAACCATATTGACTTTGGTAAAACAATTCATTTTCAGTAAAATATTCATATATTTGGTTGTACATTATTTTTTCGAAAACCTTTGATATGCTAGGCAAAACCGACACAGGGCGATAATTTTCTAAAATGGTTTCATCACTTTTCTTAAAAATGGGTGTAACTTTGGCTATCTTTAATTTATCCGGAAAGATACCTGTCTGGAAACACTGATTAATAATTTTAGCGATAGGTTTGCTTAATTCATTTTTCAAAAATTTTAACAGTTTATTAGTTAGTTGATCTATACCTTGAGATGTCTTTGGCTTTATATCATCTATGACCTTTATGATGTCAATTTCTGAAACCTCTTTAAATTTAAAAGTATTCTGAGAAGCATTTGAAATATACATTCGAAAATTATTATCATCTGATGGCAGAATAGTACTGGCAAGTTTTGGTCCTATTTCTACATAGTACTTGTTAAAAGCATTGACTATCAAATTAAAATCACTAACACAATGGCCATCTATATTGAAAGATAACGGACAGCTATTTTTACCAGCATCTTTGTTTAAAATAGAATTAATCAAACTCCATGTCTTTTTAATGTCAGATTTAGAGTGACAGAAACAGCTTTCATAATAATTCTTCTTAGCATTTCTGATGCATTGTCTAAGTATTTTGTTATAAGAATTTAAATTGAACTTTTTAGATTCATAATCCAAGGAGGAGACAGAAGTTTTCTTTAAGTCACGATACAATTTGTCTCTATAGGCAATAGACTTCAGTATTCCAACTGTTATCCATTTCTGTTTCTTATGCCTATACTTGTTGAATTTCACCCTTTTCTTTGCAAAATTTTTGTTCAGAAATTTTCCCAATAAAATGTCTAATTTGTTATAGCTGTCATTTACATCAACTCCAATTACATTATTTAGAATAAGTGATGCTTCATCACTATTTAGGTCTTCTTTAAATTTAAGGTATGAGTTATGAACAGAAAGATTTATATAACGGTATGATTTTGTGTTTTTCTGGTGTAAATAGTCAAACATTAGAAAGCAAGGTAAGTGATCAGAAATTTGATTTAGCAAAATACCAGAGATTGAATTTGTAAAGCTGGGAGAAAATTTTGAGAAAATATTATCAATTAGCGAACCTGATTGGTGTGTTAGCCTGGTTGGGAAAGTGATATTTGGGAGGAATCCAGATGATATAATATTTTCTAAATAATTGTTTATGTGAGAGTTAGTCTGAAA
The DNA here is from genome assembly GCA_026936325.1 of Platynereis dumerilii. Taxonomy (NCBI): domain Eukaryota; kingdom Metazoa; phylum Annelida; class Polychaeta; order Phyllodocida; family Nereididae; genus Platynereis; species Platynereis dumerilii. The sequence continues at coordinate 31,109,919 of JAPTHN010000001.1, read as the reverse complement.
TTTTAAGATGTCTAAATTGAAATCTCCAACAATCACTATATTTTGTTTTCTTTCATATATTTGAAAAATTTGACTCATATCTTCAATAAAAGAATCAATATTATCCACCCCCGGTCGAGGCGGTCTATAAATGTTGACAACTACTAATTTGTCAGTGTGACAGTCATTGCCTATTTTACGCTCAAATGATAATTCTACAAATTGCCCATCCCAAAGTGGTGATATAAGGTTTGGATTGAGCTCCTTAAATGAAATACCATCTTTAATATATATAGCTGTTCCACTATGCGCACTGCATGACTTGCCTTTTGAAAGAAGCTTATATCCATCTAGTTGAAGAAGAGAAGTATCCGAGTCGCTGCTGAGCCAGGTCTCTTGAAGGCAGATCATCGAAGGTATGCAACCCTTGCTCCTATAATTTTCCACGTAGACTTGAATTTCCTGGAATTTAGCATTAAGCGATTGGCAGTTAAGTGATAAAATAGAAAATGAGGAATTTTTTTCAAGCATCAAGTCAATAAATTCTGTATCATTGTAATAGTTAGAGTGTCTGATATCATGTGAGGGTTCTGCATTATCATCTAAATTATTAGCCTCTAATAGATCGACAAGTGAAAAATGTTCATCAAAATTATTTATAAACTCATTGTGTTGACTTATGGTCAAGTTACTATACCAAAGCATGTTGTCGTCTGCACAGCACTCATGCACCAAGTTCTCCAGTCACAAAATAAACATAAGAGTCTGAAACATACAACATCAAAGTAATTACAGCAAAAGTAAAAAACATAAGTTAAACTCACAAACATATGAATTCTATTCGCATGGGCCATGGAGAATAAATGGAATGTACTCTAAATCTAAAGGTTAGGAACAAAGGACAATTCAAGAAAAAAAAAATAATAATAATAATAATAGAAATTTTATAACTGGATAAATTATACTAATAATTATCAAGCACTAGTGAACAAGTAGCATTTTGATATTTAATAAATTACTTCAAACTAGTTCTATTACCAAACATGTTTCAATTTGTATATATATATATCATAATTTGTATATATCATAATTGTGAAAGAATGTCAGAATTAATCTTTCAAACATTACAAAACAATTCTTGTTATAATAGACTTTTTGTTTTTTTTCAATGTTGAACAGTAAAATTTCAATCAAACGTGTCACTGCATGACGTAACAATTTGTGAAAAAAAATTCCAGAGAACAAATAAATAAATAAAATTAGTTAGAAATAATATTTTGAACCATTTTGAATTATCTGTGACACATTTGATTATTGCGCACTATACCCCAAACACTGAAATATCGCCAGTCAACATATGTATATAACTCATTATATGGCATGATTTGTTATCAATCCAAGCATTTGTTTATCAACTGGTCATGTAAATATTATCAGCTCCTTAATATTGCAACATTAGTAACTGAATCACAGATCGAATCATAACATCAGCATAGATAGTTGGCCCAATAAAGATAGATTAAACATTTTAAAGACTACCAGCTAAAACAGTTTTTTCTGCCTCCCTTTTTTTTTCCTCAAGTGTTAACTATCATTGAAATATCAATTGATCATCAGTTCATAGATGGTGTAGATGCACCAATACTCATAGTCCATTAAATATTGATAGCACAAGTTAGATCATTTCAGTAACAAATAGCAAATATACTACTGAGAAAGAAAACACTATTAAATATCACTATATTAAAGAGAACGTGTTATTCAAATTGTGATAACATTAAGTGTAACTTTACCTTCAGTTCCTGAATACATCAAAAAGTTACTGACACACAAAGTGACATGTTCAGAGCGGTCTATTATACAAACAGTAAACTGCCTCAGTGTCAAAACAGCTATAAACAGAGATCATTACAGTGCACGGAAGTTTGTACTTAATTAGCCTAGTTAGTTGCTGCTTGATCCACAGCTTATTTGTAAACAAAACAATGCCTGTCCAAGGGCCAATACATTAAAACATTGACAATGACATAAACAGTGCTAAATATAATTAAGCTGTTGACCAGTAAATTACAATCAATGATAAACAATAAAGCACAATAATTTGGATCAACAAAAGACAATTTATGATCTGTTACGCAAACTGAATTATATCAATATTATTAATATAACGTTTGTTTACTTATATAAATGTTAGGTATGCTTGATTAAAAGATAATTATGTAGCATATCAGTCCAGAAAAAAATAATAAATAGTAAAAAATACATAAATAGTAAAAAATACTTTCACTATATGAAGAATAAACATGCAAAAATTGTTATATATCATGAAAATGCAATGAGCTTACAACATAATAAGAAGTGGGCATCACAAAAATAATTTTCAAAATTGTCTCACACTACTACAAATAAGTCTTTCATTTGGGCAATTCCTCCCTGATTTCCATCAGCAATTTACCTAGAAGGTTTTCGCCAGGCCAATTACCTTTGACAATGTCTTTGTTTGACAGTGCCATTCCAATCCCCCAAAATTTGTCATTCGGCGAAGCCTCAGCCAGTGTCAGATTTTCTGTGTCCAGAAGGAAGTTACGACAATTTTCATTGTTCTGGAATTTCAGCTGAAGTGCAGTTTTCATGATTCTTGTAGAGTTTTGTTTCCACACAGTCTCGTCAAACTGCTTGATTTTCTTGCTCTGAGCCAAGGATTTGGCAAGGGCAGGCGTCTTGGCATGAAATACTTTCTCTGCTGTAACTTCATCCTATCTATCTATCTATCTATCTATCTATCTATCTATCTATCTATCTATCTATCTATTCACAGGTGTAGAAAACCGGGAGGCGTGGGGGGGGGGGGGGTCAGCCGCCCCCTAAAATTTGGCACCCTGGTAAATTGACATTGAATTCAGGGGCAAAGATCTGAAAAATTTGGGAAGACTGCTCCCAGAATAAATCACTTCCCCTACGCCTAATATATCTATCCAGCTATCTATCTATCTATCTAGTGAAATATCGGATAGGTTTACATTGTTTTTCGGAGTTTGCGCTCTGCATGCATGGGGACTTGAGTATTATATCATATGAAAAAACTCTCCTGCAGTAAAATGAAATCCCAAACTTATAAAGTTGTGGAACTATTGTTGGAGAAATGTTAAAAGCAAAAAAGTTTGTAGGCCTACCGTATGGTGCCCTATTTTCGTCAGGGTCCTATTATCGTCACTTTTAAGCAATGTACCCCAATTTAAAGAAATTTTGAATTGGTGGGGAAAAAAGTCATGATTCTTGAAGTAAAATCATTGTTGCACACATTTACCCATATTCATCGTTAATGGCCCCATTGATAACTCTACAATAGCTTCTTAAACTTGGAGTAGTCAAAAACACAATATTTTTGTAATTTTTAGACAAAATTGTCCTGAGAAGGCCAAGCTTCCTCTGATTTTTTAGACCCATCTTCATGCCTTTGTTGCACTTAGAAAAAAAGTGAAAACAACACAAGTCTTAGAAATGAGGGACAAATTAAGTAATCAAATTTGCTTTTAGAAATACAAAATTTATGTTGGACTGCTTGTTAATTTACAGTGTCATTTTGAAATCTGACGGAATTAGGACCCCTTGGCTGATGATAATAGGTCCCTGGGGTCCTAATATCGTCATAATGACTTTGCAATGGATAATTGCTCTCAAAACCATGCAAAGTGGTGCATGCCATCTCTTCTTTTGAAAAAATTTGCAAAACTGTATCCTTGTCAATTGGAAGTGAATACCCAACTTGTCATAGTGATGGTATAACACTGATAACATTTTAAAGAGAAGAACTGACGAAAATAGGGCACCATACGGTAATACTTCCAAATAGGGCTGCAGGTTGAGCAGAATCCTGGCTATTCATAGTGGGGGGGGGAGAGGGGTTCGGAGGCATCCGCCCCCTGTAAACGCATTGTAAAAGTCGAAAGCTTTATAAATACATTTTTTGGCAACATTTTAGGGTACTTAACACATTTAGGGCAAATTGAGTGGAATAATCATATCAGATTTTGTTTTAGAATATATAAGGGAATTCAATGCCGGAAAGGGGGGGGGGGGTAGATTTGGTAGAGAATCAGGAAAAACAAATTCACTTCTACAAGACATCTCAAAATTTGAAAACAAATTGTCTGTCATTCTAAAGGGAGGTGTTTGTTTGTCAGACACTTTAAATAGCCATCAGTTAGCCATATTATTGACCAAGTATCATTTGGTACCCATGAATGATTATAATTATAGCAGAAGACCTTCATCATCTAATCAAATACATGAGAGTTGATTTTGATGAAATACAGTGAGTTTTCCGTAGTCATGAAGATCGGGTAAAAATCCAGTTTTTTCCAATTTGCGTAAGAAATTTAAGATATTAAATAATTTTGGAATCAATAAAATGAAGTTAGTGTCTTCAAATTATCATATACCATAAATCCATGCTCAAAGCCTGAAAAAAAACTAACTGTTACTAACGAATAACGAGGTGCAGTGGGAAATGAAGGTTGGAAGTATTTTTAAACTTTGGCTGCAGAGATTTGAACAAAGATGCGTGATATTACCCCCAATGTGCGTGATATTACCCCAAAAATGCGTCATATTACCCCAAAAATGCGTCATATTACCCCCTGAACATGAGTGATATTACCCCTGGTCTTTACCCATTACATTTTGATGCATACCGGTGACGTAATCAATGCAAACATTCTGTGTAATAATTTTTTGAAATCCTGTGTCATGCCTTTCTTACATCTTTGGTCCACATTGAGTATATCACTTAAACAGCAGCCACTATTACATATCATTTAGATTCAGGAAATTGTATAAAAAAGGCATAAATATTGACAGAAAACAACTAAATTGCTTGGAACCTATCTGCAATATTGTCAGTGGCATAGACAAGCATAAGAGGTTATCAGGTGATGTTACCTGATTCATTTGCACAATTTTTCACCTAAAACACTGGTGATTTCTTCCATGCCTGTTCTTTAAATAGCAATTAAGTTAGGTGCGTGATATTACCCACATGCGTGATATTACCCACTCTTACCCTCTCTCTATCTATCTCTCTATCTATCTATCTATCTATCTATCTATCTATATCTACAAATTTATCGTCCAGTTTCCCTCTGCATAATTTATATTTACTGTTTACCTATAGGTCTCAATTTTCAAAATAAGGGGAAAATATTCGAAAAAAAACTGGTCGAGGTTCATTAGAAAAAATCAACTTCAAACTCCCAGAGAATGCAGAATCGGACACAATTCACTTCAGTAAACCTTCCAGAAAAAGGTCACCCCTATAATCGACCGAAGTTAATGACTTATCGTCCTCAAGACAACCTTGCTGTTTTAAGGTCAATGTTGATCTACTTTAATTAAACCAAGCAGAAGATAATCAAATGTGTTGTTGTTTATTTGTTGCTGTTGTTTTTTAGACAAAACGTGGCAGATTTATTTATTCCAGATTTTCATATTCATGAAGGTTTTGTTGCTACACCAATTGTTATAACGAATATAGGTGCGGTCGGATATGTCCACTATTTCTATGCCCAGTGCTGGACTATTGTTCTTGATGTGGCGACCAAAGACACATTGTGCGATACTGTAAAGTCCCATCTGATTATTATAGTTGAGTGAAGCCACACCATGGACACTATTTATCCATTCGATTTCATTTAATGCCAATGAATATAGAGAGACTCTTTAGAAGCGCATCATTGAATTGAGGGTTCGCATTGACCTCCAATGAGTGACACATTCTTTTCAGACAAAACGGTTGGCCCACATTGTATGTACAACTGCATATACTATGGGATAATGCAATCGCAGTCCGGATATGGTCATTGATAAACAATACCTCTCCATGACAAAACATTTTCCTGGACAAAGCGATATACATTTTCCAGTACAGAGTGAAATCGCAACCAAATTGTTACATGGATTCTAATTAACTGTGTCCAAATGAAACATTATTGTTTGAAACACAGTCTGTTTAAATATATGTTAGAAGGCCATAGCTCTGCTATAGACAGAGGTAGTGATGAGATGTAGCCCAGTGTTTTGAGTCCACTACATGCATGACAGGGGTATTTATGTCACTCATCACGTGTATTATATACATGTACTTAAAAAAACATTTCACAATGAAACCTCTTAGCCTATAGATGATGAAAATTCATGTCAAACACAGTCTGCAGGCTATGAATAATCACTGCACAAAAACATTCGCTTGATTTTTCTCATAAGTCCCACTCTACAGAATACCTTACTTGATAAACTTCAGTACAATTTCCCCGAATGAAGTAGTAAATAAGGATGTCCCAGGGTGCTACTAGAGTAATAATATTGATCATGGACTTCATTGCAATTGACATGTCTCATCTGGCAGTTAGGGCCCTGGGGAAGTTTAGACTTGAAGCCTGGTTGAACTCGAGGCTCCAAGGGCCCTAGGGCAAACAAGTGACCTTGTCGAACACCCAAAATGACCTTTAGCAAATTTACTACCTCGCCCAGCGACCTATCACACCTATATGTTGGGCAAGGTCATGCTTCATATAAAAATTTGAAGCCATTTCAAAATTCCCCAAACTACATTCAGATTAATTAGCATAAGCCAAAAGCTATTTTGAATTCTCTAAGGACATGTCCGTTAATGTAATTCAATATTTACATAGCCATAAAGTTCCCAAAGTAACCATTACAAAGCCAATGGCCTGCAAAGGGTTACAATTAACTGCCTAATAACATGAGATTAATTCCAAGTGGTTTAACAGGGCTGCGGCCTACAATGTAGCTCAGTTGTAAGGAGCAGGGGTGCTATACCCTCTGAAACCAAAGTTCGATTCCCGTTCCAAGCAACCCATGAAAGACAGAAGTGTCATCCTGTACCAAGAAAGCATCGTGCCCATCATCGTGGTATCTGTCTGTCCTGTTACAGTGCACGCCTAACCAGTCCAAAAATATAGGACTGAAGCCCTACAACCCACCAAGCCAAATGGTTTACCAACCTTAAAATATTATAGTGCACGAGTACACGGCCCAAATAGTTTACTAACATCCAAATATAATATAGGCCTAATTGTTCATGACCACTCTGCAAGCCAAACTGAATGCTCATTTATTTCTGAAGTTCTGTGAGCGCTGCCTGTAGTGCATGGGCGATATGGCGACTTTGCATCCTGAATTTACTTTCAAAGATACTAGGGTAAAAGTATAAGGGTTTATTACATTGAACTAAAAATACTAACAAACTTCAACCTATCGAATCATTATCTCAACATGCCATGCAAAAAGTCATGACAATGAAAGTGAATTTACAACCAAACAGAGATAAACTCAACTTTTACAATCCCATGTCTGCAATGAACAAGCAATAAAATATTGATGTGGATCATATTTCATATCACTTTACATCTTGCTTTTATAACTGCTATTTCAGGAAGTCGATTAATCAATGCGTTTGGTTGATAAGAAAAAGAAATAGCTGGAAAAAATAGCCATAATTCTCTAATTCGCTCTTTGAGAGAATTGTTTTTTAAGGGAGAGAGAGGATGTTCATATGTTTTCCTGGAAATGAAAGCAACACAAGTGAGAATGAAAAGAAGAAAAATGAGGCAATTTCAAGTTTGTTTTATATATAAAAATATAAAATATATAAAAGAAAAAGGCAATTGTATAATACATAACATAATAGTAGAGTGATATACCTCAAGTTTTTGACAAGAGTCAAGTTTCTATAATAATAATAAAATAATATTTTTCACATAGCCAACTCATGGAAATAGAATGAAAAAGCCACACCCTTAGGCAAATTTTCTGGATTCAATAACTGGGTAATTCATGGCATAATGCTTAACTTAAAAAAGAATCTAATAAGAAAATCGTCACAAAGAAATAATGTATATGTAAAAAAATGTTCTGCTGATCCGGTGATTTCCTATAGAATTCGCCTACTCGTTTTTTTACTCATGGATGTCTTAATTATTTTCAGCAAGGTTTACAGGGAGATATGATTTGACTAAAGCTGAATCGTGAACATGGCCTCAGCAGCCTCCCGTTGACTTCTTCCCATCTCCTTTCTTGGGCTTCCTGCGCCTTCCTCTCAGTTGTGATAATTAATAATTCAAGAGAAATGTTTCCCTGAGCAATGGAACAATCTCGACAATCAGCTACACAAAACGATCTTCTGTAGAAAACCATCTTTCTGCTATTATCCCAGGGCTATTCCAGAACTAGATATGAGGCCTCTTAATGGAGCTTTTGCCTACAATTGCAATGTTTCGTCTTTCTTGTTGGCATTTGTCTATCATATTTGAATTATTATATTAGGAAATTGCCAGATCGTGCTGCTAATGTTCTGGTCTTCCTTGGGACCTGACATTTCCAGTGGTATTAGGAGCCTTTAGTTCTACTGTAAAACATTCAAATTAGTTTAGCAATGTCTCAGGCAAGATTACTTCATGTTCCTTTGACTTTCAAGAAATTTGTTCCCTTACTTTACAGCATCGCATTACATCACGATGTTGCTAGAGATAACTTCAATATCAAATTAATGATACAAATATGATAACCTCAGTCTGTTCTTAGTAAAGCCACCAAGCAAGTTCCTGCTGGGGGGTGCATGGTTCCGAGGTTCCAGTTCTGCTGGAGGAAAATTGTGCATTTAGAATTTCTTTTCCTGTCAAAATCACTAATTGTAGTCAAATATTTTCTATAGAGGCAGCAATGTAATGGTTATGAAACAATGAGATGTATAACAGTGCTACATGCACTTTTTGCTTCGGTTGAAGCTTCAATCTGATAAATGTCGGTGGCTGGGAATGGAACTTTTGTCCCAGCTCTAGCTGAGAAAGAGGCACAGATAAATGAATACATTTATAGAAAAATCGATTTTCGGGCTATACGTCCTGTATTTTAGCACATGATTACAGCACAGCTTGTAATTAAGTGAAACACATGACATTGTGCCATTGTATCAATGCTAAACATCCTTAACCAAACTTTTTGTGGAAGCGCGAATTCTCATCCGATGAGAGGAAAACAAATTGGGTCATAAAGGCCGATATGCGAGGCATATGTGACAACAATGGCAGCCAGTTTTCTTTGCTGTAGTTGGAGTTAGGTATGGGTCAAAGTCTTGATAAGTTAGTGAGAATTCATGCTTGCAGAAGCAGTGTGGTTAAGGATGTTTAGCATTGATACAATGGCACAATATCATGCGTTTCACTTATTTACAAGCGGCACTGTAGGACAAGATAGATAGATAGATAGATAGATAGATAGATAGATAGATAGATAGATAGATAGATAGAAGTCCTATACACAATTTTAAACACTCCACCATTTATAACAAAAAACAGAGCAAGAAGAATTCTGCCAGCTGAGCTAATCCCATACCCGATAAATAGACAGATAGATAGATAGATAGATAGATAGATAGATAGATAGATAGATAGATAGATAGATAGATAGATAGATAGATGGAAATCCTAAACACTCTCCAACGATCCAACATAACAGAAAACATTGCCAGAGCAAGAAGAGAGGGTTCTCCACCCTATTGATTTCACTCACCATGACTCTCCTGGGTGGTGGCATTTGTTTCATGCTGTGATCATCAACATTAAATGCACTTCCATTAAATTCTACAATGTGAGCTCAGAATTTAAGTTGACAGGACGCCCCATGAATCACAAGCAGGCACTGAAATGTGTAAAGTGTGCTATCTTTCCCAAACTTCCAAGTTTTCAGCCTTTTGTTTTTCTTCAAGGAAAATTATACTGATCTCCAGCAGACATGAATGTTGCTCTATGGTTATACCTCTGTCAATCTTATGACTTCCATTTTGATAGTCTGTCAATTAAGCAATCGAAATCAAATCAAGCAACCAATCCATCAAGCTGCCACATAGAAATCTATCCAGTTTCAGAAGTTGGCGTAAATCAGGTATAATTAATTCAATTCAATTTAATAGCACTTGTTTAATAAGCGCTATGCAGTGCAAACTCAAATTCAAATCATTGATTTTTGTAAGAAGACAATTCAGTTAAAATCAATCTGTCGTGCTCAGCTTGTTACGTGTTTTTAAACACTGAAATACAACTTGACAGAATACATAGATCTGAGGGATATCAACTTAAATGTCTATGTACCTGCCCATCTAATAATGTAGTACGAACTAAAATTAATCATTTATTTGTTCTTGGAAATCAGGTTGATGTAAAACAATCAACATATTGGTTCATACTTCATAGAATGATATGGCATTCTGAACAAACACAGAAATTGTTTATTTGTAAAAGATATGTGTTTCTTAATTCCAGTATGAATTGATTTGCATCAACAGGTGATGGAAAACCAAAACTCTGGTATCAGGTGGTTGACTGAGTGAAAAATTAGTCTGTTGGTCTTACAGACTCATAGGGGCAATCTATTATATATGAATCTAACTGTGACCGCACCGCACCGCGGGGCGGGCAATCCATGCGGTCAGAATATGACCGCAATTGACCGCAAACTTCAGAATCTGTCAATATTTTCTGTTACATAGGTATATATATTTTTTAATTTAGGGAAAATATAGTGATATAGATGACATTCAGTAATTGGCATATTTTATATAATTCCCAAACTTGAGTATATCAGTTTATGTAACATCAATAATATGTGTAGGCATATTAGTAAATCAAATTTGTTGTTCTTTTTCCAATTTAAAATTAATTTCCAAAGTTATTGGACCTTCATCTGTTCTCAGTCATAAGTACATGTATACCAAAGTTTAAAAAATCAACCTTTTGCATTTTTGCAGAATTGTTGAAATATTCCAGAAGAGAATTGCATTAATAATATTAGAATGTGATATTAATAGGCCAACATACTTATTTTCTATTTTAAAGTCATTTAATTTCAAAGCTTTAAAACTTGTAAATAAATCTTATTCTGTAGATAATATCTAGAGAATAAGACTACAGAGTGGGACAAATCGGTAATCATTAGTCATCCATTCACTGTTTCATCATTATGTGATTAGTTTTGTATATATTCTTAGATCAAAAGACCCAAGGCACAAAATCTTTTGAACTGCGGACATCTGCGGTCATACTGCAGTCAAGCATACCATGTCCGCATGCGGTGCAGGGCGGTCGCGGTCAGGCTTCAAGCATGTAGGGCGGTCGCGGTCGTGGTCAGCTTTTCAGCAGTGCGGGGCGGTGCGGTCGCGGTCAAGCTTAGTCCATTGCGGGGCGGGGCGGTCATGCTTTTGGGTGACCGCGCAGGGCTCTAATAGACAGTTGCCACAAACCTCAAATGACATTTATCAATCTACCTTTAAGAAAGGTAAAACAGATGGTCACTTGAATCCTTGTCTGTGTTGGGAAAGTAAGATAACAAGACGTATCTCCCACACCCCATCAATCCATCTAATCCGACAAACCTGACTCAAAGACGAAAGGCTCTGAGCAATGCTGAACCAACCCACTTGAACAGCTGGACAGCAGAGATTTTATTAGAACCATATTGGGAGGGGGAGTCACTCCTGTTATTTGGACCAACCCTTTGGAAACCCTTTTATGCACAAAGGCCACATGGTAATAATGTTTTCAAAAAAACTATCATATAATGAAGAGAATTACAATCAGTGACCTGTCGATATATGGAACTGACCAGAGTAATACAGGTACCTCCTTTTGTGGTAAGATCATGAGAAACAGGCTGTCCAATCAAATGTCGAAATTTGATAAGATTCAAAATTCTTTACTTTTCTTCACTTTTCCCTGAGTGCTTTCATATGAAAACCAAACAGTTCTGCAAAAAGTGAATGATGTCATGTCTTTGTGGGCTCACATGCACTTGAGGTTGTGACAATTAAGGTTGTGACAAGTTTATGACAAGTTTGTGACAATCTTGTGACATATTGCAACGTGTCTGACACCACATGCTTAATGAGGTGAAGCAGTTCACATGACAGGGATGGGATCTCGATGATGAGACAAGACCAGAGGAAAATCAGACAGGTTCAGGGCAGTTCATTGCCAGTTCAATGAAACACAACAAACAGTTCAGAGCAGTTAAAAATACTTGGACAGCTAAGGGCAGATTTTAGAAATGAGACGAAGGATGATTGAACTGCCATTCCGACATTGGTTGAGATGACCCTGTCGAGGCTGGAATCAAAGTCGGGACCCAGCTATTGAAAGTGAATTCTACCAACTGAGCTTGTCCCACACTTGATAGATAGATAGATAGATAGATAGATAGATAGATAGATAGATAGATAGATAGATAGATAGATAGATAGATAGATAGATAGATAGATAGACAGATACGAGGGGTGTTCAGGAAGTTCTGACCAATTTTTGTAGCAGGCCTTTCTCTTTGACGCACTTGAATGAAATTTTCACAGTACAAAATTCAGGTGTATAGCCATTGATTCTGAAAATATTACATCCGTGGCCAATGTTTAACTTACTTTTCTGTAGCCATGGAAACCACACCTTGGGGTAGGCAGCGCAGCTTAATTTTTCATACTAAACTCAACAATTAAGCTGTGTAAATCGGCATGAATTTACTGCATATACACAATTAATTGTGAACATAGATGTTCACCAACAGCTTCACAATTTTTCAAAGTACTCTCTGTGGCATGAAACAAATTTTTGCAAACTTTCAATCCACTTGGTGAAGCAATTTTCAAAGTCTTAACTTAGAAAAGCCCTGGAAATGGCATGTCAAAAGTCCTGATTTGTAGCATATCTTTCACCTCTCAGCTCATCTTTAAGATTGGGGAATAAACAACAGTCACATGGTGCTAAATCATCATCAAGGTATCTAGAAATGCTGTCCTAATGAGATCCTGGGTTTGCATACCATTCTTTCCTGTGAGAAAACACAATTTGATCGAAGTTCTCTGATCGCGTTTCAGATACATGTAAAACGCTCGTTGAAAATCACTCTTTACAGTGCAAAAATCAGGTTTAAATGGCTAAACAATGGATTGGCACAACATTGTGACATCATTGAGTTACAATCACATTTTCCAGTAGGCCCTGCACAGGTTTGCAGTCCTTTTTAACATAATTTGACCCTATATTTCAGGGAAAATACAATGCTAAGTTCACTAGAAAAATGAGCTGCGCTGGGTTCCCCGTCTTGCCGTTTCCATGGCAACAAAGTAGCAACTTAAATATATTGTGTCTCACAGGTACTTGGCCATTTGTTTCATTGATACCTCAAGATGTATTCCTGAAAATTTGAAGACTCTAGCTCAAATATAAGCATCTCTCGGAAAAATTGGTCAGAACTTTCTGAACGCCCCTCGTAGATAGATAGATAGATAGATAGACCTAAACACAGCATTAAACACTCCAACATAACAGAAAACATTGCCAGAGCAAGAAGAGAGTGCTCTCCGCCCTATTGATTTCACTCACCATGACTCTCCTGGGTGGTGGCATTTGTTTCATGCTGTGATCATCAACATTAAATGCACTTCCATTAAATTCTACAATGTGAGCTCAGAATTTAAGTTGACAGGACGCCCCATGAATCACAAGCAGGCACTGAAATGTGTAAAGTGTGCTATCTTTCCCAAACTTCCAAGTTTTCAGCCTTTTGTTTTTCTTCAAGGAAAATTATACTGTTCTCCAGCAGACATGTGTGTTGCTCTACGTTTATACCTTTGTCAATCTTATGACTTCCTTGTGATAGTCTGACAATTAGGCAATCAAAATCAAATCATCCAATCAATTCATCAAGCCGCCAAACAACCAATACACATAGAAATCAATCCAGTATCAGAAGTAGGCATAAATCAGGTAGATGTATTTAAATTCAATTCAACTATGCAATGCAAACTCAAATTCAAATCACTTGTTTTGTGAAGAAGACAATTCAGTTCAAATCAATCCGCCGCGTCTCAGCTTGTTATATGTTTTTAAACACTGAAATACAACTTGACACAATACATAGATCTGAAGGGATATCAACTTAAATGTCTATGTATCTTTCTATCTAATAATGCAGTATAAACTAAAATTAATCATTAGTTTGTTCTTGGAAATCAGGCTGATGTAAAACAATTCAACATATTGGTTCATAGAATGATATGGCGTTTTTAACAAACACAGAAATTGTTGATTGGGATAATTGTTTCTTCCAGTATGAATTGATTTTCCACTACAATCAATTGAAAACCAAAACTCTGGTATCAGGTGGTTGACTCAGTGACAAGTTAATCAGTTAATCTTACAGACTCATAGGGGCAATCTATTATATATGAATCTAACATCCTCTATTAGCGACAAAAAATGGTGCCCCTGAAGTGATATATCTAGATCTTCCCATACATAATAAGATTACTGCAGCATACGCAATATATTATAGGGATGTACTACAACTTCTGAATATATACGTTGTGTATACATACACACAGCCCTGGAAGCTACCTTACAACCGGAGATCTCTCGATTCCCAAGACTGCAATTTGACAAGAGAGGTCATTTACAGGTCCCCGTACGACCCCTCCAAACCACCCTCTCCCTTGGTGACACTCTAGTCTTCAGGACTCTTGCAATAGCTAGGAATCGTCCAGTCCTCGGTTTTATTTGGCAATGCATACCTTTGTTGTCTACCTTTCCTTATCTTAGTCTTACGCATTATGTTGTAAAGATATGGGCTGGTCTACCCATCTATCTACCCAGGACTCGTCTGTCCATTTTCCATTATAATAGTCTCTTTCTCTATGTCTATTTCAATGTCATATCTCTGTTTCTCTTTGAGCTCTCTCTTTTTATCTCCAATCTATCTTTCTGTCTATCAAATTTTGGAGGAAATTTTATAGGTTTGAGGCTGAGTGGTAGCATACAAGGCTGTTAACTTCTGGGATCTGCATTTAATTCCAGCTTCAGGAAACCATATCAGAAGGAAGTCTCATCCACTGCCAAGAGTGTTGCTAGCTTTGCTACTGTCACTTTCTGACCTATTAATAAGCCTTTTAAATCATAGAGATGAGCAAAACGTCAAAAAAATAAAATGAGGTAAACTGTTAAGATCTGCCTCCCACACAAAGCAATGGACAGTCGTCACACACCTCAAATGACATTTATCAATCCCCACCAATCTACCTTTAAGAAAGGTAAAACAGGTGGTCACTTGAATTGTTGTCTGTGTTGGGAAAGTAAGACAACACGACGTATCTCCCACACCTCATCAATCAATCTAATCCGACAAACCCGACTCAAAGACGAAAGCCTCTGAGCGATGTTAAACCAACCCACTTGAACAGCTGTACAGCAGAGATTTTATTGCAGCCATTTTGGGTGCTTCACTCCTCTTATTTGCAGTCTGGACGTACCTTTAGGAATACCATTTCATGCACAAAAGCCCCATGGTAAATATTTCTTAAAAATTTTATATCATCTTCTGCAACCAGTACCTATAAGCGAACATTTTTGAGAATCACAATCAGTGACCTGCCCATATCTGGAACTGACCCTACTCCAAAGTGGATACATGTTACTACTCTTGTGGAAAGATCATGAGGAACAGGTTGTCCAATTAGTGTGGAAATTCGATAAATTCATAATTTCTTCCCTTTTCTCTGAGTGCTTTCACATGAAAACCAAACAGTTTTGCAACAAATTAATGATGCCATGTCTCAGTGGGATCACATGCACTTGAGGTTGTTACAAATTTGTGACAATCTTGTAACAATCTTGTGACAAACTCGTGACATACTGCAACGTGTCTGACACCACATGGAAGAACAAGGCTTAATGAGGTGAAGCAGTTCACAAGGCAGGGATGGGATCGCAATGATGAGACAAGACCAGAGAGAAATCAGACAGGTTCAGGGTAGTTCAATGAAACAGAACAAACAGTTCAGAGCAGTTCAAAACACTCAAGACAGTTAAGGGCAGATTTAGAGAGATCTGAGCATGTCCTAGCAGTTCAGGGTACGTAGGAGACAGTTTGGGGTACGTGTAAGTGATGGGCAATGTCAACTTATCAAGGCACAAAAAGAACAACAGAGTACGACAGTTAGGCTTTAAGGGTTGGAGTATTTTGTTAAAGACTGTTCAAAACACAGCCCATCAAACAGTTCAAAACAGTTTTAAAAGCAAATATTCTTACAGCTGAGAGCAAATATTTGCTGCTTCAGGGAAGTGGTTTTAGGCAGCAAAAACAGGCAACTTAACACAAGAATGTCAAGATCTACTTGACTAATTCAGCATGAAGCAGATTATTTTCAAAGGCACTTTTTACAATCTATAATTATTTGCACAGAGGAAGTTTAAAGCATAGACCTATCAAACATTATCAGAGAGCACGAAATAATTCAAAACTGTCTTAGGTAGTTATCTCAATTTTCTGTGTATATACACTATACAATGTACAACTATCTTTTTGTAGATTATATAAATGTAAGAAGTACACGATGATTTATATCCTACTAAATGGTATACAAGTTACAGTATCTGTATATTATCTTTCGAACCTTGAATTTATATAAGGTGCTACTTAAAAACCAAACAAATAAGAGGAGTATAAACGGTTGACCTTCTTCCTTAGAATAAACACACAATAATTTTCCTGTTTGCCGAAGAGCCCAGGAAGGTCCACCAAGAATGGCTGGTGTGTAGGCGACCTTTGAATAATGCATTTCACTAATGAGGTTAATCAGGGGGAGAAAGGATTGGCAAATAATGATCGAAGCAGTTGTATAACACAGGCAAGTGGGGTAGGTATTAGATCTAGTTTTTATCATATCTACAATAGCATTACATCTATGACTACACAACTACAAAAAAAACTGTTCTAATGATACTGAAATTCCTGAAAAACCAATCAACATACAATATTATCTATAAACCATTTATTTAGATTTTTACTTTAGTTCATTGGTTTGTTGATTGACTCAATCATTCAGTCAATCAACCAATTGAAAAAAAAACATCTGCAAGTTGTGCAATCATTAGCCTCACAGTGGGAGCATCAATTTTTCTATATAGGCATTCTTTATAGGCTGGCTTGGTAAACTGTTTCCATAACGACTCTTTTTTTTCAAGGATTTTTTTAACCACAAAAAAGGCCACTTAATGGTCAATGGCAGCTGATTGACAGCTTGACGAGTGGTCTGGGGGCATTGGCGATGGCTGCACTTATGTGGTGAAACTGCGTCCTTGGGGACTGGTGGCCAACTTGAAGGCCCGAATACAATCTTGAGAAGTCCTTGGGGTTCCGTAGACACAAACAGCTAACCTAGGCGGGAATGTTTTCACACATGCGATTTATGCATTAGCCACAAAATGGCCGCATCAGACCTGTTTGAGCTAATGCACTGTCAGGGCACATAATAAACTTGGGCCACATGAGGAATGACTGTCACAGCTCAGGCATATGTGGTAGCTACAAGCCTAGAACGCCAATGTATAGGATGTGGAGTCCGTGAATAGTCCCCATACACTCAAAGCACATTGGTCAATACAACCAAGCTTGCATCGGTTAAGGGAAGACTGGTTATTCAACCAGCAAAACAGAAAATGTATTTACTTTTAGGTTTATTATTGGTTACAAATTGGTCACAATGGGAGGCAACCACAATTTCTAGTTCAAACGCCTTGTTTGTCGCATAGGTGCAAGAGGTTTATCAATTTGGGAGGGGGGATATTGCACAAATTGCAGCACAAAAACCAAATTATGATTTTCTGCCCAAAATTCTTGAAAAATTGCTTTTCCAAAATGCCTCCTACGCCTATGGAACTTTGCCAAACATCAGCCAAAAATATGTTTGATCAATCAAATGTAACCTTTCTGTGAGTATACAGAGATAACCTTATACTATAACCTCAGACACTGAAGACTTGTAATCCTATCCCTTCATCAATCACCAACAGTTTGCGATACACAAACCTAACGTATGAATGCCTTTGCACATCGTTTACACGTACACGGGTGCACATGGGTGGCATCGCATGACAGATGAGCCGCAGCCAGCCTCCAAGGTGTGAAAGTACATCAGCATATTTAAGGCAAAGCTTTGTGTACCTTGTTGACATCAGGCCTTTTAAGTATTGTTTTGTAACAAGAAGGAATATTCTGATGTGTCGGAATATCTGTGTAGCCTGTAATGTATACATATCTTCCTATATATAGAGTATAAAACTGTTTTAGAATACACCGAAATTCGCAACAAAATTAACACCTTTACAACATCTTCAAGGTTTTGGCCACCATGATTAGTTAGTTAATTTGCTATTTGTTTTGTTGTTAATGCTTTGTTTTCTTATGAGGGTACTAGGAAGAAAGACCATTAGAAGAAAATGAAGGAGGTTGGAATGAAAGAAACAACACTACTCTAAAGGAAGTAAAAACATGTGAAATCGCATGTATTCTATTTCAGCACTGTTGAAGTCTCCAATCCAATGTCAGAGCGAGTGAAGATTCTGTTCTAAGGTCCCATATGGATAAGATAGCCTGCTTGATTTGATTAGATAGTCTGCCTGATGTCTGCCTGATTGTTCTTTGCAACTAGTACTGGCTTGTACTGGGTTGACTGTGTTGAGACAAGTTAAGACAACCCCGGTAAAGATAATTGCCATACATATACAAGAGAAGATCTGCCTTTAGTCTTATACATACTGCTGAAACCACCCTGAGCCAAATTAGCTTCTTAATTAACATACTCAATTAGATAAGAAAATATGTGGCAGTCTTTAGTGAAGGCTGCAGAGTTGAATAGACAATTGTTGTCATTTCAAGGGGTATGATACACTGTTTACTTGTTAAGATATGCACTGCCAACCGATATACAGGACTAGACGATTCCCAGCTATTCCAAGGGTCCTGATGACTAGAGTGTCACCAAGGGAGAGGAGGTCGAGGAGGGGGGAGCTGGGGGGCATTTGGGAACCTGTAAATGACCTCCCTTGTCAAATTGCAGTCTTGGGAATCCAGAGATCTCCGGATGTGAGGTAGCTTCCAGGGCTGTTTGTACGTATACACAATTTATAAGAAGATGTAGTACATCCCTGTGGTATAAAATATTGTGTATGCTACAGTAATCTTATTATGAAAGGGAAGATCTAGATATATTACTTCAGGGGCATCGTTTTTTGTGTCTAAGTCATGTCAGGGAAAAAATAATGGTTTCATTAATCTATCAAATTATTTCTTAATAGATACTGGTGGATTGTAAGGTCGAAAGATAGATAGATAGATAGATAGATAGATAGATAGATAGATAGATAGATAGATAGATAGATAGATAGATAGATAGATAGATAGATAGACAGATAGATAGACAGATAGATAGACAGATAGATAGACAGATAGATAGATAGATTGAAAGACAGATTGAAAGATAGATAGATAGATTATTGAATGCAAAACACCGATGTATATGTTCCATGCTATACATAGACATGATGTCTGATACAAATGCATACTACATAGACAATGTATGTTGCAGGAAAACAAATCTATGACACAGGCACAACACTTCCCTCAGATCTCACGAGAGTTAAGGTAATCTGAGTGCATACCAAAGATGCAGGAAAGAGAGATTGATTGATGCACATGTAACTCTTCACGATGGGATCTCATCTGCATGTGCATAATTTACAGAATATACTTGGTATTTTGTTTCCTTTTTATATTTTCGTCGTCTTTGTTTTTATTTTTATCATTGCTTCGTTTATTTCATAATGTCTCCTTGGTATACAAATATAAAAGGCCTTAGAACTGATAGTTTTTTTAATGTTACATAATTTTTCCTCAGTGAATGATTGATTCTTGATTAGGCCAAATTGCCTTAACCATTTTTTAATGATACCATTTTAATATTGTATAAATCTATGCAAAACATCACTCTAGCCAATTTTACTGAACAGTTCACAGTTCAAAATAGATGCATTGAGAAAATTGTCAAAATAGGCCTATATTGAATAATTATCAGGAGATTTCAAGAAGCTGGAAAATATTGAATAGGCATGAGAAGAAAAAAGAAAACTAGACAACATAAAATTCAATAGCCATGCACAATTGACTGGAATTCAACAATTTTCCAAACATGCTCTTTCGTGGAATAACCTTGACTACAGCACATGTGAGTCGTGTGAATCGAGCTTTTTCTCTTTCTTATTTTTCCCTTTCATATTCAACACTCGATGGTTTGTATCAATAATTTAAAATTTCATGGGACTTTCCAAATAAATACTAAAAGTTGCATGTCATTTCTGAGAAAATCTGTAATTTCTGTTTCATGCAATGTAGATTATAACACTGAATAGAACATGACATAATAGATTATTTGATAATCCGTTGGCTATCGGTTCATTCATTATGATTAATAGAATAGCATAATATTGCACCTTGTCCAGGCAGAGTGGTTACAAGCCTTATCCCACGTGCAGGTCCCGGGTTTGGTTCCAGAGCAAATTTTCTGTCATATTACTAAAGACAGGGTGTCATTAGTGGACCTGTAGACAGTCGTATCAGTTCTTCGTTGTGTCTGCCACAGGCCGTTGGTAACTATGCTGAGTCTCTGACCACTTCTCTATTTAGACCAATGGAGGTCAGACGGACCAGACTATCAGGCCGAAGTAATTATATAGGCCTGAATTTGTTGGTCACATGCTTTGCCTTGACATTAGTCACAAATGGCTATGTTCTGAGCAGCAAAACAAAATCGTATTACGACAATTATTGACAGATCTAATCATCAAAATTTCTTGGAAAGACTGACTGACATGTGTGATAAATTACACATTCTTATTGATGAAATAATGAAATCACTTATGAAGTAACATCAATTTGGATAAAAAGGTTATGACTCGATGATTAGTCTCAAAGGCACAACTGTTACATACCTACCCACTTTCTTGTTACTAAATTATTATCAACCAGACGTGCCTGTTCTATTATCCAGTAGTATCTACCTTTGCAAAGCTCATCTCCTTGCCATGCCCTCCTATCTCCTTATTCTAGGCCATCTACTTTATAACATCTATACATCACTTAACCTTTAACTTTCCTACATTCATATCTTCCTTTTAAAAATATATCTTAACTGCCTTCTCATCTCCTTATCAACTTATTCTATCTAACTTGGTATCTCTCTATCACATCAGCTTCTCCTTGTCTACATTCTCCTCTGCCAGTCTCATCTTTTCTAGTGTCTATCTCCTCTTTCCATGTACTTCTCTTCTTCCTATCACCTTAGACTATCTATTTAACTTTTTCAACCACTTTCGCCATGCCCTTCCATCTCCTTATCTTCTTATCCTACCTACCTTCTCATTTCCCTATTTCCCTATCTCCTTGTCCAACCTAGCTTTTCATCTCCACAGGAGCAACTCCTTGTCCTACTTACCTTCCCATTTCCCCATCTATCTCCCCATCTATCTCCCCATCTATCTCCCCATCTATCTCCCCATCTATCTCCCCATCTATCTCCCCATCTATCTCCCCATCTATCTCCCCATCTATCTCCCCATCTATCTCCCCATCTATCTCCCCATCTATCTCCCCTTCTATCTCCCCTTCTATCTCCCCATCTATCTCCCCATCTATCTCCCCTTCTATCTCCCCATCTATCTCCCCATCTATCTCCCCATCTATCTCCCCATCTCCTTGTCATACATACCGTCTCACCTCCTTATCTCCCAATATCTCCCCATCTCCTTGTCCAACCTAGCTTCTCATCTCCACAGGAGCATCTCCCTGCCCTGTCTACCTCCTCATCTCCATATATCTCTTTGTCCAACCTACCTTTCCATCTCTTTGTCCTACCTACCTCTACATCTCCTGTCATGTACAATGTAATGCCTTCTTTTCTCACTATCTCCTTGTAGTTTTTACCTTCATATTAGTTCATTCCAACAAACCCTCCACCTCTCTAGCACCTGATCTTACCCATTTTCCAATCATCCCGAAACGTAGATCTACCTGCCTGCCAAGTTTGGCTTCTATAACCCAGTCTCCATCCAGCTACTGTGTGCTACAGGTCCTCCAAAGTCCTAATTGAAATCTACCATGATTATGCACAACATACAAGATATACCTCAAGCATTATGTCACAGATCGATACATATATCTAGGTAGCACAGGTACACCCGGCTATATATCTGCTTGGAGCTAAAAGTCTGTCTAAGGGGCCATTGTTGTCCTAAGTGATGTATCGATGGCTTAGGTCTTTGCCTCTGGGTTCATCGCCAGGCACACTGAACTTGCTGTAAATGGTTCTTCAAACGGAGCACAAGATTAATGCAACAGGGTAAACATGGATGTGTCCAAAAGCACAGTTTCTATTTTAATTCTCATTTTGTATAATTTAGCTTGGGACAATTTTCCCCACAAATTGTCAAGTTCAGTATAATAATAAAATAGGCTTAATCAATAAAGGAGTGCAGAGCAATGGTGGTGTATTGGACAGCAAACCTCTGGGACCGGGGTTTGATACCCATCCGCAACAGCCCAGTTGATCAAAATATTTCATCCTGTGTCAGAGCAGAGGTGCCTGTGCTGTCAAGCTTTATCAATGCAAAGACACAGGACATGAATTCGGTAAAAACCAATCATGCATCTACACCCATCATCTTATTTAGAGTTGTTTTTCTTCTTCTTTTTTTTTTTTTTTGCAATTGTTAAAATTGAATAACGGATTCATTTCCAAACATGGGGTTGCAGGGTCAGCCTCACCACTTTTATGTGTTATAATTACTAAGACAATGTGTATTTATTTTATGTGGAACCTGTAATGCAAGAAAAAAAAACAATAGCTATTCTACAGTGTTATAGGCCTACAGATTGTAAGTTGGGACTCACCGTTGGGTCTGCCCTGGTGAACTGATAGACAGGATACCTGCAGAGACAGTGTTCGTAATACCTCTCCTCAAAGCAAGCGTCATCATACAGATCAGCCGACCCATCAGAGGTGGACTTCTTCGCCCTTTGAGTTAATCTCTTTTTCTTCTTTTCCCGGGTAAAGATGATCCTTAAACGGTGCAGGGGCATACTTGAAATATAGCAGCTGCATCGTAACTACTTATCCCAGGGCAAGTGGGCCTCCAAGCCAGCCCAGGAGCCTTGCAATTCAGGTGGGCATTCCATGATTGAGCTGATAATCACTTGTTGACAAGCAAATATATCTATTCTACAGATATATTTGATATAGTCCAATATATCCAAATAGATATATTTAAATCTGCATGTATGAATTCCAAATAATCCTTATATCATCCAGTGAAATTCGTTGGTGACATACGTAAATTTGATAAACCAGGTGATGCATGCACTCCCTGTTTGATCCCTTGGAACTTTAACATTGCATTTCGGCTTAAAATGACTTTTTGTTCAACTTTCCTTCAATTCTTCTTCAAATTTAGTCCAATTTGATTAAAAAACAAATCTGCTCCGAACCTATTTGCCAAGAGCAGACGATACAGTGCGTTTGGCGGCAGAACCTTCTCTCTCGTCTCTCTTCTGAGCAAGCAACTGCCACACAGCAACTCAAGCTCCTCCTAGCGCCAAAATAAAAATGTGCGCCAGAGCCTCTGTGCTACCTCAGGTATTCTTTCTGCCAAAGTACCTGCTGAAGGACCTTATGTCGATACTTGATAATGCTTGATAGCTGACACACACACAGAAGTCGCTTATGCTCTGATGAGAAATGTTTTTTAAGAGGATAATTTCAGTTTCAAAATTTTACCACAAGCTTCAAGTTTCTTGTGAATGTGATAAATTCATTTTATGAGCTCTGTTGCATTAGCAAGAAACAGATAGTGGGATGTTCTAGAGGCCTGCAGCTAGATAGTACATAGCATCCAACCATTACTGGCATTAGATATTTCTTTTGTAGAGATCTCTATCCCACCAGTCACAAAATAATGCCCTGCATCATCAGTCGCCTGCATGGTAGGAACCTCACAAGACATCTGACAGGTCTTTGTGTATGCTGGTGCCATCTTGTCACGCTGTCACGTCTCTTATGACATGTCATGACAACAAGAATATGACAGGCTGTCCCCACTAGATTGTTTCAGCACCTTCTGCAGACAAGTAGACTTGCAAAGTGCAAACACAGCGATTATCAATCAAAGGTAGGCATGTTGGTAGTAATGCAGGACAGTAGTGTATATGGTAGGACAAATGGTTGGCTGGCAGAGTAGGTAGGTAGGCTGCTAGGTTGGGTAGGACCCCAGGACCGTGTATGGTAGGTAGGTTTTCGAGAGGACAGGTAGGCTGGAAGGAATTTAGGTGGTACTGGGTAGGTAAGGTCTGTTGCATTGTGTCAACCGAGTGCTACGGGAAGGTTTCGAGAGGGTAGCAGAGGAATGTAGGAGGCACTGGGCACGCTAATGTTTCCGACACCTCAAACCAAACACACAGTGTTATATAAACAACCTTTAAGTATCTGTTTTAATTACCAGCTGAGAAAGCTCGCTAATCTCACAACGTTGCTTGCTTTCTCATAACGCCACTTGCTGCATCTGAATTCTGGCAGAGTCTTTCGTGGCTTACGCCACTGAGAAGTTGGTCAAAAAATTGGATAGAATGCACACAGAGGATGTCAGGTTACAGAGACCGTAGATGTTGAAAGATTTAGTAAATAATATATGCAGACCTGCATGGATTAGATTTATATTGTGAAATAGATTATAGACTCTTGTTTGCAGAGTGGGGTATGATCATGACAAATCATCATCATGATGATACACAAAGTGCTATTTTCACAGTGCAGCAGTCCACTCTTTTTGCATATCAAATTTCCTGGCTGTAAACTAGTTGGAAACTCTCAAATACTGCAAATTAAGGAAACAGGTACCTGGTAGGCTAAACTTCACAAACATCTGAGTGATATTTCTGTGAACACAAAAACTGTTGGCCTGCTAGGGGCAATCTGGCTGCTACATTGATGGAAACTGTTAGGCAATTAAAATGGAAAGGGATAATTGGGTGTTTGGGTCTCTGCCCAGAAAGTAGAGTTGTGTTTCTTAGAATTACAACAAGTCCTGTAGGCCAGTGTGATTGATTAACGATAAAACATGCTTCCTGCTAAAGTTTTACTGCTCAATTGCTATACCAGTGTAACTACTGTGTGACTGCATCAACCAGTGTGACTGTAGTGTCAGTGTGACTGTAGTGTCAGTGTGACTGTAGTGTGAGTGTTATTACTGTTGAGCATGTGTAACAAATGGTAGAGTGTGAATGTAGTGCGATTTGACTGTAATGTGAGCGTGACTATAGTGCAAATGCACTTTTTCCTAGGTAACTAAATCTAAAATATAAGAACAAGTTTGTTTGTCTTTTAAAGTTGAATCCCAAACTTGGCAAAAAATCTAAAATCCAAGAAATATTCATGAAACTTTGCCAAAAAGTTCTTCAAAACCAAAGCTTTCCAACGTAAAAAAAAATAGAAGGGCTATCCAACATAATTTTCGAACTATGATCTTTCAAAATCTATGTCATAACATTAAAAACATACAGCATAATACTAAAAAAGTGTGGCATTTATAATAAAAAGCAGCGTCACCCGAACAATATCCATGAGATATTCATGAAAAATTAAAGGAATATAGCTGAAAATACACTTTATTAATTGAAAAACAACTTTTTGAAGGGGGGTTACCGATGTTTTTTGAGAGTTACGTACAATATGATAAAATTATGAAAAACAGTTCAACAAAAATAAGTCCCTCGTAAAAGAAACTTGAATATCTCAAAGATTCCTTTTCCGATTTTTATGAAAGTTGAATTTAATTATAGGCCTGTATATCGACCCAAAATGTGTGTATTTATAGTCTAGTGCCATTATTCCTGGCTGAGCCAGCAGCCTTCGAGTGAGCCTACCCCTGTTTTCAAAAATCTGTGGCTTTTCCAATGCATATGAACAATTTGACCAAGCAGGGGAGCCACCAGTTGGGTATTTTTGTTGAACAGTTTAGTTACATGGAGTCCAATAGGTGGAGTAGCTGTACTCTGTGGGATTCAACTTTAATATTGAAAAATGAAAATATACATTCTATATTTCAGATTCAAATGCTATTTTCCTACTGCACGTGTAATTTTAAGAGGGGCAGTAAATGCATAAATGTATTAATAAACGTTGAAAACTGACATTTACAATTTGCAAAATAATTTTTTTTTGCTTTATGATGAATTTCACAGATTCATCAAAAACATGACAAGTCATTGAATAGTATTGGAACCTTTTTGGAGCAGAGCCAATGCATTTATATGGTAAATTCCACTGCTCGAATGATCAGGAAAATTCGATTTCACAATAAGACACATTATGAATGGAAATTATGGAATCAATATCTGTACATTTCAGTCTTTATATACCCAATCTAACACCTGTCTTTCAAAAGATAACTTAATACCAGTGATAAAAAGCTAAAATACAGCACATGGATAATTTTTACCATCTATTCGAAATGCAAAGCATCATTAATGTTTTACTGGATGTACTATATAGTATTTCATAGTATTCACCATTGCTGTTGTTATCAAGGTGTGGTGAGAACTGGGCTAAACGTTTCCTTCACTCGAATTGGATTAAAACTCCTTTTCGATAAAATGAGATAAACTTTGTAAACATGCAGTAAACAGAGAAGTCATGAAAGAGTGAGATAAACCAGTTACTGCTGAGGTAAATTGGGTTTGAATTGTTGAAAATGAGTAAAAGATTTAATATTTGTTATGGAGAATTGACAGTAAAAGAAAACTGAAGGAGCTATGGCAGTATGGCAATGGGCAATGGAGAAAGAGGAAGGAAGAAGAACGAAGAAGGAGGATGGAGAAGGGATAAGGAGGAAGATGGATGGATGATTGGCTTTACATCCTGTATTGATGCACTTGGTAGGCTCATTAGGACAGGAGGACAGGAGGAGGACTTAGCAATGAGAAGAAAGATGGTTCAAACAGCCGTGCAACATAGACTCAGGTGACCCGGCAAGAGCTGGATTCGAACCATGGACACTGCAACTGGTAGCCGAGCACGCCATAAAGTGCCAGACCAACCCTCGCCATGAAGGTTAGATCTGATGGGAGAAAAGATGAATATACAGAAGAACATAGTTGAATGATAAGCAAAAAGATCATGCACAGTTATTCTTGGCCAGTAGGCCTATCTGGAATGACAGGATGATACTTGCTGATTTCTGATTGCATAAATCGCCTACCAACAACAGTTCCAGTCTTTTGACAGTCTTCCCATGTCTAAACATGTGTATATCTGATGCCAGGTATCTCAAGCCATATCTATCCATCATTGCATGTGAGATTGGCCACTTTAAAAGCAATCTGCCATTCACCACAACTTAAGCCTCTCTAGACGGACTTCAAGACAACATATTTTAGATGTGGGCCATCATGTGGCAAACGTATATCGATTACTTGAAGTTCTACAACCTGAAATTGTGAAATGTTCATCTTGTTCTTGAGAGCTGTCAAGACAATGAATCTATCTATCTATCTATCTATCTATCTATCTATCTATCTATCTATCTATCTATCTATCTATCTATCTATCTTTCTATCTATCTATCTATCTAATCTATCTATCTATCTATCTATCTATCTATCTATCTGTCTATCTATCTATATATCTGTTTTATAGTTATCTCTATTTCAGTTCTATCTACTCTATCCTGCCTATCTATCTTCACAGCACACATTTTCTAAGGAATTTTCAATCTCACAGGTTTCTGATTTTGGTCAATATCTTCCATTTTTCCTTTTCATAGAAAACATCACGTGTTTATTTCCCAGACATGCGCAACAGGCAAATATGAGGAGAGAACCCCCTTGCCCCAAACCCTGATCTATAGATCTAGGCACTGTAAAGTAATGCACTGCACAAATTCACAGAAAAATGTCAATGCGTTTTCAAAGAATAATATATGAGTAATTCTTAGGAGTCTGTCTTAAAAAAAAAAAAAGGTTTTACAAATCATACGCAAAAGTGACATAAAACTTACTGTCTGGAGAGACTTTAAGTTGAGTGAATGGCATATTGTGTAAGACAAAACACATGTACTGTTGAAATATAGATAAATATATTTTCCTTGTTCCAAAAATGTCAAAAAATAGCTAATGCTTAATAAGACATACTAGCCGTTTTTTTAATCGCACAAAGAAACTTGGTGACTACAATATGTTAAGTCTAATGAATAAAGGAGAGCAACTAAGGAACATCAAATTCTGGACACAAGTTCTTATTCAAAAGAAAGTGGTAAATAATAAATGTACTCATTGCCTCATTCCAACACCTTTTTGCACCAACTTGTGTTGAAAGCAACTGGCAGCATTGTCCAACAAATTCAGGAGAAAATTGCTTTTCAAATTCCGACTGCATTTTCCAGTGGATTTGGCTGGAGGATAGCCAGTCCCAGGTATTGTCCAGTGGGGTGGAAACGTGCCCACATTAAAAGATGAAGCAGTTGCTGGGACTGGGAGGCTGTGAAATTCTATGTTGTCCAATCTTGACTCAACTGGTCAGTTCTGGCCAATAGACAACTAGACAAAATAGACCATGCGGAATATTACAGACAGATGATGTATTGATGAACCATTGTAGCAAACTATATTAAAGAAAATCAAAATATTAAACATATTTTAGCATAGTTGAAGAGGAAAAATAATACACCTGTTTTAACCCTATAGAAAAACACATATCTAATAGGCAAAATTAAACATGTTGAATCTGAAACCTGTTATGTTCGTACAAGCTAAAATCAGTGAGTGGTGGAGGGTTAGTTTACTGGTAGCGCACTGGGTGCCAATCGCTGGGCCACTGGTTCGATACCTGCTCAGGCCGGGTTGCCTGATGTACTTGTGTTGGACAGCAGTTTCAATCATCCTTGCCTCGTTGATGCGTCCTCCTCCTGTCCTGATTTGACTACTAATAGCACAAATACGGGATGCGAAGCCCAAATAATCCACACAAGCAGTACAAGAAAACATTTTTATCAGAGCCATGCAGTAGTACTTAGACATTACAAAACAAAAACAATCCTTTATCTCTCTTCTCGGTTGATTGAATGTTGAGATGGCTATTTTTGGAGTTATACCATTTGTGTTATAATAAAACTTGATGATGATAAAAGAAGAAATATAGAATCGTTATAATGAAGAGGCAGTCAACACGAACATAGAATAATAGATTAAGCCTTTAACCCACATCTTCGGGAGAATTGATTTCTCGAGAATGCAAATATTAGAGCTCTTAGCCAGTATATGATGAACATATTCAGATTATTGATCTAAATTGTCTATTTATTGCCTATTTTACAGGGTAGGCCTAGCAATATCGAAGGGCATCTTAACACAATGACCATGATGACAGTATTATTGGTGCCTGGCATTGCTGGCTAAATGTCTCCATTCAAGCATAACGTCACTTTACTTTCAGTTATCAGTTGAGTCTTCACTCATCGTCCGGAAGTAAAGGAGGTAAAATCGAATAAGCAACTTCTTCTAAAAGACAACTTATCACAATTTTTTTTCACCTCAACTGAATCATTTAAACTCTAGAATTCCATTGCCCATTAATACATAAAGTATTTTTTGACTATATTGAAAGGTATATCTCGTATATACAATAATATTTACGCCTACTTGTTGCATCAACAATTGCTTTATGTATTCCAATATAAAATTTATATACACACGACAGGCTGACTCCAATGTAGGCGTATGTGCTTTTACCAATTTCACAACCAAAAAATAAGGCAGTAAATTAGAAAACACTGAATTAATATTCAAGTACTTCGTAACAAGTCATGTCTATTGCGTTCTCATATAAGTCTAATTTAACTAGTGCCTACTCTTGACTGATAAAGTTTACCCATCATTTTGAAATATGAAAATGTGATGAGGAGTCGATGAAGACCAAGGGAAATCCAAGGGCCCATGTAATCAGAGAGGACTTGGTGTTCAGACTGAGATATCAAGACAGACAAGGAATTTCATTAGAAAAGGTCCTTGGACATCAGACTTCGATCATCAAAGCAAGGTCCGTGAAATCAAGCCGGTCACGACAATGGGTCTTTCTCTGACCTCGCGAAGATAGAAGGACCTTCAAATGAGCCCACAGGACCTTGACTGGTCAGCTGGACCTCCTTGTGGCATTCACTGGACCTTCTTTGAGGACCTTCTTTGAGAATGTTATTATCTGGGTGGTTATCATTGGAAGATGAAGTCCATCTCAAACTTCCCTTGCATGTTTCCTGACTATTATATCAATATACAATCATGTACATTGTATTGGAATAAAAGATCAATGGAAGTTTTGGTAAACCGTTCTGCATTTATGCACTTGGTAGGCTTATTAGGACAGGAGGAGGACATGACAATGAAGCAAAGGATGATTAAAACCGCTGTCAAACATATGTTCAGGACAGATTCGAATCCAGGACCCATGCGATTGGCAGCCCGGACTGCAGCAAACTGAGCCAGCCACTCCCTCCTCCCCATACTGGAGTATGGAGTCAAATTAAGTTCCTGACTTAGACATCTTACAGCAACAAAGACTAAAAGAAGTGGGGTGGCACATCGTGTAGGTCGAACTCCGTGTGCCTTATCTATGAAAACTTCGTAAAATTGTAATATTGAAAATAACTCCTTTTTTTCAACGAATCAGGCCAAAGTTTCTTCATCCAAGTTTTCTGCTGTGTATGCCAAAAGCATATATAATCACTCACAAATATCCACAAAAGACTGTCATGGACTTTAACTTAGTCTTTTGACTTTGACCAAAGAGCCCATTTGACTATTAATTAATTAGCCGATTTGATATTAGGCTTAATTTTCATTGGCTGTTGAATATTAGATTGGAATCTCGTTGAATTCTCAGTGTGTCCAATGAGAATGCAGCTTAATATCCACTGGCCAATCATGACTCTGTGGATATTAGGCTTGACTGTCATTGGCTAGAATATTTGGCTGGATTCTCATTGGACAGGATGTCAGGTGGCATTCTCATTGGACAAACTATTAACTACAGTGCCCCCTACTGTGGATATTAGGGTGGATTCTCATTGGTCAGTTCACTATTATCCAAAGTTGGATATTTGTCAAAATCCACAATAGTATAAAAGAGTTATTGCGAGTGACTTGGGCATGTATCCAAAGTATAAGATATTTGCCAAAATCCACTATAGTCAGGAGTGAGCGATAATGAGTGATTTAAGCATGCGCCCAAAGGACCTATATTTTTCCCAAAGGCCTCGCCGATATTTTGAAGGATGGGAAAGTCATATCAAAAGGAGTCGTAACGCCCAAAGGCCCTATAGTTTGGCCAAAGACCTAGCTATAATTTGCCGAAAGACCCTGTATTTTGCCCGAAGGCCTAATATCCATGCCCAATAGGCCTATTTGGCACAATAGTGGATATTGGCTGTAACATCTGCCTGCTTTACGAACAGAACGAATTGAATTGTTACCAAGGAGTGAGTGAGTGAGTTTGTGTTTTACGCCCCATCAGCAATTGTTACCAAGGAAACAAAGTATCTGTGTCTGGCATTACAAATAATCACGAGTCTGTTTTGCAGGTGACGTCGAGGACTCATAGTAAACCTGTGTGTAGTTGCGGTAGCGAAAGAAAGTGTTTCTACTACAATTGGAATACATTTGTCACACATGCAGAAAAAAGGGTCATTCTTGTAACTTGTACCAAGAAATTAGGTTAGCATGAAGTTGTGAAATGTTCTGTTCTTGAAAGCTGTCCAGACAATGGGTCAGTCAGTTGTTTGTCTACCTGCCTATCTATAGATCTACAGATCTATCTATCTAGGCCAGTCTATCTATCTATCTATCTATCTATCTATCTATCTATCTATCTTGCTATCTATCTTGCTATCTGGCTACGATGCATCGTCTGCATTGTCAGTCTATCAAATTCTCTATTTATCTAAATATTTGTCCACTTATACCGCCATATTTTTGTATTAGGCATGTAGAATCCACATCATCATCATGACATCATCATTTAGTTACCTCAACCTTGTCTACCTGCCTATCTACTGAGCTTATTACCCGGTTAGCACATTTGCTAGACTAATTTGGTTACCCAGCACATTTGGCCGAGCAAGCCATTGATTGTGTTACTATTTTATTAGCATAACGATTATTCCATGGATTTTAAAAATCTAATGACAACAAACACAATTTGCACTCCACCTTCGATCAGGGGTGCCTGGGGGGTCTTTGATTTGAGCTGCCATTTGCAGAGAAACATGTGATTCTCATAACCAACTAACACTGTGTATAAAGTGTGAATACAACTGAATGAAGGAATTGAAGAAGCAGATAAATATAGATATGGTGAGTGCAGCCCGCTAAGACCAGTTCTGGGAATTCCCAAGGGTTGAGTGATGAGACTGGAGAGAGAGAATGAGAGAGGGGCCGGGTATCCTCAACATGTTATACATCAAGCCCATTAGAGGGGTCTTTTACTTGCCCAGCACAGACACTGATACAAGGGGCTGCCAATTTAACATCCAGCTGGGATTTTGCTCATGAAGGTCCACTGAAAATGTCAGGATCCCCACCCGGGGTTTGAACCCATGCAGGCAAACCTTTAGATTCTCTGGGTGACCTTCAGTGGAGCAGACTGCAACCTCAACCACTCACCTACCAACTGGTACCCCGCAAGGAAGTAAGTAGTGAAGCTTAGAAAATAAGAAATCTCACAATTAAAATGATAAGATCCGGGAATTATCTCAAGTTATACTCAACGTCTGGTCTTCTAATTTTCCCTGTGACTTCCTATGCACTTCAAGGCTTGGGCCTCCCCTTTTCAGCCCTATCACACTTCTCTAAATGCTCCAATTAATTAGTCTTTAGTTAACTTAATTGTGAGATACTAATTCAGGTACAATACACAAGAGGGCAGCACCTGCAACTTCTCTATCAGTTCCTCCCTTTGCATCATCTTCTATTTCTAGGAAACTTGGCAATTCTGCATCTCAGTATAGTTCAACTAATTATAGCACGGGTTTATTGCTATATTGTATCTCTTTCATTTTATTCTATTCTCTTCCCTCCAATCTACGGGCAACTCACTAGTTCTTATTAATCTAATATATATTGAAGCACGGAGTGAAGCACAGAAGGAAGAATTGATGCATGAATGATTTGAGCTTTACATCTTGAATTCATGCACTTAGTAGGCAAATTAGGACAAGAGGACACCATACCATAGCAAGGAGGCGAATAATGATTGAAACCGCTGTCCAACATAGATCCAGGTGACCCATCCAGAATGGAATCAAACCGATATAAAACAAACAAAAAAACTGACATTTACTACTGTGGAAAAACAATTATCAAAACCAGCACAAAGTAGATCAGACCATGATGACCATCCTCCATCACTGCACAGGATGGTGAGATCAGAGTCATCAGCCAGGAGACAAGCCTCCCCAGTTCACACAAGGGGCGCCGGAGAACAGACAATCATTTCTGGCCCTCTGGTGTCACTTAGGACAATGAGGGCGACTGCCTTATACTACAAAGCTCTATAAATACTTGAAGTTCAAAGTCTCTGGAGCCAAAACGACCCCAGGTGCCTCCCAGAAGACCTTGATGCACTTCATGCTGGGAGATATCCAGCAAGTCACCTTCGACAGCATATGCTCACTATAGCCTACTTAATTAACATTGTTGAGTTAAATGGTTAGTGTATCATGCCATATTGTGCTGAATTTCTACTCAAATTTGCGTTGCCTAAAAATTAGCATTACAACAATTAATATGGCACTGCCATGAAATTCGCGCAGCACTTCAAAGTTTTAGGACTCACAGTGTTACCATAACTTTTATTTTTATTTCATATCCAATGTATAAAGGCAATTGAGTTAGGTAACTGTTTCAAAAAATTAGGAGACATGTTGAAAGACAGATAAACGGAGAATAATAGAGAGATAAAATATATAATAGATACAATGTAGATAGATAGATAGATAGATAGAAATATTAAATAGATCAATAGGCCTAATGTTGATGGATTGATCAATAATCATCTCAATGGTGAAAGGCAGACAATACTGAAGGCTGCCAAATTTAGTCTAGGTTAGATTGTTGACATTACCTAATAGCATAATAGTAATAAAAAACAATAACATGATTTGCATGTAGATTAATTGCCCACTGTTACATAATCATCAGTTTATAATGATTATGTAACTTTAATTTTGTTGTGTTTTCTTGTTGTCTGTTTTGAAATTAAATGAATCACTTGTTAATAATTTATTTAGCTTGTCAAGGCTAATAATTAACTATTCCATAAAAATTATAGGTACAGGAATACTTCTTGAGAAAATTGAATTTTAAGTATTGACCCTTTTGAAGATGAATATTTTTTTTTTATATACGAAACTAAATCATTGATAAGAGGCTGGGCCCACTTGACCTAATTTCCAACTGTGGACTGTTGATGTTGAGACCATCACTGCACAGATTTTTTAGTCCTCTCCTGTGCTCAATTTCGCTTTGCGCGAATATTAGAAAATCATTGTCTGATATCAAACAATCCTTTTTCTCAGTGCGGCCCATTCTCACAGCGAGAACCGGAGAACTTTTTCCGTCTGTGGGGGCAGCTAAAGATGATTTCTAGGAAAAAATGGCCACACAACGATTAAATAACAATTACCGGGTATATAATTAATTAGAGGCATATCATGGCGGAATAAGATCTTAAATTGGCGGGATAAGATCGCAAATTGACGGGGTAAGAGCATATGCATGTTAGGCAAGATCTAAATGCCTGTGGAGCAAGATATAACTGTCGGTGGGAAGTCAAAAACCATCAGCGGGATGTCAAAAACCATCGGCGGGATGTCAAAAACCATCGGCGGGATGTCAAAAACCATCGGCGGGATGTCAAAAACTGCTGGTGTGGCAGATGTCCCTCAGAGACAGTGTAAATGTCCCACAGGGGCAGGGGATGTCCCTATATCCCGCCGTGCATGTTTTTCACTCGTTCTCACTCAAAAAATGCCCGTCGGACATCCAAAAATTGAGAAATATTTTGGTCTTTCCCGGCGACTTGGAAAAAAAGTTTCAGCCTCTTGAATCTTTTCTGACATCCACAGCGGTGTTTTCCCCATTTCTAGGAACCTGCCGAGATGCAAAAAATACGTCGGCGAGATGTGAAAAATCATTGGCGGGATCTCACAAAATCATCCAAATTTCCAGGAAATACCATCCCGCAGACGCCAAAAGACCTCTGTAGCGCACCGTGAGAACTAAGCACAACTGAAATCAGCATCTTAACCAAAATGTAGAAAGATCATTTTGGGAAGGGTGTGTACACTCTAAAAAATGTGGGGACAAAATAGGTTTTTTAGATTCAAAATGGTTTTTTGAAAAACCAAATTTCAATGCAAAACCAACATGCATTTTTAAAAAAATCCATGTTGGTTTTTTGCATTGAAATTTGGTTTTTCAAAAAACCATTTTGAATCTAAAAAACCTATTTTGTCTGAAATTTTTTAGAGTGTACCCACTTTAGCTACTCACTCGTACTCAGTGCTCACTGTGTGTTTATAATGTGTATGTAATATGTATAAAATCATAAATTATATTATTATTAGGTTTATGCTAATTTGAAGTGGAAATAAGTATGACTAAATCTTTGGATTAGTTTAATCAGGCTTCAATCTAATTTCAAATAAGCTCACCCTATTATAAGAATTAAGGAAATGTCCAGTAGATTAGGCCAACAAAGTTGAAATTCGTATGTGGTAAACTGGTCATTTATGAAATGTCATTCGTATATAATTGAAATCCGGTAGTCTGGAGAAAATAATTACACTTTCAAGTTGAAGTAAACATTTTGACTTATGGTAGGTCTGTACTAAGACAGCCAATTGTGCAACTGGCTTAAAAGCCATGTTTCTAAGTTACCCCTGAAATGTTGAATTAAATATTTAATATAAATTATACATTGTTAAATTATATTAATGCATCCAATCGATTCTAAATGATAACTGCAAGGTACTACTATTTTTTTTCTCTACTAACCCACTGAGCCTGTAATTGAGCCTTTGGCTCGTTGGTAAAGTGACTAATAAATATGTTTAAACCAATTACACATTTGACCTGGACATTTGATAAGTAAACGACAAATTTTAGACATGCATAGTTCGCCGTGGCTTGCTGAAACAATTTATTCATGATTAATCATGTGAACAGATGCATTTGAACCAGTGATGAAAATTGGGGGGAGGGGAGCTTGGGGGAGCTGAGCTCCCTTGATAAAAAAAAAGCAAGAAGAGCTGTACCCTGTTACACCTCCCCCAGTAATCAGTGGCGAAATTAGGATTATCATGTCACTTTTTCAGTCCACCAAATATTTTTAGCCAAAATTATGCTCCGGTGAAAAATGTTTTCCATTTTAAAAATTTGGAATGGCTCGCTGAGCACTGCCGCAGCCAAATTGAGCTCCCGGACAAATATTTTCCATTTCCAGTACTGCGCATTTTTATAAACCCCCAGTCACCACAATACAACTGAAACAATTGTGAAAAAGGGAAAATAAATCAGGAAAAAGACAATCGAGAAAAACACTCATTAAAAACATAGTTGCAGGTGTACTGGTTGGAGCCATTCTAAAAGCAGAAGCTTGTTGTGGCACCAGGCCAAATAAGACATGCTGATCGATTGCAAAGTATTCCTTGATATGATATTATGTAATTATGTACATATAAACACATTTGGCTTATGTGTGATAGCTCATAAAAGTGAATATCACCACACTTGATGTACCAGCCAAGTAGAAAAGTGGTTTTTTCATGCTTGGCAAAACATTTTAGTATCTGGTATCAAAACCATTATTTCTTAAATGTGCTTATGATATTAGTTACATCTGAGCTGTTCATTGCTTTGGTCAAATTGCTTTATATTTCATTTTGTCTGGCTAAGCAAATCATCTAGTCTCAACTTCGAAAATATTAGTACTCAGGACAGAGTGTTGGGACAAATAGCAGAGGTAAAAGGAGGAGACACAGAGAACGCTGAGACCATCCTTATGACTCGGGGCTCCGTCACCAATGAAGAAGTCAATCTCTGTGGTGGGAGAAGACCGCCATCATTGGTTCATACACAGTTTTTGTGGAACTTTTTTTGCATAGACAACCATAATCAGGAAGAATGGTTTTGGAGAACATCAAGCCACCCACTGCAGACTCCTTGAAAACTAGGAGAACTGAGTGAGTTCATTGCACAAGCAAGACTACAAGAATTACTTGACATGTAATGAATTTCTTCTTGAGTCTTGTGAAGCCCTATTTCATATTCTTCTTAATTCATACCATACAGACATGTCATGCACTCATTTCATTGTATTTGTGTGAAATATATACACAGATAGATCTAGTTTAAGGCCTTTTCATTAAATAGACAACCACAAAGCCTTCTGGTTGCTAAGGGTTGCCTACCAACAAATGCCTCCCACACTTTAGACCATTGATATTAGTTCATGATATAATATCGAGATCACATTTCTTGGCAGCTGTTAATCTTTTGCAAATGGAAAACCACAACCTTGCCCTAGAACTGCATGATCATGAAAATTTATATATGTATGTGTGTCATCTTCAATACTATAATTTCAGACATTATGGAATTCTCATTCTCTACACCTGAAAAGGTTCTATCTTGGCTGATATATAATATATTTACAGATAAACCTTAATTTGGACAAAGGGACAACTAGATGGTTGAAATATTTCCACACACAATTGTTCTTACCAGCTATCTCAATTATTCCAATCTGGTTGAGTCGAGTAACTAATCCTTGATTTTATAAGTCGATATTACTATAATTTATATGTATGCTCATGCTCAATGCTCATCAATAGATTTATTCCCAGTCAGGGAAAAATCATTGATAGACCTTCAGACAAGCTGGATGTTGTTCAGATGAGTCATGAACGTGGAGGCCCGAATTATTGCCACATTGCATCAGTGTCTGTGCTGAGCAAACGAAATATCTCACCCATGGGGTAGATGTGTAACATGTTGAGGACTCCTCTTCCATCTCATCAACCAAAACTTATGAACTGCAAGAATGTGCTTTTTTGGAGGCCTGTACTATTCGTACATGCAATTAATCAATAAATCAATAAATTATCTATCTATCTATCTCTATATCTATCTATCTATATATCTAATCAATCAATCTATCTATTTATCTATCTAATCAATCAATCCACCTATCTATCTATCTATCTTTCAATCTATCAACCAATCATTTAATCTATCCAATATCAATCTATCAATGAATCAATCTGTCTATCTATCTATCTTTCAATCTATCAACCAATCAATTCATATATCAATCAATCAGTGAATCAATCAATCCATCTGTCCATCTTCTATTTTAGGCAGGTCACTTTCTTCTTTCTGGTCTTGATCCAAATAACTGTCAATGCCAAAGAGGTGTGGCGGTCAGACTACTAGTCTGTATTTTCCTGATCACATCAATGGAAATGGTTCTCCACTAAAGTACTATGGATATATTGTCCGTTTAATTGCATGCCATGACTGCCATAGATATGTCGGGGTGTTGTCCCCAATTGACCAACAATTGGTTAACAATTGATGCCTTATACAATTGTAGATGCTTTACAACAGCAGCAGACAATTCCATTACTCTGCCAACATTGACAATGCGATGGCATGGTATATACATATACGTCATATAGGCCTATAAACTGTACATGATGCACTGTAAACATTATCAGGTGAAATCAAAAATTATGATCTGAAAATGAGAGCCAACAAACTTATTGTTTGCAATGTCCACTATTATCTGTGCAATGTTCTCTGGATTGCTTAGACAATGTGACAAACTCGTTCTTCTCTTCATGTCTGTTTCATCAAGGTTTCTCCAAAAACAAAGAGAGCTTTCAAAGTCATTATCACATCTAGTTTGAATTTAAGATTAAAACATGCTGTTTCTTATGTGAGAAATGGGAGTTGAAATCTGCTGAGATTGACATAATATAGATTAGTGTACACTGTACAGTGTACAGGCTATTTTTTTTTTTGCTGCTCATGTCATGATAGGATCAGCATAAAAAATTCCGTCCTCCATCATTTATCATTGTTACATTAGCACAAGGCCATATCTTTAGCTACTCTGATCGACCAATCCACCAGAAAAAAGTGTTTACCCATGATTTTATTTTATGGATTGACAGTGTCAATCTAAATCTTTTATTGTGTCAATTTGACACAATAAAAGATTTAGATTTCAGTTTTTTTGTGTCCAGCCTGATATCCTCAGAGAAAGCACCCCGAGAAAATCTGAGAAGCTACGAATCAATTATGTCTGGCCTTATCAGTCTTATGTTAATGTAACTTGTGGTAAGTCATTTTGCAACATTTCGTGAAATCTGCCCTTAAATTGCTTCTCGGATCTTCTCGAGGCACTTCTTCTAGGGTTGGTTGGCAGGAGGAAAAAGAAAGCTTCAATCTCAATTCTTTATGATGCAGGCAAATCTGTTGGATCGGTCGACCCGAAAAGCTAAAACTTAAATATGTCAAGCCTGAGCTTAGTCTGACTAGGGCTGACAACATCGAATGTAGGCATGAAATTACAACAATTTCTCTGCCTCGTTCAGGTGCAGTAACTGATTGCTTAATGACTGGAATGATACCAGCAATTTTAACAGTGTCCTTCATCTAGGGGATACCTATACTCCTATAGGTAAAATGACAACAGTATGGATATCACAACAGTATATTTTACCTTTTGCAGTCTCAGCAATTATTGTATTCATTACATAGTTTATAACATTTGATATAAATATATAAGAGTAAATGGCATGAATACAATGGTGCTAAGCTATAAATACGTGATTATTGCTTGTTATGGAATTGGGAGGTGTACCTAAAGAGGGTTAATAACAACAGTTAGGTGTCCTAACAGGTGAAATGGGGGAAATGAATAGAGAACATTGTGGAAATGTTGTTCATTTGACAGCAATGACTCTGCTATTTTGGTCTGTTTACATGTTTCATCTTAATTTCCTGTCCTATCCCATTTTAGGGAAATTTAAGTATGTGATATATGCTAAGTTATAATATATTCTTTTGAAAAACCGAGTGAAGAAAAATTCATTGAAAGAATAGTTCCGTCCTCTGAGGCAAGTTTTTGCCAAAGGTGAGGTTTGATAGATGAGATGAAGGAGATGAGACAGCAATAATTATGTATCACATTTACAGTGCCACCTGTAAGTAAGTGATACACAGTTTGGAGCAGGATGTTTAGCATTGTGGCAATGGTAAAATATCACTCATTTCACTAACTTATAAGCGGCAGTGTACAACATGTGTGAGAGCTTTTACTTGCCAACTGCCGGCACATGTACAACACATTATAAAAACGACCATGTCACATTTGCTGAGAATGGCCATGTCCCACACCAATCAGATGCAAGTTATTCAAGGAGTATGGTAATTTGCGAGTTCACTCGCATTTGTGAGCGAACCAGTTAAATAAGGGGTAGTCAGAAATTTTGGATCGTCTGTGAGAGTCAAGGAAGCACTTATCAAAGTTTCTTTTTCAAGAAATTAATGAAGAATTGGCTAACTTAAGGCGTCTTGCTTTTTTGTGTGTCTTTTGTGTCTTGTTTAATTACAATTTAAGTTTTTAGTTTCAACGAAATCGCGGCAAAACAGGAAATAGAAATATTGTTGTTATTGTTTTACTGCCCTCTGATTGGCCGAAACAGGTTCAATATCTTCATGATAGTTTTCGGACACTTCTATTAGGGCTAGAATTAGAATTTTAGGCTCTTTGGAATCCTGGTGTCTTAATCTTTATGATTTCGTTTTTTCA
The DNA here is from genome assembly GCA_026936325.1 of Platynereis dumerilii. Taxonomy (NCBI): domain Eukaryota; kingdom Metazoa; phylum Annelida; class Polychaeta; order Phyllodocida; family Nereididae; genus Platynereis; species Platynereis dumerilii. The sequence continues at coordinate 31,069,076 of JAPTHN010000001.1, read as the reverse complement.
TGAAGATATCTCAATTCATTGCTGAGAATTCGTTGAAAATGCATAGGCCTATATATTTTTCCCCAGGATGCAATGAGAAGTACAGCAGTCCCTTTACCATGTCAGGCAATTCAGAATAGCAATCAAGACTTCACAAATTAGCCAATTTGCCATTCACACCTTGAGTTAGTATGTTTCAATTAACACCTTCTTGAAGGCCATTGTAAAAGTGAACTTTCTCATAGCAATTTTATTTATTTATTTATTTTTTTTAAAATATATTTTAAAAGGGTAACCATCTCTGCAAAACTGTTTTTCAACTGGGCCCTTTACAAGTTTAAGTTCAATAATAAAATTCCAAATAATAAACAAGCATAAAAAACATACCAGTAATAACACAGATAAAAAGAGTTAAAAACAGTTAAAAAACTAATATTTTGATATAATTATATATGACAGTGCCTTCTTCAAACAATAGAGATAATCTAACAGCTATAAGAATCATAAACGAGCCACATTCTTTATATAATGTTTCAAAAGTTTTTTTAATTCCTCCAGCTTAACAAATTCTTTCAAATAGCTTGGTAAATCATTCCATGACTTTGCCTTTTGTGGTAAATGCATTTTTTTCAAGGCTTTTCAAGGACTGGCAGACACCCAGTAGTTACAGTCAGCGAAGTGCAAGTGATTACTTCAAACTGCTTGTGTTACTGTGATGTCATTCATATTCAATAGGTCAATAATGGATCATTTGGTGCCTTCTACAGTTTTAATCAATCAAGTAACTGAATTATTGCCAATATTGCTTCACAAGACTGTGGCATTTTTGAAGATGCATAAAGAAATATATATATCCTACAGACGACTCCTAAATACATTTAACTTACCATTTTAGATTTATAGAAAATTCACCCTGTACTAGGAGTTCCTACTTCGATATATATCTGAATATTGAGGGATGCGACGAAGAATTGTTTCAGCAAAGCGAAAACTATTTTGTGGAGAGCTTCCGAACCTGGGTCCCAACAATTGGTAGCCCAAGGCTCTACCAGCCGGGCTAGCCCCCTCCCTTATATTCAAGAATTGTAATTGGGTGATGGCCGCTTGGCCATGATATGAAAAAAACTAGGACCCAGAAATTTGGCTGGGGACCCACTTTTTCAGACCTCACTGAGTCCCCAGGACTCACTTTTTGAGCACCCCAACAGAAACCCTGGTGTTGATGCTGGTCTATTGTTTGGAAAAGGTGTGAAGTTCAAACTTGAATTGGATGACACAGTTGTTTTAATTAGTCAGTCAGTAAATACTTAAACCGATAATATAATAATGTATAGCTATCCCAAACATCCCCCCTCCGACTACAGCTCACATATTTATCTATGTCTATCTATTTATCTATCTTTTGATCTGTCTATCAGTCTATCTATCTTGCTAGCTATCTATCCATCTTGCTAGCTGTCTATCTATCTATGTATCTATCTAGCTATCTGACCATTCCAGCTATCTATCTATCTATCTATCTGTCTATCTATCTATCTATCTATCTATCTATCTATCTATCTATCTATCTATCTATCTAAGCAATCCCCAACATCTTCCATGGAGCTTACAACAGAAACACATAATTATTTGTCCATCTAAACAATTAAATCTGTCTTTCTAAAATATCAGTTACTAGCTCACTGACTGCAGTGTTCGAAATAAGGGGGGGTCAGGGGGTTTTGACCCCCTCCCCAATGCTCTTGGGACCCCCTTAAATACATTTTTCAGAAGGACCCTGAGGGGGTCCTGAAACCCCCCCCCCCCAAATACTGAATGAGTACAGCTCTTTGGCTTCTGGTGGCCCGATGACGGCCCGCCGACTCCCGGCTATGAGGGCTTCTTTCCTTCGGCATTGCAACTGAGAGACCCTCAAATAACATGCCCTATTTCGACCACTGGCTCACTGCCATCAAAAGATGCGTTCTGGACTTCGCAAGTACGCAGAAAATTAACCAATGTCAAATAAAGTCATGAGAACCAAACAATCAGAGCACACTTGAATATATAATATTAAGTTGGCTGCTCCCTCGAACTTATCACAAGCATTTGCAAAATTTACCACAGTTTCAGTTTGTCTCAAGTTTATTTTGTCAGCTTTTTAGGCTCTATCTCTTTCTTCTTTAAACACACATGGATAGATAGATAGATATGGTAAGTGCAGCCCTCTAAGCCCAGTTCTAGGCGCTCACAAGGGTCGATTGATGAGATGGGAGAGAGAGCGGGAGTCCTCAACATGCTACACATTTATCCCATCTAAGGGATCTTTTACTTGCCCAGCATAGACACTGATACAATAGTCCGCCAATTTAACGTCTCATCCGAACGACATCCAGCTGGGATTTTCCTCATGAAGGTACACTGAAAATGTTTTCTGAAAGAATTTTTGAACATTGTACAATGTGCGACACATGACAGAGCTGTTGGTCGCGAAAAACAATTTGGGGAAATATCTAGGTGGTTTGGCCCCCCCTGAAAAAAATCCTGGATATGCCACTGGTGCTGGTTACCTTTTGGAAATTTTTGTGGTGTTTTTTGCAAATTTATATCATTCAGGGGCAGAAAAATGGGAAATAGAGAAGAAGAATGGGGAAATTGTGTAGAAAAAATGGAAAAATCTGTTAAAACTCTTCGTATAAATCCCCTTTTCTTTCAGTTTCTTTTTTCTGTTAATTTCCCACTTCTTTTTTACCATTTCCCCAATTTCTGACCATTTCTCCCATTTTTCTTACCATTTCCCCATTTTACTGATAATTTCCACATTTTGCTTACCATTTCCTTTTGCTCATAATTTCTCCATTTTTCTTACCATTTCCCCATTTTCCTTTCTAATTTTGCTAGTACATCAGCAGAAATTTCCCCAAAATCTGTTTAGGGGGCAAGTTGTTCCCCCTGCCCTCTCACCCCCCCCCCCCCCTAATGGCTATGCTACTGATCTCAATACCTTTTAGATCTGGCCTTCCTGCCATTGCCATAATTTGTTGTAAGCCGCTTGTACTTTTTTTTTACTGCACCGCCCCCCCTCCTAGTGATACCACTGCTAAGTTTATTGTCTGTTCTATTTCTCTGATTATGTATGAAAACCTAGGTCCCAAATTCTACACCATTTTCCCCAAGAATCTACTCACAAAAATGGCAAAACAACATACGCATAGTGAACTCGCATGTGTTCCGCTTGCGACACAAATTCTAGTTAGAAAACAGAAGAGGCTGGTCTTTGTGACTCTATGACTGCCCAGTTGTTTCCCCTAAGCCAGTAGGTTATTTGTTCAGAGACTACTCCTCCCTGGTAATGATTCAAAAGTGACTGATTTGCAAGCCATCCAATCAAAACATGTTGATTCCAAATTCTCCATAGATTATGAAATTATGTTATTCATTACAGCTCTGCCTGATTCTATTTCACCAAGTGTTACAAAAAGGACTGTCATTTCAAATTATCTTCACAAAAGTCTACATGGGTGAATTATCCTTGACACCCCTGATGATTTTATGTCTTTTGACAAAGATTTTCTTCTACAAATTTGATTCTAATATTTGTCACACATTATCCACTAAGGTCACCCCATTATTTGTACAAACAATTATAACAATAAAGTCATTATTTCAATGAGTTACTCGTCGATGCTTTAAATTATTCAGTGATATATAAGAATGTAGCTATGCATTTGCAATTGATGGCATAGGAAATTAGTTTATTATCCGACCTTCTGTAAAATTGTGTCCAGTAAAAATTCTTATGGAAAATTTTTTCAAACAAATATAATAAAACAAAACCTAAGAAAGTCGAAAAATTTTGTAATATGTTGACGAAAGTTTGACAAGTAAGTGCAAATATTCAGCAAGAAATATCTCAAATACATTGCAAAAACAAAAATAATCAGGAATAAACAGGAAATCACTCTTTGTTCACCCTGCATGCAGCAAAGCTCTGTTGCTCAGCCCATTTTAAACTCTGGATGAATTTTTCATCAAGCACTCAAAATAATTTTACCTGCTAAAAGTATACAAAACATCACTTTATAAGCAAGAAACCTGCATGTCCATACAATTTCCAAAGTTTTGTGCCTCTGGCACTTCTTGGATGGATGGATGCAGTGGATGGATGATTGGGGCTTTAAGTCTTGTATTTATGCACTTGGTAGGCTAATTAGGACAGGAGGAGGACACGGCAATGAGGCAAAGGATGATTGAAACAGCCCTCCAACATACGCCCAGGCGAATGGCAAGAGCTGGATTCCAACCTTGGACCCAGAGATTGGCAGCCTAGCACGCTACCACTAGACCAACCCTCCCCCCAGTACCACATTATAAGAATGCTTAATACAGGTTATCTTAAAATGGTTTTAAAACTCCTTTAACTTATCAGTCAATCTATCTATCTGTCCTCTATTTTTAGGCAGGTCACTTTCTTCTTTCTGGTCTTGATCCAAATAACTGTCAATGCCAAAGAGGTGTGGCGGTCAGACTACTAGTCTGTATTTTCCTGATCACATCAATGGAAATGGTTCTCCACTAAAGTACTATGGATATATTGTCCGTTTAATTGCATGTCATGACTGCCATAGATATGTCGGGGTGTTGTCCCCAATTGACTGACAATTGGTTAACAATTGATGCTTTACAAATGTAGATGCTTTACAACAGCAGCAGGCAATTCCATTACTCTGCCAACATTGACGATGCAATGGTATGGTACATATGTATATATCATGTACATGATGCACTGTAAACATTACAAGGTGAAATCATGTATGACTATCTGAAATGAGAGCCTAAATATTATTTTTGCATCAATGTCCACAATTACCAGGGCGATGTTCTCGAGATTGCTTAGACAATGTGGTATACTCTCCACTTCATATCTGAGAGTAAAATCTCTGCAAGATCCAGCCTCATGTATGATGTACGTATGAGGATTGACAGATTGGAGAGAGAGCAGGACATTTCAACATGTTACACATTTACCCAAGTGGGGGATCCTTTACTTACCCAGCACAGATACTAATACAAGGGGCCGCCAATTTAAAGTCTCATCCAAATAACATCCAGCTGGAATTTTGCTCATGAAGATCTACCAACAAATTGTACTCATATCACAGGCAAGGATATTCAGGACCTTCAACAGAGTAGCCCTGGATGCATTTGACCACGGCACCCAGCCACTTTGTGTTATCTAAAGTCTGACAAGGGCTGACAACATTGAAGCAATGCTTAAATTACAACAGTTTCTCTGCCTCGTTCAGGTGCAGCGACTGATTGTTAATGACTGGAATTGTACAAACAATTTTAACAGTGTCCTTCATCCTGGGGATACCTATACTCCTATAGGTAAAATGACAACAGTGTGGATATTACAACAGTATATTTTACCTTTTGCAGTCTCAGCAATTATTGTATTCATTACATAGTTTTTAGCATTTGATATAAATATATAACAGTAAATGGCACGAATACAAAAGTACTAAGCTATAAATATGCGATTATTGCTTGTTATGGAATTGGGAGGTGTACCTAAACAGGGTTAATAACAACAGTTAGGTGTCCTAACAGGTGAAATGGGGGAAATGAAGAGAGAACATTGTGGAAATGTTGTTCATTTGACAGCAATGACTTTGCTATTTGGCCTGTTTACATGTTTCATCTTAATTTCCTGTCCTATCCCATTTTAGGGAAATTTAAGTAATTTTTTTTTTAAATCTGAGTGAAGAAAAATTCATTGAGAGAATAGTTCCGTCCTCTGAGGCAGGTTTTTGCCAAAGGTGAGGTTTGATAGATGAGATGAAGGAGATGAGTCAGCAATAATTATGTCTCTCATTTACAGTGCCCTCTGTAAGTTAGTGAAAAGCTCCCACACTTGTGGTACACTGCCGCCTGTAAGTTAGTGAAATGAGTGATATTTTGCCATTGCCACAATGCTAAACATCCTCCACCAAACTGCGTGCAGAAGTATGAATTCTCATCAAAGTCTCTGATAAGTAGGCCGAAGTGAAACACAAGCCTAATGTCATTTCAATGGGAGGGGTGGTTCACTACTTATCAAAGACTTTGATCCATACCTAACTCGGAGTACAGCAAACAAAATTGGCAGCCATTGTTAACCCACATGCCTAAAATATCAGCCTTCATGACACAATAGGTTTTCCTGTTATCGGATGAGAATTCATACTTCTACAAGCAGGTTGGTGGAGGATGTTTAGCATTGCGGCAATGGTAAAATATCACTCATTTCACTAACTTACAGGCAGCAGTGTACCACAAGTGTGGGAGCTTTTACTTTTGTCAACTGCAGCAACCTGTACAGCACCTTATAAAAGAAGACCTTATCACATTTGCTGAGAATGGCAGTGTCCCAGAGCAACCAGATGCAAGTCAGTTGGCGAGTGTGGTAATTAAAACAGAAAGGGCTGGTCTTTGAGACCACGACTTCGCAGTTGTTTCCCTTAATCCAGTGAATATGTAAGTTCTTTTTTCAGAGATAACTTCTCCCGGGGAATGTCTCAAAATGACTGCTTGCAAACCATTCAATCAAAACATGTTGATTTCACATTTTCCCATAGGCTATGGATTAGAAAATATTTGATTCTTTACAGTTCTGTCTCAGTCTATTTCACAAAGTGTTATACAAAGGGCTGTCATTTGAAATTTTCTCCACGAAAGTCTACAAATATATCGTTTTGAAATATATGGGTGAATTATCCTTGACATCCCTAATGATTTCATATCTTTTGACAAAGCTTTTCTTCTACAAATTTGATTCGAATATTTGTCACACATTATACACTAAGGTCACTCTTTATTTGTACAAACAATGCTAACAATAGTATCATTAATTTAATGAGTTACTGATCAATGTTTTCAATTATTCAGTGATATATGAGAATGCAGCTATGTATTTGCAATCAATGACATAGGAAATTAGTTTATTAACTGACCTTATGTACAATTGTGTCCAGTACATTTTTATAGAAAAAACTTTTCAAGCAAATATAATAAACAAAAAGAAAGGAAGTCGTAAAATGTTGTAAAATGTTGATGAAAGTTTGACAAGTAAGTGCATTCGTGCAAGTCATTCAACAAGAAATATCTTAAATATATTGTAAAAACAAAAAATAAATAGGAAATCACTTTTTGTTCGCCCTGCATGCAGCAACATCAGTTGCACAGTCCATTTTAAACTCTTGATGAATTTTTCATCAAGCACACAAAATAATTTTACCTGCTAAAAGTATACAAAACATCACTTTATAAGCAAGCCACCTGCATGTCCATACAATTTCCAAAGTCTCTCTGCCTCTGGCACTTCTTGGATGGATGGATGATTGGGAATGTAAGTCTTGTATTTATGCAAATTGGTAGGCTAGGACACGGCAATGAGGCGAAGGATCGTTGAAACAGCCATCCATCATAGGCCCAGGTGACCTGGCAAGAGCCGGATTCCAACCCTGGACCCAGCGATTGGCACTCATTGGCAGCCTGGCATGCTACCACTATAGACCAGTCTATAGTTAGTCCAACCCTCTCCCCCTGGCACTTCATGACATTGTTATGTTATGTTCATAATACAGAGTAACAGAGGACTGAAAGAGTCTGTCCCATTCTAATCTGTCTATCTTTATCTTCCAGTCATCTAGTTGAACAATTTTGCTCGTGTCAGCAATTTGAAGAAGAAAAGCATCACGAACAGGACCCACCCAGCCACATGTGCTGTCTGACTGCCATACAAAAACTTGTCTTTTTGTCTTGACATACAGGTGTGTGTATAAAGTGGGCCATATATGATATACTATAGCCTAGTCTATAGGGGATCATCTACAGATGATTTCCATCCTTTGTCACAAGTAGGCCAAGGTGTTTTTGTTGTTTTTTTCTTGCAAATCTGTGTACAAAAAAGTATATCATGATGTCATCATAGAATCAATGTATTAGGATAAATATGGATGATACAGATGCCATTATGTACACATCCCTGAATCAAGCCAATTGTTTGTCAATGCCAAAAAGAACCAGCACTTTGATTTTCCATTAAGGGAGAATATGATATTGCTGAAATGTTGCCATTGAAATGAAGTAATCATACAGAAACTCCAGCCCAAGGCGCTCCAAGAATCATACCAAGCCAGTATTCACAGGAATTCGACTATGTCATTTTCCAAATAATTAAACTGAACCAAATTAAAAATGCAAAACTATTGCCAGGGCTTTATTTTTCTGTATATGATTCAGATGGGCTGTTGAGTTTATGCATACGTATAACCAGGTGTTAAAGGACTCAGTTCCATAAAATCACATTGTGTGACAAACTCTGGCCTGACTTTTCAAGAACCCAAATTTTTAGCAAGTTTAGTGGTGCCAACTGAAGTCAATTTTATGACCTTTTGCATCATTTTCTTCAAACTTTAACATGAAATCATTAAATGTGCTCTATGGGGTCCACTGGCCATACCCTAATATGATTGGCCACAGACATGCAAAAAATTGACACACTTTAGTGGTTTTATGCAGCAGAGTTCTTTGACACCTGACACATATGCATACGTTACACTCACCAGTCCATCTGAAGTCTATAGAGAGAAATACAACCCTGGAAATAGTTTTGGGTTTTTAATTTGGTTCGGTTTATCATATTGTGCGTATTGCTTGAAAAGGCATAAATATCTAGTGTATCTAAACATAAAAATGTTTTCATTTTTTGATTAATGTCCATTTGATACACGTGAGTCAAATTAATTATTGGATTTGAACAACAAAATACCTGTAGGAAAATCCTTTTGTGGACAAGTTATTAACCCAATAGACTTCAAGAAAGTCTTGCTGGTGAGTCCCTCGAATTATAAATCTATTTAAAAGAGGTATCACCTAAATGATATTTTAATGAAACTATGAATGTACGAATGAAGGCGATAAAATGCATTTTGTACAGCCTAATAGTTCAAATCTTAAAGATTATTACAATGAAAATGAATCTAGATACACTGCTTGCCTATAAAAGAAAACACACTGACCTTGTCAATGAGGTATGGGTCAATCTCTTCGATGGGTTTCCCCACCAGTTCAGCAGGGAAGGCTGCGTCAAGGTCATCCGACAGGTTGTTGCCCTCAACGAGAGCAGTGTCTCTGGTGGGTACCTCCTCCTCCTCATCATCCCACTTCAACTCCCCATCCACCAGTCTTCCTTCATTCACCCTGTTCTTCCTTTCTAACTCAGCTGCTTTTAATTTGGCCTGTCTTACTAGCAATCTCTGGTATGCAGCTTCATCGAAATGTCTAAATTTATAGACCTGTCCTTCAGGGGCTTCGAATTGTCCTATAGGGGTGGGGGTTCTGGGGATGGGTTTGGGGTTATCGCCATAGATTGATGTTCCATCAGGTTCATCAATGCTTGGGACAGGGGTAGTAGGAAGACTCCCATTATAACTGGCATTGTTGTAGCCACCGTTATTTACAGGGTGGCTATTTTCTTGTCGTTCTTTTTCAGGGCTTGGAGCTGGCTCAATTATGACAACTTGGGGCTCAGGTATGGTGCTGATTGGTTTGTCTGAGCCTCCAGTTTGTCCCTCTCCTGACCCTTTCATGGTAAAAGTCCAATCGTCACTTGTGACAACTTGCTGAGTTCAATTTATTGATTCCAGACTTCAATTAAGTCAAAGAGACTTCCAGTTCACTTGTGTATCCAAAAACGTATCTAAAGTTATCCAATTCAAATGGGTTCAGCACTACACCATATATTTGGTGGAGATTTGCATTCAAAACAAAACAGTCCAATCACATTTTGTTCATTGCTTACAAAGAATTTTTATCTGAGAAAATTGTATGTCACAAAAGTTCCAATTATTTTGAATAAAAGTAAATGTTTCAAAGATGATTAATTCAACTTAAAAATTAACTCCTCTCCAAAACAGTAGAGTTATATCAAACTCCATTCTAAACAATTATAAATACTCAAAGGGTAATTTAATTCCATCCAAGGCACGTGAATATGACAAAAACACTGGTGATATAGCAAGGCTGTCAAGATTGTCCAAAGGTAAATCCAAAATCGGTCCTTGTACCCAAAACACGCCATGCAAGTTTTGTGAGAATAGCACAGAATGTCATTAATGATTTTTGGCCAAGTGCTGGGTCTTCCATGTACACATAAGACACTTCTGACTCAGTACACCTCATATCCACTGATTGAATCAATTCGACTCATATTAGAAGATTTCGTGATTGGTGTACGACTGAATTAACATAATGGGTTCCACTGTTAATCCGAAGTTATAGTACCATGTCTACAGTTCTATAATCTGGGATTGTCGTTTTATAATGTTGTCTTGCGAGGATATATGAAAGTTAGAAGTCACTTTTTCCTGAGTCTAGTCTGTAGCAAAAACAAACACAATCTTGAAATATCACAGCTTTTTGTTTTTGTTTTCTCCTTCTAATTTGCAGGTGAAGGTCCTTTTTTCCACTGTTCCTGGTAATCCAAATGTCCCAAAAGAAGTCAATATGAAGAGTATAAAATACATGTAAACCACACACAGTCCATGTATTCTGTGCAAGATTCTTCAGGTGTCCTGTCACTCAAGAATACGTCCACTGGAGAGTGTTTGCTGACAAAAAAATATCCAAAAGTGTAAAATTTAAATAACGCGTAAGCCAAAGTCAGTTAGATCCTATGCAAATGACCATAATCACCTACAGGTATGTAGTACACGAATACAGGTATGTGCCATTTCTACTCATTTTTGATGGTGCCAAAAATATAGTCCCTCCGTTCTGTTCTGAAAAGTTCTCTGAAATATGTTGAACTAATCACTCCATACGTAGAGTCCATGGTGATGTATATTAAATACGCGTTGATCAAATCAAAGTAAATTCATAAACACATACATCAAAGCACATATTCTTTGATTATCGTATATGTTATGTACGGAGCCCAATTGGCAACTGCAGTGCTTGCTCTGTCATAGCTCACTGGAACTGACGTAGCAACAACTATGTTTGTGGAAACAGCAGTGGACGCATTGGCTCTTAGGCTAATCCACCACAATATACAGGGCTAATATATACCTATTAAATATACACCTATTAAGGCAGTTGATATATGTTCTGAGATTATGGTATGGTATGATATGAGGATTTAAAGCTTTCGGTGATTAAATCAGCTTTAAACTTCTAACAATGGTTAAGCAACCGTAATAGACATCATAGGTGAAAAATGATTGGTGCCCATTCATAATTGCTTAATATTTATTCTAAAGAACTCAGCAAGAACAATATATATAAATTTTTTGAAATTGGGATGTTTCACGGAACTCAAACATCTATGTGTCATCTGTGGGCCCTGGTCAGAAACTTGGGAAAGGTCCTGGCCAAAAATTTGAGCAGCACCCCAGCTGCGTACAACTCAAATCAATTCAGCCTCCCTTGTATCAGTGTCTACGCTGGGCAATCCAATGATCCAAATGCTTGGGGTAAATGTATAACATCATTTGGACTCGTCTTTTTCATCATCTCGTCACTCTGCTCTCATGAGCAGTAAATTCAAGAACTTGCCTTAGAACGGGGTAAAGTTGTCAATCCAGTGGAAAGTTGGCCAGCTATTTTAACCCACTATGGAGAAATGCCTACTTTTCTCACTGACACCGGTTTCTTCGGCAAATTTTCCACCAGTGTAAGTGAGGAAAGTTGACATTTCTGCTGTTAAATGGTTTAAAATAGCCGGTCAACTTTCCCCTGGACTGCCAATTTTACCCCGTTCCGTGGTACCTTCGTCTTGGTTCTTGGTGACACAGAACCCCAGAAATCATTGTACAATTTCTTGAGTCACCAACGAAGAACACACTAATTGCTTTTATGTAATGTTCATACAGAGTCGTTCTGAAAATGTCTGTTACTAAATTGTACTTATTCATGTTTTGGAATTTTTTTTTCTCAACTCAAAAACGCACACAAGAACCGTAGTTGAAGGTGATTCTGGAATATGATATATGCATCATGTTTTGATTGATTTTTCTTCTACAACTTTTGACTTTATCGATGATTTCATAACTTGTAAATAACTTTCTAAAAGCTGACTTGCTTTTTAGCTTTCAGTCAAAAGACCAATTTCCAAAGTCTAGCCAAATAAATGCTTCAATGAACACAAAGCTCTTGGAGAAGACATTAGCTATCAATGTTTAATAATCGTACCTTAATTGATTAAATATGTCACATATTGCTGACTGGATCTTTAATTTTCATGACTCAACATTTCAGAAATCGACTTAATCTAATGTGCTGATCAAGTTTCAGTACATAGCATTGAATTTCCCTCTGATTTTGGCGAGAATGTTTCTTGGATACTTAATAAATCAATGTAAATAACTGTCATATATGTATGACTCTAATATACACGACTCTCTTATATTCCATGATTCTAGAAGGAAACTAGAGAAATCAGAAATTCAGGGGTATACAAGAAAAGTATACTGGTATCTTTGTGAGCACTATGTATATCTAATAAAAGTAGAAGAAAATCTGCCCCAATTTTTTGTTTCATATTTTTGTCGTTTTGAAGGATCGTGTCATGTTTCAGAGGTGACAGAGGACATGTCTGAGGGGTGACTTCTTCGGAATATTAAAATGCCCGATTTGAAAAAAAAGCCAATTCAAATAGACAAGAAGCAATTCAGATTAGGTAGAAGACTTAAACATGAAATGACATGTGATCATTGTCCTCCAGTAAATTACATCTATAAAGTGCATTGTAATTTGGAGCTAAAATATCATTTAGGAGCTTCAAAATTACAGCCATATTTGTAACATTTCAATACCTCATTTATCGAATTAAGAAACATACCAGATGAGCTCTAAATATATATAGATAGGCTATATATGCAAGTACAATTTTAATGGTCAAAATCGATAAATAAGTGCATTGAAAAGCTGACAGTTCTATGGTGCAATCTAACAAACCAGCAGACACAGGCACAAAGCAGTTGCAGAACTTGAGAGGCATAAGTTGGATGCCTGAGGGACAAGTTGACATTAGAGTGTTCTCGTGGCAAGTGGTCAATGGATGCAATATTCATTATATTCAAGAGGGGATTTATGATAACCGTGATAAGCCTTGACCCATATCTGTTTCCATATGATTTCGTATGATTTCTGAAGACACTATCATCCTGAGTGAAATGTGTCATGTTATTTCCTTGCGGATGGTTGTATTGATGATGTTGTTCCATTGCGGATGATAGGAAAAATAAAAGCTCACTTCTTGTGACCCTGACATACACTCTACAGCACTGAAAATGGAAGGAGCAGTTGAGAACATCACTTTCATACTTGAAAGCTGGCAGTGCAGGTAGCAAAGTGGGAAAATGATTCTACATGTACCTATAACCACAGAGGAATATTCCTCTGTGCTATAACATGATATCAGACCTGACAGTGAAAAGTATTCCACATATTTAATAATAAATAGGAGGAAAACTTGCAGGTCTTACTTAACCATGATATTTTTCTGCTTAATTGAATATATTGATTTCCACTTGGTCTTAAAACCAATGAGCAATATTTGGAAATATTACAACATTTTTGAAAAGTCAATCTTTTTCAAAAAGATAGACAGACAGACAGACAAATTCTTTATTGACCTGTGTAAAAAAATACACCCAGCCCTATATGGGCTTACAAGTCATCAAAATAATTCAAAAGTAACTTTAACAACAAATTTTCTGGAAACTACAATATTAAAACATTTACAATCACATATTTACAATATTAAAACATTTACAACAAACTTCTTGAATTAATTATTATACAACAAACTTCTTCTTCTATGGAAAGCTTTAAACAAATATTCTGCAGTAAATTTAACTAAATCCTTGGACATCAACAACTTAAATTTTTCTTGTAATGATAAAAAGTAAAAATCCACACAATAATCTAAAACACGAGTTAAAAGTAAATTACGTAAATCGTTATAAGTATTACAATGGAACAAAAAATGATTTTCATCTTCTAGAACATGATGGGAACAAAATTCACAAACTCTATATTCTAATGGTATATCATTGTAACGTCCTGTCTCTATTGCTAATGGTAAAACACCGAACCTAAATTGTGAAAGAACAGACAAATGACCTCTAATCATAAATTTTATATACATAATCCTCAGTACCAAATGTAGTTTTAAATTCTCTGTAAGTTCTTAATTTTGGCATGTTAGTTACTTGATTTTTCCAGTTGGTTTTATAAATTTCCATCAGTTGACGTTGTGCATTTTCCAGGTTAATAGGTAAATTTTCTACAAAATTTTGAGTAAGATTCAATTTAGTGAATATTTGTAAAACCTCATTACTCCAATTTCTCTTGTTAATTTGTTTATCAACTTCAAACACTTGCTCTGTCAGTCTGTTTTCATCCATGTAAACAAGTCTATTCCAAAGACGTAGTATTTCAATATGACGTCTAGTTTTTGAATCAATCCATCCCATATCGCCTTTAAAAGCATGTTTCGGGGTAAAACTATTCACACCTAGAAAAAATCGTATAGCCCTATTTTGTATTGCTTCAGGTTTAGAAAAGTCTTTGTAGCCCCAAACTCCTGAACAATAATCCATAATAGGAACAACACCTGAATCAAACAATTTACTGTATGTTTTAAATCCTAAACCTTTCAATTTGTAAACTTTGTTTTGGATACTTCCAAGCGCTCTTCCAGCCGAGTTGGCAAGGGCAGTTGATGTAACATTATAATCAAGACATTCTTCTAAGATTAGTCCCAGATATTTATAACTTTTTACAATTTCAATTGATTCATTTCCATAGGTAAATTCACAGTTGCTAACATTTAGACCTTTATGTCTAAAGTGGACAGTTTTTGTTTAACCAATATTAACTTTCCTTTGCCATTTACTATACCACTGATACATTACATCAATCATTTTCTGTAAATCACTTTCAGACTCAGCAATTAAGGCCAAGTCATCTGCATACATAAGAATACTCAATTTAACATTGTCTGTAACATCTACACCCATTTCTAAATTTTTAATATCTAGAGCTAAGTCATTAATATATAAACCAAAAAGAGTAGGGGATAATGGATCACCTTGTTTAACCCCTGAACCTAACTGAAATGTGTCTGTATTAGCATTATTAAGATTTACTTTAGCTACTGGGTTGGTGTATATACATTTTATGGCGTTGAATAGTTTTCCACCAAACCCCTGTTTCCTGAGTTTGAAAAATAGTAGTTCACGATTAACTGAATCAAAAGCCTTTTGTAGGTCTATAAAGGCGACAAAAGTTGAGCGTTTTTTATTTATTCTATTTCGAATAGTACTAGTTAAGCTATAAAGATGGTCTGAACAAGAGCGTTTTGGTCTAAAACCATTTTGTTCATCGACATATATATCATTAATTTCTGCTATCTGTAACAATCTGTTATTGATGATAGCTGAGAATAATTTAAAAATACATGACATTAGACTTATACCTCTGTATTGTAGTGGTATTCGTGGATCTATCATATTTGATTTTGGAATTGGTTTGATGATAGCCATATTCCACTCACTAGGCATGATGTTAGTAATGTATATTTTATTAAATAGAGATAAGAGTAATCCATTTGACAACCCATTTTTAAAAATTTCGTATGGTATGTTATCTACTCCCATGGATTTATTTAATTTTGTCTTTTGAATCACTTTCTCTATCTCTCTAATCTCAATTTTAAAAGTTTTCTTGATCATAAATTATAGGTATTTCATTTTCATGATCATGTAAATATTCAATACATTCGTTATAAAAATTTTAATCAAATGTATCCACAGATTTAGGATTGTACAGGTTGTTAAAATCATTTTTCCATTGCAGCAATACTTCTGCATGTTCAGTTATTACTTCATTTTGATTATTGATCACTTCTTCAGGAATTTTATTCCTTTTCTTGGGACCTAAATTTTTTAACGATTTCCAAAATTCTTTTGGATTTTCAGTATTTAGATTTTCAATTTGTATGATTTTATTTCTGTTGAATTTTCTTTTTTCTCTGCGAAAAACCTTATCAAATAGTTTTCTAGCAGAATTATATTCCTCTCTATTTCTCCTCTTTTGAGGTCCATGACATCTTAAATAATTTTTCTCTTTAAGACAAAGATCCTCCCAATGATTTTTCAAATCTTCATTCCAAAAGGCACAGCTGTGCCTATATAAGTTTCTCTTATTTTGCGGGTTAACAGATTTCTTTCTGAACCAAACATTCATTTCTTCATGGAACATATCACATAGTTTTTTATACACTTCATCAATACAATCTTGATTAGCTCTCGTATTTTCAATTTTTTCAATCATGTGTATAATTTGTTGTGCCGATTCTTCATATCGAAAGAAGTCAACAGGCACTTTATCAATTTTAAATGCATCTTTCTGCAAAGCTATATTATCATCATTTCGATGGATACAATTCTTCACATCATTATTGAAAGTAGTTATTTTTAAAATTAACATTGAATGATCTGGTAAAGTATTATTTTGTAAAATACCTTCAGCATTTACACAATGTTCATTAAAAAAAAAGATTAAAAAAAAGATACACTACACTGCATCTGACGAAATTACGCAAGTCGCTTATTTTGCCCTAGTACAAAAACTTTTGGGCCCAGCAGTGTATACTTTTCGTATAACCATTGGATTGGGCTCAGAAATATACCATTTGACTTTAATCAAGTTTTGTTCAGGCAAAGTGAGTTATGCCATATATTCAAATATTTTAGTGTCTGACGAAATTATGCAAAAGCTACAGAGTAAGTGGAAAGACAGTAAAAACTGTTAAATTTGCAAATAATTTTGCTCAAAACATTAGCGTTACATCATTTGTCTACTATCTACATCAAGAAATTGTGCTTACTTGCTGTCACTGCCAAGTAATATGCATAAATTGTCTCCATTAGAATAACTTTGATTTTGCATATTTTTTCAAATTTATGCTCCCAAAAACCTCAAAATAGTTCCAAACATTTGGAAAATGCTTCTAGCATTCACCAAATTCTATCAATTTAGCTGTAGGAAAAGGAAACTGAAGTAACATCTCTTACTTTGAAATGGCTAGCAATCAAAAATTATTTCCGCGACCTGCCATTGGAATTGCATTGTTTTTACGATGTGCAGTTCCTTATTCAACAGTTTGTCAATTTCCAATGCGCAACTTGTCTCTCAGTTTAACTGAAATTAATTGATATCAGATGGTAACTTTTGAAGGCATTTTTAAAAGGATCACAACTTTTTTTAGATTTTGGAGAGCATAAATTTGAGAAAAATATGTAAAATCAGTGTTATTCCAATGGAGGCAACTTATGCATATTGCTTGGCAGTGACAGCAAGCAAGCAAACTTTTTTGGCATGAATAGTTGCCAAATGATGTAACGCTAATGTATTGAGCACAAATATTTGAAAATTAATTTTTTGTAATGTCTTTCCACTTACTATGTTGCTTTTGCATAATTTGGTCAGACACCAAAATATGAATATTATAACAAAACAACCCAAGTCAGGGTCACTGAGTAACAATATCACGAGCTGTTGTGTGAATTAATATCACTCGAGCCCGCAGGGCGAGAGTGATATTAATTCACACAACAGCGAGTGATATTGTACGAAGTGCCCTGACGCGCGGTTGTTTTGTTTTTATCACCTGGTTTTACCTCAAATTTTTTGTTATAAAGAGAGACTATTTTCTGCCATTACAAAAATGTGACGTTACCATGGAGCAACAATGGATATGACGTCACAATCCCATTGTTTTGGCCATTGTTTGGTTTGTGATGTCATCAGGCATCTGAAATGCCGGTGATGTCATAACCATTGTTAAAAAATATCGCCCTTGAAGGGTGGTATTTTTTACAATATCATAGGCCCTGATATTTTGACTGTAAACAGTGATATTCACAGCCAACCAGGTGATAAATGGCATAACTCAACTTTTCCTGAACGAAACTTGATGAAAGTCACATGTTATAATATTATTTCTGAGCCCAATCCAATGGTTATGTGAAAAGTATACACTCCCGGGCCCAAACGTTTTTGTACTAGTGCAAAATAAGCTACTTGCGTAATTTCGTCATATGCAGTGTAAGTCATCACTCATACGCCTAGCACAGATTCCTGCATTTTGAAAGTTGGTCGTTAGGGTGGCCTAAAAATGTACAGGAAAATATTTTTTTCTGAAATTCACATCGCATACCCCCTCATTTTAGGAGAAATGGTGAAAAAAGCACCACGTTAAAATTTCATGAAAATCAGTCAAGTCTAAGTGGTCTCTCAAGGCCGCTCAATTCTCACGAAAAAGAAACATTTCAACCATTTTCGCCAATACGCGGTTTGGCGCAACTTTGTCAATTTTTTATGAAAAACATTCTAATTGCCATGGTTGGAAAGTCTCAAAATTAGCTTCAATTTGCATACCAATATTAATGGTCTAGGATGATATCTTAACTCCCATGGACTTTTCAGCTAACAGTGCTTATGTGCGAAAAAGTTTCTGAATGACTAAATCTGTTCAAGAAAAGATTTCCATTAAATTTCACTGTCAAGTAACATGTTCTTATTCCCCAAAAGGAAGGATGACTTGATAAAACATAATTTTTTTTTTTTACCATGGAAAAACCCACTTTATGAGCTGTAAAGTTTTAATGTTAGATTTTGTCTAAAGTGCTGAAAACATCACAGAGGGGCTGTTGCATTTCATAGTTTAACTTCCTAAGAGTTAAATATAAGACAACATAATTTATATCATGTGAAACATAAGAATATTGTCTTTCAAGTGGTACCCATTATGTTGCCCTGTAATAAATTTGGATGAGATATGAATTTGAAATACTACAATCCCCCCCTGCTATTTTATGAGTTTGCGACAAACTTCAACATAAAATTCCATCACTCATAAACCGGGCATTCCCATGGTCAAAAATCTTCTTTTTTTTTATATTTGGTCATTCTGGAACTGGGAAAATAAGAATCACAGCAATTTACAGCGAAAAAAATAAAAGCCTGGCTTCTATCAGGATCGGTTGTTCAGCAACAATTTCATTCATGAAAAGTGTAAACTGAAGAGACCATGAGAGTTGAGATATTATCTTAGACCAATAATGTTGGTATGCAAATTGAAGCTCTTGTTGAGACCTTTTCAACCATGGCAATTAAAATGCAGTACTGTACAAATTGACAAAGTTATGCGGAAC
Organism: Platynereis dumerilii; assembly: GCA_026936325.1. Taxonomy (NCBI): domain Eukaryota; kingdom Metazoa; phylum Annelida; class Polychaeta; order Phyllodocida; family Nereididae; genus Platynereis; species Platynereis dumerilii. The sequence goes on along the minus strand of JAPTHN010000001.1, from coordinate 31,049,847 downwards.
CGCGTATTGGCGAAAATGGTTGACATTTTCCTTTTTGCCAAGAATGGAGGGGCCTTGAGAGACCACTAAGACTTCACCGATTCTCTTGAAATTTTTACAGGGTGCTTTTTTCATTATTTCTCCTAAAATGAGGGGGTATGCGAATAGAAAATCAAAAATTTTATTTTTTGGGCCACCCTATTGGTCGTCTTATTTATTAGGTATAGCGGAGCTCCCATTGGGCTACAAATTTGGACAGTCAATGCATTCAATCAAAAATATTGAAAAATCAGAGGGGGGAGGGGGCTAACATATTTTTTTGAAAGTCAAATCAAATATGAGGCAGTTTCAACTGGTTATGATCTTGTAATTACACTTTACAGTGAAGTCCGAATTTTACATTGTCTGCATGGAGATTATCATGACTATTGATTCTATTGATTGTGACTACTTAAAGACCAACCAAGTGAATAATGCCAGTCATACAATGTGAATTCATGAGTGTAAGATCAAGCTCAAGTTATTCGTCATGGCAGATCCTAACTTCTAATCTGGCTTGTCATTGGTTACACAATGACGTCCATAACTATTAAGACACCCAAATTGTTTCGAAATCATGTAGGCATTACAAGTGATTTAAAACCCTTGAACTTGCAGTCTCAGGGTCACAAGAAATTGGTCATTAACACAGCATTATGCATGCATGCCTTGTCATAAGTACCACACTGCCAGTTTGATATAATAATTATGACAGCCTTCAAGATCTTAGGAGCGAGTTACTTGCAGAAGGGTGAAAAAACTCTTAAATTGTAAGGGGCTGACCAGACGATAGTTGGGGGGGGGGGGGCTATGGACTTTACCCCGGAACAAACTTTTGTTGATCAACAATTGTTTCGCATGCGCACTCGCGACAAACTTTTTATCGGAATTTTATCATTACCGTACCCAAGCTACAGGTGGAAACAAACTTTTTAATTTATTTCCATGTGCTGAACAAACTTCTTTTTTTTTCAGTGTCAAGTGGGAAACAATTTTTTTTTTCATCAAATATCCATAGCCCCCCCCCCCCCAAAGATCATCTGGTCGGCCCCTAAGATTAATTCTTATTGCCACAAAACGCATCAACGATTCTAAAACTTCTTGTGTAAAAACTTATGATTTTTCTGTGGTGACCCTTTCGAGTGTCTTTATGATGATCTAACTTTGTTATCTCACCGTTCATGTGGCAAAAACACGCGAAAATCAGATCAGATTAGGCAGTTTGCAGGAGTGAAAAGAAATCAACTTAAGCCAAGAATGCAAGAAAAGAACTGCCATAGACCACCAATTAATGGCCTCATCCAAATGTTTCCAACCACAACCTGACACCAAAAGAACAGAACAAGGTCACATGTACATGCACAGAGACTTTTCTGAGATGCCTCTAACAGTTCTAAATTGAAAAACATAGACAACAATTATAATATATTTTCGCATTGAACAGTTCAACAATACCCTACTCTAATCTGCCAATGACAACAAGTGGCAACTGCCAAGTACGCCGGATGGATGACAGGAGCTTTATGTCCTGCTCTGCTGAAGGCTAATTAGGTAGATCTGATAAGTGCATTCCTCTAAGCCCAGTTATGGACACTCAAGAGGGTTAATTGATGAGATGGAAGACAGCCGGAGTCCTTAACAGGTTTACCCCATGCGAGGAATCTTCACAATTTAGTTAGTTGCCCAGCATACACAGCACACACTGGTACAAGGGGCCTTCAATTTAACATCTAATCCATACAACATCCAGTAGGATTTTGCTCATGAAGATCAACAGAAACTTTGGGCTCCCGACCAGGGTTAAACCAAGCAAAGACATTCAGTGAAGCAGGGCTGCTGAACCATAACCACTCAGCCACCCAGGACAAGACACAATGAGGCGAAGGATGATTGAAACTGCTGCCAAACATAGGTCAAGGTGACCGACCATAGCTGGGACCCAGCAATTGCAAGCCCAGAGGGCAACCAACTGAGCCAAGATCTCATGCAGCATCTGCATTTTCCTTTTTAACACAACCAAACTCAAAATGAGGTGCAACATGCATTTACTTTTAGATGAAATTCACATGCCAGTTTCTTACAACATTTTTATAATTTCTGACTGCCAGAATAGCCCCCAACAGAGAGCACCACAATCTAGAGACTTCCATTTTCAACTGACACCAAGTGGCAAATACCAAAACCTTCACAATCACAGCCTTGTGAAACAGCCAGGAAGCCTTTTGATACCATCAAGCAACAACTGAAACCTGTCTTGAGCAACAGCCCAAACAATCCATGAAAGGGGGGAATGATAATAGCAAAAAAGAGATCCCAAGTACTAGCTGAGCTAATAAACTCCTGTTTTGATCAACAATCCTGTCCAATTCTCCAATTTGTAACACAAAACATCAAAACAGCTCTGCCAGTGAGAAGTCACATTTTACTATTTATTTCACATTGCAAGTCAAATTGTTAATTAAATCATCTGACCACTTGCAACAATGTATCACATGCAGCACAGCAAAACCATTTAATTTAATTGTACATTTCATTTCAAAATATCATCTGAATGTTTCAATTATTACTGATCACTAGACTTGATCAGAAGTCTTCAATATATCACAAATTCTTCATTCAATGTGAATTAATGATGAAGACCATTAACTTGTCTTCATTATATAAACAGCATTCCATTGACACTTGAACTGGTATGTACATTAAGTGTTATAACATGCAAATTGGTCATTGCTCTTAAAAGGTAAAATACTGCTAAGCCACATTATTCGTAAATCAGCACTTATTACATGTGTTCAATTTATTATCAACTCCTATTAAAGGAGGGGCACCCCAATAGCCGGGTATTTCAGTTATCGCCTGGGTGCTCTTAATTCACTGCTTACACATTTTGGAAGAATTTCTTCTGAATATTTTGTGGGCCACCGATGCACATTGAAAATAATTATTCCACCTTCATTGCATCAGTCTGTAGGCCCTAGAGCTATATTTGCCCCAATTGTAAGTCCATACAAAATCGGTTACATGCACAAACAAGAATCCATGGATTCAAAGGCTAGTCGTCTCGTATTAGGCCTATATTGATGAATCAGTGATTAACATGGAATGGGTGACAGTGGAGCATCTGTCTTGCAGATATAGTTATCATAATTGTAAATGATGCGAAATTTGCGGAAAAAAGGGCAGGTTTTAGACCAGGTAGCTGCGAAATTGAATATTAAAGTCATCAGCGAATGGCCAAGCAGCTTTGGTTTTAGTGAAAACGTTAAGATAAAACATAACAAGAAATTATTATAAGAGAACTCTATAAAGGCTCTTATTTCTTGAAGCTCATCAGTAAAAACAAACAATTGACACAGTATGACAGCATTTTTGTTCCAAAGGCCATCATCAAAAACAGAGCATTTTGGAAGAAATTAGCCACAAATTCTCAAAACATTCTGTGTACTTTATATATATAGAGTGGTGTTGACTGTGCAGTCTATGTGCACCCAAGATACTTATATTATTATAGATCTTTTGAAATCATAAGTTTGTACTTTGTACATACACAAAATAGACATGCACATTTACTTAGACCTACTAACCACACATTTGGAAAACATGCATATAATTGATATCATAAGAAGGTTAAGTAACCAAAGTGAGGTCTAATTGCCCTGATCGAAATTTTTTTTCAAGCAATGTGTCTAAAATGAAATTCCTTATTTAAATATATTTCAATGAAACACAACAGATTGTGATACTGCAGTCTATTGTGCATTAATTATCATTATATCATCACTAAGCAGACCAGTTGCACTGACTTTTGTTCATTTCCAACTGCACATTTTTGTTGATCTGTCGTGTTTTTAAGTTGTGTCTGATAAATGTGATAAATCAGCTTGTGTGTGAAATTGCTTAACAACAGCACTTGGGCTGCAATACCAATGAAACAGAGTTCAGGCCTATTAGTTTATAGGCCTACACATAAACAAGCTATTGTTGTGATGTGGTACAACAAGAAATCAAAATATTGGAACTCAAAAATTCCAAACAGTTCCAATCCAACAGGAAAGTATGTAAAATTAAGGCTACATGGACAAAATTGGTATGAGTATAATTATTTACACAGTTAATATGTCTTGATAAATCAAAATACAGCACTAATTGCATAATTGTGCTCTATTGGGCTGTCATTTTACTTGATAGAAGACAAAATAAATCAAAGAGGACATGTTACTTATGATGTAAGTGCAATTGAATTGATATTTCTTTTATAATCTGCTCAATTGGATATCACATTAATGAATACTTTTTTTAATTATTTACTCTCATTTACAATATTTTATTTTATTTTTTATTTCTTTATTCAGCCCCCATATTTGAGGAAATATATATATATAACATGTAAACACAAAAATATAAAACACAAAATGGTTACAGTTAATTAAAAGCATTGTGTTCTACTTTCAAGAAATTCTGATATTCTGCAATTGCAATAACTTGATTTTTTTTTTGACACAGATCAATGGTATAATTGCAATCATTAGACACTACCTGCCAACTAAAGCCAATTGCCATTAATTGATATTACCTTTGACACTGACTGAGCACCATGAGTAATTGCAATCATCAGACACTACCTGCCAACTCAACCCAATTGAGCTGATATTTTCTTGGACACTGCTCAATGAGTAATTGCAATCATTAGACACTAGCTGTCAACTCTGCATGTGTCACTGCTTAGTAAATAGTATATAAAGACCAGCCTTGGTACATAAGTTCAGTGTACAACAAGACATGCTTTAAGAAGAACATGCCAAAGGGGAAGAGAAAAGAAAGAGGATAATGGCTTTCAGAACATCTTAAGGAAAAAAGTAAATCTAGCTTATGTTATGATTTCTACTTGCTTGGCCTAGTCATCTTGTGCTTGTTGTTGTTTCCAGCAATTTCCATTGGCACCTTCCCATAGAAGTCATTACTAAGTGAAGTCATTTATTTATAATAACATATAATAACATATTTTAGTAAGTAATAGGTGATTATTCACAAACCAAATTCCAAAAAGAAAGCTTATATATATATATATTTGTGTCTTGAGAATTGTGACCAATGTTCCATTCCAGAGTGCAAACCTTATAGAGGCAAAGATGGCTGGTGGATGATCAGAAATTACATGAGAGTGATGAGACACCAATTCAGCATGTAAATAGAAAGAGCCAGTAGACCAATTAAGCCTAAGTAGCGTTTGTTAAATCACTGATTGCTCCCTGGTGTGTTCCTGCTAGGTAATCCCAACGGGATCCATACAGCACCACTGGGCCCGCTCGCTTGCCTGAGCGTCACACGCCCGGCTAGCGGGATACTGACAGTCCCAGTGGGTCCACTCGCTATGGGCGCATGTATTCGCAAAGTTGCACAGGATTGTTTAGAGCTCCATCGATCGTAAATATGATCGTGGACGATCGTTTTCGGTCATATCTCGGCCGCTGGGTGGTTTTCAGACAGTCCCTGGGCCCACAGGCGATTTCTGAGGCAAATCTGCATTACGGCATTTTGAATTTCCGATTTTCGCGGGCTTTTTTGTCATCTCTCTAAGGGCTAGTCCCCGACTAGCCAAAAATAAAATAATAAAATAATAATCTGTATCACCATTGTCAGTGAAATGGAATGCGATTACCAACACAAAATAGTGAAGATATTTATACAAATAATACAAAAATGAAGTCATGTAAACTTGTACAATATCACAATTCATGGACGGCACTTTATGTGAGATTGATAATATATACAGCATTTAACAGATAGGCCTTTGCAAAAAGTATGACACACATTTATAAGAACATTACAAAAATAATCAATTGTCAGATCAAATAAAAGACAAAGATCAATATTCTTCATTGGTTGACAATGGTTGTACAGTGGACGGCCTCATTTTCGAGAATGAGATCAAATTAAATTTCTCGGTGGTGAGGACACAAAAGGTCATGCCAGTCATTCAGTCATTGTCTGGAAAATAAACAAACAAAGATTCCATCATCACTACTAACAATTATTTAATTAAATTTGGCAAAACAAACAATGGTACTGGAGAGATAAACTATCAAAAGAATTTCTTGCCAAAGAAAGAATTGAAAAAGATTTCTTTTACACCAGCCCATTAACATATCTCTTTTCAATTTTTATAAAAACAAGTTGGCTGAGCACACATCACGGTAACATTTTCTCATCTGACAACAATATCAAAAGAAGAACCTCAAAGTCATTTTCACTAATCTCACCCTCAGTGTAAGCCCCATCAGCCATGACCAGCTGCAAAATGGACGGATAGAGGTGAACATTTTCTTCTCCCAAAATTTCAGTGATCTGCTGGATTCCTTCCTCCATGTTACCATCCTCATCTTCATGAATGGCCTGAAAAAAATATTTTGATAAAAATTTGTGAATTAAGACATCAACACATTTTGAAAGACAGCCTCCCAAACTTCCAGTAGTCGAGGAGTACTCTTTAAAGGTAGACAATGCTGCTTCATTCAAGCACCAAATAATCAACATTTACATTTTTTAATGAATCTTACTGATTTTTGGCCTAATTTCTTAAAAAAAAGAGTTAACTTCAGGCACTGACAATCATTTTTTAAGGCCATCATACCTGGTGCTCAGTTTTCCCATTTCCATTTAGACACTAAACAGCTTCACTTCATCAAATATAAAGAAACTCTTTAAAAAGTCTTTCTCGAAACAATGATTTGGAGTTTTAAAGAGTGAGCCAAGCTTCAGAACTGCAGTATACAGTGTGGACAGTAATGTGGGCAAAATGGAAAAGAAAAGTATAGAAGTGAAAATGCCTTTCAAAATGGACATCCTTTTTGGCAAACAGTATGTGATGCAACCAAAAATATATCAATAGGATAAAGTGGTGCAAATGTCAGGAAGCCTGGAGATGATTTGCAAAGCCTGCAGTATCAAATTATCAATTTGATTTGACAGAGCATTGAGATGACAGAAAGTTACGAAATGTGTGAATCAACATCCATAGTGAACCTCACCTCTTCTTGGATTGAAGCCTGTTTAATGTGAATTTATAATATATTATGTCTAAGAAATTTGGTGGAAAGATTTTTTGAGTTAACAATTTTGATAATAAGAAACCAGCAAATTTCTCCATAATCCTGACACAATGAAAAACCCATTGATACCCTATGGGAGTCTATCATATAGACTCTATATACCACAGAGAGTATACTAGATTGGTGGATTCCTCATTGTCAGAATGATTGAGAGGCCTAAAGATGAGTCAGAGGAATTATCATGACAAGAAATTACAAGATGGCCTAGGTGTCCAGCACACAAAGGTCAAATTTACTCACAAAAGAGCTGTCACCCATTGCGATAAAGGATTCCTAGCAATGTCAGAGAGAAGCTCACGAGTAATGACATATAGATGAAAGCTCTTCAGTGAGTAAACTCAGATTTACTGAGCAATAAAAAAATTTTCTTGGAAGGTCAGAATCAAGCTGACAGTTTTTGCATTTATGTTGATACACAAGAAACTTCATGACGAAACGTATCAATGAGAACTCAACAAGTTAAGATTCGTCTATCGACAGAAAAAGAGAAAACTTCTAAATTTACCTGCACAGTTTTGTAAGCTTCTAGGAATGTATCAAAGCCAAGAGCAGTTTCCAATCTGGCCCGAGTTGCTTCTAATCTTGCGAATACATCGTTTGTTTCCTCAAAGAATTCAGAACTGTCATCATCTTCATCTGAATCTGGAATGAAAATGAGATTGAAGTAATTGAAATAAACAGATAGTTAGACACACTCTTTAACTATCATGAAAAATAATCTCATACCAGTAATTGAATCAAGAAGTTGAGAGTGTGGGGAAATGATGTCAAAGAAGAAAAGCTGCAGTATAAAAATGTTTTAGGGTGGATAATAAAGTCAACAAGCTGTATGTAAACTTCTCAAAGATAATATCATCTACATACCAGACTGCCAAGTTTCTGTCTCAGGATCCAGAGTTGTATTTGCCTGGTCTTCTTTGCCATCACCAGCCTCTGGAGATTTCTTTTCGCCTTTCGATCTCTCTAATTCAGTAGAGCCTGGATCCCCTGCTTCAGCCATTTCAGGAGATTTCTCCAATTTTTTCTTTTTATGCTCTAAAAACACACACAAAATCTCCATCTTATCTGTGGTACAACATGAACAGAGGAGAAAGACGTGTTTTACACCAAGGGAGACCTTAAGAGTCTTGTTGGGAAAAATACTTGGTCCACCAGATCGTAAGTATCTACGCTAACAACCAGCCTTGAACATAGAATAACAAGCTCCCACTATACTTAAATTTCCCCAATCCATTTGAAAATTATTATCCCAATTATATATATTGATTTCATTCTTTCACAGAAAATGTTTCTGTCTGTCCTTGTTCCAAGTTTTGCCCATGGGCACTTGTAATAAAACAGTTTTTTTCCCATTTCCTGGAAGTAGTAATACTCAATATCAAGTACTCTCATTCTTCAGCACATGTATGGGATTTTTTACCCATTGTCCCAGTTTGGGTACACTCCAACTAAATCAACAAGTATTGAAGCAATAAAACAACAAACTGCAAGACAAACCATGAAACAAAGAAAGCACTTACCCTTCTTATCAGCCAGAATATTCTTCATAGTCTCCGTTATAGACCTCAGATCCTCCTCGCTTCCACTACCGCTCATTTGACGAGTGAAAATACTGTCCGTCATGTCTTCCGGAACTTTCACCTTCATCTTCTTCTTTGCCTTCTTCTTCAATATTCCTAATCCTTTCTTCTTCTTCTTTGGAACAACTGTGTGCTCCAAGTCTTCCTCTTCTTCCCCTTTCTCCAAAATGTTCATGTAGCTCTGTCGCAATGTTTTGAGGTCCTCATCATCTTCGTCACTGTGAATTAAATCAATGCGAACAGATAAATGACAATACGTTCAAGAAATATTGCTTGTCTGAGTGATGCTGACAGATTATTTAGTTTGACAGGCAAATATGACAAGTTACAAAGTAGAATATTATACACTGACAGAAATTTGTGTGAACGCAATCATGAAAAGTGAGTGTTTTTCATGCACTGTAACAAACCTACAAATTTTTTTTTCCCTTCATTTTTACATTAAGGCCTATATTTAAATATTCTCCATAATAATACCAGAATTGTCATTTTAAGACCCTCTTTCATCACAAAGTACGGATAAAAGATTTCTCTGACATAAAAAAGTTTAGAATAATTAAATCAACCTCCTCAGGCTACTTTTAAAATAAGTTATTTACAATATATCTTCCAATGAGAAAACCATGTAATGATTACTTAATGAAGAATAAAAACCTACTCAGCCTGTTCTTCCGTTTCTTCTCCTTCTTCCTCTTGAGGTTCCGAAGATTTATCACTACTCTGTGTGTCATCTGTAACTTCTTGACTATCTTCTTCATCGTCATCCTCTTTTTCTTCCTTGCCTTCTTCCTCTTTACTTCCGTCCTCCTTTTCTTTCTTTCCTTCTTTTCCTACTTCTTCTTTTCCAACTTCATCTTCTAAAACTTCAGATTCTTTCACCTTTTCTTCTTTCTCTTCTCCATCTTCCTCTTCATTTTCACCTTCAGAATTATCTTCTTTTCCTGAATCTTCTTTTCCGTCTACAGCTTCTTCATTTCCTTCCTGATTTGCAACTTCTTCTTCCTCTCCACCGTCACCTTGTTCTTCCGAAACTTCATCGACAACCAGAGGATTCATGGTGGCACTGGAGCTGAACTGCCTTTCAAAAAGTTCCATCTGGGCCTCATTTTGATTTCGGAACAATCGGCTGAAATCTGGTTCAGAGCATGTCCTCAGGAGCTGAAATTCAGAACAGAAACCATTTTAATTTATAGTTAAAGGATAACAAATGTTGTTTTACTGAGGCAATTCAACACAAAAATTCCATTCATAAGTCCAAAGTACATTCCTTTGTTTGAGAATGCAAAGGACATCTAAGTTTTATGACATTTCAGAAAGTGGGCATCGAGATGTTTGGACATGCATCTCTCCTCAATGCCCATTTTTGGAAAGATGATTTTCCGTTTTGTGCGGAAGAAAGACAATCATATATTGTTGGTCAGTCTCACAACAACGGATTTCAATATCATCCAATATGAAACAAAATTTTAAGACATAATTACCAGCACATTTCCAACGTCAAATACACCTGATGTTAATCCTAATGCCAGGCCATCCCTGAAAAAGATTATTCACAATTAACACCAGATTCCCAAAAGAACTCAAAATATGTGAATCATAAGAAACATAGGAGCAAGAATGGTCAGGATCTTATGGTACAAATTTGTACATTTAAAATTTTCATAATTACTGTTTCTTTTGAGCATCATCAGCCACATCTGTTTCTTCCTTATTTTCTGTTTCTTCCTTCAATTCCTCACATTCTTCTTCCTTATTTTCCTCCTTCTTTTCCTCACTTTCCTTCTCAATATCCTTCCTGTCTTCATTCTTTGAATCTTCAGAAGTATCTTTATTTTTTTCTTCTGTCTCATCCTTCCTTTCTTCCTCTTCACTATTTTCTTCATTCTGCTCTACTTCATTTTCTTCTTTCTTCTTTTCTAAACATTCATTCGCTTCTTTTTCCTTCTTCTCCAGATTTTCAAAATCCACAGATTCAAAATCTTCCAACTTCATTCCTCCATCTTTGATTTCTTCCTCGTCTTCATCAAAGGAGACTCTTTCGAACAAGGACAACTTGCTCTTTGCTTCAAATTCCTGCAGTTCTGAAGAGAAAGAAAAAGCTATGGGCTCAGAATGCTGCTTAACTGGACAGAAAATAACAAAATCAAGAAGTGATTGCATCTCGGAGGCAATTTATAACTTCGACAATGCTCATGATATATGTTATACCTTTCTTCTTCTTATCCAATTCTTTTGCAAGATCAAATTCTTCCTCCTCCTTTCCTTCTTCCTTGGACCCATCTTCCAGCTTGTTTTCATCCGAATTTGCTCCTTTTTCTGTATTCACTTCTTTAGCATCAGTTGCATCAGCACCCTTGCTTTCATCAGATTTGGGGTCACCAGCTTTAAGATTTTAAACAATACTTATTAATGACACATTTAAAATTGGAACATATTGTGAAAGATTCTTTGCCAACCTTTAGTATGTTTTACATTCGGTCTTTTTGATACATACTATGCCATCAGATGCCACTCATCAATCTTGATTAATTTTGAAGATTTTCATTATACTGCGTCTCTTTTTTTATTACAATCCTTTTTTAAGTCTTTTTAAATTTTCCACCTAGAGATCCATAACTCACTTCTTTCTTCCTCAGGTTGTGACTCTGTCGAATTCTTGATAATAATTGTCCCCTTGCCATGAGGATTTTTTATGATTTTGAAGGTTGAACCTATAGCAGGTGCCTGATGTTTTGTGTCAGCTTCACTTGCAACTTCTACAAAACACGTTATAAAAACGTCAGTCTCTTGTACTGAATTAGATACAATCATCAAACTTTTACTCTCCTTAAATCTGACAGATACAACAGACAGTAATTCAATCAAGCTGTTTTTTTTGTCATAAAAACAAGCTCTTTCAATGATGTTGAGGTGATAATCACTAAAGATTATCATTGAAATCTTGTTATTACCCAACATTTGAAGAAATTTAATCAGTATTCCCTTACTTTTTTGAAGCTGAAAATGACTTCTGCATGGTCAACTGTAACAGTATATTCGCTTTTTCTTACTGCATATCATTTTACACCATCAGTAATAGACAAAATATCTCAATAATATGTTACACCAACCGGAGACAGACTTAGCAGCGGAAGCTACAGCAGCGTCAGCAAGGGCGGCAGCAGCAGCAGAATCAGAGGTAGATTCCTTTGGTGGGACTGGCGACTCTTTCGGAGGGACGGGAGATTCCCTTGGAGGAATAGGAGATTCCCTTGGAGGAATAGGAGATTCCCTTGGAGGAATAGGAGATTCCCTTGGGGGAACGGGAGATTCTCTTTGGTTCGGAGATACAACCCCACTAGATGCGAAACTTGATGTATCACTCATTATTGCAGCCTTGGCAAATATGTCCAGAGCAGTATTAGCAGGGCTACCCCATTGTTTTCTTGCAGAAGGTAATGAAGTATCATCCTCGGCAGGAGCCTCGGCCAAAAATTTCTTGGCAGTATCTGCGGGTCCTCCCCATTGTTTCCTTGAGGTTGGTGCAGCGTTAGATTTGTCATCCTGTTTGGGGGCACTTTCATTTTTGTGAAGCAAGACTTTGTCGTTAGCATTTGTAGCTGTAAGAAAAGAAGAAAACGTCACAAATAAGGAAAATATATTTTTCTGAAGACAGTATAGTAGGTACTGTCGCCTAAACACCTAAAAACAATCAAAACTTGTCAATCAATCATCATAAAACATGTGCTAACCCTCCATATTAGAGCCAGTGGCTTCAAGAGGCATCTGTCCCAGTCCGACTTTCTCCCCTTCCTTCCATTTTGGTCGTGCTCCACTGACATCTTCGGAAGACCCTTTGGGAGACTTGGAGTTGAGGCGTTTCAGGATGTCCTTCTTTTGTTGCTCTTTGCTCGTTCTGAAATTATACAAGGGCAAAATCACTTTTCTATAACAATACCACTTGCATATATATATCTATGGGTAGTATGTGTGTGTGTTGGTGCTACGTCTCATCAGCACCCAATTGGGCTATTTAGAGACATACTTGGTTGTATCAAGGGTGTTGATACTTCAGTTGCATGGTTATTTCTATGGGTTGTAGAATGATAACAAGTAAATAAGAAATTGAGAAAATTCAAAAATATTAAAACTCTCAGACACATTACAATTATCATATTTTACAAACATTTTAATCAGTTTTAAATTTGCATAGAGACTCATTAATCATGAAACTACAGAATGTCATGTAGAGCGGCAGAATATCCAGGGCCGGCGCTAGGGTTGTCAGCACCCTAGGCAAGATGAAGTAATGCGCCCCTTTCCTGAGGGGGGTCTGGGGGTCCTCCCCCAGAAAATTTGAAATCCTAGATGCTCTGAGATGCATTCTGGGGCATTTGAAGCTCAAGTAACAGTGTCATGTTAAGTGTCTTTTTTAAGTCAAAATACCCGACTTTCAAGTTTTAGCATTAAAATATTACAAGTTTCATGATAACATTTGGCCTACATGTAATTGCTTATATATTTTAATCCTGTTCTTTTATAGATTTCCTATCAACAATTTGGTACTTGTTTACCCCATACAGCTGTGTTGTTGTGAGTAAAGCCATGTGACTGGCCCATTAATCACACAGACTACCCCACCCCAAAACCTCTTGCAGATACACCATTGTGCCTCTGAGTAATCCTAACCATACACTGTATGTTACTTGATGACAAAGCTTCTGCATTGCTACCCTCTATCCCCCCTTCTTCTGCTGTCAATTAAATACCCTAGCTCAGGCTAGCTGTAACTGGAGTGATAATCATTTTATATAACAAAATAGAAAAAATCATTGAGCAACCAATTAATTTTATAACACAAAAACTGATAACACAAAAATGAAATAGAGTAGCATTTTTAAGCTTGATTTTTCCTGCATTTTACTTTTAAATATTTTTTCACAAAACATGTCATTACAAACATCCTACAACAAGAAAGCACGAAACAAAAGTCATATCATAAAATGATCAGCTTCCAGGATGCAAGATCCTTTTATGAGGTGACTGGAGTGAGATTATCATCATTCTTTAATGAAAAGAGAAGGGGCAATTGACTAGCAAATTAGGCGCACTTCAGTGCAGCATCTGTTTATGTAAGTTATGTTATATATATTTGAATGGTGTTTTCCTTGAACTGGATTCCCCCCCTTGAGAAATGCATGCTTTGTTTGTCACATTTATAGGTATTAAAATAAATGACAAAATAATGGATGTTCTTAGGTTCTCTCCTGTGACCCATCACCCCCCCTTCTTCAACCACTTGTGAGTTGTGACAAGTGGTGTAGGTTGGCATCCTCATAAATCAGGGCTCCCTAACCAAGTGAGTGAAGTCGGGCTCTGTACACAAAGTGATGGTAGGATAATGTAGGGGGGGGGGGGGGCGATTCAAATGGTGACTTGTGCTGCATGCTTGTTTTCACTTAACAGCTAGGTTTGAGTCGTCTGTCACACTTGTTCCTTGTCAGTCTGTTATACCTTTTTATTTTTTTCTGCCCTCAGTAGGCGCCCCTTTTTGCCCTGCGCCCTAGGCAGCTGCCTAGTTCGCCTAGTGGTTGCGCCGGCCCTGAGAATATCAACCTATCCCCCATATCACTTACGTTTCCTCTTCAGATTTAGCACCAATAGCAGCCATGGCGGCAGTCATGCCAATCACTGGACGCTCATCTGCAGGCCTATAAGCAGATAAAGAAAGATTTGTATGACATGAGACATTTACAAGTGCATGATTGACCTTTCAGGAGGAAGGTGAAGGGGGGAGAGTACATTATTGTACTGTATACCAAGCATTTTTGAAGATTATCATTCAAAATAACAAACCATCAAATTCTCATACGATTTTAAGAAAATACACAAAAAAATACAAGATTTCTAAAAGGACTTACGATTGTTGAGCAGCTCCGATAGCCTTCATTGCTTCGGTCATTGGTAAAACTGGCATTGGTTTTGGAAGCTCTTCTTGTACAGCTCTGGAGAAGAGAATAAGATGAGACATTTAACAATCCATTTACTGTTCATGTGGAGAGCCCAGTAAAAATAGTTAAAAGGCAAAATCTAAAAATATTTCCTTACCTCTTCGCAGGAACCCTTGCATCTTGAGCCTGAAAAAAAAAGCGAAAAAGTTACAACTGATAAATGAAGTAATTTTCAATCTAACTCACTTCATTATGAAATATCAAATTTTACAGAAAATATTAAATGTTGTTAAAAATCTCAAACAACGTAAAAGGATAAAATTTGTCTCGAAAATCAAGTTATTTCATAACAAAATATCAAATATTGCAACAAAATCATTTTGCAATACAAACATAACATTTTCTTGAAATACAAGTCAAAATAGTATTCTTGACATAATGAGTAATCACCTTCTTCATGCGTTCTTCGAGATCCCTTGATTCCTTCCTCTTCCTTTCAAGTTCAGACTTGATCCTATTAGCTCGTTCATCAGCCTGGGCCTGGAAGAATCAGAATAATCAATGTAAAATTTTATCAAAGCTACGTACATCAACTTTAATTTAATAGCATCAACAAACATTCAGACCTCATGGTGATTTTCTGTAGCGGAGAATATCTTTGAACTGTAATTTAACTCAAGTTTCGAAAAGATACCTTTTGGTTTTTGGTCAAGTGCTACAAAAACTGGAACATCATGTGAAGTCTTTATTTTGCTGATTTATACCAAACATACAAGCACTTCATACAAATACATGATGAATAACATGAATGTGTTCTAAAACACATACCCTCAAAGCTTCGATCTTTTTCTTGCGTGCTTCGGCATCATTCTTTGCATTCACACCAGGTGGCTACAAGCAGTGAACATTTAGTATAAGCAAAAAATGACTGTGACAATCTTATGTTTATGACTGCGCACCAGGCTGGAAAACAAGGCAGTTCCTAAGTTCACATGGAAGTAATCAACTTAACGTTTTAAATTGCACAGGAACGTCCTTAAACTTTCAAGCCATTTATCCTACTTAATAAATTAATTAAAGATTTTTTTCTGAACTGAGCTTCCTAACATCTAATGTGTAAATTCTGTTGAAAATTTGATGTTGAAAATAAAGGTATTTATGTATGTTACCTGCAACTAAAGATTCTTAAGCATGATCACACTAGTGATTAAGCAAAAATTGTGATTGAAAGCTTTACATGTACATCATTAATAAATAATCACTGTGTCTTTACGCAATCATCTTGTGACAACAGTCTTTAAATGTACTGAAAACACACCTTATACTTGGGATCAGCAACATTAGGTTTATCTTTGTGGTTTCGTCTTTCATTGAAGTTTTGCAAGCGAATTTGCTTGAGTCTATTAAGGTATTCCTGGAATTATATTGAAAGTATTGACACAATTTGCACCAAAGAGCATGGATAACGGTAGAACAGTCAAAGAAAATCCCGTTTATAGATTTATTTTCAACCACCGATGGATGATTGGGGTTAGTGTCCTGTATTAATGTACAGTTGTAGATTAACTAGCACAGGAGAAGGACATAGCAGTGAGACGAAGGATGATACTATACTACATGAAAGCAAAAATTAAATTCCATTGAAAAACCAACCTGTTCTTGTTTTTGAGCCTGAGCCTCCCTAGCCGACTGAGGCCTATTTGCCGCACCAGCATTGCCACTAGGGGGCTTGCGAGCAACAGAATCAGCACTGGGGCTCGGGCGGGGTACCCCAAGAGCTGCGGCCACCCCTCCTGCTCCTCTGTTCCTGTAGAATTCTGCTTCTTTTTTCCGTTGTTGAAATTCATTGAGGATCTTGGCTCTCTCCGAGGCTGCAGCAGCATTAGCTCTGGACAATAATCAAATTGACATCAAACAATAATAGCAGCAAGGTGGCCAAGTCCTCAAGGCAATTTAATCTGTCAAAGATCTCAAGTATAAATTTCATAGATTTTGCAACATTTTCATCACTCGTACCTTGCAACTTCACCTTGTCGAGCTGCGGATGCAGGATTAAAACCAGGTGGAGCCACATTAGCCCCAGCTACAGGAGCGCCACCTACAACTCCTAAATTGCCCCTTCGTTCCTTTTCCAAACGGTCTAACCAGGCATGATATTGCTCAAAATTTCCCCTGTCTTGAAAAGGAGTGTTGTTTTGCGGGACAGCTGCAGGCTGAAATTACAATGGAGTTTGTAAATGTTATAGCTACTCTCTGTCCTGTCCAAACGATGCACTAATGATTGATAAAATTCAACTGCTTTTAGAGAGTTACAGGTGATTTCATTAGTACGAGATTCTACAGTCTCTATCCACCTTGCTACATCGCGTTTTTGCCTAATCTGATTGGTTAATGATCACTAAAAACGTCACACATCAGTAGATTGAACATAGTAAGCAGGTCTAAGCATTGCATTCACACAGTCAGGGCTGGATGACCAGAATCGCACGGTAATGAAATCACCTGTAACATACAAATCAGTTCTGGGAAACTTTCGTAAACTGTATCAATGTGTATGCCAGCAATATAGTCACTTGTAGATGTATTGAAATGCAACTGGATGCAATCATTGATGGCTACAACGTCACACCAATTGACACCAGCGCCAAATAGTTCATTGTTCGCATGCCACACAGAACATACTGTAGTTCGAAATAGGACCTATTAGTCAATTATATATGGCTATTAGCTAATAGCCACGGGCCACTGTACCTGGCAGCTCAACTTTTTAAGAGAACTGTAGCATTCTTCGATTTTACAACATTTAACACAAGCAAAAATAATTCTTACTTTGAAATTGGGAACTGGAGTAGGAGCGGGGGTTGGTCTTTTTGGCTCCTCCCTGACCACTACTGGTGAAGGCTTTCTCTGCAAGAGAAAGAAACACAATTAAATTTGTCATTATATTTTAACATCAACCAGTGCAAGGAAGAGAGTGATAGTAATCTGGAAAATTAAAACGAGACTTTGGAAAGCAATAAATAGGTATGGACGAATCCCGTAATTAAACAACACTCACATCATCAGGATCGAAAAGATTTCTCCAGCCATCTTCCCTGGCTCTGTTAAGTCTTGCTTGCTGAAAAATTAAATTCAAATTCAAAAGGTATTGTACAATCTCATGATAATTTTGCAATCTTTAATCACTGACACCAGAGTCAAAATGCTGCTGTAATGATTTATTTACCTTTTGTTTTTCCAGCAGATCGTTGTGAGCTTTATTGACGTCTTGTTCTTGCTGAAAATAAAAGGATCACATGATTGTGGATTGTGCCATGTATGGCTAAAATATACAAAGTTTTATTGAACAATATATGAACAGCAGTTCCTGCACCTTCCCCACAAACATTCCAACAGAAAACAAATGCTTTCCTGTGCACTTGTATTTCATTCGAAAATTACAGGCAGAAGAAACAACCTACGTCTATGTGCACGAAACTGTGACGAAAGTTTGCTTTGAACAAGGACTAGAGTGTTCGAAAAACAATTTTTTTCATCGATATTTCAAGATGTCTTACCCTCTTCTTGGCAGCTTCTCGTCTCTGTCTTTCCTTCTCCTGCAATTCCTGCCGTTTGCGAACAAGGTCCTTCAAAGAAAGTACAACATACAAAAAATAAAGTATGGACCTATGTGTAGATCAAAAAGACGCTCTCTAAATTTAACAGCAAACATAAAAGAGATCGCGCATTTTCCTGTCCTTTGATTGTCGTACAAAAGTGAAGTTATCAAAACTAGATTCAAATATTCAAGTACACCAGCAACTGTTCTCATCACAGTGGAGAGATAGATAGACAGATAGACAGATAGATAGGTAGATAGATAACTGTTCTCACCACATTGCCAGCTGCTCCCCCTGCACTCCCTGGTCGTCTGTTGGCTCCGTCTCCAGACTTCCTTGCATCGGACGACCTTCTGGCCCTGGGAAGAAAACATTTTATATCTTTACACATTCTCATTTATGATAAGTGGAAGTATATCAAAGACAACATGAGGGAAGATGGGAAGTACATGACATCATAATATAGGAGTTCTTTGAGCAACTGCCACAGGTATTTATATGACGCTTTCCTTTCATTCACATGGTGGTGTCCTATCTTATGGTAAAATATCTTTGGCATATAGTATTTATTCCACTTATAAAAAGATACATCTTAGCTAATAAAAAAACATAAATGTCAAAACATCAAAGCTTGAAAATAACTTATCATGAACAGCAATTCGAAACGCACTTATTGTCCTTGTCCCGGGAACTCCGAGCGACTGAAACACCATAAACTGAAGCGGGGTCATATCTGGGGGTGGAGGGAGGTTTCTTTGCAACTGGAACAAATAAATAATTGTATTGTGGTACAGAGCACATCATTGTTTTATTTCACCTTAAATTGAGAAAATTCAGAAGGCTTAGTCTTACACAACAAGTTTTGATAATACATTTCCTACATTCTGCATACTTATCCACCAAAATTATATGGTATTTATTTTAAACAAAATAGCAAGGTATTTTAAACCAAGGACCAAAAATATAGCTCCCTTTTGGAGAAAATGGTTATAATAAAAATAAATCTTCAAAAGTTGTCTCAATAAAACAATTAAGCAAAGTCAATATGTAGTATCAGACTATCAGTATCATAACAATCTGATCTATCAGCAACATCTCTATCACCATGGCAACAATCAGTCAGTACACAAACAATTAGCATAAAACTGATAATCACCTTGAGGTTTGGGAGCGAGATTAGGGCGGCCAGCTGGTAAAGCTTTCTTTATTTTCTGGCCGTGCAACACTGTGTGACTAAATTCATCTGCTACTTCCTGAAAAAATTGAGAAAATTTGTGAATACTCGATTTTGGGTGAAAAGTGCGTTTTTTTCTAATGTGAAATCACTTGGAATTATTTTTGAAATGTAACTCATGGAAAAGAACTCAGTCTACTTCAATTTAAAAAAAAAACAGAGGTTAAGGGCGGGTATGGGTAAAAAAAGGCATAAAGTGACTTGACCCTTCGTATAGATGATATTCAATTATGGACTTTGCTTGAGGTCCATATCAGGTTTTACGGACCTGATCGGTGATACTCACCGAGGTCAAATTATCTATTTCCAGACTGCCCAATAGAATTTATTTGTTTCACCAAAACGGAGCAAGAACTTACTTATTTCTTAAAAACTCCCCCCCCCCCCGTTCATTAAATGGTCACTCCCTTATAATGGAACACATTTATAGAAGTTATTCTTACAAATTTATTGTAAAAAGTTTTTAAGTTTATTTCTATGTTGCCGCAGGATGAGCAAGAAAATGAAGAAGAAGAAACAGATTTTTCATTCAACTGACCCTCTCAGAGAGGAATTTCTTTATCCTAGCTTGTAGCACCGGTTTTCTCAATACTGCACTGATAGATGGCCTGTCTCTGAAGAAAAAAATACGGAGTTGGAGAATAAGCTCAACGAAATGAACCACGGTGAAAGAGATATTACTCAGTTCGATTATAATTATAAACGGGTACAAACAAGCCCTGATGCGATCCGCAGTGTTTCGACCAGTTGTGCAACATGTATCAGTTACAACTGCAGCCAGGTACAAACTGTAAAAATATCACTTTAATCAACTGAATAGGGAGTCCAGCACCACAAAACTCCTAAATTGTATAAATAAAGTACTCATCTACAATAGAGAGCTTCAGAAATTTTTTACTTTAAATGTATAACAGTAAAACTCACCTGGGGTTCCTCTTGAAAAGGTGATTAATTAAACTTCTCACTTCATAACTGTACTTTGGGGACACAGGTGGAAAGGAGCCCCTGCAGAGAATAAAACCAACAAAGAAATTAAGCATTTTATTCCGCATTTAACTAAAAACATCAACATTTCCCAATAAGATTATTTTTGTATACTTTAGCCAGGAAGGTTCCCAATTAATCTTCTGAAGTTCATAATTGACAATGTGTATAGCAGTTAATTTTTCTTTAGTCAATTAATAATGCTGCTCAATACGTGTACTGATAATTCTTAACTGAAAATTGAAAAAAAAAAATTCATAGAATAATAAACTTATTATTTGAGTTGATTGTTACATAAAATAAAGAACAAACATACCTGATGATCTTTAAAACCAAATTCTTCATGTTCCCCGCCTCAAACTGTCAAAATAACAAAAAGTGACCAATTCACACAGAATTCTCTTATAAGTCAGTAATTGAAATTAACAATACAGTAGTCAACATCAGTAACGGATTTTGTGATATTAGTCAAAAGACTTACAGCATGTTTCAAAGTGGTTAATTCGTAAAGCACACATCCTAGGGACCAGATATCACTGAAAAAATTGAACAAACACCATTAAACAAAATCTCTCTTTTTTTAAATTAGCTCTGAAGCAATAGTGCAGTCTCCAATCCATTCTTTCACCGATTTCATCAAACAATGGAAGACTGGAGAGTGTACAACGTATAAATAAATAGTATACCCCCCATTACAAAAAGGAATGTGACCGCCAAATAAAGGCGGAGTTGATTTTTATAACATACCTCTTGTTGTTGTAAGGCTTGTTTTCACATATTTCAGGAGAAAGGTAGTAGGGAGTACCAATACATGTGCGAGCCAGCTCCACAGTACTGAAAGAATCAACAAATGGAGGTGACAAGAGCATTTTTCACGGGCTCAAAAGCATCGTGACACAATGTTCAACATACATTAAAATTAAAATGTCAAACTGACAAAGCCTGAAGATGGCACCACAAGTTTGGGTGAATGATCTTTGCCTGGACCAAAAAGATAGATTTAAAAAACAATAAAAAAAATTTGGAAAAAAATTATTTGGCAAAAAAGATATTTTTGGAAATTAATTTTTCTTAAATTTCAACCAAAAAGCCGATCAGTGTTCGCACTGTCATTTAAATAATATGCAGTGCTCTCCCTGACTCAAATGTTGAGCAAAAGAGCTATTTAGCAGAAAAATGAAATCCTGGTATTTTGAAAACTTATCATTAGACAGCACCGCGTGAGGCGCTTTGCGCCGATGGCTGATGCCGTTATTAAATATGTAAATGCCAAAGCATGAAGAAGGCACTATATGGACCCAAAAGATACATTTTAAAGACACTAAATTGTTACTTTAATATTCTCAAACTAGGACAAAAATTAATAGTGCGGATAGGAAATATTTTCGATAAAAAAATTGGAGGAAAAATAAATTTTATGGAAAAAATTAATTTGGAAAAAAGAGTTCGAGAAAAGAAAATTTTCACATTTTTCTGTCAGAATTTTTATTTTGTCTGAAATTTTTCAAACTTTTTGGGGGAAATTTTTATTTCGGAAGAAAATTAGTTTTTTTTTTGGGAAATATCTTTTTTGGCTAGTCACTTAAATGATATGCAGTGCTGTGCTGTCCCTGACTCACTTATCCAGCAAAATGCAAAAGAGCAGTTCAGGGTTCAGTAGCAAATTGAAGTCCAAGACTCCTAGTACTTGAAAACTGAACATTAGACAGCACCATGTCAGGCGCTTTGCGTCGGCCTGATGGCTGGAGTCTATGGAATTACAGGGCCACAACTTTAGACTTGAAAAAATAAATCAAAAGTGTTTTATACTAATAGAACATTTATAATTGCTTATTTCACTCACCTATTTAAAACTTTGGCAATTCCAAAATCTCCTAGCTTCACAATTCCATGTTTTGTCAGGAAGATATTCTGCGATGATTAAAAATTCAACAACTATGTCAAACATTGAGCAATATTTAGTAACCAGTTTTAACAAGAATAATGCCAAAAATGTAGTAGGCATAACTTTTCAATAACCAATATCAACAAATAAATTGACAGGTAATTCAGAGCGACTTTCACATACCTGTGATTTGATATCTCTGTGAAGTATCTTCCTGTCATGGATGTGTTTTATGGACAAACAAATTTGAACAAACCAATCAAGGACCTGTAAAACAAAATAATAAATGTTAACAAAATACTAAAGTTTGAATTACAAAAAAAAAATATAACAGTCAGTGCATCATTCTCAAACAAAACATACAGCGAGCAGCAAAATTAAGTACACCCCTTCCCAATTTATAGCGGGAGCTTTTCGGTCCACAGATGAAAACTAGCTACACTGTCAACTAGGTTTGCTGTAATGCTTAGGGTTTAAATCCCCCCCCCCTTGGGCCTGTAGATTTTAAATTCCAATATTTTTAGTACATTTTCAAACCCCCAACCCTTCTGACTTTTTCTGGATCCGCCCCTGCTTATTACCTGGTCTTCATGAAAAAGGATTCCTCTCTGGGCATTGATCTTTCCATAAAGGTCACCTGCAAACATTAAACTCATATTTAAAGACTTTCAATGAAACCATGGCCCAAAGTTTGAATTGCCTTCATGAAATCTAGTTATAACAATACCACTTTGACAGAAAAAAGTTATGATCATAAAAAACAAAACAAATTGCGATGCATACCTCCTTCGCAATAATCCATCACAATGTATAAATTGCCTATTTCTGAAAAGAAAAAAGATATAATATATATAATATATAGACAAAATGATACATTGAATTGTATTATGTAAAATTGACATTTCAACTAAAAATTACAAGCTTGTCAACATCAACAGAATCACAAAGATGAGCAACGAAACTCAATTATACCTTCGAAAGATTCCCTGTATGTTACAATATTGGGGTGATTCAACTGGGCCAAGACTGCAGTCTGAAAGCAAAACAAAAATCATATTCGTAAAGCCTGATTACAGCCTCATTCACTGTTAGACACTCAGCAAAAGTAGTCAATTCCAATTAAACCAATGTAAGTCTACTTTTCTCTGTCCACCATCTTTGTAAAATAAGAATAAGAATAAAATCATTTTTGGACAGCCTTGAAATGTATAATTTCTGAAAGGGGTTTTTCTTAATAAGGCATTGCTTTGATTTAGGCATGAATATGGAGACTTCGCGCACTTGATACAAATAAATACATTGCCGCTGTAACCGTGAAATAAATAATTTCCCGCGGAGGAAAAATCTAAGCCTCCCCCCCTGGAAACTAAATGGTTGCCCCCCCCCCCAATTTTTGTGACATCTATAGTTGAGATAACTTATGACTTATGCATAAATAAAAGTTCCTAGTCATAAACCGTCTATTAACGATACAACTACAAATTTTCAAAACTTTCTCTATAATTTTCTTTAAAAATAATTAGTAGGCCTATGCTGGCAGCAATTGTACAATTCAAGCTGTTACCTCTTTTCTCGCTTCATCTCTTTCCTTCTTGGCCATCTAAAGAGAGAAACATAGATATAGGGGCTAGAAAATCAATCTTCACAGAAATTAATAGCACACTATTAAAATTATTATCAAAAAATGTATACATAGGATTTCTTAAATAATTTCAAAATATATTATAAATCACAAATGTATGGCTTTATTGTTTGTCAATGCTCAATGCCTCATGACATGACCTCAGTACTAATCAGACATTTGGCTTCATTCCAACAGAGTCACACAAAGGCAACAAAATTTTGATTGAGAATTATTTGAACCAATTCAGGCAACTGTGACAAAAAGAAAGAATGTCAATACCTTGGCCATATTAATTTCTTTAACCACAAATTGTTTGCCATTGTCTTTAGATTTGACCAGCAGCGCTTTCCCAAAGGATCCCTCTCCAATCTGCTTAACTTTGACGTATTTATCCATTCTATCAAATCAACACAGCAAGTTGAAATTCCATTGAGTCATTCTCATTGATCAGCAGGTATTGAAAATCCAGGTGACTTGATGTGCATTCCAGGCTGGAAAATGAACGATAAAAATGAAATAGCTGCATGTAAAATGTTTCAGGGAATGTGGAGAAACTGAATAACATGTTGTCATCACTTACTTCATCTAAATAACGTATTTTCCATAATTTTGACAGCTCAAAAGAAGCGCACCTGCCAAAGCATCATGTCGCTATGCAATTTGCCAAATATTTTCAAAAGGAGGCGCTGGTATCTTTATCAGCGGCATCTGCCGTATTTTGCAAGGAATTCCCTCCGTGACGTCATCTGTCAAAATGGCTGCGGCCAAAGCACTTCGGTTTGGGTCACAGCTAAAAGAGTTGAGAATTCACCTATGTCAAAAGTCTGCTGCAAGCCAGGGAGTCAGGTAATAAAACATTATATGATAAAGATACCAAACGTATCTTTCTAGAGCTCTAAAAGCCACCCAGATTGCGCCAAACGTTGGGGATTCCCTTGACAACCTTGTGTCACCTTGCAAATTTGGCCTCATGTCATGTCAAAATTTTGACTCAGCTTCTCCCTCAAAAACCTATTTAACAATCAATGTCACTGTGTCAGTGTAACACTGTATTTGCACTGTGAATATATACAAAGATGTTCTGTTTTCAATTGATCACCAGCACCTGTCATGCAAGGGTACTTGAGCATTGAGCAGTGTCACTCAGCCTCAGGCCAGGATGGAGGATTTCTGATCAAACATCCAAATTCCAATACTGGCAATATTTAGTCACTTGCACTGTTGCAGTGTCAAAGTTGATCCAACCAGATCAAAATCAATGAATGTTGAATTGTGGATTAGATCCATGACACTGATGTGCAATATCTGGGTTTTGTCAGTCAATGCTGAAAACCACAATGCTATCAAATAGTTCTTCTCAATGTTCGCTACACCTGTAAACTGGCCTGTGCTGACTGTTGTTCCATTGCGTCTTAAAAAATTAATATAAGCAACTTCCTAGTTTCAGCTTCCAATCTTAAGTTCTTAAATCATGAATCTTAGGCAGTTTCAAGCCATTTGGCCATTCAGAAAACTACTATATTGGGACAATCAAGTTCATCGAATACCAGAATACTTTATAGGAAAAAATGTTTTCCCAACTGGTGCTCGACTTCCAATGGGTTCCCAAAGTGACATACAGCCTAGTTTACATCAGAGGTGGGCACATTCAGCTATATGTGCAATTCAACTCAGCGACAATTTGAATTCAATTCAATTCAGTCTAGTTAAAGCATGTGTTGCAGATCTGGACTATGCCAGATGGTGATACCTGAGTGAACAGAAACTGCCTTAACCATTGGGCTATAGTTTGTTGGAATCATTGAAAGAGGGGCACATCCATTCTCTTCCTTAGCAAGAATTATTTAACCATATAGCAAGACTGAAGGCAAAAAGTTAACAACTACGGTGTATTATAAATGTCCAAATTTGTGACATTTAATTTAATTTACAAATATTTCAAACTAATATCAAACAATAAATCAAATACTGTTTTTTTTTTCACAATTCAATTGTTTTTTGTGTTTTTCAGAGATACAATATATTCTGTTGAAAACATTTTCAAAGTATAAAATATAATTTATTTATGTTCTTTCAGAGACTTCATTGAGCATAATTATGTGGCATTGAAACAGAATAACCCCAGGTTCCCCATTCTGGTCCGTGAATGCAGTGGAGTGGAGCCAAAAGTTTTTGCAAGATATGGTTAGTATTCAATAAATTCTAAATACTATGCAATTAATTATATGGTCCTCATGTCCATTTTGAAGCTGAAGTAGAAATTATTTTAAAAGCCTCATCAACACCAGTGGCGGATACAGGGGGGGCCTAGGGGGCACGGGCCCCCCCTAGACCACTGAGATTAATAATTGTAATTTGAAGGAAATACGCGGTGACGCGAGCCTGCGAATGCCCGAAACACGCCCGGCCCCCCCTAGATGACCTTGTCTGGATCCGCCACTGAACACAGAGAGTGGCACTGGTAAAATGATCCAGAGGCCTTGTAAAGTCTTTAGGCCTAAACAGCAAGTCCGTAATAACACTGCTTGTTGACAGGCTTCAAATGGGCCCAGCTGTAATATTATAAGTTTATAACACTGATATATAATCTTGTGAGTTCAGTAACTCAACTGAATGAATAACTGTTAGCAAGTTTGCCAACTCTGTCACCAATAACTTTAGATATTAATGGCAATCAAACTGTCTTTTCAGCATATGGACAAGAACAGCAGAAAACATTGAAGGACCTATCCAGTGCACAAGTGTTGACAACAATTGAATCCCTAGCATCACGAAAAGTTTAACTGTTAATCAGACTGTATATTATTTATTATTTCCAATATGTTGTTTATAGTGGATCAAATAAAATGAATCCAATGTACTAGTTTCTGTGATTTAATTGTTTTAGTGTCACTTGTGTCCTCGTCTATGGCCTACAATGTCACTCGCAGGCAAAGGAGGGACTCCGAGGAAGGGGTCTTTTTTTTTGGAAAATAATTTTTTGGGGAATTCGGGCAGAAAATTTGGTGAATTTAGATTTTTGTAGCAATTCCGGCTTTATTTTTTGGGCAGCCCCCAAAAATTAATTGACCTCCACCGTTTAAATGCTCATTGATCTCTCTTGCTAAAAGAGAACTTTAGTCCAGTTGAATGTCACCATCTTCAAATCTTATTGCTGCTCTGAGTTCTTTGCCAAAGAACTTTGGGTTGAGTGTGTCACTGTGTGTGTGATTCAATTCTTAAAGGAGTCATTCAACTTTTGAGTTGATCAGTTACATTCACTGAATAAGACTTCTGAAGAAATGTTGGTATAGTCTTGGATTATAATTTATGACAAGTTATAATATACAGTCAAGAGGATCAGTGAGATCCCAAAGATGCTAAATTAAGCTCAGGGCATTTTCCTGCTGTTTTGGAGCCCCCCATGTCATGCACACGTGGCAGGGATAGAGCACTGGTGGCATACTGCTATTTCTGCACACATGTTTATTGTAAACAATTTGTTTATTTACGCCTTGCCAGACTAGCTGTGAACCCCGCATTATATAGAAAAAGGTCAGCCATACTTTTGGGGTGAAACGAGATAATACGCAAAGATGCTCTTGAGAAAATGAAAGTACACGTCACTATCTGTCATATGACACACAATTAAGGCTGTCACAGAGTTCATAGATTAGTGAATCTGTTCACAAATCGACATTATAGGTCGGAAATCGATCAGTGATTGGTTTTATTGGAACCCAACATCAGGGACTAGCGTTGTCTCTCATCCGTGTCCATTGCTGCTGGCTGGTCACCTGACTGAGGCTCTTTGGTGAGTGAAATTAACCATTTTAATGACTCCTTAGGCACGCACACGGTAATCTTTGTGTTCTTGGCCATCTTCCTGGTCCCTCATTCTTCTTTTGGTGTCTGTGAAGCTAAAATGTGTCACATTTATGGTCCCGTTAATTGACAGTTCCCTGCCACGACCGTATGTTATGTGAACATTGAAATGGGAACTCCATGTCATTCAACTGCCTTGAGGTGCCGGTAGGGGTTGGGAGAATTTGGATGTTAATGAGTGAAGAAACCAGTGGTTCCCAGCTAATTGGCCGATTCAAATTCGGATTTTGTGGTTGTATTATCAAGATTAGGTGTTAATGAGCCAAATTCGGGTCAGAGTTTAGCTTGGTTTGCTCCACATTTCGCTAAAAGAGCGTAAAACCCCTCCCAGAGGCCATGGCTGTTTTGCTGTTATCTCCTAAAGATGGAGCCATTGTGATGTAAAAATTTAGTCTGTTGCCGTGAGTGAAGCACCGAAGGGATTGATCCCCATTCACTTTGTGAAAAAAAATCTGGAAATCTGTTATTGGATGCAAAGAATTGCCTGGAAAATGCGATCGGAGTAGAAGTAAGTGATGTGCTGTTTGTTCTGGGAGTGTTTAGAGGTGTTAGAGTTACGTTTTGCTTGAGTGGCGGTTATTGTTGGGGGGTGAGGTGGACAGCGGGGGGAGTCAGTCTAGCACTTCACGGGTATGTTTGCAATTGACATGATCAACTATGGCGACTGGCCAAGAGCATGCTGAACTGGCTTGCTCCATCCTCACCCCTTGAGAAGAGAAATTTCATTGAAAATCTGACTAGAACACTTGGTTCAAACTTGTTTGTTGTGGTTTCGCTTTTCCAACACGTGGGTTTGGGGGCCCCGGAATGGGGATTCCCTGAGGTGCCAGATATTTGGCGATGGTGCATCACAGAGAGAGCCTGCAAATGTAACACAATACGCGAGGTTTTTGACTTGATTGATACTATCATGGCGGAAGCTTCTTGGTCCGTTTAGGCTTTTAAAACACAAATTCTACAAGCTGGGGACACTTTGGAGGTTAGTATGCTTATGAAGGGGTGTGTTCTGACACATGTGCAGTCCCAGTTATGCTAATAGATTGTAAATAGTTAGCTGTGTGTATGTTGAATGGTTAAAAGCTTGAGGTGCAGCTATGAAGCCAGGTGCTGCATTGTCATGGCAGCTTACATGAAGAAGGTCGAGGGTTGTTGCGTAGCAGGCATAATATTCAGTTCAACTCAGATCTACAAATTTGCTTTCCAATGGGGATCCCATTCATTCTGCTTGTTTCACTACACATGAACTACTACAGTCCATACTCCAATACACACTGTTGTGGCTTCATGTTTTCACAGCCACAGGCCAGTTAACACTTGTTAATGAGCTGGCCCTGCCTCCATTATGAATTGCTGGCCTGTCTAATCTAGATCTAAATCGCATTCTAATGAGGCGTTGTTCTAAAACTCCCGGTATTGTCATTCTGCAACTTCTGTGTTGTCTATGTTCAGAAAACTCAATGTTTACAAAGTTGGACCACCATTTCCAATAGGCCTATAGTGTTGGCCTATCAAAGTCAGTGAATGCTTTTTCTCAGGTTTTCAATGTTTGTTGTGTTAAGTTTTTCATTGTTGACTAATTAAGTTTTTCATTGTTTCCACCAGCCAATTTAAGTATTTGTTGTATTTATTAATCTGTTGTTGACTGTTGTTTTAGATTCCAAATATATGTGTGTTTGTCCAAGTGAAGTCACTGAAGTGATATCAACAAGAAAGGTGTGAAAATGTTTGATGTTCATGTTGACACATGAGTTTCATTTCTTCGTAATTCTTACTCAAGTTAATTTGAAGTCTCCAGATTCATATAGATCTATATATATACATTTGTTTGTTAATTATTTTATTGACATGAAATTTGTAGTTATTACAATTTTGAAAAAATTTCATATAAATAATATGTAGGCTAAATAATGCACACATTGCCA
The DNA here is from genome assembly GCA_026936325.1 of Platynereis dumerilii. Classification (NCBI taxonomy): domain Eukaryota; kingdom Metazoa; phylum Annelida; class Polychaeta; order Phyllodocida; family Nereididae; genus Platynereis; species Platynereis dumerilii. Next base: position 31,020,098 of record JAPTHN010000001.1, on the reverse strand, counting down.
TATGTGTATTATAATTATTTGTATCATTTGTAGGTCAAATAATGCACCAATTAAAATATGGGCTATTCTCCAAATATGCAAATTGATTTGATTGAAGAATATAACATAGCCATACATTCTATCCTAGATTTTGAAGACTGTTCTTTGCCAAATAGGACTGTTAAAAAGAACAGATCAGTTAAAGTTTAAGAATTGGTATCATGGCAATTTATAGAAAAGAAATATTAAAAGGAACTTTTTACTTACATTATGATAATTTCATCTGTTGAACTTGGCAAATGTCTCAGGCACTTGAAGTAGTCCAAAGGTTATGTGCGTTTGAACAATAATTATTATCTGATTATCCCTCCACATCTATGACACGATTCATGAATAAAAAATATAGATATACTGTAATATTTACGTACAGTTTAGACGAAAACTCGTCTTTTGGTAATGTGGATTCTGACTCTTCATGGGATCATCATGAACCTGCAAAGTAGAATTTCAGAGAGACCTGGGTTAAATGCTCTGTGCTGAGCTGATTAATTGATGTGCTGGCTATGATGCCGTTCTTGCACTGTATATGCAATAATTCCTTCAAGGCAGGGAGACAGATCTAAGGCTCAGTGGAAGCATGCTGGACTGTCAATCACTTGGTCAAGGGTTCGAATCAAGTCACTGGCTGGGTCACTTGGCTGCCATAGTTGGAAATCACTTGGTCAAACTGCTGACTGGGTCACTTGGGCCTACATGATACATTTGACGGCAGCTTCAAACCTTCAGTCGTCTTTCGCCTAATTGCTGTGTCATCCTGTCTTAATTAGCCTAACAAATTCATAAATACAGGACATAAAGCCTCAATCACCCATCCAATGAAAAACAGAGGCAACACAAACAGACTATCTAACTGTCACAATCGTGGTCCAGCAACACATCCAGGAACCACAGTGACTTCTGAGTCTCCACAGACTCCCTGGAGGTTACTTGACAAATCCTCAGACTTGCCATCTCATCATTGCATCTGCAACTGTCCTGTGACGGGTCTGAGGCAAACTTATTGACCAAATTGGACTATCCTCTTGAAATGCAGTGGCTTTTTTGGCAAGCGTTTTGCTTCTGTCTGAAATTGCATAAGTTTATTTATGTCAGTTGTCGCAATTAATAATCAAGGGAGTTATAAATAATTGGTATTTAGTTGAATGGTACAAGTAGTTACTAGCAACATGATGACTTATGCATGTGTCATTAACTATAAGCTGCCATTGGTCATTCTACTTCTAAAGTGGACTTTGCAATTTTGCTCATTTATGTCCTTGTATGATGACGTTGATGTTCTCGACAACTGTTCAATGGTCATCTTGTTCTTGACCTGGTTCTTCCTGACTGTCCAACAGGCATTTTCGAGGCTGGACCTTTTACCTTGTAGGAGCTGTAAGCGTAACCTGACAAGTGCATGGTACTTTGGTAAAATTCATGTCTTGTTTTAGGGCAGAAGTTTGAAAAAATGCTGATCAGCTGATCCAGTGTTTTCAAAACAAACCCGGCCTCCCTCGATCAGCTGATCTTGGATGCCATTGCGGTGTGGCTCGTAACTACACACACTGAGTGCAAAATCAGAATTTTAGCCAATTTTGCTTTTAAGTTTCTTTCAATGTTTGCAATGGTCTCTTGTGGAGTCCTGCCTGTTCTTGGGGCACTCGGTCCAAGGACTAAAAAAGTTTGGGCTGTCCTGGTGTGAAAGATTGGAGATCTTTTCTCAATTTATGGTAGCTAACATTACAGGGGCAACATTTCAGAAGCAACTGATTTGTGTATTAGATTTTCATAATCTGAGGGATCAAGTCTTATTTTAGTACAATTGGCATGTAGGAACTTGACCGGATTTACTCATTTTACTACTGTAAATCACCATAATGATGAGAAAATGACCGTCCGTTGCAGGACGCATTGACATGACATTGTGTTAGTGTAACTTTGAGTCTGTGACAACTTAAATTTGGCAGTTTTACGTATAACACATACATACATGTGTCAAACTGATTGACTGTTATGTATACATCTTAATATTACAGTAATGTATTATTTGGATTACACAAAATCATCTTTCAAAAATCAATTTTCCTGCACATATAATTTAATGGGTACACAAGATAAATTTATGAGACTAGATGTTGGCCTGCTGCTTGTGACTGGCCTGGATTATGTCTGAATCGACTGATGTCTGACTTTGATATTTCCCAATGCTTTTGCTCTGTAGATGGAGTGTGCAAGAAGTATACCATTGACTTCATGAACATTTCTTGACCACCAGAGGTCATTGGTAGCTGTTGCCATGGCAACCAGTGATTGGACATAGAGACAGGTCAGGTGCTGCCTAGATGAGGGCTCTCCCTGGACCTGTTCAATTAGGTCATTAATTATGTAGGTCAGCTGTATCAGAATATTCTGTATTTGTGCTATATTTATACCTCTGCAGTAATAGTACAATAGCTTGAACTGTGCTAATATGCTTAATACACATAAATCATGTTGGCATATATATTCTATATATATTCAGCTGAATCTAGGAATTGCTATGAATAGATAAATCTACACACAGCAATTCATTGCAGATACTGTATTGATACTATTGATAGTGCTGAAATTTAATGATTTGGCTTCTCCATATGTTTATCACTGAATTGTCAATATACAAATTAATGGAAATTGCAGTATGCCATTGCACAATAAGTAGAATGTGGGTTACCATAGCAGGGCATCAGTCCTGATCACTGCATCTATTGATTAGAAATGATCACTTCATTAGATATTACATTTGATGCAGTTGAGTCAGTACTAAGAACACATTCCAATGAATTATTTAGGTTAAATGTATTTATGTCATGTATGGTCTTGTCAGTTGCATGGGATATTATAATGTTGTATGAATTGTAAGTTTAAGTGCTTTCTGAATATATAGGTTGGCATGTGGATAGATGGATATATAGATAGATTTATCGATTTATTGATTCATTCTTTCATTCAATGAATGATTCGTAGGTTAATTCATTAATGGATTGATTCACTGATAGATTGATTTGCTGATGAGTGATCAATCGATCAATTGATAGATTGATTCACTGTTAGACTAATTCTGATGATTCCTTGACCGATTGATTCACTGATAGAATAATTCTGATGATTGCTTGACCGATTGATTTACTGATAGATTAATTCTGATGATTCCTTGACCGATTGATTCACTGATAGATTAATTCAGATGATTCCTTGACCGATTGATTCACTGATAGATTAATTCTGATGATTCCTTGACCGATTGATTCACTGATGGAATAATTCAAATGATTCCTCGACCGATTGATTCACTGATAGAATAATTCAAATGATTCCTTGACCGATTGATTCACTGATGGAATAATTCAAATGATTCCTTGACCGATTGATTCACTGATAGAATAATTCAAATGATTCCTTGACCGATTGATTCACTGATGGAATAATTCAGATGATTCCTTGACCGATTGATTCGCTGATAGTTGCTAGATTGATACACATACAGATTGATTTATCAATCGAAAATTAAGAAACTTATTTGTGACAGGTATGTGACACTTTATAATCTAAGTAGTAATACCAATTTGGCAAACATTTGCTAACTTCAGGATGAATTGTTAAAACAGATTTTATAAATAGACAAATGTGAATAGTTGCCTTGCACACTTGTATCTAGTTGTATGTTATTTTAATATTGCAAAAAATGACAAAATGAATGGTAGATTCTGATGATTCATCTAAATATTGAACATGCATATTGATCTTTGTTGTGTTCATAATTTCATATATCAAATTTCTTGTATAGAATTTTGTGTTTTTATAATGAAGATACACAGAGGTCACAGCTTTTGGTTGCTAATTATTTTTCAATCTCTTTGGTATATTGCAAAGATCTGAGCTAAAGAATTGTTGAGAATGTGGCGGAGTATGACTGACATCTGTATTTGATTAAATATTTGAAATACAGGAGTAAAAATTCATAAAGAAACAAGAATCCATGGATTCAAAACCGGCCATTGGCGATTGTATATTTGGGATTGAAATCATGAAGAGGGTGATTTACATATTATGACATGGACTGTTTTGTATTGAGCAGTGATTGCCAGACTGATAGTGTTTGCTGCAGGCCATAAAAACTTTGTGGGGAACCTCTTAGCAAATGCCTAAACCATATTTCAGAACTGTAAGTCATATTGGAAATTTTCTCATAATTTATGAGGGAACCCCTAAGCAAATCCCCAAACCAAATAATAAAGTCGCCGTGGGCAATTCAAAATATGGTGGCCATTTTGGCAGCCATCTTGGATTTTTCTAAAAAAATTCTTAGGGGAACCCCTAAGTGAACCCCTATACCAAATTGCATAAATCTAAGTGAAATACTAAAGTCACAGTGGACAATTCAAAATATGGTGGCCATTTTGGCAGCCTTCTTGGATTTTTCCAAACATTTCTGAGGGGTCCCCTAAGTGAATCCGTGTACCAAGTTTAATAAATCTAAGTGAAATACTAAAGTCACAGGGGGTAATTCAAAATATGGTGGCCATTTTGGCAGCCATCTTGGAATTTTCCAAAAAAAATTGAAGGAGACCCCAAAGTGAATCCCTACACCAAATTTCATAAATCGGAGTGAAATACTGGCAGCCTTTAAAACTCGCTCTGACCTTTCAAAAGGCATGCAGGCCGGTAAAAACTGGTTTACCGGACCGCCAGAATTTTTACAGGTCCATTTATGTGTGGTGGCAAGCTTCTTTTTGCAACCAGTTCTGTGGACTGCAATTAAAATACCACATATATCCAAACAAAGTGGGCTGTTGCACTGTGAAAATGGCACTTCGTGAATCATCATATTGATGATTTGTCACGACAGTTTTACTCTATTAGTTACATGACAAATCCTTCTCTTCATCATGACTAATCAAACAGCCTCTATGTTTCCCATGGACGTTAAATTTGGGGAGATGACACTTCATCAGTTATTATGACTCACAGTCACAGAGTGCCAAAATCTGTGGGAAGCAACACTCATTTTATGCATATCAAATTTACAGGCTGTAATGATAAAGTTTGTCAAAATATTATGTCAGAATGAGAAATGCACCAAGAAAGGCTCTGGTCTCTTGGTGGAGTATAGTGGATGGGTGTTGATAGACATTGCTTGCAGGAATAATTTGGCAATGGTACATAACTACATCATAGCACTGTACAGAAAGCTGGTGAAGAAGTAGACAATGCCAAGTGTTATACAAACATAATGATCCACTGAGCAAATATGCCTCATCTAGGCATGAACATAAATTTGGGGAGATGACACTTCATCAGTTATTATGACTCACAGTCACAGAGTGCCAAAATCTGTGGGAAGCAAACACTCATTTTATGCATATCAAATTTACAGGCTGTAATGATAAAGTTTGTCAAAATATTATGTCAAAATGAGAAATGCACTGAGAAAGGCTCTGGTCTCTTGGTGGAGTTTAGTGGATGGGTGTTGATAGACATTGCTTGCAGGAATAATTTGGCAATGGTACATAACTGTGTCATAGCATTATACAGAAAGCTGGTGAAGAAGTAGACAATGCCAAGTGTTATACAGACATAATGATCCACTGAGCAAACAATGAACAATTATTTTAAAACACAAACTTGCACTGAAATGGTTTGACTCTCACAGTGCTTTGGAATTATGAATTATAAGCAATCCTGACACAGGGGCACCTTCTCCAATGAGGCTCACAGGCCCACTGCTGGCTGCAGCTGTTCATTGCACCTGTAACCATGGTAACCCCTTACAGCTACCTGAATCCCCCATTAATAATGGGCAGGTCCATATTTGACAATTGCCCCCATTGCTCACTGGGTTGCAGCACTGTGTTCAGAGGGGCAAGGCAAGTGAAAAAGTGGACATGGACAGGACAGGACACATTTACACATGGACAAGTGGACAAGAGTCCCATTTCACCAAAAATCCGTTTAAGCCCTCCTCTAATAACTGGCCTTTGGCCGGTTAATAAATTTCTAATGGAAGCGTATGACTAAAATGCTAACATATTAATAGTGGCACTGAAGTATAAATGAGTAAGTTGTTCACATCTCTTCGGTAGACAACTCGCAAAATTTATAAGTGCTACCAGTAATATTCCAGTATTAGTATCAGAGAAATATGTCTGTATCATGTCATCTGGAGGTAATTCGGCTGTCCCCCAGTGGCAGATCCATGGGGGGGGGGCTGACACCCCCTCCCCCCGAATATCTAAGATAAAAGTAGAATTTTGTAGTAAATCTGCAACAATGCCAGTCAGCAAATGTCCTAACGTAAATTTAAATCCGCTGACGGTCCATATGTCCATATGTCTGAAGAACATGCTGAAAGATAGATGGGTTCATGCTTCTCAGATTATGTTGATAATTGTAGTTTTAAGAATGAATAATTTAGAATCAGTCAAATGTTAAGATGGACGCAATGAGCCCACATATTCTACTGACTCTATTAATAGACTATTGTGTCATTGCCAGTGAGGGCTAAAATAGTTATAAATTCACTGCATATTCATTTGAAAACCAAAGATTGGCAAAGATAGTCCGTGGGCCAGATATCGAAACCCTCCCCCCCCCTTGGGAATTTCGGAGACCCATATATTTTGAAAGATATATATCTTAAGTTACAAAATTTGCTTGTTGGTCAATCTTAGACCTCAACGATAACCAGCAGGAGCTATATGAGTGCGGGAAGGTTGAAAATAAATTTTCGTCAAACCGAGTGCCGCTATTTTCAGAAAATATACTGTTTTTCATAGACTAAACCATGTATAGATGCTTAAATGGTACCATTTTGAAGGTATTTAATTCCTCTATCTATTTAGTGCAAAAATTGATTGATTAGGATATCTATTTTGGTCAACAGAATGGAAAACATGCGGCCATTACTCGAAATTAAAAAGAAAATTTCATTTTATTTCACGAAAGTTCCCTGTACGGGTCACTAGGGGTCAGAAGCATCCTGAAGTTTCTTTCACATCATTCTGTATATTCATAGCTTTAAAATGATGTATAACACAACCATGTAACTGCAACAATAGCTTACCTGCAGTCAATTATTCATTATTGCATTTATGTATGATTAAGTAAAATTTTCCGATATAGGGGATGAACGACATAGATTCTGCTGTGAATATATCTTCCAGGATTCTGTGTATCTTTATGAAAACAATTGTAGATATTTGTAATAGTCTATATTCTGTTAAATATGTTTTCAGGGGTTTTAAAACAGGTATTTTCATGTTTTTAACTTGGTTATGGCAGCCATATTGCAGATTTTCAACCAAACATATTTTCTTACAAACATGTCCGGGTGACCTACATTGATGGTTTTCAGGATAAACATAATTTTTCCTGAAATAAGAACTTAATCACAACTGGTTTTCCTTTTCTGAAAGGAAGATAGTGCATTTACCCCTTGTTTATTCAAAATTGCAGCCTGAATCCCAGAAAAAATACATTTTTTCTGAATATTGGGTGCCAAATTTCGTTATTTTTAACAAGAAATGCTTTATGCCACAAAATTGGCAAAAACTGCCTCAATAGTCATTTATATAACAAAATGTAGGTATCATTGAAACCACAAATTAGTAGGGTACATGATGCTATGTTGATTTACAAAAGAGGAGGGACTGAAATTTGACAGGAGGCCATTTTCTTTATCTTACCCCAACATTTTACTTAAAACAAAGGAAGATTTCCACACACATACAATCACTGTAATCAAAGGTAAATTCTATACAAAAGTCATGAATTCAGCCATGGTTAATAAAAGAAGAAATTGGTTATTTATTAAAATATTTCTCATTTATAACAGGAATGCTCATAACAAGAGAGGCCCTTTTTCTTCCCTTACCCAGTTTTTCTTTTGCCAAAAATTATTTTTGCACAGAAATGGTAACAAAGATGTTAAATTATTTTTTTATTATTTTAAGTACAAACCATTATTATTTCAAAGATAATATTGAGTATTATATGGTAATTTTTAATATATTTATCAGGCTACCTGGCACATATAGTTTCATTTTGGACCAAGGGTCCGGACTTTCTAGCCACACTTTGTAAAATTTGGACTATCGCAGATTTTTGGTAAAATTCAACAACTCCTAAACTATGAACTGGCTTAAAAGTGGTTTATAAAAATTATTAGGCATATTGAATTTTATATGGTAATTTTGTATATTTACCAGGCTATCTGGCACATATAGTTTCATTTTGGACCAAGGTTCTGGACACTCTAGTCAAGCTTTGTAAAATTTGGACTATCGCTGAATTTTGCTAAAAAATCAACAACTTCCAAACAATGAAAAAGCTTAAAAAAAAGTCATAAAAATGGCTAGCCATATTGAATTTTATATGGTAATTTATTTAGCTTATTTGCCAGGCTATCTAGCACATTTAGTTTGATTTGGACCAAGATTCTGGACACTCCAGCTACACTTTGTAAAATTTGGACTATCGCAGATTTTACCTAAAATTCAACAACTCCTAAACTATGAACTGGCTTAAAAGTGGTTATAAAAATGACTAGGCATATTGAATTTTATATGGTAATTTAATATATTTACCAGGCTATCTGGCACATATAGTTTCATTTTGGACAAAGGGTCTGGACACTCTAGTCAAGCTTTGTAAAATTTGGACTATCGCAGATTTTTGCCAAAATTCAACAACTCCTAAACTGAGAACTGGATTAAAAGTGGTTATGAAAATGACTAGGAATATTGAATTTTATCTGGCAATTTAGTATATTTCCCAGGCTATCTTGCACATGTAGTTTGATTTTGGACCAAGGTTCTGGACACTCTAGTCAAGCTTTGTAAAATTTGGGACTATCGCAGATTTTTGCTAAAATTCAACAACTTCCAAACTATGAACTGGCTTAAAAGTGGTTATGAAAATGACTAGGCATATTGAATTTTATATGGCAATTTAGTATATTTCCAAGGCTATCTGGCACATATAGTTTCATTTTGGACAAAGGTTCTGGACACCCTAGTCTAGCTTTGTAAAATTTGGACTATCGCAGAATTTTGCTAAAATTCGACAACTTCCAAAATATGAACTGGCTTAAAAGTGGTCATAAAAATGGCTAGGCATGTTTAATTTTATATGGTAATTTAGCTTATTTACCAGGCTATCTGGCACATAAAGTTTGATTTTGGACCAAGGTTCTGGACACTCCATCCACACTTTGTAAAATTTGGGCGATCGCAGATTTTTGCTAAAATTCAACAGCTCCTCAACTATGAACTGACTTAAAAGTGGATATAAAAATGACTAGGCATATTTAATTTTATATGGTAATTTAGTATATTTACCATGCTTTCTGGCACATAGGCCTATAGTTTCATTTTGGACCAATGTTCTGGACACACTAGTCAAGCTTCGTAAAATTTGGACTATCGCAGATTTTTGTTAAATTTCAACAACTTCCAAACTATGAGCTGGCTTAAAAGTGGTCATAAAAATGGCGAATCATGTTGAATTCTATATGGTAATTTAGCTTATTTGCCAGGCTATCTGGCACAGATAGTTTCATTTTGGACCAAGGTTCTGGACACTCTCGTCAAGCTTCGTAAAATTTGGACAATCATAGATTTTTGCTAAATTTCAACAACTTCCAAACTATGAACTGGCTTAAAAGTGGTCATAAAAATGGCTAATTATATTGAATTTTATATGGTAATTTAGCTTATTTGCCAGGCTATCTGGCACTTTTTCATTTTGGACCAAGGGTCTAGACACTCAAGCCAGACTTCGTAAAATTTGGACTAGCACAGATTTTTGCTAAAAAGCAACAACTCCTTAACTATGAGCTGGCTTAAAAGTGGTCATAAAGATGGCTAGGCAATAGGCATATTGAAATTTATATGGCAATTTAGTATATTTACAAAGAAATCTGGCACAAATAGTTCTATTTTGGACCAAGGGTCTAGGCACACCAGCCACACTTTGTAAAATAAGGACTATCACAGATTTTTGCCAGATTTCAACAACTTCCTAACTATGAGCTGGCTTAAAAGTGGTCATAAAAATGGCCAGGCATATTGAATTCTATATGGTAATTTAGCTTATTTGCCAGGCTATCTGGCACATATAGTTTCATTTTGGACCAAGGTTCTGGACACTCTAGTCAAGCTTCGCAAAATTTGGACAATCGTAGATTTTTGCTAAATTTCAACAACTTCCAAACTATGAACTGGCTATGGCTTGGGTGTCCAGACCCTCGGTCCAAAATGAAACAATACCCTTTCCATGTCCTTTATTTTTAAAAAAATACTAAGTAATATATAGTAATAGTTTAGTGTATTAAAATAGATAGTATAACACCGAAGGTCCTTGGTATTATTATATCGATGATTGAGGCAAAGTAAATGGCCGCTATTTTGAAAAACGGGGTTAAACTGCATTTAACTTCCCAGGAGAGTATCAAAACTTGTCTTAATGAATTCCTTACCCATGTAAACATATATTTAGACCCAAAAATCATTGTTCTAGCCCAATTAGATCCAGAGATACGGGCGAAACGGTTAATTGGCGGCCATCTTGGAATTATCCATCATGGCCGCCAGTCGTTGAGGTTATATAATGACCAACAAGCAAAAATGTGTTCTCTGGAATATTAGCTTTCCGATGGTATGTGTCTTCAAAATTCCCAAGGGGGGGGGAGGGGGGGTTGTGGTGGCCCGCGGACTAAGAATAGGAGCTCATAATGGCGGCATAGGAATCTGTTTTACCACAAATTTAAAAAATCTTTAACTATTAAATTCATAAAACTTTTTAAAAGTTTTGTTTATTAAACATTGTCCCAGAAAGACATTTTGAGGTGAACAGCAACAATTTGCCTGTTATACCCACAATGAATAAATATTCTAAATGGTTGCCGATTGCTAATTCAGTGAATGGCTTATGGTATAGCCAAAAAGTTTGCAAGTAAGTCTTCCAATCATTAAATTAAAAAAATGTCTTAAATTTAAGATGTAAACGTCTCTGAAAACCTTCATACATGTATGTTATTGGATATCATGAATCCACTTTAAAATGCAAGATTACTAAGATTGGCACATTGTGATTGATCATCAGGATCCAAAATTATCAGGATTTTGTTGAAGCAATATCAGACTAATCAAGCTGATGTAGTCCTGTCAGACTTGTTGAGGTCAATGAGGTCATGACTGATACATAAAAGTATTTTTGTTTTGACATGAGTCTTGACCAATCCTTAGAGCCAATTTTGTTGTCACAGTGCCAAGTGACATTTTATGACATTTTATATTGGAAATAATATTTGTTGAGAATGTTGATGTTCATTGTTGTTGCGACGCTGTCTAAAAATGCCAAATATGAAATTACAATTTCACTGAATGACAATTTGAAAATGATTTGATTTATAGAAGTACATTTTCCAATTTTGTGTATGTTGATTTTATCATAAGGAAATACGATACATTTGTTATTTTACTTGGGGTTTTGTGACTATCAATGTGATGTTTTACTGAATTTTATGCATGATAAGATTACTTCTCATTTGGAACTTTTTTGAATGACAATGTCATATTGTCATCACAGTATTGTAACTATTGTTTATTGTAATTCGGATATAATTTGGAAATATACTTATGTGGATTGTTGACCAAGGACTTGTCCGGTACTTCAAAGATGTTCCAGTCAGCCTGGCAGTGGCGTAACTAGGGGGTCTCGAATGGGGGGGCACCTGGGGGCACGTGATTCTCTGGGGGCACCGACTATACGAATTGTATATTTCAGCCAGAGTTGGGAAAGTTCTTCGGGGGGGGCACAGGTCCAATATGGGGGGCAACTGGGGGTCTTGAGCGGGGGGAACCTGGGCGCACACGATTCTCTGGGGGGCACCGACTATACTAATTGTATATTTCAGCAGAGTTAGAAAGTTCTTCTGGGGGGGTACCTGGGGGCACAGGTCCAATATGGGGGCAGGTGCCCCCCCAGTTGCCCCCATAGGGGCACCACTGCGGTCGGTCTTGTCAAAATCCGTCTGTAGGCCATTCATCCATCCATGCTATCAATTCGCATGATTAAATTGGTCATTTTTTAACCCAAGAAAAAAAATTGTGGGGTTTTCAAAATTTCTGATCCTGTACCCGTGAGGTCATTATGGTCCAAGATCGTGAATTAAAAACAAGTTTTTTGGCTGGTCCAGTATCTTTGATGATCAAGGGTGGACAACTGAACATGTCTGGGCAGTGCTGGTCAAGGTGGTCACCTCCTCATCACTAGATTTGGGTAATTTCCTGGGACCTTTGGTTACATGCTATTTGGACAAGGTGATTTATGCTTTAATAATTTACTTAATTGGCATCAAATTAACTGGCAATATAGCTGTTTAGATATTACATAATGATTTGATAGTCTGATCAGCTGGTTATTGGTTGTCTTGAACTTAGGATCCAATGCTGAAGGCCGTGGGCCAAGGTACTTTGGGAATGTATTATAGGGTATTTCTATTAAACCTGGTTCCTGCGTAGTCAAGGAGTTTTGTCCAATAAACAAGTCAAAGTTTATGTTAGCAATGCTTCCCCCCCCCCTTACGGGATCCCCCCTGTCCAGTGACTCCCCCCCCATCCCCCTGCGGGCTTCACTTGTATAGTTCCTGCGTGGGTAGCTACTTGCTAGACCTTTGTTAGAAGTTGGAACTGTCAAAATATCAATCGGTGTTGGATTACCCAATTTCGAAATGGCCGAGATGGGACCCAGATAGCAGGACACAAGTGGTAGGTACCGGTGGAGTTCAGGACAGAGATAACGGGGAGTTAGGTCATCAAAAGGTGTGACTTAATCCAGCTACAGATGCTGCGACCTCATGCTATATTAGGCCGAGACAGGTAGATTCTAGTTTTAACATGGCTGACAGCTGTACTTGTGACTTGGTTTGAACAAAAGCCCGTGCTGAACATTAGCTGCTAAAGGGACCGTCCCTAAACCTGTTATGCTTGAGGGGCCGTCTCAAAAAGGGACCATCTCAGCGTGTGTAACTGTAGGCAAATATGGCAGCTTATTAGGGGGTCGTCTCAAATCCACAAGAACAGTGGCATGCGCATTGGTGGAAATGGTCCCTGCAGGCTTACCTCACGCTGGGGGGTGAACCTGCTATCAAAAATCTTGGAAGAGCTAGGGGAGGTGTTGCAGTGGTATCAATTGGAGGAGGGTGCCCCCCTTTGACTATTGGGCATCACTGACTGCTATACAGGATCTAGTTCACTTCCATCCAAGATAGAGGCAATGTCCAGCAACCCAAAAGCAATTGGCATGTCAGTTGTAATATCGACATTTAACCCTTTGTGCCTGGCTCATGGGGAAGTAGTTTCTATACAAATTATTGATCCGCATGGCTGTCTTTACCGGGCCAGCTGCAATAGCTCTTTAAGTCCACTTTCATAATTATGCAGCAGACACAAGCAGCGCTTGCAACTGCATCCTCTGGGCTTAAAATGGGTCATGCTTGCATATTTTTAGCTGCAACATGACACCCCGTAGCACCCTTGCTTGTGTGTGGTGATTGCAAAATTCACAGACCACTGCTCCAAGGAGGTCTGGTGTTGCTTCATTAGAGGGAAAAAAGGAAGCTAAGTAAAGAGTGCTATAGACTCAAGGTGTCAGTGGAAGACACTGCTATTTCTTTTAGCCTTCTGTCTAGCAAGTATTTGCTCTTGTCTTGATCAGGGGAACTCAATACCTCCCTGTCTGGGGTCCCAAGTCTGACCACTGTCCAGCATCAAGACCCTGATTTTGATCCCTCTTATCATTCCTGGAAATATGTGTACAAGAATGTGTATTGAAGCCATTGGTTTATCAAAGGTCTATCTTGTAGTCTGGGTGTCTATAAATCTTGGCCTTTTATGCCTGAGACTGCCAACGACTGTCATGGTGTCTTGACCACTGACCAGTCACTGTAGTCACCTTTCGCCCACCACAGAGCTTGACTTGATTCAAATAAGGGCACCCTGAGTATGGGGATGGTAGTCACCACTGTCCAGTAGAAGCTGTCATTTCTCTGACCACCCCCCCCCCCATTATGCCCTTTATCTTTTGGTCCAAGAATGTGTATTGGAGGCTATCAGTCTATCTTGCAGTCTGGGACTAAGGGTGTGCATTTGTGAGAGGATACTTCAAGCATAGACTTGTGAGCTTGTCCACAATGTCCAGTTGGTGTTTTGATCTGACCACTATTCAGCTGTCCCACTGTCCAACTGCAAGCAATCCACCCAAAGACTTCTTGTGCATGATTGTTTCCTGTCACCCAATGCTCTAAGCATTGAGCCTTGATGGTACTCTGGCATGTCCAGTCTCTCCAGTGTGGAGTTGGTCCACTCAGTCTGGACATCCTGGTCTCATCTTGGCCTATCCACTTTCCAGTCTGTCTGGCCATCTCTGATGAGCTGTTGGTCAGCTGGTGGCTCCTCAGTTTACTGACCCATTGACTAAAGAGTATTATGACCATGGTTATTCCCTCTGCTTGATCACAAGGCCATGATGTCCTAATCAGATGTCGGTGGAATGGCTGGGCATGCTGGCTTCTTGCAGTGGCTGGTGATCAAGATGCCTTCACTTGATTTGATGCCCATGAACTTCATGGAGGCATGAAGGCATGGACAGTGTTATTGCAGTGACAGGAAGGATGCCATGCAATGATGCCATACAATGAAGCCAAGCAATTATGCCATTCAGTGATGCCATGCAATGGTCATGAAATGATAAACATTGATGCCATATGTATGGCAGTGATGTCATCCATTGATGCCATGCAGCCATGCAATGATTCCATCCAGTGATGCTATGCAATGATGCCACAAATATGCCATAGGAATGCAATGATGCCGTGCAATGGTGTCATGCTGAAGTGCCTGCCACCATTGGCCCACCAATGCCAACATTCCGCGACAAGGCCAAGATCTGAGGCTCAGCAGTGACACTTTGGGACAATTCATGGATTACCTTGTGGACTGCTGCCAGCCTTATCACATCATCATTACATCTGCCCCTGCAGAGCAGTGCCTACTTCCGAGCTGGTCTCCTCAGTTGACTAAGCTTCAGTTCAGAAGCGACTGCACAGTAAAAGATGCAAGAGTATTGTAATGGCTTTGATATCATCTCTATTATCTGATGCTGTCATCATGCTGATCATTGATGTCAGAGCATCCTTACATTTGCCTCAAACAGCTGGTCAAAGAATGTGGCAAAGCTTCAGACTGCATGCTTCAAGACTGGACAAGATATATTTTGACGCCAAACATTATCAATGCCTGGATGGAGTCATTCCCTGATCTCAACTTGAGATTTGTCTTTGTGGGTGTCTTGTGCTGCTATTGTCATGCTGCTGTTGAAGACGACACATTGCTGGAGATAACCAGAAAAAAAAGATGGCTGAAAAAGAGAAATAGAAAGCTCGGGCCTGGCCTGGGCCCCAGGGCTCTATAATATGCATCTATGCTTGCTCCTCATCAGTGGCTAGTAGCAGCAGCAGCACAATCAATCTAAACACCCCCCCCCCCCTTTTACATCTAACCTAGCCCCCCCCCCTCCATTTGGGCCATTTGAATACTGTGATGCCCTCAATTCCAATCTATTCAAAATGTCCCCCCACCCCATTGTTGTTCAATTCGTGTCAAGTAGGTCACATGTGTGACCAGCCATATTTACCCCCCCCCCCTTTCCCCTTCATAGGCCTTCATAGGGGTAAGAGGGGGGTGCTACTAGCTAGCTATAACTAGTGTTGTGTTGAACATTAACAAATTTCCTGTTTTTCTATTCAAAGAACCATGAGTCACACATGACATGATAATATTGCATATGAAATGACATGATCACCTACAGAATGCATGGCTGATTCTCTTTATCTTGGCTTTTTTCAATGTCTGTACTTGTGTTGTATTGCACATTTTTATGCTGCAATGCAAATGTTTTTATAAACATTTTTTTCCTCCCATTGCACTCGTTTTGCTGGTTTGACAATAGATTATAACCTATTTCCAGTCACTGAACACTGAACTCAGTGAAGTAACATATTTGATAGTCTTGCATGCGACTGTTAATAGGTTTACTATTTGTGATATATGTATGGATATTGGATAGTAATGATGTACATTGATTTTGGTATACATGTGTAAGTAAACTTCTCATCTGACAAGTCAATACATAGCAGTTGAGCTAAACAACTTTATATAAGTAATTTAGTAGTGCTATGATAGTGGTCAATTATACTGCTACTATTATAGTATTCTGATCATCAATTAGGTACAATTTTGCTCATGGCAGGATAAAACAGTTCCAAATGAAATGTTCCATAACCATTTGCTACAATTTGATACAAATTTGGTCATTTAAATAGAACAAATCAATTGTAGTAGATTTTCACTAAACTTAACAAAATTGTATCAGTACAGTACACTGTACATCCGTATACTTTTCAGTGGCCTCACATTTCGCCATTGTGTAAATCTGTGATGCAGATTTTTCATCACTTTCTGTCACTCTATGTTACTGAGATATGATTCACAGCCTGCACTTAGTTCCAGGGTCCTCCCCCCCCCCTCCCACCCCTCTGTCTATTTTGGACTTAATGCAATTCACAATCATGAAATTACAGATCTTGGCTACTCAGTCTTCAATCATAGGGAGCCTATGGCGTAATGCAGTGTAATTATTTTGCTCAAATTATGCAACCGAATGATGAAAGCCGCAAAAGCGACAAAATGTAGAAAATCTCTATTGATGCGTGAGGAATTTCCTTTATTAATCCTTGCTAATACTATTTGACTGATATGTGGATATGGATTTCCCTATTGTCTGTAATACTCAGTATTGGTGTGGTAGAGTAGTAGAGGTTTGGTTGTGGGGATAACATCACATATTTGTACATTGTTCAACAAAACAAATTAATGTTATACAAGTTTCAGTTGAAAAAAAAAATTTGGTATTCAGCAATCATAATTTTATATGAGATTTTGACCTATTTTGTCCAGATAAGTGAATTCCTGTGTTTCTTGAACTTGGTGTTGGGCATCTTTGATTGGAAAGGCTGCTTCAAATGCCTTCTCGTCATTACATCTGCCTCCGTCACAAGTCACATTTGCAGGCTTAAATGCCAGATCACAGGGACTTGTTCATTTATGGTCTTCAGCTGATCATCCATATGTCAGGATATGATACTTTGTGGTTTCAAACCATTTTGTGAAATCATTCAAATGAACTTCAGTCATTGTTTGTCATTAGTAAGCAATTCATTGAATTGGATCATTTCAAAAGAAAGTTTGCAGTTTCTGTGAAGTTTTCTTCTTTCGTCATTCCTGACAGGTGAAGAGAATTTGTGTCAAAAAGTGAAGACAGATCCTATTTCCTTGTCTTTTAAATTAGGACATTTTACACTTTCTAGTTTCAGTTTTCAACTGGTACTGCTACTTTTGGAAGTATTAACAAGCTTGTTAATGAGAAGTTGACACTGATGTCTACATGTCATTGACCTGTGTTGCAGATTTGAAACATCACTGCTTGTCTTATTGTCATCTAATTCAATGGTTGGGATCAGGTGACTCAATGTGACTGTGGAATTGTGCTGCATTTTCTGGGTGTGTCAGTCAGGCAATAGAACTTAAGAAGTTTGAAAGACTGTTCAAATTCAGAGAGTTGACATTTAACACAATTTGAAATCACATTTACATGTCTAGAATTCAGTTTCATACTGCATTTAGAATGAGCGGAATCCACTTGATTCTTATTCATGTTGTTAGTCGGCTGTCATTCTGAAACCCGCGCGCTTCAAGGGAATCAAGTCACTTGTGCTCTATTGGTCTCTCTTGACTCTTTGTCAGATGTTCACTCGAAGTTGAGATTCCTCGATTTAGGTATCGCTCTCGTCGCACAGCTTCTTGTTGCTTTTCTTATTGCTTTCTTGTAGGACTGTACTTAGGGGAATCTGCTGTATGTTACTATGTTGACAGAGGAAATTTGATTATAAAATCAGATTGTGTACTGACGAAATGACACTTGGCAAAATTAAGAGTGTCTTAGATAGTGAAATGTGACGAATTAGAATTTTGAGAAATCGGAATCGGTTATATTTTCGACTTCACCCATCTTTGTTGATTCCTAAATCTACCATGTAACTTTATCTTACTTTACTTTTGTACTTATTTTACAAAATACTATGTAATCCAACTCTTTGTATGCTTATTAATGATGACTCACTGAATACTTATGATATGTCGCTATGTTCCTGTTGTTTCTTATTACTCAATTCTTAATTGCCCTCGTCTTTGTTTCAGAAGTAGTCAGGATGTCCCAAGAAGTAGCAGAGCCTGCCGTTAATGCAGGGAACGGCAAGACAGAGGAGGACATTAAGCATACCAATGAGGAAACCCCCAGCAAAACTGTCAAGTGAGTTATACAATACCAAAGCGGACTCTTATTCTCTATCGTATGTGTAAACCTTCTCTTTGAAACTTTCTAAATATGGCAATTCCTCTCCAAATTGGGCCATTCTTGTCAACGGAAATCTTTCTTTAGAATTACAGTGATTTCTCAATGTATTACATGTTCTGTAACTTCTATTATAAATTTAAATTTGACGTGTTGTAAGATAACTTCAAGAAAATTCAAGAAATGTTTGTTCTGCAACTGCAATCCAAGAGAGAGCGCAGAGGGTCCACAATGCATGTTTGGGCCCCCAGAGACATCTATGGCAGCTCTTGGAACTAAAAAATGCCTTGTGCTGCCCTCTGGGTCTGATATTCGCTGATATGTCAATTCTTGATTTGAATGAGTTTCGTTCCAGTACATGTCGCAATATTTGTTTACGGTTTCTCTCCCAAGTTTCAGCGACAAGTTTCGGGTCATTGAATATGTAACATTAAATTATTTGCTGCAACCATTTGTCGCAAAAATGCAATACGACTTGAAATCATAGATTTAATTTACCTAAAACCTATCAAATGATACCAAATATCCATGGGCCATTATTCTAAACATTACAGAAACGTGCCCTTCTCTCCCCTTAACTAAGCAATTTATCAGAGAATTTAATATAATTCCTTGTATAGAATACATCTTTAGTATTTTCATGATACTTGTATCTGGCTTGTGGACAGATCTATCCTGTACATTTGATATTTGGCCTTCAATCGGAATATTGATTCAGGCTGATTCTTCAAGAAGAGTTAGACGTCTCAGATTAGAAGGATTTCTCATCCAGTTGTGCTCACTGTTGAGGTAGTTCACTAAGACAATGATCACTGATGATCTTTCATTTTGAATGTTCAAGATGTCAAATTGTTTTAAATGTATAACACCAATGTGAAAAGATAAAGTCCAGCCTATTATTAGATATAACTGTATACAGTGGATAGATAGAAAGTCAGAAAGTTAGACAGGTAAGTAATTATTCTGACAATGATAACTATTTAGTTATTAATACAAATATGATCGTCTCAAGTTGTCACACAGTTTGACGTAAATTTGTAAAATGGCTTTTCTAACTTGCTGTCAGGGTTCGTAATTTTCACATAAATTTAGTAATGTTCGGAGGATAATATTTCGAAGATTGTCATAGATCTCTTTAATTCGTTTTAAAAGAAATGTAATCTGATAATTAATTGAAGAATTAAGCATTGCTTAAGAAATGCTATCAGTTTTTAATCTATATCAGTTTGTTGGAAGGAAAAATCTTGAGAGCTCTTGAAGAGTCTTCCTAGAAACTGCCAATAGATTTTCCAGCAGAAACTGAAAAAGAACTGAAAAAGAATTATGTCTCAGGCATCTTTGAACATGGTGTGTATATGTCTAGCAGATCACATTATATTCTGGCATTCCAGGTCTAAATATCATATAGTTTAGATGTGTATATATATATATATATACACAACAGTGGTAGACCTTGAAGATTTTATCTTATCATATAGCAGGGGCAGATCCAGCTGGGTTTAATATTAGGAGGGAGTGAGGGGGGGGGGGGCATTCACATGATTCAGGTAGGTGTCAGTTGATAGTTGATTGAAAGCTGAATAAAATTTTTGTGTGCAGTGGCTGTGTATTGGGGGTTGGGTGTCTCTTATTTTACAAAGAACATGTCAGTGAATCGCTGACATTGATGTCTTAGAACTATTTATGGGTTAGGTTACTGAGGTCCATTTTGAAGATTAGCTGTCACTATTTTACGTGAAGCATGTCTGCTATTTATGGATAGGGTCATTTTCTTAAGGTTTATTTCCCCAGAGTTATTTCCTTATGATGCCTCCACTACAAGAGTCTTAGTTTAGCAATAGACCAAAACGAATTTTTGTTCCCAACTACTGTTATTTTTTCGACACCTTCCTTGTGATCGATTCTTGTGAGTGGCAAAGTCTTTTCTCTTCAGTGCTGCACTTAATACATCCTCTTTCTGGTGGTTTCTACCTGATGATCAGATCTGTGTCCAAATAGGCTATCTGTCATTCCGTTCTTATAAATGTCTTTGGTTCAGCACTGTTCAGTCTGTCGTTTCCTGTCAAACTTGTATGAAATAGCGTGTTGTCTTACTAGTCTCAGAATTGTTTTTCTTCCAACTTATTTTGGCATATCACTTTGCTAACCAAGTAAATAATTTACACGTTATAATTTGTTCATGTATTGTTACTCTGAATATGCATCTCCCAAATTCCGATATCTCCTCTTAGTATGAAGCAATGATAGGAAATTTAGTAGAGACATTTGGCATTATTCTTGAGGAAGCCTTTCCTGTGCTCGGTTGCACTTAAATCCTCACATTGCAGTTGGTAAAAATACTGTGTGAAATTATGTATTAAAATTTGCTTTTGGGCCAGCGTCAGAGGGGATTAGATTATTTCTCCAAAAATTAGAATTTTGCATGACAATGCTCCTGGAGACTGCGGAATTATCATGATAATAATGCCATTAAAACATGGAAGACGTTGCCATGGCGATGGTGACCTTTTTTATAAGCACTGCAGTTGTGTGTATTTCTGACACTGCTGCTGGGGAAAGCAACATTTTATTGATCAGTAGAGCTGAGAGAAACTGCAAGGAGGTTCTATTCATTTGATGTGTAAATTGCAGGCATTGGCTAAGAACAAAACTTGTGTGTTACGACCTGATTGGTCAATAATGTCACATGATGTGTGTTCTTCTCTGCTCTGATTGGCTGGGGACCTCAGTCAGTCTCAAAACATTGCTTTACCATGTCAAGTGTATAGATTGGTCATTTTACCATTAATCAATTTCTTGCCAATGTTTTAAAACTCTGTATATATAGGAATGTGATCAATAAATGATGCGGTATACTGTTGGCTGCTGTGCTAAGACCATGTTCTGGTTAATATGTTCATGATGGTCTGGTGCAGGTAAAGTGCAGGGGAGGTCATGAAATGAGATTATTTGACAAAGGCATTGATAAGTAAATAAATAACTTATATAGGACTAATTCCAGGAAAATTCTCACTGATAATCCTCTTTGATAAACACCCAATACTTATGCATGCATGGTCATGCCAGGATAATAATGACCTCAGATGGCTTTGTTTAAGTTTGTTCAATGTTCGTTTTAATACCTGAAATAGCTTTATATTATAACATTATGGCATATATTGAGATATAAATGGACCATGGTCTGTAATATAAATTCTCTTTATAAAATTTATGTATATTATATTGTCAAAATAAAAAAAAATCGGGATAGATGTACAAGAAACATTTTTGCATCGTAAGCAAGTTTGGCAATGATAGAAATAGATAAAGATAATAACACTATAATAAAATTTTATTTATTAAATGGTAATAATTGATATGCTATAAATGATGCCATGCACCATGATGCACCCGAGGGAGTCTAGATAGCGTTGTTGTGTTTCTCGAATTATGATGATTTGTAATGACGTGAAGTGGTGCTTGGCTGTTAGTATTTGTTCCTCTGAGGTAGTTGGACAAATTTGATGAATAAATTAGTGTGGAATATGTCAGGCACACCTGTTGCCAATGTCAGGTGTTCATGTTTCAACAAATGGTGCAGAAGAAGTGATAACTGTTGTTATATGTTTCCCCCAGCTTAACTAATGCTAAACTAATGCTAAGGTTTAAACGGCGAGACTTAGCTATGTGTGCAGATCTATCAAATTCATACTGTATCACACAATCCCAATCCATGATATGAATTTTAGCAGGCTATATGTCCCAAGGTCA
Organism: Platynereis dumerilii; assembly: GCA_026936325.1. NCBI lineage: Eukaryota > Metazoa > Annelida > Polychaeta > Phyllodocida > Nereididae > Platynereis > Platynereis dumerilii. Next base: position 30,997,823 of record JAPTHN010000001.1, on the reverse strand, counting down.
TTAATGTATCCATGTTGTGGAATAAGTCAGGATGTACTTACTGCATGTTGTAGCATTTAGGAAATTTTGGGTGTAGGGTTTAGCAGTATAGATAATGAACGACTTCTGCAATGCACTTTCAATGCGGTGTAAAGAGGTCTTCTACCAACTATATATCTCAGATGTTCAGACAGACGAGGTTCTTGGTGAAATATGGGATAAATTGTACCAGCATCCATTACAAAAGTTCTACTGGGTCTTTTGCATCTCGGGAGTCGAAATTCAGAGCGATATCATGGATATATTGAAGTTAAGAAATTGACCTTCGTTAGTTGTAAGGACTGGCCTTTAAGGGCTTCACGTCCACACTTATCTGCCGCCATTTCTTGTTCTAAGTCTCCCTATATGCCTGCCAAAGACATAGATATTTATCCTTGTAATGAACACTTTTATTGTCTGGTTACCAGATTCTAAATTGTCTTCTTATTTGTGCTGTCTGAAGGAGGTCTACCCGAAGATCTTTTCTGAAAATGCCTGATCTTTTCTGACAATCTGTTGATGCAATGGTCTATATATAGACTATGCAAATTAATACTAAGTTATAATTGATAGAGAGCTTACACTTCCCCATTTCTTAATTGACATTTATGATAATAATCATCATTCACATATAATTTACTTCTTAATTCAACTGGGACGCTATTAAAATCTTAGTTGTGAATGAAAAGACAGCTGCGACAGCTTATTAAACATGCAATTATTTATGTCAAGAAATGCTGTTCTACTTCATATGCTATGTTATAACTTGTGTCCAAGGCTTCTTATTGATTTTTGCATTTTTATTATTGATGGATTTTGCCTTATTTTCATACAATGATGCGCATATATAGAAATATGTTAATTAGATATTGATCCATGTCTCAAATGCAGCATCTACTGAAATATTTATCATGTTTAAATGTACTTTTCTAAAAACAACACGATAAGTGCTTGTTGTTGACAAGCCCAAAATAGCCACTGGCTTCTTGAATTGGTTTTGGACTGTATAGTTGGCCTACTAGGATGTTTAAAAAAGAATGCAAAAAAAATGTTGTACTATGGATTGCTAGATGAATGTGTTTCATTCAATTACCAAGCATAAGTATGCGACTAAGTTAATACTAGGTTATTATTAGGTCTTTATGATGTTTGTTAGAAACGGAATAAACAGCATTATGATGCTATTAGAGAGCTCTGTAATTTAGGTTATGAATTTTGTGTTAAGAGGGTTTACGATGATGAGTAGGGGAAAACCAGTCAAAAAGCACAACAACTGTGCTTGATTTTCCTGTGCTTGGTAATATTCCATTCCAATGAAAATACTCATTTGTGATTTATATGTGATCAATTTATTCTGGCTATGTCGATTGTGCATGGTCCCGAGAATGTAAATAACAGTTCATGGTTGTCAGCATCCACCAGGAGCGATGATGCTGCCATCTGGAGGAATCATTTTGTAATCACTGTATTGTGCTTTCGCCAGGTTTAAGTAGTAGTCGACTACCATTTCTGACCACTCAATGTGTGATTATGAAAATGAAATAATTCTGAATCTTCGCTCATTGAGTTTGAACATGTTGAAGGTCCAAGAGCTTGTTTTGATCACATATGGTCTTGTTTTGTTGATTGTGTTCAAAACAGCATATCATCTATAGGGATTACATAGATCTGTGCACTGCAGTATCGGTCCTGTCAATTGTTAACTTGATAAGTTGATTTAACAAATAACTGACTGATATTTATTGTGTTGCAGGTCTGATATCGCTCCCCCCTTGCAAAATGGAAAGCGGCCGAGGGAGAATGAGGAGGAGAGCGACAAAGAAGAGAATGGGGAAGTCGAGGACAAGGAGATCGAGGCTAAGAGGTGAGGATCAAGTCTAAAGTCACAGAAATGAGTGTTTCACAAATAGTTTAATAATTTGCTTTCACTTGGTAAATGTAAAAATGCAAGAACTACAGACCATTGACAAAGCCAAAAGGGAAAACATGTAAGACTTGTCATTAGTTGAGATGTTTTGATGTAGTATATGTTCTGTTTGAATTAAATTATTTAATGCCATATCTCGATTGTCCATTCAAAACTGAAATAAGCATGATGTCATGCCAATTTGGCGGCCAAATCATTCTTGCAGTATATTACATGGATATTAACTTTATTGAAGTTCGCTGTTCTGTCAATGTAGTTATTGGGTATTGATTTTGTGTTTGTCCTTTAAATTGTATCTGAATGATTAAAATGAGGTCACAATATATGTTTTAAAAGTTTTGATTCTTGTTATCAAATTACTTACTGGCTTAGTCATAAATAAATGTCCTTGTAAGTATGTAAATTTGTGTAGGTTATTTATCAAATGTTCGATTAGTTACATTCAAATTGATTAAATGATTTTAGAAAAAATACATGCATCTTTGTATCAGTATATGTAGGTACAAAAGTCAATAGTTATTTGCCTAATTTCTCCCAATATCAGTTTGAAACCTGAGATAATGATCCTTAGTATAGAATCTTTGACCACGCATAAAATAGACATGATGCGCACTGATAGAAAATTATCAAATCAAGAATAGCAGTTACACTGTAACTTTTGAAATAATGATTTGATGCTGGCTGCTTTAAGTGCTTTTACTGGTTAAAGTTGCGGTTTACCACTTGCACCTGATGTGCATCATTATCTCAGTTTAGAAACCTTATTAAGAGTTCAAGTACCAGATCTGTATTATATATGAATCTCTGTTCATGTATATATATATAATTGCCCAAGTTGACGTCTTACGAAAGCAAAAAGCCGCCCACTTGTATTTTGATGCCAGTAGACGGTGATATAACTAGTGTAAGGTGAACGTTTTATAATAAGCTGGCTAAAAATGTTGCTTTTGTTTTCTGAGGTGGTTGACCTGATGAATCGTGTGCTCAGTTCATGTGCCGCCTTGTTGTGCAGTTCTAGTGATGCTGCGGTGATGCCTATGATTAATGAGTTACCTAACGTTAGACATTTTCCAAAACGGGTCTCGGAACTCTTACAGAAAATCTGTGAGGTGGCAAAATTGAATAATAGCTTCCCTAAAATAGATTGCTCGGCATAGCTGATGTTAAGTTTTAGGTGCATGTCTTTAAAAATGGGCTGCGTCACTTTAACATGTGCAAATGTGGCTGGGAGATGGATATGGCATTAGCATGTGCTGCGTTCTCATTGCTTTTCTCATTGCTTTTAAAGTGTCCATTGTCTAACCATTACATTTCCTTCCTGTGAGATGTCCTCCAAATGTTAGTGTTCAATATCTTGGTTTGCATATTGTGACATCATGGCAAAAATACAGATGATAACACAGGCTGTTTATCTACAAGAAATAAACTGAAAAAGTACAAGAACTTACAGTCACTTAATATATTTTGATAGTGCCCTATATAGCACGATGAAGTACACAGGTGTGTCTATTATAGTCAAGAGATAATTAAATGGATTATAAGATTGAAAATTAATTCTGAGCTTAAACTGTGCAGTTGTTTTGGAAGAAACAGAGTGCAGTTTGTGGTTCGTAGATCTGTTGCAAATCTCAAAATATCAAATAACTCGAGTTAAGAACAGACGTCAGTGCAGACTGGAGATAATACTCAATATAACTGAAAAAACATTAATGATAACTGGGAGGTGATTGTGGTGTACCAGTAGCAAGACTGAGAAGGAAGATACAGACAGTAATTGTCCTTAATCATGCTAATTGTGATGCGTTTCCTTTCCGCGACCAATCCATTTGGATTTTTTCTTGAAAATAATAATGGTGCTTCCTGGGTATATTATTTCACAGCATTAATATCGCCGGGAGCTATTTTTGGGGAGCATTATGACGAGTTGCCATGGTGATAGAAGTTGTTAAGAGCAATTAGATGAGCTTACTTGCAGAACGACATGCCATTGTTCAATGACAGTGGCTTCATATTTCTGAATTGAACGAGGTGTTATGGTAATTACTGAATGTAGCGGTTGTAGCTCTCCAAATCCGATGCTAGCAGCAGTATCAAAGACTATCAACATGACAATGTATGTTATTGTATGATTATGTAGTGATGGCACAATTGTGTAGGAGATCCAGAATTTTTTGTGTTCTGTTGGAAGTAGTAAAGGACTAGTGCAATGCCATAAAGGAGTGTACCTGTATCATCTCTAAATGAATGGTAAATTGAGGAGTGCCTCATTGCATATGTCGTGACTTAATCTTCTTATTCTTCTGGAGAACGGTTTAGCACTGTTCAGCACTGTTTAGCTACCTGTTTGTGTTTTATAATTGTAACTTTTGAAGCGCATGTATGTATGGAGGGGATAGCCCTTGTAACTCCATGATGCTGTGTTTCACGTTTACTGTTCTCAGGTGGTCTTTTGCCCTCACTCCGCCTTTTCACATAAAGTCAATGTATAGCAAAACCTCATTGATATAAAGAAGACAACTTCTCAACAATTTAGACTTTATAGGTCTGTTGTTCTTGCAATTTGTAAGTGGAATACTCAATTCTTGTTTCTTTGTTTTCAGATTGAAAGTGTCTGACGAAGACAAGAAGGAGGCAGCTCCCGAGATGAATGACGTCGATGCAAAGTCGAAAGGCTCAGCTCCCCAGAGCAACGGAGATTCCGACGAGGCTTCTAAAAGCGAGAAAGCGGAGTCTCCTGAGAAAATGGACACTGCCGAATCTCCCAAGGAAGAGGAGGCGGCCACGAAAGATGTAGAAAAAGCTTCAGAAGAGAAGAAATCTGATGACGAGGCAAAGTCGAACAGTGAGGAGAAAGAGAAATCGAAAGACTCTAAAGAGGTCCCTCCGGCCAGCGATGACGGACCTCTTGATTTAGGTGTTAAAAAGGACTCCTCTAAAGCTGCCCCCTCGTCATCAGATAAGTCGGATAAGTCTAGCAAGGTGAAATCTAGTGATGCCAAAGGGTCCGAGAGTGACAAGGAGAATGTGGATGAAGGACCCATGGACTTGTCTAAGCCTCTCAACCTGAGTAGTAAAACCGGGGAAGAGGCCATGGTGATGTCCGATGAGGAAGGGAGCGAGAACGAGAACGGTCGCAGACCGAGACTGACCAACGGGTCGGTGGAAATGTCGACGGAGCAAGTCAGAGAGAGAAAGAAGCTGGTTCGTCTGTTGCAGGAGAACCTGCGAAACGAGGAAGCCAAACTTGTCCTGCTCAAAAAAATCAGACAAAGCCAAATGATGCACACTCTCCAAGACTCTCAGAGTAATCAGGTCAACAAAGGTCAGGGTAGCCAAAACAGTTCGCGAGGAGCTATCCCGCCGCCCCTCGTGAGGGGTCAGCCCAACAGTCAGAGTCTGAGTGGCATGAGGCACAGCAACAGTATGCCAGTGCTCAACAATCGGCCGTCAAGTGGTTCGGGTCACTCGCGATCGAGCAGTAGCAACAACCAAGGGCCTCCTCCTCTGGTCATGGCGCCCCATCACGGTTCTCAGTCAATGTCGAGGGAGCACGGTTCCGGAAGCAGCTCCAGGAGCGGCATGCATTCCGTGGCCTCCTCCCCCAACTTGATGCAGGGCTACCGCGGACAGTCTTCTTCCTCTCAGTCCCAGTCGAACCAGCCTGAGCAGACGCCCGCCCAGCGCCAAGCTGCGGCCAAACTGGCCCTGCGCAAACAGCTGGAGAAGACATTGCTGCAGATCCCTCCCCCCAAGCCCCCACCCCCAGAGATGAACTTCATCCCCAGCTTGGTGGGCAACGAGTTCATCATGTTGGTCGGCTTGGAAGACGTCGTCAAGAGAATCACAGAGAAGGAGAAGGAAGGCAAGGGGGAGGTTAAGTACGTATTTAACCCATTCACCTGTGTGCAGTGCAGCACTGACTTCACACCAGTGTGGAAACGAGACCGCCCCGGTTCCAAGAACGTCATCTGCGAGGCTTGTGTGACAAGCAATCAGAAGAAGGCGCTGAAGCAGGAGCACACGAACCGTCTCAAGAGCGCCTTCGTCAAGGCCTTGCAACAGGAGCAGGAGATAGAACAGAGGATGCAGCAACAACAGCAGAGAGAAAGAGAGAGGGAGAAGGACAGGGAGAAAGAGCGAGAAAGAGAACGAGAGAGGGAGAGAGAACGTGAACGAGAGCGTGAGAAGGAGAGGGAGACGCAAGCGGCTCATCTCGCTCACACGGCCGCCGCTCTGAGCGCCCAACACGCCATGGCTGCGGCTGCCGCTGGAGTCATCACGTCTCCGATGAATCTCTCGACTGCCATGAAACCCACTTCAGAACAGATGCGTCAGCATCAGAACCTCATCCAGGCCCATCAGGCACAGTTGCGAGCTGCTGGTCCCCTCGGCCTGCAGCCCTTCAACCCTCGAGGAATGCCCTTCCCTTTCACGCCCATCACTAAGGCTGACATTCAACGCCAGTACCTGCTGGACATGATCCCCCAGCGCAGTCTCTCTGGCAATTCTATGATCTGGAAGACATGAGCTCCTACCTTCACATCACCCACCTCTACACGCATATATACATAGGCAATTTGCATCGTGACCTACAAGTGTCGTTCGTCATTTATAGGGATAAGGAATTACGTATATATTCAAAAGACTTCAGCTTGTGGTTACCTTTTTAGTCTGACATCAGGATGGGACTTTCGGCAACAGCCCAATGGCTCCTCGGGCTCTTGGCGTCCTCGCTTGGAATTGCTTCAAATTGGCAAAACTTTGAAAACGTCAAAACGAGATGTATGATTGCATCTGGACCCAATGTACTTTGTTGTTACATCTAGTCTTTATAGATTTCAACAGATGTATTTTGTATGTGAAACAATTAGATGACTTTATAAGAATTCTAGTACGCTAGAAGTGAGCTAGAACCGAACTAGAAGTGGTCTAGAAGTGAGATCTGGCTGTGGAGTCCTCGGAGGCTGATGAGTCTGTCCTGATGTGTGTTGTCCTCCTCCTAAAATGAATTGCAATTAATATACAACCTCTGTGTGCTTGTACAGACAATGGACGCCATTGAAGTCTCCCATACATGAATTTCATTCTCGTCACCAATTGGTTTTGTCATAACTTATGTGCAACATAAATCATCATCACTTGTATTCATCTGCATATCTCGAGCCTTGTAAAACTGGATGTTTTCTAATGTAGGTGATTTAGATTGTAGATAAAATGCACAATTTAATAGCTGCAAATGCGTGCTGCATCTCTGGGCGAATGTCATTTCAGTTCGTCAGGATGCCGTGTTGATTTATAAATATCCAAATAGTGCAGGGAGAGTGCATCGGATTCATGTTAGTACCTCAAGTTGGATGAAAATGCTTTGGAATATGCTTGTTATATTCCCTGTGAATTTGGCATCGCGAGTTTCATGACATAAACAGGCTAACTGTCGCCTGTGGGGTACTTCGGAGTCTGATTTCTGAGGATTGCCGAATCTATACGTGAATCTATACACCTGTTTAATAACCAAGGGAGTCTTGTAACTCAGCTTGGTCTTGCACAGGGAAGAGAGACAGATGAATCTTAACATTTCATGATTGAAAGTGTCCGAACGCCGAAGGAACATTGCCTTAATACCTTGCTTTTTTAATAATAGTTTGTTTTCAATTCAATTATGATATTTTATATGCGAAGTGTCACACACTTAAGTACCTTATGAGAATGGCATGGGCACATCGTTCCAATATTTTGTATAAAAGAATATATTTTTGCTCCACTGAATAGCTAAACAATTTAATAGTTTCTTGTTTGCCGACTTTGAAATCCCTTTAAAAAGTTTTTTGGCAAATTGTCTTGTTTACACTTAAGTGTAACTTTCTTGCTGGTGATAGTTATGTACATAGGGCTAGTTGATTTTTCGGATTCTGTGAGAATGGTTTAATTTCGAGTGAGGACTGTGTGTCCGTGATCTTTTAAGACTTATCAGTTCTGAGTTTGAAGTCCAGTAGGTTACTAATGTTGATGGATATCTCGGAAACCTCAAATCTGTAGATAAGTGTGTCTGCCTTGGTGTAATGTTTGGCTGTAAGTAGCAGGGCTTCTCTTTTGTTTTCCTGGCTTATACGTTATTCCGAAGCTAAGTTCCTTTCACCAGCTGTTTGCGATCTAGCGTAATGTTCCCCTGGCTTAACCTTAATTTATCTTAGTCAAATTTATATGAGAATGAGCTTAGTCTAAACGAATTGAATTGTATCTTGGTGTAGGGGCACTGTGCCTATATCGTCAGTCACTGAAGTCTAATGTCATTGAGAGCATAATTTTATTTCGTAGGTGATTGTGCTTGTTTCATCATGATGGGAATCTTGTAGTCGTCAGTTAAAGTGATCCAAGACCTGTATTTCAGTAACAGTAACTCCAGGTGGCGCTTAGACGTCGCGAAAAATTAGAAAAAAAAATCATGCATTTTATGATTGCATTAATGTTGTATCGTATGTTCATTGCGACCGTTTTCATCCATTCACTTTGTACAACACATATGACTCAAGTCTGTGACATATTCAAGGCCATGTCTGGTTCGTGACTACTGTCTGTGACTCTGGTCTGCGACTCATGTCTGTGTCTCTCTCCGTTACTCAGTTTCATGATTTCGGTCTTTGACGCGGTCGTGAGTCCCAAGACTGGTCTGTGACTTCAGTCACGGGCTTCTTTGTAATGATTGATAATCTGTAATGTATTTATTTGATGTGTCAAGACTTCCCGTCACGTAACATGACATAAAAACTATCATCAGATCGCCAGGTCTCAGAAAAGTATATATATGAAATGTTTTTGTATCAATATTCAGGTCAACTTGTCCGTTCCCGATGTATTTCGGACTGACAAGTCATCATGTATTTAAACGATAATTGCAGTGATCACATGTGAATCTTGTACGGCATTACCCTAAGTTATACTGTAGAAAGGTGGCTTTATGAAAGCTCCATTATGTATTAATGATTGTGTATTTATTGTGACGTTCTTGTGAGAACTGTGGGGGACTATAGGGGAGGGTTGGAATAGATTTGGGACTAAAGGAGAAACTGCACATGTTACAAATGATTTAATGTATTCCATAGGTATGATTTAATTCTAGTAATGTGGATACCTAAAATAATATGCTATTTATTGTCAAAAATATTATTGCAACACTATTTTGTATGTCCCTATTTACATAATAAAGGGTAACATTATTACATGGTTGTTTTTGTCTCCATAGATATCTAAAGTGTGGCATCTGTTGAGCTATTCTGATATTTTTGGCTTTGTTGGCTGAAGAGATAACTGACCCAAGTTTATACTCAAGTGACATCTATGGGAAGAGTTGCACACTTCATGGCCAGCTGGCTTGTGCTGCCCTCTTGTAGAAGAAACTGCATCTGAGAAGAATCTCCATTGCCTGACAGATCTGCAATGAAAATAAAATTAATTTACATTCGAGTAATTAAAATGCTATGTTACATTAGCATGTGAATCTCATCAAAAGTGTAAGGCAAGCGTAATGAAAAGCGCACAAAATTTGTACATTCTGAAGTGCTCAGCACAGGGCGAAAAATATGTGATAATGTGTCCTCTATTTCCAAGCCATTTCAGGCACTATTAAAGAAAAGTCTTGAGAACCCCAAGGTTACCCCAGTTGAGCTTCACTAAACTGATCAGGATCCTGAAATGGACAAGGGTCTGTCCTCTTGTATATGTTGGACCAGAAAGCATGGCATGGTTCTGTTCTCTTGTATATATTGGACAAGAGAGGATGCCATTGTGTTGTATATAATTTTGGATGAGAAAGAATGATGTGGTTCTGCTCTTTGTATATTAGACTAAATAGATTATACGGTTCCTTTCCTATATTGAGAGGAGGACGCAGGGTCCCAGATTCGTCCTTCCCGAAATCAGGGCGTCTCGGGCGATAGGACGATCTGGGACCCTGGGAGGACGTAACCTATATGGTTCTTTCCTCTAGTTCATTGCGGTGCGTATTCGACCGGAGAGGTTACTGTTCTTTTATATTGGACTAAATGGTGCGAAATTGTTCTGTCCGTTTGCATATTGGACTAGAAAGAGTGACTTGGTTCTGTGCTTCAGTATACTGGACTAGAAGGATGGTTCTGTTAATGGTTCTGTCCTTTTGTATATTGGACTAGAAAGAGTGATGTGGTTCTGTTGTTTTGCATTTTTGGACTAGAAAGCGTGACATGGTTCTGTGCTTCAGTATACTGGGACTACAAGGAGTGACAGGTTCTTTCATTTTGCATATTGGACTAGAAGGAGCGACGTGGTTCTGTCGTTTTGCATATTGGACTAGAAACAGTGACATGGTTCTGTGCTTTCGTATACTGGACTAGAAGGAGTGACATGGTTCTGTTTTTTTGCATTTTGGACTAGAAAGAGTGACATGGTTCTGTCCTTTTGTATATTGGACTAGAAAGACTGACATGGTTCTGTCGTTTTGCATATTGGACTAGAAAGAGTGACATGGTTCTGTCCTTTTGTGTACTGGACTAGAAGGAGTGACATGGTTCTGTCATTTTGTATATTGGACTAGAAAGAGTGACGTGGTTCTGTCGTTTTGCATATTGGACTAGAAAGAGTGACATGGTTCTGTCATTTTGCATATTGGACTAGAAAGAGTGACATGGTTGTGTCGTTTTGCATATTGGACTAGAAAGAGTGACATGGTTCTGTCATTTTGCATATTGGACTAGAAAGAGTGACGTGGTTCTGTCCTTTTGCATATTGGACTAGAAAGAGTGACATGGTTCTGTCATTTTGCATATTGGACTAGAAGGAGTGACATGGTTCTGTCCTTTTGTATACTGGACTAGAAGGAGTGACATGGTTCTGTCCTTTTGTATACTGGACTAGAAAGAGTGACATGGTTCTGTCATTTTGCATATTGGACTAGAAGGAGTGACATGGTTCTGTCCTTTTGTGTATTGGACAAGAAGGAGTGACATGGTTCTGTCCTTTTGTATATTGGACTACAAAGAGTGACGTGGTTCTGTCGTTTTGCATATTGGACTAGAAGGAGTGACATGGTTCTGTCCTTTTGCATATTGGACTAGAAAGAGTGACATGGTTCTGTCCTTTTGTATATTGGACCAGAGAAAGTGACCTGGTTTGGTCCTCTTGTATAAGGGACAAGAGAAAGTGATATGGTTCTGTCCTATTGTATATTTGACCGAAGAAAGGGGCCATACTGGTTCTGTCCTTTTTGTATATAAGGCCATAAAGAGTAACATCCTTGCAGTTGCTCTCTTCTCATATATTTGACTTGAGAGAGTGACATACATGATTTTATGCCCCGAACTTGAGAGATATTGATAGCATGTATTGGTGCTGTGACAGCCATTTCTTGTCTTATAAAGAGCATAATAGAGCCATTTTGTGTCACATTAAACCCTGCTCATTGAGAATGGCTTTGCTTTCCAACCACAGACACCAGAGGGCAGTTTAGTTTGAGCTGTGTGATGTGCTTCCATCTATTGGAAAGGTTCTGTGGCTTCGGTGTTCACTTCATCCAAACTCGCCCTCACTCGGATTCCCGCAAACCGGCTCTCCGCTAGGGCGAGTATTCACTTCATCCACTTTATAAAAAAAAGACCTTATCACATTTGTTGAGAATTGCCATTTCCTAGACCAATCAGATGCAAGTAAGTTGCTGAGTATGGTAATTAGAAGACAGTAGAGGTTGGTCTTTGGATCTCTATGACTGCCCAGTTGTTTCCCCTAAATCAGCAGTTTCTTTTGTTCAGAGATAACTCCTCCGTGGGAATGTCTCAAAAGTGACTGATTACAGGCCATCCAATCAAAATGTGTTGATTTAAAATTTTCCAATGGATTATGAAAATATGTTATTCTTTACAGTCTTGCCTGAGTCTATTTCCCTGAGTGACTTCATCATGCTTGACACCCAAATTGGTTAATAAATAATTATCAGTTTCTGTGCTGGGCATGTAAAAGATCTTTCCCGTGGGGATAAATGGGTGACATGTTGAAGACTCCTGCTCTCTCTCCAATCTCATAAATCAACCCATATGAGCGCCCAGAACTTGGCTTAGAGGGCTGCAGTTTACCTTACCTGTCTGTCTATCTATCTACATTTTAGCTATGCAATTGATTTGTCGATGTCTACTTGATGAGATGGATGAGGGTGCACACCCTTGTGTTATGTCCAAATAAACCATGTACTTGATGAAGTCAGGCAATCTTCAGTTTCGCAGTAAAGCTGATTGCTCGATCAATTATAATGTGATAGGAGTGGTAAAAATTGATTTATCTGCTTTGTTTGCTGATACTAAATATTTTTAGCTTTGAATTTGGTTCATGATATCATTTGGTTTGGATGTAATTACACTTATGAGTTTGCGCCACATGGTGCCAAAGCAGCGAGTAAGTCTCATCAATGTATCAGGGCTTGCTGTTTGGGAATGTGCAGCTTCACCTTCGGTATGCTTCTAGAGCTCATCTCTTTTTCAATATTTATTTTTGATTTTTGGAAATTGCATCAGTTGATAGCTTGTTTGATAACAGTCAATTTGATATATAGTTTGTTAAGGGTCCTATTGTTTTTTGGATCCCACTTGGCAATTTAGAGTAAAAAAACAGGGGATATTTTACATTTTATTGGGACATGCCGCTAAAACACAAAAATTGCAACAGCGGAGACATGCCAATGATTCAAGGGAGCTGTTTATGGTATGTAAGTAGTTGTACTACCTGGTCATATTTTGGGCCTATGCATTAAATTGGATCTTTGAATGTGTTTGATAAAAGGTCCAGTAATGATATTTGAAAAAAATACATCACATTTTTGCGTACGTCCCGCCCCCTAGCAAATCTAATGGTCAGAACCAGTGCCCAATCATGTCAAGACGTAGAGTATACTGTTGTTTGGTAGCCACAATAGGGTATTGCCTTGAACAGTTCAAGCATTAGTTAAAGTTACCATAAAGCTCTCTCAATGTCTCAAGCACAGTATGTCACGTTTGGGCGTACGTCCCATTTTTGGGCATCACATAAAATTTGACCAGATATGGGAACATGCCTTGGAGAGTTATTGATTTTGAGGACTTAGACATAGCCACAAGACCAAGCACTGGTGATAAAAGCATTTTTGTATTGCAGACCTGAGGTAAAGTCTATGTCTTGAGTGGGTCAAATCGTAGAATACGCCACGTTTTGTAGTACTTCACAATGGGAGTAGATACGTATCTCAACACATAGGAGGTATTAACCTGTGAAACTTCCCTCGTTAGTACCTAGGATGGTCCTCTTTGAAATGGTGCTTAATATTGAATATTACAAGACACTTTATTTTCCCTGTGGTGGCCAGAATCTGTACGTATTCCCATTCTACAAGCCTCAGGCAAAGTATCAATGATATCCCAGCTTACATCCCAAGTTGGTACAAACAGTTTGCTCAAACTTTGCTGCCGTGTCATCTACGTTGTGTGTTGTAATTATTCCGCTGTGAGTAAGTTGTGTCAACTTTATTTTGCCACAAATTTTGTGAAGGCATTTTATCTTTTCACTTGGGCAGGATGTATCCTTGAATTGCAAAATTGGTTGGACAGAAATAGGAGACTTTTTAGGGGGTGAGAGGATAAACTGGGAGACAGTTGGAATAATAGGAGGCCCTGACCTTTTAAGAAGACATAAAATCTTCAGAATTAGTGTGAAAAGGGCCTACAATGACCTATGACACAGCACGTACAACATACACTATAGTATTTTATCTGATCAGTGTAATTAGGGGTTGCACCAACTGCAGCAATTCAGACTTCAGAAATTGGTGTGTCTGTACGAGCTTGTATGTCTTGTCCAAGTAACTTTGTAATCAGTTTCACTGTTAAACGTCTCTGTAATTTTATCAATTTCTGTTGTATGATGAAGCTTTAGTCCAACAAAACCTCACCAACTGCAAAGAATGTGATGAAATGTCCCATGATTGGACATAGCAGAAATTTTCAGTATATGTTTAATGTTTCAGCTATTTTTTTCTTGCATCGAAAACAGAGGGCTTGTGAAGTCTATATATATAGCCCCTGGTGTTGTGTATGTTGCTGTGGTTCCTTGATTATCTCTGCATTTTTTTTAGCACATATTGTGTGTAATGTACATTGTAGTTTTAGAGCCTATTTTCAGCTGATTTCGTGTTGAAAGTATACTTTGATTTTGTACAACTGCAACTGAGTATCTGCAGTGTATGCTCCATCCAACCAACAATGTAATCAGCTCTGAGCTTGTCCGGGGCCAGCCTTGCATGTGGTAGCTGTGTACAGATACAAATCAGCAGTGGTAAAAGTGTCACAAAAAGAAATGAATTCAAATGGTTCATGGAGTAACATGAGCTGCTAATGATGGTCCTTTTTGACATTGTTGGAGTTGAATGTAACTCTGTAAGGAGCCAGTAGGGAGTCTGTATAGATGTATTGAGCAAGCTTTTGACAGCTTTTGACTTCTTAAACTGGCATTTACTCAAAGTTATCATAGCCTTCCACCAATTGCTTTATAATAGTGCTTATCAGTATGATTTTTGCTTGTGAAGTCTGGCCTTCAACAAGAGAATATCCACAGAAATTCACAGATAAGAGTTTCCTTTGGAACTACTACATAAGTCTTGGCTTTCATAGAACTGAAAATTTGACTGACGCCTGTAGATATACACTGATATTTTTGTCAAAACTGTCATTTGCTTCCAACCTCGACGCTGTTTGATCCTGCCTCTCCCCTGTTATATCGACTAAAAGTCACTAAATTGCAGAGGAACCTTGTTTTATGGATATTTTGGCATACCCAGAGAATCTGATGCCTTTGTCTTACAGTATGTCTGAAATTTGGCTGACTTATCAGTTTTCTAACCAACAAGGCATGCATTATGCTGATATTATAAAGTATAGATTATAATATTTCTATATAAATGCCCCTTTTGCATCATACTGTTACCTTCAGTGATATATTTCATTAATTTGGCATATTACTAGACACACAAGTTGATGTTACTAAATAGTGACTATGTGGCGATGTTGCATGTGAGCGATGTAACTATATATGTGTTGCTTTGCATCTGTATTCTAATTAATTATGCAAATTATTTATGCAAATGAGATATTTTGTTGGATACCACTCTTGAGCCCATTATATTAGGGTATTTAATATATGCAAATAAAAGAAAGGTACCTATTTTTATGCATGGCAATACTGTGTTACTTGAGGTTAACTGAAATTTGTATTTGATAGTGTATGTGTAAATTCTTTTTAACATGTTAGTGTGACAATGTGAGCTGATATCAACCAAGCTCCATGAATGTTTTTATTCAATATACTGATTAGAATATTTTCATATTCGATACTGCACAGTGTTCCCCTGCGGATGTCAGTGGAATTCCACTCTTGACTGCTGAGTAGAATCTTAGAATATGTACTCGTTTTCATCTTGTACTAAAAAGTTTCAGAGGAGCAAACATTGAATTACTTTTTCTTGCTGGTTGACATTCCTGAATAATAATGTAATGTCATACTGTCAATCATGTCTTCTTTGGATCCAATTAAATTGCCATTGACTTTTAATGTTGGAATCTTCAATAAACAGGCATAAATTACCTATTGTGACTTGTGAAATTTTCATGACAATAAATGCTAAAAATTTGATGAGGAATTCATTAGTTCAAAGGATTTCTTTCTGAATTTTAGCAAATTTGACAATTCTCTTTCAATTTTATTACAATTTTTAGCTAATTTGAAATACCTATTTCAGCTAGTTGACAAGTTAGCTTAAAAATGAATGTAGGCCTTCCCTGCTTCCTTCCTATTAGGTGACAATGCTGGGTATATATTTATGTGAAATATAATAACCTTTTTCCTATGTGAGTCAATGTAATATGCATTAATTTTCTTTGAGTGTTTATACTTTCCCAGCTTTTGACAGGTGAGATCACCCAAGCAGATACTGGGGGCAAATTGATATATTTGAAGTTCAGAATATGCTGAGAAGGTTGGGTAATATTATAGGCACTTTTTCCTTATCTACATCATGTTTTTCTTTTGTGCTCCTATTATAACATTTTAGTGAACATTTACTGGAAAAGTTGAAAGCACTTGTAAGCTACTCTACTTGAATTACTTAAATGTATTACTTTGAACTTCAGTGGAGAGTATCTCTTAAGTCCTGGACAATGATACATATAAGAAAAACAACTAGATTTCTACATCTATTCTTTATTACAGATCAACATCGTACAATTTACAGTCAAGCAAAGTGAAGTGTTTACTTACAGATTCTTTCATGGTGCTAATGAGTCACTACACACCTATATTTTACACTGAATAAGCGAAGTAATCACTCAGCTTGATTTGACTATGATATATATATGTACTTTTCAACTATTTACAACAAGGATAAAGGTATTTATGTACAATTGATATTGTCTATCTACAATGCCCAAATATAAGTAGTATCTTAAAAGTACACTGTAAAACTTGACCATAAATCTTACAGTAAATTGCTGATTGAACTGAAACATATTAAATTGGTTGGTAAACTACGTGTATGGAGAAAGTTATGAGGCAAAATGTAGCTGAAAGAAAAATCACCTCTTGCAATTGATACATAAAATTGTGATTGAATTTGAAGATAGATGCTGGATGGGCAAGCATAATTCCATGCTCTCATCCTCATGCCACAGCCTGGTAAGGGACCAGTCACTAATTAGCTCCAGAAGGTAAATTGTGAATTCTTATCCAATGTACATTGTATCTATTGCAAGAAGTGTAAAAGCTTTGTGTTTAGTGTGCATTTCGTTCAGGGCTTTGATTTACAATCGCACATTTAAAACAAAATTAGTAAACAAATTTATAGCAACTTATTAACTGTTTTAACTTTATCTTCTATATCAACTACAGTGGTTGGAGTTACAGGAGATTTTAACAATTTTAATGAATTAGATATCTTTGGGAAATTTGTATTTTAATCACACATAGCACGTCTGTGTTATGATTAAGTAATTTGAGGTTGTTTGGTGAGATCTTTAATATACATAACAAAATCTACAGCCAACTGGGGCAAATACAGTGTATATGTGAAATTGTATGGCTCAGGTTCTCCTGGAATAACTGTCAGCCCCCTGAACCCAGCCAATTACTATGGGATATTTGTCTTTCTCTCTTTAAATCCATCTTAAGTGTGTAAAAAGGCCTGACACCTTTTTATGCATGCACACCAACATTGCATATTCACTGTGAGGGGTATATGTGAGCATGCATAAAACTAATGTTTGTACAGCACCTATATAGTTATATGCTCAAGTACAGTTTTGAAATCTGCCCACTTTACTCCATATGGTGGTCTGTGTTGTAAGATAAACTTCCGGCCATGGTGAAGCGGGCGGTCTTTCGTAAGGATGTGATCTGACTTCGAGGCAACAAGGCGCGTTTTCTGTTTGAAATTTAGTTTAGCATTGATTGAGAAAGTCGCTCACGTATGAAGAATATCTTACAAACTACTATTGTTGAGTAAAGCAGGGACCATCATGTACAAGCCTCTCTTGTAAAACCATCCAGTGATGTAACTTTTTTTTCATCTGAACGTAAAAGCCAGTAATTTGCTTAGAAAATGATTGTCCAAGGCGATTATTCCTCGAAAAACCAATATGTTACTGATTGCGGTATGCCGGCTGTCGGGTTGGTCCCACCAGACCACTGTCCCAATACTAGGAGAAGCCACACCACCAAGAAAGGGCCACTCACACTCTCACTTTTAACAACCACTGTGAAATGTATTGGTCTTCTTACATGAACATGGTTTCTTGCATTTCAGGAAGCGGTAAAATTGCTTGGAACCATGTAGCCACACTGGATAGTGGATGTACATTCTAGATGTTACCATTCTGAGCTACATTTGATTTCGTATATTTAGAAAGCAGTAGGACCCACTCCTGAAGCTCCGCTTCCTAAAATGCATTAGCCCTGGAGTGCCAATACATAATTCTCCCCATCTCAGCATTGCAGCTGGCTGTAAGAGCTGCTGAGACTGTTAGCTTTTTGGTGTGACTCCCATAAGAGCATTGTAAATGTTGGCAAAATCGACTTCTCATATTGACTCTCTATATACACTGGAAAACTTTAGTGTGCAGTACTATACAGTAACTTGCAAACTTGCAGAAACTCTATAAATATATTGCATAACCTTTTTGAAAATCAAAGGAAACTTTGAAACTTCACTCTCTGCTTCTTTACAACTCAACCAATAACATGCAATGAAGAACCAACTGTGTGACAACAATTTGCAATTACAGTGAAAAAAAAAAGAAGTCATTTTTGCCCTAAAAATTACTGTCTTCTGCCATAAAAGCACTTAAAAAATATGACAGGCATTGCTATAAAAGTGGCACAGCTGGTTTTACAGTGTGATATTATTACAATATAATCTTACGCCTTACAAAAAGTTACTGTAAATTTTCATTGCCTTATTTTAAAAGTTGGATACGTGGATTGGAAGCACCAGAATTAGAGCTACTTTTATAACTTCTGGCCTTCTGCAAATACTTATATATTCCAACTTTATCCATTTCACAACCATACATTTTTACAGCAATTTGTAAATCTAACGAAATATCAACATCGTGGAAGTTCAGATTACAGCAAAATTTACAAGATAAATAGCATTTGTGTTCACTATATATTGGCAGTATCACTGACACTGAGAACTATCTCTGAAGATGCTACGATCTGTCTGCAAACATCAAAACATTTTAAAATCAGGGTGAAAATCACGAGTATGTTTTCACTACAAACTAGAGGAATTTGCATAGCTGTCCTAATACAGTTTATGTGCATATCCATATTTGCATAGAATGGAATGGATCAAGTAAATCATATATTCATAGCACTTTGAATGTAACACTATGTGTATACATTATGTAAAGTTACACTCCAAAAAAGTTTGTGTAAAACAGACCAAACTAACATGCATAATCTGGTTGATGCAAAATCTCTTGGCATTTCGGGAAAAATGTTTATTTGTAACTGCCAAGGATATTGGCAATCCTGGTCATTATAATGTGCAATTTAATCAAAGAGTTAATAATGAGCATAATGTATCTTGGTCTGATTTAAGCACCATACCCATGTATATCATAGTTTTGCGCAGACACCAGCTGATGTTAGATCTGTCTGTTTCACACAAACATGTTATGTACCATGAAAAGCAAAACTGCATAATTCAAAATGCATATGTGACAATATAGTATTATGTTACCTGGAAGTAAAAGAGATCACAAAACTAATGTACAGAGTTCACTGTGATGAGCAACTTCCCTACTAACAACCTCCCAGACAAGCTATGTTATCTCAAAGGAATTGTGCAACTGTCTCACTCCGTCTTTAAAGCTTACTCAAAATTCAAATTTTACATTTAACTAATGTTTATTTTATACGTCTTACACAACCCCATATTTAAAGTTCACCTTCATATCATATAGATTACTCCGACAAGCACCCACTGACACTCCCAGGACCAACATCTCCATCATCACAGTATAGGGAAATTTGCTCATCACAAAGACAACTGTATATATAATTTAAAATTTGACATTCATATAGTAAGGTTGTTTTCATACAGAACTATATGTGTGATACTTAAAACAGTATCTTTAAATATTGAAATACCATATATATGATTCTTAACCTTCGACATATTTCTTCAACCCACATTGATACCATTTTTCTTCGGATGGTTTTCAGAAGAATGACACTTTATCTCGGTTAGTTTTTTCTCGGTTTTTTTCTTTGTTCTTTCCATTTCACAATGGCTCAGTGTCATGCATACTTCTGACTTAAACGTTTAAGTTAAAGGAAGTGATAAATTGTCACCGATACTTCAACCAGCGCGATGTACTTCGATAACGTTGGACATCTCTTCTCGTCTTTCGTAATGCGAGTTGTGGTGAGACGCACACTTGACGCCTCCCTTTCTGTGTTTGCTTTTACACTTCTCGTAGTTTTTCCTATTGGTCACATCCGAACCTCTTGGGTAAGCGCATTGGGCATCCACTAAGTCTTGGTAAGTGAGGACCCATTGCATGTCGCAGTTGCACGAGAGCAGGTTACCTTGGGCGATGATCGACTGCATCCTGTCCTTGTAGCGGAACGCACAAGGGTTGATGGTCTTCATGAGGTTTCCATTTAACTCAATCACTTTCAGATTGTGCAAATAGTCGAAGACGTCATCCTCAAGAGACGTGATGTTATTCTCGTGGAGTGCGAGAAGTCGGAGGTTAGAAAGACCGATGAACATTCGCGAGTTAAGGAACATCAGCTTTGTTCGGGAAATGTGAAGCTCTTCCAAGTTTGCTGATTCTTCAAATGTATTATCGAAGATTATCAATAATGGATTATCGTCCAGGATCAGTTTCTTGACTCCAGCCATGCCTTTTAACATCAGGGGAAATAGAGCCGGAATTTGATTATGACTCAAGTCCAAAGTATCCAGGCTTTTCAGAGTGGCAAAGCCCTGGGGTTGAAGATCTCTGATGTAGTTGTGATCTAAATGCAACATTTTCAGATTACTTAAACCATTGAAAGCATTAGAATCCATAAAGTCAATCTGGTTGCCCCCCAGCTGGAGGGTTTTCAAGTTCTTCAAGTATCGGAATGTGTCAGATTTGATTGATCTGATTCGGTTGTTCTGCAAATCTAATGTTTTAATGCTGTAAGCTCGCTGAAATGTTTCTGGCCGCAGTTGAGAGATTTTGTTGCTTGATAAAATAACTGTGGAGAGCCTCTTCATTTTGTAGAAGAGTCTGTCTGGCAGGTTGTCGATTTTGCAATTTGTCAACACCAGACTTTCCAGCCTTTTTCTTTGGCTGCGGAATGCTTTGCGATGGATGTTCAACTTAACATGGTTCTGCGTTATGATGATCTTCCTCACTACGATGTTCTGGAAGGCTTTTGGAGGGAAGCGTTTGATGTGGGTGTCTGCCATGAATTCCAGCTTTTCAAAAGTTTCGTTGTTGGCAAAGAACTCTGGCACAGTGGAGGCATCGTCACATTCCAACTCCTTGCCGTCTTCGCTGCAGAAGCATTGGAATCCATCCGCGTCATAATTGATGCATCCGGAAGATAGATGCAGCATTGCAAGGATGAATAAAGTCTGGAGGGTTATGCTTAATCCTGACATTTTAGTAAATGTTTTTGTGATCTGATGCTGTTGTACTAAGCTTACTTTACTTTTCTTGCTGTTCGGCTTCCTTTTCGGATTGATTTCGAGAGAGTCTCTTTTCGCCATCATTCTATCTTGATTTGCGAGATGCACTCAGAGATATATGAGGTTGTACTTGGTGGATGTTAATTCTTTTGTATTTTGAATGGTCCTAGTATCCTTGATTCTTCACATCTTCGAGGTTGTCAGATCTGAAATCGAATTGAAAAGCCTCATTAACCGAGAAGGCAGTGCTCGAGTCTCCCGAGACCCCATTATTTAGGCATTAAAAAGTCAGCCACAAACAAACATTGCGATAACCTCAGAATTACCCTATTTCAAGTTACGCATCAAGTAAACATTAAGTATATAAATGGTCAATAGAATAAGTCAAGAATTACTAAACTAATGTCCAATAAAAGTTTAAAACCTACATGGGAGTAGGCAGCCTTGAAAGAAATATGTGTAATTTGGTTGTTACCATACAAAATGTGTGAATTTTGTTCTTGATTTATTGTTGATAAATTTGAGATCTCTTCACGGTTTGTGAATTTGTTGCAAAAAGTGACAATTGTGATTTTTTCTCAAGTATACCCCACAAAAGTGTATAATTTCAAAGAAGTGTGATGAAATGTGTGCTTCTAAAGTTTATTGTACTTTGCAAAGTAAACACGGATTACCACTTGCCTTTTAGTTGCAGAAACGCTGGTTTTTATTCCTTGGAGTATTGCTTAATCCTTCTCCAAATAGTGTTGTTGTGTGTGTTTTATTCCCTGTTTGATGTTTTAGCTTTATATGCTCTGCTGTGCAGAAACTGCAATAACTGGAGTCCCAGGCCTGGCAGCAGGCCACTTCCACTTTTGGTAGAAAAGTGACTTTGGCTGTGTCTTGGTATTCTCCTGATGACCAGTAATGGTCTTGCTGTTTGTAGTTTCCAAGTTGATCTGGAAAACAAGGCTGTCTCAATGAGAGTGAGTTAGTGCAGGGGGCCACAGCCAGAACTGCATGACGTATAGCTTGGAAGCCTGTGTGTCTCTCTTCCCTCTCTGCAGGGCTTTCTGATTGGCTGCTGCCCCACAGTGATTGGCTGAGCATTGCTTGAGCTTTACTGAACATTGCCTGCTGGGCTATTTGCCTCTTAGTTGCCTCCTGCCTGGGGTGCAGATATTTTGTCCTGTGCTTTTGCAGCTTTTTGCCCTTCTGTCACACAAATTGTCACAATGGCCTCCCAGATGAGTACTCTCCTCATGAGCAACCACCCTGCCTTTATGTGACTATTATATTTATAATACATAATTCTTTTGCAGTTATATTTGACTTTTAAAAATGTCTTATGAGAACCTGCACCCTAAAGACTAAACTGTGTATATGCAAGCAAACTTAGTAGCTCATCGGCAGGACAAGCATATTCTGTTCTTGAAAATTTTAAGTCATACTTGATGTATCAGATATCCCTCTGATACATTTGACTTTCACACTTTTTTTTTGTTGAAGCCCCTTTTTTGTTAAAAAAAAAAAAACAACAACAACAAAAACGAGATTTTAAGATTTCTAGGCCTACTTGTGAGTTTCTCAACACTGCTTGACTGTCGCTCTTTTCTAGAGCTACTTTTAAATTTCTCACTGATTTTCAGTCTGAATTTCAATCAGATATTTCTCATTTTCCTTCCATGTTTCAATGGATTACTTCCTGAATATGCTCTTCTTAGTGAAGGCAGTTGGAAATGTATTCATATTGGGCGATTTAGTGAAGCTCTCGTCTGATTGTAAATGAACATTTATCTCTTGAGTTAAACCATTGTGTTTAATCATGTTAAAAATTGAAAATGCTAAGATTTGGATTTCTAAAGTTTGAGTCAAATTTACATACATAAAACCAATAAGAGGTAAGAGTACATCTATGTTATCAAGTAGGAAATGTACAAATCTATAAGCTGTTTCAACATCTTCCCTTTTAATAAATTAAATTATATTTTTTTGCTTGTTTATCAGCTATGTGACAATTAAAAGAACAATACAATCATAAGTGTCCCTTATTACTACACCCAGGGCATGTTATCTAACTCATCCTGACAGTACAAGTTTACAAACAGCCCTTCTAAACCATCATCCAATCAGAGCACTCATTTTCACAGTGTGCAGCATTGCAGCAAGCAATAGGGCCATAGCGCAGGCTGGCTGGATCACAACACTGTGCACTTTGACGCAGTTTTATGAG
Source organism: Platynereis dumerilii (assembly GCA_026936325.1). Lineage (NCBI taxonomy): Eukaryota > Metazoa > Annelida > Polychaeta > Phyllodocida > Nereididae > Platynereis > Platynereis dumerilii. The sequence goes on along the minus strand of JAPTHN010000001.1, from coordinate 30,974,441 downwards.
TTTCATAGCCATATCTCACACATGCACACCAATACACCCAGACAAGAGCAAACTTTGCCAATCCAATAACAAGCTCAGCACAGCATGCCTCCAGAATTGAGCACCTCCAAACTGATTATATGTCATAGTTTTTACATCAAGGAAAACTGCATATCAACTGCTTATTGGAAATAGCATTTTTATCATACCCCTCTGATAACTTGCCCTGTGTGCTAATCATTCTCTCAGCCTGGGCTGCCCAAAGTGTAGTAAAAAGGTGGGCCCAGCATCATTAATATCATCATATTGTGGCTTCAGGTATGAGAAAATGTCAACTAGGTATTCTCTTTATCAACACACTCTATGTTATTATGCCAGCCTGAAGATTTATATCCTCCTGTGACTGGTTTATAAAACTGTTTACAAAAACAATACGTTTGCAACATAATGCCAAAATATATTATGCAATAAAAGTCCCACCCAATAACAGTGACTTTCTTTTTTCTACACTTTCTCTTTTCGCATTTAATATATTTTGACATTATCATCTAAGATTTATCTCTCAAATATGCAATGAGTGTCCCATGTTTGTTGGACTTTTTGCGCACTGAATGAAATCTTCTATAATCGTTGTCATATTTACATTAAATCCAAAGTTACCTCGATATGGAGGTCACGATACGATAGGATGTTTTCAATAAAGTATGTATCTCGATACACGCCCCATGATACGACATGTGTATCTTAAGGCAAAATATCGCGATATATCGATGTATCAAAATTTCGTGACACCCCTAATAAAAGAAATGTCCCCTATCCCAAGTTGCTTTTCGTGCTGTTGAAGTGTGATAGCATGTGGGGACTCAAGTTCCATAGCTGCTTGCATCCCTATTCCCCAGCATTGCAGTATACATATGTAAAATAGGTACCTACTGTGATGTAATTTTATACTGGGTCGGATTCCTCAGCTTCTAGCCAATGGGAATCCACCTTTACTGTGCATCACTGTCTCAACATAATGTTGAAGTGAAAATGGGGTATGGAATAGCCCCTGCAAGCACAGCATCACTGCCTGTCAGCCAACTGGCTGTCAGGACAACAGTTGCTGTGCATCATGCTAACCAGGTATTTACAAAAATTTTGAAAGCCTTTTGTTACAGTCCTCGTCATACTTACGTGGAATCTCAAGTTCTTTTCTATGCTGTTGAACTGTGATGTCAGAGATGACACTATTCTAACATTGCAATATATTTAAATTAACTTCAAGCTGTGATGTCATTTTAAACTGGGTCAGATTCCCCAGCTTCCAGCCAATGCGAATCCTCCAAACTGAGCATCACAGTTTCAACTCAGTGTCAGAGTGAAAATTGGGTCTGGGAAAACCCATGCAAGTTTGACATCACAGCCTCTCAGCCAATGGGCTGCCAGAACAAATATACATAACATAAGTCATGTGTTTACAAACAAAATTGTCAATGCCTTCTGTTTATACCAACTTCCGCCAAAGTTTAAAGTTGTAAGTCAGCAAGTCTTTAGATTAATCAAACAACTCTGTGGGGATTAAAACAGTTGTCTACTCTGAATGCTCACAGGGCTGCCTTTTGGTATGATTAGACTGGTGATTTCTTTGATAAATCATTGGGATCACAAATGTAATGCTTCCTTCAATATATCAATTTTTGAACTGTGATGCGTAGTTTACTGTCAGCCATTGGCTATAAAGCTGTGATGACATAGGGGCTATCCCTGATAAAATTCTTACTCTGACACTGTTGAAACTGTGACGCTCAGTTCAGGAGGATCAACATTGGCTAGAAGCTGGGGAATCTGACCCAGTTTGAAATGACATCACAGCTTGTAGTTAATTTACATATATTGCAATGCTAGAATAGAGTCATCTCTGACATCAAGAGTTCAACAGCATAGAAACGAACTTGAGATTCCACATGAGTATGACAAGGACTGTGATAGCAATATCCGCTGGAGTTTACAGTTGTAAATTAGCAAGTTTGCAGATTAATCAAACAACTCTGCTGGGATTTTATTGCACATCTAGATTAAACTGGTGATTGCCAAATGCCAATGATAGAATATCATAGGGATTGCATAAACACTTTTTGTTCTTATCAGAGAATAAAATTGAATGCTTCCTTCAGTATTGAAACTGTGAGGCATTGTTGTACTAATAGCCCATTGGCCGAATAGCTGTGATGCTGTCACTTGCATGGTCAATTGCAGACCCAACTTTCACTTTACTTGCAGCTACTTGCTATCATGGTGAAACTGTGATGCATAGTTGAGGTGGATTCCCGTTGGTAAGGAGCTGAGGAATCAAACCCAGTATGAAATGACATCACAGATTGTACCTATACTGTAATGCAGGGGAATAGGGATGCAAGCTGCGACATCCAGTCCTAATCTCACGTCAACAGCCAAGTAAAAAGTTTCGCAAGTCCTCACTTCAATGCTGAGAGGACCAAATTTTAAGAACTTCACCTCATACCTCCCATGAAGCTCAAGATTCATTGCATTGGTTTTATGATTTTTTTGTTTTATGATTTTTTTTTTATCACAAGGTGTTCTCATGTTTTTAGCATGTTCAGTTGTGTTAGTAACTCACTGCAGTACCTGAGGCAGTTGTTGTAGGTGTGAACCTTTGGTAAAAAGAATCTAAGAGCTAATTGCATGTTTAACTTTTAAGATAGTTTTTGGCTGAGGCCTGCAGGTCTTTTCGACAGAAGAAAAACATATTTATTGAAATTCAACTTTTTTTATTCTTTAACGGTAATACTGAAAGTAAATTAGTATAAAGCGGATAAAATGTGTTTGCTTGGGCACATTGCAAAATCTTCCTGTGTGTCGGATTATGGTTAAAAAGAATTTGTGTTTAACATGAAATTGTCAATGCCAATTTTTTTTTAAAATGTGTGATATAAATATGTAGGCCTACAGTGTAATTGATAAGGGAATTTGGTTTGGTCTTATTTCTTTCACACATATAGAATTTGTATGGACAGTTTTTCAACACCATGCAACCTATAGTTTTCTGTTTTACGATGCCCTTTATTTCAGTGTGTTTTCTATTGTAGCAATTTGCTGCGTTGTTTTGGCATCCCTGCAATTCATTCAAGCCTTCAAACAATACAAGCTGCAGGTTGAATGCAGGACTTGCTCCTCAAATTGTATGTCTTTCTGACCCTTCATGTTGAGCCCTCACAATTGGAGTTTGTAGGACTTCTGTCATGTATGTAGAGGAATTTGAGCTCATGATCCCTTTACCAAACTGGTGGAAGTATTTACAAAACTATTTACAAAAGGTCAACTCCCAGGTGTGCCTCAAGAGCCTTCTTTACAGTTACTCTGTGTTTGCCTTCTGTTTACTTGCTGTGACAATGGCTTTGGTGTCTCTGCTGGGCCAGGACATTCTTCCCATACACAAGGAGCGCAAATCCTTGTAAACTTGTGATAACCATGTCTCCAGTAAAAGAACTCACGTAAAGAAAATGCCAAGAAAATACCAAAAGGATAAGCTGTGACATGTGTGATGCAATGTCATGCTGGCCACTGCAGTGTTATGTTGACCTCCCTGTGTCTTCTTTGGCTTTCTGACCTCAGCTGGTATCTTCTTGTGTGGTAAAATTTGAATTTAAATTTGAATGATACGCTTGTTCGTACATGTATAGGCAAAATGAAACGACATGTATACTTGGTACTTGTATATGACCAACAAAGTGTTTCATAAAATGAAAGTGACATACCAGTAAAAAAAAAAATATATATATATATATATATATATATATTATCAGAATTGACTACACCCCAATTGATCGATTGGTCCATATATCTTTAATTCTTTCCCTGTAGTTATTCACTTTAATTCTTCTTTTTTTCCTTTCTAAAACATATTTCTTTGTTCTTCTTTCTTTCCTGCCTTTATTTGTAGTTTTTTCTTTAATTCTGGTAATTTCTATAGGAGATATAAACGTCCCTTAAATAGAGTCTGCCTGTCTCAGTCAATGAGCAGACAACCTTGCTCTAGGATTCTGTGATTTCTCACACGAATTTTAAATTGAATTCCTGCAAATTGCTGCCTACATATTGGCTGATTAAATGTCTCTGAAGGTCTTTGTGATGCCCAATCAAAAAGATTATGCCTGTCTGTACATATTTCTTGGAAAGAACAATTTCTGAATTTTGACAAAATTAATTCAATGTGAATAAATTTATTCAAAAGACAGTTAACCACAGTTTACTCAAAAGTTGTCCAATAAGATGCAAACTCAAGATTACAAATAATGATTAATTAATGATGAAATTTTAATATATATATATATATATATTTAGATGTGATTGTGACATGGTGTGTTTCAAACAATTAGCATGGTCAAGCAGCATGTCCTGTTACTTATTGAATGGCTCCAACTTCAATTTCACTATCAAATAAAAAATAAACTTCTTATGTATCCTGTAAATATGATTAAAAAGCTTGACTTGAGGATCGAAATCCCTTTAAATAGCCTTCACATACCCAAAACATCAGTGACATACCTATTAGGATTACTGTGCTCAATGATTATACCACATTCTAAAAGAACCTCATAGAGCAGATGAAAGTTGATACCCTCTTCATTATCACAATAGCCAGTTCCATTTTGGTAGTGTTTAGTTCCACTTGATATGACTGATCAGCTTTGCAAGATGACTCTATTGTCCATGGGCATAAAAATGACAAACTAGGGGTAAATATTTGGGGTTAAGAGGGTAATTCAGGGGGTATGACCAGAGGGTAAGTGAAGGGTGTCTTCAAGAGTAACACTAGAGGTGCTGAATTGAGGCTATCTTGCTGTCCACAGCCAATGCCACCATTTAACTGACTGACTACACTGTCAAATCTTCCTGTAAATTGTCATGATAACTAGATAATGAGAAGAACATCAGAAATCATTCCACATCTCAACATATGGTGATTGGTGAAATATATATTTAATGCAAATGTAGGCCCTAATGTTTTTGTTGATATGACTCGTCATATGAGGTAAAGTTAAATCATAGGAACAAAAATTGTTGCATCATGCAAATTTTGCTTATATATTTGGAATGGCCCCTGTTGTCATAAATGTATTTTACAGAATAACTTTGTTTTGATGTGCCTTCTCGCCTGCCCTCCTCCCCAAAGCGCCGCTCCATCTGTGCAGAAGGTCGTGTTTGATCATTACAAGACCACTGTAGGTACATACAATTTTGTCCTGGTTCTATATTAATCTAGTTATACTAAAAAAGACCTTTTGCAAACTGTTACTAAAAAAAGGTTTGTAAACTTTGTATACCATACTTTTACAGATATTCAGAACAAATTTTTGCACCCTGACAGAAAAATGCACAAATTTCTCCAGATAACTAAGAAACCACATCATAGTAACTTCCAGTGAATTATTGTACAATTTACATTGAACTTTTATACAGTGCATCTGTGTGACTCCATAGTTCCATACACAATACATTATCTGCTGACTGAGGTGCTTTGCTTTATGGATATTTAAAAGTTAGAGATGTAAACAGAACACTATACTTTGAGCAAACTGAAAGCTGTGAGACATATCAAGTGACAGGACATTTCCTACTTTGCACTACACAACACTATAGATCTTGATCACCTGTGAAACTTGTAGACCTCCTTCTCTTTTTTGACAGGCAGAGTTCACCAAAAGACTCCTTTGGTTTATCTCTGGTTTTCTGAGCCTCTCCAACAATGCTTTGCTTGTATTATGTGGTACTCAGTCCATGCTCCTTCTCTATGCATTCTGTGATGATTTGTACCAGTTGAAGAACACCCTTTAGTCTAAATTTTGATTTAGGTATTCATAAACATAAAGTTCATCGAGTTTATTGGAGCATGTAATTGTAAATTTGGAGTGTGCATCATTTCTTTTTTGATAGGCCCTGACATCTACTATTTCAACCAGCATTTGTCTAGTTCAGCAGGCATTTCAGTTAGGCACATCTAATTGTTCTTAAAGTCCCCACAACATGAGTTTTTAGCAGTAATACAAAATGTCCAAATAGTGAATCCTCCCCAAATGTGATTTTAAATATTTTTATGTACTAGTTATATTAGACATAGTGCAACAACGTGGCAGCACTGTACATGTTGTACATGACATCCTGTTTGATCAAAACATTGGCTTGGAGAAAGCACATGTTTCAGAAAAAGTCAATTCATATAAAATCAAATTGCTGTCAGCTATAGAAAACCACCTAGAACTGTGTATTTAGTCACTGTGGACAAAACCTATGCAAAGTGTAACCTTGAAACATCTGTGATATTTGATTAACAGCCTTCATAGTTTCAATGTGAGTTGGCAAAAAATTCTGTGTTGACATGGCCATAGGAGAATTTATATCTTACCTTTTCTTATGAATCTGTATCCTATGATTTGTCCTGTTAGCAATTCCAAATAATAGATATCCCATGCAATATAAATATAGTCCATGAACAATTCCATGTGGATAAATGGATGCACAAATGCTCAAATTAGAAGTTCTTTGGTAAAAATTCCCAGGCTCTGTGAGCCTCTGTCACATTTTCTTATACCCTGACAATGTTTAAAGAGGCCTTGTTACAGAATAGCAAGCTGGATTATCTTGTTTAGCATTGTTTGGCATTGACTGTTTGTTGTAATCACCTGTTTGGAACCTCAGTTAAGTGGAGTGCACCAATGTATCTCTGAATTCCATATGTGTGGTTGTGGCACTATGATTAGCGCTAATGTATGTTATGTCGAGGGCTATGCGCTCCGCGATGTGATAATCCGATAGACCATCCATTAAAATTTTCTGGAAATGCCCCGTCTCAAAAGTATTAGTATTTTTAGACCATTGGTCATTGTTACTTGGTGAAGAGTTGACAAATTTAAGCAGAACTTTTGACAATGTCAAAAAAGTGTCTTATTCAATGGTTGTGCTTAAAAAGTGTCTTGTAATTAATCAAAAGATTATGGTTACCAAAAACACTGTAGGCTTATTTGCAATGAAAGTTGATGGAAAAACTCGTTTTATTTGTCGAACATTTACTGAAACATCTATTGTTGAACTAACTTCAAAAAAATAATTTTACATCTTCACAAATTGTGTGTACCATTACTAGAACCCATTATTCACTTCTTATCAAAGTTTTGGTGTCATTCTAGAAGAAAAAAACAATTCAATGAAAGTTCCAAAGTGTTCTTTTCACTCTGCTTCTTAAATTCCAAAATCCTTCTCATTTGCAGATCTCCACTGAGTACATTTGTGCTGCATTGTCATGAATGTTGGTATTTAGTTACTTGCTTCACAGTAGATTGTTATTTTGGAATATCTCTGTTCCTCTTTTTCAATTATAAAACTTTTTTTTCAAAACCATTAATTCAACTTCATGTCTCTTCCCATTCACCTCCTGTGATTTCCATTACACTTATTTGCATTTCTGGTTTCTCTGATCTTTTTTTAATCCTTAAAAAGCACCTGAAGTGTTCTGTACATTATGCAGTATGGCACTAATAGTATTTGATAAACAATGTATATGTACAGAAAATCTCCCAGAATATTTTAAGTCAACTTTTAAAAAAGTTGAATGTATATGTTTTGTTTTTTTATATGTAGATTTCATTTAATTTCGTTTTTTTCTTGAAATGGTCATATTATTTTCGTCATTTGCGGGTTATTTTTTCCCCAGAATATCCTCTTATGTGATTTATGAGTAGACTCTGCTTCTCGGTGGTTGCTGGGTGGTTAAGAAGCCCGCCCGCTCAGCTGAAGGTCTTTGCCTGCATGGAACCCCGAAGGTTTCAGTGGACCTTCATGAGCAAAATCCCAGCTGCATGGATGTTGTTCGGATTAGACGTTAAATTGGCAGTCCCTTGTATTAGTGTCTATGCTGGGATGAAAAGATCCCTCACGTGGGGTAAATGTGTACCATGTAATTGGCGAGGACTCCTGCTCTCTCTCTCCCATCTCATCAGTCAACCCTCGGGAGTATCCAGAACTGGGCTTAGAGGGCTGCACTAATACCATATATATTTATCTATCTGCCTCAAAAACACTCAAAAGTTGGACTGTCCATGCCTTGTATGTATTCCTTATGTTTAATTTTCACTCGATTTCTTTCATTGGGTCTCTTCCATTCCAAAGTAATCTCCAATTCTCCACCAAACATTTCAGTGATTATATTTACATACAAGTCATTGGCGGTCAGTTCCAATGTTTGTATAACCGTAGTAACGATATTCACGTGATATTACGAGAATCGTTTGGGCAAATATTGAAGCGGTCTGCACTGGCGGCCATTTTTGTGTGTCGTCGGTCGACATTTTGACATTTGCTCGAGTGTCGTTCAATAAACTCGACCTGGGAGATTCATGAAGGGTATTGCTGAGCAGAAATGCCTGCCAAAGTTGAATCGGTGATCAACCTACCAATAGAGTGTAAGTCACGATCGCTGCCAATGTGCAAGAGGCCAATATTTGCTTTGTTGATGTTTGTAAATATAATCAGAGCTGTTGTCACCTGACACCTGGTGGCCAGTCACTCTGCTGTGGAACTGGTGTTGGACATTGAAGCCTTGTAGCACATGTAATTCACAATCTAGTGACAGGAATGACCGGCATAGGTAATATTAGTCTCAAGGCACCCTATTGATAAAAGTTCAAACTCACTCTATGACTAATACTTTATTGTATAATGTTGTAAAGAGCCATCCTGCAGAGCAATAAAATAAGTTTACTTGGATTTATAGATCTAATTAGGAGCATGAAATTGCAGAACTTGATTTTGTTCGGTTTTTTTTTTTGATTGACTGATTCCCCAGTATCAGAAGGTCATAAAAATATTTTATCCCAAAAGCACAAGGCTTTTAAAGAGTGAGATTCAAGCATCATTTGCATGTGTGATAGTGTTGGAAACTTATTATTGGCAATAAAATAATACACACAGGATGATTCTTGATGACGATGATGATGCGGATGATGATTTTGATGCAGAGAGCATTTCTTTTAATCACAACCATATATAGCCTCAATTCAGAGCAGATGAGATTCCAGTTTGAAACACCAAAGGACCTTTGCCCTTCTACATTGCACATTCATTGTTTGCACCAGTGGTCCCAAGGTCCTCTGAGAATTCCTTATGGTTCTCTATTGGTGCTTCTCTGGTCACAAGGACCTCTGGGACCTTTTGGTTCACACTTGTGTCCTTGGTCCTGCTGAGGTCCTTCCTATAATGTCCCTGCTCTAGAGAGTGATGACCTTCTGGTGACCTTACAAAAGGACATTATTGTCAATATTGATTTAACATATATTGTCTGTGCGTTATATACTGAAGATGAATTAGAGGAGCAATGCATTATGGCATTAAACAATTACAGAAGACGAAAGGTTGATTTAATACTGACTATTATGCTCATCAATAATAGGCCTAGATGTAACTATGTTGATAATATGCTGTCCCTAGAGTCAGCTCAAATGATTGAGTGAGATGGTTGCACAATTCCTTAGAGGCAGCATAGCTTGTTGTTTTAAGTTATGATAACCTGTTCGTTGTCATAACTTAAAACAACAAGCTATGTGACAGTATGTCAGCTCAAAGGAATGGTGCAATTATCTCACTCAATCACACTGTAAATTTTGAATTTTGAGTTAGCTTAATTGATTGAGTGAGATGGTTGCACAATTCCTTTGAGCCAAGATAGCTTGTTGTTTGCAAGTTATAACAACATAAAGATTATCATAACTCAAAACGGCAAGCTATCATGGCTCAAACAAATTGTGCAACCATCTCACTCAATCATTTGCGCTAACTCAAAATTTCAAATTTTACAGTGCATTTGAGCTGATTCAAAATTTCAATTTTACAGTTTGGAGATCTGAATTCCCACAGCAAGATTTTACTGCTCATGCAAACTTTCAGGGATGATACCCAATAATGTAATATAACCCATGAAAATCACTATTAACATGGCACACAATACCCCTTTTATATTTCCAATTGCTTGGCATTCACTTAGGGGTTTATTTTCTATATAGTGCTACCTCCAATGTGTGACTATGCAAATTGCCAATGAATACTGATGCACATTTATTATACAGTATATTATTATTCTGTGTTTACCTCATTCTGAGATTTGTAAATCTATCCCTGAATACTTCATTGTATTTTCTGGTCATTCTATACATCAGAGAGAATCTTCGGGGGATAATAGTCATGATATGTGCCTCTTATAATTCCATAACTCTAACTATGTGAAAGAGGCATTTTGACCCACATCTTTGTAATAAAAACATTTTGTTTCAGCAATAATCAAATCACTTTGCATGCATAAAAATATTTCATGAAAATGTTTCAGATTAACACACATGGACTTTGACCATTCAGGACATCTGGCAGTTTTTAGATATTTATGTGAAATCCTAAGTTGTTTTTCATGCAGTTGAAGTGTGATGTCATGTTGGGACTCAGTGTCACAACTGGTATCCCTTTGCCCTTGCACTGCAGTACATGTAAAATAGGCACAAGCTGTGATGTCATTTCATACTGGGTCTGATTCCCTAGCCCGTGTCTAATTCAATGGAAATCCACCTCAACTATGCATGACTGTCTCAACATGATCGCAAGTGAATATTGGGTCTGGATTGGCTGTCTGTATATAACTATGCTTCACAGTTATTGAAGGATGCATTAGATTTTATTCTCTGATCCGAACTAAAGTGTTGATCTATCATTGGCAATCCCAGTCTAATCTAGATTTGTGAGCAGTCACAATAGATAACTATTATAATCCCAACAGAGTTGTTTGATTAATTAGCAAACAAAAGGTTTTTGCACCATTTTTGTAACATGGCTTCTATGGTGCATAGTAGTTTGAGAGCCCATTGGCCAATCAGCTCATGAGCTGTGATATTGCACTTGCAGGAGCTATTACATGTATACCCAATTTTCACGTCCACATTATGTTGAGACTGTCATACACAGGTAAGATGCATTCCCATTGGCTCATAGCTGGGGAATCTGTCCCAGTATAAAATGAAATCACTGTCAGTATGTATTTTACATACCCTGCAATCTGAGGAATATGGATTTCTGCTGTGACAGCGAGTCTTCACATGGTATCACACTTTTAAAACAGTATGAAAAACTATATTGTGTTTCAATTAGATATAACAAGGACAGTAAGCAAGGTTTATAACTCAGTTTGCAAAAACCCCAAGTGTTTGACTTCCTAAGATCAGTTTAATTGTGATGATCTAGGCGGAAGACAGTGTTTTAATACTGACAACAAATTTGAGAAGGAAAAAAATCAGATGGCTATTACAGATAATATCTTCAAATTGAGTTGGGAATTTACTTTGTTTGCTTTGCAGCTTAAAGAGACAAAAGTCTGTTTTTCCATTTATAGACTGCCTCGGGGAACACTGCCTTTCTGTGATTTTTAATGCAAAATCTTCAGAAATCTCAGACATCACGCCTCTGCCTCCACAGACATCCATATTTCTGCTTCATATAGTCTTCTGTAATCTAACTAGGAAACTTTCTGGAGTCTGTGAGAAGAACTGTGGGCAAAATGAGCATGAAGTTATGGTCTATGTACTGAGAGCAGCATAAAGGAGTACACCTATCCATGCATATAAACAAGTTTATTGATGGGTATAATTTTCCTTAAGGGAAAATTCGCCTCTGAATTTATTATTTAACAAAAACTTACACATATAATACAGATAACTATTGAAGGAAACATTATTTGTGCATTCGACTGTCATCTTTTGAGTTCTGACCATTGGACCTGAAATCTCCATCCTAATTAGGGAAGGAGGGTACTTTACTTTTATATGCTGCTCAAGATGTGCAATTTTTGATGTTTATATGTACATGTATATAAAAGGAAAAATCTGCAGGACCATGGTTCTTTGCTTCAAGGCACTTGCAGGAGAATAAGTTTATAAAATACTCAATTTTTGGTGTATTTATGTGAGTGAATCTTGAGTATGGGAGTGAATATAAGTGAGTAAGCTTGCCACAGGCCATGATTTAATGCCTATCATTACTGGTAAAGTATGAAGTGTTTAGATATCATTCAGTCCTTATTCAAACGGTGTGTTTCTCTTGTTATTCAATATGTGTTTTTGTGGGGGACCAAGCAGTGATTTCTGCAAATTAGTTATTATAATTGTTTATATCATATTAGGTTGTGACTACTCTTTAACTTTGACCTAGGCATCAAGAGAGGCCAAGGTCGAAGCAAGCAGTGATTAATTATTACAATTATGTTTATTTGTTTATATTATATTAGGTTGTGGCCACTCTTTAACTTTGACCTAGGCACCAAGAGGGGCCAAGGTCGAAGCAAGCAGTGATTACAGCCAATTAATTATTATAATTGTGTTTATTTGTTTATATATATTTCATACCTGAATATAATAATATGCATTCATGTTATCAAAGAATAGTTAGACTAGATAAGATTCATTGTTGCTACCATATTAGTGCCATTACTTTGTTATTTCATTTGTGTGACTCTATGTGTAATTGATAACACTTAAAATAACACTGATGTTTGTATTTAGTTGAAAATCAATTCATTATCATAATCATTTCATTTCCATACATCGTTTAGTATAATTTCTTGTTTTAAGCTATTTCATCGGGGGATACCCACCTATATATATATATGGCAATGGCATTTCATGCTCGGGTGTTCTCCCATTACCATCTGTCACTTCGATTGTATACGTTAATTTATATATATACTTGTAAAATGTGGTTACAATGATGGTATTGAAATAAACAAATTACAAATTACAAATTATCTATTCACATCACGTAATTCAGGCTGGGGATGTAAAAATGTTGACAATGTTCTGGGTTAGGCCCTCCGTTCTTCTGTGACCTTTGATCCCCATTTTATAATAGAATAAATCTACCTCTAGCCTCAAGAGCACTTCATATCAACTGTATTTATGCCCTTTTTCTGCTAAAGTGATGACAGTTTATGTGGATAGTTTAACTGCATAGTAACTGAAGTGTTATTCACTGACGACAACATGTATTCAGTTCGTGTCTGTTAGGTCTTTACCTTAGTGAAGACCTTTTTATTCGTTATTTACCCCACAGCAAACACAACTTACAACAGCTTTGGTTCTATTGAATGGAACACGAAATGTAGCCCAGATAATGATTGGAGTCACCCCGGACAATGATCAGAGTCACCTCAGAAAATGGAAATTGAGAGAGCTTAGAAAATGGTTGGAGTGTATATGACGATTACTCAATAAGGTGTCACTTGGGGATCCCTACATCAATTTTAAAAATCAGATTCTGCAATGTAAAATTTGAATTTTGAGTCAGCTTAAACGAATGAGCGAGATGGTTGCACAATTCCTCTGAGCTAGCTAACATAGCTTGTTGTTTTAAGTTATGACAACAGACAGATTATCATAACTAAAAACAACAAGCCATGCAACCATCTCACTCAATCATTCAAGCTGACTCAAAATTTCAAATTTTACAGTGTGTGAATATATTGACTTCTTATTCCATTCAACACCTCTGTCAGCCGATCATGAGCCAGTATTTGACTGCAATAAAACCCATATTCCTTGTTGTCCAGTTATCCTCCCATGGGAGAATAATAAGTGAAGCTGTGAAAAAAACACAGCAACAAATGACAAGTTTCAGTTTTGTCTTTTGGTATAAGCCGGTTATTCACCGCGGGATCGGCAATATGTGTTTATCACAGCTCGGGCTAATGCCCTCGCTGGATAAATCACATATTGCCTCTCCCTAGGTGAATAACCTATACTTATTCACTAGCAAACTGATTGCTGAAGGCACTTTTGGTTCTTTTGAGTGAGACACCCTAGTGATATACATATTTCAGAGAATGGTGACAATTTCTCAATAAGACAGCCTGTATATCAACTTTATGTGGACTTCATTAAGAAATGTGTCAGGAATTCTGTTGATGTCACTTCCCATGGTATCCATCACCTTATCTCTGACAGGTATCACATGTGGGATGGCTGATGTTGCTGTCTCTAGATGCTACTGCTGCTGATGCTGCAGATTCTGCTGTTGAAACAAGGGGCAACTGATGTTTGTTGTGATTTTTCAACATTTTTTGGTGATGTTGTGTGTGACAAATCGCATTCACAATGTCTGTGTGTGTGAACCACAATAGTTTGCTTCAACTGCATTTTGTATTGTTCACACACTTTTGCCATAACCACACAAAATCCAATTTTCGACACTAAGATTAATATTGCCCATTTCTGAGTAAATGAGTAGGAACATGAAATAGCGGTATACTTTTGTCTGAGTTAAGAAAATATATTTATTTTCACACAAAAATAATTCACCTCTTTTTATTTGATGTCTTGAAGCTAATGCTACGTTTGATATTCAAAAAATTCATTTCCAATAAATGCCTGTTTTCAGAGCACATAGAAAAGCTGCTGGATCAACCGAGACAAATTCTTCCACATTCACTTCTGGATGACACCTCTATATCTATACACTGTTGATGCTGCGGTTGATACTGCTTCTGAAACTTTTACATTTAAATATCACTCTTTTTACACGGTCATACATATGCGACGAATACCACTCTACTAACTCACCAATACTCCTGTTTCTCATATGCCTCCATTGAGAGCCGATGCTTCCACTGCTTATGTTGGCTGCATGAGTGGCACTTTTGATTGCTGCAGATAGGAGCTGATAGGTGGTTGGCCTTGGGAGGAGACACTTCCAAGAAATGATGGCCAGTTGCAAGAGTTTCCACAAGATTTGCCAGATTGTAGTCTTCAGGAATCTGGGCCAAGATAACCCAAGGACACCTCAGGCGTCCGAATGCAGATTTTATCCGGAAGAATAACATATATAGGCCGACATGAAGAGACCCGCACTGTTAGAGATTGTGCGAGATTGCTGCAAGCTGAAGACTGCGGGATTATAGCCATTAAATTGCATGTACAAATATGAGTCTCTATCACAATATCTAAATATCTGTCTATCTATATATCTATCTATTTACAGTGGTACCTGCATTGTAAGACCCCCGTTGTAAGACTGGCTTGCCTTATGTGACCGCCTTCCTAACGCATAAATAGTATTTTTTAAGGGCATTTTGCACCCCGACGAGAGACCACACCCGCACAAGAGACCGCTTCCTGACCTCAGAATGGATGGTCTTATAACGCAGGGACCACTGTATCTATATATCAATCTATATCTATCTATCCATCTATCTATATATATATATCTATCTTGCTTGGTGATGGTGACATACATGTATAGTTCTCATCAAATTTAGACTCATATATGAAGAAAGAAATTGTAGAACTGCATCAGGTTTTTTTCTCTAACTCGAGATGTGCACAGATCACAAAATTAAAGTCATCTCAAGTTATAGTGAAATTCCAAAAGTTCCAAGACACACAAAAGCACAAAGCAAAGTACACACTAAAAAAGGTAGAAAACAGTTGCACATGAGAAAAAAGGGAGATAAAAAGACAAATAAATTGGTGTGGGGGTAGGGGTTGCCTGCTGGGGCAGAACCAAGGGCTTCACCCCTTCCTCTGCCCCCTGTCTCCCATGATCCCATATTTGCTGTCATCCTCCAGGGGCCACAGAATGAGGGCTTTTTGCCATAAATGAGATAAAATTGGAGAAAAAAGCAAGGGGTTAAAAGCATTTGTATTGCAAGAAAACTGTGCATATTTCTAGCAAACATCCTCTAATGATTGTGGCTTTTCTCTCTTTCTTTGAGATCTTATACCCCAGTGGTTTAATCTCTTACATGGTTTCTTGGATGCATGTCAATAAAGAGACAGAAGAAACTGAGTGAAATGGCTGAAAGTGTCTTTGTCACAATTGAAATAACGCTTGTTTGATTAAAACGCCATTTACACATGTATGCTGAAAGCAAATAAGAGTTTTTCTCTACAAATCAATTTACCTCTAACTATCTTCCTTTAAAAAAACATACCGAAAGACTGTCTTTAGTGTCAAACTTGGTGGCATGCTCTTGATTTATACATAGTAAGATCAACTTATTTGAAGAGAGCGAGTTCTGCTTTCCAGCTGATGGCCCATGTAGGTCTTACGAACTCCTTATACTTGAATGGCTTGATCCTTGAGGACAATTTAGGAATACAGTGACAAGACAGCCTGCCACAACAACAATGGCACCAGCTTGCAAAGCACTGGTCAGATGACCTTGGTGGCTCAAAATGACCTGTCAAACTGACCCATACCCCCTGTGGGGTGAGATGCTGCCATGAATACATCCTTGAGCTGAAAGTTTCCTGCTAACAAAAAGGCATAGATTGCAATATCAAGAGTTTTGGAAGTTGTAAAAGAATCTTGAGACATTGTGAACTTGCTTTGAGAGCTTGTTTCAGTGTTAAAGCCTATTCCCCCAGAGGACCTTTCATTGACAAATGAGACACTGTCAAAATGTAACAGTAAATTCAATGATAACAGTAAATTCAATTTTAACTTTTTTGGCACTCTGATTCACAACAAATTGGTTTGTGGCTATGAAGAAGATTGTTGAAAAAAAAAGATTTCCTCATGTATAGCATTGCAGCCCCATACACCTAAGGGAGGTTGGTCAAATTGAGGAATAGATGCCGAACAAATTGTTTCTACGTTTAAAAGGACTTGTGTCCCTTGTTCTCTGTGTTTATTGAAATACCTTAAAATTAGTTTGGAAACATGTTGTTAAAATAAAAAATCTATTATCTTATATTGTTGTATACTCATTTTATGTATTTCCTTCTGTATTAATTATAAAGAGAGTTTAAAATCACAGACATTATAGAGTATGCAGAATTTAACTTAATTGTTAGATTACAACAGCATTTTCAAATGTAGGAAAATTAGAGTGGCAACTAAACTTTACTAAAGAAGCCACATATAGAAACACCATTGGAATTTCACAGTGTATCAAATAAGAGCTATCAAGTAGTTCCTCTCTGGTGGCTGGGGCTGTGTGACTAGCAATCCTGATACAAAGACTTCAATTAAAATTTGATAGCTGATCACTGCAAAGAATCACATGGATGCCAGCCCATCATTGAGGGCAGTTGTCTGGCCAATCACTGAAGAGAGTTTTCTGCATTGGTCCAATCATCCATCAAACAAATAAATTGCCATTGGAAACCAGAAGAAACAGTCAAAAGATGAATTGAGATAATTCGGTTTCTTACTCCTCAAAGCTGCTCCTGCAAAGACTGATCTGGTGAAGTTTGGAATTAGTTTGAACGTTTTTCACTTTTCATTGAGCGTTCTGGCCATGTCTTCCATATTAAATGAAATGAAACTTTCGAAATGATTTTTTTTCTGGCCATTGTAATCATTCATATATTGATATTTGAAACTGATTTCAATTTATCATCTACACTTGTCTGATGAATTGTGGAATTACTTTTTTCTTATCCGTCCAGTAACTATACATGTATCCTTTACATTTTGCTTCATCGACTCAGAGCATGTAAAGCTCCGTGTGTTTGGCAATTCGCACTTAAGGATCACTGAACTAAACTGTCATAATTGATAACATACCAGGCTTGAAATAATTGTAGTTATAGCATGCATTGTAAGACTGTACATGTGTGTTGTTGAGGAGCACGGTTTGGTTTAGTAAATTTCTGATACTGTAATTGTGACCGTTTCTTGTCATGTGCTAGAATGCAATCCACCGCCATTGCCCATATGGTTCCTAGGCAGTCTGGTGAAACTGAGAACTGCATGCTGCTGCCACCTGGCACAAAAGTTGATTTCCTATGCTACAGCATTGCTGTCCCAAGAAATAGTTCCAATTTCATTGCACATTCACAAAATTTCTATTCAACATTGATGTATACCAGAGTCAGACTCTGCAATCACATTGTCTAAGGAAGTAGACAAGGCCATCAGCACACTCAGAAACAGCCCCGGTGTCTTCCAGACAAAATTGTGTGTGTTCCTCTGGTCGAAAGTAGGTGGACGCTCGCAGGAGCTCGCTGAATAGCACACTAGTCACTAGGTGGCAACAAAAGACAACATATTCTGATCTGTAGCAATGCAAGAGCAGTCCACTTATAGACAGGTTCCTAGGCCAAAGCATTTCCTCTATTGGCGATCATCTTGTACGAGAGTCTCACACATGACCTGCTAGCCGCTCATTCTTTTAGCATTCTAAATTCATCTCTTTATCAGTTTATGATGTTTTGTGACTAACTATTTCAATCAATTTTATGGTTCAACGCTTGACTTGATTTGTTCTGTCACTGCTCTTGTCAACATTATTCCAAAATTAAATTTCCATTGAAAGTTGTATTGCCAATGATTGTAATATTGTAGTGATGGATGTTGCAAAACTTGCAATCTTGTTTGTCAGCTTGTCTGGTTTCTGGAACCGCTTACAGACAAATGATTTCAAAACTGCAAAGAATTGAACAAACTTTGAAACCAAGAACAGCTCATGGGTAAATGATTCCAAACTGGGACCAAACTTGGAAATGAACTTACAAACAAATTGGCAAAAGAAACTTATCAGATGCATTGTTAATTCTGTTTCATTTCACAAATTCGACCAAACAAGGAATTGACAGCAATGATGAATGCTTGTATGAACAAGACAGCTGATTAAACATTTTAAAACAATGAAATTTGAAGGTGCTATGCTCGATGGCGAGCATTTTGAAGATGGAATTAATGCTAAATTTATTATCAATCAAATTTCTGGGTCAAAATTAGGTAAGTCTGAAATTCTTGTCTCCAGTGTTTAACAATAATTCATAATGGCAGGACGACACATGGAGGACATCTTGTTGTCATTTGTCATAGACAAGGATATTAGCAAAATTTATAACACAAAAAATATGTGGCAGAATATTTTTATCCCATCAAAAAATAGCATTGATGTGACCAACCCCCCTAAAAATGGCCTGTCTCCACCAACATTTTCTTTGAAAGATCGCATCACAAAAACGAGTACAGGATCCTGATTAAATTAAACTCTTCCATATATGGAGACTTGACTGGCAGTCTTCTAAAATCTAGTTACCAATTGCTAATATAATATTCTGTATAAGAGCAGGAGGTTGTTTTGTCAATGTCCCCAATATTGCGTCATTAGCATCACACCGGGTTTGTTTCTTAATAAATATTAAAGGGACACACGTTCTGTGAGGAAACCTTGTGTCTGACATTGTTTGAGAAGCCAAGAAAGTAACTGAACTATCTGTAGCTCTGTGTCATTTATGTAAACCAAAATAAAGAGTATTTCTGTTGGCATGTCAGTTGTCCTATCTCAATTTGTCATTAGCAAACACCTTCCTGCTCTATTTTGACTGCATATTTCTGAACCAAAATCACTGTGAACATGTGTCTGGTGTTAATAAGGTCATTGCATGCACATATTGTCAGACTGCCAGCTTTGCACTGGTCCCTGCAAAGATTTTTGCCTTAATTATCATTAGCATCGCGCTGCATGTCATTAGCATCATGTCAAAAATGGCTTATTGTCTTTACCTGACTAAAATTTTGTTGCAGGTGGCTGGGGTTGAAATTGATTAAATATGTATTATCAATTAATGTTTTAGAAGAATATTACATAACATTTTTGCATTTTCCTAGCATCTGACATGCTTAGTATGAAGTTTGATGCTTCTCTGAGATTACTAATCAAATATGGGGTGCCAGTGACATTTTACCATTGTCTAGTATCTGAAATGGCTCAGCAAAGACATTGGGCATTAGAGGGAGTTGTGGAGATCATTCTAGATCCCAATTAACTGTTTTCTGTGTACCATAGATGTCAGCATTTTATGATTTTCAGTAATTGGTCTGGATGTCACAGAATTCCCTTATTAGGAGACGTCTGTGACGGTTCTTATATGGCATGGCACAGACTGTCTATTATACCAAGATTTTTGAGTGCTCCAGACGTCTGTAATTGTTCTGAAATTAACATCTAAAGACATATGACCACATATGGAAAATACAGAAATTAATGATTTCTTGACTGTCTAGATTGGCCAAATATTGTCCATTAGCAGACGTCTCAAGAGACCACAAAAGTGATGACTGGAGACACTCTAGACGTCTGTAGAACCCCTGTTTTGGGTCCTGTTTATAGCTGGATCATTTTTATTATTCAGAATCCAAACTATTGGTGAAAAGAGTATTTTTGTTTTTGTTTGTAAATTTGTCATTCAAGAAAATGTCCTATCTCAATAACTATTGGTCATAAAGACCTGAAATATAGCTCAATGTGTGCAGAATAGCCACTTTCCCATACGTTGGTAATACATTCTTTAGCTCTAAGTGGTGCTGATTTAAAGTTATAGGCATAATGCTTATGACTCACGTTCGATATTTAATTGACCAAAATTCATTATCTCAAAAATAATAGATGCTAGAGACCTGGAACTTGGACCAAAATGTGCTAGTCACCTGCCTAATCATTGGTAATCGATTATTTAGCCCGATGTGATCAGGATTTTTCATTTATTACTGTGATTTTAAAGACAGTCAAAAAACATCACAGCTGTATTTATCACCTCAGTACAGATCAGCAGGGCATTGGGACCCTTGGACATGAAAGTGCAGTGATAGCTGATTGTTTGACATACCCAATGCCAACTTGAATAGGCATTTCTGGACCCAAAAATTTTAAGTTTTTTTCAGCTGAAATTTCCAGGTTTTCAAATTTTGACCCTACTCCCTGCTATGAATCCTTCAATTTTTTTTTTTTTGCCGGTCAGCATGATTTCATATGCTGTGGCTGATTGTGGATCATCCTTGTGTTTGGCAATCGAAAGTGAATATGATAAATTTAACTAAACTATAGTAGTCAATAACATGTGCAGGCTTAAAAATAAGTGTTTGTTGCTGGATTCATACTAAGCCTGTATGTATGTGTAATTGATAACCATGGTTTTGTTTGGTGATCTTCCAAACAGAAGGATGATCCACTACCAGCCTCAGCATGGCATCATGCTCTCAGTCAGTGAAGCAAATTTGAAGGATATATAGTTATTGGATGGATGATACAATTTGGTTGGTTTGCTTCGAGAATGGCTCAACAAAACCAACAATACTTAAGCAGTCAGGACTGAACTGCATGTTTAAACAGGAAAAACAAAAAAATCTTGGTAACTTCAAGCACCAACAGAAAAAAGGGAGATGATGAATGCGGGACATTTGTTGGTTCCTGACTTTTACTAATCCATTATAGGGAGAGTAGCCAATTCATTTTCTGGAAGTCCACTGATTTTCTTACCATTCTGCTTTTCGCTTTCCATTTCTTCTGGAAACAAAATATCGAACTGCCAAGAAAAACCAATTTGGTATGCCAGAAGTCAGACCTTCACTATAAGAGGAAAGGGAATGTTCATAAGACAGAATTAAGCGATATGTAAAAGTATATTGTATAATCAAGTGCATTGCTGGTCAGGAACAACCTTTGCAATTTTCATAAGTTTTGAAAAGTGCTTTCTAAAAAACACAAAAGTCAGAAGGTTTTTCTTCCAGAATTATATAAGAAAGAGGAAAGGGACCTCAAAAACCAAAACACTTCCATATAGAGGACATATGTGGAGGTTATAGGATTAAATATATGGCGGGATAAGGGAGTGAGAAGGGAGGCACTCTATGGCGATGTATCATGGAGATGATGTCGATAAGGCTGGCATGGAGACATGGGACCAAATTCCCCCGGGATCATCTCTGCTCATCCTGCTGCGGCCAATACATTACTGTCCCAGTTACTGTCCCAGTTGAGACCTGCTGTCCCACACTGTGCAAGGATCCTGTAGTTCATTACACTACTTGCAGTTGAAACACAGGATTGGTATTTAATGTTTGCTTGAATTTGGAGCTTGATGTCAGATGGGCAAACATGATGTCATGCTCTCAGCAGCTTCATGCCACAGCTGGGGCAACTGACCAATCACTTGCATATTATCATTATGCAAAGTTCCAGAACTTGAATTGCAGTTCTTACTCCATGTTTCAATTTACAAGTGAAAAAGATAATTTGGATAACTTACTGGAATTCGATAAAATTTGGCAGTTTCATTTATGTAAACGATACCATGGCAGCTGGTGTGTGTGAAATCTGAAGAAAAGCCTATCATTGACATTTCTTTGATGAATTTTGATATGTGGTGTATATGTGCAATGACCCAGGTACAAAGACTATTAATGGGCAGCAGCCAATTTTTATTTTCAGTGATCACAATGTACACACAAACCTTTTTGTTTTGAGCATTTACAACGATTCCATTTTTGTACAATTTTGCCACATTGTCTGATTCCTCACAACTATATCCTTTGCAGCTGAATTTTCACAGTCAGTAGCACTCTTGGTCTCCCTGAGTTGCCTGTCTCACAACTCATGATGCTGCCTCACAACTCTTTCCCAAGTCTCTCTGGTCTTATACACACAGATTGGTACAATTGACCAGCTTTCAAGGCTTATAAACCTTCGCTTATAATGCCTCATGGACAACATTCCCCAATATGTATACCTACTTACCAGCCAAACAATAAGGAAATAGCTTTAGGTATCTTAAAGTTGATTAGATATATCTTTTACATTTAATTGAACCTTGTGCATGTGTAGGTAAGGTGGCACTGTTGTTGCACTTCCTGTTTGATCATAACAAGATAGATAGATAGATAGATAGATATGTTTATTAATGTCTCACATCATCGTACAAAAAACACGGCACATAAAATCAAACAGGATGATCCATTCTAAAAAGAATTATGAGAGACAAGTCATAATTTTAAATATCACAGTAAAATATCACAGTTATACTAAAAACATTATGTTATACCAGTAAATTAAAAACATATGATTAAAAACCTTTTTTAGTTAAAAACAATTGACGTTTGGTTAAAATATCATCACAGGCCCTGGCAACATGGAAAGCTAAATCATAATTCTTAAAAAGCACCACAAATTTATCACAGTTATTCAGACTAGTAAAATTAGTGACAATGCGCATAGCTTTATCATATAAGTCCTCCCTAATATTGTTATATAGGCTACACATGGTAATGGCATGGATCTCATCCTCAACCACATTTTCACATTTTGGGCAGAATCGCTCTTGCTCTTCAGTGCCAACATAACGACCCGTTTCAATACACAGGGGTGCCACTCCACACCTAAATTTTGCCAAAGCACTTCTACTGCGTCTAGACATATTAAGTTTTACATAACATTCTGTGCCAAATTCACTTTTAAACATTCTATACGTTCTTAATTTATTTCTCCCTGAGCCATTTACACTCTCAACTCTATTCAAACAGTCTTTCCATTCACATATATGTTTATCCCTCAATTTAATATTAATTCTGTTAATTACAGATCTTACATTTTCTATAAAGTCTAGGTTCACAAAGTCATCCATATTAGCAAAAAGTTCCTTGGCTCTTTTATACCAGGTGTTACCCCTTTGCTGCTTTGCCCAATCAAACACACGCTTATTTATACGACTGGTATCGGTGTTGGCCAACCTGCACCACAACCTAGCTATACACACACCAATGCGCTGCTCTGGGAAGTCCCAGCCCATCTCGCCCATGACAGCAGTGTTAGGAGTATACCTGCCAACTCCTAGGAAGAACCTTGAGGCCCTCATCTGCACTGCTTTAATGCATGAATGTGGATTTGTACCCCAGATGGCAGCACCATAATTTATGACAGACTGAACAAGAACATCATATAAATGTGAATAAACTTCATAAGGCATGCCTCCACAGGATTTAAATTTAGCTATTAACAATCCAAGTAATCTACCTGCAGCCTGGCTAACCATCTTTGCAGTAATTTTATAATCTAGATGTTCACTCAGCTTAAGGCCCAAATACTTATAATGGGTAACAATATCCAGCTGATTACAACCAAAATTAAACACAGCGTTTGTTCTCGGCTTTGCTAAGTTTCTAAAATGAACAATTTGGGACTTACTAATGTTAACAGACATTTTCCATTTAACACACCATTCACTCAGTATATTCAGCATCAGCTGTAGATCATGCTCAGACTCTGCCAGAAGACAGATATCATCAGCATATAACATTACAGATATTAACTCATCACCAAACTTCACTCCAATACCAGTATGCTTAATTTCAACTGCCAGGTCATTTATGAACAGGTTGAACATCAATGGTGATAAAAGACATCCCTGTCTCAGCCCCCTGTTTACTGGGAACCACTCAGAATGGAAACCGTTAATTCGAACACAACATTCTACTCTTTCATAGATGCACTTAAGAGCATTCAACATCTTATGGCTAGTTCTCACGGAGACGTAACAGAGGGTTCTTGTTGCGTCGCTTCTTGCTTTTCCAGGAAAGAGGGAGGTTTTTTACCTACATTCAACAATTCGGCGACGATATTTTCGTCTACGGCGCTTCTTAAACTTCCTCGCCAAAAGTTCCTAGAAGTCACATGACCCTGTGGTGAGGCAAGAAGTTGCTTCACCAAAGATTCAACCGGTTGAATCTTTGCGAAGGAAGAAGCCACGATGCAAAAGACCAGAAAGACCCCCAAAATGATTGGGCGAAGTTAGAGACAGCTTGGGCGAAGTTAGAGACAGGTTGGGCGAAGTTAGAGGCAGGTTGGGCGAGGCTACTTATCATTGAGTCAATGGAAATTCGGCGAAAAAAGAGAACAACTCGCCGACGCAAACAGGCTGTTTAAACGCCGAAACAGGCACTTGCTTCACCGTAAAATGTATTTGCTTGGGCGTAATTGAAGATTAGGATGAAGTAAGAGGATGCTAGGGCGAAGCAACAGCATGCTAGGGCGAAGAAAGAGACTCCTTGGGCGAATCTAGTTTAACATTGAAGCAATGGAACTGCGTCGAGGCTCCTGACAACTCGCCGACACAAGTCTCTTCTTGCCTCGTCCGTAATTACGAGCGATTCGGCGTAAAAAACGAGAGCCTCGTCGTAATAGGAACCATCAACGACGATTTAGAACCTCTAATTGATTATATAATTGTCCAAAAATGGCTTGAAACGCCGAAATTGGGCGAAACTTGACTTCCTGGAACCTCTACAACTTCGCCGTCACTTAACCACTCTCGTGAGAACTAGCCATTAGTTGGCATTCCAATCTTGTCAAATTTATGCCACATTAACAATGTCTTGAGAAAAGCACATACATGTCTCAAAAAAGCCAAATTTCTATAAATCTAATTGTCAGCAACATCACACCATGCCAAACTGTCTATATAGTCATTGTTGCTATATCTACGCAAAATTACACCTTCAGATTTCTTTGATATTGAATTAAAGGGTTTCAAAATTGCCAGGTGAATTGGCAAAGTTTTCTGTGTTGACATGGTTTTGGGAGAATTTCAATCTCTTACCTTGCATTTTATCATCGACGGGGCAATATGTTTAATTTGCCCTCTCCAGGTATATCCCTTGCAATGAAGGTTTAGTAAGTAGATAGTCCCATGTCAATAAATGGATGTTAAAATGTCCAATTAAGATTTTCTTTGGCAAAAAGTTCATGTCTCTGACACATATTCTTATGTTTTGACAGTGTTTCAAGAGGCCCTGTTACAAAATAGCAGGCTGGATTATCTTATTTAGCATTGTTTGGCATTGCGTCATCCAATCTCTAAATTTCCAATCTCTGAATAGTCAAAAGACTGAAAAAAGCTTGATTTAGATATTGGCAAAGAAATATCCATGCCAATCTCTGCAATTATCGCTCACTTCATGTCTTTTCAGGCCACTTAGAACATTCACAAATAGTGAATGCCCATCTCTGCAATTATCGCTCACGTCTTTTCTGAAATGCGGATCGCGGTTGCGGGAAGCGGGATCGCGGGATTTGCCGATTTTTCTATAGAAATAAGTGAGTCAGGCTGGGTTTTTACTTGAAGGACTTCTAATAATGATAGAAGCGTAATTTTTGCACCAATAGATGCGTCTTGGAGAGTCTTCTTCATTTAGCTAGATTACAAGTTCACAGCTTGGATAATGTGAAAATATTCGTTAAAAGTAAAATTGAAAAAAATCAATTAGCAGTCAACAACGAAGTATGAGGAGCTGTCCAGTAGCCATAGGCCTATAGATTAGAATTTGATCATACATTTAGGCCTATAAATAATTTATTAAGTAAATATAGATAAATTATTAAAAAAATGTTATAGTTAGGCTAGGGCAATGAAACTGACATCTAAAAATAGCTATTTTCAAGCCGAATCTAATGGTAAAAAAATCAAATTTGTATCTTTGCTAGAAGTCACGCAAATCGCAAAAAACCAAATCCCGCATTTTCGGGATTTCCGCTGCAGTGCCCCGCATTTTAATATCAAAAGTGGGCGATAATTGCAGGAATGGGCACGATTTAACTATTTGTTAATGTTCTAAGTGGCCCGAAAAGATATTTAGAGATGGGCAAATTTTGCCAATAGGAACAATAGTGTGCCGAAAGTTAGAATAGCTTAATTGCTCCTTTTGGCAAAGTATGCCAATAGTTACAATAGTTTGCCAATAGTTAGAATAGCAAATTGCTCCTTTGGGAAAAGTTGTAAGATTTTGCCAAAAGGACAAATAGTTTGCCAAAAGTTGAAATAGTTTGCCAATAGGAGAAATAACCATGCCCAATTGTAAAATTGGGCACGATTTGGAGATTGTCTGCAGCAGGCATTGACTGTTTGTTACAATCACCTGTTTCGCACCTCAGGTCAACAGAGTTCACACTTGAAATTTGATTGCCAAAGCAATAGGTTGTGTGACCATGCTTGTGGTGTGTCTCATTTAGATATGCATTTACATTTGCATTTGAATGATTTGATTGTGTTGAATTGTGATTTGACGTTTGTTTAAATCTGGAGCCTGATATCAGATAGGCAACCATGCATGATGTCATGTTCTCAGCAGCTTCATGCTACAGCTTGGGCAAGTGACCGCAACTGACCAATCACTGGCCCATTAGAACTTGTGATGTCATGCACCAGACAATAGTTTCTTATTCTGCATACGTATTTCATGCAACAATTACAAAGATTCATCTGTGAAAGTTTTGTCCATTCACTACAGTTATATAAGAATCTTTTAAATCTGTGCCTTTTTCAAGAGGATATGTATATTATGCAACCTTGGATTCGCAATTATTAGTGACATTACCATGCCAAATTCAAGGAGTCCACTCTCTGGTGGTGTCCAATAGTGAAGGTTGCTCCTTATCTCAAGTTCTCAACAAGCTCAATGGTTTGTACTGCTTATGAGAGGATTGAAGATTTCCTTCCCTTCCAAATTTGTTTGAAAAATAGTATCATTTTCCCTGTGATACCTTTATTTCAATCCCAGGAACATTCTTTGAGATGATATATACTTGCATACCCTGTTATTTTCATTTCATGCAAATGATATACATTGCATTTAATTCAAAGCAATTTTTATGCTGCTTGAATTGTACAAAAGGAGAGACAAAAAAATTTGATGGACTTATCAAATTGTTTGAAAATTTCTGTAGATGTCAGGCTATTGTGAAGTAAATGTAGGAAGCTTTTCAAACTGTAACTAACAGTGTGACTTGGATGTAGCTATATACACTCTAAAAAATCTCGGGACAAAATTGGTTTTTTAGATTCAAAATGGTTTTTTGAAAAACCAAATTTCAATGCAAAACCAAAATGGATTTTTAAAAAAATCCATTTTGGTTTTTTGCATTGAAATTTGGTTTTTCAAAAAACCATTTTGAATCTAAAAAACCAATTTTGTCTGGAATTTTTTAGAGTGTAGCTATATATCTGTAAGATCTATGTCATGCAGTTTGTCAATTTGAGATGAAAGGCTTTAACCACACAGCACCTGCTAAGAAAATGAATGCTGTGTTACATGTGAACATTAATGAAATTTGACACGGTGTTGTACGAGGCAGTTTAATCTCTCAGTCAACCATGTAACTTTTGTTTGTAAGAAAATTTGAGCAAAAACACAAGAAATTTAATACTGCTGTTTCAGGTAGGGGAGTTCTCCTGGTGGGTCCTGTTGCATCTTATTTCCAAAAGGTCATGCATATTCAGACCTCCTGAATCTGTTGTTATGTGGCTTTGTCAGTGGTGTAGAAATAATGACATTTGGGGGGGGGTTGATTTTTGAATTTGCAATGTATATGCTATTCACATAGAAAACTCCTGTAGCAAAAAAGAAGGTTTTCTTGAGCTATAGCTGTGTGCGCCACCTTCTGAAAAAAATAATTGGGTAGCATGACAGCGTTTTGTGGGATTTCTATGCTGGCCTGCAACTGAAATCAACATTTTACTTGTCATGATGCGAGTCTCTGATTGGCCACTTTGTTAAAAGACTGATATCAGGCATGACAGGAAATGGAGGCCTCAAGAGAACATTCCACCTTCTTCTGCTGTTCTTAAATGTGCATAATCAAGTCACTCTATATGCCTCCAATTCCTGTCCTGCTCTTAAATCTTGATTAAAGATTCCATAATGTTATGATGCCCATTGGTGTGAAGATTTTTTTTTTCAAACTGCAATGCCATGTACCTCGGTGGCTGAGTGGATTGCATACTTACCTTGTAATTTTGAGATCCAGGGTTCGATTCCACTGCATGGTAATACTTGACTGCTAAATTTAGATACTGACAGGGAGCCGTCTGGTGATAGACATGCTGCAAAGTGGCCAAGAAAATGGAACTCAGTTAGCAATGAAACTCCAACCTCATCGTTGTATGTGCCATAATCTGCATTCATACCCTCTGCCAATTCCTCAATTGAAGTTCAGAATATTGAGAAAATTCATACAGTTAAGCTTGGCAAAACTTTAGAGAACATGATATTGAGAAAGCTTTTGAGAAATTATTGTATAGGCCTATATATATATCTTTATTGGAATTATCCTGTTAAAATGACAATATTATCCTGTTAAAATGACAATATAAATATGTGCAATGTAGAAACATATCAGTGGAGCTCCTATAAATTGATAATTAGAGGGTTTGTATAGTAGCGAAAAAGCAAGAGACAAAACAATAGACATGTTTCTGCTATACCCTTTTTGTGCCATTTCCAGGTGATTTTAGTGCAATAACTTGCAATTTAATTTAGTCCAGGAGCCACTCCCCAAAAAGGGCCATATTTCAGGAGTTGCTTCACCCCGAGAGCTAGAAAAATGCGGGTGGTGCCATGCAATTCCCAAAATACCCCTTATTACCACTGGGGTGGATGTATGTCCTCAAAGTGGTGCAGTTTTCCGTTATTTCGCTTTTAATGCACCCCCCCTCTTTTGATATTAGGGAATTTTTGAACTGCAAAAGGGGTGACTAATAATTTAATTTCTCCTAACCTACTATAGCAATATACACATGCAGCATACCAACTTAAAGCTGAGAAACACAGCTATCCAACCATGTATAACACATATTGATAGTATGTAAATTCATTGAATTAACTATGATTCTTTAAGAAAAAAATGGGGAAAATTAAGATTTTTATAAAATATTAAAATATAAATAACTTATTAAGAATAACGAAAAGAGCTAGAAAAACCAAAAAGACATTATACATTTTCAAAAACACTATAGATAACTACTACAGTGGACGTATAACTTGAAAGTGGTGCAATTCTCTGTTATTTCAGTTTTAATGCACCCTTCTACTTTGATGTTTGGGAATATTAGAACTATGTCTGGGGTCAATAATTATTTAATTTCTCCTCACCTACTGTAGCAATATACACATGCAGCATACCCACATAAAGCTGAGAAACACAGCTATCCCACCATGTATAACACATGTTGATGGTATGTAAAGTCATTAAACGAACTATGATTCTTTAAGAAAAAATGGGGGGGAAAATAAGGATTTTATAAAATATTAGTGTACAAATAAATTTTCCAAAAAGATTAAAAAGCTAGAAAAACCAAAAAGGTATTATACATTTTCAAAACACACCATTGACAATGCCTTGGATGTATAACTTGAAGGTGGTGCAATTCTCTGTTATTTGAGTTTTAATGCACCCTTCTACTTTGATGTTTGGGAATATTAGAACATGTGTCCAGGGTGTATAATTATTTCATTTCTCCTCACCTACTGTAGCAATATACAAATGCAGCACACCATATTAAAGCTGAGAAACGCAGCTGTTCACCCATATATAACATAGGGGAGAGTGGGGCATGATGGGCCCCCGGGGTATGATGGGTTTGGGCTTTAGCTCCAAGTTTAACACTGGAGGAAGCTGATGTTTGTTGTTTAGAATACCTTTTGCTAACCTTTATTGAAGAAAAAATTGCATGGTTCAGGTACCAATACTTTAGCAGATATTGCCCTTTCTAGGATTTTGAAGCCCTAACAATTTTTTTCCTGATTTTCCAAGTGTGTTGTGATTATGCGTAAGTAATATTTTAGGCTGTCTTGTTTTACTTTCAAAAAGAGATATCTCAACATTTTGCATGAAAACTCTTTGATTTGAATTTATTCTTGGAAACTGGTGTCCGAGGGCATTTATGAAAAAAGAAGTTTGGGGCATGATGGGTCTCTTGATTGGGGCATGATGGGCCCAGGCCCCATTTGAACTAAGCATATGTATTTCTTGCAATATAATGTTTGAAGATTGGCAAGAATGGACAATACTGCCTATTTCAATACCTATTGGTATTATCTTATTTACTACATCAGGTATAGAATTAAGAACATAATTTGTGTGCCAAATCACCTTTTATGATGTTAAATTTTAGTTTTTGGATTGTTACCTGCAATTTTTTAGATGAAAAAGTGATTATGGTTTGCTGAGTTAGTTCAATAACTACCATTTATCATGTAATGCAAGTTTTTTATTAAGAATATTTGAATTATTTCAGTTTTACAACTATAATGCTGTAAGTATTGACCAATATTTTAAGCTGCCCATCATGCCCCAACAAGGTGCCCATCATGCCCCACCCTTGCAGGGCATGATGGGCACCTGCCAAACAATTAAAAGTGCTTATAACTCAAACACTATTTCATTGAGCGAAACAAGATTTTCTATGCTTGAAGTAGAACCTAATGCAAAACCAGTCAGCAACAAATAGTAATGACATGGTGGACCTTCAAAGTTAAGGTGCCCATCATGCCCCGCTCTCCCCTATATGAGTATTGAAAATCCCTGAAAAAATGTAATTATGAATTGATAAGAAAAAAATAAAGTTTTGACTGTGGTAATCTGCTCTTCTGACATGCTTAATGAATAAGTTTGTTGAAGGAGGTGACTTCTCTCTGGACAAACTCTCCTTCCAGAGCAAGTCATAGTGCAGGCCATCAAGTGAATCACCTTTCTTGTTTGAGTACCTTCGTGAATGTTGTCATTTGAGGAAAATCGTTTCATCACAAATCTCTTACTTTACTCCATAAAATAAGGTAATTCAAATCTGTGGTTTTTTTTACAGTAACCATCGGTACTGACTTGAATTAGCTTAATGTATCTTTCTTATATGTGACTTTTTCTCAACAAAGAAACAAAGATATCAGTCAATGTTTGATCTTTGCCATCCACTTTCTTGAAGGACACTAAAATGCATCATGTGAGATGCCATAGCAGTCTTTCTATGCGTAATGTATAATAATATACCTATAGATCTTTATTTCTTCTTAGATTAGCCATAGTTCAATAACTAAATCTGATATATAGTGACCTTTAAACATTGAGATTTGTCAATGACACAATATCGAATTCACATGTTTCAGAAATTAAAAATGCAGTAATTGGCGAGCAACACAGTTCAATATAAATGTTTATAAATAATTCAAGATTTCCAAAAGACATAAAAATATCATACATCATTGGGAAGCTGAAGTTCCAAAGCTTTAATTTTGTATGCGGCATGTTTATATAGCTACAGTAGGTAAGGAGAAATTGATATATTTATTCATCCCTGACACAGATCTTATATTCCCAAACATCAAAGGAGTGCACTAAAACAGAAATAACAGAGTATTACACCACTTTCAAGTTAAAAATCCACTGTAGTATTTGTCTATAGTATTTTCGGAGTTGTATAATGCCTTTTTGGCTTTTCTAGCTCTTTTGCTTATCGTTGAAAAGTTATTTGTACTGTAATATTTAGTGAAATCTTTAATTTTTTCTGATCAATTTAAATGAATCTTTCTTTTGCTTCTCAGTGGTTTTTCATGAATATTTATATATGTTATACATGCTTTAAATGCTGTGTTTTTCCACATTAATTTGGTATGCAGCATGTGTACATTGCTAATGTCGATAGGAGAAATTAAAAAAACTATTCACCCCGACACTGTTCTAATATTTCCCAAACATCAAAGGAGTAGGGTGCATTAAAACTGAAGTACCGCAGAAGTACAACACTTTCAAGTGATACATCCACTGTTGCAGTTATTTATAGTGATTTTGGAAACGTGTCATACCTTTTTGGTTTTTCTAGCCCTTTTTATTATTCTTGAAAAGTTATGTGTATACTGTAATATTTAATAAAATCTTAATTTTCCCCTCTTTATTTCATAAAGAATCATAATTCATTCAGTCATTGTACATACTATACATATGTTTGATGCATGGTTGGATAGCTATGTTTCGTAGCTTTAATTTGATATGCCACATGTGTAAATTGCTACAGTAGGTGAGGAGAACTTAAACTATTAGTCACCCCTGTTGCAGTTCTAAAATTCGACCATATCAGAAGAGTAGGGTGCATTAAAACCAAAATAACGGAGAATTGCACCACTTTCAAGTTATACATCCACTGCAGTAGTTATCTGTAGTGTTTTTGGAAATGTATGATGCCTTTTTAATTTTTCTAGGTCAATTTTTTAATCCTGAAAAGTTATGATTACCGTAATATTTTGGACAATCTTAATTTTCCCCCCATTTTTTCTTAAAGTATCGTAGTTCATTTCATGAATTTTTATACTATCCACATGTGTTATACATGGTTGGATAGCTGTGTTTCTCAGCTTTAAGTTGGTATGCTGCGTGTGTATATTGCTATAGTAGGTTAGGAGAAATTAAATTATTAGTCACCCCTGTTGCAGTTCTAAATTTCCCCAATATCAAAAGAGGGGGGTGCATTAAAAGTGAAATAACGGAAAACTGCACCACTTTGAAGACATACATCCACCCCAGTGGTAATCTGGGGTATATTGGGAATTGCATGGCACCACCCGCATTTTTCTAGCTCTCGGGGTGAAGCAACTCAAATTTTTTGGTCCTTGGCTCCTGGACTAATTACCTGCTATCTCAGCATCGATTTCTGGCTCCAATACACATTGTTTTGACCTCAATTTTCGCTCATTTTACCTTCGTTTTTGGACCTGAAAAGCTATCCAACTTTCATATTTTCTATTTCCAGCACTAATTTATTATTCCAGACACTTTCCACATCACTTGACAGCATCAGGCAACGTGAATTGTAAGTTTGAAAAGGAATTTCTGAGTTTGAACACTGCCAATACACATCCAAGAACTCAACAGCACCAGCATAGACAAGCAGACAGCATACTGTAACCACCAATAATTTTTATTGAACTATCAATATCCAACATCCAGCTTTAAAATATACATATTATATGTAATAATTAATGGTTCATTAACATTATCTAATTAAAAAATAATAATAATAATAAAAATAAAATAAATAAATAAAAATAAATAAATATATATTGTGCTAATATACATTGTCATTCCAAATACTTGTACTTACTTAATCCTTTGAAACTTATCTTTTTTCATTATAGACTTTTAAAAACATCAAAAGTATTTAATTGACCGTGACACAGTTGTGCCTATACCTGAATTCTTGGCTATACCTGAACTCCTGTTGCTCTGTCACGCAACACTCCAACATCAGCTGCTCTGTAACGCAGTTGTGCTTATACCTGAAATTCTTTACTCTGCCTGAACTCCTGTTGCTCTGTCACGCAACACTCCAACATCAGCTGCTCTGTAACACAGTTGTGCTTATACCTGAAATTCTTTACTCTGCCTGAACTCCTGTTGCTCTGTCACGCAACACTCCAACATCAGCTGCTCTGTAACGCAGTTGTGCTTATACCTGAAATTCTTTACTCTGCCTGAACTCCTGTTGCTCTGTCACGCAACACTCCAACATCAGCTGCTCTGTAACGCAGTTGTGCTTATACTTGAAATTCTGTACTATTCCTGAACTCGTCGTTCTGTTGCTCTGTCACGCAACACTCTTAATATCAGCTGCTCTGTAACGCAGTTGTGCATATCACTGAAATCCTTTGCTATACCTGAACTCCTGTTGCTCTATCACGCAGCACTTTAACATCAGCTGCATTGTAACGCAGTTGTGCCTACACCTGAAATTCTTTACTCTGCCTGAACTCCTGTTGCTCTGTCACGCAACACTCTAACATCAGCTGCTCTGTAACGCAGTTGTGCTTATCACTGAAATTCTTAACTCTACCTGAACTCCTGTTGCTCTGTCACGCAACACCTTAACATCAGCTGCTCTGTAACGCAGTTGCGCCTATACTTGAAATTATTTACTATACCTGAATTCCTGTTGCTCTGTCACGCAACACCTTAACGTCAGCTGCTCTGTAACGCAGTTGTGCCTATACTTGAAATTATTTACTCTACCAGAATTCCTGTTGCTCTGTCACGCAACACTCTAATACCAGCTGCTCTGTAACGCAGTTGTGCCTACACTTGAAATTCTTTCTCCACCTCAACTTTTGTTGCTCCATCAGGCAACACTGTAACCAGCTACTCTGTAACGCTTATGATACCATACTAGATTTCTTGGACGTGGGTCCTTCCAAACCTCATATTCAAAATCATGTCCAAACATATTAAGCTCTATTCCGATGTCTTGCGTACTGGTTTACATAGTCCCAAAAGTAGGCCTTCACACAAACCTGACTCGAGATCACATGTTAAATACAGGACCATTGACACACAATCTCTAAATCTGAAAAACAGATTTGATGCTTTGACAGACTTAGACAAACCAGCAAATACCACGAGCAAAACCGGAAAAAACAGCAAAACGGAAAACCACATTCTAAAAGCATGCGTTTGGAATGCCCAAAGTTTGCGGCAAAAAACTGAAGTGGTAAAGAACTATAGTGATGAATTTGATCTTGACCTCTTTCTTTTTACGGAAACTTGGCTAAAGACAGATGATATAGTGGAAATTGGCAACCTGGAAAGAAATGGAGAATATTTTTACCTTGGTACACCCCGTGATGGAAGACCTGGGGGTGGTGTAGGTTGCATTGTAAAATCCGGTATGAAAGCAACCAAAATAGACAGCATGAAAACTCGAACTTTCGAGCATATGGAAATTCAAATACATTCGAGTGGGAAAATGATCACAATTCTACTTGTGTACTGACCTGAACCCTCAAACAAGAACAAATACAAGTTGTCTGAGTTTTTCACAGAATTCACGAAATTCGTAGCTCACTATCATGCACAGCACAATGAAATTGTCATTACTGGTGATTTTAATTTCCACATGAATAAACCTGATGATGCTAGAGTCACGCAGTTCAATAGCATCCTTGAAATGTTTGATCTTGAACAGCATGTATCTTCTTCAACACACAAAGATGGAAACACGC
This sequence comes from Platynereis dumerilii, assembly GCA_026936325.1. Lineage (NCBI taxonomy): Eukaryota > Metazoa > Annelida > Polychaeta > Phyllodocida > Nereididae > Platynereis > Platynereis dumerilii. Next base: position 30,938,837 of record JAPTHN010000001.1, on the reverse strand, counting down.
TAGACCTGGTTATCACACACAAAAGTTCCACTCTGAAGGATTGTGCTGTCAGTGACTTGCTCTCTGACCATAATTGTGTCCTTTTCAATATGGCAATTAACAAAGGAAAAAGTGCTAAAACGAAAATCTCTTTTAGAAAGACACATGATATCAATCTAGTAAAATATAAGAAAGACATTGAAAACCATTTGTCACAAAAAGTACAGAAAGAACAGTCTTCGGAATACCTGTCAAAACTTGTGTCACTCTACAATTCCTCCAAGCAGATTCTTGACAAACATGCACCTGTTATTACTAAACAGGTAACATTGCGTAAACCAACTCCATTTACCAATGCAAATATCAAAAATCTGAAAACAGCAAAAAGAAAAGCAGAACGATCATGGAGGAGAACTGGGCTTGAAAAAGATTGGCAAGACTTCCAGTCGAAGCGAAATGCTTTAAATGACCATCTCAATCAGCTCAAATCTGATGATCTAAGAGCAAAGATAAACAGTACCAAGGGAAATTCCAAAGCCATGTTCAAGATATTAAATTCCAACCTCAATAGGAAACAAGAACTGCCTCTACCCAATCATGAAAACAGCAAAGACCTAGCAAATGATTTCAACTCATTCTTTGATGACAAAATCAAGAAAATAAGGTCAAAACTGGACTCTTGCAACAACAGCACTGCAAGTGTTGAAAACTTCACCGGCCCTAAATTATTTCAGTTCAAGACCCTGACGAAAGCAGCTGTTAAGAAATTGATCAGAAATATGCCTGTCAAACACTGTCAACTGGACCCCGTACCTACATGGTTACTGCTGGAGTGTGTCGATGAATTTCTTCCAATTATAACCGAAATTGTCAACACATCACTAACTCTTGGGGAGATGCCCCTGGATCTGAAACATGCACTTGTCAGGCCACTCTTGAAGAAAGGAGGTCTTGATCTTATAAAGCAGAACTATCGACCAGTGTCAAACTTGTCTTTCCTGGGCAAAATTATTGAAAGTGCAGTTATCGAACAATTTATGGATCACCTAATTCGAAACAAACTTGATGATGACAAACAGTCAGCATATAAGCAGTTTCATAGCACAGAAACACTCCTCACAAAAATCCACAATGACATCATGGTGAATATGAGCAAAGGTGAAATAACCATGCTGGTACTGTTAGATTTATCAGCAGCCTTTGACACGATTGATCACAATATTCTATTGACTAGACTGAAAAACAGATATGGTGTATGCAACTCAGCCCTCAACTGGTTCAAGTCATACATTTCCGAACGGTCACAGTCTGTCTTGATACATGACCAAGCATCAGAGAAGTTGCCACTCAAATTTGGAGTCCCCCAAGGTTCAAAACTTGGCCCAGTCTTATTCAATTCTTACATTGCTCCAGTGAGTGAAGTCGCTTCCCAAAACCAAATTGAGGACCAAAAGTATGCCGATGATGAGCAGCTCATTTTATCTTTCAAACCAACATTCACAGAACAAGAAAATGCTGTCATGAAAATGGAGAAATGCATAACTGAAATCAGAAAATTTCTTCATGAAAACAAACTGTGTAACAATGATGACAAAACAGAACTTCTCATGATTGGCACACCACACCAACTGAATAAACTCAGAGTGTCATCAATCAATGTTGAAAATGTTTCAATCAAAACAGCAGAGAATGTCAGGAACCTGGGCGTTATTTTTGACAAAAATATGACAATGGAGAAGCAAGTCAATAAAATGTGCCGAAATGCCTACTTTAATCTTCGAAACATCTCCAAACTTAGAAAGTCGATGAACAAAGATACCATTAAAACTGCTGTAAATGCTCTGGTCACACCACATCTGGACTATGGGAATGGCCTTTTGTCTGGCATTTCTCAATATTTAGTGAACAAACTCCAGGTTGCCCAAAACTCAGCAGTTCGCCTCATAGAGAGATTGAAACGACAAGACAGTGTGGGATCACACAGAAAGCAACTTCACTGGCTGCCTATTCCTGCCAGAATTCAGTTTAAACTGATGACAACAACTTGGAAGGCACTAAACGGCCAAGCACCCTCGTATATACAACAACTGATCCAGCTGAAACCAAATGGAGACCGTAATCTGAGAAGTAACAGCAAACGTTTGTTAACAGAACCGGCTTCAAACAGTCTAAATAGCTTTGAAGATCGAGCTTACTCCTTTGTAGCACCGAAACTCTGGAACAAGTTGCCCGAGAGTGTTCGCACAACAGAGACCCTTGAGCGTTTCAGGAAAAACCTAAAAACCTACTTATTTAAAATGTTCTACAAATGATCCTTTTCTACCCAAGCGCTTCTGAGCAGTTTACTGGAAGAGGCGCTATATAAATCACTATTATTATTATTATTATTATTATTATAAATGGAGGATTTGAGTAAACCTCAGTCCCCCTGAACTTCAATCCTAGATCCACCACTGATCCAGATCGCTTGTTATTTCGCATTTGATCAAAGAGGCCTCCAGTTTAGTAAGACAGAACTTGTGACACCTGTGACCACCTGCAGTTGCTCCTCTGACCTCCTGCCATGGCTGGGGATTCTAATAACTTGTGCGTTTAGCCTTTTGCTCCCTGCTGCCCCATTCTATGATAAATGGCCTCTCATCTTTAGCTTCCTATTGTCAGCTATTGTCAACTATTGTCAGATTGTTACGCACTGTCAGTTAATGACCTCAGGCTGTAGCCATGGCTGTCTATAGGATGACTAGCCGTTCCTTTTCACATTTGACATATTTCACCCACATTTGCAGTTAATCGAAAACGCCCTCCCCTGGAGTTTTGGCTGGACCCTTTAACTCCTGACTCTAGGGTTGAAACTTGATTGAATGCACCCACCATTCCATGGTGATCAGTCTCCATTCACTTAATAGCTTTTAATGGCTCCTCATGGCCCTTATGACAAACGGCCAATGAAGGCCATTGGGAGAATAAGGGCTTGTGGGACCCCTGGCCCGACCTCAAATCAAAAGGTCAATTTATGAGAAGTCAAAGGTGCCTGTCAGGAGCTATCAGGTCAGCTGCTCTCCTTTGTTGACACCCACTTATCTGTTGTGTCTCTTTTTGGTTTGTCTTATCAGCCATAAACACTAAATTGTTAAGAATTACTTTCTCTAATTGAATCTAATGAATTATTGATTGATGGCGCACTTCTGAAATGGGGAAATATTTTTATTGATAATAATGCACTTCATATATGAAATGACTACACTTTCAGAAGGAAGGTCAGTAGTCAAAGTGCTCAGCGATTATCAGATATTTTGGTTTTGCAGCTATTAAATGTTGTAGGCCTAAATATTTCATTTTAACTTTTTTTGGGTTAAATATTGATATATCTGTCCTTATATCACAATTCATACGTGCTCTTTGAAATTCTTATGACTTCAAGTTACAGTTAGGTTTAAACTCCTCACAAGTTTCTTCTTCTTCTTTTGAAACTAAGAAGGTCAAATTGGTGATGCATTACTTTTAAAAAGAGACAATATTTGCTGTTGTACATCTGATATGTTGGGGAGTCAATTAATTAAAGAGAACATTCTGAAGAAAAAAATATAAATAAAATAAAACTCAAACTTGATGTAATAAGAGCACTTTACAAAATCAAATTCATTTTCTACAAGACTTGTGTTGTAAGGTTAAATTCAAGTTGCACCCCACTGTTTTGAAGCAACTCTGAAACAACTTTCATCTTTACCTCATCTTAGGTTTCATTTTGGTATGATGTATCTTGATTTAAAAGTCGTTTTTATGTCTGATACTTTAAAGAAATACTTGAGAACTTGTGTCAAATTCTCTCACAATATCAAGTTTTGTGTGTAAGAAAATTTGATACTTTGAAGAATGATAGAGTTCACATCTAGAGGTTTCGAGTGATGAATTAATGTTTCTGCTGTCCAAACTCTGGTGACACTTGTACTTTTTTTTCCTTAATCTATTTTTGTTGATTTTGTTTTTTACACATTTCATTCCACTCTTGAAATTGACAATTACAAAGTTGATGTGCTTTGGTTGAGGATGTTTCGGCTGCCACATTTCGTTCACAGTTTATACTGAACCACCTTATAATATTTCCCCGAGTGTACGAGGTGCGTTTATAAACTTCACAGGTTTTTTTTATACGGACACTTATATTCAATCTAGAACTATGATTTTTTTACTGGTTTAAATCATCAAAACTTGGTATGTCACTTTGTTTTGATTCTCCCATTGTCACTGTATAACTTGCAGAGGTACTGATAACTAAACATTCATGAATTTTGTTATCCAATATTATTGTTGTTAATCTATAATGAAAACAATTTTGTTTAAAGTTCACTCTGCCATATCTTGCTCATTTGCATGCTGCTTGTGGTTGTTTGCATGGCCAGTTCCTGCAATTGTCTGGTCTTCTCATTTTCTATCTATCTATCTATCTATCTATCTATCTATCTATCTATCTATCTATCTATCTATCTATCTATCTATCTATCTATCTATTTCATCGTCCACTGTCCCGTTCCATCCAATCTACGGACAACTTACTAATGTAAATCAAGCTCTTCCAATGCTGCTATATATCTGATTTTCTTTATGGACATGTTTCAAACAGGCGTTTGTCTGAGTATAGGCCTATAGCTACACCAAAGCACTGAATACCCTTGCCATTTGCTGCTGTCCTATAGATCTCCAACCACAACATGTAAGTAACCTTACTAACCCCCCAGTCCTTCAACAAACTAACTTGAGTCTATGATCCCCATACAACACTGCCAAGGGCCTAAGAGCCCTCTGAAAATCAGTGAAAGGCTCTATAAGGAACCCTCTTAGAGCCCTCTCCACATGATAGATGGCTTTTGAGCCAATGATTGCACCAGACCAACCATGTGTACATGTCATCAGCTCTTATCTGGGCAATTCCGTCCTCAATTGCTTGTCCTTGTCAATACATGTGAGGTCGACCATCAAACTGCATCAGTGTTTGCCTAGATAATGTCCCTCCCTCAGGAATGTTAACCCAGCCTCTACAATTATTAATCTCACCATGTACAGATGAGACATGCTATTATGAGGTGCTGCTGCACTTGTACTTTTGATTTATTTGCATTGATTTTCCCACAGTTTTGAGAGAATTGTTTGTGTTTCATAAGTTTGACTGCATTCCTTTTCAATTCCAAAAATACCATGATTGTGATGACATTGCCAGCTTCCTTCCTTCCTTCCTTCCTTCCTTCCTTTGTCCCTTCCTTCCTTCCTTCCTTCCTTCCTTCCTTCCTTCCTTCCTTCCTTCCTTCCTTCCTTCCTTTCTTCCTTCCTTCCTTCCTTCCTTCCTTCCTCCCTTCCTTCCTTCCTTCCTCTTGATTTGTTTTCTTCCTACCCTTGACTTCCCTTTCCTTTCTTATTTTCCCCTTCGTCACTCTCCTCCCTTTCCTTTTTTCCCACAGATAGATAATAGTTACACTTACAATCTTGGTCTACGACCTTGAAACACTTTTCTGTTGGTCTCTTGAATGACATTGTAATGCCAATGTGGACTTTTGTGATTCATTCAATAAATTACTAAATTACTAGGCCCTTCTGACACCTACCAGGTGCGTGAATATTGTATGACTGTACATAGGACCCATTCATTAATTTCAGCCAATCAATTGACTTCTACCTATTATGTCCAAGTCGTATGTGTCTCATGACATTGATATTGCTTAATAACTCTAATTCATTTGGTCGAACTTCTAAGCAACAATAAATCTGGTGTCATCCGCTTGGAAATACTGATCCAAAATCCAACCCTTGAAGGAATGAAAGAAGGACAGATAGAAAGAAAAACCAAAATGGATGCAACTGATTGGACTGACTGATAGACTGACTGACTGTCTGGCTGACTGACTGACTGACTGACATCCATAGACTTTGTAACATTCTGTGCTGTCCTCTAATAGGATATAAATGTGTGGTTGTATATAGCCTATTTAGAAGTTTTATTCAGCCTGTTTCCTTAACCACATTGCAGTAAAACTGTTTTGATATTCTAAAAATGACCCTGTCAACCTTTTTAATGGCTCTCACCATTCTGTTTGTGACAATGCCACACATGAAGCTTATGTTATTGCCATTTATTACAAGATCCTTGTGAATAAAAAAGAAGTTAATGTTATGTGTATTTATTACATGTTTTTTTTTTTTTATTGTAACACCTACTTTTACTTAAACTAAAAATAAATCTTATGTTATAGGCCTTGTGTAGCACTTACTGTACTCTAATATATTGTGAATGTAAATCCCACTTGTAAATCACGACCAAGAAAACTCAAGAGGTAGACAGGCTTAATATGTACTGTATGCATGGTTATAAGTGTTCGCTGCTCAATGCTAAAATTGTCTGCATAATTTACTTTAGGTTGCAATTGATCACGTTTTTCTAGTAATTGACTGGTTATGTACAGTGTTTATAAAATGTTTCTGTCTTTTTCGTTTATTCCGAAAGCTTTTCTTTTTCTATCGCTCATTTTGTCTTTCTTCATTCCCTCTAATGTTTCATTGCTTGCTTTCCTTCCTTCCTTTCTTCCTTCCTTTCTTCCTTCCTTCCTTTCTTCTTCCCATCTTCCTTCCTTCCTTCCTTCATGCTCATGTTGCAGATCCTTTCCCCATCTTCATACTTCAAACAACTAGTTTTTTCACACCAATATTTTACAGTGTAACATTCTGTGATCCCATGGGTATTTTAGTGAACCAGTTATTCTTATATTAGCTTCAGCTCCACTGATCAAAGTGTATAATTCCTGCTTAGAGCGAAAGAGGGTTTTTAGCTTCATGATATTTATGTGCCTTTGTTCAAAGCATGATAACCATTCTGATGGATCTTACTGTGCAATTCTGATGCTTTTGCATGAAAAGTAGTTGTGTGTCACTCTAGTATTATCATTCATTCTTCACAAGCTGATTTACTTTTTGCTAACAATTTTTTATATTTATATCTTTGATTCATGTACTGTTCTTATAAAAAGTTCACAACAAAAATATATCCTAACAAAAACATACTTGTGCATCAGCTTAAACGAACATTGATATATAGTAATCATAGCAACGAGTCTTCCCTGCAGCTATCTGCAGCTATATCTTTTAAATTGCACCTGCAGACTTCAAATAATGTATAATTTAGTCTTCACTCATGTAATTTGCATCTTGATTTTTTATGGGAGCTTTTCAAATTGCACTTCTCACTTCGTGTCAATAGGCCTATAAGTTATTACGTAACATCATATTTGAATTGTCACCAACAATGTCTTCATGTGTATTTTCATACTTTTAATGCAACAGCTACATTTCTGGTGTATAAAAAAAAATTGATGAAAGTTAAATGGTTTAATTGATGTTTTGTGTAGGGCCCGTTGTTTTAAATATCTTATACTACAATTGAATTAATACTTCATATATGATAAGTACTAATAATGCTACAGCCCAAATCAAATGTCATCCAATGACCAGGCCTCAGAAAATTTGCAATTTAATCCCTACCTTGAATTCTGTACTTTTCGGGTTTTAACGATCTTGCAATTTACTATTTTTATTGCCTCTGTGATGACATGAAAATCTGAGTGAATTACACATTCGTTTTGGTGTCTTAACAATAGGGGTGTCTCAGTTCTATCAGAAAATAAGAGTTGTGATTGGAGTCCCTCTGGTGGAGACGGCTTTCAAGCCACAAGTTTTATTTTCAGGAAAAAAAAAATTAACATTTGAGAAAATCCAAAAATGATATTCTTATAAATTCTACTGCATACTTCTTCACAAAATCCAAAACACAACAAATTGAATCTGTCTGTTAATCTATTTTTAAATATATATATCTTGGTCTTTTCAAATCTAATCATTTAATTTTTTCAAAAGGCAAGTGTCGAGTTAGCACCCAGGACGATTGAGAGGTTTGCTTCAGGCTCATACCTTAACCCGAGTGCCACGGCTCACCTGGGAGAAACACACTCTTCACTGGTATTTGAAGTAGAGCCATGGAGTGGTGCAATACTTTGTTCAGAACCAGCTAAAGGAAGCATAGTCAAAAATAATTCTGTGAAAAATAATTCCAAATTCATGAGAAGTTTCTGATACAAAAATAAATTAAGTTGAAATTACATTTAGATCTTTTATTACTACTTCTTGGTGATTTTGTATTAAAAAGCAGTGAGTGTCAAGTTAGCACCGAGGACCAGTGAGGTGTGCTTCAGGCTCATACCTTGAGACTCGGCCAGTGGCTCACCTGAAGAGAGGACACTCTTCACTGCTATTTGTAGGTGAATCAAGGAGTGGTGCAATATTTTATTCAGCTAAGAAATCTATGTAGAACTGTATTGATCAGTTTACAGACAACTGCAAGCCTATGTACTATGTTTAGCCTTTGAGTGTGGCCTACTGAAACACACAGTGCCACACAGTGGACATACAATGTACTACAAAATACAGGAAAGATTGCACCACTCCATGGTGTACCTGTATATAACAGAATAAATCAAAATATGGTTGTGGTGAGCCACAGCAGCCAACAGTGCAGCTTATCGATACTCATCCTATTTTTCAAAAATAAAGACCTATATTTTGATTATGAAGATAACAATACATTGGCAATAAAGTGACAACTTCAAATTACATTTATGTTATTGCCATTATGAATTTAGTTATTATATAGTTTATGCCACTGCTCTGGCTTATCAAATTTTCCTTCACTCTCTTTGTTGAGCATGAATCCGAGAAATGATAGGATGATAACATGTAGTTCAGTGTCTCAACAATAGGTGCGTCTCAGTTCTATCAGGAAGTGAGAGTTGTGATGGAAGTCCCTCTAGTGGAGATGGATTTCATGATAGAATCTTTTTGATGATTTTCTTTGCTTGAATTACTTTATTTACTAAAGAATCATTAGCCTTGTGCATTTGAGAAAAAAAGTATTCTGTCAAGTTCTATTCTGCCTTACTCTTGGCAACGGGAAAAAAACACAACAAACATTTTAATAGAATATGTTTCATTTACTTCATTTATCCATATAATCATTAAGTTCCTTTAAAAATCAGCGATTTTGAGTTTTTCAAAAGGCAAGTGTCGAGTTAGCACCCAGGACGATTGAGAGGTTTGCTTCAGGCTCATACCTTAACCCGAGTGCCACGGCTCACCTGGGAGAAACACACTCTTCACTGGTATTTGAAGTAGAGCCATGGAGTGGTGCAATACTTTGTTCAGAACCAGCTAAAGGAAGCATAGTCAAAAATAATTCTGTGAAAAATAATTCCAAATTCATGGGCAGTTTCTGGTATAATTCTGTGAAAAGTAATTCCAACTTCACAGGCAGTCTCTGATACAAAAATAAATTAAGTTGAAATTTCATTTAGATCTTGTATTTCTACTTCTTGGTGATTTTGTATTAAAAAGCAGTGAGTGTCAAGTTAGCACCGAGGACCAGTGAGGTGTGCTTCAGGCTCATACCTTGAGACTCGGCCAGTGGCTCACCTGAAGAGAGGACACTCTTCACTGCTATTTGTAGGTGAATCAAGGAGTGGTGCAATATTTTATTCAGCTAAGAAATCTATATAGAACTGTATTAGTCCTATGGTTAGTTTGCAGGCTGTGTACTATTTTTAGCCTTTCAGCATGGCCTGCAGGAACACACAGTGCCACACAATGGATATACAGTGTACTACAAAATGTAAGGGAATATTGCACCACTGCTTGTTGTGTCATAGTAGCCAACAGTGCAGCTTACCTATACTCACCATATTTTTTCAACTTAACATCTATTTTGATAATGAAGTTTGTCGTTAACTTAATCTTGGCCCGAGCATATCGTAAATTTAATCATAATGCTGTTGTGGCTCATTCAATTTTCCATGACACACTTTGTTGGCATTGCACCATTCCACAGTTCAACTTCAAGTACAAGTGAAGAGCGTGTTTCTCCCAGGTGAGCCGTGGCACTCGGGTTTAGGTATGAGCCTGAAGCAAACCTCTCAATCGTCCTGGGTGCTAACTCGACACTTGCCTTTTGAAAACGTGTCAACATTATACTCAACCACCAAAATGAAGGACAACCACATACTTCGAAAATATTTCTTGGTTAATCTTTTCATACTTTTACGTTAACACTATAATGCAGCCTAAGGTTGACTAAAGTACCTTTTCATTCTATATGCAAAACATGGAATTCATTTACTAGTGAAGAGTGGTTCTCTCGGGAGAGCCGTGGCACTCGGGTTAAGTATGAGCCTGAACCAAACCTAAATTTTCCTGGGTATACTTTCCTGAAATTTTAATGCATTTTGTAATATCATTAACACTTCTAAACTTTCCTAAAGAGTGAAAATTTCTGTTAAGATAAGAATTTTAAAATCATGAGAGGGAAAAAATTTAATTTTGTGACAATCAACATCTGTTAACAATATAGCGTGACCTGGAGCATGTCCAGATTTGATAGCAATAGTATAAATGTATTTCATTTTGGTCATTATTTAGTAAGTCAATCCAAAATGGCTTTCTTGGTTTGGAGTCTACTCTTTATTATTGGGACCACATATGGTAGGTGATTTAGGCAGTTTTTTTAGGTGTGTCCTTTCTTCTGATATTCAAATGTTGTAATTTGATGTTTCAGATAATTGTTGCTTGCTTATGTGAATTGGTGCCAGTTTGGCAAGCATTGTCGACCCTCAGCACCCTGTTAGACCTCCAGATGCCATGCCAAAAAAAATGAAATTGTGTAAATGCTCACTCAGTGTGTCAATTGCAGGGGGATTAGGCTGATATATACTGTTTCCTGCTAAGTTTCTGAAAGTTACGGTCCTCATCATACATATGCGGAATCTTAAGTTCTTTTGTATTGAAGTGTGATGTCAGAAATGATTCTATTCTCTAGCATCGTAATATATATGAAGTAACCACAGCCTGTGATGTCATTTTAAACTGGGTCAGATTTCCCGGCTTCTTGCCAACGTGGATCCGCATAAATGGAGCATCACAGTTTCAACACCGTCAGGGTGAAAACAAGAGCAGGTATACTGCCACCATATCCCCCATGCCCTACACATCTACCAAAACCCACCAGAATTCCCATTTTAGTTATGCCAAATATTTCCACTAGGGCACAATTGTGCATACAAGTAAGAATGTGGAGACACCTGGTGATGGAGTTTGCTTTTAAAAATAACATGGCTGCAGGCCAAAAGCGCAGCAAAAAGTATTAAGGATGTGAAAATGGTTATGATATTTATTGATTTATGGTCAGATTTGACAAGTTTAGGGGGGTCTTTGAATGCTGGGAAAGGATGAGCATTGTGCATGGTGTGGTGTTTGAGATATTTGATGGACGCCATGGCATGGAGACTAAAAGTAAAATCCCCCATAGCATAGCATGGGGGATAATTAGGTCTGAAAAAACCCATGCAAGTTCCACATCACAGCCTGTCAGCCAATATGATTGCCAGAATTACCTTACATCACATAATCCATGTGTTTGCAAAAATTGTCAAAGCCTTTTGTTTATTGCAAGGTCCATTGAAGTTTAAAGTTGTAAAGTCACAAGTTTGCAGATCAATCAAACAACTCTGTGGGGATTATAATAGTTGTCCAGTGTGAATGCTCACAAAGCTGCCATTTAGTCAGATTAGACTGGTGATTGTCAATGATAGATCATTGGGATCACATCAACAGTTATGTTCTGATCATAGAATAAAATGCAATACTTCCTTCAATATATCAATGTTGAAACTTTGATGCATAGTTTCGCTGTCAGCCCATTGGCTATATCAGGCTGTGATGATGTGGTTGCAGGGGCTATCCCTGATAAAATGCTTACTCTGACATTGTGTTGAAACTGTGATGCTCAGTTTAGGTGGATTCACATTGGCTAGAAGCCGGGAAATCTGACCCAGTTTAAAATGACGTCACAGCTTGTAGTTAATTTACATATATTGCAATGCCAGAGAATGGAGTTGTCTCTAACATCACACTTCAACAGCATAGAAAACGACTTGAGATACACGACACGTAAATATGACGAGGACTGTAACGAACCTTCAAAGCAATGCAGAATGCTAGGGACATCAATCTTATTCATTTAGAACGAAACATGTGATGTCTTATCTTTTGAAAAGGTCTCCCCTCCACCCAGATCATTGGTGGAGAGGTCTCTGAGAAGGGCAGGTGGCCATGGATGCTCTCAATGCAGAGGTTGAGGGAGTCAGGAGAATTCACTCACACTTGTGGAGCTGCCCTCTTGACCAACAAGTGGATCTTGACTGCCGCCCATTGTCTCCAGGCCAGTCCGTGAGTATACGATATTTATCATCCTAAAACAGACAGTTACAGGTTGTATATCATATTCAATACAGACATAGGCACTGGTAGATATATGTGTCCAACAAATCCAAATGGTTATCCGTCTTGGCACAACCAATATAAATGCACACGTCAAGAATGGTCAATTTTGACAAAAGAAATCAATATGGTTGTCATATTCACTATCTTGCAGCATAAAATGTGAAATTTTGAGTCAGCTTAAATGATTGAGTAAGATGGTTGCAAAATATCTTTGAGCTACCAAAGCTTGTTGTTTTAACTCATGATAGTAGATCCCCTATTAATTAACATGACTTACAGTCTGTCACTTTGATATAGATAAAAAGTGGACTGTTGAACTGTGAAAATGGTACATTGTGTGTCATCATACTGACGATTTGTCATGATCATACCCAATACTTTCAATGTTAATTTGATTTAAGGAAACTTATCCCGCTTGTTGGTGACAGCCAAACGAAAGGATTATGCATCTGAAAAATCAGTTATGACAAGTCAAATGGCCTTCTCTTGATCATGAATAATCAAAGAGCCTCTATTTATCGCATGTTGAAAGTGGAGAAGATGACAGTTTATTGGCTATCATGAGTCACAAAGTGCATTTATCACAGTGAACTGGTCCTCATTTTTTCTATATCAAAGTGACAGACTGTAAAACAAGCTTTGTAAGCTCAAAGGAATTCTGCACCTGTCTCACTCAATAATTAAACTCAAAATGCAAATTTTACAGTGTGATAAATGGATGATCATCGGTAGATAACTATTTTGATTCTTAATTTTCTCACTTTCGACATATCCCTGATCAAAATGTAATTCCTTTGACTGAATCAAACAAAATTTTGCCTGGCTTTCATAAGTTCAACATAAAGATAATTTTGTTGGTTTTACACACAGACATATACATACATTTTTCCCACGTTTCAAAATGAATTGTAACAGTACCATGAGCTTACATATAATACAACATTCTTTGTGGAAAATTTGTGTGATTTCAATGCCCTGGACTGATATGCCACAATTTGGTGGTTCAAATGTAAATGAAACATGTCGTGAAATATGGTGAGAAAGTGACACAAGTTCGCATTGTTATTTTATAGTTGAAGTGATTTGATATCAGTCGTCATTGTTGTGCCTTGATCCTTTCTGTTGATAACAGTAATTTTTGGCAGTTTTTGGTGTACACTGAATAAAGATAATTTTTGTATACCAAACTTTATGAATTGTAATTAGGCCCAATTTAAAAAAATCTTCTTCAGAAACCCAGAGGATTATCGTGTATTGGTTGGCGCTTTCCTTGCTGATGGATCTGACAGTGAAGATATCATTTATTTGAAGACTTTCGTCATTGTAAGCAATCTTGTTTGTTTCGAACACGACTTATGACATAATTACAGTGGTTTCCGGTGGTGTTGGAATAAACATAACCTGAAAGATGAACCGAAATGCTCATTTTTGATAGTGAAGTTGTTTTTGCTTATAATTATGTTTGATGGTCTGCACTTTCAGAAATGAAATATGTATGAGATTGTATGACTTTGTTTAAGGTGACTCATGTATGGTGGTTTGATCATACAGATTTTTCTAAAATTTTGCACAGTTACTCTATGGGACCCATACATTCCAAGAATGAAAAACAAAAAAATTTCACCGACTCGTTTTGTTGCCATGGCAACAGTATGTTTGGCCTGACGACTGCTTAAAAGTCATATATTGAGTTTTTGGTTATGTACCACAGAATAAAGCATTACATGCATTTGTCACACAAAAACGTCAGAAATGTCTTCCCATGGATGTAAACCAATACATTTGCCACAAATTTGAAGAAAAAGGTTAAAATAATTTTTTCTGTAAGAGCTCAAAGGTCACCAATACACAAATTAATTGCTGATTTTGTATGCATCAATTTTGGCAGTAATCAAATTTTAGGAAAACGATCATACAGATTTTTTTTAAAATTTGCATGTATCATGAACAAGTTATTGTCAAACAATTGGCCAAAAATAAAAAAATTTCACCGAGTCGTTTTTTAACTGTAGTACCATGACTATGCCAATGTCAATTTAAAATAATAAAGACAATTTTAGACACAGTTGACTGAAATTAGTTGAGAAAATTCTTTGGATAAAGATGAGAAGCTGAAACTTTGAACTAGCATAGAGTAGGTGTTACTGCATTCAATAAAAAAATAATTATGCTTCTAGCTGAATTAGATCTCATTTAAATAGCAAATTACTGGCTGCCATGCTGTTAAAAAAAAGAGAGCAGAAAATGGTGACGTCACAACTTTTTCAGGGCCTGCAGCAGTTGTGACGCTATGTTGCTAGGCAACCAGGCTGCTCAGAAGTATGTGCAGTGTACCACGGTTGAGTCACCTTAAAGGACCATATTACTTGCCAATATACTTGGTAATATGAATTATTTAAACAACCATTCTAGCTTTGGTTAGTTTCTATGACCTTGCAGAAAAATAGTTCTTATATATCTCCCATTCCCCCTGATAATGGCGCACTGGTAATGTTTTAAAAAATCCACTTTTTTTTCTTTCAGCATGCTGGCTATGACCCTTCCAACCCGGCTGGCATACCCAATGATGTGGCCGTGGCTGAACTTGAAAGAGAAGTTGACCTGAACCTGCCAGGAGTGGGTCTTGGTCAATTGCCCAGGCATGGAGATGTCTTCACTGGAAATCCCAATTGTGTGGCGACAGGATGGGGCAGAACTGGTGAGATCATGTTTTGAAACATTTTATGCAAATGTTAATTCTGTGCCAGATTGGTGATTAAGGAAAAATGAGCCTGAGGAGCAAGTCTCAAGAAGAGATGAACCCCATTGTGTTTGTTTTCGCAATGATGATAGAGTGCTTGCCTTCTAAGAACCTTGATTTCATTCTTGATTTTGCTGCAAGTGTGGTCAAAACTTGCCAATAAATTAGTTATGTGTCATTTGGATCTGGTTCTGGTATTTTGTAGAACTAAGCGAAGGAAGCACATAGTTTGATCCAAATGCAGCATCTGACAATCACTCCAATTGCAATTGGCAGATTAACTGGTGAAGAACTAGGCTCTTGCAGAAGATTTTGTGCATGAGAGCAACTTGATGTGCACATTCATATTTGACATTCTTCAGATCCTGATGAGCAGGAAGCAAGTCCTCAACTGATGGAATTGCGCGTTCCTGTCTGGTCGAGAACCCAATGTCAACTGATGTGGGAAAACCTCTACCCAGGATACAGCAACTACATCTGGGATGAACATGTCTGTATCGCTGGACCTGAGGATGGAGTTTGTCATGTGAGTGGTCAAAGTAGATCCTAGTCTATGATTAGATTCAGCCAAACCCTGATACCTAAGAAACTATAAGTTTTTGGGAATCTCAAATTGTTCAAAACTTTGCACTTGGGCCGGATGTATAGATTGAGCCAACAACAAAAAAGCTGTATAGAAACTACATTTTGCAAGGACATTTTAGTAACATTTCTCATAAAGGACCTGATTGCACTTGTTTTCATGAAATTATACTCACTGCCTGCTTGGGTAAAATAAAGCCATCTTTTTAGATAGTTTCTTTGGTGTCACCAGTTATTTCTGTGACAGAAAATGCCACCTAAGCAATTAATTTCAACAAACAATACGTATACATGGCTGAATATGATATGTACATATGTCATTCACTTCTATGAAAATTGCATTTTATACTTTCATTATGTGTATGTTTCTCAGGGTGACAGTGGATCTCCTCTAAACTGCGACATGACTGGCGAAGGAGACTGGGTGCTCGCTGCGGTGGCATCTTGGGCTTCTGGAGCACGCTGCATCGGAGCGACCGGGGTGTATGCCAGTGTGGAATACTTCCTCGATTGGGTAGAAGCTAATGTTCCTGGTCTGCCTGGTATCAAGAACTGAAATCTAAGAGGTGTTATTTAGAAAAATAAAGACGATATCATCCACATACTTTGTGTTATCTGCTCATTGATGTTTCTGATCAAGTATACAGGATCAAGTAAATTTTCCCAGCAGCACCTCTACGCCCATTTCCTTGCAAATTTTGGTGGTGTCAGTAAAGTCGATTAAGAAAACAAAGGGATTTTATAGAAAAAGTTATTTTTCGATTCGATAATGGATAAAAACTATTCCAATGCATCGAATATACTGATAACTTTTCACTAACTCTGAGAAACAACAAAATACCATCTTTGGTTTTAAAAACATAATAATTAATTTAATTATTTATTTATATATTTATATATTATTCAGTACTTGCTTTATTGTATGACAAGGTTCAAGCTTTGAGTCACAAATTTGTGACATTTGACTGAAAAAAATCCTGAAGGCTCATTTTTCATCTTTTGAACAAGGTTTTAAACTTACCCTCTGGTAAAAATTGTCTACTTTCCAATAAAGGCACCAGAAATGAGATCTCATCCCTTTGTCATGTTTTTGGACAAAATATGTCTTATACGCACACTACCAGGATATTCTACTAAACGTCAGGTGACAATTTTTTTGAGAATTTTGCAGATTGAGGTAAAGCTGCTGTCATAGGGGGGGGAACAAAATTCAAAAC
Organism: Platynereis dumerilii; assembly: GCA_026936325.1. Lineage (NCBI taxonomy): Eukaryota > Metazoa > Annelida > Polychaeta > Phyllodocida > Nereididae > Platynereis > Platynereis dumerilii. The sequence goes on along the minus strand of JAPTHN010000001.1, from coordinate 30,921,956 downwards.
CTTGGCGGGACCCCCTAAATTTTTTATTTTTATCATAAAAATGAACAAATGACCATTTAAACGTGTTTAAAATATGTTTCCAGCCTGCTACCAGCATTTTCCTCATCATCGCATATTTATGTAAATGAAAAGTCGCGGTATTGAATAACTTTGTCAATTCTTATCCCAGAGTAAAACCAACCACATATTTGGAATCCTTGTAAAAAATCCTTTCAAATGAATACCAACATGAATGTACTCTGATGAGTTTTACCCTTACAGTTGGTAAAATGTATTTTAAATAAGTTCACAACTCTCGCTTGTTCCCTTTTCTGCTGTAAGCAATGTCAAAAGTACAAAAGGCCATGGACAAATCTGTGGTAGGTCCTCAGTATACAATTACAAGGCTGACATCAATTAGTCCTTTATATCAACTGTTCCCTGAGATGATCCTAGAAGGTCCTACGAAGAACAAAAACCTTTCAAAAATTGTAAGACTTTCTTATCAAATTAAATCCACCGGATTCATTCATGCTATCTGAAATATAACAATTTTTGCATTATCCATGTTCTGTGTGATCATTTTGTTATCAGTTGGATGATTTAAAGTCTTTTTGGAAAGTCTTGCACAACTCTCTAGTTTGAGACTGTATACATCGTGCATGTACTCATAATGTCATAACAGTAGATTTTTCATACACAATTCCATTGGTATCCCCTAGAAACCTGTTTTTTGTTTTGTTTTGTTTTTTTCAAACCATTCAATCCGAAAAGAATATCTTATCTCAAGATGTTGACTTAGGCTTCCCCATTATGTCAATTAATTTCCTCCACTTTGGAACATCCATCTTCTCTTGTCTTTTTGCAAACTCATTCCTATCGGTAAAGCCCTCCAAAAGGCAAATGCATTGTGAGAGTTGTGAGGTTGCAGTTCATACAGTATTCAGTACTATGCTACACATGATCATCTGGAATATTGCAAACAATTTGCCTAGGCCATGTTTACAGGAAATCATATTCCTTAAGAAACTTTGCTCAAGGCTCAGTATTCCATATTTTTGATACATTGCTGGTAATATTATCAGGATCCATAGAACAACAGTGTATCATATACAACAGTGTATCATATACATGAATGAGAACTAAAATGTCAATGAGGTGACATTTATCAGAGGTATGAGAAAAGCCTAGTCTAAGCACATTTTCACAAGGGGTTATCGTGAAATTTACCTATCAGTTGTGAGAGCAAAATTGTGTGATTTCGGCGGGGACCAAAGATGTAATGATCTTACAAAACTCAGGATAAGTTGGAATAAGTGGAAAGGAAACCATGCTTTTGAAGTTGAGCCATTGAAAATATAAAGTTCATAATTCTGGAAAATCTGAAACTAAATAGTAGACCTTTTACTGATAGCTCTTTTGGAGATGCTAGTATCATGCCAGTAGAAAGCAATCTGTGCCAAAGACATCTTGGCCCAGGCTCTTCGCTCAATAATTATGATGTATCACATTTCTTGATACCGAGAAATACAAGTACTGGGTTTAATAAGAATAATCTTTTCTAAGGACCTAAATCTTTTTCTGGAAAAAGGTCGGACCACTTCAAAGCAATATCACAGAAACTCATAGCATTGTTATATGTGTCTGTCGTATTGATTGCGAATTGTTGATAATAATAATTGTAAACAATAATTGTACTTAGTACTTACATGTGTGATATAAGGGATATGTTCAATTCACAATTTAAAACAAGCTAAAATCATGTAATTATATTTTAGTCCATGAGTTTCAGTTCCAAGACCTGAGATGACAAAAATATTTAGAGAAAATGTAAATTTTTCAATTAACTTTCCTTGACAAATACAACCTAAAATATCCGCAGCATAGCATTGTTGGTATTCAAATGAAAGGTCTTTCTCCACTGAAAAACATGGTGTAAGTATTTTTTGGCTAACTCTAAAATTGACAGAAATATGGAGAACCGCGAATTTGCGCTAATGCTAAAATCGGCCATACACAAAAATGCTGGTAGCAGGCTGAAAAATCAAATGCTGGAAAAATCCCTTTGGGAATAGTGTTTTCATACAATTTTTCAAAACTTGGGGGGGTCACATGAGGGTTTTGAAAGAAAAAGTGATTTTGTTCCCCCCTCTACGTGACTGCTGACTTCGATAGCACACCATGTTGTCATTTTTTGCAATAGAAATTTTTATGATACACCAATATCTTCCAAATTTAATATAGAATACATTAGTACCAACAATTGGGTTGCTGCCAATATTTTTTGAGTGTCAATAATGCTTTTTCTAACTTATGTCTGCTGAAATTTGAAAAGCTGAAAAAAATACATGGCGTCGCAAAAAACCTCAGTCTCTTGCAATTTTTGTTGGAAAGTCACAAAAAATCGAACTAGATATGCGCAGATATATTGGCTACAACAACTTTATGTTCAAAAATTTCAATATGAGGCCAGTGGATAGCGTGAGTTTTTTTTGTGACCAAATTTTAAAGGATTTTAGCCATCTATGGCTCAGTTGGTAATGCAAGGGCAATATAACATGCATGATTGACCTAAAATATGTTTTTAAGTCATGACAATTACTTTAGACACTGGCTTTCTTACCTCCATTCTATATTTCAGAGTCGCTGTCTTGGACAGCCGTGCCGAAAATCACTTCTTTAATGCAAAATGTATAAGTAACACAGAGCGCCCATCTGAGGCATGCGCCTGGTTGTTACAAGATAAAAATACAGAGTTGTTTAGTGCTTTGGTACTGTATTAGGCTTATTTGTTGACAAAATTGAGTACTACTGAGATATATGTAGTAAAAGTGAGAGATATTCCAAAAAATGCTAGGTTCCAATTGACAAGTTGTAAAAACATTCTTAGAATGAAAATGGTGAGATATTTTGTATTTCCCATTTCAGATTCAGATTCTGGGGGAAATTTTACACAAGATAGGCTATTTTTCTGACTGAAATTAAAAAATAAAATTTTGGACCAAAATGTCACAAATATGTGACTCAAATCTTGAACCTTGTCGTATATCAATACGTTATCGATTCAGACAATTTTTCTGATGCATTGAATTCGACCATAGCAATGACAGCCCAAGGAAAAACACTCTAAATGATGCATTCAGGGGCTGACCACTAGATGGTGTTTCGATGAGTTTCCATTTTAGTCTGGTCTGTTAAGGCCAATTTTTGGCCATATCGTTACTTGCCGGAACAAAGCACCAAATTTGGCACATAGGTACTTTGAAATGTGCTCTTTCATCCTAGAAGGGGTGCCATGATGAATAATGACTTGGTCGGCGGCCATCTTGAATTCAAAATGGCCGACATCAAATTGGCTTTGTTTCAGGCATTTGTGAAAAAGGCCTATAACTCCTGTTTGGAGCCAGATATCTATATGAAATTTTTACCACATGTACTTGGCAATATGTACTTTAATAATATATAGACATTACACCTTTAATTGTAATTAATGCGATATTATAGCTTGGAACGCACAAAAAATAAAAATTTCGGCAAAATTTTGGGGAAAAAGTTAATATTGCAAATATAAGGGGTTGTAGCACTCTAAAATTTGGCAGAATGGTACTTCTGGACATGATCTTCATTTTAGTAATAGATAACTTGGCCATATATTTGCATATTGGCGACATACCATAGTGAAAAGTTACTACCGTAACAATTATATTTCACAAATCTGAACTTTGTGGCTCAGACTTCTTGGTTTTTGTTGGGTAATCTCCTCATTTCAGTGAATCAAATGAAAAGGAGTTTGAATTACAATATAATATGCATCTTGTTGTCTTATTTATGTCTTATTTATGTCTAATTAACTAATAATTAACTAATAATTATTAGGCTTGACCTAATTATTTTTCTTCCATGAGAGTTTAGGTCAGTATAGTAAATAAATCTTGTTTCAAGCAGCGACTCCTTGACAGATTCTTTGGACAATGCCAAGGCCCATGGGATGGTAAAAACAAATTGGTAGTTTTTAAACAAGGCCTTCAGGAACTCCTGAAAGCTCATAGAAACTTTGAGATGGAAGCCAGAGAAATTACCAATTGGTTATTTTGCCATGGAAATGTTACGTTTGATGGTGACTTTTCTGAAAACTGATTACAAGAGTCCATCCCTTTCTCCTTGACAGTATTGATATCTCTGTTATTCAATGGACCAAATATGCTAAACAGTAAAACAATGCTAAGCCAAGAAACATCATTGCTCAGCTTATATTATTTAACATCAAAAAAAGCAAATAAGCAGGAACTGCATCACGACATGGGAAGTCAAGAGAACTTACAGTGTCTATATATATTGGTCTGAATGTGCATATTCAAACATGAAGCAAGAAACTGGTGAATTCACTTAATGATCTGTGTCTTTGCATTAGTTACCGCAGAGTTATTGAAATAAAGGACCAATTGTCATCCATCTGCAAGCAGTACAACAATGATGACAATATTTGTCCCCCACATCTTCGAAACAGGCTGTACACAGTCGGAGCTCTGGACATCATTGACCAATGACCATAATCCATCATCCACAACTGCCGATGGATCATTTCATCGCACTGGCATCAGCTTGTTCCAGTTCCCAAAAGTTGACAACCCTGGTGCAGAGAGGAATAAGATTCAAATTTATGCTAATTCACATGTGCAGAACTCAACATTTCTTCTTGAAAGTTATACAACAGTGCCCACAGTGTTCTGCAACACTGATAGCCAGTGGCTTCCCCAGAAATGAAAATTTGGGGGGGGGGTACTGAAGTCCCAAAGTTCAGAAGCATTGTCAGAGCCCAAAGGCACACTGCATACTCTCCAAGCAGGCTGGTCCAAAGGGTCGAAGCGCAAGCCTGCCAAAAATCCACAGATTTTAGATGTTTGTGCCAAATAAACTGCAAAAAATAACCACACATAGTGCACAACATTCTATGTAGAATGTCCTTCGGGGGGCTCAATGCTCCATTTGGGGGTCCCCTAGCACCCCCCTAGTGATGCCTGTGACTGCTGATAGACTTTTGGTTCCACACAGAAAATTGCAGGATACAGAAGAATGGTGGATGATGCCCTTGAAGTTGAGGATACAATATGTACCTGGACACAAAATGCAATAGGTCTTCTCTTTTGCATAATGACAAAATTGAATCAGGCGACAACATTACTTGGGCAAGTTATGAAGCACCAAAGTTACCCAATCCAGTTGATCCAACTGTGCTCAATTCCCTTCTTCACTTTTCACTGAGAAAGCAGCAACACTTACGATGGTTAAATATGGCATGGATATCATAATGAATGCCACACGGCATTTTAATCCTGAACAGATTAGCGTTGTAGCTGTGGACCTGCCTTTGTTTGCCCTAGCTCCACTGGAAGTTCTCTGAAATTCATGGAGAAGAGCAAATCATTGTCATGTTCGGTGGACTCCACCTTGAAATGGTTCTATGGCATGTAATGGGGGATCTGCTTGGCAGTTCTGGTTGGAGAACAGCTTTAGCTGACATTGGAGTGGCATCCAGTGGCACTGCTGAATCAGTGCTGATACCTTTCTCCGAGCAGCACACTTGACGAAGACTAGACATGCACGTGAAGTCACATTCCTTATTATGGCCAAGCTTCTTCAGGATGTATCTGGACATGGCAAAATCATGTTGAAGAAGGAGAGATCACATTTAAGGATTTGAAGATGAGAAACATGGAAAAGAGCCCAACATTCCACCATTGGATTATGATTGATGAACTGGAGTGATCCTAACCTTGGTGCATGCTCAAAGGAGCAGCAATTTCAATCTCAGTGTAGATTCACTTGAAAATTTGGTTCCATGGTTTTTTGCACTGGACAAGACCGATTATGCTCAATGGTTGCCCATTCATTTATGTGACATGAAATCATTAGCAGACAACATGAGAGTGCAATTTTCACAATGTTGGGTTCTCCATAAGACAACAAAACGATTTTCTTGCATTACTATTGACCAAGGCCAGGAGCAAAACGACGCCCTTGTCAAAGGATTGGGTGGTGCGGTTGGTCTTACCCAGAATCCAGAGGCTTTCCATAGATGGGTGGTAGCAGGTCCAGAGCAGGCACGTCTGTTGGAGCCATTTGAGACCAACTGTCTTGGCAGAACACTGTCAGTTGACCAAATGCAACACCAGGAAAGTATGGCACATCAGAACAGATTCAAACTTCAAGTTCTTGCCACGCATGGTGTGATAGAGGCACTGGACAATCCTTTTAGAGGTCCTGAACTGATTGTTTTGGATACAAGAGACTGCGCATCAGATGATGTCATCAACACAGTGAAAGAGATGGGGAAAGACAATCGAAGCATACATCAAAAGGGTTATCTTGGACAGAACATCAAATATTCAAACACCATTCAAGCGGAACAACCGCCCACTTTTTAAAAGTGTTGTGAAAAGCAACACAAAGTCAAAGCAGCAAGTCTCTGCTCTCAAAAGTGTTTGGAGCCTATTTGGTCGACTCTATATTGCCAGTAAGTTCAGAGATGGAAATCTGGAGGTTTTTTTCAGATATCAGAATCATCCTTGGCCGCCGTCATTGTCTACAAATGGAGTTTTGTATTTGCCATCAAAAAGAGTGAGCTTCAGGCAATAATCATAAGTGAACAGGCACAAATGCCAGATTGATTTGACGCCAAAATCATTGATGGTACTGCAGCAGTTCATGTGCTGCCTGTACTTGAGGTATATATCCACATTTGGTTAGTATGTTGAAAGATTGTTTGTGCCATGGACTTCACAACTTTTGAATAACCATGAAGAAGCCGACATGCAAATATGACTCCGCACAAATGATGCCTTCCAGAAAGGAAAAAGGACTATTCTTGTGCGGGCAGTAGACACAGATGTGGTCATCATCATTGTTGGTCTTTTCCACCAACTCCAGGCAATGTTTCCTGAATTGCACCTGTACATAGCTTTTGGTATTGGAAAGTGGTGCAAAGAATTGAACATCAATAACATAATGTTGCCATCTTGTTGACGACAAAGTTATCCCATTACCGTGGTAATGTTTTGGTTGTATTCATAGTACATCCATGAAAGTCTACAAATAATAAATTCACTAATCAATATCCTAAAAGTTCAGGCGGCATTTCTTTAGCACCGACACAGGGCAGTGCATCAGACAATGTGGATGTCGAACCTCAAATCAGTTATGTTAGCCCCATCATCTGACCTGAGAGTTATGGATGGAAAAAAGATGGTTCATCTTGGTTTCGACACTGGACAGATGAACCAGAAGCTGCTAGTACATGCCGAGAACTGTTGAAATGCGGATTCAAATCCAGTCCTTTGCTGCGGCAGAAAATGCAAATGTTGTGATGCTGAACTCTTCTGTACTTCTATGTGTAATTGTAGAGGATTATGTTAAGATTACCAGAACAACAGATGTGAAAAATGGGACATATGTATAGGTTTAGCATTGAATAACAGAGATCTATGCTTTATAAGCTTCAAAGGCTGCCTTGTCTTTCTTTCGACTTGAAATTTCAATCTCACTCACTCACACTCAGCTGCTTTCGTTTTTTTAAATTTTAGCTAGTTATGCGAATTTATACATCATTTAATTGTACAATGTTTGTTGTCTCTTTGTGCCCATAAGATGTGTTTGTATTTGTTTTTGAATGTGACCAATGGTCATTGGATATTTTAAAAAGATACAAAGTAATTTAGAGCAGAGCGGCTTCTGGCAAGTTTGACAGATATAGATCAGACATACAACAGCGGTCATTTGATTATTATTTAAAAAAAAAACAGGTCCTCCTATGGAATGTATGTATTCCCTAATGCTGTGTAAAGCCCTTAAAACAGAATGGTGCTAAGAATTTTGATTCAACAACACTTGGACACAATAATTTATTACGGTCGGAAAAATTAACCATTATTTTGTTATTATTGCATATTTTTGTACACTTTCACAGCTTTTTTTATTATATGCATGACTAAGCATGAAAAAAGATATTATTCAGCATCATTCTACCAAATTACAGTCCATTGTGATGTTTCTGAAGCCTCATGGAATCATAAAACCTCCTTGGCTAGGATTTTGACGGCGGCCATTTTGAATTCAAGATGGCCGCCGTCCCGATGGTCGTACATCGTGGCACCCCTTCTAGGATGAAAGAGCATGTTAAAATGTACCTATGTGCCAAATTTGGTGCTTTGTTCCGGCAAGTAACGATCCAAACCTTAACAGACCGGACTAGTCTGGTCTGTTAAGGCCAATTTTTGGCCATATCGTTACTTGCCGGAACAAAGCACCAAATTTGGCACATAGGTACTTTGAAATGTGCTCTTTCATCCTAGAAGGGGTGCCATGATGAATAATGACTTGGTCGGCGGCCATCTTGAATTCAAAATGGCCGACATCAAATTGGCTTTGTTTCAGGCATTTGTGAAAAAGGCCTATAACTCCTGTTTGGAGCCAGATATCTATATGAAATTTTTACCACATGTACTTGGCAATATGTACTTTAATAATATATAGACATTACACCTTTAATTGTAATTAATGCGATATTATAGCTTGGAACGCACAAAAAATAAAAATTTCGGCAAAATTTTGGGGAAAAAGTTAATGTTGCAAATATAAGGGGTTGTAGCACTCTAAAATTTGGCAGAATGGTACTTCTGGACATGATCTTCATTTTAGTAATAGATAACTTGGCCATATATTTGCATATTGGCGACATACCATAGTGAAAAGTTACTACCGTAACAATTATATTTCACAAATCTGAACTTTGTGGCTCAGACTTCTTGGTTTTTGTTGGGTAATCTCCTCATTTCAGTGAATCAAATGAAAAGGAGTTTGAATTACAATATAATATGCATCTTGTTGTCTTATTTATGTCTTATTTATGTCTAATTAACTAATAATTAACTAATAATTATTAGGCTTGACCTAATTATTTTTCTTCCATGAGAGTTTAGGTCAGTATAGTAAATAAATCTTGTTTCAAGCAGCGACTCCTTGACAGATTCTTTGGACAATGCCAAGGCCCATGGGATGGTAAAAACAAATTGGTAGTTTTTAAACAAGGCCTTCAGGAACTCCTGAAAGCTCATAGAAACTTTGAGATGGAAGCCAGAGAAATTACCAATTGGTTATTTTGCCATGGAAATGTTACGTTTGATGGTGACTTTTCTGAAAACTGATTACAAGAGTCCATCCCTTTCTCCTTGACAGTATTGATATCTCTGTTATTCAATGGACCAAATATGCTAAACAGTAAAACAATGCTAAGCCAAGAAACATCATTGCTCAGCTTATATTATTTAACATCAAAAAAAGCAAATAAGCAGGAACTGCATCACGACATGGGAAGTCAAGAGAACTTACAGTGTCTATATATATTGGTCTGAATGTGCATATTCAAACATGAAGCAAGAAACTGGTGAATTCACTTAATGATCTGTGTCTTTGCATTAGTTACCGCAGAGTTATTGAAATAAAGGACCAATTGTCATCCATCTGCAAGCAGTACAACAATGATGACAATATTTGTCCCCCACATCTTCGAAACAGGCTGTACACAGTCGGAGCTCTGGACATCATTGACCAATGACCATAATCCATCATCCACAACTGCCGATGGATCATTTCATCGCACTGGCATCAGCTTGTTCCAGTTCCCAAAAGTTGACAACCCTGGTGCAGAGAGGAATAAGATTCAAATTTATGCTAATTCACATGTGCAGAACTCAACATTTCTTCTTGAAAGTTATACAACAGTGCCCACAGTGTTCTGCAACACTGATAGCCAGTGGCTTCCCCAGAAATGAAAATTTGGGGGGGGGGGGGTACTGAAGTCCCAAAGTTCAGAAGCATTGTCAGAGCCCAAAGGCACACTGCATACTCTCCAAGCAGGCTGGTCCAAAGGGTCGAAGCGCAAGCCTGCCAAAAATCCACAGATTTTAGATGTTTGTGCCAAATAAACTGCAAAAAATAACCACACATAGTGCACAACATTCTATGTAGAATGTCCTTCGGGGGGCTCAATGCTCCATTTGGGGGTCCCCTAGCACCCCCCTAGTGATGCCTGTGACTGCTGATAGACTTTTGGTTCCACACAGAAAATTGCAGGATACAGAAGAATGGTGGATGATGCCCTTGAAGTTGAGGATACAATATGTACCTGGACACAAAATGCAATAGGTCTTCTCTTTTGCATAATGACAAAATTGAATCAGGCGACAACATTACTTGGGCAAGTTATGAAGCACCAAAGTTACCCAATCCAGTTGATCCAACTGTGCTCAATTCCCTTCTTCACTTTTCACTGAGAAAGCAGCAACACTTACGATGGTTAAATATGGCATGGATATCATAATGAATGCCACACGGCATTTTAATCCTGAACAGATTAGCGTTGTAGCTGTGGACCTGCCTTTGTTTGCCCTAGCTCCACTGGAAGTTCTCTGAAATTCATGGAGAAGAGCAAATCATTGTCATGTTCGGTGGACTCCACCTTGAAATGGTTCTATGGCATGTAATGGGGGATCTGCTTGGCAGTTCTGGTTGGAGAACAGCTTTAGCTGACATTGGAGTGGCATCCAGTGGCACTGCTGAATCAGTGCTGATACCTTTCTCCGAGCAGCACACTTGACGAAGACTAGACATGCACGTGAAGTCACATTCCTTATTATGGCCAAGCTTCTTCAGGATGTATCTGGACATGGCAAAATCATGTTGAAGAAGGAGAGATCACATTTAAGGATTTGAAGATGAGAAACATGGAAAAGAGCCCAACATTCCACCATTGGATTATGATTGATGAACTGGAGTGATCTTAACCTTGGTGCATGCTCAAAGGAGCAGCAATTTCAATCTCAGTGTAGATTCACTTGAAAATTTGGTTCCATGGTTTTTTGCACTGGACAAGACCGATTATGCTCAATGGTTGCCCATTCATTTATGTGACATGAAATCATTAGCAGACAACATGAGAGTGCAATTTTCACAATGTTGGGTTCTCCATAAGACAACAAAACGATTTTCTTGCATTACTATTGACCAAGGCCAGGAGCAAAACGACGCCCTTGTCAAAGGATTGGGTGGTGCGGTTGGTCTTACCCAGAATCCAGAGGCTTTCCATAGATGGGTGGTAGCAGGTCCAGAGCAGGCACGTCTGTTGGAGCCATTTGAGACCAACTGTCTTGGCAGAACACTGTCAGTTGACCAAATGCAACACCAGGAAAGTATGGCACATCAGAACAGATTCAAACTTCAAGTTCTTGCCACGCATGGTGTGATAGAGGCACTGGACAATCCTTTTAGAGGTCCTGAACTGATTGTTTTGGATACAAGAGACTGCGCATCAGATGATGTCATCAACACAGTGAAAGAGATGGGGAAAGACAATCGAAGCATACATCAAAAGGGTTATCTTGGACAGAACATCAAATATTCAAACACCATTCAAGCGGAACAACCGCCCACTTTTTAAAAGTGTTGTGAAAAGCAACACAAAGTCAAAGCAGCAAGTCTCTGCTCTCAAAAGTGTTTGGAGCCTATTTGGTCGACTCTATATTGCCAGTAAGTTCAGAGATGGAAATCTGGAGGTTTTTTTCAGATATCAGAATCATCCTTGGCCGCCGTCATTGTCTACAAATGGAGTTTTGTATTTGCCATCAAAAAGAGTGAGCTTCAGGCAATAATCATAAGTGAACAGGCACAAATGCCAGATTGATTTGACGCCAAAATCATTGATGGTACTGCAGCAGTTCATGTGCTGCCTGTACTTGAGGTATATATCCACATTTGGTTAGTATGTTGAAAGATTGTTTGTGCCATGGACTTCACAACTTTTGAATAACCATGAAGAAGCCGACATGCAAATATGACTCCGCACAAATGATGCCTTCCAGAAAGGAAAAAGGACTATTCTTGTGCGGGCAGTAGACACAGATGTGGTCATCATCATTGTTGGTCTTTTCCACCAACTCCAGGCAATGTTTCCTGAATTGCACCTGTACATAGCTTTTGGTATTGGAAAGTGGTGCAAAGAATTGAACATCAATAACATAATGTTGCCATCTTGTTGACGACAAAGTTATCCCATTACCGTGGTAATGTTTTGGTTGTATTCATAGTACATCCATGAAAGTCTACAAATAATAAATTCACTAATCAATATCCTAAAAGTTCAGGCGGCATTTCTTTAGCACCGACACAGGGCAGTGCATCAGACAATGTGGATGTCGAACCTCAAATCAGTTATGTCAGCCCCATCATCTGACTGATCTGAGAGTTATGGATGGAAAAAAGATGGTTCATCTTGGTTTCGACACTGGACAGATGAACCAGAAGCTGCTAGTACATGCCGAGAACTGTTGAAATGCGGATTCAAATCCAGTCCTTTGCTGCGGCAGAAAATGCAAATGTTGTGATGCTGAACTCTTCTGTACTTCTATGTGTAATTGTAGAGGATTATGTTAAGATTACCAGAACAACAGATGTGAAAAATGGGACATATGTATAGGTTTAGCATTGAATAACAGAGATCTATGCTTTATAAGCTTCAAAGGCTGCCTTGTCTTTCTTTCGACTTGAAATTTCAATCTCACTCACTCACACTCAGCTGCTTTCGTTTTTTTAAATTTTAGCTAGTTATGCGAATTTATACATCATTTAATTGTACAATGTTTGTTGTCTCTTTGTGCCCATAAGATGTGTTTGTATTTGTTTTTGAATGTGACCAATGGTCATTGGATATTTTAAAAAGATACAAAGTAATTTAGAGCAGAGCGGCTTCTGGCAAGTTTGACAGATATAGATCAGACATACAACAGCGGTCATTTGATTATTATTTAAAAAAAAAACAGGTCCTCCTATGGAATGTATGTATTCCCTAATGCTGTGTAAAGCCCTTAAAACAGAATGGTGCTAAGAATTTTGATTCAACAACACTTGGACACAATAATTTATTACGGTCGGAAAAATTAACCATTATTTTGTTATTATTGCATATTTTTGTACACTTTCACAGCTTTTTTTATTATATGCATGACTAAGCATGAAAAAAGATATTATTCAGCATCATTCTACCAAATTACAGTCCATTGTGATGTTTCTGAAGCCTCATGGAATCATAAAACCTCCTTGGCTAGGATTTTGACGGCGGCCATTTTGAATTCAAGATGGCCGCCGTCCCGATGGTCGTACATCGTGGCACCCCTTCTAGGATGAAAGAGCATGTTAAAATGTACCTATGTGCCAAATTTGGTGCTTTGTTCCGGCAAGTAACGATCCAAACCTTAACAGACCGGACTATTTGTCTTTGCAGTAATGTAGTACATCGTCTTTGACTTGGTGTCCTCAAGAAGTACTGCAGCTCCATCTGGGGTCTATCGGTTTACTCTGGGCTTCAGGGACAACAAACAAATGCAAAGTGCATTACACCACACTTTCTGGCTATTTTTGCAGTCCGCGTTGGCTAGATGCACGGTCAGTCTAGATCTGAGGGCCAGTCTGGAGTCCTCTGGACTGATGTATGTGACTCAAACTATTACTTGCTCCTGACTCAGCACCAAGCACCTGTCCTGCACCCAATCTACATTCTCATGTATACACAGCTCTACATTGCATGGCCATGGTAGGGTCTTCTTCAGAAGTTGAGATCTGTGGGAACCAAATGTTGATTAAAAAAATTCTAAATCCAGTTCTTCAAAGCCATTTGATATTGGCAAAAATCGGTTCTATTCTCATTTACACCATGCATCCAAAATGAAAATGAGGTACCAGAAGGGGGGAGGGGAGTGTGTCGGTCAACAAAAATTTGGGGAACACTGAAAATGCAGACAAGGATTCTAAAAATTTGTGCAGATGATCAAATTTACACAATTGAAAATCAATAGTCCTCAAGGTATGTTATTTAAGCTGTCTAAAATTGTAAAATTTGGATTCAGACAAATTCAGACAAATGTCACTCCCCCTCCAAAAAAAATCCGGACATGGTATGTGTCTATGTTGTTACCTGATGCCACATTATGTCAGATAGATGCATTTAGTCCTGCATGGCCCCACCTGTTAGGCCTATACCCTATGGCTTGTTGCCTGTATGTGATGAATATATTTTTGATAATTCTTGATGGCTTTCAGATAGTACTCACACAGCAGCGTGGTTCACTAGTGAAGGGTATTCTTGGCAGGGATTGCTTGGCTAGTCAGGGGGTTGCTATTGGGACCCGGATGACAGCAGAGGGTGAGAGAGGGTGATCCAGCATTGTAAAACATTGACAGTTATATCCACAGCAGCATCTCATGGAAAAAGGTGTTGTAAAATTGTTCTATGACATTTGAAGTGAAAAAGTAAAAGAAAAAAATAAGGAAATCTAATTAACATCTTATCGGGTGCTTTTCAGAGTAGTCACTTAGCAGAAGTGCAGCATTGCAGCAAACCTGTAACAACAAAGTTACTTCACAGAAGCATTGCATCAAACTTATAACAACAAAGTTACTTCACAGAAGTGCAGCATTGCATCAAACATATAACAACAAAGTCACTTCACAGAAGTGCAGCATTGCATCAAACTTATAACAACAAAGTTACTTCACAGAAGTGCAACATTGCATCAAACTGATAACAACAAAGTCACTTCACAGAAGTGCTTCATTGCATCAAACTTATAACAACAAAGTCACTTCACAGAAGTGCAACATTGCATCAAACTTATAACAACAAAGTTACTTCACAGAAGTACAGCATTGCATCAAATTTTTAACAACAAAGTTATTTTACTGCAGAAGTGCTGCATTGCATCCAACTTATAACATCAAAGTTACTTCACAAAAGTTCAGCATTGAATCGAACTTACAGTGCCAAGTTACTTTATGAGGTGCAACATTGCATCAAACTTATAAAAATTATTTTACTGCAGAAGTGCTTCATTGCATCAAACTGATAACAACAAAGTCACTTCACAGAAGTGCAGCATTGCTTCAAACTTATAACAACAAAGTCACTTCACAGAAGTGCAGCATTGCTTCAAACTTATAACAACAAAGTCACTTTACAGAAGTGCAGCATTGCATCAAACATATAACATCAAAGTTACTTCACAGAAGTGCAGCATTGCATCAAACTTATAACAACAAAGTCACTTCACAGAAGTGCTTCATTGCATCAAACTGATAACAACAAAGTCACTTTACAGAAGTGCAGCATTGCTTCAAACTTATAACAACAATATTATTTCACAGAAGTGCTGCATTGTATCAAAACTATAAAACAAAATTACTTAGCAGAAGTGCAACATTGCATCAAACTTATAACAACAAAATTACTTCACATAAGTGCAGCATTGATTCAAACTTATAACAATAAAGTCACTTCACAAAAGTGCAGATTTGCATCAAACTTATAACAACAAGGTTACTTCACAGAAGTGCAACATTGCATCAAACTGATAACAACAGAGTTACTTCACAGAAGTGCTGCATTGCATCAAACTTATAACAACAAAGTCACTTCACAGAAGTGCAACATTGCATCAAACTTATAACAACAAAGTTACTTCACAGAAGTACAGCATTGCATCAAATTTTTAACAACAAAGTTATTTTACTGCAGAAGTGCTGCATTGCATCCAACTTATAACATCAAAGTTACTTCACAAAAGTTCAGCATTGAATCGAACTTACAGTGCCAAGTTACTTTATGAGGTGCAACATTGCATCAAACTTATAAAAATTATTTTACTGCAGAAGTGCTTCATTGCATCAAACTGATAACAACAAAGTCACTTCACAGAAGTGCAGCATTGCTTCAAACTTATAACAACAAAGTCACTTCACAGAAGTGCAGCATTGCTTCAAACTTATAACAACAAAGTCACTTTACAGAAGTGCAGCATTGCATCAAACATATAACAACAAAGTTACTTCACAGAAGTGCAGCATTGCATCAAACTTATAACAACAAAGTCACTTCACAGAAGTGCTTCATTGCATCAAACTGATAACAACAAAGTCACTTTACAGAAGTGCAGCATTGCTTCAAACTTATAACAACAATATTATTTCACAGAAGTGCTGCATTGTATCAAAACTATAAAACAAAATTACTTAGCAGAAGTGCAGCATTGCATCAAACTTATAACAACAAAATTACTTCACATAAGTGCAGCATTGAATCAAACTTATAACAATAAAGTCACTTCACAGAAGTGCAGATTTGCATCAAACTTATAACAACAAAGTCACTTCACAGAAGTGCAGCATTGCATCAAACTTATAACAACAAAGTTACTTCACAGAAGTGCAGCATGCATCAAACTTATAACAACAAAGTCACTTCACAGAAGTGCAGCATTGCATCAAACTTATAACAACAAAGTTACTTCACAGAAGTGCAGCATTGCATCAAACTTATAACAACAATGTTATTTCACAGAAGTGCTTCATTGCATCAAACTGATAACAGCAAAGTTACTTCACATAAGTGCAGCATTGATTCAAACTTATAACAATAAAGTCACTTCACAGAAGTGCAGATTTGCATCAAACTTATAACAACAAAGTTACTTCACAGAAGTGCAGCATTGCATCAAACTTATAACAACAAAGTTACTTCACAGAAGTGCAGCATTGCATCAAACTTATAACAACAAAGTTACTTCACAGAAGTGCAGCATTGCATCAAACTTATAACAACAAAGTTACTTCACAGAAGTGCAGCATTGCATCAAACTTATAACAACAATGTTATTTCACAGAAGTGCTTCATTGCATCAAACTGATAACAGCAAAGTTACTTCACATAAGTGTGCATCATTGCATCAAACCTATGACAACAATGCTATTTCACAGAAGTGCTGCATTGTATCAACACTGTAAAACAAAATAACTTAGCAGCAGAAGTGCAGCATCGCATCAAACCTGCGGCAACGTCATTAGTTTTCAGAAGTGCTGCGTTGCATCAAACTTATAGCAGAAATGCTTCATTGCATTCAACTTATAACATCAAAGTCACTTCACAGAAGTGCAGGATTGCATCAAACTTATAACAACAAAGTTACTTCACAGCACTGCTGCATTACGTCAGGCTTACAATAACAAAGTTAATTCACAGAAGCGCAGCATTGCATCAAACTTACAATAACAAATTTACCTAACGTAATGCAGCATTGCATCAAATTTTAACAATAAAGTTACTTTGCAGGAAATATAACACAATTTTGATCTGCCTGAACTGTTTTATTAATTTGAGGTTTTTTATCATATATTTACAATTTTGGCGAAAATTTTTCATCAATTTACAACGATGTCATTGTTTATCAAATTTTACGATATTGTGTTCAAAGAAGAAATACAGCAAATTTTTAGTGTGTGTGAGCTATTCCACAGGCTGTGGCACGGGCTGAAATAGCTTGGAGGGCAGGGGAGCAGAGGAGCAGAGGGAGCAGTGTGCAGAGATGTGCACAGAGAGTCCACACACTAGAAATAGATCTGCACAGAGAAGTCGTTTGCAGTGAGGGGCACCATCCTCTTTCTCCCAACCACCACCACCGAGGAGTAGGATTGCTAGCTGCCCACTTTGCTAGCTGCAGTTCAGGGGGCTGGGATGGCCACCTCTCTCCTGCTCTGGCAGCAGCTCCTGGGACCTACGATTCAAGGATTAACACCAACAACCTGCAGCGGAAACTAGTGGTGCCACAGTTGGCAAGCTGGAGCCCAGCTTCAACCAATTCCTTTCCCTCACAGGAGAGCATGATGCGGAAGCTGAGAGGAACAGCCAGCGCAGTCACAACGACCGCGAAAAGTACGGTGACGACGACATCTCGCACATAGAGGACCTTTCCGACTACGGCCACGGATTCCCCGATGAGGACTCGCAAGACCTTGCCAATGGCGCCACTGATGGTGCATCTGCCGCCGATAACACGGCCGATGGCCTCAACAGTGACGGCCTTGTACGGGCCCTGCGTTCCCTTGAACGAACCATTAACATCCACTGCAAGCTGCTAAACCGGAAGATACGGAGAGAAAAAACCGCACCCCCAAAGAACGAGAAGAAACCACGAGTAAACCTAGGATTAGGGGTGCCAGAACCAACAACAAGAAGTGCCATAAGAGCAGACAAGGTATTTCTATATATTCCTTTCAGACCATTGCTCTCACATTGTCTTATTGGATTTTTATAGCCTTTTGTTCTGCAGAGGATGAGGGACTTTAATGTGTAAAAAATGATCACGAAGTCTAAAGACAAGATGATCTGATCACTTTATGTGTGTGCCAACAAATAAAATTATGATGGTGGTCATTGACCAATGGTCAAATAAAACTTTGTCAATTGATTGATCTCCTCTGCCCCATCCCATAATACAAAAATGCTTATTCAGGAGTCAAGAACATGCCACGAGGTCTAAGGAACCCATGCTAACTCAGTATGCAGTTGCATAACCAATAAAAACCTGGGACTCATAGCCACGTGGTTTATTTGTGGACCTGGAGCCACCAAAACTCGTACAGCTGCTGAGGCAAGTACATTGTACCTCAAATAAAATGCAGCTAAATTATGGACCTCTGACATGCTCACAAATTGGCTGCAGAAAGTTTCATGAACTTGCACTGGGCCACTTTTTTCGCCTGTCCAGCCATTTTGTGGTTATTTGAAGACATGTTAACCAGGAAAGTAGCCATAATAGTGACATGTCATTAGCTATAATGGCTAAGGTGTCATATTATCGTCCACTGAGTAATACAGTTACTAACACACGTATTTCTTACTATAGACCTTGTGTATTTCGAGCTCTACAAATGCTGTTCAGGCTGGCAAGTAATCCAATAGGGGTAGAAATATGTAAGTAAAACCTATACCTGAAACTCAACTCCCCTTTGAAGGTATACCTAATCATGTAGTCTGTAAAATTCTTTCCATCTATCTATTTATCTGTTATCTGTTTATGTCCTTTCACAAGTGTCTATCTACTGATCTATCTATCTATCTGTATACAATAGGTAACACTTGTTCTGTTGGCCCAAAACCCTTGTCTTCATAATCATTGTGATAGTTTGATTTTTTTACAACCCATGTGACGTCAATATTGTCATTTCCACGTCACTGATGACGCCACCAGGTGGATAATTTACATTTATTTATTTTTGTTGGGGTGAAATACAGCCACCCTTATTGTGATCCCATTGGGGGTACAAGAGATAGCTGGACCTACTTGGCTACAAAGCATCATCTGTGAATGTCTGCTATGCTTTGTGAACAAGCTAATCTCTTATCTGACCACTGCATGGTTGTAAGGCTACTGTGGATCTTGGCACACATGATCGGATGATATAGAAGCCACAGTGCATCAAACAGGTACAGGTGGCATACATCGCCCTGTTTGACTCCATTCTATTGCTGCAATATAATAATGCATACTACAATGAACAGTTGCAAAACTAACTCACTGGCTTCTTCTTGCCAGTTGCATCATGAAAGTCATCAGCTCTGTTCTGGCTGGTCTACTGATACCATGTGATGCAGGATGAAAATTGGGAAATACTTAAATAACACTAAGAAAAGTAGGCCTATTGCATTCAAAGGGAGGGTCCTATCTTTTATTTGCTTAGATAAACAGGTTCATTTTCTCAAGAAAAAAATTTCAGTGTCATTCATTCCTCGGAGATGCTAATATTAAGGGAGATATTAAGCTTCAAAGTTGGCACTATTTGGTGTATCTACGCCTCAGAGACTTCACAGACACCAGTGACGTAATTACACGATAACTGATGACGTCACAATGGGTGACATCATAGTTGAGCTATGGGATGACGTAACGTGACGCAACATTTCTGTGCCTGGATTCATTGATTAGGTGACGTTTTGACACGTGAACGAGTAATTTATAAGCTATGTAGCTGTCACAAAATTATATTGTTGTTGACTTGATTCTTGCCACATTTTATATTAAAAATAATTGTAGCTGTAGTACGTGGAATGGTAAAATCATGGTTTGTTGACTGTCAGTGAGAATAAAAAACACACCCAAGATTTTTTCCTTCATGATAGTTTTCCTTCATGATAGTTTTGGATCTGCTCTCAGTGAGTATTCTCATGTTTAAATGATTATCGGAAAAACTTTTCAATAGGCCTAGATCGTCATTAAAATAAAAGAGCACGTGCCTTTTGAATGAAAAGTGCGTGGTTAACTGATTAACAATCCAGCAAATGATAGCTAACTCATCTACAGCTATCTACAATTTTGCGCGCTGTCTAGACATAGTTGTTTTGTTGGCGCTCATTTGGCAAGCACTCAGTCAAAATGCACGACTTCTGCAAGCTGATTAGCCCTGATTGGTTTAAAGTTTAATGATTGACAGGTCAGCTATGCATGTGCATGTGGGAAGGGCTGAATCTTGCTGACTCCCTGGCAGCCTGGCAGGACGAAAGTTTGGAAATATATGTCAGTCAATACCTGAATTGTATGCCGGGAATTGTATCACCTACTTTTCATAATTTTTCTGCGTTGCGATTTTTTCAGCAGTCAATAAGGCTGTATTTAAACACAAAACATCGCAAATTCATGTTGGTCATGCTGTAAGATTTATTGCAACATGCAATGTTCAGAGCCCTGAAACTAAACTAGACGTCAACATGATAGGGGCATAGGAAAAGCGTACGTAATACTAATGGGTACGGGATACACTGCAGCAATTAGGTGCAGTGCCTCTCATACAAACTGCTTGCAGTGTGTGATTCACTGCAGTTATTTTACACGCCTTTTTGGACGGAGCCAATGAAGTACTGCTGCTTCTTGTCATTCAGCCTTGTATCAAGCGTAGCTTAAAATATACTGTCAGTTGTGTGTGTTTCAAAATTGACACACAGAGTTGTGGAAGCCTAATTGATAAATTGAACTAAGAACTTAGTCTGACTGAACAAAATAATGAATCCCCCAGGAAGTGGAAATACAATCAATGGTTTATCAAGAAAAGTAGTGAAGTGTGAAAAATTCAAGAGAGAATATATCTATTTATAAGTTAATTCTTTGGTGTTTTGACTTGCATTCTTCAGTTGGTGTCACACTTTTTGTCTTTCAGTTTTACTAGCAGCATTGCCATGTTTCGATTGTGGAGGGCCAAAACTTATTTATTTATTTCACCAAAATTGAGCAAGAAATTATTTATTTCAAAGAAAATCCAAGTCCAAGAGTCCCCCCCCCCCCCCGGTTATTAAATAATCTCCCCCTTATGTGATCAGGTAACCAACAATAAAACTTTTATTTATTTCTTTTTGCAAAATATGGCTTGATACTATTAATACTAGGATTCATGTCTTCACGGGTTTTATGCTAGTTTTTTAAAATTAAAAAAGTGTACTGAGAATGCAATGATTGAAATTTTAAAAAATTTAATTTGTGTTTTATTATCTATAGTGATCTACTGTAGTATATTTATAGAATATATTTTATAATTTACTTAAATAAAAGGGGTCTATGTGATATATATATATGTCATTGACTCAAAAGACAGATTTTTGAAAAAGTATTGCTAAAATAGCCTAAATTAGTAAATTCCTAGTTTGCCATTTATTGCCACAATAGATGAAAAAACTTCGTGCCAGTTAAGTCTAAAGAAGTAAAATGTAAAAGCTGAAAATGTAATGAAATAGATTGACATTGGAGATTTTTTTTCTCAGCACAGATTTTGTCCCAAACCTGTTTACAAACTTTTCCACCAGGTGGAGTTCGGTATAAAGTCCTACTGCATGCCACCTGTGCTGATGTAAACAAAACCATGTGACAGGCTTTATGGTAATGAGCCATTTGCAGCCCTGATTGGGCAGTCCTGGAGAAGGGGCTGGCTTTATATTCATGATTGAGGTAAGAGGGGGTGTATGAAAAAGGAGGGGGCAGAATTAGGATCATGGAGGAAATGACAGTGGAGAAATATTCAGGGAAAATCACAATTATTTTACCCATTTATGGAAAAGTGAAGTTAGTGACAATACATTTTGTAAGCCTACACATTGAAATGGGGCATCTTGGGAAACATATTGAAAGGGGAATGTTGTAAGTGACTGTAAGGTGAAGCAGCACTGTCAAGAAATTTCCAAAGTGTGTAAGTTTTCTTTCCAAGGAAAACTATATCACTGCTTCAGCAAGCTGAACTGCAGTGATAATAAACTATCGCTGGGAAAATTATGAAAGTCGGGGACTATTTTAGTCAATACTCGATCGAAATTTTATAACTATAGTTATATATATTTTTGTAGCAGCCAAAAACATTGCTTTTTTTATTTCACAAAGAACGCGAATTTAAAGTCTGAAACAACTGATGTCTTGGTTGCAAAACGTGCAATGTTTAGAGCAGTGGTGTCACTAGAAATGCAAGTTTGGGGGGGGGGCTGAAGCCCCAAAGTTTAGTAGCGTTTTCAGAGGCCCGAACAATCGAAACGCGAGCCGCGCCAAAATTGCTCAAAATCCAAAGATTTTAGATGTCTGCGGATCTCTGCTCATCTAATAAACTGATAAATTGCAAAATTAATGACAAATGGTGCACAACATACTGTGTACATTGTCTTTTCATGGGCTCTGGTGATTTCTTCACTATACCAGTATCATAAAGGAAAATTTCCTTTTTTTGCCTATGTTTTTGGGGGCTGAATGCTCCATTTTGGAGCTCAGCCCCCCTAGCCCCCCCCCCCTTAGTGACGCCACTGGTTTAGAGCCCTGAAACTCAAAAGCTATAGGCCTAATTAGGAAAACTATGAAAGTTGAGGGATATTTCAGTCAATACTTCAATATTTCCAGCTGTTTTTCAAATTTGTCTAAGATATTTTATGGCGGTCAAAAAATAACTGGCGAAAGTTCATCTTAAAAAACTAAAAAGATTTCCCATCTCTACTCTTCCAATCTACAGACCTGTACCCTTCATTATTATTGATTAATCAATGGGTCCATCTTAGCCCTATCCATCAATAAATCAATCTAGGCCTCTATATCCCTATCTAGGTCTACCTATTTTATTGTGTTATATAACTTATATTTTGTTCTTTGAGAACTTCTCTCCAATCATAACAGTTACACTGTCATGATCCAATCTACGTGAAAATTAGTTGCTTGTTTCAAATTAAAAAGATAGACTGGTGACAAGACCAGGGCAATTAGATTAAAATTGGCACTTTGGCCAGGATAAACTAAACATGAAAAGGAACCCTCGACAAACACTTTTTCACTGCCATGTTTTGAACAAACTTTTTTGCTTTTATGAAAACCAAAAATTCATAAAAGGGGCCGACCAGAAAATGGTTGGGGGGGGGGCTATGGCTCTTACCCCCGAGAGGTTTTTTTTTCTCAATTCCAAAGTATCATCTCTTCGGATCCAAAAATCACCCATCGATGGATCCAAAAATAACATAGAAGAGGGACAGGGTAATCAAAAGTAAAATGGCAGGATGACACAAAATCCCATCTATATATATATTATCATGGGATCACACAGAATCATGCATTTTTGTGATTCAGACTGAGGCTCAATACTCACAGTATAGTGTTGCCATGGTGACACTACACTAATGACAAAAAAAAGTTTGTTTCTGTCTGTTGCTTAGAGGCCGACCAGACGATCCTTGAGGCCCCAGGGCCGAGGGGGGGGGGGGTTTGGTGAAAAATCAAGTTTGTTTTAACCTATATATGGGTGAGGAGGCTTAATATTAAAATAGTGATAAAGAAGTTTGTCATTCCTTCTCACACAAAAAAAAAAGTTGTCCCAGCGGAAAAATTTAAATCTATAGCCATCCCAAACTATCTTTTGATCAGTCCGTAAGGCCTTAATGCAATAAAAGGTTTGCAGTTATTCACCAGCAAAAATTGGTTTGCATTGCTCAGGTCTAGGCATTGCTTGTGGCACCAAAATATTTCGTCCCAGAGTTAAAATCTCTATCCCCCCCCCCAAGTATCGTAGCAGCAGCTGCCCCAAAACCCGTTGGAAACCTCTGGTTCTATTAGTAAATTATTGCATGACGGCCAATACATTGTATTGTTCTTGTCTATATTTTTTCATATTAAAAACGCTCTTGATCTTTGAAACCCCATTACTATACAAGTAGATATAAGAATATTTCAAGACCAATTATGCTTACATGGCAAAGCACAAACAGTTTGCATTGAGTTTCAGAACTTTTTGATTTTTTAGCCCCTGGAAAGCGTAATGAACTGAATTATAAAATTAAGCCATTCACGCTTGTGGACAAAAGTTATATGCTTAGCAGAAAACCCCAGCCCCATATCTATGATAGAAGCCAAGTATCCGCCTTTCATGATTTTGGGATGAATTCAATTTCTTCAGGTGATTTTTAATTAAGTTTAAGATATTCAGGTGCAAAAGTCAATCAAGCGTCATTGACCAATATCAAAATGCATTTGAGCAACCAAAAGTCAGACACTTTGTTTGTCTGTATTTTGTTGCGCTCTGATACAAATTGTTACATTTTCAGACAACAACAAGCTTCAAGGTCACTGACATGAATGAGGTGTCAATCACTCAAGACGTTTACAAAAAGTTTTTGGTGATTGGTTTTATTATGACAGTGGGAGGAGTCCTGAGCATCTGGTTGGCAGCCAGATAGTTTTCTATGAGAGGGGGGGGGGGAAATCTACGTGTAGGCCTATTAAATCTGAGGGGGGGGGGCATTAGAGGGAGGAACTTATTTAATAGGACCAGTTCACTTCACTGGTGTTCATTGTTAGATGACGTCACATTCTCACAACTAGCACTTATACTTTTTAGGGATAATCAATTAACATGTAACACCTAACAAGCAGGGCTACTGAGACAGGGAAGTGCCACGGGAGTTGACCAGGAGTTGACCAGCTACATGTATATATATGGCATAATTTTTTGCCAGTAAATTGTCTGTATCCTCCCCCCCCCAAGACATTTAAATATATAACATTTTGTCTATATCTCCTCTGTGTCTACTTTATGTCAAGGTCAAGTTCATGATCTGTCTGTGTGTTGTCTGTGTTAAAACTAATTGACTCATGAAATCGCAGACTGACATCCCAGAAAATTCGACCAGCCCAATTTTTTTCATGGACCCCACGTCCAGTCTGGGACAACCTGTGATACCCAGGGTCGACCATGCGTAATGCTGCGTGCCTAGTACATGTCTGGAGTGCGTCAGACTAAATTTCTTGAAATTACCTGACGCAGACCACTGTCAATTCCAAATCCCCAAGGTGTGAACGGGCCTTTTAAACACAGAAGGTGGTTAATTTCAAAATTAATTGATGAATGCATGCTCTTTTGCAAAAGTTGCAAAGTATAGAGCTGTATATTGTGAGCATTCTGCAGTTCTGCTGCAATCTTGCAGATGGCTGCAGAATTCTGCAGTCCTGTAGCAACTCCGCAACAAATCTGCATATATATTTGCAGGAATTATGCAGCTCTGGCCTCTTGAGGAATTATACAGGGAGCTGCAGTTCTTCAGTCTTCAATATAATTATGCAGGAAGCAGGATTTCTTCTCTGCAGGATTTCTGTGCCTGTCAGGACTGCAGAATTCTGCAGTCCTGTAGTGTCCTACGAAATTTTGCAAGATTTCTACACCCCAGAGTCTGTTACTTTTGGCAGCTTTCTGTAATGCATCTGATAAGTTCAGACCTCTTTGACCAAGGTCTTGTTGCTACCCAAGAAACATTGGTGATTAGGCCTATATAGGCCTTATTCTTGGTGGGTTTTTACAAATCCAAATTCCAAAAAGAACAGTCTTATTAGACATCTATAGGCCTAAGGCAACATGAACCAAACGTTGACTTTTTTATTCTTTACATTAGCGGATCCACGGGAGGAGTTGGGAGGTTAGGGGTTCAACCCTCCCCCCCCATTGGGCCTGTAGCTAAGCTTTAATGCAAAAAAAATTACTCCAGACATTTTCATTCGAAATGCGTCTTCCCCCCCCCCTCCCTGTCCATTTCCTAGATCCCCTCGCCTTTGAATCATCATTTTGCATATATAACTCATTTTGAAAAGCTTGCAATCAAACAAAAAACAAAACACACAAACAACAACAAACTATATTTAAGTTCTTCGTCAGGTTGGTTATTCAAAGACCGATTGCGCAATGATTGCTCAAGCATTGAATTGAAGCGTGGAGACTGTGATTGTGAAGTGTGAACTCAGGCTACTGTCTGGTAATTGGACTTTATCACTGTGATTCTTATATTCCATGCAATTTTATATCAATATGGTCCGAAATAAGTTATAGTCCTGCACCAAGTGCTATTAAATTATAAATAATTAATCAGTGAAGATTTAATGTTGACTTGGTACTGCCGTGATTTTTTTCCCCTTTTTTAAAATAGGCCTATTTATTATGTATTTTTAAAAGTCATAGTGAAATATAAAAAAAATATCACGAAATACAGAATTAATTTTCCATAAGCAATTTTTTTTACATTATGTCTCTTCTACTGGGGCAAAATGAACATTAGATTGTAAAAGAAACTAGCCAAACTTGAAAAGGTATATGATTAGCTGGTGTTTAGTGAGGGAGGGGCCGGTACTCTTGGCGACTGTTGATTTTTTTTTGTGGCCCTGCCTCCAGAGAGAGCAGAACCAATCAGATCACAGAGGGGCTGGAAGCGCTGCATGTTGCAGATGATTGACACTTTGTTGATTGCCGTAACAAAAATTGTTACAATTTCCGAAGTGAACGACCTCGCAAATACTGTTGCTATTTTGTTGAAAAGACGAGTAATTTGTTGATCAGTGGAATATTCACTGAATTGGGTTAATTAAAAATAGCGTCATGCAGTTGGCGAAAAGTTCATGCACCCAAATTTATCTGTTCCATAAAGTTGTTTTTGTGTGTTTTGTCATTTTGAAGTTGACAGTCAAACGGCAAAGACGTTTTGACATGTTCATTTGTATTTTCCATGCATAAAGTGGATTTACCATGATGGACAAAGAAACGTTTATACATACACTGTATATACTTGGAAATTTGTAAGTAGAGACTACTGTACTAATAGGCCTACAGATTTACGTGGATTTTTTTTTTCAGATATTTTTGTAGAAATGCATGAAGTGAATCACGCATTTTAATTTAAAGCACATCAGATCCCAAATCATCAGTAGGTAATGCGTGAGGGAGGATTATACATTTACGCTACTGTCGCTAGTGACTAGATTTTAAAAGGCTCTGCATCTGTTAAATATCACATGAGCTGGTAACACTGCAAGTCGGATTGATCAACTTTAATTGATGTTGATTGCATCATTGCAATGATTGACCTTGTGCTATATTGTAGATACATGAGTGAAGTATAATATTATGCTGATAGCAGTTGACAGCCGCATCAAGAAAAACAATCAACACTCAATAGGGAGTGTTCGCCGAAGTTACAATGCACCAGGTGGCGCCGCAAATAGGGGCTTCCTGCTACCATGATTGCAGCAGGAATAGCATGGTCAGAACGACCAAAATTGCTCTCCTGACCTTAATATTGGTCCTATTTCCCAAATTAAAAAAGTTTTATTCAGTGGATCACATTCCCTAGCTGATGCATTTATCAGATTGGTTTCTTTTCCATCACCTTTTTCAAGAATTAGCCTCTTTCGCTGAGGATGCCACATTTTGGAAGATTTTGCTGTTTTAAAAATCATTTTCTGAGTGATGTCTCTACATAGGAAATTCATTTTGTTATTAAAAGTTGCAAATTTACAAGAGGAAAGATCAGTGATATCTTTTATATTTTTTAATTATTATTTTTTCTTCAAAATACTGGATTGAATGACCCAAAAATAAGGTTTTCGACCATTTTTGGAGGATATTGTGATGTTCCGAGGTCAAAAGTCTGCTACAAAGTTTCAGAAAATAAATGTGAATAAAACTCGTCATCAAGTACTTTATTTTCTGATTCCAAAAATGTAAAAAAAATTATTATGGATGCAATAGTCACCGATTTATGACAAGATATGTTTTTAAACTTGTGTGTCAAAGGAATCACAAATGACGTCACAAATAAAAATACTGTAGATGCACATTTTGCTGTCATAAAAAATATTTTCTTAGTTACAGCTGAACATAGGAAATTAATTCTGGTGTTAAAAGTTGTATATCCACCAGAAGAAGGATCAATGGTAAATTATATTGGATAAATTGATTGTTTGCTTCAAAATACTGGATTGAGTGACCCAAAAATCAGGTTTTCGACCTATTTTTGTCCATTTTTCAGTGACATTGTGTGTTTAGAGGCTTAAGGTCTGCTGTAGAGAGAATTTTTTTTTTAACCAAACCCATCATCAAGTATATCATAATTATTATTATGCAGATTCCAAAAGTATGAACAAAAATTTTGTGAGTGCAATAGTTGTTGATTTATTACGAAATACATTTAAACAAGTGGGCCAAGAGAAACACAAACTTGAGACGTCACATTTCCAGGCATTTTTTACTTTTAGAACAAAAATTAATGATCATATAATAGTTCTTTCACAGCACCACCTGCTAATAGTATACTGTTTTAGGTTATCCCAAGGCTTGGGCAGTATTTGCCTGATATTGTCACCAGAAACTCGGGAGACCTGAATAATCGAGTGAAAATACCGGTCGAAGGTGAGAATATCGGGCAAATACTTCCATAATCTATCTCCTGAAATACAATTTCAGACTCAAACAATACACTACCCGTTCAGAAATTATTTAGAGACTGTCAAGAAAGAATTGATTCATTTCACCAAAAATGGCAAGAAAGCATTATTTTTTTTAACTGCGTTGTGTATTAAATATAACCTCATAAAAGATTAAAAACATGCGGTGTTGTAGCTCACGCCCAATAATGGTAATATCACTTTTCAGAATCTACTTTGAAACAGCTTTGCATTATGAATGAGAGTGAGGATCTGACACACCATAGCAACCTGTTGAGCCTCTATCAGAAACAAAACTTTCATGATTATGACTGCATTGTTACTACACTGCTGTCAAAAAATGCAAAGTCGTGTTTATTTTAGGGGCCTACGAGAGGATAGTGGGGGGGGGGGGGGCTATGGATTTTATCAGTGGTTTCAGTGTAGGTGGGGCATTTGCCCACCACTTTTTGACCAAAGCATGAGTGTTCTGTGGAGAAAAATTTTAAGGATTTTCTGGGACACTATTCGCTAAAGGCTTCAGCCCAATTTGCCCCACCATTTTAAAATGAAAGTGATGCCCCTGGATTTTATCCCCGGGACAAACTTTTTTTCGTGCCCAAAGCATGGACGAAAATTCTTTTCGCTTGCGGACGAGCGACAAACTTTTGTAGCAATATTAACATTACTGTACCCAAGGTACAGGTGGAAACAAAACTTTTATTTTATTTTCATGTGCTGGACAAACAGTTTTTTTCTATGTCAGGAGGGAAACAAACTTTTATTTTCACCAAAAATCCATAGCCCCGACCCCCAAAGATCATCTGGTCGGCTCCTAAATAATCAAAGGCATTAGGACTATATTGCACCCCTAAAAACTAGAAAACTATAGAACATTGCTATTTATGTACCCATCATCAAAATGAAGAATAATTTGGTATTTTTACAATCGTTCAGTCCACTCCCGTGTTGGTCAGATCTATGGCCTAAAGTTGCAATAAGCAAAGAAAATAGCAGTATGTCACGTGAGTTTGATTCATTTGACACGCAAGGTTAAAAAGGCATTTTGTCATAAATCAGCTACTGTTGCACCCAAAATTATTTTTTCAACATTTTTGGAATCTGCAATTAATGCACTTGATGATAAGTTGTGAAAAAAAAATTTTCTCAAACTTTCAAGCAGATTTTAGACCTCGTAATATCACAATGTTGTCAAAAATAGGTCGAAAACCTAATTTTTGGATCGCTCAATCCTGTATTTTGAGGCAAAAATTAGTTGAACCTTATATAATTGACCATTCTTCCTTCTTCTTGTGGATATGAATCTTTTAATATCAGAATTAATTTCTTATGTCTAGCCATAAAGTTCTGAGAAAATTTTTTTTATGACAGCAAAATGTGCATCTGCAGCATTTTGATTTGTGACGTCATTTGTGATTCCTAAAGTTGACACACAACTTTAAAAACATATCTTGTCATAAATCGGTGACTATTGCATCCACAATAATTATTTTTACATTTTATGAATCGGAAAATAATGTACTCGATGATGAGTTTTATTCACATTTATTTCCTGAAACTTTGTAGCAGACTTTTGACCTCGGAACATCACAATATCCTCCAAAAATGGTCGAAAACCTTATTTTTGGGTCATTCAATCCAGTATTTTGAAGAAAAAATAATAATTAAAAAATATAAAAGATATCACTGATCTTTCCTCTTGTATATTTGCAACTTATAATAACAAAATGAATTTCCCTTGTTGAGACAACACTCAGAAAATGATTTTTAAGACAGCAAAATCTGCCAAAATGTGGCATCCTCAGCGAAAGAGGCTAATTCTTGAAAAAGGTGATGGAAAAGAAACCAATCTGATAAATGCATCAGCTAGGGAATGTGATCCACTGAATGAAACTTTTTTAATTTAGGAAATAGGACCAATATTAAGGTCAGGAGAGCAATTTTGGCCGTTCTGACCATGCTATTCCTGCTGCAATCATGGTAGCAGGAAGCCCCTATTTGCGGCGCCACCTTGTGTATTATGTGTTCAGACGCTCCCTATTGATAGAGCCCCAATTTATGCTCTATTGATGTCGGCATGGGGAGGGGGGGGGGCCGCAAGGGTCAGTATATGCACTGCTAGTGTACGTGTGTCACTCAGGAGCAGAGTAGACTCGTTTTGAGTAATACTCAGCACACAATAATTCGTGACGTCACTGGTGTCTGTGAAGAATATGGCGGCGCCCGTGACTTAATATTTCCTGCGCTTTGAACTATTTTCAAAATGGCTGGTCTATTCCTTTAATGATAAAACGACCTTGGATAACTACCGACCAATCTCAATCCTTCCGGCAATATCAAAAGTCTTTGAAAAAATTATTCACAAACAGATAAATGAACACTTTATACTAAACGAACTCTACAATATGGTTTCCGTGGGGAACATTCAACAGAATTGGCAACAATTGAATTAGTAGATCGAATAGCTCTCAATATGGATCAAGGGAAAACGCCTATTAATATTTTTATGGATCTGAGTAAGGCTTTTGATACTATTGACCACCAAATACTCATACATAAATTGAAATACTATGGCTTCAGAGATAAATCATTGCCACTCTTGAATAGTTATCTTAGTAATCGAAAACAATATGTTGAATATAATGATAGTAAGTCGAGCTTTCTTCCGATAACTACAGGAGTTCCGCAAGGATCGATATTAGGTCCTCTTCTTTTTATAATTTACATAAATGATATTAGCTGTTCTTCAAAAACATTTAAACTTTTGACTTATGCAAATGACACAACCCTTTTTGTTACGCTAGACTCTGTCCGCCAACAAAATTATGATATTATTAACCCTTAAAATAAACTTAACTCTGAACTTACAAATGTAACAGAATGGTTGAACCTAAATAGATTATCCCTCAATGCAAGTAAGACTAAATGTATGACATTTTGAACCTGCAATAGAACTGTGCAGCCTCCTAAACTTCTGATAAACAATGAAATCATTGAATATGTTGACAACTTTAACTGTTTGGGCATAATTTTGGACAGTCAATTAAACTGGAAAGCTCACATAGAAACTATTGGAAAAAAGATATCTAAGACTACAGGCATCTTGAATAAACTCAAACATTTTCTACCAGTGTTTACACTCAAAACAATCTATGATTGCCTTATTAACTCATATCTTAATTACGGAGTATTATGTTGGGGATTTAAGCAAAGTAAGCTTTTTAAATTGCAAAAAAAGCTGTCCGAATTATCACTAATAGTAAATACAATGCACATACAGATCCCTTATTCAAAAAGCTAAATATTCTAAAAATCAGTGATGTTGTCACAAGAAAGCTCTACAAATTCTTTTATCGATATTCAAAAAATGCCTTACCATACTACTTCCTTAACAATGCATATCTAAATCAACCGACTCATTCTCATCTTACTCGTAATTCCAGATATATAATTCCCAGAGTCTTCCACAAATACGCTGAATTTAATGTTAGATATCAGCTCCCCCTTCTCCTTAATCGGAATGAAATCAACATCATTGAAAAAGTTAATACTCATAGTGAATTTGGTTTTTCCTTCTACGTCAAAAGGCATCTAATCAGCTTGTATGAAAATAATTGCTTTATTACTAATTGTTATGTTTGTAACAATTAGGCATTCTGTTGATATTGCATCTATGTTTTAATATCATTTTAATTTTTTGTCGTTTACTCGTACCATCTCTTATTTAGATTGAAAGATATTCCATTTATTCAAATATTCAAATTTTCATATCATTCCATCTACCCACTCGTTCATTCATTCATACTTCCAAATTTCTACATCTTATTCATTTATTTGTTTACTTACTTTTTTTTATTTATTTTTTTTCTTCAAATTTCTACTCCATCTACTATCCTTAAAATAGACATGTAAGAATTATCCAGAGATGATGAAGTGACCAGTTTCAAACATGCTTGCATGATGATATAAGATATAATGAATTACCAAAAGGGGGCAGTACCAACAGCGTTACGTAAGTGACTTAGTTGCTGCCTCCTTGACCACAATCTTACTATTATACAATGTAAAATTAAATATCTGTCTGTAAAACTTGATTGGTCAAAAATAAAAAACATCTCTCTCTCTCTCTCTCTCTCTCACAACTTTGTATTGGAGAACAACGTTGTTCTGAAATTCTTAGGATGCATAAACCATGACAATAATATTCAAATATCTACTTGGATTTACCACTATTTCATTACATACAATTAAGTTGAAAAGGATAAGTCGGTAAGATAGGACAACAAGAATATTTTTACAGAAACATGAAATACTATGACATAAAAAATAGAAAAATTTTAAAGAATTAATAATTTCTGGTGTTTCACACAGTACGAGGGGCGTTCAGAAAGTTCACGGCTTTTTTTATATGGACACTTATTTTCAATCTAGAACTATGAATTTTTTACAGGATAAAATTCAGCAGTTTTGAAATGGATTTCCAAAATTTTGGACAATTTGGACATTTTTAAGTCATTCTGTGGTTGCCATGGAAATAGAAAGTTTGGCTAGGTGGAGCAGGTAGTACGGAGATCGAGAAAATCAATGAATTGCGGCTGAGAGAGACCTCACTTTGCCACTTGTATCAGTAAGATTGACAATAATTAACACAAGAAATATAATATTACCTTTTAAAAATACTCACAAGTACTACAAAAGCATTAATTCATGCACCTGACGCGTTGAAATAAATGTTCTTTGAAGCCCTCCAGGAAAAGTTTTTGTGAAAGCATTTTGGTCATCCACAGCCTTTTCTCCTCCAGTGCCTGAAACTATTGCCCCCAGTGATAAAGGTAATGGAAAACCAGGTCTTATGTAAAGCGATGTGTCAAAGGAAAAGCTGGGATGGATAATGCTATCCCTTTAGGTCTCTTGCTCATACCAGTGAATCATGCTTTGTCGTAAGTTCTGATGCAGTTAAGGACTCGCATTCTTGGGCCTGAATCGCTCTTGCTAAATCGGTCATGTAGGAGTGCTTTCCCACATTGGTTCGCTGCAAGAATACGAACATTGGGTATGCTTGAAAGATATTTAGAAGCTAATATCATATTTCTTGTGTCAAATATTTTCAATCTTACTCATACAAGTGACAGAGAGAAGTCTTTCTGAGCCGCAATTCATTGATTTTCTTTATCTCCGTACTACCTGCTCCACCTAGCCAAACTTTCTGTTTCCATGGCAGCCACAGAATGACTTAAAAATGTCCAAATTGTCCAAAATTTTGGAAATCCATTCCAAAACTGCTGAATTTTATCCTGTAAAAAATTCATAGTTCTTGATTGAAAATAAGTGTCCATATAAAAAAAGCCGTGAACTTTCTGAACGCCCCTCGTATAAAGGAGACATGAACCCTACAGTACAGTCGTTTTCCAAAACCATAGTATCAGGATTTAGAGGTATGAGGTTAAGGCTAAGGCTGGCTTTGGTCTCACAAGCGATGTTAACCTGCTTTTTGGCACCAGCCATTCTTCTCCTTTCTGTCCGAAGATGTATGTTACTGTATGTCATTAGTCAAGAGTAGGTGTTCATGACAATATTTGTACCACAGACCAAAAAAGCAATTGAGATATGTTCTCTTCTGTAATGGCGTAGTTAGAGGGTCTCGAGTGAGGAGGGGGCACCTTGAGGGGCACGCAACTCGTTGGCGGGGCACACCCGCTATTCTAATGGTTCATGTGGGGGACACAGGTCCAATATGGGGGGCATGTGCTCCCAATAGGACACCACTGCTCTTATGGTGTTGCGGAAGTCTTTCGTATTTCTGAAACAGTGAAATGAATTATTTTGGCTGCTGTGTATTATTATTGCTCACTTGCAAGCACTATTGAAGATGCTCTGTCTTCTTTAGACATGAAGAGATCTTTCAATGTGATTTGGGGGCTCGTCTGCAAATTTTGTCTTGTGTATAATTTGCAAAAGGAAGATGTAACATAGTGGAAAGAGGTTGCTCATGAGAGGACACTTGTCGCAGGTGCCACTGTAGTGATGTCTGATGCATCACAAATCCTAGAGCGAATATACACATCAAGGGGTAATGATATTATAACCAAAACAACCCTGTAGCTATGGAGCATATGTTGCACTACACAAACTAATTATTGAGACAGATGGTCGAGCAGAGGACCTATAGATACCTCAGCAAGGTACCAAAATAAATTTGCCACCATTTAGCTTCTCTTAATCTGATATTCTGTTGTTGTGTTTTGCATCCCAAAGACACATGTGGCATGCCAAGGAGTGCCATTTATATTTTGCTATAAACTTACTCGAATGATATTTTTGATTATCACAATTTATGAATGAAAATAATTGTATACATTGCTGAACATCAGTCTTCAACTGGTATTGAGTTTAGCCTTTCTGTTGTATAGCTTTGTGGTGACAGATTAGGTCAGAGAAATCCAAAGCCGCACAGGGTCTACCTAAAACTGAGAGTATATGCCCTGTGTAAATATATTTAATAAATAAATGAACGGCTCTTCCGTCAATTTGGTAAAAGTATTTGTCTTGAAGGACTGCTCTGTTGCCTACTTGGTAAAAATGTTTTGTTTGTCTTGAAGGACTGCCCTGTCACCAATTTGGTAAAAGCAATTGTCTTGAAGGACTGCTGTGTTGCCAATTTGTAATGTTTGTCTTGAAGGACTGCCCCATCACCAATTTGTAAAAGCAATTGTTTTGAAGAAATGCTGTGTTGCCAATTTGCAATGCTTGTCTTGAAGGACTGCCCTGTTACAAATTTGGTAAAAGCAATTGTCACGAAGGACTGCTGTGTTGCCAATTTGTAATAAGTGTTTGGCTTGAAGGACTGCCCTGTCACCAATTTGGTAAACGCAATTGTCTTGAAGGACTGCTGTGTTGCCAATTTGTAATAAGTGTTTGTCTTGAAGGACTGCCCTGTCACCAATTTGGTAAAAGCAATTGTCTTGAATGACTGCTGTGTTGCCAATTTGTAATAAGTGTTTGTCTTGAAGGACTGCCCTGTCACAAATTTGGTAACAGCAATTGTCTTGAAGGACTGCTTAATTGCCAATTTGTAATGTTTGTCTTGAAGGACTGCCCTGTTACAAATTTGGTAACAGCAATTGTCTTGAAGAACTGCTTAATTGCCAATTTGTAATGTTTGTCTTGAAGGACTGCTCTGTTACAAATTTGGTAAAGCAGTTGTCTGCCCTGTTACAAATTTGGTAAAGCAATTGTCACGAAGGACTGCTGTGTTGCCAATTTGTAGTAAGTGTTTGTCTTGTAGGACTGCCCTGTCACCAATTTGGTAAGAGCAATTGTCTTGAATGACTGCTCTGCTGCCAATTTGTAATAAGTGTTTGTCTTGAAGGACTTCCCTGTCATCAATTTGGCAAAAGTATTTGCCTTGAAGGACTGCTCTGTTGCCTAATTGGAAAAAAAATGTTTTGTTTATCTTGAAAAACTGCCCTGTCACCAATTTGGCGTGAGCAATTGTCTTGAAGAACTGCTGTGTTGCCAATTTGTAATGTTTGTCTTGAAGGACTGCCCTGTCACCAATTTGGTAAAAGCATTTGTCTTGAAGGACTGCTCTGTTGCCAATTTGTTATAAATGTTGGTCTTGAAGGATTGCTCAGTCCCCAATTTGGTATAAGTATTCATCTTGAAAGATTGCTGTATTGCCAAGTTGGTTAAAATGACT
The DNA here is from genome assembly GCA_026936325.1 of Platynereis dumerilii. Taxonomy (NCBI): domain Eukaryota; kingdom Metazoa; phylum Annelida; class Polychaeta; order Phyllodocida; family Nereididae; genus Platynereis; species Platynereis dumerilii. The sequence continues at coordinate 30,885,638 of JAPTHN010000001.1, read as the reverse complement.
GTCTTGAAGGACTGCTTTTGGTTTACAAATTGAATTAACCAATTAAGTAACAGGTTTCCACTTTCTCTCTTCCATCCGGTAATCCAAACCTTGTGAGAAGCAAGAACTCGCCTCAGAGGGTTGCACTATCCACAGTGATATATTTTGAGATTGTAATTAAGTTATACAGTGACTTACATTAATTGAATGTGAAGCATTCTGAATTATTTCTTGTATAACCTCGAGATGCACAAGTATTTTGGAATTGTGGGATTATCTTGAATCTGCAGCTTGAACTCCTGACAGATAAATGTCAATGTTCGAATGGGTATCTGCTGAAGAACTTGGGGGTTTTTTATGTCTCATTTTTTATGAATTTATCTTGTGCAGCACCTTGAAATATATCCAGTCCTCCCAGCTAGTTTCAATCCAATTCCATCTGCTTCCTGCAGATAAACAAAAAACAAAATGTCACGGTGTTGCCTGTAGAGTACTCCAGGCAATAATGCATTAAGCTGCATTACTATCTATATGAAAAATGAACATGATGAAGGTAAAGAAATATAAAGAAAACACAGAGCATCTTACAGCATATGTTGGTTGCAGATGTAAACTGCAGGTTTGTATATATGATAAATGAAAACCAAATAAATCTGAAATATATTTGCTGACATAATTTATTATTCTACACTACATAATTACAATTACGACAGCCCATGGATTAAACTTTTACTTCCATTGATTTCAAACATAATATGACTCACGAACTGTCGCGTTGAGACCTTTCTGTGTCCATGTTTCCCCATTCAATCGTCTTTGCCTCAATTGTCATGCCTCATCTGTGTCATTAAGACAGACAGATAGATAGATAAATAGATAGATAGATAGATATGGTATTGCAGCCCTCTAAGCCCAGTTCTGGGCTCTCATGAGGTTTGATTGATGAGATGGGAGAAAGAGAAAGGGGTCCTCAACATGTTACACATTTACTCCATGTGAGGGATTTCTCACTTGCCCAGCACGGACACTGATACGAGGGGCCGCAATTATAACATCTCACCCGAAAGACATCCAGCTGAGATTATGCTCATGAAGGTCCACTAAAAATTTTGGGTTCTCACTTTGTATTCCCTAATCAAAACATATCAGAAACTTGTGGTTGTACATTTTGTGAACACCAACAAATCTACCTGCTCAGTCCTGCTGTCTAATCTGCACAAAAAATACCACAAATACCTAGAAAATGCCTGCAAAATTCCTAGAAAATGCGATCCATGCACTACGATCCACCCTGGTGCCTTACCAATAGTTGAGACCATCCCTCCCTCTACACACATACATGTGTTTTATTTTTTCAGTCAACATATCTCTGCGAGTTGTGCAGTTACAGCTATTCTGCAGTGCCATTGGTTGCACAAAGAATTCTGCATGGTGTTCTGTACACTGAGATATTTCTGAGTGTTTAGTAATGTTCTGACATAGATTTCAAGCCCTTCTTTTGTTCAACCAACTTGGATAGTAAGTTGTGAAATTGTACTTTTATGTTTGCTTTGACTTATAACTTGGTTAATCCATGTCAGGATAATTTTATTATTTGGTTTGCATTTATGTGGATTTCAGTAAGTGCAATTAACTTTATCGAAGACCTTTTAAAATGCAAAGGCAATCTTTGTTATGCTTGAATTGGTGGTAGAGACGGACCTTGTGGTACACTCTGAACCAAGCAGTGCAGTGGTACCTGCCTTGTAAGACCCCCTGTTGTAAGACTGACTTGCCTTATGTGACTGCCTTGCTCTCACACTAAGTAGTATTTTTAGTGTATTTTGCAACCTGGCGAGAGACTGCACCCCTACAAGAGACTGCTTCATGACCGCAAAAGGGGCGGTCTTATAACACAGGGACCACTGTAGTAGGTAGATCTTGCGGAAGAGGGCTGCACTGTTATTTTTCAAACTTGCCAATATATTTTAAGGGGTGTGCTGTTTTTTTAACTTTACATGACATTGTACAAAAAGTGAGTGGAAGGGATGGCTGGAGAGTGCAAAGGCATGGAAGGGCTTGGAAGTCTTGGGACAAGTCAGTGTGAGCCTCTGCTAGGAAAATATATTGGGTTGTACTGTATGTATCTGACATGAGACCATTCTATTCTGCACACAGCTTTGAAATTTGTTTGACACTTCCCTGACCTTTAGGCATCTGTTGTACTTCAGGAAGTAGGATTCTCAGGTGTTGTAAAGGTTACAAGAAGCCTGCAGGGCAAACTGATGCAAAGTAACCACTGACCAGTGAAATGCTGTGAAGTGGTCATTGTTTTCAGTGAACCTTTTGACACACAGCTGAAGGAACTGGTTACACTGGTCACTGACTCCTTGGTTAGAACATTTGTCATATGTAGTTAAGGTTTTTGAGAATGGGATAGATCTTAACATTGTACCTGTTCAATTGATGTACCTGTAAATTGCTGCAAATGTGATTCTTGATGACATTTCTGAGAATTTTTGATCTTGAGCAAGCAGCTTCAGTCTTTTCCCCAATACTGCTTGATTTACTTAGGTTTCCAGTTTGAATAAGTAATACCTCATATCAATATTAACTTTTAATCATCACTGAGGAAAAAGCATTGTAACTATAAAGTGCAACCTTAGTTTAACTAACATGAAGTCAATGGTTTGGTGGCCCTGGTGGTTCATGTATCTTGCTAATACCTTGGGTTTAGGTTATTTTGAGTGGATTTGCTAAATCTGTAGCCAAAGAAGAATTTATCCTTGGATCTCAGCTTGCACATCAAATTAACACTGGTGACAAGTGTTTACCCGAGAAATTCCTGGGCTTCTTGGCAGCTGGGTCTAGAAAGTTTGTAACGCATTTGGAGGAATATGCACAGACTCTAAAATGAAAAATAAATTGCAGTTCTGCTGTTGGATGGTAAACCACCAATAAATCATCATCTTGATTTTTGTAACTTTGTCTCAATCTGGAAGAACTTAGTAGGCAGATTCAAGGTCAATCTTGTTGGTTCTCAAAAATGCCCAAAACATCACTTTAAAAAGCAAAATGTTGATTAATGAAGCAGCCTGCTGTCACATTTGTAGAAGAGTAGAATCGCCTACCTTCAGAAAGTGTATCAAAAGAAAACTGATCCCATATTACAAATGATGTACAAGTGAAGATATCTGCCATTATAAAGGACTCAATCAAGCTTTCTAATCCTTTTTCAAAACCTCAACTAGGCGCTTTGAATTTGGATCAACAATTACTTTATTTCAGCCAAACACTGCCTGCATACCCTGCAGGGTTAATTAATCGTTTCAGAAGTAGTTTTGGCTTAGTAGTTGTTCAATTGTGTCAAACTATCATGTAACCAATAGAAGTTGTCAAAGGTATACATGCATTTCTTGATTAGGAAATGGCAGGATTATTCCATATTCATGTCTATTGGTTTATGATGCTGATAAAGAAAATAAGCAACTATCAGGATTTCCCCGGAAATAGAATGTTTCTGTGACCTTTGAGTCAACATTAAACCACCACACAGGTTTCCTCAACTTCGCTGACCATCCTTGTGAGCACTATGAAGCTATGAAATTGCAAGCTAAGCAGTTTTATAGCAACTGCCTAAACCCCTTTGTTGACTGAGGTGTAATAATGCAGATAAGTGAAAGTGGTTGTCAAAGCCAAGTGTCGACATCTTGACAAGTGGTATACTTGATGATAAGTTACTTCTTTGACATATGTGTTGTTTGAGAATTTTTGGTTGTCCAGTATGACTTCTTATCAAGAGAATTTTCATGGGGATTGTTAGCAGATCATCTATTTAATTTTTATTCTGAACTGGCAACATATACTGCTATATAGTCTAATTTGGATTGGCTAATCCATCCAATGGTTAGATTGGATTTTGGATAGATTGATGGCATATCGAGCTTCAAACAAATGAGCAGATAGCCACCTCTTTCGAATGAGTCAGACTTCGTAATTTGTTACAATGAGTATGTTTTGTTTACGGCAATATTTTTCATGCAACATTACAGTTAGAGATTTCACAATTATTAATTGTGGACACCTAATTTTTCACTCATACGCAGTTATTTAACCCAGGAATACTACCTCAAGAGGCGTAGGTAAACATATAATATACATATTTTTGATTCCTTTGGTTGTGGAACACTTATTGTTTGAAAATTTCATTTTAATATACATTACTACTTGGTAGGTTTATTTGTAATATGGGCAATAACTAATGGGCATATTCACTGTTGACTCATCTTGTCCATTTTTACCTTCAGCGAACTTGTTCGCAGAAGGTATTGTTATCACTAGGGCAAAATGTTGTCCGTCCGCCGGGCGGGCGGGCGGCGGGCGGCGGGCGGATAGATCGTTTCCGGGCCAGCACTCGGCCCCTATTTAATGTACATGGATGAAATTTGGTACACATATAGCCTGTATGGTCTAGTTGTGCCTTTTGATGGTCTCATGGATAGATATTCCACACTTTTTGAAATAATGAGAAAAATACGAAAATTATTTTTGTTTGTTTCCGGGCCAAGGCTCAGTCACTATTGCTTGTACATGGATGAAATTTGTTACAGACGTGGCCTATATGGTCTAGTTGTGCCTTTTGATGGTCTCATTGATAGATATCCTATACTTTTTGAATAAATTACAAAAAATATAAAAATACCTTTTGTTTTGTATTCGGGCTAAGACTCGGTCACTATTGTATGTACATGGATAAAATTTGGTACACATATGCCTTATATGGTCTAGTAGTGCCTTTTGAAAGGTCTGATGGAAAATATTATATACTTTTTAAAATATTGATAAACAAAACAATTATTTTTTGTTTCTGGCCCAGGACACTGTCACAATTGCATGTACAATCATGCATGGATAAAGTTTGGTACACAAATGGATAATGGCTTACATGGTCTAGGTATGCCTTTTCATGGTCTGACTGATAGATATTCTATACTTTTTGTGTAATATTGAGAAAAAATATTTGAAATACTTTTTTTTCATATCGGAGCCAAAACTTGCCCACTATTGCATATACAGCAACGAAATGTTCCACACATATCACCTGTACAATGTAGCAGAGCCTTTTCATGTGCATTTAACACTTTTTGAATGATTGGAAAAACTTGAGAAAAATACAACAGCACTGTATTTTTTGGTTTCCAACTGACGGCTCATAAGTCATAACCTATCCTTTGTACATGCATGAAACTGTACCATATGCATAAATTAGCCTAATAAGGCATTTTCCTCGTTTTACTAACTTTGGCAAGCAGATGGGCAGGGCAGTGGGCAAATAGACATTATTGAAGGCCATGACTCGACCACTATTGCATACCAATATGCACTTTGGTGAACACATCAATTTTATATTGTTATTGTAATCTTCTAAATGTGTTATTCGCTGAAGGTTTGCTGCTGCGCAGCCTATGTTTTCATCCTATTTGCATCGGACGACAACAATTGCCGAAAATCTCTATTTTTACTTGACCATGTACTCTCGATTTGACATAATTTTATGTTCTTTGAAGCTTACATACATGCATGACCCTATGAATACTGAATTATATTTCTTGAAGTTGGATCCTTGGGTGTTGTTAAGGTCACAAGATGCCTGCAGGGGGAACTGACGCAAAGTAACCACTGACCAGTGAAATGTTGCGAAGTGGTCATTGTTTTGTAGCAAACCTGTACGGTAGGCGCCTGAAGGAACTGGTTACGCATTTATCATGCATTCATGGTGAAATTTATCCGGTCTATGTTTTAATTTGTCACCTCTGCTACCAAATCACATAGTGAATTATTGTTGCTGCAGAGTTTTCAGAGGATTTGTTCTTCCTGGTTTTCAAAAGTATAAAAACAAAATACTGACCAACAACCAAGCTTGCTGAGTGCTGATGAGTTAGTAGGCAAATGTCATAGCTTTTGTGGGTTGGAATGGAAGATATGGTCTTTAACCTTCCTTGGAAGAAATGGAAACATCTGAAAGAGAAAAAATAGATTGTAAAGGTTGCATGAGTGAAGATGTCAGACAAAGTGGCAGGATGATAATGATGTTGGATATGTTGGACAGACAGGCAGACAACTAGAGCTTAAACACTCTGGGAATATGCTGGCATTTTCTTAAGAAAGGACAACTTCGACAACTTCGTAGTGGTCCAAACCAGTGCATGTATCACAGACCATTATGTCAGTGAGTTGGGTCTAAATTCAAAATGGCTCATGAAATAGATCCGCTGACGAACTTTTCCTTTTTATGAAGCTTGACAGCATGCAAACACCTATATGTATAAGTTATTCAAAATTCACCTAAGGAGAAGGAATAGGTGATTTATCCAGTGAGGGTTCAGTCCGAATCATGATGAACAGATAATAGACGTTTTACTTCTGTAGAACAAGATCGCATTTGGCCACAGTGGCACACTTTCCCAATCCCGAATAACTGGCTTATAACAATATAACATAAGACATACACTCAAATGTATAACATTGCAGAATGATTGGTCAACAAAGAATATGGGATTTATTGCGAAATATTGGCTTGTTATAAGCTGACAGAGGTGTTGCATGGTATAATTACAATAATACTCTGCCATATCAACTAAGCAAGATTGAAGAAACAAAATTGTTGATTGCAGAAGACTACAGAAGAAACAGATAATGCCATGGAAATCTAGATAACCAGACAGACATCATGAAACATAAGCTTCCATCGATCAGCCATTTTCCTTGAAATAGAATGTTTCTGTGACCTTTGAGACCGCATAAAACCACCATACAGGTTTCCTCAACTTCAGAACTTCCCTGCTCCTTCTGGGTGCTCTGGAGTCATTGTACAAATTGCAAGCTAAGCAGTTTTATAGCAAGTGCCCGAACCCCATGCCATGGCCCCACTGCTTGCTGTTGTGTAACACTGGGGATAAGTGTGAGTGCTTATCATTGCCTGGTGTTGACACATTGAGAAGTATTATTACTAGCTTGATGACAAGTCATCTTCTAAAGGGTTTGCTGCCACTGAAGTCTGAAGATGTTTTGTTTCAAACCAACTGCTTTTGAGATAGTGGAAGTGCTGCAGTGAGTGTCGGTTGGAACGATAGACAAAAATATGGAAAAAGATACAAGTAGATAGATCATGTATGGACAGAATGAGAGACACAGAGAATAACAGAGATGGAAAGATAGAATGGATAGACTGGCATTATAAATAGACAGACGGCATCGATTATTACTTTCACTTAGAAAATAAATTACCTGTACTCGATAACCAATGGAATCGATAAATCATGGAATCGATAGATGATGGCGATTTACTGAGCTTTTTATTGTCAATGGTAAGAATATATTTATAGATTAACAATAAATATACAATAATATTATTTGAGTTCACCCCATTGCTGCAATGAGGTTAGTGTCATTCCAGTCATCTTTTTGAAACTGATTCACCTGACAAAGAGGCATAGAAGCCATTCTTTGTACCAACTGTACCTATACCATGTTGCAGTGTGGGACTATTGTTTCAATATCTTGTACCCCTACCAGGGCCTACCTGTACTGAGCAATTGTGACACCCAGAAACCTGGCCCACATAAATCTGGGGGTATATAAGTTAGACTTTCTAGAAGGTGTGAGAGTGCCAAAATATACCAAGGTAGCAGCTATACCTATGCACTGCATGCAAGCTCCCCCAGCACACAGCAATGACATAATGTTGGGGCTGCCACAAGATATTCTAAACTCACTTGTAAACAAGCTCACTACACCATGATTGCTATACTACCCACACAAGACAGTCGAGTTTCAAACTACAAGATGCGACCTGAAAAACAATCAGGTGCTCAAAAAATACGGTTGTGGAAAGGTGTAAAACAAGGTGGTTTCTATTCACCATAGTTTTTGCAGGGTCAGACAAGAGCAGCCAAGCTTGGTGGAGATTTAGGTTAACAATTATGGTTGGTTAGGTATTGTGGACAATGGACTATGGATTAACAGGTAGATCTAATAAACAATAGTTTATCTGTCTGCCAGATCAGAGATTGTGTGGTGAAAATATATAAACCAACCCAAAACTGGACCTGTGGCATTGTGGATCTGCCCAATTTAAGCCATTTAGAAGTTGGCAGCTCTTTGTAAATTTGTCCCAGAATTTTGAGGAATGTCATGGTTGAAACATATTTTCATGAATTCTTGTTAAGTTGCTGGTCAAATTATGTGTCCTTGAAATATATTAACATTTCTTAACATTTTTGAGTTATAAAACTTAACATCTTATATTATTATGGCATCTTTGAATTGTGTTATGGAATCTTTGAATTGATGATTAATTTTGAACACATATGTCTTGGACAAGGTCATTTATATGGTTACTTTTTAAAACAAGAGATTTGTTCAAGGACCAAAATGTAGAATAAGATGAATGAATACAGATTATTCCTAATGGTGTGTCAATCAACTTCTATAATAATTGTTGTTTCAAGGATCTTAGTGTAGCAATTATTAGTGCTTCGTGATGCCATCTGTCAATAAACTTCTCAACTTGAACTGCTTTTTATCCTAGAATCCTAACTATTTATGCAGCTATCAGTGAGTCATGATACTATCTGCCAATCAGTATCTGAAAATATTTCAATCTGGAATCTTAACAATTTATGCACTTTAGAAGCCACCAATGCTCCTTGGTGCTAGAGCATTGATCATAGGCAGTAACAAGAAGCACCAACAACCTGTGGAGGATGATTAATGGGAGGAGAAGCTGCTGGGTGCTTTGGAAGCATTTACAAGAGCACCAGACAGAGCAAAGAAGATGAGATGGTTATATATCAAGGGGAGGCTTGTTACCAGGTGGTAGGGCTCACAAAAGATGAGCAGGTGTTGGCAGTTTAGAGAGCAGGGGGCAGAGGATGAAAGAAGGGGGTAGGGGGTACATGTAGTGGAAGGGGTAGGTCTCTGGGAGGCCAGTGGGAAAGAGGGAAGGCATGGGATGGGTGGTTAAATCATTTGAATGGCATGGGGAGAATGGCCAGTCTCAGACAGAGCCATGTAGCACCCAATGGAGCAGGCTGTTCCCATGGCATTAGCACCTACTGATTCAAACAAGTCTCCTAACCAGACAACTTTTACTGAGCCTCACTGACATTACTGTAGTACTGCTTTCGTTTCAATTAAAGGCTTTCACGAGGTTTTAAAAGCAAAGACTCAAGTCGTAAACTGAAAATATCTTCACTGATTATGTAAATTAAATTCCAAAAGTAGTCATTTGACTAATTTACCAAGTGACCCGGCTCATCTTGTGTATCACTTTATTTTTCGTTCAAAGACAGCAAAAATTTGACAGGTCATTTCTTATAACTTATATTTTTAATCAATAGTAATAGCTTCTAAATGACGTGAGTTGTTAGCCTCTGCAACAATTGTATCAAAAGGACAAGCAGGAGAAAATGTGTGCCTATTTCACTTTCAGACACATTAAATTTGCATTACTGTCAAAAAAATCCTCCGAAACCGCCAGGAATAACTTTTATTTGCCAATTTTTTAATGAGGAGTTAGAAACAGAATTAACTGATATTTATGACATCTTCAATGCAGGGTATGTTACCAGCAAATTTAGAGTGACAACTTATCGATGGCGAAAAAGTAAAAATACGCCAAACTCCTCGTGAAAGTGAAATGATTGAGAACTCGCAATCCACTGGTATGATGGCTAGAGTCGTCAGAAATATAATGCTAGAGTAGACACTTAGGTTCCTGGAACAAATAACAAAGTTCTATTAAAATGGTGGATTCACATATCAATGCTCAAATTGCAAATAATTAATGTAATGCCCATGTATATAGCATGAAGCTATTCTGATGTTTTTTTAAGAATGAAGACAGGACATGATGTCTAGCATTCTTCAGAATTGGTAAGGGATATTACAGGTAAGAAAATGGCATACTGCTGCAGGACAGTTGTAAGGCTTCCTGATTCAGTAAACCTAAATCTCCTTCAAAGAACAACCTGGTCACTGCTTCAGCATATATTCTGTAACAGTTTTCCACCAAGATTCTTGGAGTTAAATGATAAGTTATATCCCCAAAATGTGATGCAAAACAGTCAACTCTTTTTCTGGGACCAATATTTGCCAACATACATAAAGTTCTTCTCTGGGCTCTTTTTACAAACCCTTTAATTCTGTGTTTTTGTAGGAATTTGCAAAGTGTTTCAGTAAATGCATTTCTATTGCAAGATTCACGCGCTAGATTTGTCACCCGGAGTGCGTCAATTGACACATGTGAGGTTGGCATTGCTTGATATTTAGTTAGATAGATAGATATATGGATAGATAGACAGATAGATAGATAGATGTTGTTCAAATGAAAGTTGTTTCCGTTATTTACAGTTATACACTGCACTTGTGGAATTTTTCATTACTCCCTGCATGCTGGTTCATTGGACGTCTGACTTATATCAACACATTTTCTATCAGCATTTACCTCTATTTCTGTGTTTGTATGCAGCTCTGATATTTTCTGTAATATCAGTCTAAATGAAAATGCAAATGTCATGAAAAACGACATTGCATGGGTCAAATGGGAAGATACCGTATTATGCAGTACAAATGAGTGTGTTAGTGTCGCACACATGAGTAATATTTACTGCTGTACAAATTCAGGTTGGGATTTTTGTATTGTTTTGTGATCGATCCAATTGACAATGTTTCCATAAATTGTTCTTCTTTGACAGCGAGCATGATGTCATACTCAGGCTGGTAGTGGATCATCCTTGTTTTTTCCTCAGACCGACAGCATGATGTCATGCTGGTTCAGGATGGCTATTGGTCTGGCAGCTCTGTGTGATGTGCAGCTGAAGAGCTTTTGACATCATGCTGACAAGCGAATCAAATTTGCTAGTATAATTAGCAACAATAAACAGTTAAAGCAAATCCTTAACAGCTCCATGTCAATGGAATTTTGTTGGTTTTTATTATTCATTGCACCTGAGTTATAGTTTTGGGTTCCTGGTGATTGAGCATGGCGAAACACTGCATTGACAGTCAAGCTGGGATTCAACCAGCTGTGATATTTGGTGTAAGTCTTGTTTGTGTTTTACAGCTATTCACTAATCTCCTTCCCCAGCTGAGTGACATGCATTCAGTTGATGCATATTGAGAACAGATATTGGGATCAGATGTTCTCTGTTACAAATTATAAAACCTTCCCATTCCTCATCTTCTTCCAATAAGATTTCAAATCATGCCTCCCCGGCATCACATGGCATGCTTAGATATCCATGTATGCCATTGACTAAATGATGATAATAACACAAGAGCCTTCACAATGATAATTTAGTATAATTTAAGAGAAACTGCTTGATGTCATGTTGCTGACTCTCCCGACCAATGAGAATGTACATATAGCTTGACATCACCAAAAAAGCCTTGCATGACATATAGCTTTTCTACTCACACCTCAACTGACCAATAGTCACACAGTCTCAGCATGACATCAAGCTTTCAGTCTATGAAAAAAATTGAAGGATACATAGTTATTGGACGGATAATAAATGTACAGGCCTAAAATAATTGTTTGTGACTGGATGCAGTGAAGCCTGTATGTGTTCTTTTCGAAAATTGCCAAACACAAGGATGATCCACAAACAGCTGAAGCATGACATCATGTTCTCAGTCGATGAAGCAAATTTGAGGGATACATAGTTATTTGATGGGCGTAAATGATCTGAACCAGACGTTATATGAGGGGATTCATTCGAGAAAAAAGTAAATTAAAATTGAGACATCTCAAAATTTGGATTCTGGTTCCAATCACCTATTCATCTTCATTTACTGACTTAAGGGAATTGGGTAACATCTTGGTTTGAGCCAAGGGAAGTTTGATAAGGTGAAAGAAATACAATGAATGTCAAATTTCCTTTTGGAAAAATACTTGATTTGGATGGTCTTGTCTCATTTGAAGTAATGACAATTCAGCCTTGAAACTGGTAAAAACAAGACGGGAAAAGCAAACTTCTCTCATATACTTTAAATTGTGAGTGATTAATGAAATCCCCATGTAAAATTAAGCTATTCTAATATTGATTAAGAATGGTAACCGGACATGATGCTTAGCAATCGCCTGAATTGGCCCCGGGACATTATCAGTATGAAAATGGTACAGTACAACCCAAAATAAAGTACGATTACCCCAGCAGGAAGGAAGAATCAGCCACTACTTTACCCTTTCACACCTTTTGACTACCTCTGAATCACTTCCTACTTTTACCTACTTGAAACTACTTTTTAAAATTACATTAAAATCATATTTAAACAACATCAGTTTAAACTCAATCACCCAAATTGTGTTTGATTTACTCGATATATTGCACCTTTGCTAATTGCATGTATATTGGTAGCTGTCTAAATAGAGTTCTTAATGTGGGCTAAGGTTGTTGTAAGGAGTCAAAGGGAGTTGTAAGGAGATTAGGGGTGGAGAGGAGAAAAGAGGGCAAAATAGGTAAACAGAGGACTTCTGACAGAAAATGTTCTTATTTTATTTTGGGTTGTACTGTATATTGCTCCAGGACAGTCGTAAGGCTTCCTAACTCAGTGAACCTAAATCTCCTTCAAAGAACAACCTGGTCACTGCATAAGCACATATTCTGTAAAAGTGCTTGAATCACATGTTTTTTCCAAGATTCATGGAATTAAATGATAAAATGTATCCCCGAAAATGTCATGCAAAACAGTAAACTCTTTTTCCGGGACCAATTTTAACCAACATACATAAAGTTCTTCCCTGGATTCTTCTTAAAAAGCATTTAATCAGGTGTTTACAAACTTTACAAGAATTTCAAAACTGTTTCACTAAATGATTTCTCACCCGGAGTGCATCAAATGATACATGCGGGGTTGCATTGCTTGATGACAAGCCATGTAAGGCATCTTCTAAGGCATTTGTTTGTATCTAGTATAGTCTTAAGACGTTTTGTATCTAACTATCCAGACAGCCAGACTGATATAGATAAATATTTAGATAGACATTCAGATAGATGGATAGATAGATAGGTAGATAGACTGATAAATGTTGGTCAAATAAAAGTTGTGATATACAGTTATACACCAACTACACTTGTGGAATTTCTCATTTCTCCCTGCTGGTTTATTGGACATCTGACTTATATCAGCACATTTTCTATCAGCATTTACTGCTATTTCTGTGTTTGTATGCAGCTCTGATCTTTGCGTAATATCATTCTAAATGAAAATGTAGATGTCATGAAAAAAATATGGTTCATCTGTAGCTTGATGTACATTAAAAAAAAGGTTAAAGACCTACCCGTAGGGGGAACTTTGGGACGCTTTTCACATTCAACTCATTTTACTCAATGCTGAAAACACTGAGCAAATCAGAAGTTTGCATGAATATCGCCAATACTACTGAGCATAAATCCAAGGCATAAGAGACTATGCTGCATCTACTCTTTAGCAGCCAGACCAGCTAAAAACAGGGACCAAAAGTAGGGTCTTACTGACACTACTGATGTCAGGATGGGTATATATATTAAGCTGTACTGACGTCAGGATAGCAATATTTTGTGCTCTTCCTGACTGTCAGTCCAGATCATAAAAATGGGTCATCCTGACCTCTATACCCTGTCAGCATGCCTCGGCGGTCCAACGTCGGCCCAGCGTCAGTCCGATGTCTGTAGCATCGGACCAGCTTCGGGCCGACGTTGGACCGCCGAGGCAAGCTGATAGGGTACTGCCTCATATTCCTAATGGTTTCTAGGGTCAGGAAGACAGTCATTTGCCAAGGATACTGACAGCAAAAATTGGGTCTTACTGACACTGCTGACATCAGGAGGGATTCATTTATTAACCTGTACTAACGTCAGGATAGCAATATTTTGTGCTCTTCCTGACTGTCAGTCCAGATCATAAAAATATGTCATCCTGACCTCTACTGCCACCATACACAGACAGATAGACAGAATTATTTTATTAGACCAAATTAATTACATATTAGTACAAAACATTTTACAATAATTTCAAGTACGGTCAAGGAGACAGTCATTGACCAAGGATACTGACAGCAAAAATTAGGTCTTACTGACGCAAATGACATCAGCAAGGATAGTTTTTTTTTCCACCATCCTGACGTCAGAACGTATAATAATATTATGTTCAGCTGACATCCACAGCCAATTGGAGTCTCAAAATGCCACACTTCTGACATGCAGTCAGCAAGGTTAGATTTTTTCCATCATCCTGACGTCAGCAACAAACTTAAAATATGACCTTTCTGACGTCAGCAGTGTCAATAAGGACCCAAAAAAGGTCCCTGTTTTTATATGGCCAGACAACAAAATGTTATGTGATCATAACTGTCCGAGTGTGCCCCGATCTAAGCACATTGGGACATCAATTATGAATTATTTCAACACTCTATGTGCACCAGATATTAAATATAAAAAGAACATGCAATGCATGCACCGTGTCCTCGGGCCTTTGAATCGATGTGTTCCTCTGTATGGTAGGTGGCAGGGCAGTCTGGAGTTAGTTTATGTCCATCAGTGATCTCTAAGAATGGATAGGCTCGATCCCATTGGCCAGCACGTAACGTCACGAGCTGGCCTGGTGCCCCCATGTTACTGGGAAGCAGTCAACGTCAACAATGGCACGTGGGTTGACAAACCCTGCTCTCGCTACTGTTTTTGTCTAATAACTTCTTTTAAGTGTCCCCCACTTCAATAAAACGAAGTACAGAATGCTATAGAAGCTTCCCATGTCCCACCATGTCAAAAAAACTTACTTATAGACTATTTGAAGCCTGCAGCCGCCGCAGTTTTCAGCCAGCGCTGGCCGTTTCTACCACTGCTGTCAAATTGCCAATGCAATGATAGATGCTGTGACAGTGTCACTTGAAGCCTCAGACTTTATTAATGGCAATCAGTACCAAAATGGACTTGACACATCATAACTGAAATAAAGTGCAATCCACCTGTATCTGTAGTATTCTGTACACAAAGAACCCTCAAGTGCTGTTAGCTTATCCTAATTACAATCAAGCGAATCAACAAGCTTTTTAGAACTCTACTGGTTGGATGGGGTAGATTTTAATTAGACCCTAATGTGCAATTGCTATGTCAAGCATATCCAACTAAATATTCTTTGTTTTCCAATTTAATCTCAAGGGTTGGGAATCTTTTGAAATAAATAATTTCCCGTCAAGGAAAACTCAAAGCCACCCCCCCCCGATTAATTTTTATAGATCACTTTTCTTTCTATAATGCATACATGTATACATGTAGAGCTTGCCCAGTTGTGATCAAGGAAGCCTAGATTTAACTGAAATATTAGCCAGTAGGGATGTATTCTGTTTACATCTAGAATAAAGAAAATTGAAAAATTGAGATTGAATTTGGGCAAAGATCTGAAAAATTTGGGTAGAAAGCAGCCCCCCCCCTAGAATTTCACAAAGTATCATCTTTAATTAAGATCTAAAAATTTTTAATTTTCGGGGTTCTTCCGGGGCGGGCATGTTTCGGTAGTACTGGTCTTTGTCCCCCCTGGGATTCTGCTAGACGGCTACATTGACCCAAGTATGGACCACCCCCCCCCCCATATATAGATATAGATAGATAGATCTATAGATATGGTAAGTGCAGCCCTCTAAGCCCAATTCTGGGCGCTCACGAGGGTTGATTGATGAGATGAGAGAGAGAGCAGGAGTCCTCAACATGTTACACATTTACCCCATGTGAGGGATCTTTTACTTGCCCAGCACAGACACTGATACAAGGGGCCGCCAATTTAACGTCTCATCCGAACGACATCCAGCTGGGATTTTGCTCATAAAGGTACACTGAAAATTTTGGGTTCCCCAACTGGGAGTCTAACCCATGCAGGCAAAGACCTTCAGCGGAGCAGGCGGGAACCTTAACCACTACACCACCCATAAGATTGCCTCTTTTATGTCTACGGAGCCTGCCCTCCATAGAATTAAGGCAAGAATTGTCCATTACATGCCGTAACAAATGTGAAATTTTCTGGAGCACGGGTGATTCTGGACCAGTGTTTACACCCCCCCTCCTGCCCTTCCAAGGGCCATAAGTCATAATCTTTCCATGCATGGGGATTGATGGATGATTGGGGCTTTATGTCCTGTATTTATGCACTTGGTAGGCTGCATGGGGATGGAGTAAATAAATGTTACCAGCTCTAGCTTAATGACACTCAGTTTTTATGACTGGGTAGAGCTGGGGGGGGGAGGAGAGGAGTTGCATAAGAATTTGAAACACATGCAAAAAGTTACTAAAAAACTCACCCCCCCCCCCAGTAATAAATTTTTTATGGTCCATTACCTCAGAATTTTCAAATTAGCATTTTTAATTAGGTGAACAAATGGACCTAGACCTATATCCAATACGAATTTGATGAAACTATGGACTATGGACTGGACTGACACCTTTTTTAATAAGTGAACACCCTTTTAGCATGGTTTACAAATAATGGCCAGTTACCCACTATGACCAACAGGCAAATGCCTTTGTCTTAAAATCGACCCAACGTATACATACATACGTCTACCGTGCGGGAACATTTTTAAGGTGTGAGCGACATTTCAAGATCTAGAATTAATACCAATTCAAATGAAATCACCTGGAAACCATAGATTTTCAATAGTGTTTTATTAAATAATCTGCCCAAATTGTGGCAGTGTTAATCTACCCAAATTCGCCTGAATCTAAGCATTTCCAAACTTTTGGGGGGGGGGCGGCCCCTCCTCCGATACTGCGATGGCCAATGCCTTTCCAACGCTTTCATGACCCCTTCTGACAAAATAGTCAAATTCTGTAAACTTGGTAGACTTCATAAAACTGACAGAACATCATGAACAGGTCATCTGGTAGGCCTCATGACAGGATACATCCCCCACTCCCTTTTCTTATTCCCGCAATATCACTTACCCCCCATTTTAACCCCTAATGACCCCTGCTTCCCCCCTTTTCCCCCACTTATACCCCCGCACGCGCCCCCCATATTGGACCTGTGTCCCCCCAGGTGCCCCCCCATATGAACTTTTCAACCTTTGCTAAAATATGTAATTAGTATGAGTGCCCCCCCCCAGAGAATCGCGTGCCCCCCCCAGGTGCCCCCCGCTCGGGACCCCCTAGTTACGCCACTGGCCCCACTTACCTCCCGCTAGCCTCCACTTACCCCCCACACTTACCCCCCCACTTGCCCCCCGCTAGCCCCAACTTATCCCCTCTGCCCCCCATTTGCCCCAACTTTCCGCGCATAACCTCCTTCTATCCCCAAATTCCCCCACCTTCCCCCCTAATAACATTTTCTTATGTTAGTGGTATCCCATAGGGTGGGGGGTGTATCCCGGGGGGGGGGGGGTACTTCGCGGACTTTTGTGTAGGGATGCGCCACGGCGATTTTGAAAACCAGAACCATTTTAATCCGAAAACCAACGCCAAAACCACAAACCATTTTAATCTTTTTGTAAAAATATCCAAAACCAATTTAATCTTTATGATTTGCATACCATTGTAATCGTCTTTTCAAGCCGATTCTAACGGTACCAAACATGTTGGGGGTGCAAAAAGGGCAACCAAATTAATCTGAAATCCTAAAAAACCAAGACCATTTTAATCCTAGAAGGCCAAAAAACCTAAACCATCCAGCGGCGCCTCTATACACTCTTTCATAGTGAGTACCCCCCCTCGGGGGGTGTATCCTGTCATGAGGCCTTCTGGTCATGGTCATCAGAAAATCAACTTTCCAACTTCAGAACAACGCAAGCCTACTACATTTCACCAAATTTGGTTGCCAGAAACACTGAGGCATCCTGAATAATTCCTGACATATTCGACGCAAGACATAATTGCTTGTAACCATCAAGCTTCTAAATTGCTTATAAATACCAGAGGCCTAAAACAGAACTGCCGTCCATATCACTTGGATTTCAGAGAGTTCAAATTACTTCCTAAACAAAATATTACAGGCAGACATGTATAAAACACAATGTGGGCTCTTAACAACTATAATGAATATTTATTACCCAAAAGTGGACATTGTACAGAACAATCATTGAAATAAAGTCTATAAATTATAAAACAGTATTTAAAAAAATATATGAAATAGTGGCAATCTTTTGGACCTTGATCAATCAAATTATCGTCCAACAGGTCTAAATCATATAATTTTGTACCATACAAACTACAAAGTAGTATTTCTGTCAAACTTGCTCTTGGATATACATATATATCAACAAATTATTTCAAATGTTGAATGGAATTCTAATTATATAGACTTTCTTCATAATTAACTGTTGCTTCTATCATATTTGCAATCACATTGTTATTACTTTGAAAATTGTAAACCCAAGAGGGCTGGGGGCTAAAAACATTTCACATAAATAAGGAATTCTCTCTCTCTCGCTCGCTCTTTCTATACAGGCCTATAATGATTACAATCACTATTATTACTCAAATTTTGAATGGCTGCGTACAGTGCGTAGCGTATCGGTAAATGATTGACACGATTGCTCTTCACTGTGATGAGCACCGACAAACAGAAAATCTGCAATTGCCATTGAATAAATTATTCCCAAATATTATAATTATCTTCAAACCAACTTCAATTGAAAAGTACATGTACAATGCACTAATATTAGTCACAAGAACCAGAATTTGTATTCGGCTTCAGAAGATTTTACAAAACATTGTATTAGGCCTAATTAATTAATAATTTTAACAAAAATTTCGCTTGCACTTGTATTCAAATACTATTTCCACAGACCAATCATGAAGTGCCATGTGATAAATAAACAACTGTTAAATTAAATATTATGATATCCTTTATGCATTCAAGTCTAATTGTTATTAATGATTTTTCATACTGTCCCAACTCCAGTCATCACCATGCACTGATGGTTACTCTGATGACTTAATTCATGTCAGAAACAATTAAAACAACATAAATCCTGATAGCATGAATATTTGACCCAAAAGAAAGCTCAATCTTATAAAAAAAAATTACAAATAAAAACAATATTAAGAATAAGAGCATCTTATTGAGAAGGCAGTCACATTTAAGAGTGGAAAATTCTGAAATTTTTCTATTGCAAATTCACAATAAACAATGGACCATTCAGAATTCAGAGGGGATGGAGCACTAATGCCTGGGTCTCACAGCACTTAAACGGAGGTCTTTTGGCGTTCGCAGGATGGGAGCAATTCGGATGATTTTTTGATAAGTTGTGACATCCCACTGACCATTTTTCACATCTCGCCAACGTTTTTTTGCATATCGGCGGGTTCCTAGAAAATGGGGGAATTCTGCTGTGGAGGTAAAAAAGATTCCGCTTGTTGAAACTTTTTTTCCAAGTCGCCGAGGAAGAGCCACAGTTTTCTCAATTTTTGGATGTCCGGCAGGCATTTTTCTATATCACAGGAGTGTAAAACATGACCGGCGGGATATATAGGGGCCCTGCAACCTCGCCAACAGGTTTTCAAACCTCGCTGATGGTTTTCGAACCTCGCCAACGGGTTTCCCAACCTCGTCGTCGGTTTTTGTAGCCTCGCTGACAGCTTTTGCAGCCTCGCCGACAGTTTTTGTAGCCTCGTCGATGGATTTTGCAGCCTCGCAGGTGAATATGATCTTGCCCCACAGGTCTATGATCTTGCCCCTCAGACAGGTGATGTTTTTCCGCCGATTTACAGTCTTTCTCCGCCGATGTATGACCTTTTCCCACCATTGTATACATCTAACCCCTTTTTAATTAATTACATCATCGTTGTGTGTCTCCGAGTCAGCCAAATTTCTCTCAGAAATCATCTTAAGCTGCCCTACAGACGTAAAAAGTTCTCCGGTTCTTGCTGTGATATATCAATGCCTTCATGTCAGCTCAGCTGTCGACCTTCAAACCATCTAGGGTGGGCCCGACTTTGCAGCATGTCGTCATGAAAGCTGAAAGAAGAATTGAGAGAAATGTCCAACTTGAATGGTGTCAATCCACAAAAATATCAGAAATTGTGCAAACTGGTCACTGGTACTTAAATATGTGCAGGGCACTGGATCTCGGCAACAAGACTATTGACAAGATTCATTATTGAGGTTCAGCCTGAGTTACTGCACATAAATTCCATGGTTACATCCTTTAATGTCAGGCAGCATGATTTTGCCATGCAGTATTGATAACTACTAAATTCCAAGGAGTGAAGAAATTGACATACCGTCTGCAAGTGATGTAGTCGAGGCCGGTAGATCCCAGACCAAGGCAACACATCAACCCCAACATTGTACCTCTGCAGTCTCTCCTGAGTCTCCTCATCACTGAAGCATCAGGGAATCTGAAAGAAAATAATATTTTTGAATTGCTATTTAACTTTATCTCATAAACACAAGTGGATATCCAGCAAGGTGGAAATATTTTTAAAAATCCAGGGAAAATCTGGCCTGTGCAGCAGAGTGAAAAAAGCCAAAACTTTGCCAACACGTTTATGATAGTGTGATGCAACAATTTATTGCAAAATTTACTGAATACCTTCTCACATGAGGCCCCACCCTAACAACAATTTACATTATAATATTTTGCTCTTCCAGGTTGAAATTAAGCCGGAAGCAGAGACATAGGGGCCCATTGACTTAATATCTTGCCATGGTCAGTCCGCCCCAGTGTGGGCCGGGTTTCGTAGCACTCTTTCTAAGTATCTGCCCCTGACTTAATTGTGCACCTGACAGGGGCGGATATGGATATTAGGATGAAAATTTACTAAGAAAATTTAAGGGGGAAGAGGGCTACCCATAATCGCCCCTCTTCTCAAATTCACCCTTGACAGGACATGTCAGGTCATCCTCCACTTCAGAATGACAAGGATTTTTCATACAGATAAATAAACCTTTCAGTAAATATTAAAACATATATAGGCCTATATCTCCAATAACAATATGTTCTTACATCTTTGAAATGTTTATTGTTGCCATAATTATGCCTACACATGACTAAAACCTCAATTGCACTTGAGCATTGACACCTCTGAACATGCTGATCCCTTGATGTGACACTTCAATAGCAATCAGGAACCAATAGCAATGGGGCAGTTGACATCATTCAAGGCCTCAATTAGCCTGAATACCACTAACAACCCAACCATGTCATAATCTGACCTCAGACAGGGCTTAATTTGTAGTAAACAGTGGTAAAATGGCCTTCACAGTACAATAGCGCGGCGGAAATTAAAGCGAAAAACGGCGATAACTGTTGTTTACTTACTTGTGAAAAGTGCTTCCACCTTCCTTGGTGGCCTGAATCCCACATAAACAGCAGTTTTTGTCCATAAGCTCCACAAATTGGCATTATTTGGTCTTTCCAGCGAGGCTTCTCCATGCTTGTTTACCTTGCTGAGCCAGCGGTTCCCAGTAACATGGGGGCCCCACGTCATCTCGCCTCGTTATGGTATTCAGCCAATCCAGACGTAGAGATCACTGATGTCCATCTTCGGAGTCCAGGGAGAATGAACTACTACTACTATCCAGTTTTTGCAAAACAAAGGTGTGTTGGATGTCAAATGCTGGATGCAATCTGAGATGATTTTGGCCAAGTACAATCTTATATTCAAAAGGAGAGACTTGAAATTCCAGGTAGGGTATCATTACGACTAGTGTAACCACTAGCAAGCATTACTTTGAGTTGTCATTTCGTCTGTGAAATGTTTTAGTGATCATAAAAATGTTCCTACTCTCATTGTTTACATTTGACGAAGCAGCATCATGACAAAAGGCGCGAGGCTACCTCGGACACAAAAAGTTCCTACGACCATATAGAGTCCAAAACATCTTGTAGTGCAAATAGTTAATAACTTAAACAGTTCAAAACATTTGACAAAAACTGTCCTGGGTGCGGTCATCCATGTAAGTAACACCTAGTGCTTTGCTGTAAATTTGTTCACAAAGCATGATAATATGCCATTTCTCACTTTACTGTGGCCTGTACACCTATTGTGTGCTATCCTGGATCACTCAGGCGACTTGAACACTTGTGCATCCCAATGTGCCCCATTTTCAGTGTCCCAATGGGCCCTGACATGACTATTATTACACCAAAATACTAACTTCTCAGACACCACTGAGTGTGTTTATCAGGATAGAAATTCATAACTGTTCATTACGATCTATCGCACTCATAGTACAAGATAGCCTGATTGTTCATAGTTTGTCCAGAGAACGGTTCTAGTTGAACCCCTTTGAATCTAGTTTAGTAGTAGGAAAACTAGCTTTTGCTCACCAAACTTCAGCATGTGGCTGTAATTTGTCAATAAAAGGACAGAAACATCAGGATGGGAATTTACAAGATTTGATGGCATCACCACATGGTATATCTTGTCGGGAACCAAGAAATGCCCCCCGTCCCCATGTGGCCTGGTTCTCCCTAGCAATTGTGTGAGAAAGAATAGTTGTTCAGTGATATACAGAACTTATACCATTCGACACCTCTGTCAGCCAATCACTAGCCAGTATTTCAGGGAAATAATTCCCATATTCTTTGTTGTCCAGTTATCCTCTCATGTTTGAGTGTTTGTCTCATGGTATAAGCTGGTTATTCACCATGGGATCAGGAATATGTGTTTATTACACCTCGGGCTAAAGCCCTCGGGTGATAAATCACATATTCCCTCTCCCGTGGTGAATAACCTATACTAATTTCTCCATCTGCAATATAAAACTTATTGTGGCAATGTGGCCTTTGATAAGAACGGACGCGTCTAATTGCCTGATTTGCCACCCAGATTGCAGTTAATCTGATCTTTATTTTTTTGCGACAAATATTCTATCAATCATGGCAATCACTTTTATCAGTGCAATTTGCAGTCATTTCTGATAGCTGTGTCAGGAGTGAAGGATTGTGTACACTTGTAGAGGCTTGGTATACTGGTATAGGCTGATTTTTACTGTTCTTCATTTCTTCTGGTGATTCCACAAAAAATATTGTTTTCCTCTTATCTGACAGAACCCAAGTAAGACTATTTTTCCTGGACCCTAGATATCCAATACATTGTGCAATGACATTAGAATAGTGTGTTGACACTGTGTTGAACACTAGTCAGCAGTTCTGCCAATGTGTGCTACCTACTTATTGTTGGCAGAGTTAGCTGCTACTATAGTCTAGTTGGCAAAGGACACCTTCCTATAAATTCCCTTTTTATAACAGAAACTACGCATGTTAATCTTAGACAGCTATAATAAGGCACGGCTTGCCATTGACGCTTAACATGCTTAACGATATAGCAATTGTATTGAGGAAATTCAATTATTTTTACAATTATTAGGTTTGACCAGGTGTGGTATCAAACATTAGTAATGTATATTCCGAGAAGTAGGTAGGTAAAAAATGTGTATATTGTAACAAAAATAACAAAGTATACAAAGGAAGACACACATTGTTCCAGAAGTCTGTTTTTCTTGATGCTCTTCCAACTAGTCTAGCAACATGGCCACACTTATAATATGAAGAACTTGTGCATCAACACACTGTTGAATTAAAAGTTGTGCATAAACACACACTTGGATTGAAAGTTCTGCATCAACACACAGTTGATTAAAGGTCGTGCATCAACAAAAACCTGAATTTTAAAAAGGTTATGCATCAAGACAAACTTTAATCAAAAGTTCTGCATCAACACACAGTTTAATTAAATGTTGTGCATCAACAAAAACCGAAATTAAAGGTTGTGCATCTACACTAACCTGAATTTTAAAAAGGTTATGCATCAACACAAACTTGAATTAAAAGTTCTGCATCAACACACAGTTTACTTAAATTTTGTGCATCAACAAAAACTTGAATTAAAGGTTGTGCATCAACTCACACTTGAAGTAAAGGTTGTGTATCAACACAAACTTTGAAGTGAAAGTTCTACATCGACACACAGTTAAAGGTTGCAACAAACATGTGCATCAACACACACTTGAATTTAGGTTCTGCATCAACAATCAGTTGAATTAAAGGTTGTGTGTGCATCAACACATGCTTGAATTAAATGTCATGCATCAACAATACCTCAATTAAAGGTTGTACATCAACACACAGTTGAATTAAAGGTTGTGCATCAACTCAAATTTGAATTAAAAGTTATGCATCAGCAGGAACTTAAATTGAAAGTTCTACATCAACACACAGTTGGATTAAAGGTTCTGCATGAACATATTTTTTAAATGATGAGATCAATGCAGTGAATTGGTTTTGGTTTGCAGGTATGCAAATCAATAATTCTTGAATTTCAGGAAGGTTCTGGAGTGATCTCACAATATTTCAGGCTGAGCACAGCAGCTTTGTTGAGCAGTGTTTCAAAAGAGAAATTCTGGAAACTTCTTTGAAACACACTTAGAGCTCTTTGCATAAAAGTGTCCCAAACAGTTTCAAAATGAACATTCAACTTGGTCTTGTGATGTCACTGGCTTAAAAATGTTTTCATGATTTGTTTGTGTCAGCTGTCACATAATCCAAACATTCAGCTCACATTATATCTGGCAACATAGGTGTCAATAAACAAACCCATTAACTTTTTTGAGGTATACGCCTGATAAGAAGATTACGAAATCAATCAATTAACTTGCAAAGCAAGTTTGCAAATGAAAAAGAAGAAAAATGTGTAAAATGAATGTTAGAAAACATTGCCTGAACTATTGTAAAACAGAAAAAAATTAAAGCTGTATCAGGTGTTTATCTGGGAATGACAGGCTTTTCTTTTTTTCAGGTAGCAGTGTACATAAGAGTAGTATTCCTGAAAATCGGAGAGATCGACACCCTTAAGGAGAATTTTGCTGCAGACGCTTACATCCAAGCCCGTTGGAGGGAGCCTTTGTTTGACAACAAGAGAGATATTGTATGTGTCCATTTAAATTGGTTTGAATTAACTGGGTTTCCATAGTTGTAATTGACTGACCTATTGTTTTGAGTCTCATTGTTTGTGACAGTTTGAAAATAGGTTGATTTTCTGCAAGAAGTGCATTTTGCTGTTGAATTAAGTATATTTTTGTTATCGTTCGAGTTCATGAGCAGTGAGTGAGCACAGTCCAAGGCTAATATTAAATCACAAAGCAATTAAGCCCTGAGTGCAAGTGGAATTTATGCCATATTTACAATCAATGGTGCATTCTTTGCCAAACAATACCTGTACATATGCAACAATAGCCACCATAATAATGGTAATGGATAAATCTAAAACTTCCTAAATAAAGTCTGTCCCGACTTTAGGATGATATAGTGATATACTCCAAATTGAAGGAAAGTTTATGAAACTGCACATAAGTTATATTAATTATATGAGAGAAGTGCCAAACCATTAAAGTCTTTGTCGAATAGTTTTATTGTTACTTGAGCAAAAAGTCAAACTACAATAGTATGTTTTGAACCCTGACGATGCTCAAAATTATCATTACCCAATAGAATGTGAGGTAAAATGGATATTTTCTGGGATGCAAATGCATTTGGTAATAATTTAATATATACCTCATAAATTTCTGATTGAAATTTTCTGCTGAAACTGTAACATATATAAGGAGAGCAACCTATTCCAATAGGATAATTGAAGCTTTATAAAGACATGTCCAAGCTGTGTTCTTGAACTTTCACAAAAAGGCACTCTCTGCAGAAAACTCCACTTTGATATCTTTGCCTTTGCAGTGCTCCATCCTATTTCGCCCAAATTTGGTACATGCATGTAGTGAACAAAGCCCTGTCAATTGATCTCATTGTATTCTGAACTGAAGACAAGAAGACATTTTCAATAATTTGTCATTTGTGTGATTAGATTTGATGAGATCTTCTTGGATTGCTTTGAGAAACATATGTTGCAGAATATAGACGAAATAGAATGGGACAAATACTGGAACCCAAAGTTATATGTGGAGAACAACCTTGGAGAACCAAAAGAAACAATATGGCAGACATTACTATTCAACCAAAAGGGAGAAGCTATGGTTTATGAGAGGAGAAGAATAAAAGGGTGTTTCCTGGAAAACCTTGAATTAGATGAGTTCCCATTTGATACTCAGGTGAGTAGTGTTCTTGTGGTGTTGGATCTTCAAAACAAAACGAAGCATTTCGGACCTATTTTTTTCGATGGATGATCAGAATTTATATGTCATTTCTCCGGACTCTACAAATATCATCAGCAAAACAACTATCACTGAAAAAAACAAAATTGGCATGCATGCAAAAATTTCAAATGTCAGAAGTGTACAAATACTGTAATAAGAGTGGAAGACAAGAGATGAGTTTGAAGGAGTTGAAAAAAAGTTATTGATAGTACAAGAAGTTTTGATTACAAATTCATAGACACAACTGGAAGCATGAAGTATTTCCTTCAGTAGTACTCAATTCTGAAGTTCCCTCAAGTTCAAGCAATTCTTCAGCCTTGACATTAGGAACGAGGAGTTGTGAGTTCTGGTAGTGTAATTTTGTTGGTATGGTGTTGTTATTTTGTTGCTCCAGGACCTTACATTAACTGTGACATCTGAGCGCTCAGAAGCTGAGATAGAACTGGAAGAAGACAATAGTGAAATATCATCCATCAATGTACAGTCATTTGTTGATGAACAGGTGAGTATGCTGTTTTGTCCCTACAATGGCCTGCACACAGAGTGTGCCAAACCAACTATTTTGTGACATTCTTACTGCAACGATTCTTTCAGTTCTGTTGTATCCTAAAGGATGTTAAAATTAGTGTTTGCAACCTGTTAACAATTATGACAAAAAACCTTGTATTTTCTGTCTTCAATGTTTAAAAAAAACTTCACTCTTATTGTTGTTGTTGTCTAGAAGACAATATTGTGTAATCTGAATGATCTTTAAGAAAGACGAGTAAAAATCTTCACCTATACACTGATGCCCCAGACATTGCGACGGGTACCAACCTTACATGTACTCCATTGCATGCATCAGTATAAACAATGAATTTAATATGGAATTGATTTAAAATTCTTCTTCTTTCAGGAATGGCGGTTGCATAGCCACGTGGAGACTTGGAAGAGGGTGACCACTCGCATTTATCAAAATTCAAAATATAAACATGCCGCCCTGTCCACATCGTGCCGGGCCTCTCGACGGCCTGGCTTCTTCATTTGGAATATATTCTTAGTCATGGTAAGAGCAGTGATTGTTTTCATGCCTAATTGTTAGAAATGTGTTTCTGTGTTTGACTTCTTGTTCCACCTTTTGCTTGAAGAAGACATAAAAAAAGATGTATCAAATGTGAGTTGGTAAAACCTTTATTTTTTTCCATGGATACCGGGATAAACATTGTATTGAGAATATAAATAGCTTTTTGCATATCCAAATCTTCATCTGCCAGTTAAAAAATAAACATATTTCATAAAACTTCCGATTATTAACACAGTGTGGTGTGGATAAAACTGAGATGTGTGCCATTTTGGATATTTTGAGCCTCTCAAAAAGGAGTCTTTCGACATTTAGATATAACAATTAATTGAAATGGCACTTACAAATGAAATTTTTGTTGCAATCAATTGATTCCTGTTTTTCTGTTGAATTTCAGTTGTTCATCTGTAGCTTAGCATTTGCAACATTCACTGTGGAACTTGCACTTCCCCAGAACAGACTTCAACTTTCCTTCATTCTTCTGTTGACCACAATCACATTCAAGTTCGTAGTCAGTCAAACATTACCCCGGATATCATACTTGACCTACCTGGTGGGTATTATGTCTTTGGAGTTTTTCACACCTTTTTGTACCTTTTGAATATTTTTCTATGAAGTTTTGCATGCTTTTTCTGTTTTCTTTTGATATGATGTTGTGCTTACACACAAAGTTTTCCACAGCTTGCTGTTGCCTTTTCACTGTTGATTTTACTCCAAGAATAGCTGCAAAAGAACAAAACAGGTAGCATTTTTGCCCAACATGTGAAAACATGAAGTAGAAATCTTGGTCAACCTTTTCCATGGTACTTTGAAGGGAAGAAAGTATGTGTACATGTATACTTCCTGTTCGAAAGAAAAAGAATTTCAGTTTGCTTTGTGATACTTGCAAACAAGTTGTTTCATGTGCTGTAAAACAACAAAAGCAATTGAAGCTTCACATTATAGATGAATTATGTGGTCCTTCATGATTCTGCAAAATTCAGGGCATAACTCAATTTGCAGAATTGTAAAATCGAATTATTTCCGGACATCAGCACTGTGGAGATGAAAATACTGATAGACCTGTATCTGTTTAAGACTATGAAGCCAAAATTTCATTAGCCATGGTAAACTATAATTGCTCTTGTGAAAAAAAATTGTGAAGTCAAAGGATCATAGTCTTAGAAGTAAACCAACTGAAACTGCAGATCATGTGTCAATTTGTTGCAGTATTCTTTGTGATGTAGAGCTTGGAGTCTGCTGAGTTGCAGTCTTGAATAGCTAGTTGAATACCATCATATACTACATGATATACGGCACCTCCTACAAATTAACTCATAGACAAAAATAAAATACTTAATCAACCCACGTCACTGTGGGAACATTTGGGGGGTTTTTGCGTATGACAAAAAATATGTATAAAAAGGAGAATCTGATGTTTTGTTTAGCTGAGTATGCTTCTGGATCCCTGTTCAAACCTCGCGAGGGAGATTCGTGAGATTCATGATACCTGCCATCTCATATCATTTGAGATATTGAGAGCAGGAGCCTGCTGTGCAGTCACCTGTGATGGATATATGTTCAGGGAAGCAGCTCTGTTGTGAGATAGGGTTACCCCAACTGAAAACATCTTTCATCCACGTGTGTGCATCAGCATTGCTTTTCCATGGCATTCTATTGGCATAGTAGGCCCTGTAGCTACAAAGTAGATGCACCCATGGCAAATGCATCATAGTACCTTGGCAGATCTGGCCACGCAGATTAGATATTTAGATAGCTTTGAAGATCGTCAATCAACAGAAGCAGGTATACGTCATATAGTCTATTGTCCAGGCTGAAATAAGAATATAACCTGCTGACATAGAGGAATCTATGTTAATCCTATGGAACATTACAGTCCTTTTCTTATTTACGTCAAATCTCAAGTTCTTTTCTATGCTGTTGAACATTGATGTCAGACATAACTCTATTCTAACATTGCAATATATATAAATTAACTATAAGCTGTGATGTCCCTTTAAACTGGCTCAGATTCCCCGGCTTCTAGTCAATGTGAATCCCCCTGAACCTAGCATCACAGTTTCAGCTCAATGCCAGAGAGAAAATTGGGTCTGGGAAAACCCAACTCACTTCTTGTCAGTCAATGGGCTGCCAGAACAAAAATACATCATATAATCCATGTGTTTACAAAAATTGTCAAAACCTTTTGTTTATAGCAAGTTCCATCAAAGTTAATTTAAAGTTGTGAAAAAAATTTGCAGGTTTGTAGATTAATCAAAAAACTCTCTGGGAATTATAACAGTTGTCTACTGTGAATGCTGAGGAAGCTGCCATTTGGTGGGATTAGAATAGTGATTGCCAGTGATAGATTATTGGGATCATCTACGTCATTTCTTTCAATGTATCAGTGTTTAAACTGTGATGCATAGTTTATTGTCAGGCTGTGATGTGGTTGCTGGGGCTATCCCGGATAAAATGCTTCCTCTAACGCTGTGTTGAAACTGTTAAAACTGTGACTTTCAGTTTAGGTGGATCCTCATTGCCTAGATGCTGGGGAATCTGACCCAGTATAAAATAACATCACAGCTTGTAGTTATTTTTACATATATTGCAATGCTAGAATAGAGTCATCTCTGACATCACAGTTCAACAGCATACAAAAAATGAAGAATTTTTAATGTTCACTTTGTTCGGGGTAAAGTTGTGGATGAAGAAAAAGAACTTAGGATTCCACGTAAATATGACAAGGACTGTAACACCTTTAAATGAAGAATTTTTCATGTTCGCTTTGTTCGGGGTAAAGTTGTGGATGACAAAAAAATATATATATAGTCCTTGTGTCAGACTAAATTAGATGTCATTATCTGTATCATATATAGTATATTGTAATTACTGCAATTTTGTTATTGCTCTGTATTCCGCAAATATCGAGACTGTTAAAATAAATCTAGAGAAGAAAAATTTGTAAGAGAAGCACTTGGCCTTTTATCTAGTTCGTTTTGTCTGACTGCGAGCAATACTACATGTGATAATAAAGGTATGTTTGTACATATGAATTATTATTGTTACTTCTCAAGGACAAATACATTCTGACATCGATGGGCATCCTGTGTGCTGTGTGCGTCTGGCACGCCATAGTTCCGTGTCTCAAGTACAACATGAAACTGGCTGAGACTGTCGACAGATGCGCATTCGTCATCCTTGGATCCATCTACTTCATGTTCCACGTCATCTTCTTCCTCTACATCTACTTTGTTGTGAGTCATAGTATTTTGTTCAAAATTTTTGATCTGAAATATTCAGACGATTCAGTCGAAGTCAAATTCTGCTCTTGTAAAATACAGAAATTTATGGACGGCCCGAGGTGATCATCGAAGTAATTTTTCATGTGACAGGAATTGGAAATTCCCCGCTTATTACATCTTTTATAATTCATAATTGTAAAAATAAAGGCGGGTTGGCAAATTGTTAGCATAGGCCTATAAGGTTTCTGAATTTGTGTCAAGATATCTAGAATGTGATTTTTTCTTGGCAATCCCTAACAATGTAATTAGAACTGTATAATAGGGAAACTTTAAAACTGCTGGTTTTGTTTGGAGCAGTGCAGTCAGGTGCATTATAAATTTCATCTGCATTCTTATCTATCCAATAACTGTGTACATGTACACCTAAAATGTGCTTCATTGACTGATAAGATGGTGTTATGCTCCAGCTATGTGTGGATCATCCTTGTGTTTGGCAATAGGTCTGTCTCCATTTTTTAGTTCTGAATTTATTGACAGGTGGTGTCTCCAAGCAATAGGAGCTCAGATGGAATCCCCTTTGCCTTTCAGCAAGGTTATTGGTCTTGTTGACCAAGCCAAGGAGTCTGACTTAATGAGTGTGTTACTTGAATGTTTGTTTGGGTCAGCTACACTGTATTGATTATGTTCCCAAAACAGCAGTTCCACAGAAAAGAGTGTTGTTATCGTACAGATTGGGGGATTATAACATGTTAACAACCAGATTATTGTTAACTGTTGGTCACAGGATTTCACTCACTTTGCAAACAAACCAGACAATATGTCATCAGGTGGGCTTCCCCAAGACAAAAATAGCACTCCCCCCTTATCATTGCACCACCTACCGATAATACCTGTCGTAATCCCCATATGGAGACAGACCTATTAAAGAACACATGTATACAGGCATCCAGTCACAAACAATTATTTTACGTCAGTACATTTAATCGCTACAGTTTATGTTAGTGATCTTTAACTGTCAATTGCCAAACACAAGGATGATCCGCAACTGGCTTCAGCAGAATATCATGCTCTCCAGCAAAGAAGAAAAATTGAAGCATACTTAGTTATTGTATTGATGATAGAATGATAACTGTTTCCAAAATGTATGGTAATGTATGCAAATTATTTTTTATCATATTTGATATTTCAGGCATTAAAGAAAAGATGGACATACAACCAGAAAGACAGAGAGCATAAAGTAAGTCCATTTCACATCAGAATACCTTTCTGGATATGACATTTAATGACTAAACAACAATTGGCTTGCAAAAAAGGATTAAATCATTCTTAGATAAAGGATATCACAAGTGAAGTTCACTTTAAAACTGTGTGAGACACCTTCTCGTAGAGAGCTTTATCTCCGAAGTCACCGATACGACCAGGTTAAACTTTATTGTTAAACCTAATGTATAGTATCTTTCTTGCTATGCAGTTACCATTCTGTCATTGATTTTTTGAGCTCAGTGTTAATTTAGTCATTGAATTTTTGAGTGCAGTATTAATTTTGGAACCACTGAAGTTTACAATATCGCTCGTATGCTCCCTTCAATAACAAAATTCCTGCCAGATGTTGTTCAATTGAGACTATAAAGGTGGCAGAAATATAAAAAAGTTAAGGTTAAGTTCCTATTAAAGTATCTATCACAATGATCCCATACATTTTTTCAGGAGAGGATACGAAAGTTACAACAGAAGCAGGAAATGATGAACAGCAGAATGGAGGCTCACAACACAGTCGGCCAGACACCCTCCCGCCCAACATCCCAAGTGGGTATGTAGCCACGATGAGGTGGTAATGTTGACCAAGTTCATAGTATTAAAGTTGAATCCCACACTTGGCAAGAAATCTAAAATCTATGAGATATTCATGAAACTTTGCAAAAAGAAAGCTTTCCAACTTAAAAAAAAATAGGCGGGCTATCCAACATAATTTTCGAACTATGATCTTTTCAAAATCTTATGTCATTACATTAAAACATGCAGTAAAATACTAAAAAAGTGTGGGATTTGAAAAACAGTTCAACAAAAGTAAGTCCCCCTTAAAATAAACTTGAATATCTCAAAGATTCCTTCTCCGATTTTTATGAAAGTTGGATTGGATTATAGGCCTGTATATCGACCCAAAATGTATGCATTTATAGTTTAGTGCCATTATTCCTGGCTGAGCCAGCAGCCTTCGAGTGAGCCTACCCCTGCATTCAAAAATCTGTGGCTTTTCCAATGCATATGAACAATTTGACCAAGCGGCGGAGCCACCAGCTGTGGTATTTTTGTCGAACTGTGGAATACAACAGTTGGAGCAGCTGTATTCTGTGGGATTCAACTTAAAACACCTTGCAATTGAAATAAAAACTAATGTATACTCTGGAACATGACATCAAGAGGTCAATTAGGCAAGTGATTGGTCAGTTGCACCAGCTGGGGCATGATGATTGCTGAGAGCATGACATCTTGCTTGCTCAGTGCTCATCTCTCTTCAAGCTCCAAGTTCAAGCAAACATTAATGGCGCTATACATGATACATAACTTTTGATATCAGTTGCAAGGACAGAATGATCGATTTTTTTTAGTACACATTTATTCAGCTGTTGTCTTCAAATTATATTCATACATTTTACAATCTGTCTACATATTGTCAAAAATATTTGCCTGCCGGCCGCACACTTGGTGCCAAACTGTTTACATGCATGAATATGATTATACGTAAGGTCAATCATTATTATTGTTGTCAATGCCTCAGTATTGTATGCAACTTTGCAATGGTATTATGCATTGAGGATGTTATTTTCAAAGAATAGATGTGGTATCCGCCAGGGGTATTATTGTCAAATTGCCCCTTTGTCCATGCTTCTTTAATCTTTATGCCATAAGCTGTAAACACAGTCAAAAACTTAAATCAACGGCAGATAACCATGAACCATTTGTGATGAGATAATTATATGTTGGCCTAATGATATGCATCTACCTTGCAGTTCTGTCATTTGGTGTAAGGAAAAAACAATATAGTTGCAAAATTGACCTGTTTAAAAGGCACAACCGGCTTCTTTCGTTAATGGAGGCTTCTGTTGTGGTCTCTGGTTGTGCTTTCTTTCAACATTTACGAATGCGTTTGCATCTCTAATCTGTGAGTAATCTTCAAAAGTTTCTATAATAACTGAAATGGTAATGATTTCAGTTATTTAAGAAAAATTTGACGATTACTCACAACAAGAAAATACAGCTGAACTTTGAAGGCCAATTTCACCAACATAGCTAAGACCGGGCTTTAGGTTAAAACTGGTCTTAGGTAATTTCTTACTTGGAGGTGCTGCCATTTTATTACTGAAATTGAGCCTATAGTTTAATTTGGAACTACTTTAGTCCAGGTCTAAGACTTAGACCTGGCTTAACTCTATTGGTGAAATCGGCCCCAAGGGTCCATCCACACCACTTCCTCAGTTTGGAATTTTTATTAGTCATGTGATGGTCTGATAAGGTAGTGTCACTTGACTCGAGGATCTCCCAGTATATTGCAAAGACAGGGGTATCAATGACAGTGTGTTATAATAATGCCTATATCAGCTCTTGGTTGCACATCTTTTGTGACACTAAGATTCATTTTTTCATGCAACTGGGAGAAAATATCTGTTATGCTGCCAGCTGGGTTACCAGCCAGCCCAAGTGTCATTCAGCACCTCCCAGCCAGCTGATATGAATAATTTTTTTCCCAGTCAGTCGCCTGAACCGCTTTCTCAATACCTGACTGCAAATTTCATTGGTTATTGATCCCAGCTGACAACTTTGCCAGCTGGGAGAATCCCAGCTCACAGTTTGCCGGCCAGACCGGTACCTGCTTCATAACAGATATTTGGCATTTATCATGGGGTGCCCTTGCCAAGAGGCTGTTTCTGTACCGGTCCCGGTTGAGGATGGATTCCTCCTCTGTGATGTGGATGTCTTCTGCCGCCCCCTCCGAAACCAGTCGCTATCCTGATGTAATAGGGTGTGTCAATTTTTAATTTGTATGCAAATTCAAAAAGCGCTAGTGCCTAAAATGTGCATTTTGACCTGGGGAATCCGAATCTGTTGAAATGGCGATACGATAATTCTTACCTACTTCAATTTTGGTTCAAAGTTTCAATGTTTTTATAGTTTTCAACCATTTTCGCCAATCCGCGGTTCTCTATTACTTTGTCTGTATTTGTCATACAGCAGTCTAGGACAATATCTTGACTCCCATTGACTCTTCGGCCGGCACTTTTTAGAAATGAAAATGTTTCTGACTGTCTAATCCTATTAAAAAAAGGCTTTTGAATTTTTTTCACTGATAATTGCTGTGATTCACATTCTCCAAGTTCCAGAATAAGTAAATAAATATTTTTTTTAATTTTTGGTCATGGAATATCCTGCTTTATGAGCTTGGAACTTTTAATGCAGAATTTCGTCAGAATTATTGAAACAAATCATGGAGGAGCTGTTATATTTCATATTTTAACTTCATAAGTATTAAATATAGGACAACTTCATTGAAACCATGAGAATGCTAAGAGTGTTTTCGTTCATGTGGTACCACTCTTGTTGTCCTGAAATAAATTCTGACGAAGATATGATATGAATTGCAACAAAGTCCATCTCACATTTTACGAGTTTTCAACTAACGCTGACATTAAAACTTCATCACTCACAAGCCAGGCACTCCCATGGTAACAATCAAAAAGTCTTTTGTATTTGGTCATTCTGGAACTAAGAGAATGTGAATCACTGCAATTATCATTGAAAAAAAAATCAAAGCCATTTTTTAACAGGATTAGACAATCTGCGTCATTTTCATTCTAAAAAGTGCAGGCTGAAGGGCAAATGGGAGTCAAGATGTCGTCCTAGGCCATTGATGTTGGTATGCAAAAAGAAGATCTTTTTGAGAGCTTTCCAGCCATGGCAATTAGAATGCTGTATGACAGATATTGACAAAGTTATTGAGAACCGCGGATTGGCGAAAATGGTCGAAAACGAAAAAAATATTGAAACTTAGGACAAATTTAAAATTGACACACCCTTCTGATGTAATATGGAGACATTGCCTCTGAGAATGCGTGTCAGAATTCCTCGCAGTGTTGTCCGATTTTTATTATATAATATCGATGACGTTCTTTCTTTCTCCTCACTCTTTGCAGGTATGCCATTGACATTATACATGAGGAGCACCCCGGAATCAGGTCAACCAACGACGGAAACTTCAAAACCAGTAGACAGAAACAAACACTGACAAATATATACCAGCAAAAATATCAAGATATTGAACTGTCATAATAATTTCCAGTTGATCCAGATTACCATATTCTGACACTTACTTAAATGCTGCGGGATTACCAATTGTGGAAACTGCACTACAAAAGGTGGACATACTCCTAGGATTTGTTACAATTCAATAAAACTACTTACATATTGTATTTTCATTTCTTGGAGTTAGGAATACTTTTTTAAAACTTTTTTTCAACTATTTTTAGGGCAGGGGTCAAACTTTACAAATTGGGTATTGTAGATTTTATTGGGATTGTAGATATTTATTATGATCAGTACACTATGTGTACAAGTATTGTATGTTATGGACTCAATATTCAGGTACAAAAGATTCAGTGACGTTTTGTATGAATGTGATCTTGTCAAATCAAATGTTTCTTGTCCGCACTGCTTCATGATACGCTTTTACTGTGTGATGTTCATGTTGAATAAACTAGTTTTGCTTCAATGATTTCTTTTTCTTGTTATATCTCTCAGGGTGTCCCTGTTCAAAAAAGTTTTTTTTTTTTTAATATTTTCAAAAGAAGCAAACAAACCATGAATTCCTATATTTTACTAAATTCCCAGAAAAATAATGGATGCTTCAATGTGATTATTTTAAAAATATAATTTGTCAATTCGTATATATATTTATCCAAATTTATATAGGCAGGGCAAGTGTTCTCTGCCCAACCATGGCAGAACGCGGAACTTCGGGGTGAAATAGTGTCTTTTTTTTCCTTTTTTTTTACAAATAAAAATACAAAACAGTAACAGAACGGTAAAACTTCAGAACTATGAAATGAATGAAATAACATCGGAAATACAAATATTAATTATATTAAAATGTCATTCAGATTGGGTTGTTACTATCCTTCCAGAAAGTACGTAGAAAGTGATTTCTTTCATGACATCATATGGCAGTTCCCATACATTAGCATTGGAAATCAGGTGTTCCATGTGAGGTCACAGGTTGTACAACCAATCATGGCTCACTCTGCATAATATTATGATGTCATATTATATTAAACCTGTGAGGTAGTACGCCAGCACTGACTTCATGTTATGTACCGTATTATGTACAGTTGTGGCCAGCAAAGGCCTATCCAGCAATGGCCTGGGGGGCATAACATGTGGTGAAAATGCATGCAGTGCTCTGTAATATTTCCTTTCTCTTCCATGATAAGCTTAGTCCTGAGAGGGGGCTAATTCTCCTCAACCATGAACCCAAGTGCACATAAAAAAGGTTGCTCATGATTTCAATATAGTGATCAGAGTCGATCCTCCCTCCCTTCCCCAGAATGCTGAATCCATCCAACAAAAAATGTGAACTGTGTATCCCCTTCTTGAGACACCCTTGCTGTGCCACTGACAGCAAACAGTAGGCAACATTCAGATTAGGCAGTTGATATTATCAATAAATAAGCAACTAACACTTATCAAATTGCTTATTTATTTATTGACTCACACAGCTTGTAATCTTCTTCTTTTACTTAGTTATGCTTGATGAGACTTTCATACTATGTCACATACCATATATGGATATTCTCCACACATCATATGCCAACACTGCATCACACTCCTCACTACAGCCATTCACTATGCCCCAGCAGTACTAACACTTGTGAGGTCACATACTAATTTTGCAAGATTTTTCAAATTCTTCATAATTTCTCGAAGGATAGTAAATTAGACACATTTTATCTTAATACAAAGCCTCGTATAATTTTAATTTATAAAATAATATCATCATAATTATTATGGTTCCTGTCACATTTTTGAAAATCTATTGTTTTCAAAAAAAATACTTTTGAGAAATACAGGTCTTAATTGTCAACTAGTATTAAGATTTTCTCTGTGTAATCTATGACTATCATTTCCATGTGTAATATGTGACTATCATGTCTTGATAGGTAATATTCCAATAAACATGAATGGCTCAACGATTTTTTATGATTTTTATTTAAGTTGGGAAATTGACACTGACACTAAAAGTGTGGGTATTTGTAGCTCAATGACATCTTTCCTGAACACTTCAGCCTGCAGACTTCATGTTTACAAGTCTGGCGGACCATGTTTTTTCAAAATTTGAATAAATTCACCCTGGGGAGCCACCGACTTTCTTGTGTGGCTGGTGAAAATTTATGATTTTTTAAATTCTATAATAGCAATAAATAAGTAGAGACTTCTTTCGAAACTTTTTTCATGGGTTTTTTTCTCATGGAATTTGAAATTTTAGAAGGTTAATATAAATTATTGGGTTTTCTTTTTTTTTAAAACTTTGTCAGTACGCAGGCCTTTAAACTGCACCAACCATATTAAAAGGCCTTGTCGGTGTTGATCTTTTCATATGATCACTTATTATTTCAGGCCCTGATGCTTGATTTTTTTAAACAATAGAATTTTTTGTCTGAGTGTTCCTTTAGGCCTAATTGACTTGTGCCAGGTGCAGTGGGATTATGATTACTGCCCTGGGTATATTAAGCATTAGCTTATAATATTATGCTTGTCGCAAGCTGCTCTCGAAAATAATTAAGTAGGCTATATATCATGTGTTGTAGAATGGTAATATGATATTGTCGCTACTCGCAAGTCTATGGGGGAGAATCAGCTAAAATATTCAGCAAAAATTGATTGAAATTGATCTCCTTCTCATCAACTGAGATGTGAACATTTTCAATAGAATCATCAGCATCATGGTTTAACATATCAAGAGAAATCGAAGTCACTGTGCTATTCTGGCCTATTCAGATTCATTCTGCAATCCTGCCATAATGCAGGCCATTGGAGCTCTTGAATATCTCTACAAGCAGACGACTTTTTCGCGCCTTTAAATCAGAGCAAAAATCAATATGGCTGCTAGTCACGTGGCTCCTTGGCGATAGGCTGTGCAGCTGCTGCAGGAGGCTCCAACAGCAACTGTTAGCAAGATGATGGCTTTCAGCTGGTATGTATCTTTGTTGTGTTAGATATACTACTTGTCTTGCTCTGTGAGTCTGTGACAATCATGCTAGAGGGCAAATTATACCTTATAAAATAGAATGGCTTATATGCCAAGATGATTTGCATTTTATATCGTTGTCTTTGCAATGAGGGAGTGTATAATGTAATTCATGGGCATGGCATCATTGATTTGTACAAAAACTTGTCATGAGATGTCTGTCACAGAGAATATAGCCCAAAGAAAGTGAGAACTTGGAAATTATATGACAAAAAGTTGGCCAAAAAAAGTCATATCATGCAAGTCTGATACGGTCTGGTAGTGCCACAATAAACTGAATGCACCAAATGCTGTCACTCATGTATAAATATAGACATAGGGTTACCTAGAACTAAAATAGTTGCATTTCCCTAAAATTATCAGACTTTTAAATATAAAAATAAACTATTCTAGAAAATAAAACATTTTAACTGTCATATTGATGAGCCTAAGCTATATATTTTAGGCTGTATATATTTTCATTTCTATTTTTGAGATTATTTACAAGTGTTTATGTAAGGATGGAATGTTCATAAACATGATTGTCATATATTTTATAGTTAATTATAATCATAACTTTATTATTTTAAGAGAAAAATAATGAATATGACTTTCCTTTTCTGTAAAAAAAAAATCCTTTTAACAGAAAGACTGCTGTGCACCATGTAGCTATGCAATTTAGTTATTTGGGGGAAATGTGATCAATGTATAATTTGTATCTAGGTCTACAACTTTAGACAGAATTGAAAAGATTAACAAAAGCTTATGATATTTTCCTATATATGTATTGATTCAAGCATATGTGTATACAATTTCTCACAAACAGAAGGTATATATACACATTTCTTAATGAAACTTGATGGGTAAAAGTTGCCCAATGGGATACCTCAGGTCAGCAGATGGGCTTAAGGTAGAATTTTTAAATAAAAAGGTCTAAATGGGTTGAGAGGAAAAAGCCTTATGAGTGAGATGATGTATCTGCTATGGCTAAAATATGATTAGACTTTCTCAGGTGTTCAACCTCTTTCAAAATGTATGCACCAGTTTTCTGTTTTAACCATTTCCCCCAAGTTACAGTTCATTCTGTCTAGCTTGCAAGAACAACATGAAAATCTATTTTGCAAACTACAAAGAGTTTAAAAAACATTATAAACAGCCTGGCTTTTAAGAATGCCTCCTTTAAAAAATAACTGGGAATCCAATTCCCATGACGTTCCAATTCACTGGACCATGACAGGTCTTCATTCCAAGGAAACGCCAGGCTGACACAGTCTCTCTGTGTCGAACAGCTTTAGACTGTTGGATTTCCATTACCCAGCTCCATGCATGAGTTAATCCGCTTATCTGCTCTGTAAAATCAGACTGTGTTTTGATATTTGTAGTACGGATAGCTTATAATCAAACAAACAATGTTATACAGACAGCTTTGAGTAAATCAGTGTGTACCTTTAACACTAATGTTGCCGACACCTTAAACCAACACACAATTTTATAAAAAGAATCTTTAAGTATCTGTTTCAACTACCAGCTGAGAATGCTTGCTAATCTCATAACGTCGCTTGCTTTCTCATAACGTCACTTGCTCCATCTGAATTCTTGCAGAGTTCACTGCTGGTGGCAGCTCACCACTGCTGTCTCTTATGCAAGTTGTAAAATATGAACTCTGTGTGTAGAGTATGGAAACGCTATGGCTCGTCATTGGCAATTAAATGCAATTTCACCAGCAGAGTTAAGCCACACGGTAAACCCAGTTGCCAGCAGTTACCATTAAAACAACAGTACCTACATGCCGTAAAAACAACGGTTTTCTGCTGTAAAGTGGCACTTTTATGTATTCATTACGGTAGCTACCGTTAAAGTAACGCAGCAGGTTTTACAGTGCATATCCAAGTCTTAGAAATGGTAGTGCTACTGGTACTCAATTTGCAATATGACGCGTCTGTGGATAGAACAAAATACTTAGCGGAACCCTCTGTCACATTTATGAGATGTCACAAGCAGATCTTTTATCTGCGGTGTCTCAGCTTTCAGGTGTGACGCATGCGTAAAATTTTATTCGCGCAGTGAAACGGCCGAGCACAAGAAAGGTTTCAAAAATCTGCGCAGTGATGGTCTCAACATCAATGGTCGACAGCAGGAAATTAGGTCAAGTGGGACCAGCTTCTTATCAATGATTTAGTTTTGAATTTAGTAAAACATGACATATTCATACTCAAAAATGTCTTAAAAATTCAATATTCTCCATTAATATTCCCTGTATCTATAATTTTTATGGAATAGTTAATTATAAGCCTTGACCAGCTAAATTAAATTATTAACATGTAATTCATTTCTTTGGAAAACAGACAACAAGAAAACATAACAAAATTAAAGTCACATAATCTTTGTCAACTGATGATTATGTAACAGTGAGCAATTAATCTACATGCGGATCATGTTATTGTCTTTGTTATCACCATTATGTAATATCAACAATCTAGCATAGACTTATTTTTGATCTATTTTATCTTTCTAATAGTTTCTAGTATAAATTTCTCCCTTTTTCTGTATTTCCATCTTTCAATTTCTTTGTTCAAAACAGTAACATAACTGCCTTTCATACATTGAATATTAAATAAATGTAATGAAAGTTATGGTAAAAACATAAATCCTAAAAAAACTTTTTAAGTGCGGCGCGAATTTCATGGCTGTGCCATTTACATATTACACAATGGAGGTGCCCTATGCCACCCATATTTAAAAAGCAAGGATTAGATGTTCTTCTGGACAGGACAGACTACCATGATTTTTCAGTCAATATGTGAAAACCATTGGAACTGTACGTCTGTAGCACAACATCATTACCTCAGCCATGCATTGGACCACCAGCACATGACTCAACAGATCTGGTGCAGTTCTCTGACCAGTGCCTTATGATGATCCTTTTAAAAATGTATGCACCGTTGAATGAAAGGAAGAAAAATTACATAAATGGGATAAAATTACATCACATACAGGGGCGTATCTAGAAATGGCCTGAGGGGGGGCCATAACATGGGGAAAATAGGCGGCCCTCCGCGGCACTTCCTATCTGTTCCATGTTAATTTTTGGCCTGAGGGGGGGGGCCATGGCACCATGCCCTCCCCTAAATACGCCACTGATCACATAACAATTATCTTTTAAAAAATTCAGAAAGGTGTGCAATTTTACAAAATATCTCAAAAGCACCTGGAGACCTCCATGCACCAAATTTGAAGTTATAATAGGGACGCCACTAAAAAATTAAGATGTCAGTAGAGTAGGTCGGGGCAAGAAGCCCGGGTTAGGTGAGAGGCCCCCCCAGGCTTATATCCAAACTTACATTTTTGGTGCATTTATCTATTGATAGGATTGATGCTAGAGGCATTTTAGGTGACGTCACAAATTTTCAGGACAAAAAGAATCAAACCATAGTAGAAATTAAAGAAACAAAAAAATGTGCATTGTTTTTGTAACTTTGACTAATTCTTTGAAAGGGGTTGTCAGAAATAATTTGGAAATATTTAAAATTATAATGAATATCTACATTGCTTTGCTTTATAACCATCATATAAATATGATTTGGATCATGTTTTGCATTTTAGTTCAAAATAAAGAGGTCAAATTAAAATATGTGGGTTTGGGGCGAGAGGCCCCACATGATATGGGGCATGAGGCCCCTTCACTGGGGGGTCGAAGCTGCTTCAGGAACCATTTAATAATGTGTACTTTACCTTAAATCTTGATGGAATAGCTAATTAAAATAGAAAAAAATTGGCCCGAAATTGAAACAGGAAAAAAAATATTAAAAAATAAAAGTATGAACAGAAAAATTCTGAAATTCAGAAAAAGTGAATAGAATGCCTTAAAAATGATAGAAGAACCCTAAGAAATAACTTTTAGGCTGAATGCGCTCGCAAAAAAAATTGCCATAGGATTATAATAGGGGGGCTTCTTGCCTGATGGTTGGGGTAAGAAGGCCATTTTAAATTTTTTACAAAAATGGCCGTAACTCCTTCATCAAAATTGGTAGACATTTGTTTCACTAGTTATTAGTAGAGTCAAGTGATCCCTTCCTGACAGCACAAGCATTCAAACAATCGCCCATAAAAAGTAGCTCAAATCACACCTCGAAGTTAAGGGGGGGCGCATGCCCAGACCTACTCTATTTGAATTTGTTACATTCTAAATTGTAGTATATTGGTGCTATTTTCATATGCCGCTTATTTTGTATGTCTAGCTTAAGCGTAACTCTAGATATGACCATTTAAAGCCACAGAATATATCAAACACTAGTTTTAAAAGGGAAAATGAGACTTTTTTCAGGAATTTGAACATTTCTAAAAAAATAGCAGAAACAAAACATTTATGCAAACTAATACAGCTATGAAACATCAAAAAGTGAATTTTAGTTGTAGAATTAAAAAAAAAATTGCATAGGTTTATGCAACTGTTCAAGTTGGGCTCATGCACCAAATACTCCACTTTTTTTTCCTCAGGAAATTGCACACTGTTCTCAGGGACAGATTTTAATAAAATTTCACAGGAAGAAGCTTAAATAT
Organism: Platynereis dumerilii; assembly: GCA_026936325.1. NCBI lineage: Eukaryota > Metazoa > Annelida > Polychaeta > Phyllodocida > Nereididae > Platynereis > Platynereis dumerilii. Next base: position 30,842,440 of record JAPTHN010000001.1, on the reverse strand, counting down.
ATAACTTAAAGTCACCAAACTATTTCATTAAGTCACCATTGATATATGTGTATGTGTGTTTTTGAAGCATGCGAAGCGTATGGCTGAGTTTAGGTCATTGAATCTAAGCAATGGCCGGTAATACCATTTGGAAAATTGTGTTGACAGGCTGTCCTGAACCTTTGAGACACATTTCGGTGGATAACTTAGTCAGAAAACTCATACCATAGCAGAGAGAACACCTATTGCCCCACCCTCTCTCTCAAAAAGGTCATTTTCTGCGCAGAGATTTATGACCATGTTTGTGATGTCAGATGCTGTGACGTCCCTGGTTATAAGAATGGTCCAACCACGCACTGAACTTGACTTTGTAATAAGCACCTTGGTCAAAGTATGAACCTACTTTTTTTTCTAAACTATAAATAACTTAGGCCTACTATGCGTGATGTATTGCACCAATAGCATTTCGATTTTCCGGCCAAGCCCCTTCTTGGCATTTACAAAATTAAGGGTTTCCTTTAAATGTTCTCTTTTGCAGTAAAAATCATGCCGGAACACTATGCTGTTGAATTGTGAACATCGTCTGCTTTTAAATCATGGAGGGGAAAAAAGGTAATAGATTTTTATCAGTAACTTTATCAAAGAAAAGAAAAACGAAAGAGGTATACTATTTAAAAAACTAAAAAACCATCAGGTAACCTGATGGTTTTTTTAGTTTTTTAAATAGTTTAATTAAAAAAAATGTTTTGGTATATAATAATGAAGATCATCGTATATGGGCCATAATCAAGAGATTTTCAGTGGAAAAGTCGTTACAAACGAAGAATTTTTTCAGCAATACACTTCTGTATATCTTTTAACTATAGTTTTTGTGGCTGAATTGGTCGATACTGTAAAAATTCATTGGCCAATAATTCCATGTTATTTGACTATTTATTTCCATAATTTAAAAAATATGACCATGAATGAATACTTCTTCTATTTTCGTTTCTCTCTAAACTGCATGTATCAAACCATGGTTTACTGAACAGACAGATAATAGCCATTTTTTGTTTTTCCATTTTTCATTTCAGTTTCATCATAATCTTCACAAACTAGCATAATGGCTCAGCTGGGCACGGGTTCAAAGCTGGCCTACAGCTTAGGCCATGTCTTCAATGATCTCTGTGCTGCCATCTGGTTTAGCTACCTGCTTGTTTACCTCCAGAGTGTAGTGGGGATGACCAGCAAAATGGCGGGTAATTTGAATTCATATATATTGGACTTTTGAAATCTTTTGAAAAATTGTTGTCTCATCTTTTGTGACATTTCAGAACATAATTCGTTGGATACATACATGTGCATAAGTTATTTTTTACATTTTAGTGGTTGGGTATTGCAGACAAAAACCGATATTAGCCGATGTCTGCACTTGTTTTTCGTGTAAAATACAACAAAAGTACTTTTAAAAAAAATTTAAAAATCAAAATTCGCATTGCATTGACCGGAATTTACAAATTGCTTGCACCGAGATTCTACACGGACACAATCTAGATTTTGTTTTGGAAATATGATAGGGAGTATCTATAATCACCATTGTTTAGGCCACACATAATTGATTCTTTGCTTCACGGACCCGACGACACAATAGATTTTCTGCCGACGAAAAAAAAAAGGATTTTTTTTGGACATTATAATTTTTTTTTTTTTTCACCTTTTTTTTTGTCCTACCGACCTAGAAAAAGTGCCTTGAGAAGATCCGAGAAGCTAAAGATCAATTATGTGTGGCCTTATGGAGGAACGTATAATGTTTAAAAATAGCAGGAATAATTTATTTTATGCTGCGGAGGCTGAAAAAGCACCTTATAAAGAAATACCTTATCACATTTGTTGAGAATGGCCATGTCCTAGACCAATCAGATGCAAGTAAGTTGCTGAGTATGGTAATTGGAAAACAGAAGAGGCTGGTCTTTGAGACTCTGTGACTACCCACTTGTCACCTCTAAGCCAGTAGGTTCTATTGTTCAGAGATAACTCCTCCCATGGGAATGTCTCAAAAGTGACTGATTAGAGGCCATCCAATCAAAATGTGTTGATTTCAAATTTTCCAATGGATTATGAAACTATGTTATTCTTTACAGTCTTGCCTGAGCCTATTTCCCTGAGTAGAAAAAATAAAATCCATGTGAAATTTCAGCTCCGCGAATCCTTAAGGTAATTTTTTTTCCACACTATCACACTTGACCCTTCTACCCTTTCAGGCTACGTTCTTCTCCTTGGGCAAGTAGTGGACGCCATCTCCACCCCAATCATAGGCCACGAGTCTGACAGAAGTAAAGGCTGTGGGAAATATGGAAGAAGAAAAACTTGGCATCTTGCAGGTAGGTCTCATTATTATGTGATGTGATATGGACTTATTTTTATAAGACTATATATAATTATAAGGTGCATGCAGTTATAAATCTATGTATTCCACATGCGTACAAATTGACAGGGTTGGCATGGTGAGACAGCCACTTCTTAATAAGTGACAGTTCAATAGTTCAATAGTTGACACAGGCCGTCTTATTTTGTGATGGACACCCCTTAAAAGTGACAAATCACATGACATCTTGTGTAATTTTGTTAACAGAAATTCTTGAACAAAAAAACAACAACAACACTTATAGCTCGTTGTAGATTGGGGGACATTTCGGTCCATATGAAAAATTGGTTTTCTTCTTTTTAGGCCTAATTGCAAGCTGGCTTTGCCACGTCATTGACTGTTACCTGTTGGTTGCCAGATTTTCTCAACAGTTGTATACCTTAACTTAAAATAAGTTAATGAGTTTATGTTTTGACTTATGCTGCCAGCTATGTTTTGTGCTGAATGATCTGTTTAGAGCTCTTTGCAGATTGGCGGTCCACTTGAAAAATTAATTTTCTTATTTTAATTTTGCAAACTGGCTTTGCCACATCATTGACAGTTTTCTGTTGGTATCCCAATCTTCTTATTTGATGAGTTACCTTTAGTCATTTAATTAGCATGTATATCATCACCTATGGAACTTCATATATGATAAGCACTGAATCAACTGATTAACCATACCAGACACAAACAAAACATTTTAAGCCAGTGACATCACATGACCAAGTTGAAAGTTAATTTTGAAACTGTTTGGGCCGCTAATCTGCTAACAGTCTAAGTGATAACTGACACAAACAACTCTTAAGAGCATTTTTGATCCAGTGACATCACAAACCAAGTAGAATATAATTTTGAAATATTTGGGACACTTTTATAGCTGTTTGCAGATTCAGACTCCAAATAATTCTAACTGATTGGTCAGATAACTTTTCATAAACATTAATTTTTGTTTAGTGATAGATAACGCTCTTGTTTGTGATGATATGCAATTTATCGAGGCTTGCCAGGATTAATTGCGCATCATCGCAAACAAGGGTGTCATAAAACTTATACCACAACAAAATCCTTTTAAATATCTGTGTTCACTGTCAATATTTGTTGTTTGACAACATTTGATTGTACCGGTATCAGATCAAAAGCTGAAAGACAGCCCTCAAGGCAATAGGTCAGAATTCTTTCTTTATCATTTTGAAATATTACAACACTTTTATAAATATCCATTTAGACAGATAATTAGATAGATAAATAGATGGATTGACATATATAGATAGGTATTAGTTAGACACCGATTTGGAGGGTTCTAATATGCATTTTTGTCAGTTAGATCCCTACCAAAATGCATGTTTGGACCCGATAAAGAGGTGTCTAACTGACTTAGACATCATTTGCTTCTTCTATTATTTGTTTTAACTTATAATATTGGCAAAATATACAATAATCTGATTGTTTGTTTGATGTTGTAAACAATGTTAATCCTTAGCAGGGTGCTAACATGCAATATTGTCAGTTGAATACCAGTTTTTCCAACGGAATAAGTATCTTGGTAATGTCTAAATGCAGATAGACTTAGATAGAAATAGATGGGTGATAGATAGACAGAGAAAGACAGAGAAAGACTGATATATGGACACAAGACCTCTTCGGTGAGGCTGATTAGAGTGGCCAAGGAAAAATTTATTTTGACAATCCAAAATATATAATAAGTAAAAATAACAGGAACAATATAAAAGGTGTCCGGGGGCGGCAGCCCCCAAAATAAGAAGCAGGGGTTCGGGGGCAGCAGCCACCGAATTAAGAAACAAAAAATTAATTATTTGAGCTTGGCAAATAGGGCCAAAAATTTTGGTCTGCTGCTCTGCAATTTTTTTGCAAGCTTGACTATCCAAAATGAACTAATTTTTTTTAACCTAAAAGTTGATGTGAATAAGGATTTTTCATTAAGACCAATTGTGCTTGTTGTAATCTTCGTCCTTGCTCACCATTTTTGTTGTCCATTTTTTAATCCTCTGTCGGTCATTTTGCTCTGATGTTTCCTTCAATTTATCAACATGTGGTCACTCAAGCATGCAATATCATGACCAGGTGTATGATCACAAATAATACGCCTGGTCATGATATTGCATGCTTCAGAGACCACATGTTGATAAATTGAAGGAAATACTAGACCGAGGTCACAGTCTTCACGTTGCTGTGGGCAACGTAGACCGAGGACATTCCAATGGTTGAGCACTCTTGAAATCATTGCAAGCAATAAGTGATAATAACAAAACAATCAAGCAAGAATCCAAACAGAAAACAACAAACTGCAAACAGAAAGAAACACCTGGTTTAATCTCCAGGAGGTGTTTTGACACAAAGAGCAGCCAAGATTTTAATAATGAAAAGTGAGAGGAGAACATTCATTTGTGGGTGTCACTTTAAAATGAAAAACTATCTATCTATCTTTGTGTCAATCTAAGCTGCTCACACTTAAAAATGCACACCTCTTAAAAGAGACATAACTTGTTAACTACTCTAGATAATTTGTGACCTTCCAAGCCTGCTAATTAACCCCTTGGTTAAAGATTTTGAAAGTTTGAAGAAAATCCATTGGTTTTTCAAAGAGGAAGACACAATTTGTGAGATTGTTTCAAATTTGTGATTCACAGTTGAATGAGGCTGTAATGTGAAGAATACGCACCACATCCACATGTTAAAGATTTCAAATTGTCAACAAAGAAGTCCAGTAAGAGTGTATTGCAAAAAAATGTCACATTTGGGGTAATTGTCCAAGCTTATCACATAACTTTTTTGAAAAGGATTTGACAAAAAAAATGTGAAAAACACCAACTCTAGAGGGCTAACATTCAACCCAAATCCAACAAAATGCAGTAAAAATGTTTGAAGGAGACAAGGGAACAACTTTCATTATCCGTGAACTGCAAAAATGATACTCTGACGGACTTAGTGCAAAAATGTTTTCTGACTCGATTTGCAATGGTTGTGATTTTGGTTTTTGAAGCATTTTCACTTAATGTGGCCTGATGCAGCCGATTCTCGATGTTTTTCAGTGAAACTTTGCAGACACTAGGAAGGGATATTGAGCCCAATCAGTGTGCAATTTCATGGCTATACCTTAATGAGAAGTTAGATTTTAAGCTGTTTTAAAATGTGTGCATTTTTAAGTGTGAGCACTGAGCAAGGTATCTGTCCATCTACCTGTCAATCTATCTGTCAATCTATTTTGTCTATCTATCTGTCCATCTATCTGTCAATCTTTTCTGTCAATCTGTCAAATTGTCGATATAACTATCTAAAATATAACAAAGCACCCCAAGACATGGCGTTATTGTGCAATTAAGCGGGTTTAGTATGCATTATGGAAATGTAGAATGTACTTTTTTTTTTGTCTGATGGCGAGAACTGGAGAACTTTTTATCCCTGAGGGATAGCTTGAGATGAATTCTAGGAAAAAAATGGCCATCCCGGCGACACACAATGTTAATATAACGATTATATAATTAATTAAAAACACATCACGGTGGGATAAGATCGTAAATCGGCGGGATAAGATCCTAAATCGGTGGAGATAAGATCATATCCCTGTGGGAAAGATCTAAATGCCTGTGGGGCAAGATCTAAATGCCTGTGGGATGTCAAAAACCGTCGGCGGGATGTCAAAAACTGCCAGCGAGGCTGCAAATGTCCCACAGGGAAAGTACAAATATCCCACAGGGGCAGGGGATGTCCTAATATCCCGCTGGAGATGTTTTTGAGTCGTTCTCACTGAAAAAACCTCCGCCGGACATCCAAAAATCAAGAAAATTTTTGGCTCTGTACCGGCGACTTGGAAAAAAATATTTCAACAAGTTGAAACTTTTTTGACATCCACGGCGCAGTTCTTTCCATTTCTAGGAACCCTGAGGGAAACAAAAAGTACCTCTGTGGGATGTGAAAAATCGTCGGCGGGATCACCCAAATTCATCCAAATTTCCAGGAAATACCATCCCGCCGACGCCTAAAGTGCTCCGTAACGTGCCGTGAGACTGGGGCATTAATCATTTTGTTCTTCATAATTTGCTATTTCAGTTTGTATGTCTTTCGTTCCCCAATCACTAGCATTGGACTCTTACACTTACCAGTTAGTCACACTCACTAAAGCATGTCATAAATAATCTGATTGGTTGGCTTCCAACGTACACACTCAGGTGGGCAGTGACTGCTTTGGACCATATTTGACAAGCAAGGGTGCCGGAACAGGGGGGGAGGGGGGGCAATTGCCCAAGGGGGCAGGGGGGGGCAAGGGTGCCCTTTAGATCTTAAAGAAAAAAAAACAGTATTAGGCCTTATTTTACTAATTTTAGGCACAAATTAGAAAATATATATTCAAAAATATAAGTGACTCTCTATATAAATTTTCTCACGCAAAATTGGCCCAAATATGATTTGCCCTTTTTCATCTGACCGCCCCTGCCGCTGCGATTCCTTCCGGCACCCCTGTTGACAAGTTCAGGTCACATTTACAGTTAATGAAATGTACAGGCCATTATTTAGGATGTTGTTATAAATAAAGATTTTTGACACTTTAGGCCCACATTAAAAATATTGTTCAGCAAATAAAGTCATATCTTGATAAAATCAGTCAGCCACAAGTCAAGTTATGAACAATAATGTCTATAACATTGAGGTAGTGACAAGACTTCTGTCGATGACTGTATATGTAAACTCTATAACATCATTATTTTAAAGAAATTAACATCATTATCAAAAAAATTAAAATCCGGATATTTTTAGTGCAATCCCAATTGCACTGAAAAAAAGGTTTGTGTGAAACAGACAAAATGAACGTTAGCTGGTGTCCGTCCAAAATTTTGTGTAAATTCAGACAAAAGGTATGTGTATTTTTGAAATTTCATTGATCAAATCACACAAAATTTTGATCAAGATTGACAATGAAATGTCAAAAATACACATACCTTTTGTCTGAATTTACACAAAATTTTGGACGGACACCAGCTAACGTTCATTTTGTCTGTTTCAGACAAACCTTTTTTTCAGTGTGTAAACCCCCCTGTCCGACATTTTCTGGATCCGCCCCTAATGGGCCACTGTCCACTGAAAGTTCCAGGGCCTACTTCCCATCCCAGTCCACCCCTGTTATGGTTCGACTCCCATCCTTGACAGCTACTCTGTCAAGGTGGGTCTTCCTATCTATCCCTCATCTGGTTCAAAGTTGAACAGTAGAGTTGGAATAGCCAGGCCAATCATTTATAATAAATATTAAACATGCATGTGGATAAAAACTAATAATTTTCCAGTTCCATGCTCATTATACACTACACTTAGCAAATGACTTTATGGTTCTCTTATCTTTAAAATGTTGAGGTACACGTTGTCATAAATGAGGTGCTCTGGCCAAAAAGCTTTTATCATCGATTTCTAAGCTATGATGGGGTGTTCTAGGATTATTGTTATTTCCAGTTTTATGACGATGATTGTCAATGACATGGCAAAGCCAGTTTGCAACTTGAAAATGTGAAAAAAAAAATTTTCTAGTGAATTGCCTATATGCAAAGAGCACTAACCAAAGAGCTCTAATATCCTGCTTATAAGTCACAATCAACATTTTGGTACATCAGCAGCAAGTTTTCATGCAGCATGTAGACGTCTTATGCTAAGATCTCACGGCACGTTACGGAGCACTTTAGGCGTCAGCGGGATGGTATTTCTTGGAAATTTGGATGAATTTGGGTGATCCCGCCGACGTTTTTTCACATCCCTCAGAGGTACTTTTTGTTTCCCACAGGGGTTCGTAGAAATGGAATAACTGCGCTGTGTATGTCGAAAAAGTTTCAACACGTTGAAATTTTTTTTCCAAGTCGCCGGGATAGAGCCCAAATTTTTCTGGATTTTTTGATGCCCGGCGGGGTTTTTTTCAGTGAGAACGGCTCAAAGACATCTCCAGCGGGATATTAGGACATCCCTTGCCCCTGTGGGGACTCTCCTGCCCCTTGTGGGATATTTTTACTTTCCCTGTGGGACATTTGCAGCCTCGCCGGCAGTTTTTGACATCCCGCTGACAGTTTTTGACATCCCGCCGATGATTTTTGACATCCCACAGGCATTTAGATCTTGCCCCACAGGCATTTAGATCTTTCCCACAGGGATATGATCTTGTCTCCACCGATTTACGATCTTATCCCGCTGATTTACGATCTTATTCCACCGATTTAACATCTTATTCCACCTTGATATGCTTTTGATTAATTATATAATCATTGTATAAACATTGTGTGTCGCCGGGTTGGCCTTTTTTTTTCCTAGAATTCATCTCAAGCTATCCCTCATAGATAAAAAGTTCTCCGGTTTCTCGCCATGTGACAGGGGCATTACAGTTAAGCCGCCAGGTTCATTGCAGTAGAACCATTGTCAATGATGATTGAGAACCAGCCATTTTAGTAAGCTCTGCTTTACAATTATCTAATAATTTCAGATGTTGACCTATATGAAATTGTATATATATACTTACCTTGCTCGTTGCAGGGAGTCTGTGTGTGGTTCTCTCCTTCCCTTTTATATTCATGGACATGAACAAGTCCCACCCTGTGGTCCACATTGACAACACATTAAACTTGACGGGAGGGACTGACCAGACTGTCCAGCAAGGCCATCTGTTTCTCCACTTGGCTCCTTTTGTCATCATATTCCAAGTAGGTACATGTAGGTTTTAAAAAAAACATGTTGCCATACACTGCCATTTATTAATTTTCTTTTGCTTTGTCATTACAGTCCTCGTTGTATTTATCCATGTGTTTACAAAAATTGTCAAAGCCATTTGTTTATAGCAAGCTCCATTGAAGTTTAAAGTTGTGAAGTTTTAAGTTTGCATAAACCAAAAAACTCTGTGGGGGATTATAACAGTTGTCTACTGTGAATGCTCCTGAAGCTGCCATTTAGTCAGATTAGACTGGTGATTGTAAGTGATAGATCATTGGGATCACATCAACAGTCTTCCTTCAATATATCAATGTTGAAACTGTGATGCGTACTTTTGCTGTCAGCCCTTGGCTATCAAACTGTGATGATGTTGTTGCAGGGGCTATCCCTGATAAAAGGCTAACTCTGACATTGTGTTGAAACTGTGACACTCAGTTTTGGTGGATTGACATTGGCCAGAAGCAAGGGCACCTGACCCAGTTTAAAATAACATCACAGCTTGCAGTTTATTTACGTAAATTGCAATGCTGTGAATATTCATCTCTGACATCACACTTCAACAGCAAAGAAATGAACCTGAGATTCCAACAAGGACTGTAAATCCTAGTCTATGATTTTGAAAAATCATGACTTCATGTCTTAAATCTTAACACATATGATCGTTGTTTTAGGATGTTGTTCGATCTTGAAAGTTTTCAATAAACAAAAAGATTCAGGCTCGGCAAAAATTCTAAAAATATATAATCCGTTGCGAAAAGAAACAAAGTCTAAGAAATTGATCAACGAAAAATTATCCATTATAAATTTTCAGGTAGGATGGGCTGCTGTGCAGGTCTCCCACATGGCTCTTATAACTGATTTAACATCTTGTGAGAAAGTCAGAATAGAATTAGGAACTATCAGGTAATCAGTTTGCTTTCTTCTTGTCAAAAGAATTAGAAAATATATATTTCTGATCAGTATTGATATATTTACTGTGTCTTTATGAATCTTTGTGTTACATCCCATACAGATATGCCTGGACGATTATTGCCAACATCATAGTTTACAGTGTGACCGGTCTCCTATTTGGGTTTTCCTCTGACAAATCTGACGAGACTGAGCAAGGAAAAGTTATTGGTTCCCACACCATTTCAGAAAAGGACTCACATGTTTTTGAAGTAAGTAACATCTAGTGCCAGATTTTAATCAATGCAGTGTGTTTAGAGATATGGACTCTATTTGAAGAATACATGAGATTATGAGGCTACACAAGTGTTTGGTTTATCCAATGCAATGGTTAACCTGTGTTTCTCTCTCTTTATATGTGAATACATTTTTGAAACACTTGCTTTTGCTACATCTGAAGGTATGATCCTACTGTAATACCAAATCATATATTATTATTATTCTTTGTATCAGCTGGCCCTGTTGATATTAATATTACCTGTAATGCTGTATCGTATATATATGTCAATGAATATTTTGAATCGTGAAAAATAAATTGGAATTATCATTCAATTTGCCTGAAAATTCTTCTTTCCAGACCTTGTCATTAATTGTGATTGGTGTCGGCGTCATCTTCACGATAATATTCCACATTGGAACAAATGAGAACCGCTCGAATGATGAAGTGGGAAATGAAGCCAGTCCTCTAGTCAGAAGTGTCAAGATACCAATGAGGTGGAAGGACTGGATGAAAGAGTTGCAGTTCTACCAAGTACGTTTTTTATAAGATGATATTTACCTGTTTGACAGATGGATTGTAGAAACATATCCTGCCACGTTGGAAAACAGAAAATGAAAATCTGATGTTCAAATTAATCCTATCAATGCAAAACACAATTTTTACAAAATAGGTAATGCTACAGTAAATTAATTATTATGGTCTACATGTATGTTTTTCATTTTCTTGCATATATTTGTTGTTTCAGGTTTGCAGTATTTACACATTTTCAAGACTGATAGTGAATGTGTCCCAAGTGTATATGCCTCTATTTCTTGTACATACCCTTCAAACATCAAAGGTAAATGGAGTTGATTCTTCATCACTAACTGTTCAAAACAATTCACAATCTTATGTAGCAATCAGACCAACTATGTTTGTACATTCATATGATATGTAGTATTTTAAAAATCAATTGCATTGACAATACATTGCAAATTAACAAAAAATAAAAATATGTAGATGCATGTAACCATTAATGCTTACAATGTAGAACTTAAGTGTTAACTGCTTCACATGTGGTGCCAAAGGTGCACCTTGTAATTTATAGATTCTTTAAAAGAAGGAAATTTAAAAAAGGGACATGATTTCTTTTGTTTCAGGACTACATAGCTTATATGCCCCTGGCAGTATTTTGCAGTGGAATTGTGATATCATTATTTCTGAAATACATCAATACTGGCTTAGGAAGAAAGGTGAGACCGATGACATTTTGATTGGATTTCTTCCTGCAAAACCAGGGGCACCCCATGATCTGTTATATACCAATTATCTGTTATGCAACCAATGAAATTTGCAGTCAGGTAATGAGAAAGCAGTTAAGGTGGCTGACTGGGAAAAAAAAGATATATATCAGCTGGCTGGGAGGTGCTGAATGATGCTTGGGCTGGCTGGCAACCCAGCTGGCAGCATAACAGATATTTTCTCCCAGTTGCACAAAAAATGAATATAAGTGTCACAAAAGATGTGCAACCAGGAGCTTACACTGATATGGGCATTATAATAATTAACACACTGTCGTGAGGTGCCCCTGCAAAACTGGACTTGACATTACTGTATCTCACAAAATATTGGTAAATTTACTCTTACCTTTTCAGGGAACTCTTCTCCTTGGTCTCTTTCTGGTTCTTTTCGAAGTTACATTTCTTTACGTCACATCCAGTGTGGCCAACACAGATGTTTTACAAAAGACCACCATGTTTTTGGCGGCCATCTTTCTTGGTCTCGGAGGGACGATTGTTACTGTTGCTGCTCTTGCCATGGCTGCCGATCTCATAGGCAAACACAATGTGAGTTGTATAAGTTTTCTATATTTTGATTTAGATATTAAAAATTTAAAAGTCTCAACCCACTGTGAGTCGTTATTGTGTGACAGACTGGTTAGTATCTTTTTTATGACATAGACCTGTTTAAACTAAGCAATTCTTGATATATTTACCTAAATATACACAACAATTAAGGGTATTTGTGCAACAGTTAACAATGTCCTTTTGTCTGTTATCGGTACTATTATAGATAGAATCTGCAGATAATGATGTCTAATGATTTGAAATACCATAGAGGACTGGGTAATGTCAAAACAGAGTGACATAACAACATCAGACTGACAAAAAATACATTGCGAAATAAGCATATGAGCCATGAAGAATTTTGTTAGTTACCAAATTAAACTTAAAACAATCATTTAAATATCATATTTGATACATATAATTAAGATTTTCTATTTATTGCAGGAAAGTGGTGCCTTTGTGTATGGATGTATTAGTTTTGGGGATAAACTGGCGAATGGAATTGTCGTAATGGTTATTCAGTCATTTTACCCTTGCTCGTAAGTATTATCTCAGTATATAATATTTGCAAGCAATCAAAAATATTTCAGTCCTTGTCATACTTACATGGAATCTCAAGTTCTTTTCTATGCTGTTGAACTGTGATGTCAGAGATAACACTATTCTAGCATTGCAATATATTTAAATTAACTTCAAGCTGTGATGTCATTTTAAACTGGGTCAGATTCCCCAGTTTCTAGCCAATGCGAATCCACCAAACTGAGCATCACAGTTTCAACTCAGTGTCAGAGGTAAAATTGGGTCTGGGAAAACCCATGCAAGTTTGACATCACAGCCTCTCAGCCAATGGGCTGCCAGAACAAATATGCATAACTGAGCCATGTGTTTACAAACAAATTGTCAAAGCCGTCTGTTTATACCAACTTCCATCAAAGTTTAAAGTTTTAAGATAGCAAGTTTGTACATTAATCAAACAACTCTGTGGGGATTATAACAGTTGTCTACTGTGAATGCTCACAAAGCTGCCATTTGGTAGGATCAGACAGGTGATTGCCGTTATAAATCATTGGGATCACAAATTTAATGCTTCCTTCAATAAAATCAATGTTTGAACTGTGATGCGCAGTTTACTGTCAGTCCATTGGCTATCAAGCTGTGATGACATGGTTGAAGGGGCTATCCCTGATTCTTACTCTGACAGTGTTGAAACTGTGACGTTCAGTTCAGGATCAACATTGGCTAGAAGCTGAGAAATGATATCACAGCTTGTAGTTAATTTACATATATTGCAATGCTAGAATAAAGTCATCTCTGACATCACAGTTCAACAGCATAGAAAAGAACTTGAGATTCCACGTTAGTATGACAAGGACTGTAACGTCAAAGACTATTGTTTTTTCTCAAATGTCATAATATATTGTTAGTAGTTTAGGAAAGGAACCTAATTCAAAATGACTCAATTCAAATTAGCACTTACTTTAATGGAGAAGTTCCAGTGGTATCGTTAAAACTAGAAAAACTGAATGGGAAAAAATTAATAGCCTTTTATAAAGTTTTGAAATTTGTATTGAAAATTACCTATGTCATTTACCTTAATTTGTTTGCAGGTCTGTGAGGTGCTGTGAAGCTTGTTCATCTTATTACTACAACATTATGCAATATTCAGCCCTCATTTTAGTAGCGGCTTCTGTGTGTTGCCTGGCAACCATGGGCACAAAAACCATAGGGAGGCTAAGAAGACATGAATATGCACCCAATGTGTTGTCATAGATCTACATGAAAAGTTAAAACAATTATTTATATAAATGCATACAGTGGTCCAGTTATAAATAGGCCTTCATGGCATTAATATTTTCTGCTGAACATGATGTGCAAGATCATAGTTTTGTACAAGAATTAACTATGGAGATTTACTGCACCACATGGAAAAGATTATAATTATCGCTTATTTATTTATGCTGATACCAATGAGCATTATATTGTTAGCATTTAAACTTGCAGCATTATTTTACTGTTATTGAACTGTTACATGTAATAAAATGTATAATTATATACTTTATAAACTTCCAAGGTGTTATTCTTGTGTGGTGTAGAGGTGACCAGTTTAATCAGTTATATTTGGTTATGAACTGATAAAGTTATGGAAGCTCTTTTTTGCTTTGAGACTTTTCTTATGATTACAAGATCTCTTTTTTATTTCTTATGAATTTCCAAACAGCAAAGTAGATTTTCTGTACATGTATGGCCATCAGCCACCCTGAGTGCCATCAGCACGAGTACTGGAGTACATATTAACATCCCCCCCCCAACAAATTCTCTTTTCTTAAATTCCCATGAAACAAAAAAGTCAAGACACAAACATTATTGATTACTGTTTATTTATTACACAACCTAAATAACAGTTTTCAATTTACACAGCTAGTAAACTCTTTAAACAATTAATGGTGTTGACAAATAAATCAAATGGTGGGTTTGTCATCACAGAAGCACGGTTTACAGGATCATGAACGATTCGTTATCACCAATTATTTACACATTATCCTAAAACTACGTCCCTGTTGATCTAATGTAACAATTTTGGGCTACCATTGCATATTCAGGGGAAGGGGGTAGAGTTTTCACTAGACTATATATATGAGTATTCATGATCCGGAAGAATCAATGATGCTTGTAATAATATAAGGGATCAAAATCTAATTTAAATGATAGTGTCAATCCACAGGTGCTATGAAAATAAATAATAGATTCATTTCCTCTTGATCTTGCATTAAATTGACTGGGGTTTTTCTTTCTTTCTTAAATGCCCTTCTAATTAGCCAAGGCATGGACATGAATCAATAATAAGGTTATTCCTGAAGGTGCAAGCCACTTAATTTGTCAAAAGAAACTGATATCAAGAAATACTCTTTTTCAAGTACAATCCTCATATTAACATTTTTACCTACTCGATTAACATGTAATTCAATGCATTGTCTAGTTTAGTTAATCTCTCAAATATTTTAATGAACTCCAGCCCCCTATCACTTCTAAACACTTCATGGATGCCCATCTACACTACCTAAAACAAGCTAATGTGGAATCTACTATAGCACTTAACAAGCACCAAGCTAATGTGTAATTATGTATAAGGTATATTCATGATTCAAACTTAACTTACAAAAAGTCTTAATAAATCCTTTAATGGATATTAGTGAGAGGAAAACCACCAGGGGCACTTGGACATCGTTATACTTCAGCACCCTCTTGTGGTACTATGTATCAACATGGAAAGCTCACCACATATCAGAAGCTGCACTGTGGAAGAATATTACCACTGTAAGGTAAGATTTTGCAATGTCAAATAAAACAGAGTCATTAAATGATCACTAAAACCAGAGAGGTATTACGCATTAGAAGATGATATCGGTTGGTGTAAGTTCCACCGGCAATTTAATTTGAAACCAGTCCAAATCATAGTTGGAGATGAATGTATTTGCTGGAACATAAGTTCTGCCAATTTTGGGATTTCATAAATATCTCTGCTTTGCTTTTGTGAGCTTGTCTGTTACAGTTGAAGAATGTCGAGTGCTTCAGAAATGCACTGGATTATATAGTGCATTTCTGTAAGCACCCGACATTCGTCGACTGTAAGCTCTACAAAGTCAGCGTATATGCAATCATGGGCAGCGAAGTACCTCACTCCCCTTATCATTTAAATGCCTATTCCTGTTTGGTAAATTCTTCGTTCATGTTGTTTTACTAAGCGTATTAGAATAATAAATGGAACATTTTATATACAAATCTTTGACAATGTCTTTTTTTTAACATAGACAAATATTTGTTACCGGGATGGCAAATAAAATTTTTAAAATAATATACAGTTGCTAAATAAAAGCAAATGGGGAAAAACTCATATTTACTCAGTATATTAAAGATCTCCAACATTATAAATTAGAGATGACTTTATGCTTTACATCAATTACCTAAGATATTTACACAACAATATATATACAAAGCTAAAACTTAACAATCATAATATGCCAACCAACAACATTCTTCTCAGGAAATTATTTACATAATAGAACAGATCTAATAACATACAAATATTTCAAAAGAAGTCATGGACATAAAGTTTGGAGTGGTCAGGTATGCTTCCATTATATTTTATACCATGTCAATTGTGCATTTAAAACTCATTATAATTGGTAACCTAATGGTGTTGTATTTTGCAGTAGTTTCAATAATCTTGGCTGTTGAAGATGACTTTCCCTCAAAGAAATACGTTTATACGAAAAAATTCTTACAAATTTTAATGCATCAGTCCAGTAAAATTTCTGTTGCATTAGTTATAATTACAAAGAACAATTTTACTCTACTGAAATTTTCATTTTTGTTTTAAAATTACAAACATAAACAGGGGAGTTAAGAAGTTCATGATAGGCCTAGCATTCTATTCAAAATGCAACTGGGGTAACTTAATGTTATACTTTAAGCCTTAGAATTATATTAGTATTCCACTAAATATTAAGCTTTATACCCTTAACTCCTGTTTTTCATCAAGTGCTTTACCACATCATACAATTACCTAATTGTTTACACTATTCACTCATTTATACATCATGAATTATATCCAAAATAAAGCGAGAATCAAAATACTGTACAGTAATATTCACTAGCTCAGCAGAGACTATTAACATATTGAACAGACTTTGGTCATTTTGTCTATTCTAAACCCATTCTTGAGTCCCTTATGTTACAAATCTAACAGATTTTATTTGCTCTAAAGCTAAATCTCTTCATGTGAGGGTCTTTAACTAGTTAATTGCAATAATATCTTGGTCTACCTTCAATTTCATCAGATAACAACTCAACAATTGTATCAGGTTGAAAGGTAACTTCACAATTTGGCAAATTTTTTGTTTTTTTACTTTTTGTTTTTTAAAGAGAGCCTTCACAAGAAATTAAGTTGATGGCTGCATAACTAATCAAACGCAAAATACCTTAGCATTCTGAAAAACTTTTTCGTTTGCTTTAAAAACTATTAATTTTTTAAAACTTAACAATTTTACACATTGTAAGTCTATAAGCTTAACAATGGCAAGTTCCTACTCACTCATAGGACTTTTAGTATATCACTCATTGATTGGCAAAATGTCAATGGCAATCATTGCTGTTCTTTTACTTACCAACATGATTGTAAGATTTTTTTTTGCAGTAGAATTCATTTCTCTCTCAACAAACACAACCCATTCTTAAATTGATAACATTATTACCTTATGACTGATTGCTTCAGATCATGATTTCATTGGGTAACTTGTGCGAATACTAATCTCAATGGACGCTTTATAATTGCCATAAGCAGCTTGACAGACATGGATTAAGCGCACACTCATGGACTTCGATAACAACTATCATAACCATCCATATTAATTTTGTTTCTACATCTCCTACAGCCTCACTGCCAGCCTCCTCTTGCTGGAGCTGCACCTGCTGGACTTGCACCGTACCACACTGAGACCTTGGCATTTACAAACACAAGCACATTGAACCCACAATACTCAACAAATGATTATCACCTCACTTTAAAAAAATACTTCATCTCTTCTTCTTTCTCGGCTTTTTCCCATTTATACTCAGCTGGGTTTGCCATTCCGGTTAAAAAATACTTCACGGATCTTTAAACATGACCCATCTCTCTTTCTCTCAACCTCTATACTTCAATATCTCTGTTTCACGAAGCTTAATATCTCAATGACAATAACTGATTCTCAGTTTCTCACAATCTCAAAATGTCATATGCTCATCATTACAAGGTTTTTTCTTCTTTACCCGGAGGCGATTCAGCCCCATCATCTTCGTCATGGGAACCAAGCCTAAAATTGACGGTTACAAGCCGAGCGTCTTCATCAGGACCTTCATCCGGTCCATCAGACCCCAGATCTGCATCCGTACCAAAGACATCATCGTCCACCATCTCCTCGACCTCAACGTGACCCCCGGGCGCAAACTGATGCGCAATCTCCTCAAACGTCTTTCCTTTTGTCTCTGGGACTTTAAAGAAGATGAAGATCACGAAGACGATCATGAGGACCAAGAACAACACAAATGTGTAGTTTTTGAGTTTATGCTGAAATGGAAAGGTAGGGATATTTATAGGTTTTGATCAAACATTACAACAAGAATATTAAAGTTGGAGAGTGATTCCGAAAAGAATCCTTGTTTACACTATTTCAACCAGTATTTGGTCATCCTGAGAAAGTTTAGAATGTACCGTAGAACAGGGTAATGTTGGCAAGTCGGGGAAAATTTGGCCGCCTATTTCAATCCACCTTTGCCAGAAAAGCCAACTTTTTCCACTGAAATATGATTCTTTGGGAAATTTGCCACCTGTGTCAGTAAGGACAGTTGGCATTTCTGCCATTAAGTGGGTTAAAAAAGGCAGCCAACTTTCCCTCAGCTTCCAACTTCACCCCGTTTTACAGCAGTAGAAGTTTTCACAACGACAATTTAAAAAGTATCTATAATAGTTCAGGATTAATATCTGTTTTGAAGACATGAAGATATGTCATTAATCAAATCATTAAATTAATCACTTATGATAAAGTCAGTTTCAAACCATTGTTATATTTTCAAATATGAAATTAGAAGAATCATATAGGTCTGCGACCAGGGACAATTGTGGTGTATTTGACATCATTGAATTATCAACTGAAAAACAACTCTCAACTTGAAACCTGGAGTTAAGCAGTATCATTGATATTATTCCTGAAGCAACGAAACATAACTTCTCTCACCTGTATAGGTTCAAAGGCCATGGCCACTATGAACGTGAAAACCCAATTTACTACACCCGCACACGCCATGGCCAATGGCCGAGGTCCTTGTCGGAAGAGCTCAGAACCTATCATCATAGGAATGGGACCTGGAAATAGAATAATACCAGTTGAAATTACAATTTCCAGATGCTTGGAATTGGCAGGCTCATTATGAAACCAAGTTGGATTTGTGTATATTTAAATATCAATATAATCAATCATAAAAATTATGGCTTTCCATTTTTCCCTTTCTTGTGAAAATTTAAATTTATTGACAGGACTTCCATCTCACAAGTTGCAAATACTTATGCTAAATATATTTGTAAAGATTAAATTTCTTACCTAGACCCACAGCAAAGCAAATTACATAAATGATGACAGCTGTTATACTGATGTAGCTCATCCACCAGAACTTCCACTGCAATTCAGAAAATGTGGAAGAAGCAATGAATGACACATTTTCGGAAATATCGTTTTAATATAATTGTTTAAAAAAAAGAAATTATATTAAATTGTTATCTTCAAAAAATTCAAAATTATCAATGGACTTTACCTGTAAATTAAGTGATACAGAAATAAGAACGAGATCAAAAACCATGACAGTCATTGGTACTAATAAGAGAATCCATCTGCCTGCTATGTCCATGAGGGGCACCTGGAAAATAGGATCATATTGAATCATTGATGGTTAAAATTATCCAAAAAATTACTAAAAGGAACTCTGATAAGGTGAATTCTTAATGAATACTCCAATAATATACAAAAAGAATAAACTATAAACCAGAAGAAGAATATTCTCACTCAGGAACAAATTAACAACATGTGAAAAACAGAGAAGAAAGTTCAACGACTTGCTATCTTTTTTTTTAAACATACACATCTTTATTTTTGTTCCAAACATGAGACACGCTTTTTAGTGAAAAATGTGCTAGCATATCCTTAAAAAATTAATTGAATTGTGAGCACTACAATTTAATCACCCAACTCTAGGAAAGGATCTACTTACAGATATAAGTGTCATGGCAACATTGACACCATTTGTTCCAATCACAGCAAATGGAATCTGGGATTCTGTCACATTTGCTTGTTGAAAGATGCCTTTTGAGTAGAAAAATATCTGAAAGGTATCAAGATATAAACATCAATGCCATTTAAGACAGGAAAGCCAAAAATGTACCAGTCCCATCAAGCAATCAAATCAAACATTTAATTACTGATGATAAACTCCCCAAAGAATTTGAAGTATGTGACTTGTGCATACAAGCTAATATCAAACATAAAAGAATAAGTTTTAATCTGGGTAGATTACAGTACATGACCCATACTCACAGCATTAATACCAGACAGCTGTTGGATGACTTGTAAAGCACATGTAATGAAAAGGGGCATGACAAGGTTCCTGTCAGTAAATAGTTTCTTGAGAGTGTACGGAGCTGTCGGTTCATCTCCGGACATGTCTCCTCCCTCTGTGTCCATCTCCTCCATGTCTAAGGATACATCCTCTTGTTGGCGGTAGAACACCAGGGCTGCAGAAGAATAGATAGATAGATAATTTTTTTATTTTCTGACAAAGCAGTTACATGAAGTGGTACACAGTGAACGAAATTCTGTGAGATTTATGTAGCTTGTTGGAGGGCTACCCAGAGGAAATTTGAAAGTTTTTTTTTTGGGTACCAAGATGATTTGACTTGAAATTAGATGAGATGAGACAAGAGGAGATGAGTTGATGAGTGTCAACAGATAAAATTCATGATTGCACTAAATTCTTGATAATTATATGATTTAAAATGATAAAATATGCCATAATGATTAGTGGATCAATGGCCACAAAAGTCATCAAATAGACCATTGTATGCATATATGAAATAATTTGGGCATATGAAATGATTTCATTTACATCATAACTTAAATCACATCACTGTCATTATAGTTTGTAAAGCTATATGGGAATGGTAGTCTAGAAGATGAGGGATTATCCTTGTAGCTTAAATCACAGTCAGTTCGCCTACAGATTTTAGTGTAAAGAACAAACAATCATGTCAAGCTGTATAGGTAGGTTTGAAGAAAGTTTGGCATATTTGAAAAATTAAATATTCTTTTGCTCATGGAGCATTTTGTAAAACTTTGGGAGACTGCACCACCCATTCCATGAATGGAGGAATCAGTAAAAAGGTTGAAAACTTTATTTTTTTTTTATAAACTATTTTGATGATGATTGTGACACTTTTTCTCCAGAATAGATTTACCTTTCTCGGCATTGTCTCTTTGTCTCCTGACAAGCAGAAGAAACCTGGGACTTTCTGGCAGGAAGGGAAGAATGCAAAGGGAAAGACCAGTAGGAATTGCCTCCAGGGCCAGCAGGATGGGCCACAAGTCAGCTGTACCTGAAATCAATGAATGTTATTTCAAATATAAAGTAGTAGTATTGAAATCAGGAAAAGTTTCTACATCCTCGTCGCTGTCAATTTTATGGTAACTGTGTGAAGAAAAGCTATCTTGGTATTGGTTGTAGGACATTGAGCAGCCTCAAAGCTGCTGACCATCTGAGGTCCTCCAAAGGATACCCGCGATTCTTCGTTCATTCGTTTTTGGTTTTATAGTATTTGATTTCACTAACACAGTATTTATTTTTAAAGATATTATACTATTATTCTTACCAAGAAGTTGTTCTATTCCAAGGACGCTGGCGAAGAAGATTCCCAGCGTAATGGCCAACTGGTGAACAGTTCCCAGAGCTCCTCTCAGGTTGAAAGGGGCGATCTCTGTGAGCATCATTGGGGCTAGGCAATTGCCAAGACCTAAAAACAAACAAGCAGAAAATTCAATCAATGAATAAAATAGGGTGACATTGTTGCCATCCTGATCAAACAAAAATAACAGAGAAATTTTGGCACAGATGGGAGTATATATGTTGAAATCAGCTCTGAATAAACAGCTGGTTATGGTTTTGCATCTACAAAATAATGATGTATTTATATTTGTTACTGATACCTACCACAATTGAAGCCAAAAAATATTCTGCCAATCATAAGCATTGCGGGAGACTGAGCAGCTTTGCAGGAGGCGGCTAAAGCTGAGCCGATGAAGGCAAAAATGTGCGAGAATAAGAGGGACTTTTTCCTGCAAATAAAAAAAAAGTAGAATGTGCAGAATAAAGATGAAGGTTGCAAAAGAAAGATCACAGACAGTTTTCTGTATAAACATCATGAAACAGTACCGTTGTGTGAAAGAACTGAGTTAAGGCAAGTGTTCTACAAGCATCTTTGAATTACACCTTACAAGGTTTACAAGTATCCTGACTTATGTTGAAAGCAAGCCTACATCCATTGCTTATTTCTTTGACAAATTCTTTGCTCAAAATATTACAGGCATTACACCGATTAACTTTCAATCAATCAATGTAACCTATAAATGCTTGTCTTTTGAGGGAACTTGATAGATTTGGCAAACACATTAAAGAAGACATTTACAGTATAATCATATATTTTGGATCAGAATTCAGCAATGAACGAATATGAGGTAGGCTTTACCTGCCAAACTTGTCGGCCAGAAAGCCCCCGGCGAAGGCTCCAGCCATACCACCAGGAAGGAAGAGGGCGTTGGTCAGGGACCACAGGGTAACTATGAAGTCCTCATTCTTGTCAGGGTATGTGTCTCTGTAGAAACCTTTGATCAACTGAATTATGAAAAAAAGTAAAGTGAAAATTAGACTGTGAAAGTCAAAAGCTCATCATCTAAGTGAGGAGGAATGATTAAATCGCCTGTTTAAGGACATGAATGATGGCACTACAGATCACATTATACTTGTATCTTTTGCATTGTCATTGCATTGAAATGAGTGGCTAATTTTTCATTGGGAGATAATTGACCTCACTGAAAATATTAAGAAACATATAATGATAATAATAACATTGCATAAATATATCAGTAAACTGCCCATCAGCACTTTTTCAAATCAAATCACTTGTAGGAATTCTGAAACAAATGGGTTTTTAAATTCTTCTAAAAGTTATTTTCACAGAGGTTTTGGTGCTGCATAGGAAAAAGAAAAAGCTTGAGGTTGGTTGTGTTCCTGCTGAGATTTAACTTGAACAAGAGCTGACAAGTTGTAGGTTGTACAATGTATAATTGTGATGGCCGAAAGTTCACAGCCTTCCGTACAGTTTTCATCAGTTTGAACAGAATTATCCTGAGATTGGTAACCAGTACAGTTGTTTCCTAATATGGCTAACACAGTTTCTTTTTTCATTCTGGCCCAGTTCAAAAATAATGAAGCCAAAGTGTGACATGACCATCAAAATTCTAAAATGTTTATATGTATCAAATGACCACATAATATTGTGACAAATATGTCTAAGTTCTAGAAACTGTATTTACCATTTTGCTGTGGTTTGTGGAAATAACTGATAAAAGCAGAATATTACCAAATTTTATGTATTTTTATTTCCATGGCAGTAAAAGAAAAGTAGACTAAATGGTAACTTATCTTCAAATTAAATCTAATTGTTTTGTTGGATGACAAAACTCATGTACTCTTAAGTCTCCACGACGCTTTTCGTCCAAATTCACCAAATATTTTATGTAGAAAACATTATTTTTCGAATTTTGTTGAAATATTTTTTTAAAAACTTACATATTTTCTCCTCAGATGTACAAATTTTCCTCTAAAATGATTTCACCTGTCCTGTGTTATGCGCCTGTATGTGGGCTTCGAATTGGTACCAAATAAGTGCCACCAAAGTGAATACGAAGAGAGCAAATGATGATAGGAGCATGGTTTTTAGCCTATTTTTCCAGATAAAAAGCCAATTTTGGGTAATGCTGTGACACAAAAGTCAAAAAAGTGTTCTGGTTTTGACCAAAATCGATTTTATATACATTATTAATAATAAATGGATGAAGCGGAAGAGTAATTACAAAATTAAAGTGAAATTTGTGTTAGTTATTGCCTTTTTCAACAAATTGGCCCCAAATTTTGAGGAATGCTTTACAATGAGCAAAATTTTAATAATGAAACATTGAAACATACTCCAACTACTGAAATATTGTGTTGATTATCACTACAAGTAATACTAGAATGATTGTGTTACTCCTTGCAAGAAAACCATGAAAATATAACCAATCTTTTCCATAGCGTTACGCTTGCGACAAAGCCCCTTTTAAGAAATCTAATGCAAAATCGAATGCAATAGTGTAATTTAGGTAAGGTAGGAAGTGACTTGGGGGGGGGGGCAAAAGGAGTGAAAGGGTTAGGTAGCTAGTGGCTGATTCTTCCTTAATTTTTGAATGGTACTGTATCTGCCGAGTCCTGATAAACCTGAAGTTTATTTAACACTCCAAATAAGGGGTGATGGCACAGAGCATTACCGGATTTTTTAAAATATTTCCTTGTCAAGGTTTTTTTTAAAGTTTCTCAAATTGCAATATGCGTTAGGACACATTTTGTTGATCTGCTTCTATGTAGACATATCTTTTTTACAATTGTTTGACATGGTTGGCAGTTTTAATTGGTGCTTTTCGCTTATAACTTGTTTTGTTGTAACTTCACAAAATATTTACCGACATTTGGGTTTCTGACGTATGTCTGAGCGTATTGTAAGTACCATTATATAGAACAAACATGAGCAGTAGTACATTGCTGCAAAGTACTACAGATATCATGGCTTAAGATAACTGAAAGTGATCGTCTGGTTTGCTGGGGA
Source organism: Platynereis dumerilii (assembly GCA_026936325.1). Classification (NCBI taxonomy): domain Eukaryota; kingdom Metazoa; phylum Annelida; class Polychaeta; order Phyllodocida; family Nereididae; genus Platynereis; species Platynereis dumerilii. The sequence continues at coordinate 30,817,889 of JAPTHN010000001.1, read as the reverse complement.
ATGAGTTTCGTCTTCCCAAAGTCAGCAGTTTTTATCATCTTCATTTTTTTCATTTCTTGAGAACTGACATGCTATGACGCACATGCATAACGTAAAACGTGCACTCCATAACCCGGTATATGTCAACTATATACCCTGATGATTGTCGGAAGTCATGTGCTAAGGAATTATTTCTATGCGTACATGGAGATTTTTGTGTATTTTTTTTTATTGCTGAGGTTGCGGCTAATGCCCCGTTAGTTTCACAAATAAATCATCAATCAATTTGAATGTCAGTAACATAAATTTTAAGGCCACATTGAAAGTTTGTCAGAAAACTTCCATAACGTTTCTAACAGGCAATGCAGAGCCAACATTTGAAGTAATTATTTTACAAAACTACATGTTTTGACAATTTTCCTCTCCTGGCTACCATTTCTCCTTTTGTGAACCAGTATATTAAGCATTAGTTGATCACATTTTAATGGTTTTTACGTCAATAATTCCAAAAATATTATTTTACGTCATATCAGTAAGAATGTCTTTTTTCGGCATAGATTATATTCGATACCAGAGCCAGTCATCGTGAAACCTGGAGCTGTCTATCAAGCTGAGCATCTGAAATCTGGCATGACATTGAATGACTTTGCACTGGATTGGCAGGTTAAAAACAAACAACCAATCACAGCTAATACATTATCCTTGGGGTATAACCACCTTTACATACACAACAATACAAAAAAGAGCAGGTACAGTGTACTGGCTGATACAAGATAAAAATAAACAAAATTCCATCAATCAGAGCAGGCTTGCCAATGTGGAACTCTTTGTCTTTGCTAAATATAAATCATTGGCAGCCTGAACCCTAAGCATCCCAGCTATGGTACACTGAAGATGCCATTCTAAATGTTGGCTGCCAGTGCAGTCAAGTACAACTGCACCTGATAACACATAACTGTGTACTTGCACCCAACACCTCACTGTTGGAGAATTACTTTAGAATGTTGCTATACTTTTTCAAAAACAATAAGCAATCATCAGCTATTTATAAACTGTGTAGGTGTTATATAATTGATGTCCTTTTACCCAGATCCATCAATTATAGACACAACTTGATCAAAATAGTCCAACTGCTCTTTGCAATTTAAAACTAATTTTGCCCATTTTGGAAAAGAACCAGAGGGAATAAAGGAAAGGCACAGATTCACATTCAGATAAACTCATTTTCTTTGAAGCATCAGGTTCATAAGTTTTAGTCTGGGGTCCACAACCCAAATTGGCAAAAAGTTTGCCCCCGATTTTTATATAAAGAAATTTGGTGTCGTTGGATAGGTAACAAGTTGAGCTTTCAGAATCTGCTAGGTGTCGCTCTGAGACCATTCGCATAAGGTTGCTATGGCAACCAAAACATAATAAAAGTGGTTATTTTAGTATTACATCAATATTTTACAAACTATCGAATAGCAGGAGAACTTTTAATGCTACATTCACCAAATTTTGGATATATTTTCGGATTTGGGAGTTTTTTATGACTACTTGGTTGTTTTGACAATAAATTTTAAAAACCTTCCTTTTTTGGGTTAAAATAACCTTCAAATACCCATTTTTCCACTATGTGCTATATTTCAAACTCTGCAGCTTAACCATATATCTTTATATAATCAATTTTTTTCATACATTAGAATGCCCTGGAAGTGGGTTACACATTCGCCATATAATAGCCAAGCCAAGCATTTGCATTTTTGTTGCCATGGCAACATAACATTATGAATCAAAATTCAAAATGTCCAACTCGAAAGCATGAAATGTGACATAACTCAAAGGCTAGGGCTTCTATCCCCTCGAAATTTGGCAAATGTATGTAATTATTAATTGTCCATCAGATAATATAACAATCTGATAACTTTATTTTTAAAAAGTTCCATTTTTAGGCGAATTAAACCCATAAATACCCCTTTTTTTTCCTCAATTTACTGTATTTCCAGCACTGCCATCGAACAAATTTTGATTTTATATTAAATTTTTATTGTGCATTAGGATGGCCTGAGAAAAGGCTGAAAATCTGATATATTATGGTCAAGCCAAGCTGTTGCATTTCTGTTGCCAAGGCAACATAACATTATAATTCAGAATTCAAAAGGTCCAACTCTAAAGTACAAAATGTGACATAACACGAAGACCAGTGTATATATCCTCATGAAATTTAGCAAAGGTGTGTAATAATGAATAGTCCTTCCATGGATACAACAATCAGGTGGCTGTCATTCAAAAAACATTCTATTTTGGGGTAAATATTACCCAAAGATACCCTTTGTGAAATAAAATTTTGTATTTCAAACCCTGTTGTTCAGCCATTGTATCAAATATATATCAAATCTATTTTGAGATACACATTGCCCCGAAAGTAGGCTATGTATTTGACAGATATTAGTCGAGCGAAGAAATTGCTTTTCTGTTGCCATGGCAGCCAAACTATATATTTGAATATTCAAAACTTCAAACAATTAAGCATCAAAACTGGCATAACTCAAAAGCTGGTTCATGGATCTTTATGAGATTTGGCAAGAATATGTAAAAATGAATAATTCAACCGTTTAAACACAATTTCTATAACTGTCATATGAAAACATTCCATTGCAGGGCGAATTAGACCAAAAAAATAAAATGTTTTATAATGACCTAATAAGTCTTATAAGACATTGTAGACTCCTCCAATCAACCGTACTTCATATCATATGAATTTTGTTTTCAGAATCAGAATGCTTGAAAGTTGGCTATAAATGTGACATTCAAGAGTCAAGCAAAGCCAGTCTGTTGCCATGGCAACCAAATATATTTCAAAATAAACAAGTGTTAAACAGAAGCCTGGCATTATTTGAAGCTTAGGATATATCCGTTTGAAATTTGGCAAGTAGGGTCTAGATAATGGTATCATTCTGACTAACAATCGGATAATTAAACATTTGAATGACTGTCATTGGCAAAAAACATTCTCTTCCGGGTGAATGAGACATATAAATGAAATAATGTATAAACAATCAGAAGCCAGGGTCCTCATATTATTTTTCAGGCCACTTTGCAGAACTTTTCCAATTAAGCTGTCGCTTCAAGAATCAAGCCACTTCTCAACAACAGTGTTGAGCCAACCTTCTCTTTGCAAATTTCCCTTGTTTTCATACATGTTGTCAGTCTTTTCATTGCTTATGGTCAAGCGCGACCTCTCCTTATGGGTGGAGGGCAGTTTGTTCCTATCCCTTTCTTTCGTAATAATCCTAATCGATACAGCGCTACACTTTTATTGTCAATCCAGATGCATTGTATTGCAAATGCCATAGTTCAACTTGCCCATTTTCTATTTGAAGTAATTATAGTCTATTGGAAGTGAAATATTTGCTCACCAAAACTTTCATCCATTTCCAATGGCTTTCTTTGAAGTCATTATCCAGCTCAAGTCACAGATCATCATGACAGATGATATCACTTGTTGAGCAATAGTTGGTTTTGGAATGGAAAGATGATTGCAGAGAGTAGTCAGCACTGCATCTTGGTTCGAAGCTGGTTTGGTGGACATACTTCTTCCTTGAACCATTCAGACCCCATTGACGTGTAACTCAACAGCGGCATAACAAAGAGGGGGCATGTGCCACCTAATCTGTCAGGTGCACCCAAGAAAAAAGTGTAATATATTAACACACACAGTACTAAATGTATGTGCGTGCCCCTCCGCCCCCCCCCCCCCAAAAAATTGCATGAATCCCAAGTACCACTCTTTTGCTCCCAATGCATTTCTCCACCTCCCCCACACTCAAGACCCCTAGATATGCATGACCTTGTCATTTGGATTTTTAATAAGAAGTACAGTGGTCCCTGAGGTGTAAGTTATATTACATATTAAATTACAAGAGAAAAGATAACAAATTGTCTGGTGCACTACGAAGTGTTGAGATCCCAGAACCTGACCTGGCAAAGGGCAGAGGAACTAAACCAAAACAAACCAGAGTCAGGTGTAAGAAGGTGTGAGACTTAGGACTCACATGTGATGTTAAGGCCTTTAAGGACGTCCAACCTTCCATCTCCTCCCACACAAGACCCTGAAATGGGAATCTAAGAACTAGAGCTTCTGGATAGAGACCTGAATGTCACAAAACCAGCAGGAAATGCCATCACCGGAGGAGGAATTTTTTCTTTAATCTCTTAGATGGACTTTGCATATTGTATAAACAATGTTTCGTATTTTTTTGTAAACGCTGCAAAGTTGTTTGCATAAAAACCTATATTTATATCCCTGCCTGAGGAGAGAATCAAATAATGAAATTTGCCTCACTGAGAAATCACTGTAATGATCACAAGCCCTGGCAAAACTGATGATGCGAGAAGCAAAGACACCATAAGCTGGCTTTTCTGTAATATCAGATGCAACAGGATATGGACAGTTGACAATCTTGAAATTGAAGTCATCCCTTTTGTCATATAATTTAGTGTAGAATTGGTTATCCTGGATTGAAATAAGAAGATCCAAATAAGAAGCTTCCTTATCAGATTGTGTTTCCTTGGTTATTGAGAGCTCTTATATTTGTTTCAACTTGTTGCGACCACTTTTAGCTTTTGACCCTCTGGGTATACATGGGAGGGGAGTAGTGTGACCCACCTCCTCCGCGCATACAGATCTGGATAGACAATTACGGATGTGACCTCAACATCTACACCAAACTTAAATGTGAAAATATTTTCAAAAGCGAAAGTAAGATTTATGCAACTTGACCAGGACTAACAGAATTCTATCTTATGGATTTTAGAGATAAATTTGAAAATCACTTACATGTCCTTCAGACACAGCCTACAAAGTCAGAAGTTCAAGCATAATGAAAAAGGCACATACAGCAAGCTGCATTGGTAAAGCCCAAGCACAATTAACCCATCATTTTTATTAAATTGTGCCAGAAATCTGAAACCTCTGTATAACATGGAAGCAGTTACCAGAACATGGAAGCAGCTACCAGAAAATGGAAGCAGTTACCAGCTTTATTGGAAAGGTTCTGCAATGTGGACTGAACATTAATTTGAGGATCCACATTGTTTATACATTACGTTATTTATGTGTCTCATTCACTTAAAAATATAATGTTTTTGCTGATGACAGTTATCCAAATGTTTATTTAACTGACTTGTTGGCCCTACATGTAATGGTTTATTATATTCATGCCAAATTTCAAGTGGACATTTGCAGAAGTCTTTGAGTTATGGCAAGCTTCTGTTTAACAACAATTGTTTATTTTGAAATATATTTGGTTGCTATGGCAACATACTGGATTTGCTTGACTCTTTTTTTTTTAATGTAAAATTTATAGCCAACTTTCAGGCATTCAGATTCTAAAGACAAATTTGATATAATATGAAACGTGTTTCATTGGAAGAGTTTGGAATGTCAGATGTCAATATAATACATTTTATTTTTGGATCTAAGTCACACAATAATGGAATATTTTCATGTGACAGTTATAGAAAATGTGTATAAACTGTTGAATTATTAATTTTTACATATTCTTGCCAAATCTCATAAAGATCCATGAACCAGCCTTTGAGTTATGCCATATTTGATGCTTAATAGTTTGAATTTTGGACTTCAAAATATATTGTTTTGTTTCCATGGCAACAGAAATGCAATTTCTTTGCTCAACCAATATATGTCAAATATATAGCCTACTTTCAGGGCAATGTGTATCTCAAAATGGATTTGACATATATATGACACAATAGCTCAACAACAGGGTTTGAAATACAAAATGTTCCTTCAAAAAGGGTATCCATTGGTATATTTACCCCAAAATAGACTGTTTTTTTAAATAACAGTCACCTGAATGTTGTATCCATGGAAGGTCTATTCATTATTACACACTTTTGCCAACTTTCATGAGGATATATAGACCGGTCTTCGTGTTATGTCACATTTTGTACTTTCAAGTTGGACCTTTTGAATTCTGAATTATAATGTTATGTTGCCTTGGCAACAGAAATGCAACAGCTTGGCTTGGCCATAATATATCAGATATTCAGCCTTGTCTCAGGGCATCCTAATGCATAATAAAAATTTAATATAAAATCAAAATTTGTTTGATCGGCAGTGTGGGAAATATAGTAAATTGAAAAAAAAATGGGGTATTTACGGGTTTAATTCACCTAAAAATGGAACTTTTTAAAAATAAAGTTATCAGATTGATATATTACCTGATGGATAATTAATAATTACATACATTTGCCAAATTTCGAGGGGATAGAAGCCCTAGTCTTTGAGTTATTTCACATTTTATGCTTTTGAGTTTGACATTTTGAATTTTGAATCATAATGTTCTGTTGCCGTGGCAACAGAAATGCAAAGGCTTGGCTTGGCTATTATATGGCAAATGTGTAGCCCACTTCCAGGGCATTCTAATGCACAACAAAAGTTGAATATATAATGATATATGGTTGAGCTGCAGAGTTTGAAATATAGCACATAGTGGAAAAATGGGTATTTGAAGGTTATTTTCACCCAAAAAAGGAAGGTTTTTAAAATTTATTGTCAAAACAACCAAGTAGTCATAAAAAACTCCCAAATCTGAAAATATTTCCAAAATTTGGTGAATGTAGCATTAAAAGTTCTCCTGCTACTCGATATTTTGTAAAATATTGATGAAATACTCAAATAACCACTTTTATTATGTTTTGGTTGCCATAGCAACCTTATGCGAATGGTCTCAGAGCGACACCTAGCAGATTCTGAAAGCTCAACTTGTTACCTATCCAACGACACCAAATTTCTTTATATAAAAATCGGGGGCAAAAACTTTTTAAATATTCACCTTTTTCCTGGTTGGACCCCAGACTATTTACATAATTTATACAATACTCAATGTCATATATCATCTTTGGAAGTTTCAGGAAATTTCACTGAATGACTCTCAACTGGTTATCTCAGGTCGAATTTTGGATCACATAGAAGCTCATGGACAAAATGGTTTCCCAGTGGTCAGATATAGTTCCTTAGTAATTAGCAAGGCTTTTTTTTCAGAAATGATCATTGCATAATTGGTTTTCTTAAAAAAATTAAAGTTCTTGGTACTATGGTTGAATTTGAGGCAGGGTATTCCTCTTTTTCACAATCAATTGAACAATAATCATACTTACGTCGACAGGATTGTTTAGTACTCCAATGTTATAGCCGAACAAGAAGGAAGATCCAAAGGCTACGATGAAGGTTGTGAAGATGAGATTTCTGGTTAAGCCCTGAAAGTGTAACAAAAAGGTAATGGAATTTTTAATTGATTTTTAAATGTCAACTGGCATACATCCAGATATTTAGAATTAATTCTGCCTGTAACCTGAATATGAGTCTATATAGTGGTTCTTTTTCTCCTGTACAAAAATAATGTTATTTGCAGGCCTGCGAGTCCATCAATTTATATAACCCACAGTCCGAGCTGGCATTGCACGAGTAATTTGAGAGTCTTGAGGAACAAAATTTTGAACCTCTAGACTTAACCGATTTCCTACCAAACTTGAAGGAAACAAGGATACAATTCAGTTTGTGATAATATATAAATATAAAAATCGTGCATGTCCTGATCCAAATAAAGACTTTCATAGGACCAAACATTAAAGAACTGTGACTTTGAATCACTTGTCTCCAATCATAAGTTTATTATTTTACTTATTTGCACACAATTCCACAATTAAGTCATGTTTAGAATCTGATAACTATAAAACCCTTCAGAAAATATTTACAATAACATCATCTACACCACATCTGACGAAATTACGCAAGTAGCTGATTTCGCAGTGGCACAAAAACTTTTTGGCGCAGGCGTGCATGCTCTTCATATAATCATTGGATTGGCCTGAGAAATATTCCATGTGACGCTCATCAAGTTTCGTTCAGGGAAAGTTGAGTTATGCAATATATTCAAATATTTTGGTGTCTGACGAAATTATGCAGAAGCAACATGGTAAGTGGAAAGATAGCATGAAAGTTTAATTTTCAAATAATTGTCAATCAGAAGTTACCATCTGATATCAAATAAGTTAAGTTAAACTGAGCGATAAGTTGTACATGGGAATTTGACAAACTGTTGAATAAGGAACTGCACATCGTAAACACAATGCAATTTCAATGGCAGGTCGCGCAAATGATTTTTGATTGCTAGCCATTTCAAAGTAAGAGATGTCACTTCAGTTTCCTTTTCACACAGCTAAGTAGACAGAATCAGGTGACTGCTAGAAGCATGTTTCAAATGATTGGAACCATTTTGATGTTTTGGGGAGCATAAATTTGAAAAAAGTATGCAAAATCAATGTTATTCCAATGGAGGCAATTTATGTATATCACTTGGAAGTGACAGTAAGTAAGCAACATTTTTTGATGTGAATAGTAGCCAAATGATGTAATGCTAATGTTTTAAGCACTATTATTTGAAAATTAAGCTTTTTTACCGTCTTTCCACTTACAATGTTGCTTCTGCATAATTTTGTCAGACACCAAAATATTTGAATATATTGCATAACTCAACTTTCCCTGAACGAAACTTGATGAAAGGCACATGGGATATTTCTCAGGCCAATCCAATGATTATGTGAAGAGCATGCACGCCTGCGCCCAGAAGTTTTTGTACCACTGCGAAATAAGCTACTTGCGTAATTTTGCAAGATGCGGTGTATGTAATGTAGTAATAACTTAAAAAAATATAAAGATAGATATAGAGATACTTACAGCACTGAGGGAGACTTTGAGATCCTTGTGGTATTCAGACCGAGAGACACTCGTGAGTCGTGTCCGGACGCTGGCATTGCTAGTAGCTCTGGAGACCAAAGATCGGCCACTCGGTACACTTGACATAGGCCTCTCGAAGGGCCCAGAGGTCGCTGTGATGCTACATCTCTTGATGTACACTCCCGATCCTACCCGGGATGGAGGTCGCCCCACTGAGCCGTCTGTAGATGTCGCCCCATAACTGGCGGCGCTTTTCGAACTAACGTGTCGCTTCCTGTTGTCCAGCTTTATTGATTCCTGAAAAGAGACAGAAGAATAATTAGAATTTTGTTTTAAACATTTTAAAGTTTACTGGGTTCCATCATCAACAAACTTCAAGCAGCCTACAATGAAGCCAAACTCCTCCATCAGGTGGGATGTTTCTCATGACAAAGGCAATTATACTGCATCAAATGACAAGCTCATGAAGATTGTGGAAACTGGTAAAGAGATCCAAACAAGGATATTCAGCACAATCTTGTTTTATTAAGTTTAATTCATAAAAAGCCAGTGCAGATAGCAGAAATCAAATCAATAATGGCATTCACCCGTTAAAAAAATCTGCATGATATTATGTTGTATAACATTTTTATAATGAGATAAGTAATGTTATTGTACACTGTTACAAGGTATTTCAATGGAGCAGGTCATTCTCCCAATGGCATTGTCCTTTCTGCATGACTGATTTCAAACCACTGGTACAAAGTGGGCACACAATTCCATGGCTCTAAGTGGTTATTTGTGAAAAAAAAAACATAACTGCCAGAGCATGGCTCTTATACAGTCAGAGCAACGACATAATTATGGCCTTCAGGGCAATTATCAAGACAAACAATATTGCTAGAAAGTTAAAAGAAAATTGTAGTTCTAAATGGAAGTTGAGTGAGATGGGGATGGGAAGAATTTCGGGTCATGTGGACCTTGCCGCCTTGCGGCTTTGTGACATATAGTCTTTAACTTTGTCCTGGAGCCTAATTGGAAATTTGAATTATTAAAGACATTCTTAAGAAAGTTTTGCACTAAGCCTGCACTAAAATATAACAAAAATAATAGACAAAAGGGAAAATTGAATTCTGCCCTCCCCAGATCCACCACATTGTGACAGACGTTGCCAGAGGGAACCTTGCGATGATATGGATCCATCACTGCATGCAACATATAAAGGATACAAGAAATAGTAATGGATTAAACTGTAAACTGCTTCAGAATAATTCATCATCATAATGTTGGGACCTTATTTATTAAAAAACTTGATAATTTTCGTGATTCATTCCTGCAATATTTCCAGGGAAACTTGCTTGAAAAATTAATCTGCAAAGGCTGTCAAATATTTGAAACTGACCAGTATTATATAAATAGTTGATGTGGTGATAACTACAGCAAATATAAAGATGCTAAATTAAGATTCACTAAAAATATCTATCCAATCAAATTTGCCCATTAACTTTGCCTTGGTATAAATGGTAATATGCCATTCTTTATATCTTTTGAGTCTGCACTCCCTGAGGGCTCCAGGGCAAATGTAGTAAGGTACATGTCCAACTGACACATGGCCTAGAAAGGAAGTTGATGTTGACATAAATGTGTACTACCCACCCACAGCATTTATCTACCTTCTTTCATATCCATTCTAGTATTTTCATAAGTAAACATTTGGTCATATAGCCTATAGTATATCAAGCCATATGTTTAATATTGACTAAAGCAAATTGGAAAGTTTGCCTGACTGAAACAGCATACAAAATTTACTGCTACTTTGCAGCATGCAGCAACTTATTCCTCTTACAAAGTAATCATTATAGCAGATTATCATGGCTATTGCTGATATAAATCATGATTGCGATCCACATAACAAATAATATGTAGTTGGCACAGCCAAAGATTCGCGTGAGCCTGATTTTATGTAGTAGGCCTACCTGCATCATTTAGATCTCTTCAAGAGCTTTAAAACGATATCAAAAACTCATGTGTGTGATAAAAACTCACTTCACAAAGAAGCGATCTAGTTAACTAACTAAATCACAGGATCGCCACAGTAGCCTGCACAACACCAGGCGCCATCTGGCGGAAATGACGGAACTGTCGCCGATGTTTCTGGAAGAAAGTTGAGAAAATTGAGACGTTTTCCTCTGAAATTCACTTATTACGCACTAAAGAGCGATTATAACACCCATTGAAAATATTCTGATACATTGGAATGACAAACTTAAGTTATGTAGGTTCCTACTAAACTAAATCTGAAGGTGACGAATGGCTCTCGCATCGCAGGTTCAGGCGGTTCACCAAATCAGGTCAGTAAAGCATTGTCAACAAACTGTCAGGCGCCTGTTGCGCTAAGTTCGCGTTCCGCGAATGGGCTGCTTCGCAGCCCATTCGCTCACGCGAATATAATCTAGTGTATTATGCCTTCTTAAACTAGTTAAATGAATATTTGAGCATCTAAATTCACATCAAGGTACCAAGCCAGTCCAGGCATTTAGTCTTCAGGCAGTTTATAATGTAGTATTACAGCTTATAATTCAGTACTTCAACAAACCTGTTAATATGTTCAATTGTTGCCATTATCAATTAAATATCATATTTATGGATTTTGTATCATAACCTGCAGCTATGTCATTTAATATAATAATTGCAGCAATGTCCTTCAGATATTTATTCTGCAGACCATGTATACTGTTACTGCATGTAGTTTAGATATCACTGTTTATAAACGTCGCTTATAATACTGTACAGTGTACAAATTTGATCAGGTAACAGGCCTCTAACTTATTACACAAGTTACAACAGAGCATTGAGCATTCAACGTGGTCTGTGCACAGGTGAGCAATGCAGGTCAATGTGGCCAAATGTTCATCTGCTTCTAACAACGTTTTCATACACACCTTTGGGCGATATTCAACATGGTTCTCACAGTTCTCATCATCTTCCTTGGCTAGTAAAGACATTGTAAGTGCATTCCTTTTGTGTGTGGGATAAAATCATAAGTATGATATAATATGACACTACTATGGATCCACTACATGCAAAACATTGGTGTGTGTCCAGACAGCAGCATCTAGTGGGTGTGCATTCACCTTGACCTTGACACACCTCTGTGTTGTGGTTTGCAGGCCCCCAAAACAGCCATTCAAGCATCCATGCACTGATGCATTCAAAAGCAGTTACTTGGTAGCAGTCAGACATTCATTCATAAAGTTGTATGCAGCTCATTTTTTTTCAACAAGAGAGGGCGGTTTGAATTACAAGGAAAATATCAAATAAGTTAAACTTTGTTAGAATTTTTTTGATAGGCACACGATCACATTTTAAGGAATCAATACAAACTTTATCGAATTAAAACAATTTTACTTCCCCTCAATAAATGGCCAATCATTGACCCAATGATTGTTTTAGGACAGCCCTTGACTTAGGACAGCTAAGCATAAAGAGACAGTTCCTGCAGTAATTAACTCACATGACTGTAAGTAAACAGTCATGCCCATGCTTTCACTGAATGGATTAGTTCAGTAATTATACATCTAAACCTTGATATTAAAGTTTTAATTTATTCCTATTATTTATTTATTTGAGTTTATCTACTGCTTGAACAAAAGCTGCAGAAAAACTTAGTCTTTTTTTCATATCATCTGAACAATTCCATATAATGACATGGTGTATGCGTCAATTGTGAAATTCTAAACTATAATTACAAAAGTGTATATAATTTTTTTATTAACTTCCCTGATCACAGATCACAATGTTAGAGCTATGTAATGGAAAACATATCACACACAACGTACTTCCCCCAAAACAGTTGAACAAAATAGGGTAGGGTGGGGCAAGAAGTACACTTGGGACAAATAAAGCCACTGCATTTCTCCCTCAACAATTATATAGGGATAGCAGAACAGGCTTTAATAAATACAGCATTTTAAATTTAGTGACATATATTCTAGATTATTTCATCACCAAATAGTACAGGAGGATTCAGTCATTTTCACCATCCATCATTAGTGTTATATTATCCTTGACGCACAGAGGGGAAAATCTGATCAGTTAAGTTATAAAATGTTCATTATTTCTTTCTCTTTGAACATGTTGGTAGACTAACTTGTATGAAAACTGTAAAATATAAGACAAAGGCACATAATTAAGTTGTTAGCTGCGGGCCTGAAAAACAAGAGCCTTCTTTTGCAGCTAGCTTTTTGTCCTAAGTGTAAAATGGTCAATATTAGAGGTAAGCTTGTAGGGGACTCTTTCCCCACAGTACCCTAACTTAAGTTCAATGATAGTTGCTTCTCTAAGGTCAATGAACTAAACTTCGGTTTCATTTTTATACCCCCCCCCCCATGTGAAAAATGATCTAAGTCTTTTTTTAACCTGAGAGACATGATTGTTATGTGAATTGCTGGTGAATACCAAAAGATTGAAATTTACACAAATGTTGTTATTGCAGGATCAAGGAGGCATTTCAGAAAAAGAAGAAGCTTTGAATGGCATGTTTTAAAAGTTGAAGACTTGAAGTAACCTGACTGGATGCCATAAACTTAACCAATTATTTACATTGCTAAGTCATAAAAGGTTTTTCAAATTTAAGCAACGGAAATAATTGCAAACTAAATTGTTGAAAGTGAGTTCGAGCATATGATGACACATCATGTAAAGAAGCAATAGTATAATCTTCTAACAACCAAGTTCTGTCAACTAAAATTAAATTTCAACAAGGATTTGATTACACATGATTGTTTTTTTTATTCAACCACATATTCACGAAAATTTCAAAATCAGTTCAGTGACGGATGGTACAGTTCTAAGCAGCAAAAAGTTTTTCAAGCAATTAAGTTTGATGCAGAACATTTCCCTGCCCTCCTTCATCTATACCTCCTTTCTGTTTTCATTTCCTGACGAGGTCAAAACCATAAAAAAAATTAATTCCTCAAAGAAATATAGCAAGACAAAGTTAAACAATTCGTAATGTTTTTAATAAGTCTGTGGCTGTGAAAATGCATGGTGTCATGGTAGTCTGTGCATCAACAACAATATCTTCTACCCTCTCATTTCTTTTGGTAGGGGAAACTTTCCTGAAGAAAGTGCTCTTCATTTCCTTTAAAGAAAGTTCAATATTTTTGATTTGGCATTAATCTTCAGCCTCCCCAATCCCCATCAACAGCACTGATGTTTTGTGAGTACATGTATTTGGATCCAATAATGTCAAAATCCTTGAAAAGGCTTAAGGAGACATGTTGAGTTAGTAAATTACATTGAAATGATCAAATCAACTTCGATCTTTATTGAAACCTGCTTTGTGCTGTGAAGCATTGCCCACATTCAGCATGATTAACTCAGTTTTTGTGCCAGTTTTATTTCTCTGGCCTTCCACCAAGTGAGTTATCTGACACAGATCGTAGCAAAGCACAGACCAAGGTGACTCTAGAGAATGATATTGATTGCTTTTCTGTGTAAACCCAATGGGGAGGTTGTGGGTACCCCATGGCTTTCTTGTGTAATGTACATAGGGACCGCTGGAATCACCTAGGAAATGCCAGCAGTTGGTGTTTCCTCAAACACAAAGCATCAGCTGCTTTAATTGTTTGTTGTTGCTGGAGCAACCCAAATGTGAAGTTGCAAATGGTAGTATATAATAGTTTAGAAAAACACCAGTTCCACCAAATCAAACTTTTTATAATGTTTATTTTGGTGTTACAATAGCTTGTAAACTGTCAAGTGGATCAAATACTGGAAAACTTGAAATTTGTCTGAAAATTAAGAAGTTGTTTTACCTTTAATAATACATGCACTTCTTTTCATAAATGGGCTTGTGTACTTTAAATGTTTATATCCAGACCCTTCTTTTCATAATACTCTGGACTCTTGGACTGTTTGTTTGTTTGTTTGGTCATTCATCTTTCAATGCAATCTTGTGGTTTGAAGGCGAACAACCTCTCAGATGGACCATTGACACTTGCATAAATAGAGGGAAACAAACCAAAAGTAACAGACTTCACTAATGCATAAAATTTATATTATGTTGTTCTGGGTTGGGCAGGTTATTTTTTATGTGCAATGATCTAGTTCCTGTGTAGCATCTGTGCCATTTTCAAAGGGCAGAATGACTCTTTAGCATTTCGTCTTTGTATTAACTAGTCAATTACCAAAATTAAAACATCTATATCTTTAACTGGCATATAATATATATATATGTTGAAGTCTGTTAGTGACTCATCAAAGACTCCTTAATCCTCATGAGATTGTCAAAGACAATATTTATGTTGTTGTCTATGGAGCTTATATCGGCTTACAATGGCTGGCAAGATATTGATGTTGAGGAATATTGACTTTTTCCAGACTCATGGACATGAGCTGAGAAAGGAAGGTTAAACCTGTCTAGCTTCAGGCTTAACCATTCATGCTTGTGAACAACACAGATATAGTATACTTTGCTTCTTTATACACATTTGAGGATGTTTCCACATATATGTTGTGAAGTTCTACATAAGTTTACCACACACTTTTACTTTAGATACACCAACTTCCAGATATATACATTGATATATTGATAGAATTCCTACCTTGGAAATTAGCTGCAGAGACAGAGACTTAGGTCGGAAAGCAAAAGACATGATGACAGAGTGATGGAGGCCTGCCTCTGGACCAAAGATGCGGACCGAGGAGGCTGATCAAAGGCTAGTGATGAGGAGGCAGCAAAGCTAGCATCCCTCCATCCATACATCCAAGGTTAATATGCCCAGCAATGGCTTTATCATGGTGAGCATTGGCTTCCAAAAGGTTTGGAACAGCGAAAGGTTAGTCTTTTGAATCTATTGGAGTTCTTTCATCAGGGCTATGTATATTTTCTTATTCATATGTACAGTGACTATAGGCTAATATAGGCTTACTGTATTGGTAATGCTGTGATGGTTATGTGGTGAATGGGTTTTGGATAGACAAGTTTTGTACTTTTATTATAATTCTATACTGTAGTGGCAGTCCTAATGACATGCACTCTCCCATTGAGCAACAACCCTACCACACTTGATACGTTTAGCATAAAATTAATATGCATGTACATGTTAACATCCGATGAGCACTCGTTCCCATCAGCAACCTTTTCATATCCACCTTTCGCATTGCTGACACTTTACAGTGCTTTTCTGCAGTTTCTATACATAAGGTCATTGAGATGAAAGAGAAATTTCACTTTCGAACCAGTGAACAGGCTGGACCATAAGCCAAAGGTTCAAAATTTCTGCAGTTCATCTTGCTGTTTTCTACACCGGGTTAACATTTTAACATCGATGCAGGTTTTTAACAACAGCGTATGACCCACAAAATGTCAGATCTGATCATCATCATGTATCCCGGCAAAACTTACGAAAGTTGTCAATTGATTTGGAAAAGCAGATGTCTGCCATTCCATATTTATTTAGCAAACCAAGAATCACCAATCTGAAATCATTCAAAGTAGGCATATACCTCATGCAGGCAAACAAATGACATGTCAGCTGAAAATAAATAATCACTGAATTACAGTCAAGCCACAGGGAATGGTAACATCCAGGTGCTTTGAGAAAGTTTCAGTGTGTCAGTCAGGTATACTCGTACAGATTTTTTAAACTGAAAAAAAAAAAGAAAAGAAAAACTTCTAACTTATAAGCCCCTGGTAATGATAATATATCACAAATCCTTGTTCTTCAAGAGTACATAACTTCTGTTGCAGAAGGCCACAAGACAAAGATGAATGTGTGTACATGTAATTGACTTGGTAATTCATTGGTATTCCATGGCAGTGCAATGGTTACAATCCAGCATTGCAATATAGTTCATTGCTTAATTGCCTGGTACTGGCTGTTTATCACATTTCATGTTCAATAATTGTAAGTACAAGGTCTCCATAAACTGGAATACCACACAGATCGATAAAGATATAGATTTATGTTCATATATATACTTAAGGAGTATAGACAGTAGTAAGGCTGTGTGTATTTGCAGTTCATTTGTTTGTATACATTTCATGCAGTTGAAATTACATATAATAATGTCTGTAATAAACTTAAAGTTACTCTATACTCATATCACTGACTCATCCTGTCCTCATGACCTCATCAAATTGGACATATATATTTCACTGTGCACCTCAATAATAGTGAGACATACAATTATACATGCTACTTCATCTAAACTTTTAAAGAAAATGTTATTCATTAAACTGACACAATGCATTGTATAACTAACACAAAAATATTTCTTCAGAAATTATTTGTCCATCTACTTCTTAGGCACACTAGGTTGGAACTTTTGAAAGACAGCCGATAATCTCTTCAGGCTCTTCAGTTAATCTTGCAGAACATAATAAAGTTTGGTTTATGAATTATGATAACATTTGCCACTTACTACCAATTTGCAAGTGTTGAAAACAAGGCATACCACTGCTTTCTGAACAGAAGTGACGCCAAGATTGAGGAAGCCGGAAACTCTGTAGGCACACTTTGAAATAGCGATTTTGCAACCTCACAGCTCCTTTGTTTTTGTTTTCAGACATTTTTTTTTGTCTGTCAAAAATGATGGAGTGGTGGGAAACCAAATCACTAAGCAGGTTTGAAGCTAAGACTTCAGAAAAGACTATTATCCCAGACAGGTAAATAGAAGAAAATAATGAAGAAGAAAAGTGTGAAAGGTCGAAACAAGGGCATTGTGTTCTTGAAGGGTGAAAGTGACAAAATTAATTGTTAAGAAGACACAGGAATTGCACAGTGTCATTAAAGAGAAGGTTAAAGATATCTATGAGGCATGCTTCTGAGTTTCTCTGAGCTAAATGTGGTTTACTTGAAAGAGAATACAGCATATACAGATAGCACAGCTAGCAGCACAATTATTTGCCACTCCAGACAGACAAACAATCAAAACACAACAGAAAAACCTAGTTTACCGCCAAGGAATGCAGCAGCCGAATGCTCCAAGTCTTGTGAAAGTAATTAAGCTCGAATACCTGTGTATACCTGTCCTACAATATACCTTCATGTGCACTGCAGTCTTTTAATAATGGGCTGACCAGATGATCTTTTGGGGGGCTATGGACATTTGGTGAAAAAAAAGATTGTTTAAAATTGTTCGTCGAAAACAAAACAAAAAAAATTCGTCTCGGGGGTCCATAGCCCCCCCCCCCCAACTGTTGTCTGGTCGGCCCCTAAACACCCACACACACATGCACAAGATCATGATGGATTTCGATGTTGTCCTACAACACTACAAAAATTGTGAAAAGTTAAATATAGCAACTACTAGTTAAAAGAATCTATCCACTTTTCATCTTGCCTTTTGCTGAGCACTCCTCTACATAAATATTTACTTGTGTAACTGCTGGTCCAGGATAACTCCCTCAAGAAAATTGTCACTGGACATGAGAAGGATTTCCTAAAAGGTTTCATCGATTTTGGAATATCTCCAATTCGTTCAAGGCCAGGGTTGCCTGGGGTTACAATTAGTGACAGCAGTGGGTCAATTAGTGATCACATAGGCGCCATGAGCGAAATGTAAACATGCTCTTGATGTAGGCTTAATCACAGAATTTTGTTCCAGAATAGTAAACTCGCATGGTTCTGTCTCAGCTAAGTTCCTTAGAGCTCTTTGCAGATTGGCGGTCCAATGGAAAGATTAATTTTCTTATTTTCAATTTGCAAACTGGCTCTGCCACGTCATTATAAGTTTTCTGTTGGTCTCCTAATCTTCTTATTTGATGAAGTACCTTAAGTCATTTAATAATGTGATAAGCGCTGAATCAACTGATTAAGCATAACTGATACAAACAAAACATTTTAAAGCCAGTGACATCATATTCAAGTTGAAAGTTAATTTTGAAACTGTTCGGACCGCCAATCTACAAGCAGCTACAACTTCCAGTGTTCTGGGCTGGTAACTTCTAGAACTTTGGCTTGATTCTTTGACTGTGCAACCAATGTGAGTTCATGATTCATTCTGTGTCAGGACTCAGAAGGGCATCTTGCCTCTTCACCATATAGTTCCTGCTTTTCCTATCAATTTTTTGTGCAAAAATACAGGAGGTAAACTCCCCCAAGCCGTACCACCCATCCAACTATTTCAAGGGTAAAGCAGGCATAAAATTATGACAGTATGGGTAGCATGCTTGCAGCTGGGATGATCCACAATGATGTGATGAGAGCAAAGGCCCAGCTATGGCCATCATGCCTTCCAACTTGCTCACATTTGACTGTCATTCATGGTCACATTTATGGCACATAAATCAAATGGCCAAGAAATGTTTTTGTGTGGTGCAGATTGCACCTAGTCTAATTTACTCTGATCATGCAGGATTTTTGCAGTCGGAGTATAATTGATATGATTAGTTAATTAAAAGGATTTTAAAATTTTCTCATTTCTACAGATGGCCTGTAGTACATTGTAGGTGTATACAGTATCAAATGTGCCCTCTTACCAGGGAGCTGTCCCAACATCTCCCTGCTCTTACTGCCCAAAATTTGTAATCATCTACCGGTATGTAATTGTACATGAATTCTCATGTAATCTTTGTCAAACTCTTGAAATATTGTCTAACCCAGTCCTGAAAGATTGTAAGATTACCGATTGAGCAAGTTTAGTAATTTGCTCATACACCCTACCCCAAGTTACCATATATCGTTACAGCTTGATTCAGTCATACAATGTACCATGCAGGATGTCATTCAGTTACTAGTATATACATATATTGAATCCAAGGCCAGGGGTCCAGATAATTGACAATGCACTGGACTGACCATGCAGGTGACGATAGCATGACTGTCCTCACAAGATCACTTAATCATATTTCACCTGCTCGATTCAGTTTTGATGAAAGTCATATAATCTATGTAATATGAAATCATATAATATTGCATGGAGATATCCTGATTCCGACAGCCATCTATATCCCCAGACACCAAATATTGTTATTATCATGGTATAATATCATTCTACAAGCCATCTATAAAAAATGAGACCAATTTGCAGCACCATAAATAATAAATCATCCTGATCAGACTGAGTGCAATCTGCACCATTCACACAGAAAACATTTATTGCTCAATTTATTTGCGCAGCATCAATGTGACCACGAATGTGAGCAAGTGGGAAGGCGTGATGGCCATAGCATGGGCCTTTGCTCTCATCACGTCATCCCAGCTGCAGGCAACAGCAAGCAGCTCTGGCACTGAGAAAGCAATGATGCCATGCAGTTGCATCAGGCAGTGGCTATTGCAGTCTGTAAGGCAGACTCACTCACTGCGCAGCAAAATGTCCCCATCCAGGCTTCAGCAGCTGCCATGATCCGGTCCAAGACAGGACTACGTGCATTGTGACACATTGGTGTCAACACAGTTTTGTGTAATATGTGTGTTTGCGCATGTAGTGCAATACCGCAATAAGCATACATCAGATATCATAATGACAAAACTTCCTATACCATTCTTCCTAGATGTGGAAAATGGGTAGATCTAGAAAGTTTTGGATGGAGGGAGGGGGGTCAGTGTCGGGTTAGTATCTCTCAGGATGAATTGACTGCGACATATCGCAGATCAGGCATTAATATTTTATCGAGTAAAAATATCAAATATAGGACATATAATATCTGGCTGGGATCCAATGTTCCTGGTGACAAATGTTCCCAAACTCCCTGTGATATATCATATAATATTATTATGTTTATTCACCCTTCCTCATAAAGTCAATTTCAAATGACATCACAAAATATATATGCGAAAATTATCCGAATATAGCGCCATGCTCACCCCACAAGCAACCTTTATGTAGGCGTATCCGAAGAGTATAAAGAAATCTTTTGCTTATAAGTATTGTTGCCAATGTTTGTCACTTTGCATCGTCACATTTTACCTTATTTGTCGAAGTGTCTTTTTTATTCATTTTTCGTTCTCTTTGATTCTACAACAATGGAGTTTATTTCAATGAAATTTTCCTTGTATCAAAACTTTTTAATCCTAGGATAATTTAAATTTACAGTCTGAGAAATTTTCTCAGGAAGACAAAAATAACATTAGAAACATTGTAAATTTGTAATGAACACATCTTACTTTCAAATCTTACTTCATTCTCTGGAGTGCCTGTCAAATTACCACTATGCTTTAAAAACCAAGTTAATGAACTTTATTTTTTACATTATTATTTATTAGAAGCCACACTTTTTGGAAACAAATATATGCCAGTCAACAGAACTTTGCATTTGTTCTTTCTTTGACCAATAGCTTACATAGTATGGGTTATGAAAGCTTAATATTTAGTGTGTAAAATAAATATTGACTTTTGGAATAAATAGTAAAATTTGATGATATGGTTATTTTACATAGAGTAGCATGTCTATCAGTTAATGATGTGAATGGCAAATGGAAAATGTAGGTTTTATACATTTAGATATCAATATTAAAGTTAATTTAATTATAGTAAGAAGTCAATTAGTTTTTAAATGACAAGGTCAGCTAGACACAGGTGTGCCAAATGGTTTTCATTCAGGCTATATAGGCCAAGTACAAGTTATACTACAGGCAATGTAGGCCTATAGTATACTAAACTTAAAACCAATTGATGCTATTTTGTATAGCTGTAGGCTATATGATGATTTTGAAATAAAACGTGAAAATAAAAATTTACTTACTTGGGCCTGTGTGAGGCCTCAAATCAGTGAAATATATCCAACTAGCCCAGTGGACAGAAAAGCCTATTCTGACAGTCAGTCCTAGCTGATTCTGTGCTTAGGCCTATCCAATCAGTTGTAGTGCTATCTCAGATCTGTAATAATCTTCCAAGCTTCAGTCTGGTAATACTCCAGCCACACTTTTCCTTTGAATGATGCGCTATATAGTTACCCCATTCCATTCATTGATGACGTCACATGGGTATCCCGTTCTCTGCAGCTCAGCGAATAGCAGGCCAGGATTGTGGAGGTGTGGCTGCGTCACTGCACGTGCTCCCCAAGAAGGAAACACCTGGCAAAATCAATCGATGCAACGAAGTACCAGGTAGCCCACCACAACAAACATTCACCTCAGTACACGTGAGTTTTCCATTGCCTGCATTCTGTGCTGAGGGATTTGTTTAATAGTTAAATAATCTCATTGGATGTGTCCTTTACCATGCTTTATCTTTATGCAAACTAGCAGACGAACTGCTAGTCAAACAGTCTGCATGAGCACTGGCACTCTCCAGTCTGGTAAACTGTTCAAAATGACAATGAAAACATTAGGATCCTCTCATTATCTGCGTTAGCATATTGTATCAATGAGGATGTGACAGTATCAGCATACTATAGCTACATGTCAACATGACCACATACAAATTATACAATTGACAGGATCAGAGGATGCATAAATGTTAAGTTTCATCCCCTTTTTGGCATATTTTATACAATGTTATGTTTATAACAAATTGATGTAGGCATACGATTCATTCCATGGACTGTTTTCAAATTTAACGAACAAGCAAAAAACAATACAGGCCTGGGGTGTGTCAATTTTAGTTTTTCAAATTTTAAAAGCACTATTATTATATCGTCTAGCTTGGACATTTACCACTAGGGCCTATGTGTGACAATTTTTTGCAGTGCAGTCCTGGTGAACATCTTTGTTGACAATTTGAAATCATTAACATGTGGAATTGTGGATATGTTGCCTATTCTTCTCATTGCTCTCATTCCGTTTCGCAAATCCCAAATTTGCCAGATCTTACAAAATTGTGACTGGCTTTTAAAAAACCCTTGGATTTTCATCAGACTTTCGTTATCTTAGCCAAGTAGTTAATAAGCAAGTTTGGAAAGTTATAACTAGTTTTCTTCAGGAGTCTACAAGTTCTGTCACTTTTAAAAAGTGTGCCTTTTAAGTGTGAGCATTTGGATGTTATAGAAATTACCATGTTGATAGGTTCCCTTGCATAAAAAAATATATCTTATTCAACCATAAGGGGGAAACAGAAGATATAGACAGTACATTGAATAAATAAATCGGATTTTGTTTTTGTTTAATATTAGAAGTGTGCAAGTTGATGACATATATTATTAATAAGGGGTTTTAAGAAGTGCACATGTATGCTCAAAACAGCACTTGGCCAATTCTGTGGAAGTGCAGGCCCACTTGTAGTTTTTGCCACTATAAACAATACAACATTCCATGTTCCTTCCACAAACAATGATGTTTTTATCCACAAGGACCAATGATGTAGTGCCTACTTGTCTGTGTTTTTAGCCATCTAGAGACCAGCAGATTGTGCTCTATTGGATCTAGCCATCAACAGCCACCAACAGCCCTAATTGCTTTGCCAATAATTAGGTTAAATCAGCCTACAAGCTCTGCAAGCTTCAATGGCTAGCAACAAGCAGCAGCTTAGACACTATTGATGTGCAGTTTGTTCTTACTTTCTTGTGATACTGGATCTGTTGCACTATTTACAGAAACTTGTGACATTCAGTCTGTTTGTTTACATTACAGTTATATAATCCTAATGTTTAACACGTGGTTTGGTTGTGATATGGAATACCTCAAGGGTCAAAATGTAGCTTTACCTTTCTGTAAATATTTTAATCATTGCTGCTAATAGCTCTTTTTGGGTACAACTGGTGTTCATCTATTTGATTTGGACTCTGAAGGTAAAACTTCAGATGATAACTTTGTCATTGCTCTGTAATTTTGTACTCCCAGAACTAGAAATAGAATGTATACTGTAGGCTTATAGCTACAACTCTGAGGAGGTGGCATAACATAAAATCTATGCTCTACACCAACCGTTACAATTTGTACACTTCAGGGGTGAACAGGTAATTAGTCTCTATTTTATTGTTGCATAATCTTTGATGTATGCTCTACTGAACTATATGTGGCCTGGGGTAGGTATGTGAAAGACTGAGTCTGATTGTAATGAGCTGCAGACTCTTGGATGAGCTACTGATTAGTTAATCAGTCTGTATGTTTTGGCACATAACCTTTGGGGGTATATTCTTAATCTTCCACTGAACTATATGAACACTGAATGAGTGTTATGCTGAGCATTAATATCTTAGTGCAGGTTATTTTATTTCATTGTGATGGCACATGCTTATTGTTTGTAGTGAGGACTCATATAGTCATCACTATATGGTTGATTTACAAAACTGAGATTTGTTTTCTATTTTCAGATAAGCTGTGGGATGCCTATGGATATTATATTATGTCTAACAGCATGAATGTGTAGTTGTGCTCATCCAGGTGTACATGATACTGTGGATACCTGGTTGCTGAAACATTTTTGTAACATTTTCTGTAAGTAGAAGCTAGTAGATCTACTACACTCTCCCTAGACTCACAGTAGAGGTCATGCATGTGTTTCAGAGATAAACAAAAACATAGGACGCACCTCAGCTGGTGGTTCATCCATGCTCACTTCCTTGGCAGACTTCTGTCCCATCCTTGCAAGGAGCTTCCTCTATTGTCAAGTCCTAGATTATTGCTGGTTACAGTCTAGATTTGTTTTGTGATTCACATTTTAAGAAAGCTGAGGGAATCACTGAGTCTGAGATGAAAGGTTGTTGATGGAGCTGCAGCAGCTTCAGGATCAGCAGCAGCAGCTTCCACTGCAGGCAGCATGCAGGAGACTGAAGCAGCAGCAACAGCAGCAGCAAGCAGTGTGTGTGTCTGCTTGCCCTTGCAGTAATCAATTCGCCCTAGAAGAGTTCCAGCAGACTTTCATGAATGGCAGGAGACACAGAATGAGTCCAAAACGTAATCACACAAAGTAAATGTCCTCAGATCTCAGATTTCTTGCAGTACCTGTAGAACTGCAGCTATCCTTCACGTTCCCTGCACCTTCCAATATCACCTTCAGCTTCACCCACGTTTCCTGCAGTTATTGGATTCCAACAAGGTCAAGGACGATTCCCCACCACACCCCCACACACTTCCTTCCCATTGGCTACTGGGGTAAAAACCCTCAACTCACTTCGCAGTTATTGAGTCATTTCGGTCATCTTCGACAAAATGTCAAGCGAGATATTCAAAGAGTGCGTAGAACAGTCGAAAGGATTAAATGTAATACCCATAAATAATTCAACATAATGGCAATGAACAATTTGTTCTCAAAGCCTGTAGATTACACTGATCTGGATGAGTCGCAGTGAATTTTGGCTTTAAGGAGTTAAACGAAATATTTGGAAGCTGAAGCAATTGCAATTGGAAGCTGTCAAAAAGTGATTTGGTGAAGAATTTGGAAGCTATTTTTTATCAATTAATGACATTGTCATTGATCGATGCCATGCCATCTTCAGTGTTCAACACATTCATGTACAGTAAGGCATTTATTTGAAAAGTGGGGCCAAAAAGGTCCCCAGGAGCAAAAAAGTGAATCTCTGATTCCCTATAATCTAATATGGCAAATGTTTAGTCCAAGTGGTCCCTGTTACGGAAAAAGTAATTTTGGGGTCAACAGGTCACTGGATTTTTCATGAAAATTCCCTGAAAAATCAGTAAATTGGTCACACAATAGTCACAACAGTCACGCTAAAAAACCATCACAACAGTCACACAAAACAGTCACTTCAGTGTTTTTTTGGCTAAAATGTGCTGACATGAACAGTCACAACATTACCTTGACCATTCAACAAATTAGCCAAGCTGAGGGTTTCACATGTAGGCATTTATTTGAAAAGTTGGGCCAAAACGGTCCCCTGGAGCAAAAGAGTGAATCTCTGAATCCCATTAATCTGATTTGGCAAATGTTTAGTCAAAGTGGTCCCTCTTACGGAAAAAGTAATTTTGGGGTCAACAGGTCACTGGATTTTTCATGAAAATTCCCTAAAAAAATAGTTGATTGGTCACGCAATAGTCACAACAGTCACACTAAAAAACCATCAAACAGTCACACAAAACAGTCACTTCAGTGTTTTTTTGGCTAAAATGTGCTGACATGAACAGTCAGGATATTACCTTGACCATTCAACAAATTAGCCAAGCTGAGGCTTTTGCATGTAGGAATTTATTTGAAAAGTTGGGCCAAAAAGGTCCCCAGGAGCAAAAAAGTGAATCTCTGATTCCCTATAATCTAATATGGCAAATGTTTAGTCCAAGTGGTTCCTGTTACAGAAAAAGTAATTTTGGGGTCAACAGGTCACTGGATTTTTCATGAAAATTCCCTGAAAAATTAGTAAATTGGTCACGCAATAGTCACAACAGTCACGCTAAAAAACCATCAAACAGTCACACAAAACAGTCACTTCAGTGTTTTTTTGGCTAAAATGTGCTGACATGAACAGTCACAACATTACCTTGACCATTCAACAAATTAGCCAAGCTGAGGCTTTTGCATGTAGGAATTTATTTGAAAAGTTGGGCCAAAAAGGTCCCCAGGAGCAAAAAAGTGAATCTCTGATTCCCTATAATCTAATATGGCAAATGTTTAGTCCAAGTGGTTCCTGTTACAGAAAAAGTAATTTGGGGTCAACAGGTCTCAGAATTTTTCATGAAAATTCCCTGAAAAATTAGTAAATTGGTCACGCAATAGTCACAACAGTCACGCTAAAAAACCATCACAACAGTCACACAAAACAGTCACTTCAGTTTTTTTTGGCTAAAATGTGCTGACATGAACAGTCACAACATTACCTTGACCATTCAACAAATTAGCCAAGCTGAGGGTTTCACATGTAGGCATTTATTTGAAAAGTTGGGCCAAAACGATCCCCAGGAGCAAAAGAGTGAATCTCTGAATCCCTATAATATGGCAAATGTTTAGTCCAAGAGGTCCCTGTTACGGAAAAAGTAATTTTGGGGTCAACAGGTCACTGGATTTTTCATGAAAATTCCCTGAAAAATTAGTAAATCGGTCACGCAATAGTCACAACAGTCACGCTATAAAACCATCACAACAGTCACACAAAACAGTCACTTCAGTATTTTTTTGGCTAAAATGTGCTGTCATGATGAGTCATGACATTACCCTGACCATGCAACAAATTAGCCTTGCTGAGGGCTTCCCATATATAGGCATTTATTTGAAAAGTGGGGCCAAAAAGGTTCCCGGGGAGTTCCTCAATGGCCTAATGGTCAAGACTGCTTGTCCGCTGGCTTTGAGGGCGTGGGTTCAAATCTCACCCCGGGAACTCACATGGGGACATTAAATAGAGGCTTGTATCCAGTATTCTATGCTGGGGCAACTGAAAGACCCTGGGCATCCCTGAAATAATAGGTATGTTCTAGATTCCAGTCTTCACATCTCATCATCATAAGGCAGTCACCAAAAAATAAAAGTGCAGCTTCCTCCACAAAGATGGTGGTTTAGCTGCCCCGGCTGATCCGGGGTACACCAGCACAACACAAGTCAAGGAGCAAAAAAGTGAATCTCTGAATCCTGATAATCTGATATGGTAAATGTTTAGTCCAAGTGTTTCCTGTTATGGAATAAGTCATTTCGAGGTCAACAGGTCACTGGATTCTTCATGAAAATTCACTGAAAAATTAGTAAATTGCTCAAGCAATAGTTACAACAGTCACGCTAAACAATCATCACTACAGTCACAGAAAACAGTCACTTCAGTATTATTTTGACTAT
This sequence comes from Platynereis dumerilii, assembly GCA_026936325.1. NCBI lineage: Eukaryota > Metazoa > Annelida > Polychaeta > Phyllodocida > Nereididae > Platynereis > Platynereis dumerilii. The sequence goes on along the minus strand of JAPTHN010000001.1, from coordinate 30,790,582 downwards.
AATGTGCTGACATGAACATTGACGATAGTACCTTGACCATTCAACAAATTAGTGCTTCACTTACATCAATCTCTGTTATTTCTTTTTCCATTTTCTCTAGTCTCCAGAATAAATTGCATGGTTAACCATTTTAATAAATCCTGCCTAGGTCTTTGAGAAAATATATTATTGATCATGATGCCAGAGTGCAAGCTGTGACTCTAATTAAAGATTGATTTATTACTATGACAATAAAATAGTTTTGTCTTTGCCATGTGGATATTATTTTACCGATACAAAACCAACAGACAATGAATATGACTTTAAGGCCTATGAAAAAGTTATAGTGACTAAATAACTAGCCGTACGTTTTGAATGTAATAATCATTATAGCCGAAGTAATGGAAGTTACATTATATGGTCTACAAGCTTGAACAAAAGGCTGAACATTATTTAGTTAACGTAGATACGAATATTAATAAGAGTCACATGCTGTAATGACAGTCACATTACAAGGTCATGTACTGCATGTCTTGTACCTTAAAATCCCAAACCCGCGTTCCAGATGTCTTTAAAAAAAAAATTACATCATTATTTAATTACCTCTGAGTATGAGTCTGAGTCTAGTCACAGCAAAGAAAACTGTATAAGATGGTCTGTTAGTTGAAAATTAGTCACATACTTTATTTCCGTATCAAAAAGCAAGTCATTATTAAGTCACCATAGTCACAGAACTGAATGTCGCATAATAAGGTATTGAGGAGTGTATGTTTGTCAATAGTAAAATTTTAAACTATGAGTGTCAGAATTGAAGGCATTATTAGTTATCATAGTCACAGTAAAGAAAGTTGCATTACATGGTCTTTTGGGTTTCAATAAATCAAATACTAGATATGAACGTAATTTTTTGTCACAGTAGTCACAGTAATGAATGGTCAAATTACAAAGAAAGTAAAAGTAAAATTCCAAAATGAGTAAAAGTAAAATTCCAAAGTGAACTTTCAGAAGGCAGGGAACTATTCAATTACCTTAGTCACAGTAAAGAAAGTCGTATTAGATGGTCTGTTGGTTGGGGATTTATCACATATTATATTTCAGTATCCAAAAAAAAATGGATGTCAGCAGGGAACGCATTATTAGATATAGTCACAGCAAAGATATATGTATCACATGGTCTGTTGGGTTGGAATCAGTAACTTCGCATATTTAATATAAATATTGGAAGGCAAGTAGTCCTTAGTCTCCATAGTCACAGTAGGGAATGTCAAGTTCCAAGGTCTGTAGCAGTGTACATTAATGTTTCCAGCAGTAAAATTCTAAAATTTGATGTCAGATTGGAAGGCATTATTAGATATCATAGTTACAGTAAAAACAGTTACATTACATGGTCTGTTAGTTTGAAAGTCAAGTAATTTTTAAGTCATCATAGTCACAATGAATGTCAAATTACAAATTCTGTAGAAGAGTATGTTTGGCACCATTAAAAATCTTAAATAATTAACTGTCAAAAACAAGGTATCATTCAATTATCATAGTAACAACAAATAAAATAACATTAGATGGTCTGTTGATTTTGAATAAGTCATATACGTCACTTCAGTATCAAAAGGCAAGCAATTTTTAGTCACCATATAGTTACAGTAATGGATGTCAGGTTACAAGATCTGCAGAAGTGTAGCATGTTTGACACCAGCAAAATTGTAAATAGTATAGCCCCAGCAAATAAAGTTGCATTACATGGTCTGTTGGTTTTGAATTAGTCCCCTACTTTATTTCCGTGTCGAAAGGCAAGTCATTAATTAGTCACCATAGCCACAGTAATGAATGCCATGTTACATGTTTTGTTGGAGTGTATGTTTGGCACTAGTACCTAAATATCTAAAAAATAACTGTCAGAGGGCTAGTTGTTATTCAATTAGTATAGTGAGAGCATATAATGTTATATTATGGCCTGTCAGTTTGGAATTAGTCGCTTTTTTTCAAGATTCAAAGGCAAGTTATTATTTAGTCACAATAGTCACATAAATATGTCAAATTACAAGGTCTGCAGACTGTATGTTTGACAATAGTAAAATTCTAAAATTACCTGTATTATTTGATTATCATAGTCACACCATAAAAAGTTGTATTAAATGGTCTGTTAGTTTGGAATTAATTTTGGTCACAATAGTCACAGTAATGAATGTCACATTACAAGGTATAGAGGAGTGCAGGTACTTTTAGAAGGCTAGGTATTTTTCAATATAAATAATAAAAATATTAAAAAATAACTAGGCCTACTGTCTCAGCAAAGAAAGTTGTATTAGATGCGCTTTTAGTCTGAAATTAGTCATATACCTTAATTCCATACAAGCATCTATTTGAAAAGTGGGCCAAATGGTCCCCAAGAGCAAAAAAGTTAATCCCTGAATCCAGAAAATCTGTCAAATCAGATGTTTAGTTCAAGTGGTCCCTCCCAGAGCAAAAAAAAAGTATAAAATCAGTACAGCCTCTCAGTGAGGAAGTACAAAATCACTACAAAAGCAATATGTGGAACCAAGCTGCAACTGTACTCTAATTACGCCGATTTTGTGCTTCTATGCAAATTGTGTATGATTTTATATTTGAACATCTTGTTTACTTAATTTATACTTCTATGACTTAGGCTGCCATCAAAAATGAAAATTCCGGAAATTCAATGCAAACTGTGCATGAAAAAATTGTTTTATGTTTCAGGAATTCCCAAACAAATGTTTGGTCCATTTGGTTCAGATCTATGGACAGGGCAAGTGGATGAAAAACTGGCAATTTTGTCACTTGTGACTCTTGTTACTAACATCTTTTTCTGAAAAAGCACTGGAGAAAATAACTATAGTCACACTTTAAAAAAATGTAACTTGAAACATTTTAAAACCAGTCATGCTACTACTGTGACTGATGTGACCATCATTCATAGAATATCACGCAACAATTTGAAGAATGCTCTTCTTGGTGTGTGTAAAACATTCTACGCTCTGACAGAAATGTGTTATTTTAGTTTTATTACGTGTCTGTCATGCATATCAATACATAAAGGCAAATTTATGAAAAAGGGGCCAAAAGTGTCCGTAGCTTCAAAAATTAGAATCTCGGGAATACCATGTCAACTGCACATGAAAAAATAATTTTAAGTGTCAGAAATGTGAATAAAAAAAGTTGGTCCATATCCGTAGGCAGGGTAACCAGATGAAAAACTGGCAATTTAGTCATGTGACTGAGACATTTTTTAAAAAGCCCAAATGAAGTTACTATAGTCACTGTAAAAAAAAGAAGTGACTATTGTGACTTTCAGTCAGTGCAACTTACAGTTTGCCTGTGTATCTGTCCTTTACTATGATGAACCCAGCATGTACATTGACAAACAATCACTGCATCTTATCATATTTTAGTCTGTGCATATTGTCAGAGTCTGCCCATGTTTCCTATGTCTTGTATTCTACGTTAAGTCCATGTTCCCATTCCCTATGTCCCCCATTCCTGTTTGTGACTTATCACACAGTTTTCTAAGTGTACGGTGACGGGGCAGACCTGCAATGAGGGGGTCAGCCTACAATGACTGGGCCTGTCTACATCGACAAGGCCTGTCAAAACACACCTTCCTCCCTTGTACTGAGCAACAAGCCCTGTAATTCTAGTCTGGGATTACTAATGTTACGTGCACAATTCTCTATCAAGAGCCAAAGAGAAAGTCACAAAATTTGGGGAAAGCCACATGGATTTGCATATCAGGAGTATAAATGAAGCATAAGAATTTGAGCGCTTCAAATTTGATCCTTTTGTACTGTAAATATGTTGTGAAAATACTGCATTTGTACGTCAAAAGCCAATTTTGTGTGAAAAAGTCTCTCAACCCTGCAAATCGTCATTGCGCATTGTACTTCTTTTGTGCTTCTAATATACTCCAATACCATACATGAGATATACTGATTTTTTACTTTTGCTGTACTGCAAACATACTCTTTTTTGCTTTTGGCTGTTATGGAAAAAGTAATTTTGGGACCAACAAGTTACTGAATTTCTCATGAAAATGCTGAAATTGTGATACTCATTATTGAGACCATGAAAGTGAATTATGCCTTGATCTTTGACAATTATATGTATGTACATAATATTATCAGTAACAGTTCCGGGCAAGATATTATTAGATGTGTCTTTGATGACTGTGACTATAGTGACTAAAAAAACAGTATTTTCCTTGAATTGATATGATATGGACAGCCCAAAAACCTGCATACCATGAAATGTGACTTTAATTATTTTGAATATTGTGATTGAAAAGCAGGATTTGCCTATTGACAATCATGTTGATAACATAACTGATTCCAAACCGACATACCATGAAATGTGACTTTTGTGACTGTGACTATGGTGATTAAATGACTTGCCTTTCATTTTCAAAATTATCTTTGAAATGTGACCATTCCAGTCGAGACGATGATATCTGACTTTCATCACTGAGACTATGGCGATTAAATAACGAGCTGTGCCTAAAATAACAATCGTGTTGATACTGTGATTGATCAAAAACCAAAAGACCATGAAATACTTATATTACTGTAACTACTGTGTGATTAAACAACTAGATTTTCCTCATGACAATTATATGTTGAGAATGTTACTGATTCCAGACTTTCAGACCATGAAATACTTTCATTACTGTAACTAACTATGGTGATTAAATTGCCACTGATTACAAACTAAGATTTAAACCAAGTAACTTTCATAACTGTGATCATGGCGATTAAATGATTGGTCTTACCTGATGAGAGTCATGTTGAGAAGGAGGCAGATTTTTAACCCACAAACAAGGCAATGTGACTGGTACTGCCATGACTATGATGATGAAATAACTAGATTTACTTTATGGCAATTATGTTGAGATTGTGACCATTTCCAAATCTACAGGCCATGAAATGTGACTTTCATTACTGTACCAGTCCTATAGATGATAATGAAATAACTAAACTACCTCATAACAATCATGTTGAGACTGTGACTGATTCCGAACCACCAGAAAATGAAATTCTTTCATATCCGTGACTATTGTGACTAAACAACTACATTTGTCTTATCATATGACAAATGTAGACTCTTATGACAATAATGTTGAGAATTTGACTGATTCCAATATTACACACCATAACATGTGACTTTCACTACTGTGACATAATAACTAGATCTGTCTTGTGACAATATTGTTGAGAAACTATTTCCAAACCTACAGATCATAAAATGTGATTTTCGTAACTGTGACTATGATGATGAAATAATTAAATTGCCTCATAACAATCATGTTAAGGCTATGATGATTCCAAAGCACGATATCGATACTTTCATTACAGTGACTATGGTGATTAAACAGCCGCAGTTGCACTTTGACAATAATGTCGAGGATGTGACTGATTCCAAACCAAAACCAGGTAATGTGACTTTCGTTACTGTGCCTAATGAAAAAGGTGCTTAAATAACTACATTTGCCTTATATAACACATACATATGTTGAGAATTTGACTATATTCAAACTTACAGGCCATGAAATATGACTTTCATTACTATCACAATGGTGATTATATAACTAAATCTGTCTTATCGCAATAATGTTCAAAAAGCGACTATTTCCAAACCTACGGGTCATTACAGTCTTTCACTTTGATAAAGAAAAAATGAGGACCAGTTCACTATGAAAAATGCACTTCGTGACTCATGATAGCTGATGAAGTGTCATCTTCCCTACTTTCAACATGGGAAACATAGAGGCAGTTTGATTAGTCATGATAAAGAGAAGGCCATTTGACTTGCCATAACTGGTTTTGGATTGAAAATCAGATGCATAATCCTTTCGTTTGGCTGTCAGCCACAAGAGGGATAAGTCTCCTTAAATAAAATTACATTGAAAGTATTGGGTATGATGATGACAAATAATCAGTATGATGACACACAAAGTGCCATTTTCACAGTGCAACAGTACCCTCTTTTTCGATATCAAAGTGACAGGCTTTAATTGTGATTTTCATTACTGTGACTATGGTGACTGAATACCTAGCCTTGTATTTGACAATAATAAATTGATAATTTTATGGTTACATAAACAGACCATAAAATGTGGTATGGAATAGATGGATATGGTGAGTGCAGCCCTCTAAGCCTAGCCTATAGTTACATGTACAGTATGAATCTACCCTGTAGTTACAGTATGAATATCACTTTCATGGTTGTTAGCTTCCGAATTGATCAGCCTTATAATTCTCGGCATTATTGTCACAGGGTGGAGCATCCTCACTTCTCAGTAAGCTTGTTAAGCTTACCGTGACCTCAACATGCACTTTTTTGTGAAGTTGCAACAAAAAGATTAACTCTCCTCCGATGTGACAGACATAATTAATAACAGTTTGAGATCTCTCAAAGCAATTGAATGGATGGTTCAGTGTGTAATTGTTTTCAATTACTTTCTTTGTAGAAAACCATAAACATTTATTTAAATAACTCCGAAAAAGAGCTGTTAAAGGATTTGAAAACTTTAGAATTTTATAGCACTTGTTGCCAGTTGTTGGCAGGGTGACTGAAAATGAGCCCTGCAATGGGAGATGAGGTGGAGCATTATTTGGTCATCCTATCCAAAGTAATTAGTGTGACATTTCATGATCTGAAGGTTTGTAATTTTATGTTTGAATTTCTTGCAGTGACAAAACATTGACATTTTTGCAGATGAAAAATTGGCAGCGTAGAGTAGGTCGGGGCATGCGGCCCCCCTTAACTTCGACGTGCGATTTGACCTACTTTTTATGGGCGATTATTTGAATGCTTATGCTGTCAGGAAGGGATCACTTGACTCTACTAATAACTAGTGAAACAAATGTCTACCAATTTTAATAAAGGAGTTACGGCCATTTTTGTAAAAAAATTAAAATTGCCTTCTTACCCCACCCATCGGGCAAGAAGCCCCCCTATTATAATCCTATGGCAATTTTTTTTACGAGCGCATTCAGCCTAAAAGTTATTTCTAAGAGTTCTTCTATCCTTTTTAAGGCATTCTATCCACTTTTTCTGAATTTCAGAATTTTTCTGTTCATACTTTTATTTTTTAATATTTTTTGCCCTGTTTCAATTTCGGGCCAAATTTTTTTCTATTTTAATTAGCTATTCTATCAAGATTTAAGGTAAAGTGTACATTAATAATGGTTCCTGAAGCAGCTTTGAACCCCCAGTGAAGGGGGCCTCATGCCCCATATCATGTGGGGCCTATCGCCCCAAACCCACATATTTCAATTTGACCTCTATATTTTGAACTAAAATTAAAAAAACATTATCCATATCATATTTATGTGATAGTCATAAAGTGAAGCAATGCAGATATCCATTATACTTGTAAAAATTACAAAAGTTATTTCTGACAACCCCTTTCAAAGAATTTGTCAAAGTTATAAAAACCATGCACATTATTTTGCTTCTTTAATTTCTACTATGGTTTGGTGCTGTTTGCCCTGAAAATTTGTGACGTCACCTAAAACGCCTCTAGCTTCAATCCTATCAATAGGTAAACGCACCAAAAATGTGAGTTTGAATATAAGCCTGGGGGGGCCTCTCACCTAACCCGGGCTTCTTGCCCCGACCTACTCTATGCCATAATAATTTTTTGTTGTTGCTACAACGATTTATGACCAAATTGACAATGGTAAGAACAGTACCGTTGCTTGTGCCGCAGATTATGAAATAAGACTTTCAATACTGTGTCTTATGTCTTATCAATGTTGAGAAAGGGACCGATTGAATTGCTACATACCAAAAACGTGACTGTTATTACTGTGACCATTGTGACTAAATAATACCTTATCGTAATTCCTGAAAATCACATACTTGCATTGCAGTGATTATGGTGCTGTGACTGCAATATTATGCATTGCCTTTGACAATAATGTTGAATTTTACTAATGTCAAATTTATAGATTACGAAATGTGATTCACTTTTTACTCTAATAAACTTAAGTTAGTCACCAAAGCCATAGTCATGTTTTCTTGATTTTTGATGAGTTACATTTTGAACATGCAAATCAGAAGAAACACAAATCGAGTTGAGACATCAGAATTTCAGCTTTTCTTTGCTTTTGCAAAAAAAAACATATTATATAACAGCTATTGCACATCACCTCGTGCAATATTAGTCACCTTGGTGCCATAAAAACTGATATTGCACTCGGTGCTGTGTGATAACTGTATAGTGTAAAGCCATCAATCTATCTATCAATCTATCTATCTATCTAAAGCTACAACTTTATGATATGAAAAAAAAATGGCGAAGGACAAGCCTCCTTTTTGCTGCACAACATTCCTATGACCTGGGATGACCTCATCTGCATTTTGTCAAAAGTATATAAAGTAGGTTTCTTTGATAACAGCGATTGCCTATCCACAGTCTTCAATACCTCTCAGTGTGACTGTTGTGAGGCTTATTATAAGAGTGATCATTGTGACTATATATATATACTTGATGATGCATGGATTTGAGATTTTTTTCGTAAACTTGCAGACTTTAGACCTTTTAACACAACAAAACCACTGAAAAATGAGCAAAAATGCTGTTTTCCGGCCACTTAATGGATTATTCTATTGAAGAAAATAAATCAACCAGTTCAAAAAGTTTATATCAATCTAGCCTGGAAATAGGCGCATCTTTTGCCGCCAAAACCATCTTCCTATCTGCCTCCGTTGCTGCTCAGTGAATATTTTGCTTTTTTGTCAGCTTGTGGCTGCAGCAGCACTGAAACATGGTGCTTCCTCTCAGGTCCGTCCAATCTCTTACATTGTTAAAATGTTGTTTTTTTTTTGCTTGTTTTTTTTTTTTTCAATAACATGAGTGCAATATTGTAGAATATGGCATGGCTGTCGGCCAATGAGGAGCGAGTATTTCCGCAAGCCATATGATATACCAATTTATAAATGGGTCATTCTCTAAATTATTGTCAAAGTGGATGCTCTGCATTTGATAAATACAAATTTTATTTTCTGTCTTCAGTAATTAAATGTATTGTTAGATAAGGCTCTAAAGAGAGTGACTAAATGACTGGCCAAAAATCTGAATCATTTTTACTGATTTTATTTCATTTTTAATATAATAAATCTTTAAACGGTTCTGGAGTTGACATTGAGACATTTCAACACATGTAAAACAGGTCATGATTACCATAAAATAATTGAGGTGCTTAAAAGAGGATAAACTGGATGCTTTCCTTGGTATGATATATATTTTTAATGAATGACCAAGGAATAATACAGTTATTTCTTCATAAACAACATTCTGACATGACTCCAAGTGCCGGAGTTGACATTTTATCAGCTCCTGAATCAAATATATATTCTTAAATGCATCAGTATCGTATAAAAAAAAATTAATATGGTAAAAACACTTAAATAACTTTGTGAAGTTGCAAACTTAAATATATTGCACCAAAAATAATAATTTTGGCCAATATTTCTTACAAGCAGAATTGACTTGATAAAGTAATAGTTCTGGAGTTGACATTTGTTCTAAAGGAATTTTACATATTTTTTAAGGATTCAAATTGCACCAAAAGAAGGATAAAACTGATGATATAAAATCACTAATCTGATTATTTGTTAGCAAATGTTGCTTTCAATTCATCATTATTTAAATTTAATTAAATTTGCATATTTTTTTAGGCTGAAAATTTTGTTATCAGCGTTTTTTTACCAGTTAGCACTTTTCAGCATTTATTGTTAATGTTTTAAGAAGGGTTATAAGCCACTGTTGGTACAGTGATAATTTACTACCTAATCTTTTGCTAATGGTAACTGAAACATACATTTTGTTGCGGAATCATCATTTCTCCTGAACATTTTTGTCTAACATACATCAGTCAATTGTCAACTCCGGCACCAAAAGAACTTCATACATTTAATCAAAAATGGAAGTTGAAAAATTATAAACAAATCAATAAAGTTGCAAAATACAAGCATTTTCTCATCTCTGCCAACGAAATTTGAGGAATCTGAATTGGTTATCATTGTGTAAGTACATATTCAACCTGATGATGTCAAGTCCTTCAAAAACATGCGTCAACTCCGGAATTTGTCAATTTGGTGCCGGAGTTGACAGTTCTGGAGTTGACAAATTTGTATGTTTCAAGTAAAATAATAAAAAATTAAGCAACTGATAGAATAAAAAGTGTTCAGCTCACAAGTTGTACTCAAAACGGACTGGTAGCCAAAATAAAATGAAATCAAGACATATTTTCACCCTCTGGCAATGGTTCCGGAGTTGATGCTTAATAAAAATACTCAAGATGCAGTGAAAAGTTTTTAGCAATTTGCATTGAAATAAAAAAATAAAAAATAAAAAACTGGTGGACAATCTGCTGCTATGAGGATGTTAAAATTATATTGTGAAAGAATTGTTAGTTTTAATTAAATTGTATTGATATAAGGACTCCAAACATGTTAAAAGTTCTGGAGTTGACATAAAATTTGCAAATGCAGTAACGGACGGAAAAACTGGCGTAAATGGCTTGAAAACCATGTAATGTGGTTTTTCCATCCACAGTGCAAATGCCAGAGTGTGATGCATGTATACCAATTTTAATGTTAAACATTTTATAGAGAAAAATGTGAGTTTTGGTCTGAGACATGTGACAACCTAGAACCAGTAACACTAAAAAAAGACCAATTTTAGGGGTAAAACAAGGAAAAAATGCAAAAAATAATTTTTTAAAAAGTAATCCAATCATAGATTTTCATGAGAATTGTTGATTTGATACTCACAGCATAGTTATTTTTTAGGTATTTTTAGATTTTCATGTCATACACATCAGTAACGGTAATTTGACAATAGTTTAGAGAATGACCCCAATGTACAATGACAGATCTATATATTATTACTTTCATCTTTTACTGCTTCTTTTCAGATTGATAGATAGACATTGCAATCGAGAATAGCAATCGAAAATAGCAATCGAAACAATTGCAATTGATAATAGCAATTTAGTATAGCAATCGAAAATAGTAATCAAGAATACATACAAGAATGGCAATCAATTTCATTGTGTCTCTCTGAGACGTGACAGTCACCCTACAATCACTACAGTCACACAGAAAGGTCACTATGATCACTCTGTTGTTGGACTTAGTCATTTTTAGACAATTTACTACAGCGTGAGGTACGTTACACGAACTATCCCGGTCGTTACACCACTTTGAAGCCTCACTACTCAGTGAGTAATGACAGTAGCACTGTAATTTAGGTTTTATACGAAAGATTGGACCTTGAACTACAAAAATAAAATATATTTGCATGACTGAATGTGGTTTTAGTTGTGACTAAATGCTCTTATGTCACTTTTTCAATAGTCACACCAAGGTGTGACAGTCAGCTTTCGGATCTTTGCCCCCTCAAAAACAATAGTGGAATATTTTTCAAAAATCACCTGATATTTTTTTATTGTACCTGAAGGCATAAGAGATGGTGGGAAATATTTATTCTTGTTGTGGGATGTTCTGGACAAAAATGCCAGCCTACCCAAATAGGGTCTAAAAACCGGGGACCTTTTAAAACTCCATTTTTGGTGTTTTTTTAGCCTCTTACAGTGGAAACTGTAATTAACAGTGTCATTATATTTTTTTCTGATAGCCCTATGACAGTTCTATCAGAAAAAACAATACCCATGGAAATTGGATGCTTCACTTTTATGCAGTGACCATTTTAGTTTTGGCCCCACTTTTCAAATAAATGCCTAGTAGTAGGCCAGTACAACAAAGACAATAATGAACAGAATAATTTATTTCCCAGTTATTGAGTCCCTTCACCCAGAGAATTGCTGAAGTGAGTCCCTTCAGTGTGGTGCAACAATGTGAGAGCACTGTACATGATTTCCTGTTTGTTCAAAACATTGGCTTGAGAAAGCATAAAATATGTTTCAGAAAAAATGTATTCACATCGAATCAAATTATTGTCAACTATGGGATCTAAATTTAATAAAATGATGAAAAATTATAATATCTAAAAAACTGAAATTTTTCTGGAATATATAATTTACAAAAGAAAGCAAAAACTGCTTGGTTAAAATCATATAAGTTAACCTTCATTTATATCCTTGTAAAAATGTTTCTATCTGCTTTAATTATTTTTATTTTTTCAGTGCCACTCCATTTGTTTTGTAAGATTATAAGTGCTTGACATGTAAGCCCAAGTGGGCTGGGTGTGTTTGATTTGTAAATATTGTCGAAGCAAAAATGATTATTGTATGTATACACACATGTCAATAAAATGGCAATGATATACAGTGCGCAAACCTAACCCATTCACAAATCAAGAAATAAAGCCTCTTAAAAAGAAAAAGAGAAAAGCAGAAAAATTATGGAGAAGAACTGGTTTAGAAAAAGACTGGAGTATCTTCAAAGAAAAACGAAATGCTCTCAATGAAAAGCTTAATCAGATGATATCAGGTGTAAAATTCAAACCACAAAGGGAAATTCTAAGGCTTCAAACTTTAAAATTCTCATCTCAACAGAAAACAAGATCTGACTCTTCCCCATCACACAAATGAAACAGAACTAGCCAATGATTTCAACAACTTCTTTGATGAAAAGATCAAAATCGTCAGATCTAAATTAGATTCAGGAATGAAGATCAGATGCCTCTCAAACCAACCTCAGCCACAATTTACATCAGTTTAACTTTAAGTCTCTATCAGAACAAGAAGTGAAGAAACTTATCACTGAAATGCCTGTCAAGCACTGCCAACTTGATCCAATGCCAGCATTGCCACTGCTTGAATGTGTTGATGAATTCCTGCCAATCATAACGAGAATTGTTAATATGTCATTAAAGCTGGGAGAAATGCCCCTTGAACTAAAGCATGCACTTGTCAAACCACTTTTGAAGAAAGAAGGTCTTGAATTGATCAAAAAGAATTATCGGCCAGTCTCTAACCTTTCTTTTCTGAGTAAAATCATTGAGAGTGCTGTAATCAAACAGTATGTTGATCACCTCACTCAGAACAATCTTGAGGATGAAAAACAATCAGCCTACAAGCAATTTCGTAGCACAGAAACCCTCTTAACAAAAATCCATATGATTTATGCTTAATCTGAGCAATGGGGAGGTGACAATGCTAGTATTGCTGGACTTGTCTGCTGCATTCGATACAATTGATCATGGCATTTTGTTAGAAAGACTGTGTAACAGGTATGGTCTGCAAAGTGCAGCCTTAAGATGGTTCAAATCTTATATTTCTGAAAGATCACAGTCTGAGATAATAAATGATAAAACGTCAAGCAAACTTCCTCTCAATTTTGGAGTTCCTCAAGGTTCCAAACTTGGACCAATCTTATTTAACTCCTATGTTGCCCCAGAGAGTGAAGTAGCACAAAGAAATCAAGTTCACGATCAGAAGTACGCTGATGATGAGCAACTTATCCTGTCGTTTAAACCAAACTTTTTGGGTGAAGAACATGCAAAACTGAAAATGGAAAATTGTATTTCTGAAATCAGAAATTTCTTGCATAACAACAAGCTTTGCAATAATGGAGATAAAACTGAACTTCTTCTGATTGGAGCACCAAACCAGAAGAAACTTCAAATGACATCTATCAATGTTGACAATGATGAAATCAAAATTGCCAACCATGTCTGCAATTTAGGAGTGCTCTTTGACAAAAATATGACCATGGAGAAGCAGATCAATAAAATGTGCCGTAATGCATATATATGTAGGCCTATCAATTTGAGAAACCTGTCAAAACTAAAAAAAAACCTGACAAGGAAGTAGTTAAAACTGCTGTCAATGCACTTGTCACTCCTCATTTAGACTACGGAAATGGGCTGTTGTTTGGCACTGCTACCCGATTGATGGGCCTAAATAAACTTCAGGTTGCTCAAAACTCGGCAGTTCATTTAATTGAGAGATTGAAAAAAAACATGAAAGTGTCAGCCAGAGTAGGAAATAACTGCACTGGTCACCAATCACAACAAGAATTCAGTTCAAATTGATGACCACCAGGGGGGGATCCAGAAAATTCCGGTGGGGGGGTCTATCGGGCTATCGCATCGCGGAATGCATGGTTCGCTACATAACGCAACCGCGCGATGATAAAATTAACATGTAAAAATAATAAAATTATGGTCTGGTGGGGGGGGATGCATCCCCCAGCCCCCCCCCCTGCGTCAGTCCCTGATGACCACATTATATCAAATATTGTGGTGCCTGATTGTTAAATATTTTGATGATACGACAATCCTGCAAACTGTTGAGAGTGTTTGTTTGCCCTGCAAATGAAAACAACAGTAGCCTTCAAAGTGGAATAGAACACCTGAACTCCTGGGCAGAGCTCTACTAACAAGATGCGCTTCAACACATCCAAGACCAAAGAGATTGTCTTTGACTTCAAACGAAACAGCTGTCCTCCTGGCAATCTCAAAATGAATGATGAGGAAATTGAGCAAGTGACACAGGCTAAAATTCTAGGTGTGATAATAAGATCCGACCTGAAATGAAATTCACACATCTCGGCCATCATCAAAAAAGCTAGTAAGCGCCTTCACCTGCTTAAGTTGTGTAAAAGGGCTGGGCTCAAGTCATCTGACCTTTTGACCATTTACACTAGCCTTGTCCGTTGTTTTGGAATATAGCAGTACAGTCTTTCATGTCTTTACTCCGTTATTTACACAGTGATCTCGAAAGGATACAGAAACGCGCTTTGTTCATCATTTTCCCGAATCTCCGATATGAAGAAAGTCTACAGAAAGCAAAACTGTCTGCCCTATTTGACAGAAGGGAGAAGCAATGTAAGAAAATGTTCTCATCTATGGTAAAGGACAGCCATAAGCTGCATATTGCCCATCTTGTACATCATATCACCTTAATGTCTCAGAAATATAGCAACAGTAATTAATTGCATTTCGTTTGGAAAGTGTGATAAAACACCTTTTGAGGGGCGGTTTCACTGCCTCAAGCATACTGTCTTGTATCACGGAGAATGATTATGGTATTTAATTATTTGAGCTAATGTTCATTGTGAACCTCTGCACCAAGAAACAAATGGATGTCACCCTCATAAGGGGTTTCAAAATTTAATTTAACAAGTTTTTAGTTGACTCCTGAAAGTTTAAGTTACAAAAATAAACCCGAAAGTAACACAATTTCGAAAAAAAGCCGCGGAAAACAAGAAATCTTATATCTTTGCGCCACTTGAAACTTTGAAACGTAGGACCATAAAAGGTTTAAACCGAATAAAACACAAACTTTTGTCTTCCACTGTATATATGCTAAAACACATTGCCTTGTTGCAAAATTTTTCAAACTGAACATACCACTCTGCCAAAATAAACAATTTTGACAATGTGCTGATGACTTGACTACATGGAAAAAGATGTGACAAAAAAGGGAAAAACACCAACAAGGTCTAAAAATCAACTCTGAGCACTGCTGAATTGACTGCAACCCAGGATCTGGTAAGTTGCAATTGTTATCCTTTTGCTTTTACTCATTGATATTACGTATGGTCTAACATGCCAGAGTTAAACTGCTTGGTTTCCAGGGTTGAGACCAGGACATTGTGCTGGACATTGTGCTGGCCATCCCGCTTTAAGTTCCTTATTCAAGTTAACATCAAATCGCAATTTCAAAACTACAACAACCGTGATCAAAAAATTCAGCTTCAACCTGAATAATGAAGGCTTTTGACCCACTTGATGGTAATGACCACCAGTTGGTGCAGTAACTTGGACACAACAACTAAAGAGCAGAACTCAAGCAAAACCTCCCAGGTAAAAGACCTCTGTAAAATGTTTAGATTTACATTGTACAAGATTCACAACTCAAACATTCATTATATATATCAACAATAACTTTTTATTCCATTAATTTGCCATAGTAAAATTGTATTTCACAATATGTTACCATATACATTATGATTTATGAACAATGAACAATTGAACATTTTGATTCACATAAAAGTCCACTGAAGATTTTGGGATTTTGAAGGCAGAATCTACTGGATAACGAATCACAAAATACTGACAAATTAATCCTCCAAAATGTTCTTATTTAAGAATAAATTTATAAGCTTATTTGTGTAATCTAGCACAGATATTATGTTTTCAAAGTATAGTCCTCTTATCGTACAACCTTTCAAGTATTTGGTCTGAATCAGCTCTATTCAACATAACTTTAGAATTTAAAACAATAACACAATAAAACAATGAAAAATATAAAATGAATAACAGCATATAAAATAACAATTACTTTACAACCAAGATATATTTCAAATATATATATAAATTATTGTAAGGATAAAATATACAAAATTAAAATTCATACCTATGTATATTTGATTGGATAATATTAACACAACTGATAAAATCAAAAATAAAAACAAAAATTTTTAATTTTCATTTTATAATTGGATTTAAAATATCACCCATCTGAGAGATCTGGAATATAACAGGGATTGGTGCTCACTTGAACGTGCAGCTGTCTCGATATTACAAGCATTTTAAGTACGGATAAATACACCTAGATCACCTTACATAAATGCCATTTTTTATGCACATTACAACCGAAAAGAATGAACATTTACCACAATACAGAAAACAGTCTTAAACAGATCATGTTTCTTCATAGATTACATTATATACAAATTCACTTCATGTATTTATATAATATTTACAGATTTATAAAAATACTATTTCAAATGGTTCATTATGTTCATAGTTTGTCGATAGAATTATATATATGTACAATAATCTTCACAATACTCTCCTACATCCGCGATTCTGGTAACTAGCCGATAAGTAACAGGCTAATTAGTAATCACCCTATGACTAATAATAATATTATGATCCGGGGTTAATTCACTCTGAGGCGGCCATACTAACGTTTTGTGCAATTTTGTTATACTCTCCTGGTGATTGCCATGGACATAAACTTAATTATTTTGGCCCAGTGGCATTGCCTTTTTTTGGTTTCTGAATTTATCTCTGAACGAGCCTGCGTGCATCTGCGATTGTGGTCGAAGAAACCAAAATGGCAGACCGAGAACAAATAACTTATCAACAACCTCCACGGCTGAGCTTCGTGGTCTTCATTGCTTATCCTCAAAGCAATAATTGACTCTCTTTGCAAAATTTATTTGCTTTCAGACAACTTATGTAATATGTACATCTCAATTCTAGCCAAAATGGTGGAACAACTGGAACATATACATCATCAAGATGCGCCCAAATTTTGGTTGTTACGAATCCTCAGAGTGAATTGATAAGGTCAAGGGAGAACTGAATTTTATGTACCATACTAAAAGGGTACCTATGACAAATAATCACAAAAGATATCACACATACTTGAATTTGTTGTTATAGTTAGTAATTATATTATAGTTTCCATTTTTGATGGAATGGAACACCTTAGATAAAATGATATGCTAACTACTTTTAATATATATAATTTATTATATATATATGAATGCACATATTAAGGTCATTTATGATAATAATATACTAGATTACTTAATTTAATAATTGAACAATCAGTTTTTACAAACTTATGAACAATAAACTCCTTCAAATCATAGATTAAACTGACCATTACACAGGTGTACGTTTTACTGGAATAACCATAGCACATTGATTTCATCAGTTTTAGTAAGTATGTGTTTCATGAACCAATGATAGCTAATAATATACTAAAATGCCACATAGCAAGCTGGAACTCCAGAACCACATACTTATGAAAACTGACAGATTACATGTTAGTAAATGATATTATGCTTAAACTAAGAAGACCATAATGCCACGAACAACCTGTAGTAAAGCAATATGTGATATGTATGAATCATTAAATATAATAGACATAATTTAATAATAATTTCGTAAAACTTCTAATATTTTATGCAAGCTCATAACACAATGGCATCTTAAAACTAAAACCAGTTCCTGTGTTTTCATAGCAGTGATTAAATTTAAGTAGAAATGAGGTATTTATAAATGGCAAATACATTTATAGTATAATAAGCTTGACAAAATGAAAGGAATGACTGTTTTTTTTTTCATTCATGATGAAATAAATAAAGCTCGCATATTGTCAAACTGAGCTCTTATAATAAAATAACCTGCTCAGTGCTCAGCAGGTTGTGAGAATTAGTTTTTGAAAGTGCATGCTACAAAATAGGTCTATTCAATAAATTCTCATTCTACAAATTGATATTAAACAAATACGGTGCAACAGTAAAACGGTTCTAAAAGTCTGGCTATAAAAACATCTTCTGCATCGAAGATCTGATCTTCCTCATGAGATACTCATGTGATAACAGAACATCATGAGAACATGTGAGATTCGGTCTCAGACTGAGACGCTAACTTCAAATCAGAGTCACTATTATCTCCTTTGTATTGTATCATGCACTGGATGCATTTATCCTGGCATTCTGCAAATGATGTACTGCATTTGTTAAATTTTTACAATACTAAATTCCGCAATAAAAAAGTATGAATATTGCAGGAATGTTATAATAAATACTATCATTATTTGAACCAACTAACATCCATTAGTATAGTTATTATTCAACAACCATGACTAGTACACAATGTGCATCAAACTTATGGAACAGTTCACATATTAAAACATTTTAAATTTTTGTTGCTATAAAAAATGTGTGACATATCACCAGTACATTTGTTTACCATTACCATTTGGAGCAAGATTCCACCTTTCAATGAAATCATACCATTCCAGCCTAAATAGAAATCATCTTCCAAATTATAATTAGATATAAGTTATATATATATATTATATATATGTTTACATAACATGTTATAGCATGGATTACAATCAGAACTAGGACATGAAAATGCATGTCGACTTCAAACATGCAATTTTGTGCCTGTTTATTTCGTACGAATTAGATGACTGACAAGGACCCAGATTTCCTATTGTCCGATCGCCTGTAATGCCCAGATTTTGAGAAAGATGCTCATTTTGTTGCTTCAACAAAAAATATTTCTTAAAATTCGTCATCTCTCAAGTTCAACTGCACAGAACGACCAGAACCAGGTGATTCTGCAAAATTAATCTGGAACCCTGTTGTTATGTATACAACTTAGATCAAAGTTATGATCAGCACTAAAAACAGAAAAATGGCTCAATTCTCGCCAAAAGATCACAGTTTAACAACTTCTACCTTTGAACTGACTTTGCTCAGTAAAGAGGACACAGATTGCCAAAAATATTAAAAACATGCTCAAAACACCCTCCTGTAGACAATTTTTCTTGCTTATCATAGTAAAAACAAATCAATACATATACCAGCTTCTTACAAACAATTGGAATCAGAAATGGCTCAATATATAAAGCCATCGTAATTTTGCTATTGTGTAGTTCTATATCATCAGATAACACATATCGATCAGAATTAATTTACAAACTTTAAACTTGTCCCAGATGCCGAGACTCGTCAACCAATGACTGTAACATGTAAATGAAAAATCAAAAGATGCGTCAAGATGTATTTTACAATAACTCAGAGTCAAGCTTTCTGGGCCGTGGCACTGTACTCCTCCACGTCCGAGTCACTATTCAAATGATCCAGTTCATCCCCATCCTCAGTCTTAACCCGATCAAAGCCATTGTGACGACTAAAGAAGTTCCCTAAATTGAAGCGTCGGTTGCGATTTTTGTAGTTGGAAAGGAAAGGGATTTTTCCTGCAAAATAAAATAGATTATCACAATGAAAATGCATATTTTTACATTTTATATCCGGATTATGTGGTTTGAGGAGTAAATAGAATAGGATATTTTGAACATAAAGTATGGTGAGAGCAAGTTTGAAATAAATCCATTTGTTTTTTAATATTCTTTAACATTTAGATCATTCAAAAATCCTTGTTTTTATAATTTCCTGGAAATGATGTTCTGTGGCCTCATCCTTTTCCAGAATAGAATCCGAATAAGAGTTGCTGAAGTCACATGGGGGTGAAAACAAATTACTTAAATTAAACCTGAACACCAAACTTAACCTGAAACTCAACGAAGCCCTTTCATTTCCCTTTACCAAAAAACAAACCATGACCACATTTGTAAAACTATAAATCAGCAAGTTACCACTTGTTAAACAAAACGCAAAGTACAACATGACAATTGAGTATACTTATAACGCACTGGAACTCGAAATTATGTGTGCTACATATAAACAAATATTATCTGCAATCAGTAAGTAGCAAATAAAGCAGCTATTAGTTAATAATGTACTAAATTTTCACTAAATTTCACTTCTAGTTCCTAATTCCTATACCAGTATAAACTATCATGGAGTAGTTCCTTTTTCATTACATTCAATTAACTAAACCACTAACTTAATGGACTTATACCAAAATCTGAACACATGTTATCCTGCACCTCACACGGTTAAATAATAGTTTAAAATGTATTGCCTTACTCTTGAATTTCACACCATCACAAATTAGTGATATCTGTGATACAACACCTGGGAATGAAAATCATTTTCATAAAATCATAGTAACATTACCAATTTCAACTTTTTGATGCCTATTTAACTTCTACTCAATGTCATTTGAATCCGATTTATTTCTTTACACATACTGGTCAATCTTCAGAGTAGCCTACTAATAATATTTATAAATATTAATGAAGCTACAAGCCCATTCAGCTTTGGTTAGATGAGTTCTAATGAATATAGATTACATACTGCATGTAAAGCTTCAAAATATATATATTGTAGTCTGCACCACCACCTTTGCTCAAAATTGTGACAAATCAGATAATTATTAATCAAACAACTGACACCAATTTTTATTAATCTCCATATCACAAAGCCAAATATGTTAATAAGCCGAAGAGATAGACAACTGTACCTCCTGCTCATCAAGAGCATCTTTGAAATTGAGGGGTTGGTAACCATGAGCGCCTGCATCATCAGAAATTGAAAGTTTAGGATTGACGTTGATATTTTTTAGCAAGATATTCTGCGGTCTTAATTGTCCTAGATGTACAAATGATTAAAAGACTCTTCTGTTGTATATCTGTTCATACAAAAACAGGCCCAGCCATAAATTTATTGCTATGTACCTGGATAGAGATGTTCAAAAATTTATTTTTACATTTATAAGGCTATAAAAACCCAACACATGTAAATATTCACTAATTAATCTTTCAGGAATCATTGGAAAGCGGAAACAGTACCCGAAACACATAATACAAAGGGGAACCATTCATTATCTAATGCAACAAACAATAATGACTACGAACTTTATCACAACAGAAAAACATCAACATTATTCAATAATTCAATTAAATCTTTTTCTGAAAGAACATTTTTCATGCTTACCTTTTTTCTTTAGACGTAGGAAGACCGTTATAGACACAATGATAATAATAGGAACGACAAGAAGCAAGCCTATCACAACTGAAGCTCCAAAGTCCCCGGGAATGTCATCCATATTCTTCATTTTGTTTTTTGTGGGCGTTCCGGAGCTGCCTGCAGAAGAAGCTACTGCAGATTTTTTGTTTTCGGCTTTCGTTCCTGCAAAATACGAAGGTTAAGTTTTTTAAGATAAAACATATACAAGCATATTGACAGTGCGGGTGAACATTTTTGGGAGCATATATTCCAAATAGTATTTTCAGTAAAAGGCTATTTTCATGTCTATTTAGCATCCTCCCTTCAAAATATCCAAATTTGGCCAAGTGATGGCTGATTCTGTGATTGTTGACTTAAGTTAAATTGAAAGGTTTTTTAATATAATTCATCATCCTGTCTTTGCTCAATTGCACATTACCAACTTGATAATTTTCTTTTTCTAGTTTTTGTCTCCTGAACCCATTTAATAATATTATTCATCAATGCAATCTCATTATTTGTAGTTCTTTATATTTGTTAAATTCAAGCTCAATATGGGATCACACAACACCGACAATGCCACAGAAAGACTTTTTATTGTCACTGAAATCTGCTGACTTAACATACCAAAAAACAAGTAATGTATTTCAGAAGAGGCACACATCTTCAATTGTCATGTTACATGTATATTCATTCATACCTGTCAGTTTGTCCTGGTGTACTTTGAAATCCCACAATTTGTTCGGCGTGATTTCACCAATGTAAACCTGGTCACCAGCATTATTAACAGCGATATCATGCGGCATGTTGAAGGCCTGAAATAAAAATTTTGACAAATCCATGAAGGTTCTGTGTGGTCTTATTTGCATATATGTTTATTGTAGCGAGAAGATAAAAAAATCTCTTGTTCAGCTTAAACAACAAGTCATGACTCATTACTAAGTAATAAATTATATTAATACAGCTCTGAACTGCCCCTTCTACAGGACTTGGTAAAGCAGTCTGTCCGACTCTGTCGTGGGAGTATGGTCTCCCCTCATTGTGCAAAACGTTGCAAAAATACTACTCATTGCAGGGTGAAGGCACGGTCCAAGTTGGTCCGATCTGACCGCAGAGAATATTGACTAATAAAGGCATTTATAATTCACAATCTTTCTATTAGATGTGCAGTTAGACTATGTAAGGCAGAGTTCAGTTATCCATAACAGAATACCACCATGGTTGGCACATCATGTGAATTAATTTTTGGCATATTTAAGCGTGTATACTCACCACATTATTTCCAGGTACAAATGATGTGATTAATCTCGTTGTCACAGGATCAACAACAAAACCCTGGACAGGAGCGGACTTCGTGGAACTGACACCATTTACGGCATACAAGACCTCTGTAATGAAACACCAAAAGTGATTGTTAAACTGTTGTCTCATCACCCTCTATGTAGTCAAGCATTCCTCCAAACAGACATGATATGCATCTTTAAAAAAATAGATCTACACATTAAATTATGGTGATTGGTGAAGTAAAAAAATCCAAGCATTCTAAACTGGTAGGAATCTCATATGTGG
This sequence comes from Platynereis dumerilii, assembly GCA_026936325.1. NCBI lineage: Eukaryota > Metazoa > Annelida > Polychaeta > Phyllodocida > Nereididae > Platynereis > Platynereis dumerilii. The sequence goes on along the minus strand of JAPTHN010000001.1, from coordinate 30,767,659 downwards.
ATAGATGGCCTGCTGGATCTCTAAAAATGTGTGTACACATATTCTCCGATTATTCTAAAACTATGGCAGTAACATAATGTACGCTGGTCTTAGAACGCAGGGACGACTGAGAAGCAATTCACCTGACACAAGAATGTGTTTAAGATAGATCTATATAACCTATAATTACACCCTTACACAATGTTATAATTACACAATTATTAAATGAGAGCTTACTGTCTTTTGGACTATACGACACAGCAAACAGCTTGCTATGAAATCCCTCCAAATGGATGTTCTTGATGAATTTTCCTTCGTAATCGAAGCATTGGATGCGGCCGTTCTCCCTGTCTGCCACACACACCCATCCTTGGTCTTCCAGAGTTGTTATACTGTGAGGGATGTTGAACGAACCATCTGGAGGTACTCCATTATCTGAAAACAAAGGCAAGTTTGGTTTATCTTGTCTGTCTCTGCTAGTCTCTACATTATTGGCAAAATGGTCTTTAAATTCATTGGATTAATACCTGTTTTAATTCAGATCAGGAAATATATTCCATTTAGCAGTGAGCCAATATAGACTATGTTATAAAAGGGCAGGCTACAACATTTCACTGGGTGTGCTGCCTGTCAGGTCCGCGCACACATGCATTTTTGAAGCAGTCCAGCTCAGTTCTGCTGAGTGTCGACCTTTGGGGCAACAGCGCGGATTTTAGGAGCAGCAGTTCCACTGACCTAGATTCCAACTCGATACCCATTTCGACTTGAATTTCATCAGTCTGCAGCCTCGCTCGCTCGCCTGCTTTACTGCAGACTGGCTTGCCAGTCAGATAAAAGGGCAGTGGCATATTTAGAGGGAGCGAGACGATGGCATGGGCCATGATCCCCTTTCATTTTTAGACCATATTCAAATTAAAATCTGAAGAGAAGACACAGAAATATGTCATCACTTACGGTTAATTGTTAATGTTGGCCTTCCCCATTGCTTGATAAATGTTCCATCTTTCTTGAATTTCATAATTCTTGCATTGCAGTACCTGAAAACAAAATTAAGATCAGGCACATGAGGAAAACGAAAATGAGTAAATGTCAACATGACCATGTTTTTAAGTTAATAGTTCACAACTTTGTAAGATCAGATCTGATATCATAATTGAAGACAACAAACCCTGATATCTCAAAATATATTGAGCAAATAACAAGTGTCCCTTTCATAATTTATGATATCAAAACATGTATTCAAATATTCATTGCGTCAAAGCAAATACTATCATGACGTTCTTCAGTAATCTGTGTACAACCAGGCATTACATTTCCAACCTACCCATCAGCAATGAAAACAAATCCAGACTTGGTGGTGGTGACATCTGTTGGTTTGCAAAAATGTCGCGTGTCAGATCCAGGCACCATTCTGGCCCCTAACGTCAAACTGGGCGTCGTCAAGCCTTTCTTGAACATGAATACCTACAATATAAAAAATATCATCATATAAACACATACATCAATGATCATATTTACTTTTAAAATGTTTCTTTATTTATTTCCACGCAACTCTGCAAGTTATGCAGTTAAATTTGTAATGATGTAGCAGTGTTGTAGTTTCAAAAATTTTTAAGTATTTGGATCAAACTATTTGTCACCCTATCCAGGAGCCCCTTGTGATGCATACCATCTTGGATGTGACATATCTAAGACTATTACCTGATGCATAGCGACGTCAGTAAGCCACAGGTTGTCCTCTTCATCAATATGTAGACCATGAGGCATGAAAAACCTGAATGGAAGAAAAACTTCAGATAATTGCTTTGTCATTTGCAAGTCTGCAAGCATGTGCTTTCATTTTCATAACTGGGCATTGAAATACATCGCATAGCTTTTTGCAGTTGTTTTCACACAGAATTCTGCGTTCTGATTGGTCAATTTACCGAAAGCGTTGCTTTCCTCTAGGTTTCCGAAAATGATCACAGTTTTAAATGAGAGTCAACATAACTTGATACAAATGGATTATTAGTTATTGGAAAGTTTCCTTGAAGGAGCAACATCACACTGCAAAAATACATGTAGTGTGAATGTTTTGAAAGCTCTATTATGTTGCAAATTTTATTACACATTTTGTCGATGACTTACGCATTCTTTCCCCATTGGTTCTGGAGTTTTCCCAGTTGATCGAACTGAAGAAGGACATTTTCGGCAATTGCTCCTTCGCTGGCTTTGGCAAACTTGTTGTCGTACGTAAATGAGCTGAAAGAAAATGAAGTTCAGTCAGTCAAAAGTGACGGTCAGGCAAAACAGATACATGTTACACTTGAATATAGTCCAAGCAGCACATTCTAATAATGCCAAATAGGATTCAAAATACACCAAATTGAATCTGAGTATTATTTTGTTTAAACTGTCACACTGCAGAATTGAGTATATATTTTTTCAACTGCAGTTTTCTTATATGAAACATGGTAAATACTTCATCATCAATTATAATTTAAAATTTTATTATTTCATTATTTTCCTAAAAGTACTCACTCAACATCCCAGGTCCTTGCCCCTCGATGGAACACAAAAACGTTATCTTTAGAATCAACCGCCACTCCTCCGACCTGCCCCAGTTTCAGATGATCAGTGTCTTCTATGTGAGGCCAGTGAGGTACTGACTCTATGAATCCATTGCCTGTGCAATCAACATAAAATTTATCAGTTACAGCTGCAAAACGTCTCAGTGTTAAAGCTATAATATAAAATCTATGCATTTCTTTGCTGATACAGTGAATAGTTCTCCATGATTATGAAAAATGTGGATGCGAAGTCACATTTCTCGTGGTTATTCAGACTGTTTAGTACACCACATAATTTTATCAGCTGTGTGAACTGGTCTTATATTAATAAGTTATTTTCTTAATGGCAATTTGACAAGTGTCATGTGCAGTGTTAAGATATGAGAAAATCATTGCCACCACAAACAACCAAGTTACTCGTGCACCAAATCATATAACTAAAACACCAAAAAACATAACACCAGAAATGCCCAACTTACTTGAATGAGTTTTTACATGCTTATTGATAGAAGATTTTGAAGTGGGTATGGGATGAGGGGATGGTGCAACAGTTGAAGGTTTCTTCGTAGGGCGCCTGGGACCACCAGGGTGAGGTCCTTTTTTGGCCGAGATTCTTGGAGTCAATTTAGGAGCCTGGCCACCATTAGGAGGCCTGCGAGGTAGAGAGGGGGGTAGCTTTTTGCCAGTTTGAGGATGCATGCTCTCAGCGTGTCCCCCACCTCGAGATGGCTGTGCTGGCCGAGATGGTTGAGACCCTGGAGACCCTTGAGACCCTTGAGACCCTTGTGATCCTTGTGATTCTTGAGATGGCTGTTGCTGGTCAATCAGGTCATAGGCGCTCATTCTATCGGAGTAAGACATGCTTGGTTGACCTCCCCCACGACCTCTATAAGCACGACCTTGCTGACCTTGCCCTTGGGAGTTGTAGTAAGTATCATCGTCGTTGTCATTGAAGCCAAAAAAGGCCCCAGCGCCGTCGTCATTGTCATTATCATAACGGTCCAATGAGGGCCGACGATATCTGCTTCTCTGGTTGGCAACCTCATCGTAAAAGTAATCTCTACCACCAAAATTATCCCCGCCACCACCGTTACCTCCACCCAAACTATAGTAATCGTAAGAATCCCCCGCATAGGGTCGGTGTAAAAAGCGACTGTCATATCGATTGAGGTCTGGATACCTCCCGGAACGTTGGTTACCGTAACGGGTGTTTTGCTGGCCGAGGTTTGCTGCCGTGTTCTGCTGGGGCTGTTGGGGAACTGCCGGCGGTTCTGGATCTTTGCCTCCCGCCATACTATGATGATGATGATGATGTCCCATTGCCATATCTTCCAGCGCTGGATTGGGAGGCAGGGGTACATCAGATCCCGGGGGCAGTTGGTTGATCAGGGGAGGCATCTGGTTTCCAGCGCACTCGATAAAAGAAGACCCATGTTTAAAGTCTGTGTAATACATCATGTAAAAGTTGCACATCTCGTCATTGTGAGAACCCCTGAAAATGACAGAAAAAGAAAGACAGATATAGATAGATCCATAGATATACAGAGCAGTGAAACTTACAGCTCTCTAGGCCAGTTCTGGTAGCAATTCATGAGATCATTGAGATGTCAGAGGGAGCAGAGGTCTTCAATAAAGAAAACTTTTCAATCATCACAAATATGATTAAGATTCTAGCAGTTTTAACAGCTGTGAAGCTTAACATCTCAGAGCAAATTTAATGTGGGCTCAAACTAGCTCATATTAAAATTTAGTAAGGTTCGATTATTATCCTAATATCATTCATTGTAGCTTAGTTTAAAAAGTTGATACATAGGCCTATTAAATCACAACAGAGTCAGACTTACCCTATGCCGGTTGCGGTGTCCCTGTCACTTGAATTGTAAGTACATCTTGCAGCCTGAAAAATTATGCATGAAAATCGCAATGACAATCAAAATGAAATCATTTAAAAACTTGGATCTCACACAGCACAGTTCAGGCTGCAGTTGTGCTGTGCAGCTCATCATTAGGCAAGACATATTTAATTTTTAGCTTCTCGGATCAACCGACCCAACAGATTTTCTGCCTACGGAAACCTAAATTTGAGCTTTAACCCTTACTGGACTGATCAGTCCCAAAAAAACAATCCTGTGCTTGTGACATCATCAGGGACAACAGCAGATTTTAGGGACATTTATAAATGGCCCAACAGGCAGTAAGCTGGGGATGCACATAAATGTCCCTTTAGTCCGTTAAGGGCTAACTTAAGACCATAATTTTCATGAAATTGACAATATAAAAAATTTATATTTCACTTTCATTTTTATTGTCCTACCGACTGACCCCAGAAAAATCACCTCAAGAAGATTCGAGAAGCTAAGGATCAATTATATCAGGCATTAGGCTAATGTAACAGGGCTTTACTGAAATCTCTTCTCACTGCAAAACCTTTTTTTTTTAAATATCCAAGTAAAGAGTATGATTTCAATGAACAAATCTTACCAAATACTCATTTGGTTGGATGGAATGGTTTGCGTGAATTGGATAAAATGCTTGTGGCCATTGCGGATTGCCCTTCCCTATCTGGTACCACGTTCCATTGTTATGATAGGCTGATATTACTCTTCCTGAAAAATAAAAACTTCCTTGTGACTTATGCTGAGTTTGCTACATATAAATCAATGAACTGCCAAATCACATGGACATCTTGTGCCATAGATTTATATATAAAAACAAATCTGCCCAAACACTTTATTACTTTTAGACACAGAAACGGTCAAATCTGGAACTATGGAATCAATTATTCAGATCGAATGCATAGGAATGTCAGGCACTCATAATCATGTTGTTATTATATAAATGTAATACCAAGAGTAGCATAGACTTACAATTATAGCTTTATCAGTATCTTTTATTTCTCCAGTGTGCTCACTGCCAAATAAGCTAACATTTTAACATGAACATTTTCCGTTACGATTTGGCTACTGGTATATACTTTAGTATCATAAATGCTATCTTTACCATTAGACTATTTCAAATACCAAACACAAAAGTTTAAAAATCATTTTAAAACCACGAAACCAATTTCAAAGAACAACCCTACAACTATTGTAATTTTGATACATAAGATAAATGGCTGAAGTATGGTTAACTTATCCTATATAATGATACATATTGACAGATTAACATTGATACATATTTCCGCAGAGGATATATTGACATCATCCCGGGAGTACGAAAACAAGTCACTAACCTAATGAATGAGCATGAACTCTATATGCAAATGGATAAAGTGTTGTCCTCCCTGCATACTGGCAGGTGATGTCTGCATGGACCTCTGAAAATAAAATGCAAAGTAGTAAGTACAAATATCAAAAGATGTGAAATGTGATGTTGCCTCAGCAATAACAAAATGCAAAAAGAATATACAGGTGTAATGGTGGGTATATATATTTTTTGTTCACATTCAAGGAAATGTAAGTAAATAATAATTTTTAAGTGATTGAGAATTTATGTCAGTAACTGTACAAGAGCATTGAAGTAATCTTCTTCAAAATAATTTTTACATGATTTCACTCTCACTATAGTTTGTTCAGCCTGTGCAAAATATTTGTAAAAGTCATTAAAAAATATATCTACAATATGAAACACTATATTTTATAATGTTTCTCTATCACATGATTTCAACAATGAAATGACCCCAGTCAGTCTCTGTCGGATAGACTATAAGTAAGTATTCCTTAATAAGATCATCATATTCAAGCTTGAAATTAAAACACTCACTTGCAGTATGGGGAGGAATTGATATTTGGAATGCCACAAATAATAAAATACCAGCAACATAGTGAGGTCTGAAAATTTAAAAAATTTAAACATTTTCATTAAAGTAAGTCAAGAACAAAGTGATATGACCATACATACAGGGTCATTCACACACACACTTTTTACATAATTCAAAAAAGATATTTACACAAAAAATATAGAATGTTTTTTAAATCAAAATTTTACAAAATCCTCAAGAAATTTAATTGGCCTATATGTGCATTTGAACACACCTATGGGTACTCTCACTAATTTTGAATCTATTGTATTTTTATATGATGAAATAACAGATTCTACATTATATATACCCGGGTAAATAATACTTACTGTTGTCGAGAAAGGGTTAGGCGCACTCCCGACTTATCATCAGGTTCAGACGCTGAAAATTAAATTAAATGTAGTACAGCCTCAGATGAAGGATGGAGTAATATATACACATTTGACGAAAATTGTGTAGGCCTGACTGTTCATTTCACCTAAATGATTTTATTGATTTATATTAAAAGCTATTTGATGAATAAGAATATATTTTTATAAGTATTCGATGATGTATTATTAAACAGGTATATTAAACAATACGAGGGGCATTGAAGCCGTCATTCATGTAATATATATTACATATATGCCTGATTTCACGGACATAGTCTGGCGGAACAGGCTAAAAAACAACGGTCCATATTTTAAAGTTTATTTTCCATGATAATTGTATATACATGCCCAATTAACAAGCAAGTGTATCAAATACAATATAAATATGCAAGACTCACCTAGTAAAGGCGTATTGTAATGAATTTGTAAAACAAGATACTGAGCTCCAGACCCAGGTCCCACTTTAAATGCCACATCTAAAATGATAAAATACATAATAATAAACAGTTTTAGACACTAATAAAATCCCATTCAATCAGATGTTAATTTACACTAATTGCGGATGACACGGATGCATGGATGATCAATCAGAGATTTATTTACACTAATAGTGGACGAGGAGGAATCCGATATTGAGATTTTATGAGTTCAATAAAACTATACATCAGACAATATAGCATCCACTATGTTGTTACAGCCAGGGCAATGAAAGTGATGCCATTTGACAGTTTGAGAGTATCAGTGACGTCACCACAAGTCCTATCTGTTAAATTGAAAAGGGTATGAAATTTGCCATGAGAGTTATGTGACCCATCCAATGAAGAGTGATACAAATAATTCAAGGACAGGCTGTTTTAAAAGGTGCTAGGAATAGGGTCGGACTTACTAAACAGGCATTTTAGGCGTCAAATGTACGTTTTTGAAAAGGGATATGAACTCATATTAATCAGATCATTTTGGCAATCACTCATCCACTGTAGTTCTTCAGCTGTAATATTCTCCATTTTTAATTTTCCAGTGCTAATATATAACTTTTATGTTTGACCTTTTTTGTCTACTATTCCTTCTTGACCTGTATCACTTTTTCCCATCCACCGGTGACCCATTGTAATTAAATTACAATATTGCCAAATATTATACATAGTTTGTGATTGATTACAAGCAGTCTAGCATATTGTTCTAATCAACCGAGATCATTTCCCCTGAGGGTTCTGCACTTTTTATTCACATATATAACAACAACAAAAAATACAATGTGCACAGTCAAACGACAATATCATGCACAAAAACTCCTTGTCACAAACACAGCTGCATACCTACAATAGAATACAAACATCATCGATGAAAAATATACATATAATAGGGTAATTAATAATTACCTTTAGGCATAGATGTTGGTTGTGCATTCTTGGCCCAAGCAAACAAAATTCTCGGTGAACCACTACTGCACATAGCACCACAATTCCTGAAATATGCAATGCAAACAAACATGGATGAGATACATGTTTGAACAATATAAACAATTTCAAGCAAGCAGGCAAATATTTGCCATAAAATGTTGTCATTTACACACATCTAATAAAAAAAAAAACACCCATTAAAAGATAAAACAGAATAAAGGCTGATACATTATTCACAGGAAATGTGGAGCTCTTATAAATTGCAATAACGTAATTCTGCTTAGCAGAAATTGACAAAAGTCGATATTATATTGCATCATTAATTTACCTATTCATAGACAGCCTTTAGAATCCTTGTTCTTCCAAATTGAAAAGTTATTCTTAATCAAGAGTTCTAACACAGCAAAGTTGCAAGGCTACCATTTACAACTGGAGCTCTCCATAATGACTTCCTTATTTGCAAAAAGGGACTTCATTCATATAGTTTTGAAATAACTTACTTCTTAGTATCATAAAAAGCATTGCAATGAAGTTGGTTTTAATTTAAGATTGCCATATTTTAACAAATTTTGCATGTCCACACTTTCAACATTTGGCACTTGCAAGAACCACTGCGTTTCCAAAAAGAGATAAAATGAGAATATTTTGATTTTGTAGAAATTTTTGACAATAACTCAGAACATGTAAACATGGCTGAAGACCTTTTTATGATGATTGAGTTAACTACTCACCAATATGGCTGGTTTACTGCAACTTCTTCACAACCGTATATTAAAATGTGATGGGCTCTTGATGCCTCTGCCAGAGCTGCATAACTCGCTGAAAAAAATAAAACCATATCAATTCATGGTATTTCTTTGCAATTGTCATTACTTTAAAATACATCAGAAAGGGTGCATGAAGTCAAACACATCATATCTTTCACCAGAGACTTAATTCTAGCCGAAAAAATGAGAGTGATGGAGGTCATGGTTGCCATTGCAGCACCACTTTTTGGAGTGACCACTATTATTTTTGTACTCCTGGTTCTTATAATGGGAAATTAAAGTGATTAACTTGAATGAGAATATGATATTAAATCACAGGGGGGGGGATGCATCTAAAATATTTTTACAATTTACATACTAATTATATAAGCATGGAGTCAAACATTACATCGAGGGCTGTGCGTTCGATGACACGATACAGTCCCAGCGACATTTCCGTATCCCCCCTAGACAGAATGAATGAATATATTGACCAAAATGTCATCCAGTAGATGGGAGTTAAGCGATTGCTAACAAAATGGATGCCACATATCCTGAACTATGTCTTCTTCTTCTGTAACGCTCTTCCGTCCGTTAGGACATAGCGCAGCTCCGCAGAGCCATGACTTTTTTTATTATTTATAATCAGGGAGAAAGAAATTCTCCCTGAAAGTAGCGAGGAGTCACCCTACGCTGCCGGCTTTAATTGTGCTTCTCTCAATTCTAAAGCATAACAATACTTACTGACAAACTGCTCCATATTTGCCAGCTTCACTGAAGTACATAGATATTCATCAGGCTGAAATGACAATGTTCAAATTCCATCAGTATCCAAGAACGGTAAAATCGAACAAAAAGTTGATCAATATTAAATTCAGTCTCCTCCAGAGCAAACCACTCATTACTTGACATCAAAAATAAGTTTTTGGCCCTCTTCTGTTTTCAAATCAATCTCAATATCCATTTCTTGTAACAATTTAATCATAACAGCTGAATTTTCAAAAATATTTCTTTTGAGATATATATCACCTATCACTACCAATGTTTGATTAACCTAATTTAGTTCAATGTTTGCTTCTTTTTCAAACCAGATGATGTTTTACCATTAGATTTAAAATCAGAACAGCCATATTTTATTAATGACCTGACAACATATAAAAATCTCATCATTATACATTCATTGTTTATCAACCACATTTATATTTAAAAAACAGTTAAAAAAGACTAATCAAAACATAGCAGGTGGCTACAGGTCATCTTCATCCGTTCAGTAACTGTGCACTGGGAGTTATTTTGGTCATACATTAATTTTTTCGCAATTTTTTGCAAAATATATTTCACTTGTTGCACAAAAACACAAATGAATTTATGATTATATATTTCAGAATTTTTCAGGAGGACACATCACACAGATGGTGGTGTGCACATGTTGTACTTATTCTTTGTAAATCATATGGATTACCTGAAGAATCCAGCAGGTCATTTTATATATCCAATAAGCAAGAATAGATCTGCTACATAAAATTTTTAATTCAGATTTTTGTATAAATTGTATCCAATGGTAGTATGTTGCAAGAAATACAACATCGCAGTGCAGACTGGATTTATAGGATTAGATATATTAAGTTTTATTTGACAATCTGCATATCAAAAAGATTCATGACATTGTGTCAGCAAAAATTAAAAATTAAAGAAATCGACAACTACTCCACATCTACAGAAAACTAATACTATATTAAGTTCAATCTTAGTTATATCAAGTCGGTCCCAGTTCGTAAAGTAAAGTAAAATGTCATTTAAAAATTTCAAAAATTCAAGTGTCCAATTACAGTTAGACTAAGTTTGAGAATAGTTTATATAAAATAATATTTCAACCAAAGACATTGAGAATTGCTACAATGTCTTCAAAATGGATTTAAAGATAACATGATAGCATTTCAAAACAGACACACTTTCTGCCATACTTCTACACAGACACAATTGTTTCCAAGAACAACTTCCTTTTCTTGATAAAAATCAAGTTTGAAATAAATCATTATAAAATCAATGCAATGAATGTATTGGCACCCTAAATAAATTGATAAATTGGAATATCTTGGTAATATTTTTATATATTTTCCTATTGAAGATGGGAATTTGTTCACATCAACAACCACAGCCATAGGAACATAAGATTATTAAATTTGAAAGCAATTGGTTTTCAAAATCGCATTTCAAATAAAAAGCTAAAGAAAAGTAATTTGCTTCGATGTCAAATTGATGATAATTACCTTAGATGGTCGTACGCCCGGCATTATTAAATCCAATGTAGATGATTGGCCGATTCCGGCATTTTGTGAATTCGGAAGTCTGTTAGGCGCCACTCCTATACACGGCCAGTCTTTTAATATTGTGACGATTAAAGCCAGGAAGAAATTGTATGAAGTCAACATGTTTGTGCTTTTGTGAATCTATGGACCAGCCACAGATTAGAAGATATGAAATAAATTGCTTCAGTAAATAAATAAAATGTGATGAATGTTATGGTAGCTCAATTTTTGATTTGGAATGTTGAGTATGTAAAGTAGATCCAAGTTTCTTGTTCCTCGATCATAGTTGCTCATGAGATCTGTAAAAGGAAGAAGTGAAAATATTAAGTAAACGCACTGGTGAGCGCAGAATAAAATTGTGTGTTGCAACATACATATCTGATGTGCCGCTATTTCATAATAGTTCTGGAGTTTTAAACAGTTATGTCACTGACAAATCTACATAAATCTACATGAAAAAAAAGATTGAAATTAAACAGCTCAAATTAAATCGCAGACAGAAAAAACTCAATGTTCTTCAATATATTACTCACAACTCATTACAATATAGCAACATGGTCAGCGATAAAATGCCTTAATCAAAAGGTTGAACAGCATGAATACAACCAAAAAGTAATGAGGTCGATTTTAATGTTATATACTTTTTAAGTCACGTTACATGGTCTGTTTCACAATATATGTGTAGAGAAAATGCCCTAACAATTTAATATACAGTTTTTCCTGAAGCGTAAATTCAAAAAAATTTTTGAGAAATTTATGCATTAACCGAGGATTTTTCATACATTTCCGTATATTGTCATCATAATGATCAAGACTTCAAGTTAGTCAAAGCCTTCATTTGCAAAGTTTTTAAAAGTTAATTTTTTGAGTTTTTGCCCCTGAAAAGTGATAATTTTTAAAATGGCATCTAAACCAACAGGGGGTCTCAGGTAACAAATGAGGTTAATGCAGAACTTACTACTAAATGATTAAAATACCTAAAGATTGTTTGGTCTGAATAGTGCTAATTTTGAAAATGGATATCAAGGCAGACTAAAGTTAACCAGACAACTTACTCAATTGCTTGGTGTGAAGTGTCACATGTTAAACCCACTGATCTTGAAACAAGAAGAGATTCGAGCAAGTCCTCATCCATGGTCTGTCACTTCATGTCCCTGACCTGAAATATAAAGAAACAAGTTAGTTTAGTTGTCATTGTACACAACTAGAAAAGCACATAATAGTGCTGACTGTTGACAAGAAATTATTGGTCATGTGCCATACAAATAGGCCTAACCAGAACTTATCAGTTATCAGTAGACAAGATTTTGTAAATAGATAATATTCAGATAATATGCCAACAGGCAGTATTCAGTAGTTTCAATAATCCCTGTGACAAGCAACCGTTCCCCAAATTACCAAAACCAAAGCAAAAGGTAGATCCATAGTCCTGTGATCTGCTGATGTCCCCAAATAATGGCCTGACCTTCTGTGCAAAAGGGGGACATTTTCACAATTTGTGAATTTTCTTATCAGTGGTACAGTTGAAAATACATGTACGTTCCATAGATTCAACCTATACACAATAGTAGAAATTCTACTAGGGGCATTTAAAAGGCGTGTAGTCTCTCTCCGTGATATCACTAGTGCATTGACAGATGCAATATGCAACCACGTATATATTTCCACATAGTTACTATAGTGTAAAGCGACTAAAACTAATTAGTAAACTGCTCTTTTTATCAAACCACATCCTAACAGTTTAATCAAAACCAATTTCATTTTTTTAAAAAAGGATTTTTTAACAGCAAATTACACGTTATACTATACATGAAGGACAATGTCACATCACTTGGTATTATTTAAATTTGAAAATTTCAAAACAATGACTATAATCTCTTCTCAAAAACAACTTCCCTGTGATGTGCAACATTTTTCTTCTGCAACAAGTTATATCTTACAATTATCCCACAGAGCACTCAGTCTCACACTCACAAGAGCATGGATAACTTCTCCATGCAGTCTCCACTTCTGCAGAAGGTGCTGTTGCTTGTGATGGGTAATACTAATACTGTATTCCAAAAGATTCCAAAGTGTCACAAAAAACTAAAATATAAGTATATCCATGTTGTAGTGTATATAAACATGAAAGCCCAAAACAGGCCTTATGTGCAATATGACATGTAGCAGCTATGGCTTTCCATTTTGAATTTTCCAAATATATATCTCCATTCAAAAATGTGTCAGGTGGTATTTAGCATTTGTTTGTAATACTTCACTTGACAAAATGGTGCAAATGTGTGAAAATGTATGTCACAGTGTCAATAACATGAAAAATATCACCCATAAAAGGGGAAAGTGAAAGGTTTGCAATAAATATTTATCTCAACCTCTTTCTAACAGTGATTGTGGCCAGCAATGCAAAACAGGTGTGACACCTCTAATGCTAAATAAACATGTTGGAGAATGCAAAAAAGAAAGAAGGGGGGAAAAAGGAGAAAATAAAAGAATAGAAAAGAAGACATAAAGAAGGAGAAAGAGAATAATAATGGTCAAGAAAAATCCCCCAGTCACTTGCTTGTCTTTCGAAACAAGGAAGAGAAATAATAAGAAGTTTTAAAAGTGAAAATTTCAGAATATAGGCCTGGTATATATATCAGTCATATGAAGTAACATGCTATAGCGGTATTTGCAACAACAACCTCCCAACAAGCAACCTGCCTGTGATATAGGCCTACACTTCCTACTGCACCAAGTTATATCTTACAAAATTACACCCAACGAGCTCCCAAATCATTGTGTGCAACGCCTTATGATTATCTTAAAAACAATTATGATATAATTATAACTTCATAAGCGTTTAACAGAGGGATTTTGCTTATCACAGGGACTTTCAATTTCCAACTTGAATTTTTGCAATATCTGATTCACACTTTTTCTGCAGTTTGGTCACAGGCAGCTAACTGACAGAGATTGGTCAGTGTTCAACTGTTCATCATAGAAAATGATATCTATGCTACAGACATGCGGCAAATTACCTGAAGTTAAAACAGAATAAAATCATTCAACAAAAAGGCAGTTTCTTCAATTTCTTGAACAGGGAATAGTAAGTTAATATCCTGGCTGGTATATATAATTTACAAAAATATGCAACTAATATATGTCACGAAAAGATAATGGTGTACCAATATAATCCAAGTGCTCACTGCTCACAAATTTTAGTGATTCACAAAGAAGTATTTCATTGTTCAAACCAACTCTAAGGAACTTTAGGATTGGTAGTCAACAGTAGTCTCTCTAAGACATATGAACAATATCTATAGGCCATGTATGTACTACAAAGTGAACCCCACAGGTAAAACATATTATGCACCTCCATGATCCATAACTGGACACCATGGCCAATATATGCACTGACCCCACAAGACAAATAAGATATCAAAATAATATTCATGAGGAAAAATGGCATGTACTCACATTATTACTCGCATATATATAACAGTTATATATATGATTCTATATTGGCCAATAGATAAATCACCTATCACAACAAAGAATATTTTTATTGGTATTCAAAGATATATTCATAATATATATTCAAGAGTGTCAAGATCTGCTGGATCGCTTGTTTATGACATTTATAGATGTAGTGTAGTGTGCTGAAGAGAGGCAGTTACAACCCCCCCCCCCCCCATTGGATAGAACTTTTTACTTAGATTTTTATTTTATATTCATCCATATCATATGGATCTTTGGTCTGAATTTCTCTTAAATAAAGTTCACTTGACTTGATATGTCTGAATACTGCCAATCCCCATTGGCATGTACAGTTAATGCACACCTATGAGTGGATGATAAGCTTTAGCTCCAGTATTTTGTACTGACATAACAAATTTCATATTCAGTTTTCCAGTTAATACTTAACTTAATACAGTATGGTATGAATCTATATATTTCATTATTTGATGCATCCAAGGTTGAAATTTAGCTACATGCACAATTGCACATTGCACAATTACAGACCAAATTTAGAATCTGAATGTGATAATATTTGCTATTTACCCCAATACACTATACACATACATGCACAGATAAGACAGAAACCTAATATTCCAAATCCAATTTTACCAAAAACAATGAAGCCTTTTAAAATTGAAGCAAGAAATATAGGAATACAGATCTACTCACATTATTTAGTGATAAATCCATTACATAACTTCCATTTTCCAGTGACTTGGTAAAATGCTCCAATGTTACACTGCGATGTTATGTCCATATTCTAAATGATATTTTCAAGTTAGCTCAACCATGTTAACAGTTAGACTGTCTCTCTAAGTGTGCCAACACTAATCATGTGTCTTCTCATAGCAGCATATATATTTTGTGTTCCCACATGCAAGCCACACATGGTTCAGCCTAGCATTAAAACATTTTCAGGGAATTTGTGCTAACAACTGATATCATCCATGCCTCACTGATCTCCCATGAAAACCATCCAATCATGAATTTGAATGTAAATCAGTCAGGCAGAGCCTTTTTCAGAAAAAAAAGTGCAATTTCAAAAGTATTTCTTCAGAGAAATCCACACGTTTCTGGTAGTTTTGTAAATAAACCAAACTGGGCATGCTCAGACACACACTATTTACATCAAGTCAAAATATGAAATGCAGCAATGCTCAGGTCAAAATATAGAAGTATGTTCAGTTGATAGTATTGGTTATTTTCAGACAAAAATGAATGAAAGCTATAAAGATTATAGGCCTATACGTTAAATCCCGTTTGTGTAAGAGGATTTCAGTTAAACTCTCTTTTATAACATTTACATTGACTCAGTTATATGAATGAATAAAAGAGGAAAAAAATCACCACCATAACTGAAATAGGGCTATAATGAGATTATCCATTAAGGAGATTCAGCCACGAGGGGATGAAGGTTTCAACCATTGTAAATGAAGCCAGCAATCCAATAACAGCAATACATGTATGTCCAGATCAATGGTCCAGACTTGCAGATGGTCCAGGATATTGGACTTAGCAGTCCCTGGAGGACAAATGTGAGTAGGAACTATCCAAAGCCAATGATTTGCATGGGAGCACCCCTTCTCCATAATACAATTGTACAGTCTGTCCCCACAAATGAAAGTCACAAGAGACAGCACATGCATGTCTTTAGCTCAGTATCAGTGGCGTAGCTAGTGGGGGGCAGGGGGGGGCAAGTTGCCCCACCAGACAACTTTTTGGGGAAAAATGGGGAAATGGGGGTAAAAATAGGGAAATGGGGGAAAAATAGGGAAAGGGGGAAAAATAAGAAAGCAAAAAAGAACAAGTTGAAGACGCTGTATGAGTACATGCTGTAGGGGATTGAGAGTGACAATTTGAGTGTTTATTAAATCTATCTAAATTTTATTTGGTCTGCATCGCCTGCGCTTCATCTACATGATTTATCACCTTACATCCAGAATGATCTTTCAATTGAGGGCTTGAGTAACAGGCCTATTTTGGCCAAAGCCATGGAAACACACAACAGAGAATCAAGGTGTTGGGTTTGAAGAGAGTCACTTAAGTACAGATTAGTGAAATAATGGGAAAAATGCTGATGATGAACCAAAATATGTCATATATGTTTAATTAGAAAACAGAAGCAAAATTGATGGAATCAAGAAAAAATCAAGATTGCCTTTTCTGCTGATAATCACACAGTTAAAAAAGTTTTCTGCGCAACACATGGATACATTTTTAATTTTCTTTACAAACCAGCAACAACTATTTTAAAGATTTCTCTGTTTGCTGTGGAGTGCCTAAATACAGAAATATTTCATATTTGATAAAGACAGATGGGGAGTCTTCATCACAGAAAAAGTCAACCTTCAATTAATAAGTTTTGAATCTTTTTGTGAGTTTAATGTAGAAGAAACGTATCCAAAGATATTTCATTACATAATTTTGTTATGTGGTGCATACCTGTGACTTTCCGACACTTTGTTCTCTTTAGCTCTTCTTTGCAGAAAGTGTAGGCCCTATAGCATAATCATTTTTAAAGGGTTTTCAGTGTTTTGTAGGTTTTATTTGAGAGTTCCGTAGTTTCTAAAAATAAAAATAAAAACCTGTGTCATGCGTACGCCTGCTTGCCGATTGCTTTTTGGGGAAATTCAGGGTCATTTGCCCCCCCAGAGAAAAACCCTAGCTACGCCACTGCTATCTATCTATCTATCTATCTATCTATCTATCTATCTATCTATCTATCTATCTATCTCTATCTACTTCCCACAAACATTGATTAATTCTTTCATAAATGGTAATTATCTCAATAATTATTTTCTGTCCAGGCAAACATTTGGAATCAAATGAAATACAATTTAAATTTTAAAAAGTAGCAAAGAAACGCATGGCATAAAGAATAAGAATAAGAATAAGAATAAGAATAAGAAAACTTTATTTTAAATCGCATAAGGGTAAAACAGTAAACATTAGCTAGAAGCTATTTGGCGATTATAATAAAACAAGATAACAACAATACAAATGTAAAAAGGTAAAAGTACAATGTAGACAAAGGAGGGAGAGAGAAAAAAAAAAGATAGAGAAAAAAGCGACAATATATACAATAGAAATCATGTAAATCATAAAAACATTATATGATAAAAGAGCATGAAGAGCATTGACACTGAGGACCATGTAAAAGAAAAGGCAAGTGCCCATAATTTGACTTTCGCCCTGAGGTGTCTTAGAAAGACGAGTGAATGTCAATCATAAGCAACATGTCATTTTACAAAAGGTCATAAATCAGGCTTGAATTTGCTAATTTTGGCAAGGAAAACATGGTCCTTGACATTTTACACACTTCTATAATAAGGCAATTTATATGAGGAAATTTTGCATTCGTAAAGCCAACAGCAATGTCTGTAAAACTTTCAATGGATTTTAAAAGCTTATTTCACAACAATGAAAGCATTTTTGAAAATCGGATTTCCCAAATAGTAGAAAAAATACCATATAATTTAAGCCTAACACAATTCTCCTAAAAGCACAGATGTATCATTCAAAGCAAATGCAATTTCAACCTGACAGTGCTGTATTACAGCATATATACATTTATATCATATGCCCAGTGAGTACCTTTTTTGATCACTAAATCAGTCAATATGACTCATGTCATGGAGCAATTTCTATAACCAATGAAGCTAATTATGTTCTATGACCAATGAAGCTAATTCTATTCTAATAGGCCTATTCCTATTCAGATATATCTATTCTAGTACACATGACCAGGAAGGCATAGATACTAAGATAGTATGACATAGCCACTTGCTGCTGAGTGGGGCAATAGCAACAGAACTGCTGTATTGATTAGGGTTAATACTGCATAGCAAGGGGCAGTACAGACTCATAACATCACAGCTTTTGCAGCAAATCCATAAACATGAGCCTGATCATTGATCACTGGGGCTTGTCTACAAACCTATGCAAGGCATTGCAAGAGAGGAAGGACTATACACGAATGCTGATGCATGGGATATTGCAAATACAGGAAAAGGGGAAATGTAATTAAGTACTGCACAAAAGTGACAAAACCACTTGAGCAAGAACACAGAATAACGTTATTATCAGCATCTCGAAATTAGATGGCCTGTTTTTATCCAGTTTTTTACCCTGGGTTCGCCCAGGGTAATTTTATCTAAAAACCACTCTGAGAGATTTTTGGAAAAAAGTTTTCCCAGCCTTAATACAGGTGTGGATGTGGTCAAGTGGGCCATTTTGTGTTCATATAGAGGTGAACTAAAATGCGTTGTGGAATTGGGGATGGTTTGTTGTGAAAAAAAAAAAAAAATTTTTAATTTGAAAAAAAAAAAAAATTTAATTTTTTTTTTTTGGTAGTTTGTTGTGTAGTAGATCGTTTGAGTCTTGAGGGGCTGTTTTCAAGCTGACTTTGCATTATAATGTCACCCACGTGACGATCGTCCATGCGATTCAAGGAAGGCCTATAATGCATTTGGCAATTGCTTTTTGCAGTGCATATATTCTCAGAAGCAGTCTAATAATGCTAATTGCAATTCTGCAAGTTCTAAAGTTCTAAAGCCGTTTTTCACCCTCAGTTTGCCCAATTTCCATTGAAGAACAGGAGTTGAAGTCAATCTGACAGGTGTCAAAGCCTATTACACTTCGCAGTGCAGTGCTACTTTGATCTTGTATCCACGGATCTTATGCTTAATTGCTAATTCCCAACAGAACCCAGGGTTTGAATCCTCGGATTCTTGTTTGAAGGAAGGAAGTGATCTTGAACAAAAGAATACATTGGCTAAATCAAAAACGATATATTTCTGATAACCTATATATTCATACCAACAATGGCTATATATATATATGTATAAACCAGAATATGGATAGCCACAGGTATAATATGTGAATAATTCAGAATAAACAAAGGAATTCACATTGTGATATTATTATATGAAACATCAGGTGCACAACAAATCATAATGCATTGCATATAGGTCCCTTCTGATTTCTACATTCTCATGCAATATGGTATCATGTCATTCAAAGCACACAATGTGGGGACATTATTCATATACAAATATTATGAACAACACTTAACATTTTTAATCCGTCTATATTCATTTATAACATATACACTTTTAAGATTATGTTCCATTGTGCGGTCAGATGCTCTTCTCCAGCTTTTTTGGATTTTTATTATTATATGTTATTTTGTGTAGCAGATGCTCTTTAGTGGCTTTCTTGGATTTTTATTATTATATCTTTTTAAAATCCTCTCTCATGCAAATAACTTTGGATTCTATAGAGACTCAATTTCAAAATAACTCAAAATTGACCTTTATTGTTTAACAAACACACTGACCATTTATCATGTCACATGCAGCCTGATGTTAGTTAGCTCAAGTCTTTTTCAAGAGCCCTTCAAACACCAAGCAAAGTTATAGTGGAGAGGTGCTCCATCATTTATCCAATAACTTGAAGCCTTATCTGACAATCTGCTCTCAAGGTAGAGCTGACTGAAGCAGTTGAAGGCTTGCTCTCAGTGAGAATTATGTCACTCTAACCATTACTGCCATTATCACAGCAGAGGTCTGCTAGATGGCCAGAAGTCTGGTTCAGCACTTCACAGGCAGGGGTTATCACAAGTCAGCTTCAATAGCATGTGGAAAGTCATTGTAAAAGGAAAATAGAAATGCTTGGAAATAGCCATATACATGTATGTACTGTACCTGTATAGTAGCCTACTAATTGTGATACCCTGTGGACAGCAAATCAAAAGGTGTGAGTTTACAAGTTCTCTTATGACCATGTATATATATATACACATATAAACATTTCGCCACTCACCTGGAAACTGTACAGGCAGTTTATTAAATATCAAAGATGTTTCAAGGTTGTACTTTGCATGGTTTGGTCCACAGTGATTACAAACACAGTTCCAAAGTTGACAGTAATGTGTTTTTATATGAATTGACTTTTTTCTGAAACATGTGCTTTCTCCAAGCCAATGTTTTGGTCTAACAGGAATGAGTCAAGTGGCTCCTGCACACCCATGAATACAGACAACCAACTCCAATTATCAATGGAAAAAGACCAAATTGTAGTCTATCCCCGGTATATCAATGTATAGTATATGATAAAACAAATCAAATTTACTTGTCATTCAAAACATCCTGGATAAGGCTTGATGTCAGTTGGATAAACAACAGGAAATGATAACAAAGAGATTATGCACATAACTTTGAATGGAATTTCACTCTGGTAAGAATTGAATGCAGGCCTATTTTAAAAACGTATGTACTTGTATGTAATTATCTATCTATCTATCTATCTATCTATCTATCTATCTATCTATCTATCTATCTATCTTTCTATCTATCTATCTATCTATCTATCTATCTATCTATCTATAAATATCTACCTATATCTATCTATCTATATATCTATCTATCTATCTATCTATCTATCTATCTATCTATCTATCTATCTATCTATCTATCTATCTATCTATCTACCTCTCTTGATATGTGCTTTTAGATGCACATTGCACGCAAAAGTGACTGGTCGAAAGAGAAAAACCTACAGAGAATGTAGAGTAAATATGAATGAGATTGGTGAAAGAGAGTGACCTCCAGAGTGCTAATGAGATTGTATGAAATTCTTGGGGTAAGAGCAGCTGTGCTGCTAAAAATCCCAGAAAAATATCCCAAGCCAAATCTGTATGAGTAATCATATTATTGGCTTAGAACCAATCAAACTCAGATCGATTGCCTTACTTTTTGCCCTCATCAATAACTACAGAAATACATCAATGGTAATAAAGCTCATCCGATACTATGCATGCATGGTAATCCACTACACCGACTGTCATCCGATTACTGTGGTTACTGGTTAGTCAGAAGAGTCAGATATTCTGAAGCACACAAATTAATCACTTCTTTGCACAGTAAAGATAATCCGACATAAGCTACCCTATAGATATTATCCACAGACAAAAAGAACAGGCGCACAGACATACAATGTATGATATCTCCTTTACGAACCAGAATACATCGACTTGGGCCTGTAACATCATTGATGAACTCTAATTTACAGTTGACAAATGACGAGCACTTACATTCAGCTGCTAGTGGATATTAGAGCTCTCTGCAGATTGGCGGTTCAACCAAAAGATTTATTTTCTTATTTTCAATTTGCAAACTGGCTTTGCCACGTCAGTGACAGTTTTCTGTTGGTCTCCTAATCTTCTTATTTGATGAAGTACTTTATGTCATTTAATAAGTTTGTTTATCGTCATCTATGTTGCTAGATATTGAATCAACTGATTAACCATAAAGTTCTGACACATACAAAACATTTTTAAGCCAGTGACATCATCAGACCAAGTTACAAATTAATTTTGAAACTGTTTGGACCGCCAATCTGCTAACAGGATAATGACCTCACAACAGCCATGTCCATTGGTGTGACATGTTAAACAACTTTTCCTGATAGCACTGAATGTATAGGTTATTACCTCACTAACTGCTTACAAGTCATACAGAATAACATTGCAGGAATAATATGACCTCACAAAGAGCACTCCTGTGCTTTTCTGTTACAAGCAATTGTCATTAGTTACTCTAATGTAAATACAAAATAATAATTTAAATAAAGGATAAGTATATAAAGTTAATTTTGCTGTATCCTGATTCCTCAATCCACATGTATGGCTGTGTAATATATATATACTAGATTTACCCATGATTTGGGGCAGGACTATAATGTGGAATAATTAACCCCCCCCCCCCCCCCTCCCTCTACCTGCATTGGCATCTGGCCCCGTGTTGTATGGTGAGTATTTGAAATTGCATTTGCGTAATAATCCCTGCCGGGTATAAGATGCAAACATCATTGAATTAGGCAAATAGGTAAAAGTGTATGAGCATTGAGACATTGACAGATGGAATGGGCTTGAGAAGAGCTTTAAAATGAGGGTAAGATGAGGAAGATACGATGAGTAGAAGTGGTTCAGCCAGGTAGGAGTGAAGAGCAGTATTTGTGAGTGAAGTGTATGCATCTTTTTGGCCGGAAGGCAGACGGTGGCGCCAGTCGTAAACGTGAGAAATAGCGGAACTACGATGGAGATTCATGCGCCCCTGGTGGGGAAAAACAGTAGAGGCAGAAAAGGTAAATAAGGGAGCTGTTTCACTGTTATTTGCTGTTATCAGAAGGACAGGATAGATCAATAATGATAAGTGGACAGTTTAGGTGAGTGGCATTGCTTGTGGAGGAGTTTTTAGCTGTTGCAGGTGTGAGCATGTCACCCATGATTTTTGCATCTTATACCCGGCAGGGATGTGAAACAATAATATACATGTAATGTTATGATAACTTACAACCGTCTATAGTGCAATATATTATATCAGCACATTTTGCATTTAAATTTCAACATTTCGATTATTTCCTTAGATCTTATAAATCTCTCTGAAGGAGCTCGATAAAGATCCTTATCTGAAGTTATCTCTGTGACAGTAGACTTCAGGAAGAAAAGTAACAGCAGTTGTCATTGCAGTCTTTTCTATCCAGGTAGAAAGGTTTATCTGATGACGTCACTTGAGAGCTGCCACTTCAGAAGATGAAAGTATTGAGATAAGGCGAATGGAGAAAGTGATTAATGGGACAATGACAGATGAAAAGTAATATAGTACTGACAAAGCTATGTCTGAGGGAAAGTGCAGCCCACTAATGTGTGTTCTTGTCAATATAACCATGGATCTATAACTTAACCCCTTATAGCTCTATGATATAACAAATGTTTTTTAATTGATAAAATGAAAAAAAGAGGGGCCATTAAATATTTGCTTCCCGAGTGTGGGATAATTTGAAAGCCTAATAGGCTACCGTATTTAATCAGAATTAATTGATTGTCATAGAACGACTTCCAACATGCAGGACCTCTTGATGTGGGCCTCTATTCGAGACGGGCCTTTATAATTTTATAATTTTTCTGGAATCCTAGGAATCTCATTGATGAAAATATGGTACAACACTTTGAGGTGAATTTGCAGGATGTAAAATCATTCCATGAGTACCATGACCTCTTATATTGACAAAACCTAGGGTCATTGTCCTGTACCAAATATTCTGGAATTTAATGATGGACATTATATTCCTGTTTGAAAGGGGGGGGGGTGTTAATTTAGTATAGATAGGCCTATAGACACTGCTATGTACACGAAAATCTCATATATATGGAAATTTCAACAACTCATCCAGTTCTGTTAATGAGCAGATGAAGGTCTTCATTATTTCTTCACAGCCTTCCCATGATCAACTTTCATCAATTAAGCCAACTTGCGCCAGGTCTTCCTTTGATACAATGCCAAATGCTATGTGAAAGTGTCTTAGGATGACATGCTCTCCGCTGAAGGTTCCAGCTTTGGTAGAAAATTGATACCATATATTTACATCAAAGCTGTCTGTCTCAGACTGTCTGTCCACTTAATTATTCACCCAAACATCTATCTATCTATCTATCTATCTATCTATCTATCTATCTATCTATCTATCTATCTATCTATCTATCTATCTACATCCAGAAACTTCTGAAATGTCTATCTATTTATCTATTTATCTATCTATCTATCCATCTATCTATCTATCCGAAACACTCATTGAACGCTGCACAGCGCCTTGTGAAATATTTTAGCATGCAAAGAATAAACATGGAGCAACACATGCCAACTATTCAGTAGCTTAACCAGCTTTACATAGAATTCTTATCATTAGTCATGATAACTTATATCTACACCAACCCACTCCTGAATTCAGCAGCACCTGTATTCTTGTAAGCTGGAAAACAAGGAAAAGTTGGTATACACACTGGCCTCATCTAGTTTACAAAATGACATTAATTTCTTTTTATTGGTCCCTGGTTCAATTCCCAATACACTCGACACATACATGGCCAATTGTCCATATCAAATTACCTGCACTGCTCAGTATTTACATAGATCTCTCTGTTGTGTCAATTCTGTAATGAACAATAATTCACAAAGAACTTCTGAAACACTACAATACAAACCACATGCCACACTTTACATAGGGTTGACAAGCAAAACAAGTTGTCTAGCCCTGTGTTTCCTATCAACCTGTGCTAATGTGGCTGACACTGGGCCACATAGTTGATAGTTTCTGGCTTGATCTGCTCACAGTTTATAACCCAAGCAACTAAAAACTAGCTCTTAGCTGAACGACTTGGCACTTGCTCCAGGGAGTCAGGTTTCTCAGTTTATTTCTTTAGTCCCATTCCTATTCCCCAATAACCTTTTCCTGATCATCTGGGTTTTTGGATGACTCCTTTGAACGTAAGGGTGTGGGTCCCAACAGATGTTTGAGCTATAAATAAACTTAACCGATGTAATTGCAAATTTCACTGTCAATGCTAATATTTATCTAGCCTACTGAAGGAAATATCCAGACTTCAGTTTTATCTATTGTTTTAGTCTGTAATGAATATGGCTCCCAACTTTTCTTTTTAATACACTGATGCAGTTGAATTTCATTTGGACATCAATCATCACTCTCAACTCAAATGCTCAAAGAGTCTCAGACATAACTCACTTATGTCACTCAATGTGTTTGGAATAAATCTCAGTCACAAAACACATTGGTTTATCACATCCTCCGAAGAAAAACACTTAATATTGAGTGACAGTGGGATAAACAACACATGGAACATGTGGAACCCAGAACAACATAGCAGTGTTGGAGTCGAGGCCAGGGCATCCGAGACCGAGACTGAGACCGAGGCATGAGCATCCGAGACCGAGACCAAGACCGAGGCATTGCCCTCCGAGACCGAGACCGAGACCGAGGCATGAGCATCCGAGACCAAGGCCGAGACCGAGGCCGGCTCGACAAAGAGACAGTTGACTGCCAAACTATTTTAGCTTGGTATATTATCGGCACTGAGTTTACGATAAGGCTATAACAGTCCAATTAAAGATTCACTCAATGACTCAAGTAAAACTCTGAAATGAAGACAATAAGGGGGCAACCATTACATTTTTAAAGAACAGGGTTTGGAACTAATCTCACTGCAAATACTGCAAATTTTTTTTTTAGGGAAACAGCGACAGATTAAATTTGTTTTGAGTGTCTGACAACCTCAATTATGTTTAATTATCTACTTCTAAATCAAACATTTTAGACTGAGATAGCCATCCACCAGAAATTCATTTCAAGACTTTTGGGAAAGAATTAATGAGCTGTCTCAGAGAAAATCATGCAGAGCCTGCTGGATGACCGACTCGGAATTGGCTGAAACTTTCCACACATCAAGGTTCAGGTCTTTAAACATGCAAGTGATGGTCAAAAGTCCAAATTTCCTTTTTTAAGATTGTGCCACAGCACCTTGAAAAAAAGATGTTTTTCACCTAAAATTGACTAAAAATTCACTTCACGCACCAATGAAATTGCACGTTTTTAAAGCCTCATAAAATCTGAAAATCTGCAAATATAACCATGAAAGTTTAAAAAGTTTGTCATATGGAACCTTAAAAATGCAAAAAATTCTTTAAATTAATTTTGACATCATTCATCTGTTTTTGGCAGCTTGCCAAAAATTGGTCTTCGATGGATTTTTGAAAATTGTGAAAAACACCCTATGTTTAAGGGGGCCGTTCTCAACGCGCGACGCCTTTAGAAACCTGATTTAAAAAATATATAAATGCTAAACACTTGTATTTTACTAAATTGATGTCCGTTCCGTGGGATATTTTATTGTAAAATTGCAATAGGTGGTGCAAATTTTCGAATTTTTCATTAAAATGCGAAAAACTACGAAGTTCAACAGCATCTACTTAAAAGCCAGATATGCTAATTTTTGGTTTAAATCACATTTTTTGGGTGAGAGAATTGCAATATGTCATTTTCTATGACATTTCAATCCAATCCAAGGTGGCATTTGAGCTGGAATTCAAAATGGCCGCCAAAAAGTTAATTTAACGCAACTTTGCTCCAAATTGGGATAGAGCGGCACTGTTTTGGCTTCAAAGATGGGTTTTGGGACCTGAGAAGTCAATTATGATATCAATTTTCATTTTACATCCAACCGATCCAAGCTGGCATCCAAAATTGAATTCAAAATGGCTGCCGAAAGGTAAATTCTACCTCTTTTTCCTCATAATTGGAGTTGATCGCCACTGTTTCGGCCCCAACATGGGTTTTTGGGGTCTTAGAATTCAATAATGATATCAAGTATTGTCCATGTACATTTTCCTACCAAGATGGTGTCCAACCTGCAATTCAAAATGGCCGCCAAAGGTGTATTTCACCTATTTTCGCTCCTAATTGGGATTGATTGCCTCTGTTTACGCC
The DNA here is from genome assembly GCA_026936325.1 of Platynereis dumerilii. Lineage (NCBI taxonomy): Eukaryota > Metazoa > Annelida > Polychaeta > Phyllodocida > Nereididae > Platynereis > Platynereis dumerilii. Next base: position 30,740,669 of record JAPTHN010000001.1, on the reverse strand, counting down.
CAAACATGGGTTTTTGGGGTCTTAGAATTCCATTATGAAATCCAGTATAGTCCATTTACAATTTCCTACCAAGATGGTGTCCAAGCTGCAGTTCAAAATGGCCGCCAAACGTGCTTTTTACCTATTTTCGCTCCTAATTTGGATTTATTGCCACTGTTTGGGCACCAACATGGGTTTTTGGGGTCTTAGAATTCCGTTATGGTATCCAGTAGTCCATTTACATTTTGCTACCAAGGTAGTGTCCAAGCTGCAGTTCAAAATGGCCGCCAAAGGTGTATTTCACTAATTTTTGGTTCTCGAACTGCACTGTTTGTATGCTAACATGAGTTTTTTGGGTCTTAGAATTCAGTTGAATGGTTTCCATATCATTTTACTTCCACCCTATCCAAGATGGCATTCAAGTTTCAATTCAAAATGGCCACCAAATGTATATATTTCACATACTTTTACTTTTGAGTTCACCCGATCCAAGATGGCGTTCGAGTAAGAATTCAAAATGGCCATCAAATATATATATATATTCCACCGAATTTTGCTCCTAATTGCTATAGAGTTGCACTGTTTGTGCCCTAACATATTCCAAAAGTTTAACTTCAATGGCCGTAGCAGGAGAGAAGACATTCAAAGCAGTAAAATGGTAAACCAATGGACAAAAAGCAAGCATCTCATTTACTATTGAGTAAATCAGTCACGAGGATGAGCATTTGAAAATGTTGTCTTTGAAGAGCTCCTGTTCCTTGTTTATATCTATAGAAATTATACATAAGGAATTGAAATTAGCCCAAAAATAAAAAAGCTGAATCTGATTCTGAATAAGAATACAATTATGATATCCATGTTCATTTTAGCTACTCCCGATCAACAATGATATCCAAGCTGGTATGCAAAATGGCCACCAAAGGAGTATTTCATCTATTTTTGCTAATTAGGATGTACCTGTACTATTTGGGTTGAAATATGGGTTTTTTGGGTCTTAGAATTTGAATTATGTTATCCTATATTCATTTTCTTCATCCAATCAAAGATGGTGTCCAAGCTGAAATTAAAATGGTTCTCCTATTTTTGCTGCTAATTGGGATAGATATGCCCTGTTTGGGTCCAAACATGGGGATCTGAGAAGTCAATTATGTGTCCATTTTTTCTTTGACTCGCCCGAATCTAAAATATCATCCACAACGGAATTCAAATGTGAAATAGCGGCTGCAGAATAATATTTATAATTAAATGTCTATTAAATGCTCCTAATTGACATGTAGACGCATTTTTCGCACCCAAACATGGATTTTTTAGTCTGACTTTTTAATTTTGCCATTCATTCTCTTTTCCCTATAACCTGATCCAAGATAATGCTTAGCTAGAATTCAGAATTGCCTCTGAAGGTAAATTTGACCTACTTGGGAAGTTGTGATGTAACTTATCTTGGTTCTAAAAGTTCCAGGTATGTTAGCATAGATATGCTAAATTTGGATTTGGTTGACACAACCAGGGCTGCACAAAGTGCGCACAGCGAGCTTGAACAAACTTTGGGGTTAAAAAAATTGACCAAGAAAACGATTAGCGCAGTGATGTAGAGGAAGGTCAGACGAACATTTTGATGTATCAAACGAAAAAATCTGTTGGGAATTTTTTGAGATATTTGAGTTTTAAATTTTTTATTTATCACATCCTATTCTTAACATGGAATCTCCATCGAAAAGTGATCAAAATTGCCCATTTTTGCTGGTAATATCTAAGATAAAAGTCATTATCCAGAAGAAAAAATGTGCAGTCATTGCCACAAGAGCAAGTACATACCACTTCATCTAGACTGATGGGGTGTGATAAACCTACAACAGTGAGAAAATTTATGAAAATGTATAAAATATGTTTATTTGAGTCCTTGTCCTCCGTTTCATCATTCTGGTGAATAATTGTAGTAGAATCTACCTCCCTTTTGAACTCAATGGTGTATTATTGACTTTTTTTGTGTTTATAAGGAATTTCACCGCAGTGAAACAAGTACTTTTGCAATCATGTAAGGTGTAGCCAATGTTGGATGAATCATCAGAAAATGCTTAGATAGAATGTTTGGAAGCATTTAGTTATGTATGGAGTGAAATACTTTGACATTACAGTCTTAATGTGCAATAGTTGTACATATTTGTATTAACTATATTTTCACCTAATTTACTGAATTTATGCTATTTTTGCAGTTCTATACAACTGAAGACTGATTGTTTTTGGATGCCAGATAACCTACACCAATATTAAACATCCAGCATCCATTTTAGGCAATCAAAATACATTAAACAAGAATATTACTGTTTATTTATAGCTTTTTGTGTTGTTTTTATATATTGGCCAATTTCAAAGAATTTTCATGTACTATCAGGAGATTCAACTTCGTAGTGAATCAAATACTTAAAAACATTCTATGCAAGCCCTACCTGATAATTTACTCAATTTTATCTATCCTTTTACAAAGTTATGAAATGCTTATTTTACAGTGGCAAAATGTGTGATAAAATGTACGAAAAACTCAACAAAGCCTGTTACGATGAGATGATGAGACCAAATTTGCTAAAATTATCTATAAGAATTATGTAACTAGCACAACGTGGTATTGCAAACATTTTCTCAGGCCTTTAGCCAGAAATTTGGCTGTTATTGGTTTATCACACCCCTTCAGTCTGGATGAAGTGGTACATACTTTCTGCAGAAACAATTACTGCATATTATTACTTTTGAATAATGATTTTTATCTTAGATATTACCTGACTGGAACAATAGGTAATTCTGAACATTTTTTTATGGAAATTCTATGTTGAGAGTTGTATGTGATAAATCAAAAAATTAAACTTCAATATCTCAAAAAATTCCCAACAGATTTTTTCGTTTGATACATCAAAATGTTCGTCTGACCTTCCTCTACATCACTGCGCTAACCGTTTTCTTGGTCAATTTTTTAAACCCCAAAGTTTGTTCAGGCTCGCTGTGTGCGGGAATGCGGGAACATTGTTCCCAGGTACATTTCCTGATTTGGCAGGCACATTATGAAACAAGAAATGGAAAAATGTCTTTTACTAGATTTATTAACTATCATAGTCAGTGCAACACATTGAAGACGCGTTTCATCGACATATATCAGGCAAATTAATGTTGTTGTGTCATTAGGCACATTTCAAAGAAGCATTTATGAGGCACATTTTAACAAGTCAACCTTACTCGATCAAAACAAATTGCATGAATTTGCTGATCCTTGGACAACACAAAAAGCTCTATGCCAACACTCCTGTCCTGCTGCTTCAGTGTTCAAAATTTTAACCGTTGACGCTGTAACTCTTGCAAATGCCTGAGGTTGCTCAATGCAAAATATCTGGCCTTTGGAATAGAGGTAGTCCATAACCGACCATCTCTTCTATACTTATATCTTGTTCAATGCCTGATCAGTCATCAAGTATGCGGCTGTATGCCTTATACCTGATCACACTGCCAAATTATGTGTGAACTTGCAAATTTGCGAGTGAATTCAAAATTTGTTTTCTGTGTGAATGTCGAACCGAGGGGATGCAAAAAATTGTGAACAATTGATAAGAATTTTATCTAAAAAAAATTTTATAATATAATTTTTCACTAGTTCTATGTTCTACAGAATTTCTTTAAAAAACCCGCTAAAATAAAGGAAATGTGCTCTACAAGGCAATACAACAATGTGATCTATAAGGCAATACAACACCATTCCAAGAATACATATATGCTTGACTTTGTACAAACTTTCTGAAGGGTTAGAGGGAATGATTACGACTATTACAAACCTCTCAAACTTTGAGTGGAGGACACTAGTGTTGTGCCGATTTCTGTAATTTCAAAGTTTAATCAAACAACCATGTCTTTCGGTTGTCGTATTTCTCTTACTTTACTAGAAAATGATGAAGTTATCAGCAAAATTGTGATCTGTTCACTCTCCACAAGCGCACGCAATGCTACAACCGAATTTCAGGGACAAAAAACGGGTTGTTGACCGCAGATCACAAAATTGGATGGTACACATTGCAGACCGAAACCCCTATTTCTTGGGTCGGAAATTACTGAAACCGAACCGAACTAAATATATCAGACCCGCCCAATACTGGAGGACACTTTGTTTGATAGACTTCAATTTTTACAATTCCTTATCAAATTTTAATCGAATTTGGAGACCGTCCAGTATTTGAAGAATTAAGGGGGGGGGAGGCAGGTATTTTTTTTACAATTTTTTTTACAACCTGTCCATAGCGTTTAAGGGGGTATGAAGTTTGATCATATAATATGTGAACACGAAGTTCACCTGCGCCTTTGTACGAGCGAAAGTCTGCAAATCTGGATGCGTAATCATCCAATGTGTCCATGTCTCGGTGTAACCAAAAATCCACATTGTCCCCTGCCGGGGGCACTAAAATTAGCATGAAACCTAAGGGGGATATGCATTTTTTTGGCAACTTCTGACAAAACTCCCATGCCCCTATGGACATAAATTTCCACTAACGGGTGCAAATTTTGTTTGTGTTAGATTTTCCAAACATATTATGCAAGGCTCCGAACAAAATTCCAAAATCTTGTTCCCAATTTCTATCATTCTATGTATCTATCATAATACGTTATGTTGCAGCATGCCAGGCACATTTTGAAGTATGTCTGGTGTTCCCAGGCACAAAATCATTTTGTGCACCCCTGGACACAACATTCAATTCATTGATGCTAAATTCTACTTTAATACTTAGAAAGGCCGGCTCTATCCAAGTACAGATAAAACTAGATTTTCAGGTACCATTTCCGATTCTTGGTTGGACACAATTTGAGATTTGGTCATTTGGACCCATAAGTAGAGAACAATTCTTCGATCTATCTCAATTAGGAGCAAAGGTGGAATTTACTTAGTGGCAACCATTTTGAATTACGTCATGGATGCCATCTTCGACTGGATGGAAGTAAGGGGCCGACCAGACGATAGTTGGGGGGGCTGTGGCCTTTACCTCCATGACAAACTTTTTTTTGTTCGTGGCGCGCCGATGATCAATTTTTTTGCATGCGGACTCCCGACAATCTTTTTTATCGAAATTTTAACATTACGGAACCCTAGCTACAGGTGGAAGCAAACTTTTTTTTATTTCTATGTGCTGAACAAACTTTTTTTTTCATGTCAAGTGAGAAACAAACTTTTTTTTTTCACCAAAAATCCATAGCCCCCCTCCAAATATCATCTGGTCGGCCTCTAAGAGGTAAAATAAAAATTGATATCTTGTTTCATTTCTAATTCCCATAAAATGTAAATTGATGCCTCAAAAGTGCAGTTCTGTCTCAATTAGGAGGTAAACATAGAAATTATTTTTTGGCAGCTAGTATGCGAATTTTTTAAAAACACTTTTGGATCAGGTCATGATTAAATGGAAATTTGTATCAAAATTGAATTCTTAGAAACTAAAAATGCATGTTTACACCCAAAACAATTCAGCTCTATCTCTACTAAGATTCAAGACTAATTTTTTTTAAGATTCAAGACTAAAGCAAAGAAAGTAATAATTTCCCTTTTGGTGGCCATTTTGAATTCCAGCTGAGATGCAAGGCTTGATCGACTGAGAGTAAAATAAAAAAATGTATGTCATAATTGAATTCTCACACCCCAAAAACCATTGTTAAACACAAGAAGTTTTGCTCTCTCCAAATTGCAAGCAAAGATAGGTAGATTTTACTTTTTGGCAGCCATTTTGAAATCCAGCTTGGATGCTATTTTGGATTTTTTGTCGGTAAAATCAAAATGAATATGTCAATTGACTTCTCACATCTCAAATACCCATTTTGGACTCAAACAGTGCTACTCTGTAACAATTAGGAGCAAAAATTGGTTAAAAATATACATTTGGTGGCCAATTTGAATTTCAGCGTGAGCAAACTTGTAAGAACATTACATTGCAATTGTATTGGCAGACTCCAAAAACCCATGTTTGGACCCACATAGTGCAGCTTCATCCAAATTATGAGCGAAAATAGGTGAAATATACCTGTGGTGTTTATTTTGAATACCAGATTTAAACGAAGACTTGGATTAAATGATATGAAAATGAAAATTGATATCATAATTGAATTCCCAGACACCCAAAACTCTTGTTTGGGCCCAAGCAGTGGCGATCAATCCAAATAAGGCGCGAAAAATTGGTGAAATACACCTTTGGCGGCCATTTTGAATTGCAGCTTGGACACTGTCTTGGTACAGGGAAAATGTAAATGGACTACACGTATATTTATACTGAATATCATAATGGAATGAATTCTAAGACCCCAAAAACCCATGTTTTGGTCCAAACAGTGGCGATCAATCCCAATTAGGAGCGCAAATATGTGAAATAGACGTTTGGTGGCCATTTTGGATTGCAGGTTGGACACCATCCTGGTAGGAAAATGTAAAGGACTATACTGGATATCATAATGGAATTCTAAGACTTCAAAAACCAATGTTTGGGCCCAAACAGTGGAAATAAATCCAAATTAGGAGCGAAAATAGGTAAAATGCACATTTGGCGGCCATTTTGGATTGCAGCTTGGAGACCATCTTGGTAGGAAAATGTAAATGGACTGCACTGAATATCATAATATTATAAGACCCCAAAAACCCATGTCTTGGCCCAAACAGTGGCAGTCAATCCCACTTAGGAGCGAAAATAGGTGAAATACACCTTTGGCAGCCATTTTGAATTGCAGGTTGGACACCATCTTGGTAGGAAAGTGTACATGGACAATACTTGATATCATTATTGAATTCTAAGACCCCAAAAACCCATGTTGGGGCCGAAACAGTGGCGATCAACTCCAATTATGAGGAAAAAGAGGTAGAATTTACCTTTCGGCAGCCATTTTGAATTCAATTTTGGATGCCAGCTTGGATCGGTTGGATGTAAAATGAAAATTGATATCATAATTGACTTCTCAGGTCCCAAAACCCATCTTTGAAGCCAAAACAGTGCCGCTCTATCCCAATTTGGAGCAAAGTTGCGTTAAATAAACTTTTTGGCGGCCATTTTGAATTCCAGCTCAAATGCCACCTTAGATTGGATTGAAATGTCATAGAAAATGACATATTGCAATTCTCTCACCCAAAAAAAGTGATTTCAACCAAAAATTAGCATATCTGGCTTTTAAGTAGATGCTGTTGAACTTCGTAGTTTTTCGCATTTTAATGAAAAATTCGAAAATTTGCGCCACCTATTGCAATTTTACAATAAAATATCCCACGGAACGGACATCAATTTAGTAAAATACAAGTGTTTAGCATTTATATATTTTCTAAATCAGGTTTCTAAAGGCGTCGCGCGTTGAGAACGGCCCCCTTAAACATAGGGTGTTTTTCACAATTTTCAAAAATCCATCGAAGACCAATTTTTGGCAAGCTGCCAAAAACAGATGAATGATGTCAAAATTAATTTAAAGAATTTTTTGCATTTTTAAGGTTCCATATGACAAACTTTTTAAACTTTCATGGTTATATTTGCAGATTTTCAGATTTTATGAGGCTTTAAAAACGTGCAATTTCATTGGTGCGTGAAGTGAATTTTTAGTCAATTTTAGGTGAAAAACATCTTTTTATCAAGGTGCTGTGGCACAACCTTAAAAAAGGAAATTTGGACTTTTGACCATGAATTGCATGGTTAAAGACCCAAACCGTGATGTGTGGAAAATTTTAGCCAATTCCGAGTCGGTCATCCAGCAAGATCTCTGGATTTTGCATGATTTTCTCTGAGACAGCTCATTAATTAACCTTTCACCATGACTGGAAAAAAATTACACTTTCTAGATATATGTAGATGGATACTCTGCATTGCTGGGTTCCAATTTATTAGGCAGTGGCATATTTGTGTTATATCAAAGTTATTAGGAATATTTTTTGAGGCATGGATGAGATTCTGTCACAAATTTTGTCCCATTCCATTTTTTGAGTTGTGTTTTAAGCCAGACACTCTGGTGTGTGAAGTTAATGATCAGGTACTAACACATCTTGCATCACATGCAAACAAAATCTTCAAAACTTCAAATGGTCATGAATATGGTCGAAATTTTACAAGAAATAATGTTCAACTCAATTAATGAAAATCAAAATTCAAAAATATTCAAATACTGTTGGTCAATTTATAATTTCATATCTATCACAAAAAATGGCGATCGCTTATAACTTGGCACTCGGCATAAAATCTATGCGTAGATATAGACAGTCTTAAAAGGCAAGCAGGAAATGATTCTATCAGATTCTAATATATAGGATAATAGGTTCCTCATATTTAATAAACTGACGGATAATTATACTTAGCCGACAGGAAAATTTTGTTTGACTGTTCCAGCAAAATTGTACTTTATTAATTTTGCTGGCCTCGGACGTGCCTCGGACAAATATCCGAGGCCAGAAGGCCCGAGACCGAGTCCAAGGCCAAGGATTGGTCATCCGAGACCGAGACCGAGGCCGAGGCCATCAAAAGTGGCCCCGAGGCCGGCCTCGAGGACGAGGCCGGCCTCGAGGACTCCAACACTGCAACATAGAATCAACATTGAAAGTTATAGTTTCAACTGGGCCTGAACTGGCACTCACTTTTACCACTGTTTACCAACCTTTCTTTGAAATTCTTTCTATTGTATCACAGAGATATATACACAAAAGCCCACACAAGTCCAAGAGGTTCTACTTTTCCCAAGTGGTTCGACTTAGCGGGCGACCATTTAATAAAAGGGGGGGCTTGGAGTTTTCCTCGGCTGGAAATTATTTATTTCACGGTAACGGCTGTAGTAATTATTTATTTCAAGCGTGGGAAGTCCCCAAATATTCATTCCTAAATCAAGCAACACAGGTCTTCCTCTGAAATACCCCAACCAGAAGTTGTCTATTCAAGACTGCCCAAAAGAATTTATTTATTTCACTAAAAGTGAGCAAGAAATTATTTATTCGAAAAAAAAAATCCAAGCCCCCCCCCATAAGATTAAATGGTGGCCCCCTTATTGTGTTTCTGGCTGCTTCTCAAGAGATTCCACCCACAACACTTGAAGCACATCCAGAAATGTATCCTCAAGAGTCAAGAGATATATATGGACTCCCAGGGTATCATCCATGGACTATGGCATAGTTCTTCCATTTGTAGTACTTACATTTTGTACAAGTCAAGACACTTTATAGATAGGTTGTACAGTTGTATTGTCGTTAGGGGCGAAAATTCGATAATCAGGGGGGCTTGGAGGTTTCTACAGTGGGAAATTATTCACTTCATGAAATGATGATGATAACAGCAACAAAACTCATTTATTTCGAGCATGCGACGTCCTCAAATATTCATTTCTGAATCAAACAACACCGTGTTAAGAAATACCTCAACCAGAAACTAATTATTTCAAGACTGCGCAGAAAGAATTTATTTAGGTATTTCACTTTAGGCCCTATTTGAAAAATGAAAATCCAACCTCCCCCCCCCTCCGAAGTTAAATGGATGTCCCTTTACATTTTTTTAATGCAAATGGATCGATGCTTCATCATGAATAGATGAAGATGAAACGTATCGAAACTTCAATAAATGAAAAAAAAAAGAAACTTTGACAGAACCGGATGCAAAGTGTAAACTAACTGATCATTCTAAAACTGAAAAAGACAACAAGTATATAAAATTATATGAGATTAAAGCTTGTATTATCTGATTAGTGGCGTATTGAGGGGGGGGGGCATTGGGCTATGCCCCCCCCCCCCGACTCAAAATTAACATGGAAAAGATAGGAAAAGCCGTGCAGCGCCCATATTCATGTAATGCCCCCCCCTTCAGGCCATTTCTAGATATGCCCCTGTATCTGGTTATAACAGCACCAATACAGATTACAAAACAATTAAGCAGACTGTAGAATAGACTGTTAACTGTATGATTTACTTTGGAATATGAATATGGAATATATACAGAAAGTAGACTGAACTGGTGACAGAGTTCATTATGGAGAACAGGATGCAGGAAACAAAGGAGATAATCAGGTTAAGTAAGCCGAGCAATTAACCGAAGGTAACTGGGGAGTGAGGAGCATAATGAGGATCTATTGCTGCACCACATTGTGGTAAAGGTTTAAGAGCTCACCGCTTATATTTTTATGCAATTTTGTCCAATAAATGTGTGTCCGATAAGTCATATGACTCTTTTGTTAGTTTTTCATTTGTGTGTTCATTTTCTACGCCTTTTTGCAATATTCTGACATTCCCCCCACGGTCAAGAAGGCTGGTCCACTGGCTTTGAGGGCGTGTGTTCAAATCTCACCCTGGGAACTCACTTCGGTCCGAACTGAAAGACCCTGGGCATCCCCGAATTAAAAAAATAATAATAGGGTATGTTCCAGACTCCCAGTCTTCGCATCTCATCATGATACAGCAATCGTCAAAAATTGTGCAGCTCCCTCCACAAAAATGGAGGTTGAGCAAATTCTCACTAGTCAACCATTGCCAATTGCTTGAAACAACACAATCAAATTTGCAGGCATCCTCCTGTTCAGTCTGTCAGCAATTCTGTCAAAAACGTTCACTCTAAAAAATGTCGGGACAAAATTGGTTTTTTTCGATTCAAAATGGTTTTTTGAAAAACCAAATTTCAATGCAAAGACCATCATGGATTTTTAAAAAAATCCATGATGGTTTTTCGCATTGAAATTTGGTTTTTCAAAAAACCATTTTTAATCCAAAAAACTAAGTTTGTCTGAAAGTTTTTAGAGTGTTGTAGACATAATTAAATGACAATCAAGAACTTTATAATTATACAAACCTTACTCAATATAGTTTTACACTATGTCATGGCCAAAGATTGTCAAGCAAATCCAGAAAAAGGTTACCATTAAATAAGACTTTTCCGCATACCATTGACTCTAGATAACGAATGCCAACATGCCCTGAGCAACTATACACTGTACCATCCCCAGCTCATTGCCCTCCAAGGGCCTTGGGCAGAGCATTGCAGGGGCAGTGTGAGGGCATAGGTACTTGCAAATTGAGATTACTGCTTGACCATATTGACCTCTCCATTGACCTGTGGGGTCAGATTATACCCCTGGGGTAATCAGAGGAGCCCATTCCTGGTCACTGCAGCAGAAATCAGTTTAAGGTTTCAGAATAAAAGCAGCATGGCTATCTCTTTCAGGAATCAGGAAGCAACGTTTCTTTTAAAGCAATATGGAGAGGAGCACCATAGTGAAAGGATAGTATGGGATAATGGTGGAAAATGCTCTTAAAAAGGCAGCACTGCCCATATAGTACTCAATCCTATAAAAGGAAGATTATCTGTAATTCTGTATGGGGTCCTTTACAATACCTACCCAGTATTCCAGCTTGCAGTCGACAAATGACGACTGACAAGTACTTACATTCATGCTTCATTCTCACGGCAGCTCCCGGAGATCTTTTTGAAACGGGGGCGAAGTATTTTCAGGAGAGACGGAAAAATATTTCCTCTTTTTACGTATCGCGCAGGGGCATTTTAGCTTCCCGCCGGACATCTTTTGGTTGCACGCCGTCGAGAATCCTGCTTCTTACCGTCACTTCAAATCGCGAGGTCGCAGAAAAAAAGTTTCAACCAGTACAAATTTTATTAAAATCGACGGGGGAGCAGACCAGATAAATTGTTCGACGCCGCGATCAGAAAAGTAAGACTGGGTCGAAGTTTTCGCGCCACTGAGGGGCAAAAAGTTTCCCGCCGTTTAGGAAAACAAGCGGGATTCTCTGCGTGGCGCCAAAAAGGTCGACCCCGGGGTTCTTCTGCACTCCGCCGTCAAGGAAAATGCTCCGGGACGTGTGCAAAACCTTCGCGCCGTCGTCTGGACCCCCTCCCGGAGCAGACAGAGTGGCGCCAGAGGGGCTATTTTTAGCAAAATCCTTTGTCCGCGGGGTACTGAAACCATCACGGGGTCGACCTTTTGTGCCACGGCGGGAAAGGGGGGTCTGCCATGGAGACGCACTGGCGCGCGCCTCGCATATAAATAGAAGAGCAGCCACTAGAGCACCATAACCACTCTGAACTTCAAGACGAACGCATCTATACTCCATGACACTCTGCTTCACAGCCTACTGAATTGCTGCTTCATTGCTGAATCCCTGCTTCATTGCTGATTGATCCTGCTTCATTGCTGATTCATCCTGCTTCATTTCTGATTGATCCTGCTTCAAGATGGGACCCAGAGGAAGAGGGAAGAAGACCTTGAGGGCACCAAGCAAGGGCAACAATCCAGCCAACACTCCACTGACCACTCCATCTTCAACTCCAGTTGGTTCACCAGCTCCTTTCATAGACTACGCAGCTGTTACATTGTCTCCAAGCATGTTCAGCTTGCAAGACAGCATCGTGGCAGTGACCACTGCTACATCAACAGTGACCAGTGAGACCATCTTCGAGGGCCCGCCACCACCCAAAGTGCTGCAACAACCTGATGAGGAGGATGAAGATGATGATGAAGAAGCTGAAGATCAAGTCCTGGCCAAGCTTGCTGCTGCTGTCAAGTCTCCAACCAAGCGTGGCAGGCCTGCCACTGCTGCTGCAGCCAAGAAGAAGCGTCCCAAGTCTGCTGATGCTGATGCTGCTGCTTCTGTCAAGTCTCCCACCAAGCGCACCCAGTCGGCTGATGCTGCTGTCTTCAAGACTCCCACCAAGACTGCTCCAAGGGGAAGGCCTCGCACTCCTGGCAAGTCTCCTTCAGCCAAGCGTCAAGCCACCTCCAAGTCTCCAGCCAAGTCTCCAGTCAAGCCTCCAGCCAAGTCTCCAGTCAAGCCTCCAGTCAAGCCTCCAGTCAAGCCTGTCACTCCAGCCCAGACCCGAGCCAAGACTGCAGTCCAGCCTCCACCTCCACCTCCAGATGATACTCCTGCTGATGATGAAGATGATGACTGTGTTCTGACAGCTGCAATGATCCACCAGCAGACCCTGGACTCCGACTACGATGCCACCACAGAGGAAGATACTCCCAAGAAGAAGGGTGCCAAGTCCAAGGGCAGCAAGGGGAAGAACCAGCCAAAGGAAGATTCTGACAACACTGGATCTGAGGTTGAGCTGATCCAGGACGCCGATGGCCAGTTTGTCCACAAGGAGAAGAAGAAGGGCTACAGAAAGGCAAACTCCAGGGACCTACTGGGCATCACAGAAGAGCAGGAGGATGAGCTGATCGACTGGTACCGGGAAAACAAGCAGCTGTACTCCAAGGGCTCCACCACCTTCAAGAGTGCACAGAAGGACAGACTTGATGCAGAGAAAGCAGCAGAACTTACATTGCTAGTGGGGAAGGAAATCACAGCAGCTAAAGTCACCAAATGGAGGGGCAACCTCAGGACTACCTTCTCAAAGTGCATCAGACCTCAACCTTCTGGAGCTGGCAGAAAGAAGATGTCCGACCGAGACAAGTACATCCTGGCGAAGTGTGAATTCTTGAGGTCCTCCATCACTCCGAAGGGTGCCATGGAAGTCTCCAGCTTCACTGGACCAGGAGGAAGTAACCGCCTGTCGTCCGATTCTGATGCCCCCATGGACTACAATCCTATGCCCGACCTTGATGACAGCCTCCCAGCCAGCCAGCAGCAGTCCTCCCAGGAGATGTCCCAGCAGTCCCTCCAGCCATCCCAGCAGCAGTCGCAGGTCTTCCCAGGACGAAAGCCATCCAAGAAGAGGAAGGACACAGACCAGGAGATGGCCACTGCCCTGACTTCAATTGCTGGTCACTACACTTCAGACAGGCCCAGGAAAGCAGCACCACCTCAGCCGGCAGGACCATTCTGTGACATGTGCCCACAAACTTCTCACAGGCTGGATCCAGAAGTACACCAGTTGCAGAACATGTGCAGGAGTATCTTCACATCTGGGAAGAACATGAACCGTGCCCTGAGACTTCGCCTCCTGCACTCCTTGAGCCAGACGGACAACTACTTCGTACAGGCGGCCGTCCAAGATAAAATCCTGATGATGCAGCAAGAGAATGTGGAGATGATCCTAGGGCAGCAGCAGCACCAATACATCCCTCCTCCTGGTCCAGCTCCATCCTTTGTCAACGAGGACTTGCAGCAGCCTCCAACAACTCAGCATCAGCCCCAGCAGCCCCAGCAGCCCCAGCAGCCAAGTCTTCAGATGCAGTCCCAGCCTCCACGCCAGCAGTTGCAGTCCCAGCCAAGCAGCAGCAGCCAGTTCCAGTCCCTGCAGCCAATTCGAAGCCAGACTCCAGCCCTGCAGCAGTCATCTTTAAGCTTCAGCCAGCTGATGCTTGACAGCCCCCAGAAGCTTGGCTTCCCCGGACCCTCTTTTGGGCAGCAGCAGCAGCCAGTACAGCAGCAGCCACTACAGCAGCAGCAGCACCAGCCTCTACAGCAGCATCAGCCACAACAGCAGCAGCAGTCTCTACAGCAGCAGCAGCCACCACTACAGCAGCAGCAGCCACCACTACAGCAGCAGCAGCCACCACTACAGCAGCAGCAGCCACCACTACAGCAGCAGCAGCCACCACTACAGCAGCAGCAGCAGTCTCTACAGCAGCAGCAGCAGTCTCTACAGCAGCAGCAGCAGTCTCTACAGCAGCAGCAGCAGCCGACAGTTGTCCACCAGCGGCAAACTCCATTGTCGTTCCAGTGGAGCCAAGTCAACATGCCCTCTCCAAGGAAGTGATGCCTGTTCAAGTCGTCTGAAAAAAGAAAAAAAAAAACTCCAGGCCCTTTTAAGGGCCACCAAATCCTCCCAAAAGAGCTGGCCACGTACACATCTTATGTTGACTAAAAAAACTCTTGCGATGACAAACAAGAGCAAAAATGAAAAGAGCCCCAAAAAAAAAAGTTGACAAATTCCCCCAAAAAAAAATCCGGTCCTGGCCCTTGTAAATTTTAAACACCTTCATAAAAGCAAGGTGCTATTTCCCTTCTTTTTTTTTTTGGCCCATTTTCACTTTCTGCTTAACCAGTACAGGTGGCATTTCTGCTTTCTTAATTAAAGTTTTTTCACCACTTTAATTAATATAGATAGATAGATAGATAGATAGATAGATAGATAGATAGATAGATAGATAGATAGATAGATAGTCAGACAGATAGTCAGATAGATAGATAGATGGATAGATAGGCAGATAGATAGATAGATAGATAGATAGATAGATAGGCAGATAGATAGGCAGATAGATAGGCAGATAGATAGGCAGATAGATAGCTATATAGAAGAAAATATTTGGACGTCGCATATACACTGCAGCAAAGAAAAACGAGTGATCGTCATTTTGCAGTGATGACACTTGGATAGATAGATAGATAGATAGATAGATAGATAGATAGATAGATAGTCAGACAGATAGTCAGATAGATAGATAGATGGATAGACAGACAGATAGACAGATAGACAGATAGACAGATAGACAGATAGATAGATAGATAGATAGATAGATAGATAGATAGGTAGATGGAACACAATGCTCGTTACATATATACACTGCAGAAAACAAAAGCAGTTATCGTCACTTTGCAGGGATTGCACTTGGATAGATAGATAGACAGATAGATAGATAGATAGATAGATAGATAGATAGATAGATAGATAGATAGATAGATAGATAGATAGGCAGATAGAAAGACAGATAGATAGATAGATGGAACACAATGCTCGTTACATATATACACTGCAGAAAACAAAAGCAGTTATCGTCACTTTGCAGGGATTGCACTTGGATAGATAGACAGATAGATAGATAGATAGATAGATAGATAGATAGGCAGATAGATAGACAGATAGATAGACAGATATATAGCTAGATAGATAGGCAGATAGAGAGGAAGTGAAAGTGATTTAAATGGGTTGTACAGATAGATACAAAGCTAAAAATTTACCATTTTATGTACACTCTAAAAAAGTTCAGACAAAATTGGTTTTTTAGATTCAAAATGGTTTTTTGAAAAACCAAATTTCAATGCAAAAAACCAACATGGATTTTTTTAAAAATCCATGTTGGTTTTGCATTGAAATTTGGTTTTTCAAAAAACCATTTTGAATCTAAAAAACCAATTTTGTCCTGGCATTTTTTAGAGTGTACGTCACAAAATATGTAGTTGTTGCAGGGAGGGCTTTTTTTTTTGGGGGGGGGGGGGTTTGTCAACATAAAGATGTGTACAAGGCCTGCTCTTTCTGGAGGAAGTGGTAAGCCCTTACAAGGGCTGGGTTAATTTGTGGTTTTTTAAGGGGGGCATTGAATTGCTGTTGCTGTTGCTGCTGCTGCTGCTGCTCTGCTTCATCTTCAAATTCTGTCCATCTGCCAGGGGACACTTCCTGCTGGGCTGTTCACGTAGTCTCGTAGGTAGTCTCGGTACTGTTTGGCTTGTCTTGTGGCATTTCCATATGCTGGAGCGAATCCAAGGTCATGCAAGGGGTCTCCTCTCCACAGTCCTTCAGTGACTTCATGGGTTGCAGGATCTTCTCTGTCCATTACGTCGTTGTCCATGGCTCGATGAATTCCTATTCTGTCTCGCAGAAGATTGTGTAGAGTGCAGGCTGCCAGAGTGATGGCTGCCACTCTGCCGGGTTTCTGGGGCATCGTAGTTAGGAAGCATCTGAACCTGTGGGACAGGATACCGAAGGCATTCTCCACCACTCTCCTGGCTCTTGAAATTCTGTAGTTGTAGACTCTGGAGGGGATGTCAAGGTTTCTTCTTGGAACAGGCTTCAGCAACCAGCTCTTCAGGGGGAAGGCCTCATCTCCAACGATGAAGTATGGAAAAGGATTCCCAACTGTGCCAGGTAGAGGTTCAGCAGGGGGTAGCCCAAGTCGTTCTTCTTCCAGCAGGTCCCTCAGCCTTGTGTCCAGGAAGACTCCTCCATCCGATGAGCTTCCTTGGCATCCAGCCTGCACGTACAGGAACTTGTAGTCAGAATCCACCAAAGCCATAAGCACAATGGAATGGAAGCCCTTGTAGTTGAAGTAGATTGACCCAGCTTTCCGAGGACATCTGATGCCAACATGCTTCCCATCCAGTGCTCCGATGCAATGGGGCATGTTCCACCTCTTCTCGAAGCCCTTGGCAACTCCCTTCCAGGATGCTGGATCCATTGGCAGGGCCAGCAGATGTTCGTAAGCTCGCATGATGGCAATGCAGACACTGGGGATAAAATTGCAGATGGTGTTGGGAGCCACTCTGAAACCGTAGGCCAAGGACTTGTAGCTCTCTCCTGTCGCCATGTACCGTAGGGTGACTGCTAACTTCAATCCAGGTTCCAGAGCCCTCCTCATGTTGGTGTCTTGTTTTGTAATTGCAGGAGCCACAGCAGCCAGGATTTCAGCAAAAATGTCAGGAGGCATTCTGCAGAAGTTGTAGTAGCCAGAGACATCATTGTTGGCCAATTCAGGCAGCAGCTGGTAGAAATGGCCATGTTGTTCCCTCTGCAGCAGCCAATTCCGAATCCACCATCTCTTCATCTTCCTCCTTCTCCGTATTCTTCTTAGATAAAAAGCACCAGCAACAGCAGCAACAACAGCAACGTCAAGGTCTTCCCCAGCATCTTCATCAGCCATCATGTCTGTCCAGCATCCAGGAGTGTCCCCTTCAAAGGTCAAGCAGCAAGTGAAGCAAGGCGGCCCTCTGCGGCCCTTTTTATTGGCTTTCGCAGCGCCCTCCTCCGCCGCGGTGCCCTTGACAACGGCGTCATGCTTTTCATTCCCGGCGTTGTGCCCTCGGGCCTACAGACATCCCCGTGGAGAACAAAACCATTCCCGCAGTCGTAAAAGCAATCCCCGGCGTTGTGAAAATATAGTCCGCCGCGGTGAAATAGGTTCACTGAGGGGCAGTTATAGGTTCCCTGCGGGGTACTTTTTATATCACGGGGCGATATAAAAGTATCCCGCAGGAGGAGGAAATTTCTTTCCCCCCGGCGAACTTTTGATGACGGCGTACAACTTTTCTGCCCCGCAGGGAACAAAAAGATCCCCGCCGTGGCTTTCGCTGCATGGTTATCGATTAGCCTTAATTGATTACATAATTGCCCTTCGCGCCGTCCTAACTGAAAATCTTGCAAGAATTCGTCTGGCTCTGCGCCCCCGTCGATAAAAAGCTTACCGTCATCCCCCGTGAGAATGGGGCATCAGCTGCTGGTGCAATGACTTCACAACAGGCCCTATCCCTTGCATTAAATTAACAGCTAATTAGTCATTGAGTAACTTGTGACCTTGTTGATACTCAGTTGGTGACTTTTTTTGATAGTATTGAGAGTATATGATATGACCTCACAAATTGCTTATGAGTCATAGAATAAAATGGCAATAATATGGATATGACCTCCCAAGGAACATTTCAGTCCAATTCTGTAAGCACTTGACATTCGTCGAATTACAATTAACCCTTCAGGAGAATCTCTTTTTTAACTCTTACACAATAGATATCCATCTATAGCTGTCTTCCCAGTTGTCTTTCTTTGACAGTCTACATACGTGTTTTTCTATTAACATGTTGAAACAAAATACTTTTTATTTAGAAATTTGTTTACCAAAACTGAATTGAGCTAATCAAATATATATCTAGTGAACACAAATTGCGAAGACCATTAACTTCACGTGATTTCAATTTTCAAGTTACTTTGAATATAAAACATCACAATTATTGACCTGTGCAGTACTGGGAACAAGATTGGTTTATATATGTGTGAAACGGTATCATGAAAAACAAGTATACCTAAATTAATATGAGGACATGACAGAGACATGACAGTGAATTTACATAATGTCTACAATCACTACATGTTCACTTTCTAATTGCAATGACAATGAAAACAACCTCCCACTCCCAGCATGATGTTAATGTTGCCTGTTATGAGCTCTCATATATTGCAGTATAATATGAGCAACACATGCCCTAAAGCAATCATGACTATGCAATGATTTTATGCCAAGGCATCTCCATTTAACAATGTGTAATTTCTATATATGAGGAAAACATACCAAGGTGACTACATAATGCATTTAATTAAAACATGAAAATGTCATACAGACAGTACAGACCACTAAGAACAATACATATTTCGCACTGTCCTGTAAGAAAAGGTCACTTGTAAGCCCAATGACCAATTGATGTCAAGTAAAATATTTCATCAACTGACACTGAATTGCATAAAGTGTTGGGCATCTATCTATCTATCTATCTATCTATCTATCTATCTATCTATCGACTGATCTATCTATCGGTCTGTCTGTCTAGCTGTCTATATATCTATCTATCTATCTATCTATCTATCTATCTATCTATCTATCTATCTAAATATCTATCTATCTATCTATCTATCTGTCTATCTATCTATCTATCTATATATCTATCTATCTATCTATCCTCACATTATTCATCACTGATTTATTAGTATACCTTCTCATGTAACAACATTAAATTGCATGGGTCACCTTCTCTAGGTAAAAATTAAGCAAATTTAAAACCAATCTTAAAAAATACTTTTCAAAATATCAGATGCTTGAATGTCTTGGCAAATCTTTATTTTCTTTATACATTGAGATTTATTTATAGCATCAATGAATTATCCAAACATGTGTCAGACCTCTTGAAATAGATTTCGTGATTTGTGTATCTTATTACATACAATGTGACAAATCAAATCCCATTTGGCCAATGAACTTTCTGGCATTTTAAAATGTCTCAAAAATAATAAATTACAAGGCCAAATATATTTAATTTTTGGCTTCTCAGATCGACAGACCCAACAGATTTTGTGCCTACGGGGGAAAATTTGAGCTTATCCACATCATTTAGGGGGCCACCATTTAATCCAAGGGAGGAGTTTTTTTTGTAAATGATTTCTTGCTTAGTTTTATTTTGGAATGAATATTCGGGGACTTTGCGCGCTTGAAATAAATAATTACTGAAATAAATAACCCCCTTATTAAATTGACATTATAAAAAATTCAAGATGACAGCCTTTTTTTTGTCCTACCGACCAACCCTACAAAAATTGCGAGAAGATCCGAGGATGGATGGATGGATGGATGATTGAGGCTTTACGTCTCGTATTTATGCACTTGCGAGGCGAGAAGATCCGAGAAGCTAATGATCAATTACGTCTGGCCTAAATGAGAACTTATTATTATCACATTCTCCTATTGCTTATTGTATGCTGTCAGCCAGTTATTTTAGTATCAAATCACCAGAACGACTGCCAACATAGGCCCACAGCAACATTATTCTGAATTTCATACCTGTCAATCACTCCTGTTACATAAATATGGCAAACTATCATATTATATACATGTATGTACTTTATCACAGCTGCTGCCAAGCTCACTCAGACAATTAATTTATCCAAGATCCATCAGGTATATTGAGCAATGCATTGTTATAAATATTGACATATAAATGTTCCCATTCAACGATGTCTCTTTAAAGACCAAGCTGTGGGATAAACAGGCTTTTCAAAATAATGAAAAATATAAAAGGAGAAATGAAAGGGAAATAAATAACAACTTTAACAAGTCGATATTTAACTCATATACATGATGCAAGTCGTGATGCAGGTCATAACCTATAGCTGCAAACATACAGGCTCAGGCACATTTGGCAAATCAGAGGCAACTAAACAAAATAATAAGTTATCTAAAATCCATCTCATTTATAAATTGTTGATTCATTTACTATTTAGAGAGGTTATTATAAAACAATTTTCTTTTTTTTTTTATAGAGGCATAAAATAAATCTATTACAGATGATTTCATATTTGTAGACCAAAGGACTGAATGTGATTTTTTTCTAGGACATGTTATCCTATGGGGAAAAGTGATGTCATAATTTTTTGATGTCACTTTTCCCTATTGAATACATGTCATTGAAAAAAAAATCACTTTCAGTCCTTTAGTCTACAAATATGAAATCATCTGTAAGCCCAGTTGGTGGACTATGGATTAATTTAAACCATTAAAGGTGAGCTCTTAGTTCTGATCTGAACAGGTGCTACTAATTTTCAGGTGAAAAAAAAAACAAGTACACCAAATGAGATTAGTAAGACTTAAAAGGTGTAAATCAGAGATAATAGCATTAATTTCTGCTAATTAGGGGCCAGGTGCCAATGACATACAGGCCCATTGATGCCCTGCTGGCACCAACATTATTGGCATTTAATTGGTATACCTGCAAAAACCACAAATCAATGTTTGTCTTTTTATCAATTTATATGACATCTCAAAATAAATATACATGTGTGTGTGTAATATAAATTGGGCTTGTCAGTTGTCACCTTACATGCATTCAAGTTGAGATAGCTGTCATCAATAATTGTTTTGCAGCAAGCAAGTTGTGAACAGTGTGTGTTCTCAACATCTATACCGCCTACTGAGTCTAGGATCAATTTCATTTTAATTTAATTCAGGTAAATGTTAAATCTAATATTCGCCATTATCAGGTATAGGATTTCAAAAAGTAACTTATATAAATATCCAATCATGCTAATATTGCAGTGAAATTCTACAGCATGGACTGTTAAGAGGCAATGAATTGACAGTGTATTAATCAAGGCCAATCATTGAAGAAATGTAATATTGAAATATTGAAATGTAACTCTAACAGACTCAAAACATTATACATTGTAGGCCTATACTTCCATAATAATAGGCCACCATTTCACACCATATACTTATACTGTAGGTCTCTGTATAAATATAGAGGCCATCAAAATAACAGTAAACCTGAAAGGCTGAAACGGCTTCACAACAACTAACGCAGTTATGCACAGATCATTGCCAAAAAATTGCCAATAATCAAGTCAATGAGATAGTGGTGATGGCAGTAATGTATAACCATGACAACATGATGATGCTGTACCCTCTAATAGGCCTCTATTCTATCTGTTTGCTTAGAGTATAGTACCACATGACGTCATAATGTGTGACAATGGGTCTGTGACAAAAGATACATTGTTAGATCCATCAATGGACCATGTATGACATGATGCTGCCAAGACAGATGCTACAAGACAGCAATTACAGATGGTGTAGATGACCATCTGGAATGGTGATGTTTACACAGAATCATCCTGAGGCAAATCCACAGAGCTACTCTCACCCACCTGGATAGTCTGTTTAGGGCCCTGGACCCTCCTGGGTCCACCCAGGAAATCCTCTTCTCTGTGTGTCAACACAGGCAGTAAACCTCCTTGATCACTAATTAATTCTCAGTGTATTTATGGGTTTGTCAGCAATATTTCCAACCTGCTACATGTGGTCTTATAGACCTGCTGAATTATTAAGTCTGAGGAGGATGGCAGTGCGCATGCTGCAGCCACCAGCTTCCCAGCACACACCATTATTGGACAGGGGGATCAGCTAGGATCCAGTACTCGTGGCCCCCACAGACCAAAATGGACCAACCCAATTCTTGAGATCATCCCAGAAATAGGCCTACTGTTGATTATAGGCCTGCAGCTTTAATATTAACACTGCAGAATCAAAATCAATAGACCAAGATCACATATATATTCATTATTCAAATATGAATATCCAATCTGGCCATAATTATATTTTGTACATGGAGATAGAGTATGATAGATCTCCTTCAGTTCAACACTTAAAGCATAGGCCAGATTTCACCAATAGGAAAGACCAGGTTTAAGGTTGAACTTGGTTTTCACTATTTTGCTTTCTGGGTAGTGCTGCCATTTTATCACTGAAATTCATCCTATAGTGTTTATTTTGGCATACTTTCTCCAGGAATAAGGAATGGTGCGCACTGCAAAGTGCCTTAAAAATTGTGCTCCTTCGCAGTTCCTCTTAACATAGAACTGTACAGTTCTATGCTCTTAAGCTCCTTCCCAGTTTTTCCACAGTTCATCCATTCCAGAGTTCTCTCTCAGTTACTGCATGGTTGGGTTCCTCTACAGTTCCTTCTGAATTCAATTCATCCATAGTCTCTCGATAGTTCCCACTGCATTCATCCACAATTCTTTCTCAGTTACTGCACCATTTCTCTACCGTCTACACTACCATTTGAATTCATCAACAGTTCTTTCTCAGTTACCATGTGGTTCCCATGCAGTTCTTTTTCAATTCATCCACAGTTCTTTCCAAATTGATCCATAGTTCCTCCACAGTTCCTTCTAAATTCATCAATTATAGTTCTTTCTCAGTAACTGCATGGTTCTTTTTAGTTCCCTCTGAATTCCTCCACATTTCGTTCTAAGTTACTGCAGTAGCGGATTCAGGGGGGGGGAGTTAGGGGGTTCAAACCCTGTACATTTTTTATGTAAAAAAAAAAATCTGCACATTTTTAGCACAATTTCATTCGTGACCCCCCCCCCATCCGTCATTTTCTGGATCCGCCCCTGTACTGCATGTTTGCTCTATATACAGTTCTTTCTGCATTCATCCATAATTCTCTGCAATTCTGCATGGTATTTCTTCAGTTCCTTCTGCATTCATCCACAGTTCTTTCTAAGTTACTGCATGGTCTTTTGTTTCAGTGCCTTCTGAAATCATCAACAGTCCTTTCTCGGTTAGGCTTACAGCTGATTTTTTCTCCAGTTCTCTCTTAATTCCTCCACAGTTCTTCCTACGTTAAACAGCACTTTTTTTTCTTCAATTCCCTCTGAATTCATCCACAGTTCTTTCTTAGTTACAGGCTTACTGCATTGTTCCTCTACAGTTCCTTCTGTAACCATCCACAGTTCTTTACCCTGCAGTTCCCTATTAATTCATCCACAGTTCTTTCTAAGTTACTGCAGTTTTTTTGTTAGTTCCTCCTGAATTCCTCCACGGCTCTTTCTCAGTTACTGCGCTGTGAATTCCTCAACAGTTACCTTTTAATTCATCCGTTACTTCACCCTTTTTTCTTCAGTTCCCTCTGAATTCATCCACAGTTCTTTCTCATGAAGTCACTGCACGATTCCTCTACACAGTTCATTCTGAATTCATCCACAGTTCTTTCTAAATTACTATATAGTGTTTCTTCCGTTCCTTCTGAATTCATCCTCAATTTTATCAGTTATGCACAGTTCTTCAGAACTTCTTCTACAGTAAATAGTACAGTTCCTTTTAAATTCATTTTGATGAGGCACTTTCGATTTTTAAAACCCTTCAAGGCTAATAGCAGACCATAAAGTATAATAATAATGTTTCTCCTTTTAGGCATAGAACTACCTTTTAACAATGACGAATATATACCAACACGTGGGTTTTGTTTGTGTACAAAAAACAAGGACAACCAGGTAGTACCACTCCTTAGAGTGCGTAGGCCAGCCGGCGTTTTCTTGTATGTTTTGAAAAAAGCAATATGAAATTTTCAATATCTACCATGACCGACCATGTTCTATGCTGTACGTCTTACTGTAAAATGAAATATATCACTGGAAAATGGAAAGCAGAGCTTTTCTGTGATATCATTAATATTGCAGCAGCCATCTCAGTAGCTGAATTACAGTCTGTCTCATTTCTAGAATGGGCGGTCGTCGTTAAAAATCTGACAAAAACGGCACCAAAACATCACAAAAATGGGATGAAAAAATTACAAAATAGCTCATCTATCCATGAGTATGTTTATTTCTACTGTGTGACCTTTAGATGCTGAGCAGTTAGGCCAAACACCAGTTTGCATGTTGTGAGACAAACTGTAGCATGCAAAGAGACCAAGATATTGGAAATTGAAAATTTAGTGCTTTGTGCATCCATGGGTTTTTTAAATATATATTTCTTGCTCCGTTTTGGTGAAAAGTTGAAATAAATTTAATTTCCCATCGAAGAAAACTCCAAGCAACCCATGATTACCCATCCCACGGTCGCCCGTCTTTCAGCTTCATACGAGCATCCCTTCCGTGTTATTAAAAAAATGTGGTCAATTTTCAGGAGGTCCAATTTAAAAATAATCATAATAGAATAAATTATAGATCTGAGAGCGTGAAATCTCGAGGAGACTATACACATTATTGCAAATCAATTTTATAATGAAACCGAAAAATTTCGGTCCGAAACAATGTTAGAAAAAGTGAGGCTTGGTATGAGGGACAGGGAACTCAAAAGTAAAGTGGCCAAGGGAAGGGAAATTCAAAAGTAAAATGGCCAAGGGACTGGGGGACATAAAATTCCATCTAGAGCTAATCGAGGGACAGGGAATTCAAAATTCAGTTAGAAAAATAGCAAAGGGACTGGGAATTGAAGAGTAAAATTGTAAAAAGGTCGAGAGACAGGGCAGTGGCGTAACTAGGCGGTTCGAGGGGGGGCACATGGGGAGGGCACGCGGTTCTCTGGGGGGGGGGCACCCTCTATAGTTTAGTTAACTATCCCCACTAACATTTGAGTTCAAACTCAGGTCACATGACCACCCCAGTTGCCAGCTATAAACGCCTGTCACAGGCATGTCACTCACCCAAGCTATCCACCTATCCTACTTTTTTGCACTCATTTTTCAGATGGGACCCCACAACTATCTAACTCCTCTCTTATTTCCGTTTGCCAACTCCACCACCAATCTCCCACCAGGAGTGCATGAAACAGTATATTTTCATATTTTACTCCTCCCCAGAGGGAGCCACTTCTCATAACCATTTTCCCACAGGTGCCAGCACTTATGTTCATCTGTTTTTGCCTGGAGCCAGCCCGAACCTTACGCAACAGGCAGGCTGTCCCTATGTTATGATTGATCCACTCGCCTCATAACCTGGCTGTAACAAATCTTCTCCTGCTCTCTTTACTACATGCCACCTACCACGACGACTTCCTTTTGCTACAACTCGGCATGTAAGGTCTCACACAGACCTCCAGCTAATATCTGCTTGCCATCTACACAAACATGCATGTCAACAATTAGCCACTTTCTAAATGCCTGCACATCACTCTAAACACCATGTGTTCCTAAAATATTCCCTTATTTTAACATGACCACGTAGCCATGCAGCGTCACTTCACAATAATGCATTGTCAAACTTTTTCCACTAATGGGCATTTTCTAGTAGTACATATTTTAGCCAGAGTTGGAAAGTTTTGTTAGGTGATCAATATGATACATCCATGCTTCAAATCGAAAATTATAACTTGATTGTTAAACCATATAAATCAACTCGACGCGGTGGGCTAGCAATTTATCTTAACGAATCTATTCACTATGAAATTTTAGAAATACAAGAAAGCCAAACAAATATTTGGGAAGGCCTTTTCATAAAATTAACACTAACGGAAAACAAAAATATTATACTTGGAAATATTTACAGACCGCCTCGAGACAACATTGAAAATTACCAGTGCTTCACAGAGGAATTTGAAAAGTCATGAAACAATTGAAAGGGGATGTCCTAATTTGTGGTGACTTTAACATTGATCTGCTTAAGTTTAATGATAGAAACCCAGTAAATGATTTTCTTGAAAATATTTTAGGCAATGGATTCATACCTAAGATAACACTCCCCACCCGTTTAACAAGAACCAATGGCACGTTGATTGATAATGCCCTTGTTAAGCTATCTAGTAACTCTTCAAATACGACCAGTGGAATATGTGCTATCGATATATCTGATCACCTTCCATACTATATCTGTCTTGATTATCTTGTAAATAACAAAAAACACTCAAAACATATTAAAACTACTAAACATACTCTGAATGATCTTAATAATTTTAAACAGTATTTAGAGCAATCGCATATAACCCATCAACTTGAGAATTGTGATCAGGACATAAACGCTAAGTATCACGTATTTAATGAAATTTTATTGAAGGGAATAAATCTCCACATGCCAACAAAGAGGGTAAGATACAACAAATACAAACACAAAGAATAACAAAAGGGATAATGAACTCCTTGAAATTTAGAGATAAACTATTTGGCAAGGTAAAAAAGATACCTTCCAACTTCCCTCAATATGATGCACTGAAGATTAATCTGAACACTTATCGGAAAATATTAAAAAGAGCTATAAGGGCCGCCAAAAGAATTTACTACTCAAACCAATTCTCCAAATACAAAAATGATCTTAAAAGTACCTGGATGACTATCAAAGATATTATAGGCAAGAATAAGAATAAAAATGATTCGCCAGATCATTTTATAGTTAATGACACCAGAATAACAAATCACCATATTATTGCTGAATCTTTTAATAAATTTTTTACCGATATAGGACCGCAATTAGCCCATAGAATTGAAACACCTTCTGACAAAAACTTTACAGACTTTCTGAAGAACCCATCAACAGCTCACTTCACTTTTCAATCAGTAACAGAGGAAGATACAATAAAGGCCGTTAATGAACCACGTCATAAATCTAGCGTTGGTATTGATGGAATTTCAACTAATCTGCTGAAACAGCTCAAAACGGAATTATGTAAACCCATCACCTACCTCATCAACGAATCAATCAATGCAGGACTTTTTCCAAACAACTTAAAAACAGCTAAAGTTATTCCTATTTACAAAAAGAATGATAAAACGACCTTGGATAACTACCGACCAATCTCAATCCTTCCGGCAATATCAAAAGTCTTTGAAAAAATGATTCACAAACAGATAAATGAACACTTTATACTAAACGAACTCTACTACACTGGACAATATGGTTTCCGTGGGGGACATTCAACAGAATTGGCAACAATTGAATTAGTAGATCGAATAGCTCTCAATATGGATCAAGGGAAAACGCCTATTAATATTTTTATGGATCTGAGTAAGGCTTTTGATACTATTGACCACCAAATAATCCTCATACATAAATTGAAATACTATGGCTTCAGAGATAAATCATTGTCACTCTTGAATAGTTATCTTAGTAATCGAAAACAATATGTTGAATATAATGATAGTAAGTCGAGCTTTCTTCCGATAACCACAGAAGTTCCGCAAGGATCGATATTAGGTCCTCTTCTTTTTATAATTTACATAAATGATATTAGCTGTTCTTCCAAAACATTAAAATTTTTGACTTATGCACAGTGGCGTAACTAGGCGATCTCGAGGGGGGGGGCACCTGGGGGGGCACGCGATTCTCTGGGGGGGCACCCTCTATACTAACTGTATATTTTAGCCAGAGTTGGAAAGTTCATATGGGGGGGCACCTGGGGAGGCACAGGTCCAATAGGGGGGGGGCACGTGCCCCCCGTGCCCCCCCCATAGGGACGCCACTGCTTATGCAGATGACACAACCAGTGTTGGAGTCCTCGAGGCCGGCCTCGGAGCCACTTTTGATGGCCTCGGCCTCGGTCTCGGTCTCGGATGACCAATCCTTGGCCTTGGCCTTGGTCTCGGACCCTCTGGCCTCGGATATTGTCCGAGGCACGTCCGAGGCCAGCAAAATTAATAAAGTTCAATTTTGCTGAAACAGTCAAACAAAATTTTCCTGTCAGTTAATTTAATATAAGGAACCTATTATCCTATACATTATTATAATCCGATGGAATAATTTTCTGCTTGTATTTTAAGACTGTCTATATCTGGGCCTATCTTAGGCTTAGTGCCAAGTTATAAGTGGTGCCATTTTTTAGTGATACATATTAAATTATAAATCGACAGACAGTATTTGAATATTTTTTAACTTTTATTTTCCTTCACTAATTGAGTTGAACATTATTTCATGTAAATTTCAAGTATAACAATTTGAAGTTTTTGTTTACATATTATGCAAGATGCGTTAGTACCTGATCATCAACTTCACACACCAGAGTGTCTGACTTAAAACACAACCCAACAAAATGGAACAGGACAAAATTTGTGACTGAATCTCATCCATGCCTCAAAAAATATTCCAAATAACTTTGATATAACACAAATTTGCAACTGCCTGATAAATTCGAACCCAGAAATTCAGAGTATCTATCTACATGTATCTAGAAAGTTCGTTTTTTAAAGCAGTTATAATAAAGCCCGTAATGAAAGTGATAAGCTGCCTCAGAATTTTTTTAAAAACTAACCAATTATTTTCCAGTCATGGTGAAAAAGATTAATTAATTCCTTCCCAGTGCTCAGTCTTGAAATGAATTTCTTGTGGATGGGCTACTGTATATCAGTCTGCAATGTTTGACTTAGAAGTAAATAATTAAACATAGTTGAGGTTGTTAGACACTCAAAACAAATCTTATCTGTCACTGCTTCTGTTAAAAACTAGAATTTGTGTCGCAAGCGGAACACATGCGAGTTCACCATGCTCATGTTGTTTTGCTTTGATGTGTTGATTCTTGGGAAAATGGTGTCGAATTTAGGGCCTAGATTTCCATACATGATCGGAGAAATATAACAGACGATAAACTTAGCAGTGGTATGACCAGGGGGGGCAGTGCCCGTTCCCCCGAACTTCAGATACTGATGGTTGCAAAAAGTGGAAAAATGGAATAAACAACTTAATGAAGTAAAGAAGAAAGTACAAGCGGCTTACAACACAATTATGGCTATAGCAGGAAGCCCAGACCTTAAAGGTATTAAGATGAGAATGGTGTGGCAGGTGGTAAAGGCCTGCATAATACCAATTACCACATATGCATGGGAAGCAGTAACCACTACGAAGAAGGAACGCGAAAACCTAAAAAGGACCATTGACAGCGTTATAAAAAGAGTAATCTGCTCACCCTGATTCTTTTCGAGTTTCGGAGCGGCTACGCGATCGTGTGGAAACATTCGACTTTTTGGGGTCGGTGCTCATATTGAGAACTAGTGATGATGAGGTGAGAAATGATGAAAGATATATGTTATGTGGGGAAGGTGATGGGGGTAAGTGGGGGTAAATGGGGGTAAGTGAGGTAATTTAGGTAAAGGAAGTGAGTAGGTAAGAAGAGAGAAGTTAAGAGTGAAAAAGGTGGTGGGGGTAAATGGGGTAATTGGGGGTAAGTGGGGTTAAGTGGGGTAATTGAGGTAATTTAGGTAAAGGAAGTGAGTAGGTAAGAAGAGAGAAGTTTAGAGTGAAAAAGGTGGTGGGGGTAAATGGGGTAAGTGGGGGTAATTGAGGTAATTTAGGTAAGGGAAGTGTGTAGGTAAGAAAAAAGAAGTTTAGAGTGAAAAAGGTGGTGGGGGTAAATGGGGGTAAGTGTGGGTAAGTGGGGGTAATTGAGGTAGTTTAAGTAGAGGAAGTGAGTAGAGAAGAAAAAAGGAGTTTTGGGTGGAAAAAGTGGTGGGGGTAAATGGGGGTAAGTGGGGCTAAGTGAGGGTAAGTGGAGTGATTTAAGTGTTGGAGGTGTAGAGGGAGAAAGAGTTGGATTTGGGTGGAAAAAGTGGTGGGGGTAAGTGGGGGTAAGTGAGGGTAAAATGAGGGTAAATGAGAAATTTAAGTATGGGATGCAAGGGGAGAAAGAGAGAGAGGTTGAGAGAGTAAAGGTGGTGGGGGTAAATGGGGGTAAGTGGGGGTAAGTGAGGGTGAATGAAGTAATTTAAGTACAGGGAGAAAAGTGAAAAAGTGAAGTTTTGGGTGAAAGTGAAGGTGGGGGTAAGTGGGGGTAGGAGGGGGTAAAGTAGAGATGGGTGGGGTTATGTATAGGAAGGGAGGGGTAAGTGAGGGGAAAGGGGTGATGAGAGAGAAGTGGAAGTGAGGGATTTATACGAAAAAGGGAGTTGTGATGTAGATGGTGAAAATGCTATACACTGTTTACAAAATAGAGTTTGGTTCTAGATGGTGAAAACCATATACAATGTTTACGTTTGGGTCCTAGATGGTGAAAATGGCATACAATGTTTACAAATGAAGATGTGATGCTGGATGGTGAAAATGAGATACAATGTTTACAAAAAGCTAGATTATGAAAATGGGATACACTGTTTATATTGACAGCCAATGGGCTGACAGTATGAGAAGGAAGTGAAAAATTGAAGTATATAGTAATTCTAGGAAGAAAGGGAAGAACTGGGGAAGAGAGGAAGGATAGAGGGATGTTATGAGGGGATAGATGAGGTCGTGAGAGGAATAGGTTGATGAGTAAAGGGGAATTAGAAATTGAGAGATCTGATTGGTTGTTGGAATGTAGGCCTATACTACACTAAGTGTAGCGGTGAAACAACGTTGTGAAACGGACGTTTTATAGAAGTTATTATGGATTGTTTTGAAAAATAAAAAACACCAGCTTGTAGAGAATTAAATTGCGAAGACAATGAGCCTACTTAGAGATTTCTACGATGATTACAAGTGGTTTAAAAGTTGAAGAGAAGTTGAGAGTGAAAAATCTGAAATTTTGATAAAAGAAGGAAGTGATTTGCGGTAAAAAGACGCTATCGTACGAGCGAAAATAAGGGGTTTTAATGAATAGTCGGACAGGAAATGATGGTTTTGTTTCTTCAGGGAGGTTCTAAACTGCGTTGTGTGAAAATTTGGTGAAAATCTGATGATTCTAAGCGGCTGAAATGAGCCTATAAAGATTCACACCTGCATCAACACTGTGCATATTTTTTTATTTTTTGTCAACGAATTCTCGGCAATGAATAAAGATATCTCCATAAAAAAACGAATTCATATGGTTCAAGGATTTGGGATTCTAAAGAGCCTAAAATTATAATTTTAGCCCCATTAGAAGTGTCCAAAAAACGATCGCAACTGTTTCGGCCAATCAGAGGGCAGTAAAACAATAACAACAGTATTTCTATTTCCTGTTTTGCCATGATTTTGTTGAAACTAAAAACTTAAATTGTAATTAAACAAGACACCAAAGACACAAATGTGAGCAAGGTGCCTCAAGTTAGCCAATTCTTCATTAATTTCATGAAAAAGAAACTTTAAAAAGTGCTCCCTTGTCTCTCACAAACGATCCAAAATTTCTGACTACCCTTATTTAACCCAGTTTGCTCACAAATGCGAGTGAACTCGCAAATAATCCCAGTGAGATGAGTTCCATGCTCTGTTCTTTAAAGTGTAATGGTGCCCCCCTTATTGTCTTCATTTCAGAGTTTTACTTGAGTCATTGAGTGAATCTTTAATTGTACTGTTATAGCCTTATCGTAAGCGATGGCTAAATGCCGATAATATACCAAGCTAAAATAGTTTGGCAGTGAATCATAAATTTTGTCCAGCCGGCCTCGGTCTCGGTCTCGAATGCTCATGCCTCGGTCTCGGTCTTGGTCTCGGAGGGTCATGCCTCGGTCTCGGTCTCGGATGCTCATGCCTCGGTCTCGGTCTTGGTTCCGGATGTCCTGGCCTCGACTCCAACACTGGACACAACCCTTTTTGTTACGCTAGACTCTGTCCGCCAACAAAATTATGATAATATTAATTATTAACCCTGAAAATAAACTTAACTCTGAACTTACAAATGTAACAGAATGGTTGAACCTAAATAGATTATCCCTCAATGCAAGTAAGACTAAATGTATGACATTTCGAACCTGCAATAGAACTGTGCAGCCTCCTAAACTTCTGATAAACAATGAAATCATTGAATATGTTGACAATTTTAACTTTTTAGGCATAATTTTGGACAGTCAATTAAACTGGAAAGCTCACATAGAAACTATTGGAAAAAAGATATCTAAGACTACAGGCATCTTGAATAAACTCAAACATTTTCTACCAGTGTTTACACTCAAAACAATCTATGATAGCCTTATTAACTCATATCTTAATTACGGAGTATTATGTTGGGGATTTAAGCAAAGTAAGCTTTTTAAATTGCAAAAAAAAGCTGTCCAAATTATCACTAAAAATAAATACAATGCACATACAGATCCCTTATTCAAAAAGCTAAATATTCTAAAAATCAGTGATGTTGTGACAAGAAAGCTCTACAAATTCGTTTATCTATATTCAAAAAATGCCTTACCATACTACTTCCTTAACAATGCATATCTAAATCAACCGACTCATTCTCATCTTACTCGTAATTCCAGATATATAATTCCCAGAGTCTTCCACAAATACGCTGAATTTAATGTTAGATATCAGCTCCCCCTTCTCCTTAATCGGAATGAAATCAACATCACTGAAAAAGTTAATACTCATAGTGAATTTGGTTTTTCCTTCTACGTCAAAAGGCTTGTATGAAAATAATTGCTTTATTACTAATTGTTATGTTTGTAACAATTAGGCATTCTGTTGATATTGCATCTATGTTTTAATATTATTTTCATTTATTGTCGTTTACTTGTACCATCTCTTATTGAGATTGAAAGATATTCCATTCATTCAAATTTTCAAATTTTCATATCATTCCATCTACCCATCGTTCATTCATTCATACTTCCAAATTTCTAATCTTATTCATTTATTTATTTACTTACTTTCTATCTACTATCCTTAAATAAACATGTAAGAAACATCCAGAGATGATGAAGTGACCAGTTTCAAACATGCTTGCATGATGATATTAGATATAATGAATTACCAAAAGGGGGCAGTACCGACAGCGTTACATAAGTGACTTAGTTGCTGCCTCCTTGACCACAATCTTACTTTTATAATGTAAAATTAAATATCTGTCTGTAAAACTTGATTGGTCAAAAATAAAAAACATCTCTCTCTCTCTCTCTCTCTCATATGGGGGCACCTGGGGGGGGCTAGGTCTGTGCGCTGTTCAGTGCAGACCTACTGGGGGCGCGATAGGATATTCTGGAGGGCACCACTGTACAAATTCTAATTCAGTAATGGTATATTTTAGCCAGAATTGAAAAGTATGGGGAGCCTGGGATGGGGGGGGGCACAAGTGACAGGTCCAATATTAGGGGTGGGCCAATCTACATTATTTTCGAAATTCTCACTGGAGACTTGTGGTTTCATAGGCCAAATATTCTGGAGATCTCAAATTTGGTTGGTTTTTTCTAGGTATGAGGTACAGTTTGGTAGATATTTAAGTGCTCTGTCCAATCCTTTACAACTGCAAGAACCAATTCTACTTCATCCTTTTTTCCCTTTCTCAGACACTTGCATGGTCTGTCGCACACCACAGTGGTATCATTGGGCCCAGGATAACTTGTCATAGTGAGTAGCATGTGGTTTTGGCACATGTAAACTTAATTGCTTGTAAACAAGGAGAATATTTATGGCAACACCAATTTATGGCTTTAAAATTTGTGGACATTTTCCTTAAACAAGCACTGCTTCCAATCATCTATCAATTACCAATAGGTTTAAAATTAGCATATTCATAGCCATGCTGGGAGTCTGAGACTCCTCAAATGCACGAAACTTCCATATTTCATCAACTTTTTGGAGAATTTGACAATTATATATAATAATACTAATGAACATTTTACTTAAACATGTTTTTTTTTATATTCAGTGTGATTTTAGTAAAAAGATTAGGCCCATCTGTCTGTCTGCCTTGCTGAAAAGGACCCAAAATGTATGAAAAACATCACTTTTTCGCCCAGATTTAGATAGGGACAAACAAATGCAAAGTACCAACCTAAAGACCAGTCTGAGACAACTTTACCTGCCCATTTCTTGATCAGGAGGATATTTGGCCTAGGAAATCACAAGTCTTATGATGTTTACCCAGATTGACCCACCCCTACCAATATGGGGCGGGGGTAGGTTACTGGTCTGATCTTGGGTTGATAGGAGACGCCACCGCTGATCTGACTTCACCTTTTTTTAAATAAAACTGGCATACTTACCTTAGCAAATAACAAACTGTTATTTCTGACTGATTTAGAAAGAGCCATGCATGCAGACGAATCCTGACTAGTCCCTGTCCACATATCAGCGGACAAGCATGTAGTACGTGACGTCACAGAGCAATTGTGAATGAGCGGATGTTGATTGCATTGTTCTCTCGACCAATCAGATTTGAAAGATCGGTACTAGCTACCTAAGGTCATTCATCGACCGTGGATTCCAGATTGGACGAATCTGATGCAGACCAATTTATCGCCTCTCAACACGAGAGGGCGCAAATGGCAAGTCACGTGGTGCATGTATTTTCGCCGGTGTGGATTTGCAAAACACGAGTTCAGGCTGATAAAAGCAGGTGTTAAATTACTGTTATTTCGGTAAGTATTTAGTTTTTGACTCTGCAAATAGTCGTTTCATGTTTATAAGATATTGTAGCACTTTTGTACGTTATGTTTTAGTGTCTGAGAGGGTTAGATTCAACGTTATTTCTATTTATTTACAGGTGCCTGCTGAAAAAATGGCGGCTCAAGCTGCAGTGAATCCCCCATTGACGGCTGCAGAGAGAGCTCAGAGGTCTGTCTTCGTGGGTAACATTCC
The DNA here is from genome assembly GCA_026936325.1 of Platynereis dumerilii. Classification (NCBI taxonomy): domain Eukaryota; kingdom Metazoa; phylum Annelida; class Polychaeta; order Phyllodocida; family Nereididae; genus Platynereis; species Platynereis dumerilii. The sequence continues at coordinate 30,705,585 of JAPTHN010000001.1, read as the reverse complement.
TTATGAAGCTACAGAAGAACAGCTAAAAGAAATATTTGCCCAAGTAGGGCCTGTAGTCAGCTTCAGGCTCGTGTATGACAGAGAAACTGGAAAGCCAAAAGGGTATGGGTTCTGTGAATATCAAGATGTGGAAACGGCCCAGAGTGCCATGAGAAATCTCAATAATTTTGATTTCACTGGAAGACCACTTCGTGTTGGAGTTGCTGCTGGTGAACAGAATAAAGAGGAGATGAAAAGCATGCAACAAGCTGTAGGAGCAGCAGTTATAGAAAGTCCTTACGGTGAAGAGGTAGAACCAACGAAAGCCCCAGAAGCCATTTCCAAAGCAGTGGCTAGTTTGCCCCCAGAACAGATGTACGAGCTGATGAAACAGATGAAGTTATGTATCCAAAATAATCCCAACGAGGCTCGCAACATGTTGCTTCAGAATCCTCAGCTTGCTTACGCTCTCCTGCAAGCTCAGATTGTGATGAAGATCGTCGATCCAAAAGTAGCACTTGCAATGTTGTACAGGCAGTCCGAGCAGATCCCACCCTTGTTGAACCAGCCTGGTGGGGAGGCTCCTCCTCCCACTAGCACCCCTGGTCCTGACAACCGTAATGTTGCTCGTGGCCCTGGCCCTGGTGCTTCTCCTAACATCGGCAACATGCCTGCCCCTGGTCCCCCTAGATCTACTCCACAAGCATCACCCAACCAAATGCCAATGGGCAATAATCGCATGTCTGATTTTGGCCAGAATAGAATGGACGGCCCTGGAATGTCTCCCAACGATGTCCACATGAGGCAGGATCCCAGAATGGGTGGAGACATGGATCGTGGAATGGGTAATCAACAAAATATGATGCCCCAAGACCGATTCCAGGATCACGACATGGGAATGGCTGGTGGAATGGCTGGTGGCGCTCGAGATGTGGACCACAGACGTGTACCTGGCCCACCAGGCAGACAGGACCCAAGGGGAATGGATGGATTTGGAGGACCCCAAGGGCAAGGCAGGATGGATCCAAGGGATAACCAGAGGATGGATACAAGAGGTCCCGATATGGATATGCGTGGGGCTCCCAATAACAGGATGGATATCAGAGGACCTGATCCACGAATGGGTCGGCAAGGTGGACAAGACCAGAGAGGAGTGCCCGATCCACGAGCAAGAGGAATCCCTGGGCAAGATCCCCGTGGAATGGATCCAAGAGCACAGCGCCAAGATCCCCGAGGCATGGACCCTCGGGCAGCAGGAGGAATGGATCACCGTGGTGGAATGGACCCCAGAGACCACGGGCGTGACATGGGCCGACCTGATCCCCGAGGCGACCCCAGAGGAATGTCATCTCGCGACGGACCTCCTGCGTCTTCTGCTGGACCTGCTGGACGTCCATCTGGTCCATCCGCAATGGCCATGTCATCAGCAGCAGCCAGTTTGGGAGGTGGAGCTGTCAATGACCAAGAGAAAGCTGCACTTATTATGCAGGTCTTGCAGCTCTCTGATCAACAAATTGCCATGCTGCCTCCCGACCAGCGACAGAGTATCCTCATATTGAAGGAACAGATTGCCCGATCTGGAGGGCCTGGTCAAATGCGTTAAACTTTTACACAGTTCTAAAGAGACACTTCGTTCAAAAAACATAATTGATTATAACTGACTTTTATAGTAATCCAATTTCTGTTAATTAAGAAATTATAATTATATAAAATCATGTCAATAGACTGTATACTACTATATTTTTATTCCATTAATGAATCACTTAAATTCATAAATTTAATGAAGTTAATGGACTATGGATGTTTTACTGCAAGTGTTTGTCGTGTACGTAGCCTACACAATAAAATCGGCATACTATCAGTATCAGACTTTTGAAAAAATGTTTGCCATTTGTTACCAACAGATTGTAATATACCGCTACAATTGTATGTGTTAGTACTGATGACTGATATTCTCATCCTGGCGACTTGGCCTATATATTGATTTTAATTCATCTTGATTACACTCTTGGGGCATTTTAATTTGATGCTGGTTGTTTCACTTGTTTGCTTTTTCTAAAGTTTTCATGAAAGTGTAAGGAATGGTTATTAGTAGTTTAAAGTTTTTAAAACAACAGCTCCATGAAAATGTTCACTTCATGAAAATGGACACTGTGGCCTATTGGTTATGGCTCTTGTCAGACTTTCGAGCCCATCAAGAGATACTGATAAGAGGGATTGTCTTTAGTTACCAGTTGAGGCAGAAATAATTGAGGTATGGAATGCCAGGTATAGGCCAAGGACAGAAGGCCTCCACACAAGAGATTAAATTTTAATAGGATTGCTTAGTTATGGAAACCGCCACTTGGGGGCCAGAAGTTCTGGAACGCCACCTGCCGTAAAATCTCGAAAAAGCCAAAATGACGACGATGACATTTGGTCAAAAAAGCTTTAAGGTGAAGCCACCAGACAAAGGCAGCTTTCCTCTGGATCACGAAGGTATACATCAAAGTCTAATGGAAGATTTGAAGCAATTGAAAGGGCTCTTTAAATCTCCCGTCATCCAAAATTCGAAGTTTGAAAGTCAACCTTCGTGGGTTCTGATTATCGCCCGGTCACATTTTGCCATTATTTTGGGATTCTCTGGCATGATTCTTGTATATTGCATAAATGCATAATATTGTAGTGTCGCAGTTCAATGTTCAATTATTGATAACTGCTGTTGGGATGTTTGTGAGTCTGAACTGATTCACTGACTGATCGGTGTGCAAAAAGACCAATGGGCAAGGGTGCCGGAACAAGGGGGGTTCGGGGTTTGAGTATAGGCCAAAATTTTTGACTGCCCCACTCTGGGGCGACTATGCAGCTCTATGCACAGGGAACGGTGGTGGAGAGAGCTACTTTTAGGAATATGCTCATCAAGGCTGCTGGAAGAAAATTGCTCCCCCCGTTCCGACGGACAACCCTCCTCCCCGCCCCCAGTTGTTTTTAGTAACACCTCTCCCCTTGGGGTCAACGCGGATATACTAGACAAGTTTTTTCTGATTTTTTGGAGTTATTCTGGCAGGAAATAGTAAAGAACGTAAGTCTACAGCCACACAGAAGTTTAGGTCTGCATGACATGTACGGTACAGATGTACCCTTCAGAACTTGTTGCAATGCTGGCAGGGCCAGACACCTGGACTAGAAAGAATCTCTTGACTCCCACTGGCCAAATGCTACATATTAAAAATATAAATAAATAAAAAATTTCCAAAATGTTACTTATTAAATCTATTTTTTCAGGTGAATGCAAAAGTTTTATGGTGAAATATATGAAATGTCTACGCTCAAATGAAATGGAAAATACACAATGTCGCCAAGAATCCATGGACTACTTGAAATGCAGAATGGACAAGTGAGTATTGCCTGAAGCAAAGTTACCAAATAAGGTCAGCTTATCCAGTCGTATTTTGTCACAGTTTTGGCAATTTATGGCATCGAGTAGTTTCTCTTTTTATTTTAAAATCTATAAGTGCATTGCAAATGATTTGCATTAAATTTTTGATGCCGGGCATATCGTTAGATCTGCCTGCGTCTATGTTTTGAACTTGTAGCATGTTGTCTTGTCGTAGAAGGGCCTGCATGGCCTGCCCACTTTGCCTTCTCTCCTACAGCCACACATAGGACCTAATCCAGTGTGGGGTACAGAGCTACTGCAGACCCTCCAGCAGCCCACATACCACTCCCCCTCATACTTCCATGGCTTTACATGGTGCCCCTTCCCTCTCCACATAAAGTGAAAGTACAGCAAAGTAAAAGAAACAGGATTTTTTGACAAATGCCAGATGGAGGTCTACATCAAGAAGGACCAAGTCTTGCAATTTATGTCTGGTGACACATGATGACAGCTTGGGTCACACTTTAAAACATCCCGTTCAGTAGAAAACATATGGGTGACGATTAATCGGTCATTAATATTTCTACTCGAATAGTGCTTTAACCTAACCGTGGTCGGTTAACCGGGTAATCGTTTCAGCCCTAATTGCGGCGTCATTTCGTCCCTGTGGGACAGCATGTTCTAGTTATCACTGAAAGCATGATCATTGATCTATCAAGTCCTGTACTTAAGCATACTGATAATCAGAATGAAAAACATTTGTTCAAGATCATGTAGTATTTATCTAATTGTTTCATTGAAGGTCGCCTGTCAATTACACCCAGAGAATCTATCCTAGACGAATCCTTCCATTTTCTTTCATTATCATAAGTTTTTGCGTCATAGCGTCACAGCCAATCAGCGGGCAGTATTTCTTTCCAGTTCAAAATTTTATTGGCGATTTGCGAAGCATCTATTAAATTCTCAGAGATGTATGACCTATCATTTTAAAGGCCTCAAAGAGATCTATCTACCAATATAAGAATGACACCTCTAACCCTTACGGAAATGTGCGAAACAGCGAAATCGCCGTCATTTGCATAACATGCTTGGAGGCTGTTCATTGGTCAGCTTTGTGGGCGTGTCTGACTTAATCACTGAAGGCTTTGCTGAAGTGGTCAATTAATATTTCTCTTGTCTTTTATTTTTCAGAAACCTGATGACCAAAGAAGAGTTTTCGAAACTAGGATTCGCTGATCTCACAAAAAGTCAATCAAATACGGAGAAGACAACTGATAAGTCATAACTTCAGTTTTCGCTATTATTTGTTGCAGTTTATTGTTGAAAGTTTGATTTTGTATTATAAATTTAATTATTTATTGTTACTTACAATTACTGTTAAGAAGCTACTAATCGCGCCACAAAAAACTGCTTATTAAGAGCTGAAAATTACCGGGCAATCAATAACAAAATTTTGCCCTTTGTAGATATTGTACATATTTATTCAAATTATAGAAGTGATGTAATAAATACTGTCATACTTTTCAAGTACCTGAGAGTCATAGTCATATTTTTGTGCAACTTATGTGGCTAGTCAATGCCAAATTCTTGGAAAGTTAAAGGATTACTAATACTTCTGAACTAACATCTTATTTTTAATAAGGCCAAGAAAATGAGGTTTTTTGATCCTGCTCAACTTTTGCCATTTCAAGAAAATGCCTTTTGATGAAAAATATCTAAACCACACTTAAAATTTGGCAACCGAAAGTTTAAAATATTGCCTAAAATCAGCTTAATGGGACTGTGGCAGAGTAATCATTATAATTTTGGATTTAAAAACTAAGTTTTTCTGGCCTATTTTAAAATTTGCTGCATAAACCGATTGTGTTGCCAAGTCAACATGATCAAGCATGCATGCATTGCATGGTGTCAGGAATAAGAAACTCAAAATAAATTCATGGGAGTTGCATTGAGGTGCAGTTGGTATCTGCTTCTAGCTGATATTGGCATAGTAGCATTCCATAAAAGCATAAACTTTACAGTATATTGCTGCGATCTTGTGATTTCCTCCCACACCTGGCAGGGTATATAAAAACTATATAATTATTAAATCAGTTGGACGTATCTGATATTAAGTGTGTGTCTCAAAAATGTGCGTCTCCAAACATCCGAATTACTGACCGAATTGAGTCGTATATTAAATTTTATATTCTAAATAAAAAGCTTAAACCAGGTCTTAACTCTATTTTTATTTTCCTACTGTACTGTGCTGCTATTCCATCACTTAACTTGGTAGTGATAAATTAGGCACTGCAGTTAAGACTGGTCTTAATTCTGTTGGTGAAATCGGGCATTAAGATTTCTGGTTTTGAATGCTACCACGATCGTGATGGTCATAATGACATTGCACTTGCACAAAAAAGACAATGTATCGGTGCTTGTAGGCTTTGCTTATGTCATGTTAAATCCTGGAGTTATTCACAAGAGTTGTTTGGTCATAACTCATTGCTAGTCTGATGTCTGTATTGAACATATATTACATAATCAACAGTGTACATGATATATGGCACATCATATATGTCATATCACTGTAGCAGTCTGGCATATGTATTTTGTCAAAATGAGGCAATTTGTATTTGAACAAGCTAACCTGTTGTAAGGTGGCAAAATATTTGTAGACCTGTATGTTTAGTTTACCAAAAACAGCCAGGATGACATCCCAAATACATGTTATAGCAATAAAATTATTTATACTTCAGAACTTAATTCGAGTCGGCCGACCAGGTTTTTCCTTCTTGTGGCACTTTGTTTTAAAATTAAATTGCCACAAAATACTGAGCATTTACAATTAGTCTATTTGTGGATAGAAAATATCATGATATTGTGCAGGCTACCCTTGTACTGTTAGGTGCAGTTTAGGAGAACTCTCCCTCTCCCATGAAAAATAAAAATCAGACAAAATATAGTTTTTGAAAATATAAAATCAAGGACAGCTTCATACATTTATTGCATATTCACTACCCTGCCATGCACAGCACAGCTGATCAGCAGTCTACCATTCTATGTATACATGATAAACAAGGTCAAGAACAGTGTATGCACTGTTAACAATAAAGTTAGTACTAATAATTGCATTGCTAAGTTGTAAAATTCTAATAATTGCATTTTCAAGTTGCAATAAAATATTAGTAATTCAAGGGTGCTCTGTACAGTGTCCAGTGCAAGAAAACTTTAAAAAAAATTAACACCAGAAGTTGTTGTGGTGGACTGTTCCATAGTTTGGAGTTCACAGCTACAAATATAGGTGTGTCAACTTCTCATATATTTATTATTAAAAAATGTCAAGTCAGCACCAGATAATTGATAATGAATAGGAAGTCTTTCTTTTGGGACTGTAAATGGTTTTGTTGGAATTAGTCCACTTTGGCATTTCGTATTCTAAGATAGAAAAAGCTGCAAATTGCCACTGAAAAATAAAACATAGTCACAGATTTCTTTTTCTTTCACAGAAAGATGTATAGATCTAACTAAAGGCACTTTTAATCAACCAGTGCTTTAGGAGGTGGTGAGCAATCGCTTGGGATGGTGGAGTGAAATATCCTTTTGGATGAGACCTCGTCATTAGTCCAACGGCCTCTTCTCTGGAGAACCATTGGGCGTCTTCAAGTTCATTGTCAATCTGTAGATGAAAAGGGGTAGGGCTACTTGTTAGCATTGTCATAACTATATACAAACAATATATACAAACAGTTGAAAACAAACTTGATTAGAACATGATCTGTGTAAAAATACATATAAAATTAGAAATATTACACATATTTTTTGTGCATCGATGAAGACACTATATTGTTCGCTCTAATCATTGCAATATGACAAAAAACATGACAGCCTTTTTCATGTTCATAAGGTTGATTTCTCAGTTGCAAGTTAAAATTTAATATATCAACTACGGAGAATATTGAATTAAATTTTTTTGGGGTCAGAGATAGTTTTAAATTTTTTGTCAGAAGTGTTCTTAGTTTAATCTCCAGTAATTAAACTAATAATGTCAGTAAGATAATGTTCATAAAATACTCAGTAACTTACTGTTAGTGGCAGTTGTTTGGCGTAGGCAATAAAACCCAGCATAAGAGTACTGGGGGTGGGCCAGGGTTGGGAAGAATGGTAGGAAACTTTGGAGAGTTGAAGTCCTACTTCTTCCTCCACTTCTCTGTGGCAGGCGGCTTCTAGCGACTCACCTATGATAGAAGAAAATTAATGTATATTAAATGAAAGAAGCACAGAATCTGCATGGGTTCAATCCCCAGGGAACCCAAGATTTTCTGTGGACCTTCATGAGGAAATCCTGGCTGGATGTCATTAGGATGAGATGTTACATTGGTAGCCCAGTGTACCTGGGTCTGTTGCAGACAAGTAAAAAATCCCTCACCTGCAAGTAAAAGATACCTCACATGGTATAAATGTGAAACATTTTGAGGATTCCCGCCCTCCCATCTCATCAATTAACCCTTGAGAGTGCCCAGATTTTGGCTTAGAGGGCTACACTTGCAATATCTAATCTATATATCTACCTGTCTGAGGGAAATATTTGTTGCACTCTTAATTCTAAGAAGCTCTGATACTTAATTCAATCAGCTAATCAAAGAAATATGGTATGAGGAACATTTCATACCGTATGTCTATGCAAATAGTGTTTATATGATAGTACTTACCAAGATTTTTACATTGTAGTACTAACATTTTTACCTCTCAAAAATGTGCTACCATAAAAATAATGTACTGAGAAAAAAAAAACCTAAGTACAGACTGAAATGTACTCACATGATTCAACAAATCCTGCTAGACACGAATACATTTTGGGAGGGAAGCGAGGTTGTCTGGCAAGGATGCAGTGTGTGTTGTCTTCACTCACAACGAGGGTTATAATGCTGGGGTCAACTCTGGGGTGACTGACGTTCATCACAGCTGAAAGTTAAAAGAAGAATTCAGTGATTTATAGCTATTGATCAGTGAATGGATTTATATACCCTATTGTTTATATTAGGCGCCCGTAGGACAGATGTAATGATGACATTGGTGATTAATAGCTTTTTGCATTAAAAACTTTTTCTGGATAAAGTCGTATTTTGATTAAAATTGGTTCTTTAGAGAGGGGATGAGCTTTTAATACAGAAATATTGTAGGTTATGTCAGGTTTAAATTGCAACATAATAATAATTTATTAAAAGATATACAGCTAAAGATCCCGTGCCCAAATTTTGACTCCTCATGCTTGCACAAGTTTTGAGTACTGTGTACGGAATTTTTTATTTTTGCCCGATTGAATTGTCCGAAATATAAATGCAAATTTAGAAAATAATGCAAATTCATTAAATCCTACAATACTTTATTATTAATACAGGAATGCTGCTGGATTACATTATTGGTAGTTTTGTAAAGTAAACCTTTAACAAAGGTGAATGGAAGGAAAAATTAATCATGTCATTTTCAAGTTACATCTGCACTTCTTGTTTATAAAAATGTCAATCAAAAAGTGACTTTAAAAAATGTGGAAAAGTGAAATAAAGTTGGCGGCTCAATACAAAATACACGAGAAGTACCTTTATGAGACCTGCAGGAAGTATTGTTGCATTGAAGCTTGTGGCCATTCTGGGATATTGTGGTGGTTTCCCCACAGAGGGTGCAGTATTTGCTGGTGCGTTTCCAAGATAGGAGTGAGGTGGCTTTTCCGAAAAGTGCTGCGTCTGCTGGTTCCAAATTTGGCATTCCTGAAATAGAAGTGAAGTAACAAAATCATAAATTCCATAATTGACCGAACAGAGTTTCTTCAATATGGTATTTTTCAAAATGAATAGGCTACCTGTATAGTTTGCAAATCTACATGAATATACATATGTGGATAATGCACAAGTTGTAGAGTACTATAGTTGTTATTAGTTATTAGCCAGCTTGATTGTAAAACATACAAAGACAGGAATTAGTCTTCAATTTTAGTTTTACAAGGGCAAAATATTCATGTGTCATATGATTCACAAGCATCTTCAAATTGCTGATTGAGTCATGGAGCTGTTGAAAGAGGGCGACAAAAGCTTGAGCAATGAGCAAAATGAGCAAATTACTCCCTTGCTTTCAATACATTCAACTTAATTTTAATATATATATATATATATATGTCGTTTTATTGACAATTTTCATTTCAACCGGATACATTTGTCAGTAGAAAAACAATGAAATCGAGAACTACTTTATATCTGTAAACAATACACGAAAATGCAAAAACAATTATAAGGTAAATCAGCTGATAATTAAATCGAATTTCAGTCCCAGTTGTAATTGTTAAAGTGAGTGTGTGACTTTAAAGGGTTATTCTAATGTGACAAACATTTCATTAATAGTTTTAATACCTCTTGTTGGCCCATTTTCAAGGGGTGCTGCTCCCTCGTAACCTGTCGTTAGGAGAGCTGCTTGGGTAGGAGATACTTGTATGGCAAACCAGGCCCCTCCTTTCTGATATTCGGGGTCTATGTCTTCCAGTGTATCTAAGCCCACTACTGTCTCTCCTTTATGTCTGCCGAGGAAGATTGACTGGTCTAAAACGTCACTGTTTATAACGCTCTGCACTTGAGCAAGACTCCGAGTGAACAAGACATATTTAGTCTTCTTTAAGTTGGAGGGTATCACGACTGGAGTATTTTTGGCGAAAACGATAAATTTGCTGTTTCGCAGTCGAGCTAGTTTATATAATCTTTCATGGTCGTCCCGGAGGTTTGCTTTTATGTCGAGGGGATAGTTGGAGAAGTAGTGATCCTGGGTTTTCCTTTCTCCTTTGCTGTTGTCCGCACTTTGTAATAATTCATAAGCTTGTTTCTGTTGCCAAAATGCTGCAAATTCACTTGCTGTATGCCCTGAAGGACTCAGGACTGTTGTACTGCCCCTAGAAAAAGAAATGGTCAAAAAATGAATGACTAATGATGATAAGTGAAGCAGCAACATGATTAACCAAGGTGTACTTGACATTTTATTGGCGATGGAAATACTGCATACTGATTTATCAGGTGCAGACATAAAAAGTAATGTGAACAGTAAAATAACCTATTATCAACTGTATCCCACATACATAGGAAAGATTGCATATTTGTGTATGAGGATTAGCTGCGGCCGAGCTATACTTATTGCAACATCTGGTACATTTAGCTAGTGTACTAGTGTACATGTATTATCTATTATCCTCAGTCCAGTGTGAATCCTTGATTCTGATTGGCTGAGAGCCGCGGTGTATTACACCGTACACCTGATAGCACCTTACTAGTACATGCAAGATCTAGCAGTTGTGTTGATGCCAGATCTTGCATGTATACAAGTTTGCCAGATACTGCATCAACGCAAGGGCTATGACTAATTGTGCGATACAACATCTATATTTTCAGAAGTGAAACGTAAAGTTAATCATCATCGATCACACGTGCTGGTTGTCATTTGACCTGCTAGGAGGTCAATCTGGGACATGTGAGCCTGGCGCGAGGCCTGAAAGGTCATCAAAAGTATAACATTTTAATTTGCTTCTTAATAAATAGTTAATAAAAAATCAATAAAATATTTAATATTTTAATATATGACCTCCATTACTTGAACAATGTTGAAGCAACTTTGATAATATTAATTTATTGACCCTCTACTTTGAACAGTGAAGAAAAATGTTATCGAATTGTATCATGGCGAAGTGCATTACCGTAGTTTTGACCCGAGTTGTTTTTAAAATACATGCGTTTGTCTGCTGCGCTTGGATTGCTTAAACATTTGTCATTTCTTTGAAACCACTTACATATTCTTCAATAATATCTCTATGAGGTTGATATGTCCCATTTTTGCGGCTACCATTAAGGGTGTCCATCCTTTTGAGTTTCGAGCATTTGCCAGGCCATAACCTGAAATGAACAAACGAGATAAAGATTTCTGTAAAGATTGTTTAAATCTGGTAAGCAAAGTTGAGCAAATCAGCCAAAATAATATAACAATGTTAGCATATTATTGGGTGAAGCTGCCTTCAAAAAACAAGTTTGTAGTTGCACAAGACTTAGATATCACATTACACGTATTGGAAAATAGTCCAACTGAATAAAATCTAGATTTGTAGAAAGTTTTGAGGAGTATTCAGTAAAAATTGTTTACTTTACCAAGGATTTCATTTGTTTTTATCTCAGTCATTGTAGTCAATTGCTCTATGCAAACACAAAATCATAATAAAACACTAACTGAAGCAGTTATGTCAAAAAATTGTACAATGGAAATTATTTTGAATTTGTATTATTGCCATTCTCAATAATTATTGGCTGGTGAATTTTCATCGACCTTTGGCAGTTTCGTATTGTTTATTTTCTTTCAACTGAACATCACTTTCAGAGCTGTGTAATGCTAAACTGCATGCACTAGTGTCTTGCATGCCTCAGTCCATTCAGAATCAAATGTTTTTCATGGCTAAAAGTTCCAAAAATGTTGAAGCAAACAAAAGCAGGGCAGAGGGAGAGACTATATACTGATATATGTCACTGAGACTGACAAGAAATAGAACATAAATGCAGAATCCAGTTCACTTTGTTCATACAAACTTAATATGCCCTGTATATTGCAGTTCATACAATACAATTTGGTGTTGTGAGTTGGCAGTTAGGCTTCTTTTTGTAGTTCAATCCGAAGCTTCAACATAGATATTAACGAAGCATGGCACATACTATTTGCCACATAATGGCTTTACCAAAGCCCTTAAAGATCGGGTGAATATTCAGTTTTCTTCTGAATTTTATGACAGAAATGTGTGTGTATTTTGTTGAAATTTTATCAAATTTTTTTTATCAATATGGTCAGGATTAGATGATAAGGATAGTACCTGTGCATTTTCTGGAGCTTTTGTGGAGTTGCAAGGCCTAATACACCTTATGAATAATAACTTTGTGGTAAGAAAAAAATAATAGAATTCAAAGTTTATTTGAGTGGGCAGTGAAGGACCAATTGACTCATCAGAAATCTATTGAAGGTTATTGAAGACAAGACAACAATATGTCAGAATTTGGGTGACTCGTGGATTTGGCTTTCAGGAGAAAATCTAAAGTACTATTCCAAAAAATTTATGAAATATTGGTAGCCGATAATTAAGATAGATGTGATAAACACAGCCCTTTAAGGCCAATTTTAGCCACTCACAAGGGTTGAAGAAAAGGCTTACATCATGTTACATGTAGCTTGTCTTGATAAACTAACAAGTGCATATATAGGTACTTGTACAATGGACATTGTACTTACTTGTAAACAAACAAGCCAAAAAAAGTCATATCAGTACATAGTCCTGTACAAAGGTGACAGGTCTGAAGGTCATGTATTATTTACCAGCTGCAGTTATGTCATTATGGGTGGCTATTGACCTTCTTTTGAAATAGGACATTTTGGAGTGAGTGCCCCAAATGTTTGTTGTGCTGTAATAATGTTGTGTTGCTGCTGCCTGAACACTGGTGAACTTATATGCAGTTCGGGAGTTGATCAGGAATATAAAGTACTGTCCAATAGAGTAAATATGCATATGCATTTATAGCCATTTAAGGTCAATTAAAATCATTTGGATGGAGTTAATCTCATTGAATATAAAGCCAAGTCCCAAGGGCATGCAGTACTTTTAGGCCTAGTTGATGTACTATAAATACTAGCTATCCAGGCAGGGGCGTAGATTTTTCATTTTTGTAGGGGGGGATGATCTGGCGAACGCAAACTTCCCGCGAGGCCCAACGTTCAGAAAATCAGGCGGCATTGGATTTTTGGGGCCACTTAACGATCCAAACGCCAATATATTTTAGATTATCGAAGGTTACTTATGAGAATTATATTTTCCTCATAACATACAACTGGGACAATGGAAAAAATAGCTAAATATAACTGATAATTGTCAATACCAAGTAGTAATCATTTGAAATTCTAGGGGGGGATAATCATATGATCATCCCCCCCAGGTTCATCCTAGGGGGGGATGCATCCCCCCCATCCCCCCCAGGATCTACGCCCCTGTGTCCAGGTAATTAACTGCACACATAGAAATACCTTAACTTGTCAACATACTTATAACATAATCCTCAGTTTGTGTAAAGGTTATTAGTACCGGTAACTCCTTTGTTAGTGATAATTGTAAACAGTAAAATAGTGATAATCGAAATGTCCAGAAAGTAACAATTTTAAGACTTATCAGAAAAGTGTGATTCATTTTATCTTTAAAAAAAAATAAAGGCAAAAGAATGATCCTGTTCGAATGTCCAATTGGGTTAACTCCAGCCTTTTGTTTAGTTCTGACAAAGTGACAATGACTTCAGATGAAATCATTAAAAATATTCAGAATTCCTAATTAAAGGGCTTAGAAATGAAGTGACTGCATAATTCTTTTAAAACTTGATATCATGTTGTGAAATGATAATTTTGGTATTTTATTCTTATTTTGTATACTTACTAGACAAAAGAGCCTCTGCTTTGGCTTCGTTTCCTTCCCTGACTGCTTCATGGAATTCCTTGATTTCCTTTTCTGGTATCGGAGCACCATGGATTTCGTGAATCGAGCTGTAAGTGATAGCAAAACCAGATTACCAAATTTATCTGTCTGCTGGGCTGCCATCCCCTGGGACCGGGTTCGATCCCCTCTTCACTGGACCTCAGCAACCCTGATGTTTAATAGCTAGATGGGCGTTTCATCCAGTGCTGAGAGTACACCTTGCCTAAAGACTAATTAGTGTAAAATTACAGGACGTTCAGTCGTTCACCCACCAAATTGATTTATTTGAATCTTATTTAAAGTTAGTTTAATTTGACATTTTGCCAAGCATTTAATCTCCAGTTAAAAAATAAAACATGATTATAAGGCCACAATGGTTCAAATATATTACTTATTCTTTGATATTGTGTATTCTGGGAAAGCTTTATAGGAAAGATGTTTTGAATAAAACACCCTAAACATTCCATGGTAGGCCTATATACTGTATAATCACAAATTGTGAAAATAGTTATCCTGTTTGAAAACAATGATAAATGCAAAAATAACTTGAGTTGGTTTAGAAGGACCTAGCTTGTAATTATAGTGAATCATAAGATCAAACAATTTGAATGAACTTAGGAAGTACTTTACATGTATACATAGCTTAAATTGTCACTTGTGACTATTGTTGAAAATAGCTGCTTAGCCTGTTCAGGAATGTTGTCTCAGACCTACTGACACAGCAGGATTCAATACACAATTTTTGCTAGGGTGTGAGTTGTTATGCCTTGGTACCCCCAATCCACTGTGATACACTGTCAGTTCCAACTGTACAGCTGTATGCTGCAACTTCCAGCAATGGCATGTCTGTCAAGCCCTGCAAACTGAAGCTGATATTAATACATTACATTGCTTACCATCTTGCAATTTTGTTGCAGTGTAAATTTGATGCCCTAAAGAGAAGTGTCAACCCTGATCTTCTCATCTCTGCACTTTGCCAACTCTTAATGACAGCAAAAGGAGGTGGCCCCTTGTCATGTTTACCTCAGATAAACTTTGACCTGACCTACTTCAGCGACACCTAGTGTCTCTTTGAATTAACCACTAGGTGGGGTACAAGTCTAGATTGTATATAGGGCTCCACCTGTATGTAATATGTGAATGAAATTGTTTATCACATGAGATCTGTTATCAGCTTGGGGGCTGAGATCCCATATTATAGCTGATTAACTTATCAAATATCTGGATCAGAATGTTTTGGCTCATTAAAATTTCATAATTTTCAATAACTAATCTTTCACATGTATATTGTTTAATTTAAATAGCCTTGACAAGGTACATATTTTTGAAAGAAATTTCCAATGACTTCTGGTTTGAGAGAAATTCAAGAGAAATTTGCTAAATTTTCAGGAGGTCTAAAATCTGAATTAAATGACAGGGCATACCCGTTTGTTCATACTTATAGCCAGGCATGTACCACTATGCATTGTAAAATGCCAACTTTTGAGCAGTTTTAATTAGTGTGCTATAGGTCATAACTGGTCGAGGCGGCTGTGCCAATATGATATGTCATTCAAAAATATTTTATTTATAATATTAATCGTGGCATATTTATACTTAAAGATATAAATTTAAGAAATGAAACAAGAAGACAAACAAATGTTTAAGATATAACTTAGTACTTTCATAACTTTATTATTCTAATTAAACATGTGTTCATATCATTACGCTTGACATATCAGTCATTCAGGCCCAAGCGAAGGCCATGGAAGTCTGAGGAAATATACACAATCCATGATCATTGTAACTTTTAGGAAAAGCGCTTCATGCACCACCTCTTGCAAACAAACATATATGAATACTGGCATTGCTACATGACCATTCTCAGAGTAAAGATACTGTACAGGGTAAGTTACAAGTACTCAACAAATATAAGCTGTATAATATCACTAAAAAACTTTCTAGAAGTAAATTACAAAATATTACAGAGAAGTCACTAAATATTAAAGCAAAGTTGGCTTCCAGTATATCGTGTATACATAGCTAATCCAAGTATCGCCATAACCTTTATATTAAATTGAATAATTAATAATCTATAATTCATGGCATAATTAATCGCATGGGCATTTATTAAATAACACATATCATGGAATGTAGAAAAAATACTTATATGTAAATTTTTAGACTGCAAACCTTTTAGGAATGATTGATATAAGCATATAAATGCAATTTACAGATTGGTGGGTTATTCTTCGTATATAATTGAGCACACAACGATGTATACTTTTGGTTTCGGGATCTTAATGCAGCAACGGATCCAAGATGTTACACCCGTTTGGAGCAATACTTAAGTTGAGGGCTAAAAAATTGCCTAAGTTACCTAAAAAACTCTCGAGACATGGTCAAAGTAATGATTCTTACAATTGCCTAAAATGGTGTTACATCAAGGCTAAAATAGTTCAACTAAAAATTGCAGTTACTCTGGACTTCCATGCATGTCTCATTCATTCTGGGAACATTCATTAGCTTATAAATTACTGTGCGTCTACTCGGCTTTTTGGCATGAACATTCAAAAAGACCTCTAAAAAATTTCAAGTCTTAAAACGACAGGTGGCGCATTGATGCGTGGTGGCGACACCTGGCCCTGACTAGCTCCATTGCTGTGTGCTGAATTCAGGGCATTGAGGCTGTATTGCTCCCTGTTCTATGGGGTGTATCATCCTGAGACGCATTAACATGACAAGAGTAAAATATTTATACACCAAGCAATGCATTCGGAAGATGATACACACTTTTAAGTTGAAGCAGAGATAAAAATATACATCTCCGCCTCAAGCACCGTTGATATGTGAAAGTTCAATCGAACTATGTGGCTGAATAAAAAATCTCTCTGATGTGCATAAAAAATAATAAATATGACAATAACAATGTGAAAAAATAAATCTCCTCCCCATTTGATTAGTTTCTTTTGGTCCATAGCAAACCTTATTAGGGTTAGGGAAAATACAACTTCAGAATCGCATGCTAAATGAATGGAGAGCTACAATCCTATAACTACGCAAACAATACAAAATTAACCATTTGACTATATAAACAAATGAAAGACAGCAGTGAAATTACTGTTCTTAGACCAGTTGTAAGAACAGGCTTAACATAATATACAAGTTTGGTGCGGGTGTGACATGGGAGTCGTGATAAAAACTTTTCATTAAAGGGGTTCTCTAATAACCCGCTCTACCCCTTTGACCTATCCCAACCCTCTAATGAAACAACCCTTCCCTCTAAATGACAACAAAAAACTTGAATAATCCCTTCAGCTAGCTTAGGCCTTCTTGGGTTGACATGCATTAATACCACATGGAATTGTATAGCATTTCAAGTATATTCACCTGCTTAATATCAGGTATAGGCTACTTAATATAACTTATCAGCATGTCAAGTATAATATTTATAATATTATTTAACACCAGTGACAGTAATCATTACACTAAAGCAATAATAATGCTCAACAGGCATTGATCACAGTTAAGTATCTGCATAGTTTCTATCATGAAAATAATGAAGTATGAAATCCTTTCCACATGAACTATTGTCCTCGGCTTACACAATGATAACATCAAAATAACATAGGTACTCCTGGAGGTAAAAATATAGACATCTTTGAAATATTACACGAAGTAACCTAAATCATGCACTTGTAATTAATCCATATGTAAGTAACATAACAAGACAGAATTGCACATCATTCTTAAAGAGAAAAATCACAATGATTGACAGGTCCATGGTGTCACTTTGCCATGAAGCCTGTCCATGATTGAGCTTATACACAAAAATAGTCTTTGAAAGGTGTACGAAAATGTAGAATTTGTGACACGATGGGAAGTTGGAAAGGGCAAGTGTAAGCACCATGACAGGTCGAGGTCGCCTGAGGAGGACCTATGAGATGGCTTCCTCCGTTCGCGGTGGGCTTTCTAAGTGGACGTTAGCAACGTCCACTACTCTGTTGTTTGGTCTTTGCGTAGATCCAAGGTCACCGGCCTCAGTGTCGTCCTCTGCTGACAAAGAGTCCTCTAAGTCGTCGGCTACAAAGCCAGCGTTCTGAGTGCCGCGTCTCTGCGACACGGGTGTAGGCTCTCCTAAGGAGCCAAAGTCCGAGCTTAAATCACCCAAATCCTCTCCTGATCCCACTGATAGGGACGCAGCTGACCCTGGGTCAGCTGAGAAAGAGTCTCGTCGCCATTTGCGGAAGCTGACCAACCCAATGACCACTAGGGCTACTGTGACAATGACCACCCAAACAACAACAACGGCCACTGATGTCTGCACTGCGCCCATTTTACTCTCCAAGTTCTGTGCTTTCTTGCTGTTATCCGCTGCTACTTGGCTGGCGAAAGTCCCGAAAGCTTCTCCTGAAAAGTAAGTTGAATTTTTTATTTGTGAATTGACGATATGCTTAAAGCGCATGAACAATCTTTCGTTTGTCCAGTAATCTATTGGTTTCGCAGCCTTTGCGTTTATCTCAACCTCTATCAATTTATTATTAGAATTGCCGTTAGTATAGTGTAACTTATATCCATATTATTAAGGTTTCTTTCGAAGTGCAAGTAAGGAGAGAGAGATAATAACATTATTTTATTTCAGAAATTTCCTTCAAGAGCGAACAGTGAAATTAACTAAATAATTCAAATAAATTTCAAATCAAACTTTTAAAAAAATTGTTTGAAGGTGCAGCTTCGATCACACATACTCTTATCCTATTAATTTGCATTGAACTGAAGCTATTTACGTATATTGTCGGTCTACTTACCACTTGCTAGAGTACCATAAGTAAGTTGGATGCAATGATAACTGCCGAAGGTGTTGAGACACACTGCTGAATGGTCTTGGCAGGGTGCTGTCTGGCACTCATCGATATCTAAAAGTCAAGAAATTATACATGTGATGAAATTGTAGAAAATATTCAAACTAATTTTTGTGCAGCCTTACTGTCTTCAGATGATCGCCGTATAATATGAGGTTATACCATGGGTGTAGGCAGTATATCCCTGGTATAGTCACCAAAGATCCAGTATATCCCGAGACCCGAAGGGTCGAGGGATATACAGGTTCGAGGGTGACTATACCAGGGGTATACTGCCGCAACCCATGGTATAACCTTTTTATCCCATGTCTTTTTTTTTAATATTTTTATTTTATATCAATGTAAAACAGTTTGAAGCACTCAATGTGAATGCAGCTGTGCTACACAAAAAATCAATACTCTTAATTGGCAGCACTTAATTGCCTTAAATCACAACAATCAGCAAATATGCTGGTATCTACATGCTAATGAGCATGATATATAGGGGCACTTGTCTTTTGATTGGTCAGTTCCAGTATATCTCTGTTAATCTCATTATCTTTCAGTATATCCCTTCTGGCTAATTAGCCAAAGGAATTTGATTGGTTGAACTAAATATATCCCAGTTTCTTTCTATTGTATTTCCCTCTCTCAATCTGTATTGACCAGGGAAAATCTCAGTATTAGGGACAATAGTTGGCTAGACATGGGATAATGGGTGAGATAATAAGGATGGGAGCCTGGTACATACCCTATTCATTCTATATTGACTTGTATTTAAATTTACGTAGATTAGTAGACAAGTAATGGATAATAAAAGAGATCCGCTTCATAGTCAAGATTTTACTGTTTAAAGCTGTAACTTTTGTGTAGAAGACTTTGCTTTCACGCAGCGGATGATTAAAAATTATGACATTTAAAAAAAGATATTGATGGTTAAAACTAATGGCGGAAGATTGATGAGTTTTACTTGACCAAACATGGAAGAGAAGAACAGGAAGTGAACGTTCTATATCAAGGTGAGTGCGATATATTTACTTTTTACATATATATAATTTTTTACCTCTGCAAGTTCTGTTATTCCTTGAAAGAAGGAATCCATCGGTACAGGCACACTGTGGCCCACTAAACGTGTCTAAGCAACGATCTTCACATCCGCCGTTGAGCACACTGCAAGTGACTGGTCCTGAAAAAGAGATATATGGTAATTTAGCATCAAAATCTTAGATATGACAATTGGATGAGAGAAATTACTGTTGAAATACGATTTGATTTGTATTGGTATGTTGTAGTCAAAACTTACACAAGATCATGTCAACAAATATCACACAACATATTATTGTATATACGTAATATATGAAAGTGGAAAATAAGGAAATATAGGAATGAAAAACTGGGTATATTAAATAAATTTCAAAATAAAACCTTTTTGACACCATCAAATAATGAGCAACAACTATAGCTAATAAAAATGATATAACAGTATAAAGTAAAATTGATATAGTTTGTATAAACGGGAAGAACTTGGCCACAACATCTTAACACCTGAATGGGGAGGAGTACGATATAGTGGAATAATCGAAATATCTGGTATCAGAAAAAATGAATAAGATATAATGAACTTATTCCATAAAAAACACCATAACCTATTTACTTATTATACCTGGCCCTGGCCTAGGATTGGGAGCCTGTGGACCTACTGCTTGGCCACCTGGAGCTTTAATATTACAACGAAGGCAATAACATTATTATTTTATTACCATTATTTTTGAAGTCAGTGCTGATAATTTACTTTTTTACTCGGTATGTTAAGTTTTTTATTTTTTATAAAAATTATTTGCGTCAACTTACCTTGTCCAGTGCCAATGCATGAACGCTGGTCTGGAGCCAATCTTGCGCCTTCCGGACAAATGCAAATGGGGTTTCTTCTGGGATCACAGACATATTCACAACCTCCGTTGTTGTATTGACATGGGTCGATGTCTGAAATAAATGTTAAACATGCAGGTTAATCACATGGATCTCATTTGACTCAATATATTTCATATGATATGACAAAATATTTGATTTTCTTTAACACATCTGATGGTATATGAATAATATCATTATTTAACTCCACCACACTTATTCAATGATTCACCGAGTAATGTTTTTCAAGAAACACAAGTTTGTACTTTTACAAAGGTATTATCATACCACACCAAAAATAATTTCCGAATAAAGTCATCTTTATTATGCTTACCACTGCAGCGAGTGCCGCTTGCGACATGTACTCGGTACCATGTTACATTGCACACACAATATGGTGTCCATCCTCGGCTGATCACTACGCCATTCCTGACTTCCTCATTGTATGCTATCTGACAAGCGTAGTCACAGTTAAGAGGCGCACAGAGATCGGGACCTGCAAGGATAGTGATAAAAATAGTTTATTGATCGATGGTGCTTCATTATGTGCAAGATTTAAACATTGTGAAAATGAATGTTTTACGTTGGTTGTAAATTTACGAACCTCCCAACACTTCTCCTGCGGTGAAACGACCTGGTTCTCCAGGTGGACCTTGGGGACCAGTGGCTCCAGTAGATCCCAGACCACCAGTGGATCCTGTAGCTCCAGTGCGACCTCCTGGACCAGTAGATCCAGTTGAACCTGTCCTACCAGATGGACCAGTGACACCAGTACTTCCAGTTCTTCCTGTGGGACCAGTTGATCCTGTGCCTCCTGTTCTGCCAGCTCTTCCTGTTGCTCCAGTTGAACCAGTACGACCGAGAGGACCTGAAGGTCCAGTAGCTCCTGTCCAACCAGTTGAACCAGTGAAACCATCACGACCTGAGAGACCAGGCGAACCATCTCTTCCAGCAGGACCAACTCTTCCAGTAGCACCAGTCCAACCAGTTCCACCAGTTGAGCCAGTGAAACCTTGTCGCCCATCACGACCTTGCAGACCAGTAGCTCCAGTGTAACCAGTAGCACCAGTTCGTCCTGTAGACCCATCTCTTCCAGCTAAACCTGTAGCTCCAGTATAACCAGTTGATCCATCTCTTCCTTGAAGACCTGGTCTTCCAGCTAAACCAGTGGCACCAGTGTATCCAGTACCTCCAGTGAAACCGGGACGTCCATCGCGACCAGACAAACCAGTTGCTCCTGTGCCTCCAGTGCCTCCTGTGCGACCTTGTGGACCTTGGCGACCTGGTAATCCATCTCTACCTGATAAACCAGTGGCACCAGTGAAACCAGTTCCACCATCTCTGCCATCACGTCCAGTAGCTCCAGTTGAACCAGTGCGACCTTGGGGACCGACACGTCCGTCTCTACCAGGAAGACCAGTTGAACCAGTGTAACCTGTCGAGCCAGTTCTACCTTGTGGACCAGTGGATCCTGTGAAACCAAGAGGTCCAGCCCTACCAGTAGCACCTGTGGATCCTGTTCTTCCTTGGGGACCAGTTGCTCCAGTGAATCCATCTCTTCCACTCAAACCAGGGAGACCTGTAATAGAAATGTTTCAACATGTATATTGAGGTTGATATTCCAGCATTAGGAAGTGCACTTAGAAGCATATGAAATTGTAACCATATAAGAAATACAATGGGCAATACTCACCAGATGAACCAGTGGATCCAGTGCCTCCTGTTCTTCCATCTAATCCATCTCTGCCAGCAATACCAGTTGCTCCAGTGAAGCCATCTCTACCAGAGGGACCTGGACGACCAGTGAAACCAGTTGCACCTGTGGATCCTGTGCGGCCAGTGCCTCCTGTGAAACCATCTCTTCCAGGCATACCAGTAAATCCAGTGCCTCCTTGGGGTCCAGTGGCACCATCTCTACCAGGTAACCCAGTGAAACCAGTAGATCCAGTTGAGCCAGTGCGACCATCTCTACCTTGCAAACCAGTGGCACCAGTTCCTCCGGTTCTTCCCTGTGGACCAGTTGATCCTGTGAAACCTGGACGTCCAGTGGCACCATCTCTACCAGTTAAACCAGTGGCACCAGTTCCTCCAGTTCTACCTTGTGGACCAGCAACACCGGGCAATCCATTATTTCCATCTCTTCCAGGTCTTCCTGTTGAACCAGTGAAACCTTGGGGACCTTGTGGACCAGTGAAACCAGTTTGTCCTGTGGCACCAGTCCTACCCTGAGGTCCTACTCTTCCAGTTGAACCAGTGAAACCATCTCGTCCTTGGAGACCAGTTGCTCCAGTTCCACCAGTTCTTCCCTGAGGTCCTGCTAAACCAGTGGATCCAGTAGATCCAGTTCGTCCTTGAGGCCCAGTTGCTCCAGTGAAACCATCAAGACCCTGTCTTCCCTGGGGACCTTCTCTTCCAGTTGCACCAGTGAAACCAAGAGGACCTTGCAAACCAGTGAAACCAGTTGAACCAGTTCTACCTTGTGGACCAGTGGAGCCAGTGAAACCTTGTGGACCAGCAACACCAGTGGAACCAGTAGATCCTGTTCTTCCCTCAGGACCAACTCGACCAGTTAGACCAGTAGCTCCAGTAGATCCATCAAGACCTCTGACACCAGTAGCTCCAGTTCCTCCTGTTCTTCCATCCAAACCTGTTGAACCAGTAAATCCATCGCGACCTTGCAAACCTGGAGCTCCAGTTGCTCCTGTGGAACCTGTTCTTCCATCAAGACCAGTAGAACCTGTGGATCCTGTTCTTCCAGTTGGACCAGTAGCACCTGTTGAACCAGTGCGTCCCATAGGTCCAGTTGATCCTGTGCCTCCTGTGCGTCCTGTTGGACCAGTGGCTCCTGTTGTTCCAGGGTCTCCGTCTCTACCAGCTACACCAGTGAAACCTGTAGATCCAGTTGATCCTGTGCGACCTTGTGGGCCTGTAGCACCAGTGAATCCATCTCGTCCTGAGAGACCAGTTGCTCCAGTGCGACCTTGAGGACCTTCCCTACCAGTGGATCCAGTTGAACCAGTTCGACCTTGAGATCCATCACGACCTTGCAAACCAGTTGCGCCTGTAAAACCATCTCTTCCACTCAAACCAGTGGCACCAGTGCTACCAGTTCTTCCCTCTGGACCAACTGGACCTGTAGGTCCTGCCAAACCAGTTGAACCAGTACTTCCAGTGCGTCCATCCAGACCAGAAAGACCAGTAGCTCCAGTGAAACCTTGTGGACCGGACAGACCAGTTGCACCTGTTGAACCTGTGCGACCCTGTGGACCAGTAGAACCAGTGCCTCCTGTGCGACCATCACGTCCATCAATACCTTGTAGACCTGTTGCTCCAGTGGAACCGGTGCGTCCATCATTTCCTGCAAGACATAACATGTGATAGTTAAAGTATAAGCCGAGTTTACCAAACTGTGAAATGTGAGGAATCAGATATAGCTTGTGTTGTAAACAGCACATTACCTGTGGCTCCCACTCGACCTTCCGGACCAGTGGCACCTGTGGACCCAGTGCGACCTTGTGGACCAGTAGAACCTGTATTTCCATCTCTTCCAGGTTGCCCATCTCTTCCAGTAAAACCAGTACCTCCAGTGCGACCTTGTGGACCAGTTGATCCAGTGAAACCTTGTGGACCTTGCAATCCAGTGGCTCCAGTAGATCCTGTTCTGCCCTGCGGTCCTGTTGCCCCAGTGAAGCCATCACGTCCAGGTAAACCACTTACTCCTGTTGAACCAGTACCTCCAGTACGACCTTGTGGACCTGTTGAACCGGTGAAACCTTGTGGACCTTGCAATCCAGTGGATCCAGTAGATCCTGTTCTACCCTGTGGTCCAGCCAAACCTGTAGCTCCAGTGCCACCTGTCCTTCCATCACGACCTGACAGACCTGTGGCACCATCACGTCCCTGCAAACCTGTTGCACCTGTTCCTCCGGTTCGGCCTTGATTACCAGTTGCACCAGTACGTCCTTGAGGTCCAGTAGCGCCAGTAAATCCATCCCGACCTGTTGGACCAGGTCGACCAGTAGATCCAGTGGAGCCAGTTCGCCCTTGAGGACCAGTTGCTCCTGTAAAGCCATCTCTTCCATCTAAACCTGTGGCACCAGTGAAACCGTCACGTCCTGCAACACCAGTGAATCCAGTTGCTCCTGTTCTACCTTGGGGTCCAGCTAAACCAGTGGCTCCAGTGCCTCCTGAACGTCCGTCTCTTCCTGTTGCTCCTGTGAAACCATCTCGTCCGGAGAGACCAGTAGCTCCTGTTGATCCTGTTCTACCTTGAGGTCCAGTAGATCCAGTGAATCCATCTCTACCTTGCAAACCAGTTGCTCCAGTTCCGCCAGTTCTTCCCTGAGGACCAGCGATACCAGGAATACCTTGTTGACCAGTGGAACCAGTGGATCCAGTTCTTCCATCTTGACCAGGTAAACCTCCAGGTCCAGTTGATCCAGTGCTTCCAGTGCGACCATCATTTCCAGTTGCTCCAGTTCCTCCTGTACGACCAGTTGGACCTGTGGCACCAGTGGATCCTGTTCTTCCCTGAGGACCAGCAGCTCCTGTGGCTCCTGTTCTTCCAGTGGGACCTGTTGAACCAGTAAATCCATCTCTTCCAGGTTCTCCAGTGGCACCAGTTGATCCTGTTGATCCAGTCCTGCCATCTCTACCTGAGAGACCAGTAGCACCAGTTCCTCCAGTTCTGCCTCCAGGACCTGTAAAAGGTGATACGAAACATTCACTATTTGTTTATCTGATGTATCGATTATATCAAATTTTTAGGTTTTAGAAATGGTTTTGTATGTTAAGTAAAAATTCTGGTAGTTATTGAATATTGTTCATTATCTATTTTTTCCCTGAATGATATAGCTGTTTGCATTTCTTTTTAAACTTTAGATGTCAATTTTTTATTTAACTGTTTTGTCCATTACCTGTTGCACCAGTGAATCCATCACGTCCTGGTAATCCATCATTTCCAGTAAGACCAGTTGCTCCAGTTCTACCTTGAGGACCTTCTCGACCTGTTGAACCAGTTCCTCCAGTTCTTCCTTGTGGACCAATACGACCAGTAGCACCAGTAAATCCATCTCTACCAGCAAGACCAGTTGCTCCAGTTCCTCCAGTTCTTCCTCCAGGGCCTGTTGCACCAGTGAATCCATCTCTACCCTGTGGACCTGTGCTTCCAGTAAAACCTTGTGGTCCAGCTCGTCCAGTAGCACCTGTTCCTCCAGTTCGCCCATCTCTTCCAGGATCTCCTGCCCTACCCGGTGTACCATCTCGACCAGAAAGACCAGTGGCACCACTTCTTCCCTGTGGTCCAGTAGCACCAGTACCTCCAGTGCGTCCATCTCTTCCTGGGTCACCATCTCTACCCTGTAAACCAGTTGCACCAGTGAATCCATCACGGCCTTGAGGACCAACGCGACCAGTTGCTCCTGTGCCTCCTGTCCTACCTTGAGGACCTGTGGATCCTGTGAAACCTTGTGGACCTGCTCGACCAGTTGCTCCTGTTCTGCCATTTCTTCCATCATTACCTGGTAGACCAGTTGGGCCAGATGGACCAATGCGACCTGGAAGACCAGTTGCTCCAGTACCTCCGGTGCGACCTCCAGGACCAGTTGAACCAGTGAAACCCTGGGGACCTTGTCTTCCTGTGAAACCAGTGCCTCCTGTGCGACCTTGAGGACCTGTAGCACCTGTGAATCCATCTCTTCCTGCCAAACCAGTTGCACCAGTAAATCCATCTCTACCAGCAAGACCAGTTGCTCCTGTACCTCCTGTTCTACCTTGAGGTCCAGCCCGTCCTGTAGCTCCTGTGCGGCCCTGTGGACCACCTGGACCAACTCGACCTGGATCTCCAGGACGTCCATCTCTTCCAGCTAAACCAGTGGCACCAGTTCCACCAGTTCTACCCTGAGGACCTGTAGATCCTGTTCCTCCTGTCCTGCCCTGTGGTCCAGTAGCGCCATCTCTGCCCGACAGACCTGTAGCACCAGTCCTTCCCTGAGGTCCAGTTGCTCCTGTGAATCCATCTCTTCCTGCTAAACCTGTAGCACCAGTGCCTCCAGTTCGTCCTGATGGACCTTGTCGACCTGTAGCTCCTGTGAATCCATCTCTTCCTTGTGGTCCAGTAGCTCCAGTGAATCCATCTCTGCCAGCTAAACCAGTTGCTCCTGTGCCACCTGTCCGGCCGTCTCTTCCATCATTACCTGGTAAACCTGTTGCTCCTGTGCCTCCTGTTCGACCTCCGGGTCCAGTGGATCCAGTAAAACCTTGAGGTCCCTGAATACCAGTAGCTCCAGTGCGACCGTCTCTTCCTGGAAGTCCAGAAGGACCTTCACGACCAGTTGCTCCAGTTCCTCCAGTGCGTCCTCCGGGACCAGTGGCACCAATGCCTCCTGTTGGTCCAGGCAAACCAGTGAAACCAGTGCCTCCAGTTCTACCTTGTAAACCAGTAGCTCCAGTGCCTCCTGTTCTTCCGGGGAAACCGCTTGAACCAGTTGCACCAGTAAAGCCATCTCGACCTTGTGGACCAGTTGCACCAGTAAAGCCATCTCTTCCTTGTAAACCAGTTGATCCAGTGAAACCTTGAGGTCCAACCCTACCAGTGGCTCCTGTTCGGCCTTGGGGTCCAGCTACTCCAGGTCTGCCATCATTTCCTGGCCGACCTTCTAAACCTGTTGATCCTGTAAAACCTTGAGGTCCAGCTCTTCCAGTAGATCCTGTGCCTCCTGTTCTACCTTGAGGACCTGTTGCACCAGTGAATCCATCTCTTCCTTGCAAACCAGTTGCACCAGTGAATCCATCTCTACCATCGGTTCCTGTTGCACCAGTGCGACCTTGGGGGCCTGTGGCTCCAGTGCCTCCAGTTCGACCAGGTCGTCCATCAAGACCAGTAGATCCTGTGAAACCTGAAGGACCTTGAGAACCTGTAGCACCAGTTCTTCCTTGAGGACCAGTTCTGCCATCGTTTCCTGGCAAACCAGTTGCACCAGTGCCTCCTGTTCTACCTGCCAGGCCAGTTGCTCCTGTAAATCCATCTCGGCCATCATTTCCTGGCCGTCCAGTTGCTCCTGATCGACCCTGAGGACCAGTGGAACCTGAAAACAGATAAGTATGTATTTTATTTGATATTGAAGGACTTTAATATGATACAGTCACATTACTCATGTTCTGATATGACTTACGAGATAGATAAAAAATTTAATGGTAGATAGATTGACAGCATTTGCTAAATAAATTCATGTAAAATCAATAATCACGGCTATTTTGATTTGTCCATATTAGGTTTTGGGTTTCTTTGCTTGTTAGATTGAGTCAATTTCAGTCAAAAATTAACTTTATCATATAATACAGAATATACATTGTAATTATTTACACTTAAATTTTAATTACCTGTGCCACCAGTACGTCCTGGCAGACCAGTTGAACCGGTGAAACCTTGAGGTCCAGCCCGTCCAGTGGCACCAGTTCTGCCACCAGGACCAGTGGATCCGGTGAAACCTTGACGACCTTGGGGACCAGTAGAACCTGTGAATCCTTGAGGACCTTGACGACCAGGTGTGCCAGGCCTTCCATCAATACCATCTCTACCAGTTGCACCAGTTCCTCCAGTTCTACCTCCGGGACCAGTGGCACCTGTGCCTCCAGTTCTTCCTTGGGGACCAGTGGATCCTGTAAAACCTTGACGACCTTGAGGTCCAGTGGAACCTGTGAAACCCTGGGGTCCTTGTCTGCCAGGTGCTCCACTACGTCCTTGAAGACCTGTTGCTCCTGTACCTCCATCGCGACCTTGGGGACCAGCTACACCAGGGCGACCATCTAAACCAGTTGCTCCTGTCCTTCCATTCAAACCAGTGGCTCCAGTTCTACCTTGAGGTCCTGTTGAGCCTGTAAACCCATCTCGTCCGGGCAATCCTGTAAATCCAGTGCCTCCAGTACGGCCTGTCAAACCTGTGGCACCAGTGAATCCGTCTCTACCAGGCAAACCACTGGCTCCTGTGCCTCCTGTTCGTCCTTGAGGACCAGCATCACCAGGACGACCAGAAGGACCAGTGGGACCTTCTCTACCTGTTGCGCCAGTGCCTCCTGTCCTTCCCGAAGGACCTGTGGATCCAGTGAAGCCTTGAGGACCCTGAGGTCCAGTTGCTCCAGTAAAGCCATCTCGGCCAGGGCGACCCGTTGAACCTGTAGAAAGAACACATAATTTATTATATCATGCTATGATGAAAGCCATATCATTATTTAAATTGAAGTGTGATATAGTTAATACAAGAAAATAACAATTCACAAATCATTACCAGTGAAACCCTGAGGTCCTAGTCTGCCAGTTGCTCCTGTTCCTCCAGTTCGGCCTTGTGGACCTGTAGCGCCAGTTCCACCAGTACGTCCTTGAGGTCCTTCTCGGCCTGGCAAGCCTTGTCTACCCTCAGGTCCTGCTCGTCCAGTGGCTCCAGTTCCTCCAGTGCGACCTCCAGGTCCTGTAGAACCAGTAAAACCCTGAGGCCCAATGCGTCCAGTGGCTCCTGATCTTCCTGTCAAACCAGTAGCACCTGTGCCTCCATCTCTACCTTGAGGACCAGTAGCTCCAGTACGACCTTGTGGACCAGTGGCTCCATCTCTACCTGGTAAACCTGCAGGACCAGTGGATCCAGTGCCACCAGTTCTGCCTTGCGGACCCCTGGCACCAGTACCTCCAGTGTTACCAGTAGGACCTCGCTGTCCAGTTCCTCCAGTTCTACCTTGAGGTCCAATTGGTCCAGTACCTCCTGTGCGTCCTGGCAATCCAGTTGCTCCGTCATTACCTGGCCGACCATCTCTACCAGTGGATCCAGTAAAACCTTGCGGACCTTGTCGACCAGTAAATCCTGTTCCTCCTGTTCGGCCCTGAGGTCCTTGAGGGCCAATAGATCCTGTGAAACCTTGAATACCAGTGGCTCCAGTTCTGCCATCTCTTCCTGGCAGACCAGTTGATCCTGTGCCTCCAGTTCGACCTTGAGGACCAGTTGCTCCAGTGCCTCCAGTAGGACCGGTTGGACCGCTGCCTCCTGTAGCTCCGGTATTACCTTGAGGTCCTATGGCTCCTGTACCACCTGTTCTTCCAGGTAATCCAGTAGATCCGGTGAAACCCTGGGGACCAGTGGCACCTGTAATTTAATGTATGTGTGTTAGTACACGAAGAATAAAATGTAAAACACTGCAAATGATTACCGGAAACAAAATTAATGGAAGTCGTGATATATTAATGCTGCTGTATACCTGTGCGTCCTGAAGGTCCTGTAGAACCAGTAAAACCTTGAGGACCAGTTGAACCAGTGAAACCTTGAGGTCCTTGACGTCCAGTAAATCCAGTGCCACCAGTTCGGCCTTGAGGTCCTTGTCTGCCATCAAGACCTGGACGACCAGTAGCTCCTGTTCCTCCTGTGCGACCCTGAGGACCAGTTGATCCTGCAAAAGAAATTCAATACATGTAATCCATTGATTTCGTTATTGCATCTCCTATTTTCTACAACTATTCTGTTTCCTCTGCTGTTTTATGGTGATATTATCATTTGCTCAGAACGGCTGAAGAATTTTAAATTATTTTACTTAGATACTTAAATGTTCACATTGTCTTCACGAACCTGTAAATCCTTGAGGTCCCTGTCGACCTGTTGCTCCTGATCTGCCACCAGGTCCAGTTGCTCCAGTGAAACCTTGAGGACCTCTGGCACCTAAGTCTCCGTCCCGTCCAGGTCTACCATCCAATCCAGGTCTTCCAGTGGCACCAGTTCTGCCACCAGGTCCAGTAGATCCAGTGAAACCCTGAGGACCTAGGCGACCTGTTGCTCCAGTGCGTCCACTTGGACCTGTAGCACCTGTGCCTCCTGTTGGTCCAGATGGACCCATCAAACCAGTTGCACCAGTTCTACCCCCTGGACCAGTGGCTCCAGTTCCTCCTGTATTTCCAGGGAGACCAGTAGCTCCTGAAATATTCAGATTATCATGCTTTAAGATGCAACTTATGTAACCATATTTAAAATCTCTTTGAATCTATGAACGACAACCTTATAAATGTAATGTACCATTAAGTAGCTACATCAATATTTCTTACCGTCTCTTCCTGGTCCACCAGTACCACCAGTTCTACCCTGAGGACCTGTTGAGCCAGTAAAACCTTGGGGACCTCTGGGTCCTGTAGGTCCTGTTGGTCCAGGCCTTCCAGGATTACCGTCACGTCCAGTTGCTCCAGTTCTACCTTGTGGACCAGTGGAACCAGTACCACCAGTTCTACCCTGAGGTCCAGTTGATCCAGTGAAACCTTGGCGACCCTGTGGTCCTGTAGCACCATCTCTTCCCTGTGGTCCGGTTGCGCCAGTACCTCCTGTCCTGCCATCTCTACCAGTTGCTCCTGTGAAACCATCTCTTCCCTGTGAGCCAGTGGCTCCAGTTCTGCCTTGAGGTCCTGTTGCTCCTGTGCGACCCTGAGGGCCAGTTGATCCTGTGAAACCTTGGGGACCTTGAATACCAGTTCCTCCAGTCCTGCCATCGCGACCAGTAGCTCCAACAGCACCAGTAGGACCACTGGGACCAGTTGAACCTGGAATACAAAATAAACGTCAGGTAGAGTTCTCATTTATAATATTTTAGATAATGGATGTTTCATTGTAATTTAAACAGCACCTGTTCCTCCTGTTCGGCCTTGAGGACCAGTTGCTCCTGTGCCTCCTGTTGGTCCACCAGGTCCTGTTGCTCCAGTAAATCCATCCCGGCCATCACGTCCAGTTGAACCGGTGAAACCTTGGGGTCCTCGATCTCCTGTTCTACCCGGTAAACCAGTGCTACCTGAAAACATAAACAAAAAAAGTTGAACAATTTGATAAACGACTCATATGGATACAATTAACAAGAGTATTTATTAAGTGCACATTTTCTTGTATGATACTGAATCAAAATTCTACTGGTACCAAATATTTCATTTGTCTAATTTTAACAACAAAATTTCCCAAATAAGCAAATAGAGTGTACTACTACAAGTTAAATATCTTTCTTCTAGTGATTCATAAGTTGTTGGTCTAATTTGCATGTCAGTTGTCACAGTTTTGAAAACATTTTTAAAGTCTGCTTGATTGCTTCATAAGAGAACACACGGTTCTGCTTCAAAGTAATAGCTTGTATAGTATACAATTATACTATATACATACAACTTTATGCTTACCTGTGAAACCTTGAGGACCTTGAGGCCCGCGAATTCCATCTCTACCAGGTTGACCAGTTGATCCTGTGTTACCATCAAGTCCATCTCTACCAGGGGCTCCTGATCTTCCTGGAAGACCAGTAAAACCAGTGCCTCCCTGAGGACCCGCTCGTCCTGTCGCTCCAGTGAAACCATCTCTTCCTGTAGATCCTGTTTGTCCCTGGGGTCCAGTTGCTCCTGTTCCACCTGTTCTTCCAGGACGCCCATCATTACCTGGCCGACCTTGTAAACCTGTTGATCCAGTGAAACCTGAAGGTCCCCGTGGACCTATAGCACCTGTGCGACCTTGTGGGCCTGTTGCACCATCACGGCCATCCCGACCAGGTGTTCCAGTTCTTCCAGGCAAACCACCAGGACCAGTTGAACCTGAAATAGAAATGTTGATTTTAATTTAATAAGTTTAATTGTGCATTATGAGGTAGATGTGCACAAGATGAGTCTTATTCACCTACATGACTTTTAGTGTTTCAATCCTCAGTTATGTTGGATAGTTGATACATCCAATAACTTCTATTTTTGTTTTGGTTCATTGCAAAAATTATGACAGGAGGTAATTAAATAAATGTTTACCTGTTCCTCCTGTACGACCAGGTAAACCAGTTGATCCAGTTCCTCCAGTTGGACCAGTAGGACCGGTGGTACCAGTGGCTCCAGATGGTCCAGATGGACCTATTCTTCCAGTTGCTCCAGTGGGACCTGAACGACCAGTTGAACCAGTTGACCCTGTGAATCCTTGAGGTCCGGTTGGACCAGCGACTCCAGGTCGGCCATCTCTACCAGTTGCTCCTGTAAACAATCACAAATTTTATCTTTTAGGCAGTTGATCTGACAAACAAAATTGACATGACATTTGTGACTATAATATTACTAAAGATTGGAATATAGTGTATAGTTATGTATTAGCATTGCATCGCTGTATCATACCTGTTCGTCCTTGAGGTCCAGTTGATCCAGTGCCACCAGTTCTGCCTTGAGGACCTGTTGATCCAGTGAAACCTTGTGGACCTGTGCTTCCTGTGAAACCTTGCGGACCAGCACGTCCAGTTGCTCCTGTACCTCCAGTACGTCCTTGAGGACCTTCACGACCAGGCAGACCAGTTCCACCAGTTCTACCCTGAGGACCAGGACGTCCTGTTGGACCCTCTCTACCTGGAAGACCAGTTGAACCAGTGCCTCCTGTCCTTCCCTGAGGTCCAGTAGCTCCATCTCTTCCTGGAAGACCAGTGAATCCAGTGCCTCCTACTCGGCCCTCAGGACCTGTGGCTCCAGTTCCTCCTGTTCTTCCTTGTGTTCCTGTAGCTCCTGTACCACCAGTAGGACCAGATGGACCAGTGGATCCAGTTCCACCTGTACGGCCTTGTGGACCAGTTGCGCCAGTGCCTCCAGTGGGACCACCAGGTCCAGTTGAACCAGTGAAACCGACACGTCCAGTTGGTCCAGATGGACCTACAGGTCCAACATTACCAGTAGCACCTGAAAAATAGAAGTTTGAAGTGAAAATATTTGTCTTGGTATAAGTTGGATAATTTATCACACTTGAACGTTGTCACTACTATATATGAAAATAGACTCACCAGCAGGACCCTGTAGACCAGTTGCTCCAGTGCCTCCAGTACGTCCTCCAGGTCCAGTTGCTCCAGTGAAGCCATCTCTGCCTTGCAAACCAGTAGCGCCTGTGAAACCATCTCTACCCTGTGGACCTGTAGACCCTGTGAAACCTTGTGGACCTTGCCTACCAGTACCACCAGTGCGACCCTGTGGACCTGTAGAGCCAGTGAAACCTTGAGGTCCCCTTGGTCCTGTGAGTCCAGGTCTTCCAGTTGCACCTGTTCCTCCGGTTCTACCTGCTGGACCTGTGGATCCAGTGAAACCTTGAGGTCCAGTAGAGCCTGTAAAACCTTGCGGTCCTTGTGTACCAGTAGCTCCTGTTCTGCCTTGAGGTCCAGTTGCTCCAGTGCCACCAGTGGGACCTGTGGGTCCTGATGAACCAGTAGCTCCTGTTGGACCACCTGGACCAGTTGCTCCTGTACCTCCAGTGGTTCCAGGTAATCCTGTTGAACCAGTACTTCCGTCACGTCCCTGTGGACCTGTAGAACCTGTGAAACCCTGGGGTCCTTGACGTCCTGTGAATCCAGTAGCTCCAGCAGGGCCAGTTGATCCTGTGAATATAAACATTTTGATCAGTTTTGGAAGTTTGGTTGCCAATAATAAAATGTACTGTTCAGGTGCTACTGGTAATGTTAAATTCCAAAAATTAGCATAGCAGACCTGTGAATCCAGTGGGTCCTGTTGCTCCAGTGCCACCTGTTCGTCCTTGGTTACCGTCACGTCCTGGCAGTCCAGCTTGGCCCGGTCGTCCAGTAGAGCCAGTAGCTCCATCAAGGCCATCTCGTCCATCAAGACCTGTGGCTCCTTGTGGACCTATAGCACCAGTTCTTCCTTGAGGTCCAGTTGATCCTGTGAAACCTTGAGGACCTTGGCGACCAGTTCCTCCAGTTCTTCCAGGAAGACCAGTTGCTCCAGTACCTCCTGTTGGACCACTGGGTCCTGTTGACCCAGTGCCTCCAGTAGGTCCACCTGGTCCGGTTGCTCCAGTTCCTCCAGTAGGACCACTTCGACCAGTAGATCCTGTTGCTCCGTCTAAGCCACGAGGTCCAGTTGGACCAGTGGGTCCTAACAAAAATAAGAATGCATGTTATTTTCATTTGCAATGTCAAGTTTTAAATGTAGACTTGACCAGCGCAGTAAACTGGATTGGTGTAGAAATGAATAATCTTACCTGGACGTCCATCAAGTCCAGTGAATCCTGTAGCACCATCATTACCGGGACGACCTGTTGAGCCTGTGAAGCCTTGTGGACCCTGAGGACCTCTTGCTCCAGTTCTGCCTGTTAAGCCAGTTGCTCCGTCTCGTCCTGCGGGACCGCTTGGACCAGTGGCTCCAGTTCTTCCACCGGGACCTGTTGAACCAGTAAAACCTTGAGGACCTAGGCCACCAGTAGCTCCTGTCCTGCCTTGGGGTCCAGTTGCACCTGTGCCACCTGTGGGACCACTGGGTCCTGTTGCTCCAGTTCCTCCAGTGGGGCCACTGGGCCCAGTAGCTCCAGTACCTCCTGTGGGACCTCCTGGACCTGTTGATCCAGTAAATCCAAGTGGACCAGTAAGACCTGTTGCACCAGTGAAGCCTTGGGGTCCTTGCCTACCAGGGGTACCTGAAAGTATAGTAAAAATAATGACGTCATTGTCAAAGTAACCAGCACAAAGGAAATAACACACAAAATATTTTATGATTTTTGATAAATGCCATATTTGCAAACATTACCTGAATTTCCTTGTCTTCCAGGCAAACCAGTAGCACCAGTAAAACCACCGGGTCCTCTCTGGCCAGTAAATCCAGTAGCACCAGCAGGACCACTTGGGCCAGTATCTCCAGGACGTCCATCACGGCCAGGAGCACCACTAAATCCTCGGTTACCTTGAGGGCCAGTAGCACCAGTCCTTCCAGCAAGACCAGTAGATCCTGTGAAACCTTGAGGACCTTGAATTCCTGTACCTCCAGTACGACCCGGATTTCCAGTTGCTCCAGTGCCACCTGTTGGTCCAGACGGTCCAGTGGCACCAGTGCCTCCGGTAGGTCCGCCAGGTCCTGTTGCTCCGGTTCCTCCTGTTGGACCACCTGGACCAGTTGAACCAGTGGAACCAACATCTCCAGGTCGACCGTCACGTCCAGTTTGTCCAGTAAAGCCAGTAGCTCCATCGCGACCTGTAAATCAAATAACCATTCAAGTATTAAGTTGGTAAAAGATAGTTTCTAAGATCATTCAATTTGGTATTCACTAAATATGAGTGATCGTCAAATAACCAAGTGTAAAACTAAAAATTCAATTTACGCACCTGGCAAACCAGTGAATCCTGTGGCACCATCTCTACCAGGGGTACCATCTCTACCAGTTGAGCCAGTAAAACCGTCTCTTCCCTGTGGACCAGTTGAGCCAGTGAATCCTTGAGGTCCTCTGTCTCCTGGTCTGCCAGGTTGACCACTCGGACCACTTTGACCTGTTGCACCAGTGAAACCATCCCGTCCTGGAATTCCTGTAGCACCAACACGACCTTCAGGACCGGTAGATCCAGTGAAACCCTGAGGACCTTGCAGACCAGTTCCACCAGTTCTTCCAGATGCACCAGTGGCTCCAGTGCCGCCAGTTGGACCGGTAGGACCTGTTGCTCCCGTACCTCCAGTTGGGCCGCCGGGTCCGGTTGCACCTGTACCACCAGTGGGACCTCCAGGACCAGTTGAGCCTGTGCTACCATCTATGCCTTGTCGACCGGGATCACCTGGTCTACCGTCTTGGCCATCTCGGCCTGGTAGACCTGACTGTCCGGGTGTACCTGTGGCTCCAGTAAAACCATCTCTTCCATCCCTTCCTGTGGCTCCAGTAAAACCATCTCTTCCACCTGGACCTGTGGCACCAGTCCTACCAGGAGTTCCAGCTCGTCCAGTACTTCCTGTAGCTCCAATAGGTCCAGTGGAACCTGTTCTTCCTGGGAAACCAGTTGACCCAGTAAAACCTTGTGGACCTTGTAATCCAGTAGACCCTGTTCTGCCAGGTGTGCCGGTAGCTCCAGTACCACCAGTGGGACCAGTTGGACCAGTTACGCCAGTACCTCCAGTGGGGCCAGATGGACCAGTTGCACCAGTTCCTCCTGTAGGACCACCAGGGCCAGTAGCTCCAGTTCCACCAGTGGGACCACCCCGTCCTGTTGCACCATCACGACCAGGATCACCAGCCCTACCAGGAGTACCTGTAAAAGTATTCAAAAGGTTGTTCAATCTTTCATTCCATATGATTGTTTCTATCTTTTTATAAATGTATGTATCACCACTACTCACCTGGCAAACCTGGGTTTCCGGATGGACCAGTGGCTCCAGTAAATCCATCTCTTCCAGCAGGACCAGCCTGTCCAGGCCTTCCATCAAGACCAGTAGCACCGTCGCGACCGGGATCACCAGGACGACCGCCTGGACCGGTTGCTCCAGTTCCTCCTGTGGGTCCGCCTCTACCAGTAGCTCCAGTGGCTCCATCTCGACCATCATTTCCACGTGTCCCAGTACGTCCTGGAATACCTTGCAGGCCAGTAGCTCCAGTTCCTCCAGAAGGACCAGTGGCACCAGTCCTACCTGATGATCCAGTAGCACCGGTTCCGCCAGTAGGTCCAGTTGGTCCTGTTGCACCGGTGCCTCCTGTGGGACCTCCTGGCCCAGTAGCTCCAGTGCCTCCAGTCGGACCCGAAAGTCCAGTTGCACCAGGCCGACCATCATTACCAGGGAGTCCTCCTGGACCACGCAAACCAGTTGAACCTGTTGCTCCTGGTAAACCAGGGATACCAGTAGCTCCAGCTGGCCCAGATGGACCAATGGCTCCTGTAAATCCCTGAATACCAGTAGATCCAGTGAATCCTTGTGGTCCTCTGTTGCCAGGTAGACCAGCTCTGCCTGGTGTTCCAGGGTTTCCACTTGGTCCTGTTCTTCCCTGCTGACCAGTGGCACCTGGATTGCCGTCTCTTCCTGTTGCACCAACACTTCCAGTTGGTCCTCGTAATCCAGTGGACCCTGTGTTTCCTCTTCCACCTGTAGCACCAGTGCCTCCAGTAGGGCCTGTAGGACCAGTTGCACCGGTTCCTCCTGTTGGTCCTCCGGGACCTGTTGCGCCAGTTCCTCCAGTTGGACCAGAAGGACCAGTCGCTCCCATGGGTCCTGTGCCTCCAATGGGACCTGGTTGTCCAGGGCTACCAGAAAAACCAGTAGCTCCCGGCAAACCAAATGGACCAGTAGCTCCTGTAAAACCATCTCGTCCAGGATTTCCAGGTAGACCAGCTCTTCCAGTTGCTCCTGTACCTCCAATAGGGCCAGGACTGCCAGGTCTGCCATCATTTCCGTCTCTTCCAGGGTTACCGGATGGTCCTTGTAAACCAGGAGTACCAGTTCGTCCTGGTAGACCAGATGGACCTCTGTCACCTGGATTTCCATCATTACCTCTGATACCAGTGGCTCCTGGAGGACCAGCAGTTCCTGTTCCTCCAGTTGGACCTCGCGGGCCAGTACCGCCAGTGCCACCTGTTGGACCTGTTGGGCCAGTCGTTCCAGTGCCTCCTGTAGGTCCACTAGGACCCGTAGCTCCAGTTCCTCCTGTTGGTCCAAGTGGACCTGCTGCACCTGTTCCTCCTGTGGGACCACCTGGACCTGGACTTCCAGGTTGACCATCATTTCCTCTTTGGCCTGGTTGGCCAGGTTGACCATCTCTTCCAGGTTGACCAGTGAAACCAGTTGCTCCAAGCTGTCCTGGCAGACCTGGGTTGCCGGGTTGACCATCTCTTCCACTGGGACCGGGAGATCCTGTACGTCCAGGCAATCCATCGTTACCTGCTCGCCCATCATTACCTGGCCGTCCGTCCTGTCCAGCAGAACCTGGTGATCCAGGGGTGCCTGTTCTTCCAGCAGGCCCAGGATTTCCAGGGTTACCTGTTTTAAGAATTGATATCGTTACAGAGATTGTCATAAGTAGGCCTATATTACAGTTACAGGTCTTTTTGATTGCATTCAGCTGTTTAAGGTCACT
Source organism: Platynereis dumerilii (assembly GCA_026936325.1). NCBI lineage: Eukaryota > Metazoa > Annelida > Polychaeta > Phyllodocida > Nereididae > Platynereis > Platynereis dumerilii. The sequence goes on along the minus strand of JAPTHN010000001.1, from coordinate 30,667,182 downwards.
GCAAGTCCCACTTCTCTTGCATTGAAATGACCTCAAAAGGAGCATTTTGGTACATTTATTTTAGACAATCACAGATATTTCCATATTTATGGCAAATCTGGATTCTGTTTTTCTTAATTTGATACTGCAGACAAACTTAAAATGAAATGTTGACAAGCCATAGGCATAAGTCTTTTCAACTGTCAAATCATATTACTCCCACTGGGTAATGCAGGATACTATAGTTTATGTAGCGCTGCTTCTCTGCCAAAAAATACCTTAAGTGTAGTCTGGATTAATATAGTGCAACACTGCAAGTGATGTTAACTTGCTTCATATTTGCCATAATATCATGACTAAAATTACCTTGAACTCCAGTTCTTCCAGGTAGACCTCTACCTCCAGTAGCTCCAGTTGGACCTGTGGGACCCGTTGTTCCAGTTCCACCTGTGGGTCCAGATGGGCCAGTTGATCCGGTACCTCCAGTTGGTCCGTTGTCTCCTTGCTGTCCTGTTGCGCCTGTTGGTCCAGGTGATCCTGGTGGGCCGGTAGCTCCTAGTCCTCCTCCTGTCACACGACCAGGTATGCCTGGAGGACCTTGTATTCCAGTAGCACCAGGATTGCCAGAATTGCCATCTCTTCCAGGCGTACCAGCAATACCAGGGTTGCCGTCACGTCCTGGGGTTCCTGCAGATCCTGTTCTTCCAGGTAGACCACGACCGCCTGTCGCACCAGTGGGACCAGTTGGACCACCAAGGCCAGTAGCTCCTGTCGGGCCAGTGGGGCCAGTAGCTCCAGTACCTCCAGTAGGACCATTATCACCACGCTGACCAGTAGCACCTGTTGGTCCAGGACCTCCTTCCGTGGCAGGACCACCTGGGCTTATTGGACCTGGTGGTCCTGGTAATCCTCTTGGACCTGTAGGACCTGCAATACCTGTTGCACCAGGGAATCCCTGAGGTCCCAGATCACCCGGCCTCCCTGATGATCCTGGAGCTCCTGTTCTGCCGGCAGGCCCGGAATCTCCTTTAGCACCAGTAGGACCTGTTGGTCCACCGCTTCCAGTTGCACCAGTGGGACCAGTAGGACCAGTGGCTCCTGTTCCGCCAGTGGGGCCGTTTAGCCCTGGGAATCCTGTTGCTCCAGTGGGGCCATTCAGCCCTGTTGCACCAATAAATCCACCTCCAGGGCCTTCACCACCGACCCCACCACCACCACCACCTCCTCCTGGTAATCCTGGTGGTCCACGTGGTCCTTGAAGTCCTGTAGCCCCTGGGAATCCTGGATCTCCACGGTCTCCCTTTGGTCCTAGGAATCCTGGTGGACCAGGTAATCCTGTAGCACCTATTACGACAACGCCTGTAGCAGCATCGCGGCCTAAAATGAAACACAAATTCCGGTAAGAACATAAAGTTATCCATTTATTATTTCTGGAAATATTTTAAGACATGAGTATGAATATGACAGAACCTATCGCAGTGTATAATTACCTGGAGGACCAGGTTGGCCAGTTGCTCCAGTTGCTCCAACTGAACCAGGTGATCCTGTTGCCCCTGTAGAACCTTCTCCTCCAACGGCTGAAAATTTTCAATGAAAATAGACATTAGCCAAATCATATGTAAAAGCATTTTGCATAGAAAAGTCAGAAATGTTTGTGATTCTGTAAAATTATATTTATAAAAGTCCTACACCATTCCTTCACCCACCATGGGAATAAAAAAAGATGTCAAATTCAAAAAGATAACATATGTAAGTGGAAAGTTGGACATGGAACATATTGGACGCATTGATAATTTGACATCACAGACACATGTAGATGCATAACAAACACTGTAAAATCTAGAATGAAAACCAAACCATCCTTTTCTATCCAGAGAAACAAAGTGAGTATTGACATGAACGCTTATACAGATATTGTAAAAATGATAAATTTATGACAAGAAACTGTATAACACCACATATAATGAAAACTGCCAAAAATACAGATGGCAAATTAGCACATGCCAAAGACGCTGGAAAGCAAACTGGACGTCACAAAAAAAAGTTTGAAAATTGGACAAGACCAGAGTGCCCTCTTGTGAGTATAATTTACCACACAATCAACCTACTCTGCCGTTTGACTCTCTTGTGGGAGATTCCGTTTATTTTAGGGACCTTAATTTTACTGTCTAGTTTATTTATATCGAATTTGTTGCTTCCTTCTTTGTCAAAGTTGTAGTCTGCTGAAATGTAGATATCAACAATTGAACAATTTTTTTTTCCTGCAGTAGATGAAAACATAATCATAAACCTGGTAAATCATTACACATACTTCCATACATCATTGAATGATTTCCATCAATTTATTGTTTCAGAATTCTAAAAAATTATTTTTTTCATTTTTAGTGGTATGCTTACTTGGTATGACTTCAACAGCCACTGAAAATATGGCGGGTAAGTGTATTCCTTCAAAGGCATATTCCTGTCCTACTGCAGGAAAGCCGTCTTCTGTTGGCCGAAAGTAAGTCCGATGGCCTTCTAAATAGTCGAAACTTATAATTCCAAATGTAGCTTCATTTGTCCACCCTATTCGGTCTTCATTTAAAATTGTAATTTGTTCTGATGCTTCTAATTCGACCTGAAAATTAAAAAAATATTTGATTAGGAAAGAGAACAATATCATATGGTGACCAAGAAGGAAGGCTAAAAATTAGGCCCATGGTCGATTCATAGTTTATAGGTTTTAAGGCAAATTTCATCTTTGTTGTTTTACAGAAAACCGGTTACACAACACCTCATCTTATTATAAGAAGAGCCATCTTGACGTCTGAAGTTTGATCAATTTCTCAAGTGCTAATGTGTTCCTGACCTAACTATGGCAAAAGAATGATTTAATGGGACTAATCGTAGATGCGTGTAAGCCTCCCAACTCCAACACTTCCATGTAAAACCAGTAGTAAGTAATGACTTTTCATACTGTGTGGATGGCATCAAATGTGTAATGTACATGTGCGGTGAGAAATATAAATGAGTACAACACCAATTTCACCATGTTAACCACTTTTAATGAGAAGAATTATTATTCAGGGTATAATTTAACCACTTGATCAGTGTTTATTATTCAATGAAGACCTGGCACCTACTATAAACCTTAAAATACTAATTGAATGTGTAGTCATGAAAGCTCCATTCTTAATAATCTATCAGGGGTGTACTCATTTGTGCTGCTGGCTGTACTAATCGAGACAAAGTCTGACTAACCTGGTATTATTTAACTTTTCCTTGAAATTTGCTCTGTCCCTAACAAATAAATTACTTGACATGACCTTCTGTACAGCAATGAGATTTCTTATGTTGTGAACGTGTGAGAATTATGGCATACTCAGTTTTTATACAAGATCACTTGTCGATATATTCTCACTTATCCGAAATTATTTCTCACCGCAATATTGGTCTCACGGATGATATATAGATAAATATATTGCTTCTATTCATAATACAATTAGGCTTATTATTTGATATATTTATTTGATATATTTGCCCGAAGACAGTCTTTGTAAGTACTGCTAGATGTGCTAGTCAAACAGGTCTAGCAAAGCAAACATAGCCACTGCAGGAAGACCACGTCTGAGAATGCTTGTCAGAAGTACAGCAAATAGAACACACTGCCATGACATAATATAAGAAATATATTTAAGCATATAAGAAAATAAGAATAGAATGTACTATAAGAGTTTGTTTTGCATATTTTGTAGATATACACCTACATGAATGCATTTCTTCCCTATAATATGTATAATATATTGTATGTCTAAAAGGAGGAGAGTCAAATGCTCTATGAGCTTCTATTAGAAAATGTTCAGACTAGATATTCAACTGTTAGAAATGACACGTATACAAATTGAAGTTCACTTCTTTTTCAAAATTATGTGTTGAATGAATTTTCAAATTAGTTTTTCTAGTCATTCAAGCTTGTTGAGTACCACATTTCACTACTAGTCATGCTAGGGAATCACATACAAGACATTGTCAAGATTTGCAATTGCTTTCTGCATTTGATTTCACTCTGGAAAGTTCAAAAACATCAAATACAGAAATGAACAGTTTATTGAAGTAATACAGATTTTACTCTTCTCATTAGGAAGCATAATGGTGTGGCCAGACATGTTTCACCAAGGCATGAATAGTTCAATCACTTGTAGGCCAATACTATTTGAGCCAGGGGCATTTTTCTTTGTGACTCGATAGCATGTTTTGGGTGAGTGCTCGACAGCTTGAAAGATGATCGCTTGACCATAGTCACCATACCTCTTTTTTCTGTTACGCTAGAGTAATTTTCTTAATTTGTGACTGCAGAATGTTCTCCCCCCAGGCCCTGTCTTGGAAAACTATGTTCCTGTGAAGAATCACCTGACCTTAAAAACTGATACAGGTTGATTTAGGAGCAGGCACAGGGTCCTGATGATTGATTTGTCAGTTGTAATGTGGAAATAACCCATTATTGGACCCTAGTGTCCCTTCCATGACCCCTGCACTGGCTTAAGAAAGCCAAGATCCTGCAGTATATGTCTCTGAAGTAGCATATGCTTGCACCTAACACTGTGTTATCAGTCAAGATCAAATAGCATGAACTCGTAAATTACAGGAAAGAATAAAAGCTTCAAAAGTCAAATCTCCACTAAATGGACAAGTGGTGACTGGTCATACAACTTAGCTACTGATTTCATGGATCAACTTTATGATCTGAGGATATAAAGATTTGTTCACCATATTTCAACACTTCAATCCAAGCAGGTCCAGACTCAATTTCCTCAATCTGCACCTGCCCCTGATATAGTTCAATATAGTTTACCCCACATGGTCAATTTTAAGAAACCAGTTCTTTGAATAATTTTAAACCTCAGAAGGTTCATAAAGTTGAAAATTCACTTTTTAAGTGACTGCATGACAAAACTTTCCATTTGAAATATGAAAATAGTCATGCCAAGGTTGAACCCTCAGATAAAACCCAATCTTTTACAATTTGGTTGAACCCTCAGATAAAACCCAATCTTTTGCAATATTTGTACTGCTGCTGGCCAATTATTATGATTTCACAAAGGCATCTCCTGTTAAATATCCTATTTATTTGCAGACCATTCCACCAACAATGCATTGGCCTCGTTGCATTTAGCATTTGATGCAATGTATGAAGCACAATGTATTGAAGCGTCCTTTCATAAAACACATGCTGCTTCTGCAAACATGGATAGATGAGGTGGGCAGGGCAAGAAACAAAGTCCAACAGTCTGACAACAGTCTGACAACAGACACTCATTGTTGATGTAATTATGGGAGGACTTGGCAGTGGCATGTTTCATGGGATCAGTGCAATTTTGGAGCTAATGTGTTGGAGAATGCTGAAGAGAATTGTGATATTCCTACATGCTTTTCATATTAACCCCAATGAATACCCATAACAGTCTTTACAGCTGTTGGATCCATCTGCCCGAGCAAATCTATAAATTGGTGTCGTGATTGTTTCTATATTTGCTTTGTATTTACCCTGGTTATGTTCCCCGGGGCTATTGCCCTTGTTTTCCAAAGGGTGATATTTGGGGGGTTGATATTTGGGGTAAATTAGGACTACTATAAATTGCAGTGGGAAAAAAAGATCAATAGACGTTTCCTCTTTGTGTGTCACCTTAGCAATGCTACTCGTGGTTAAGATATAACATGATATGGAGATCAACCCCAGCAGTAATGGGATGAAGAAGACTGTCATCCTCAGAAAAATACAACATAATTTTGAGATTTTAGAATCAAAATATCTATCATAAAACTATAAATAATTACTGAAAACGATAAATTATTTTACTCTAACATGTTTGTGAGCGACATTGACATGTGCGTGTATATCTCGGCTGATCACAGGCCCATAGACTTATCACCCCAAGAGAAAATACAATTGCTGAACTGAATTCGATTTCAACGTTGAGAAATATCTCGTACTATACGAATAATCTACTATTTCTGTGTTACTTCATTAATCATGCTCTATCTCAGGTTTCACATGTTTTCAACAAATACCTAATACCTATATTAGTGGCTATAAATACTATTATATACTATTATATATGTGGCTATAAATATTATAGTATTATTTCACATCAATCATGCTGTCTCTCAGGTTGGTTAGTTTTCAACAATATTTTCCGTTTACTATCCTAAGTATTATCCCTTGGTGGTAATCAGGACTTCCCAAGATCTAACCATTGGTAGTTCAGTTTCATCAAGCCATGCACTCACTGTTAGCAGGACAGATATGTTACTCAACAACAGATGAAATGTCTCATGATGCATTGTGCTTCTATGATTGCAGGTAATTAATTGCTTTTGGTATATTATACCAGAGAAGTGTGTTTACAATACTACTGTGTATATGTAATAATGTAATATGTATACTAGCAGTGGGGTGCAGTGTGTACAGTACTATACTTAGCATTGTATATTTTTTACACTCTCTTTTTCAATGCAAAGTTGTCAGGAGACTCAGGACACAGTGACACACCTCCTAGACCTTGTGCAAATCACATGTGTTGTGAATTGATCCAATATCAACCTATTTATGCTTAATTGTTTCCTCAACTCTTGACTATTTAATCACCAAGTTAATTGCAAGAATGTCCACTAAAAATAGGTGATTATTATTTTGGGCACAGTGTCAAACACATCTTTTACCCAAACTGCACCACCCTGCCAATTATTCATTTGTGGCCCAAAACCTTGCTTATCCCCATCTTGGCAATGCTGGGAGATGTCAATATGAATTTTAACTCCTGATTTTCATAAACAAGCATTCTCTGGATATCTTTCTGCTGAAGGCAGACACACTTAAAAAAAGAAAAACACTGTACTGTGTGCATACAATTCTTGGGCAAATTATCTGAACACCTGTTCAAAATACACAACTCCTTTGCTGGTAGCCTATACTAGATTGGGTATGAGAACTTGTATAAGAAACAAAACTGTTGATCATGACTGCAAAAACAACCAGCTGATATTTTGAAAGAGAATTTATGAATATCTATGTGCTTGTGTGCTTCAAACTACCCGAAAAAAGTCATGTTTAAATATCACTGATTGATGGCAATAATACCTACTTTATAGCTGGGTTTCGTAACAGAATGGAGATCTATATGTAGAATCAGCTTTATTCTGTACAACTATGTTGTGCAATAAAATGTCCAGATAGGGAAGTCTAATAATGTGACAAAAGCTATCGGCCCTACTGCATGAGGTTGGTTAAATTGTCATCTGCATAAAATGACAGTCTGTTTCTACTCCATCAATGGATCATCTCTCAGAGCAGTCAGCACCTCCTTAATTCAGCTGACGATGTTTGCTGTCATCTGAGTTGCAGCATGAAATCCACACAGCAGCTGTGTTGACCTCACACATGACATTACACATGCCATTCCTGAGTCAACCTACTCCCCCAATGAATGCAATGACGACAATATGCACAATGTAGCAACGATAGGGAGTCATAATCCCATCAATGATCCATAAATGATCCATCAATAATCCCTCAATGGTCCATCGATGCAGTTGACAATATAAGGACCCATGTCATGTTTTATCCCAATTTCCCAAATATTTGATCACCACTACAAGGCACCCATTGGCTCCTTTATAGTTTTCCTCATTTGGGGAGAAAAAGTCAACATATCAATTGCACCTGAATATTGTGAATGGGTTAATGAGAGAGGGTTTTTTCAGCAAGAAATTTATATTGATCATTCTTAGATTTATGAAGGTTTGCACATGCCCACAAACCTTTGCTCTTTGTTTTAACAGGATTAGCCCATATCCATAGACACTATTAGACAGGTGAATTACATTCATATTGGTGTCACCTGAATCCATTGAACTTTTTGTCACTTTCAGGAAGAATTTTACAAATAACAAGGATCCAATGAGTGATAAAAAACACATTCAAAATTTGGATCCTGCAGCATGCTAGGATAGGAATGGATTTGGGTACCAAAAACAGAAGCCAAAAGAGTTGCCACTAAGCTAGTCACAAATGCTTTCGCTGAAAAGATATCACTCAAAGCCATTGCCAAAAAGTTAGCCTTTTTCTTGCATAACACAATTCGTTTTAGATACATGTACAATTTATACATTTATTGTCTGGATATTTATAGAAGCAAAAATCATGTGGTAAGTTAGACAAGACTTAAAAAAGATGAGGAAAAAAGTAAATTAAAAAACTCGAAACCACAAGAAGGTTCAACGGAATTCATGCAGAACAGCGCCCCATTTTGGAACATAGATATATAAAATATCTCGGAGCAAAAAAAACTCAAGTGCACGGTAGACAGTCTGTCAGGGATATAGGCCGTGAAGTAAATGGCTCGAAAAGCAGAAGAGAAAAAAAGCCAGACAGCCTCTATGCCGTTGTGTTTATCATGAGCTCTGGGATTTTGAAAAATAAAATGAATCTTGGAAGAAAAACAGCCCCCAAAAAAGTGCAAAGAAAACATGGGATGGCAAAAAGTTTAAGGAATGCAGCCATGGCAGTTGTACGTGTTGATATTAATAAGAAAGTTCAAGATGATCAATGGCCTGCTTTTAGCACAAAAACACTTCTGAAGGACTTTTTTTCATATTCAGACTTCACTTCAGACAGATTCCCACTGTTTCTGTAGCCATTAGCGAAATTTGGCGATACAAACTCACTGCTAATGGGAGACTTCAACACCTCTCTAATTTCACCAACTCTTATTTTGCTGCTACTTTTTTTCATTATTTTTTCAAATGAATCTTTTAGTGACTCCTAAACTGAAAGGCAGCTATGCAGTATTTGCTTAACTTTTTAGCTGTTTGAAAGAGACTTCAATATGGCAAAAGGCATTGGATTATATGAGTGATCCTATCACTTCTGTTCACTACCATCCTCAATGTAATGTGTTATTCTACTGGAGAACCTACGCACCAGACTTTGCTTGTACTGAATTTTAACTTACATTCTCAGCATTTACAATTCCTAATCTATTTTGGTAGTTGTACTTGCTTACATAATGGTCCTGTTTAGTGCAAGTTTAGTTCAAACCTTTGTAATAGTTACCTAGCCCTGCAGAACTAAACTGTGTACTTTAAATAAACTTCTTTATGCTGAAACATATAGAGAACTCTTCCTTTTGGGTAACTGTTGACTGGTCACTCAAAAGGAGAATACACAATCAGTTTAGGCAATCAACCAACAATATGTATCAATCTTAGAGGAGAATGTTACTTGGATGTGTACTACTGAAGTCACTACTGAAATCAATCACAATTTCATTACATTGAGGAAAACATATTTCAAAATTCAATGCTTATAGCAATTTTGCACAGAGCAATTCCAACCTAATAACCATGGAGTGAAGATTAGAATCATCTGAGGCTGACCTTAACTACAATTGTGGAGCACCATACAGCACAGTTGCTGATGAGGCTAATGATCATAATTATCTCTGGCTTGAGGCCATGGTACTTTACAAACACAATTATTGAAGAAATGTACAAAATCATGGTTGAAATATCTGGGGTTCATGCACCATGACAATCACATAGCTGGATGATTCCTTGGCCTCCATTGTGTGTGTTCAGTGTGTACTAGTTTTGATTTGGTTCTGTGGCAGTGTAATGTGTAGGAGTTGTAACCTGGCTTCATTATATTTATTTGCAAAATGAAAAAAGGGCACTACTAGAGCTAGATTTTTACTATGTTTTCCACATTGACAGATGATCGTCCTTAGTCTGAGGTAGCTATTACACACCGGGGTGAATGTTACGTAAGAGAGATTGGTTTTCAGTTCCACTACACCCTTGGTTGCCCTCTTTGTCATGGACTATGCAATGTTTTCTAGCAATGAGGGGATATGGCTTTTTGGTCCTTTGCTAAGAAATGTTGAGAGCAACGATAGGTCATAAGGGCCTCACGTTGCACGGCCATGTATATATACAACGATGAAGTAACAGGGCGGAGGTTGCGACATAAGGCAATCCGATACTCCAGTATCTATGCACCCTGCAGAGGCATTCGATCGTGTTTTTGTTCAAAGTGTTTATCAGAGTCAATCAAGAGTCAGCTTATCTGGTGCCATTTGTCAAGGGTGCAACCTAGTAGCATGTCATGACTTGTCACTAAGATTACCAAAAAGATGAGTAAATATGGCTATATTTGACAGCTCCTGAAATGTCTTGCAAGTTCTAGCATAACTTTTGCAAGCTCCAGCTAACTTATAACAAAAATACAATGGACAACAATGGTGTAATAAAGGTAGTGAGCTCACAATAACTTACATCACTGCCTTACTTTCTCGACACCATTCCTTCCAACTTGACCTGGTGTTGTGCACTTATATTTATAGGCTATATTGCCACTTGAAAAGTTGCCCTTTTTTAGAACTTTCTCGATTACATTTCAACATCTCTGACACTTTTCATTCCATTCATTGAAGACCTTTTTCCTGTGCCATCTATTTACCCGAATTATGTAATGCAATGTTTTGCAAACACATGGCGTAACATGATGAATAGTTGTGCTCACTATTTTGTGGTAACGTGGCCAGCCACGAGGTCTAGCAGGGCTCATCTGAGACCTCAAGATATGTCTCTTCTTCACAAAACTTAGAGCAGGTCAATTCATTCCCCCCCTTTTTTCTTTTCTTTTTTTACTTATGTCATTCAAGTTTTACTGCCTTCCTCCGTTTTTACGATTCTACTTTAATCACAATGTAGCATACCAACACAATCCTACATCTGCCCATTCCATGTCAAGGCACACAATAATGACATGATTCCTTACAACAGCACTGGAATTTTTCCCTTGTTGTCTGAGGACCTCTGATCTTTAATTTCTTAATCACAACCCTTCGGTTATGCTATTAAGTTATTTTAGAACGGTATTTTATGCTTTTTATTAAAACTTTCCCAATCTTGATACAATTTTTTTTCGCCATTCTTACATGTGAGCCTGGTACTGGAATTGCTTTGGTATCTCTATGATTCATCAAAACTGCCTTTACAAAAAAAAAAAATAAAAATATAGGTGCATCATGAAATCTATAGGGACATTATTATGCCCCGGACATTGATAGACACATTGATTCAATGATAGTAAAAAGTTTGAAAGATAGATTGTAAAGAGAGATCGTGAGACTAAACGAAAGATGGATCGAAGAACCTTCTCAGGTATTTTATCTTGATGCGATACCCAAGACAGGGACAAGACCTGAGGTCTGCCTGGATGTGTGGGAGATTCTACTTGCCTAGCATGGACACTGCCTGAATAACCTCCTGTCTTTCCATTTTCAACTATTTCCGCCACTCAAGGGTCTCGTGCGGAGACTTCTTTCTTTTTCGTCAAAATCAATCATGTATGAATTATGAGTCTGGTGATGTTTTTTTTGTAAACCTCCTTGAAAAAATAAACCAGGACATAGGACAGAGCAACCAGCTATTTTAAATATGACATATTTTCACAACTTGGAAATCAAATATAGAGTTTAATTTATACATTTAAGGAGTATCATATGGGCTGGATAATGGTCTCATATTTGAATTATTGTCCTCCCTTTCTTAACACATTTTTGAGACCAAGGAGCGTTGCATTTGAGTTTTATGGCATTATAAATTACATCAAGGGTGACATGAGCCAAGCTTTTATGAATGCAGACAAAATCTTCATACATGCCTTGAATTTTTGACACATTAAAATTTTACAATAGTGACCATAACTTCATAAGTGAGACAGCTTCTAGTTTCGTTGTAATTTCAGGTATCAAGAGCCAGTGATATGCATTATTCATATAATTTTTTAATCATTCAGTTCCACAGCTTTGTCACAGTTCCACAATGATGACCTTTTACAAGCATGACTTTATACAGTACTTTATAAATAAATATAGACAAGAACAGGCTACAGTACTTTATGACTATAGACAAGAACAACTAAGAAAACCAAATGTTCTAGTTATTATGTAATAGCACCACAGCTTTGTCTCTGTCAAATTCAAGACCCAGTAGATATGTATTCATTTTAGTTCTATATTAACAACTGAAACTTCCATAACAAGTAACAATGCTATATGTCTAGGTCTTCTATCTACAGGCTCGACACAGTGCTTTGATAATGGTTTCAAGACCCAGTGATATAAATTACACTTTGCACACAATATATATCACCTTTATTATGTGATAATAAATGAATTGGTTGAATATCACATGTGACCAGACCATATAACAGTGGGATAGCCTCATGTAGGGGGCCTGGGACTAGTTGTTTACTCACAAATAAAAAACTGAATGTGTAATATTTGGACTATTATCCCAATGTTTGTAAATACTGTTTGACATTGAAATCTCCCACGCGGACCAACCCACTCCTCGGCCTTTTTACGAAATGTTGGATTTTCAAAATGTGCATAAGTCACACAGTCACATATCTAAGGAATATGTCTATACCTGTTCTAGGGGTGCACCAGGGCCAAGTTGGAAGACCTGTGAAACTTACACCTATATCTAAATAATTTAATATTCCTCTTCATATCTTTATAGTCACTACATCATTATTATACCCCAAATCTGGCCTATAAGCAAAGTCCCAAACTCTTAAATTTTTCACTTATTGTTAATGCCACATTATAAATATCTCCAGATATAATAAATTCAGTATATCTACATTAGAATATAAACTATAGGCCTACTCATAAGCTAATACAAAACTACCAACCATGAGTATTTTTTCAATGCTTTACATTTAATATTAGTATCTTGAAGTTGTTGTTTTATTCACCTCTACTTTAATCTTGATTCTTAACATTTTTCATACATTCGCATAATTTCAGTAACAGTTCCAAATTTTCACATTCATGACTCATAACAACTTTTTATGTAAAACCAAAGCATTTGAAAGTATTGACTGTATATCCTTTTGTGTATATCACGATATTTTTAAAATGCATGTTTGGATTATTTTTATAAATTTTAAAATTCCACTCAGATGAGTGAGCAATGCAGAGGAAGTCAATGAATAAAAGCCAAGACCACTGTGATCACGATTGTCCTGATAAATAATAAAATTCTCAAAATTACCATAAACAAATTTTCCTTGTGCAGCCAAAGGCATTGAAATGGCTATTGGCTACTTCAAACAATTACTTCTGGAAACCACCACCAGCCTAGAATCCTGTATTGGGAGTAGAGTCGTGTGTTTGTGGTTTGTGGGTTTTTCTTCTTTTTTTTCTACTTCCACAGGACTTCTGGGGTCACGTCTTTGTGGTTGAAAATGTGTCTTTGGTTGATTTCTAAGGTCTCGATGTCACCCACACAGACAACACCAGCCATTTCAACATATTTGACACAAAAAAGTCAGACACAGACAGTTGCAATTTGCAAGCAGTGCTAAAAAATGCACTAACCACAGAGGTATTTATAAACAATTTATAAGCAATGGGAGTATAAAGAACACAGAGAAAGCTAAAACCCAGGAAATGCATTTTGGAAAGGACACTTCTATTGCTTGCACCTCATGCAGCAATATTTTGCTGATCTAAACAAAATTCAACTAGGCCTAATCCCACTCATACTGACTAAGAAGTCCTGAAATATTTCAAGTAAAACACGAAGACACAAAAGAAGACCCCACCCAAAGGTGTTGCATCTGGAACTTAGGAGCCAGCCATTTCATCGTTACGCTTGCCATCGAATCTCCTTTCATAAACTATTAGTTACAGTGCGAAAAAGGCATTAACCAAAGAAGCGAAGTGTAAAAGAATATCTATAGACCTATTCTTGGTCTATTCGAAATAAAGAAATCTAATCCTATCCATACTGACTGCACGATTAGTCCTGGAATAAACAATGCCTTTTTCAAAATTTCAGAATATGGTGTTACTGCAATTTGTCACCTGATCATATCCTTCACTGGCCAAAAATATAGTCCTATTCCACTTTATCATTATCGATGCAAAACTACCCTGCATAATGCATATTGAATGAAAGATGATGTCAGGACATAATTGTATTTCAAAAATCAACTCTGGCATCATGATCAAGACAGTTAACCAGGAAGCTATCAGGAGACATTTATTAGCATAGGGGCACACTTTACCCTTCAATAAACAGGAAAGTCCAGGGTATTAGAATCATGAAGTTGGTAAACCCCCTACTCTTTTTTTTTATTATTCTCCAAACGTTAAGTTGGAAATAGATAGTTTCTCCAAAACAAAACAAATATTTTACATTCTACACCTACATCTGGACTCCGACCAACCATCCCACGCTAATTGCTTCGGACATGTTTACGCCCCGATATTTAGGCCAAATACACGATTCTGAAAGCTAAAATCAGACAATCTGTCCAATACCATACCATTTTTGCTGCTGGTTTAAACTTATTTCACATGATCGCTTTTTGTCTTGTGGGCGGTTTTGCGAGGGAGGGGAACAATATCGTGCTTGTCATATTTACAAAATTCTAATTTTAGAGAGTCTTTTGACTTCCAGGAATGGGTATCTGGAGGGGACATGTCAAGGCTACAGTTTGTTTGTTCGGATATAGACTTCTGTCAGATATCCAATAAATCTTAAATGGAAAGACTACCTGAGCAGGTTTCTGAGTAATAATGTTCTTGACATGGAGAACTGAAGTTTGCAGATGCATGGAGCTGGTAGTTTAGTTGATATTTAGTTTAGTAGCTTTAACTTAAGCCACTTTGGCATCAAGATTGACAAGAGTCTTGGGAGGGATGAATTTTTTGAACATGTTGATGATGTATTGCCAAAACTTATCACCACCTACTACTTTAGTACCTCTCCTACATTAGGCCTTATAGAAATTCTGGAGGTGATAAGACACTGAAGCCTCACAAAACACTGGCACTGCCAGCTGCATCTCACTTATAGAGGAGTTTTGACCGGTAAGAACCATTTGCGTAAACCTGACTGTGGCTTTTCAGCTCCTTTCGTACTATTTGGAAAACATAATTATTAGGCCCAAGTTTCTTGGATGTATACTTGGCCTTTTACTTATGATAAGAATATTTCTTAAACTAAAAAGTACAGATAAAATATATTTTAATGTCCGTATTATTATGCCTGAGAGAGCATCGAAACTGATATTCAATAATGCCCATTCGGGATATTGATAGAGCATTCGATGAAGTGTGCACCTGGCAGTACAATACATCATGTCCCTGTGGCCAATAAAGATTCAACTGTCCTCAGAAGACACTCACTACATACAGATTGTAGTCAGTAAACAGGAAATATTGGAGACCAAACTGGGCATGATTGGCCTGACTGAGGCTCCAATAGAGCTCCCTGCAGCATTGTAGAGGACTGTTGAGCAGTAAATTCACTTGCTAATCCAGTTTCATTCACAGAGAATCACGCATCAGACGAGATAAAACGTGGTCAGGTGGGCAGGGGAGTCCTCTTGAGAGCTACGCACCTTGGTCATTTTTTGTACGACTATGTTAACTGCATACAAATACCACTGACACAGGGTACTCTTTTCAAGAAGCATTTATTCCATTTTTCTCTTCTATGCAGTGTAAGGGAGTGTAACTTCAATATATCATATCTTAGGTGGCCCTGTATGCATACATGTGTATATATTTACCTGTGGGAAATGCAAGTAAACATCAAAAACTAATAAAGCTAAAGCTCTGCCTTTTTAATTGGCATTGAAAGTCATTTTTCACAAGCAGCTAGCCTTTACTTTGATTACCAAGAGAGCACCTTCAGTGAAATGAGTCACAGATCAGTATTGGAGACTTGTAACGATTCCAGGAGCAGGAGTCGAACCCTGGTCCCATTTGCTGGAGGCAGGAGCGTTGTCTATTACGCAGGCCTACACCAAAGAGTCACTCGGTGTGACAAAGACACCCTGTCACTAACCTGTAACCACTACACTCTTCCCTTCTTAGAATGAAGCTTGGCCAAAAGCTTTGCTGTTACCCTGGCGGGATCTATCTTGCCAGGCCAGATGGAACATTAGTCACCAGTCACTACATATCGGGTGCCTCTGTAAAAACTGCAGGAGTGGAAGTTGAACCCCGGTTTCCCGTGCACAAGGAGTCACTCGGTGAAACGGGCTGGTGCGAGAGAAACTCCCTGCCACCAAGCAGTAATCACAACAGATTCTGAATTGATCATGTACCTACATAGAAATACATAGAATGGACATGAGGCTCTAGCAGATGAATCAACCAAATCCCCCATCTTGGAACTGCCTGGCAGTCTGGCATCTGGTAACCGTGACGTCACCAATAATAGTGACGTCACTAGTAACAATGGCATCATGTCACGTACAATCAACCAAACACAACATCTTTTGCTCCTACTGTGACGTCACAATTGCGTCATGTCTCAGGGCAGTTCCAATATGACGGATTTTGCGACCTCATCTCGAGGTGGCGTCATACAGCCTCATGTCCGTTCTATGTATTTCTATGATCATGTAGCCCATTACCATTCTAGCATCAATTGGTGCATCAGTGATTTATAAGTCTACCTTTCGGTATATTGAAACATACTTGTGTATCTTGATCGGACTCTCTGCAGTTGTGGACCAGATATTGTCTCTGGAGATATCAATATTGAAAATTATCACAGCCTGGATTGTACATCAGGTGTCCAAGTTAGAGGAAAATGCAAGATACTGAGCTGAGCTAGACATGACTACACATTCATTAGTCCACATTGAGCCAAAAAAGGGAGCACATTAGCATGGAGAGATAATGAATAGCTGTGATTGCTAATTCAGGTGAAAGGTATATAATATTCTGACGATCTGATACAGCCACTTACTGAAAGGATATACGTTTACTTGAAGGTATGTCCTCACATGGTCCTGCACTTTGCATGTACCTGGAAGGAGGGACTGAGCCCAGAGATCCACAGAGACTTCATTGTGAAAATTATGCACCACTTAAGAGAAAAACTACTAAAACACTAAAGAAAAACAGGAATAACTTTTCTCAAATGACTGGCCTCTTGTTTTCTTTTAGAAACAGCATAAATTCATGTAAAGACCTATAAACAAGGTGAATGCAATGACTGGTACTTGCAGGGCACCTATATATATATGTATATGAAATGCAAGGAAATGAAGAGACTGCAAGTTAGCTCAGGTTGGTGGGGTGGCAAAAAGAAACACAATCTGTCTGTGCATGTGACTTAACATAATTTATAATAGGAGATAATAGGATTAGAACATGATTAAGGGATGAGAAAGGGATCCCAAGCACTTTAATGGACTTTGGTGGCAATTGTAACATGGGCTGTGGCTCGAAATGGGGCTTTCTAGGATTTTCCAGTTCCAAGAAGAACCTAATCCCATTGAAATCTCACTCAAGACAAAGTGGAACACACATATGAATACCTAATAGTTTGGCAGGACCCTTCTAGATCTAATGACTCACTACCAAGAATAATTGCACACAAATGCTGTCTAGTTAGTATTGTCAAACTGTTTTGGCTAGCAGGATTTAATTGATGAAATCTTGTGCACAATCCATGCCAAAATTCATGCATTTATAAGCATGTAAATAAGACAACGAAGAATGGGTCACACGTGAAACTCATACATGTGTGATGTTGAGTTATACAATGTTAAACAGTAGAATATCTAAACTCACAAGTTAAATTGCTGCTAATTGATGGGGCACTGCTAAATTAGCATGCAGGCCATATTGGACACAGTGAGATTGAAACATCCTCCATACAAAACAAATCACATATTTCACATAAGTTTTGATACCCACAATATCCTGCCTACTGGAAAAAATTTAGATTCAATGCAAGCAACATATCTTGGGTGTTGTGAGAAGTTTTAAAATTTGATATTTTGACAGAAAAGAATTCCAAAGATCCAACCCAACATCTACAAAAAACAGGTTTATGATAAATGTTAGAAAACATCTGCAGCCTTATATTGTAGGCCTTTGTTTAACTTATTTCATCTGATAAAATCATACAGTATGTTACTTGATCCAATGAGTTAAAATGAACTAATGTCTTATCTATTGTGTCTGGAGGAGCAAATAATTCTGTTGGTCATCTATCATTGCTTCTAACTTTGCCTGACTGCCAATTCCATTGAGTTTGGAATGTAAATAACAGCATTAGTCTGTCTGGAATGAGATATGGCAATTCTGTAGAACACTGGGGAATCTGAACACAGTGAACAGAGCAGTTGGGGACACACTACAAGACTGGGCAAGCCAAGGTTAATGTAGCGTCCAGAACTCAGTGCACTGTCTGCAGGAAACTAGAGGTCACAAGAGCCCCATAGCCTGTACCCACCCAGCCCAAGCATTGCAGGCATTCATTCTCCAGGCGTTGAGGTCCCCCATAATTGATATATGACCCTTTAAGGTGGTCACAAAGAACAAAGTGTCACCCAAGTTCATTTACACTCAACAAGAAATTGTGCCTCAGCTTGTTAAAATTCAGACACTTCAGCCACCACAAAGATCCCAGTAGCTCATGGTATGAATCTCCACTGGAACTATCAGATGGAAAACCGGTTTTTCATTAGGTGCATGCACACAAGGCATTAGATCTGCAAAGATAGGTCTAGTAAGCACCCACAACAATTTGCACCATTTAAAATGACATGAAGAAAAGAAGGCAAGTCATTAAAACGAAAAACTTTGAAGCAAGTCTAGTCATTGTCTCACCCTAAGTACTGCATAATTAACTTTATAATATATACCACAAAAATCTACTTAAATTTTCCAAATTGCCCCAGAATACAAAAGCAAGTCACAACACCACATTTTGACTAAGGGACTTATGCAATATACCCTGCAGAATACAAATAATCATTTGAAAAATTGTGGATCTTTCAGTGAATTTCTATTTTCTGACAAATGTTTGCCAAGAGAAAGCCAACATTTTTTAAAACTTTTTTCATCTGAGGGCTGTTATAACATGTATAACATACATGTATGCATATTATGCTCCTCACATTTTCTTGAAGAAATCTGCAATCTTTAAGAAATCAATTAAATGTGAAAAATGAAAAGTAGGGTCTTAGATTCCAGACAGACATTATTGATGTACCATTGATTGTGGAGTGTGGAAATATATATTACTTGCGATATAAAGCAGTTTCTGCAATTATGTGTTTAGATAAGATATAAGATATAATTTTGCATGTGCTACCATAAATAAGATTGAATATTGTTGTGCTAATGTGCAGGAATAAATGCATTGCTGTGCTAAGTCTGCAGAATGATGTAGATAGATTTCCTCAATCAAAGAAAGATATTGGAATTACCCCAGTAAAACTTGAGCCCATACATTATATAACTTCTAAATATATCATCTCCACTTGGCCTATCATGATATACATGTATATTATATAATATCCAGCTAATAGCTGATCTATTGAGTCATATTAACTTTGTATAGCATAATGACAAAATGAGATATGACAAATAAGCCCCAGGAGCAATATGCTGTGGAGGACCTTTCTTCAAGAGGTCCTAGTCATGCTTCAATGGTTCCACTGCACCTACACTGGACTTGAGAGCAGAAGGCAGAAATTCAGCCATGCACTGCACCCCCTCTGGAGCTCCCACGCACGGCTTACCCTCAAACTGGCTACATTCTTCTAAGCAGAAAGTCTTTGAGCAAAAGTTCTCAGTTCTTGAACTGTTTTTCTGCAACTGAATTCTCCTGGCAGCAGACACTGCTGATTTCTTTCAGTGCTGCCTGCTGATTATGTGTTGTTAGATTTAAGAAATATGGAGAGCTCTGATTTCTTTCTTGGGGAGTGACTTTTCAAATTCAGATTTTTAAGCACCAAAATTTTCCCTGAATACCACAAATTTGAAGTCATAAACTTTCCGATATGACTCCGGGAGTGAGACCTCAGCTGTTCGACATCTTAGATGGGTCTTACAAAAATACATGATTTGATTGAGTTTTTAATAAATTTTTCATCAATTAAAGAATCCATCTACAATACCATTAGCAGTGTTTTTTGTTGTTGTTTTTTTTCAGGCTATTCCTGAATTGGGGCATACTACCTGAAATAGCAATTCTACAACTCTGACTTCTTTTCTCTGAATTCTGAAAATGCTTGTTTGACCAATTCAATAACTATGAAGGTCTGAAAGCTTTTTGCCTTCTTGGGTGGTGGTTAAATAGGATAGAACCAGCATTATCGATACAACCAACAATACGTATAGGTTATTCACCTAGGGAGAGGCAATATGTGATTTATCCAGCGAGGGCGTTAGCCCGAGCTGTGATAAACACATATTGCCGATCCCGCGGTGAATAACCGGCTTATACCATAAGACAAAACTGAAAGTTGTCATTTGTTGCTGTGGTTTTTTCACAGCTTCACTTATTATTCTCCCATGGGTGGATAACTGGACAACAAAGAATATGGGTTTTATTGCAGTGAAATATTGGCTCACGATTGGTTGACAGAGGTGTCGAATGGTATAAAATGCTTTATTGGCTGACTTCCCTTGCTGTTCTATCTCTGTCAACATGCAATGTTTTAAAACAACCAACTGTTAAAACTCCTAATCTTCTTAGTTTGATAACTGAAGGACAAAACTGAACTGGGAATGACATTCAGTGTGCTTGGCATAGATCTGAGCTCTGTAACCATTCAACAAGTCAAAGGAAGACAGATCTAAAAAGAATTTCCAAGCCATGTTTCATCACCAACTGTGATGACTGCAGACACATGATTGGCTAATGACAAGCCAGAATGTCAATCAAACATACAATATATATTTCAGCGCCATTCCGTTTGGGTTAAAGATCATCTCCAGTGGGCTCTCCACATGCCAATACCAAAATCAAAGCAGTCAACTGCTGTATGATGGTATACATTCAGTTCAGGAGCTAGATTCTTGCAAAACTATTTTTCACAGATATTGGCCAACATCTGTTCCTTCGTGTAAAGAGTCTCTTCTTACTTGTGATTTCACTGGTTAACGTAGTTATAGATCATAGTAACATGTATGTGATTTATTTCCAAAATTGAAAAACCTTTTTTCAAAGCAATGCCAAGCAGCATATTGAAACTAATCTGCAAATACAGGCCAATACATGGTGTATACTTGAAGCAAATACGAATCAAAGGCCAAAACCATGGCAAAATGCCTCATGTAGAGGTGTACAGATCTCCCTATGTCTGGGAGCAAAGCTGCTTGACCACTCAGCCCACAAGCAGGCCACTGGACAAATACCAAGGGTAATGACCCACCCTTTTTGCTTACTGTACACATGCTCTTGTGGGGTTCTTTATGGACATTCTTTATGGTCATTCTTTATGGGTATTCTTTACGACTTTTTTGGACGCTTGCCATTTTTGGTGATTCACTTATTTGAATGGACCCCGAGGGGTATTTAAGAGGACGTTATTTCCATGTAGAACATCCCATCCTTGACCAGTTCAGTAACTTTACAAGCAGGGCGTGTGTACTACCTACTATGGCACAGCATAGCACTGTCATGAGTGACAAGGGCCCATCCAATATCAACAGCCAATTTTCCAAAAAGTAGGCCTGACTTTGAACTAAATTTATAAGTTGGGCTTGGCTATCAACTGTAAGGTGGACCAAGCTGAAGAAGTTTTGATATTTGGCCTAAGAAGTTTTGAAATAGGGTCTATATTCACTGTGTGACTTGGCTGCACTTTTCAAAAGTTGCATTAGCTATAGATAGACAAAAAATGAAATGTTCCATGTCCATAGCTGTGGTAAGTTTCAATGATTTGGCAGTATTTTATGATTTCTGTCTTGGAGTTCTGAAAATTAGGTTTACTCCAAGAAAGTTTTCTGCAATTCTGTAAAAAGCAATAACAACCAACCAGAGCAGATTTCCTAGGGTGCAGCATATCATAACATGAAAGGGTCGTCAGGGACCATGCCAAGACAAGAGAAAACACCCTAGTCCTGAGATAAGTTCTGCATGATATTATGTTATCCTGTGAAAGTGTGTACTTGGTTGCAAGCAGCCATCTAGAAATGCACGCAGAGGGATAGGGCATTACATGTGCAATAACATTCCTTATGCCATGCAATAACACACCATGCACTGGTGAAATTGATTAGGCCCAGACTTTGCAAAAAGTTTTGTCAACCATGCTATTATAGCCCGCACCTGCGACAGTACAGGGCACTTCCAGAGCAGTCTGCAGTGCAAGCCCCATTGTTCTGAAGACTCCTGCAAACCAGTTTCAGTTCAGTGCATAGAGGACACTCATAAGGCATTCATTCAGCAAAATCATACACAAGAAACTATGACTGCCCTTATATGTTCCTATGCCCCAATGAATGATTGAATGAGTGCTCCAATGAATGAAATAACTATTTAGTCCCTTTTACTATGAGGCATTTTTGTGTAACTTCAATGGCAATTCTTTCTGAATTCTTCAATGTGAATTCCTCAAAGCGAATAAATGATCACTTTGTCCACCTTGTACAGAGTCATTCATAATTTCCATAGAAACACTGCTGGCAAGCTATAATTTACCCAATTCATTCATAACTTGCAGCTTGAATTTGCCTTGAAAAGAAGTATCGAAATATTTTCAGTATATATTTATTTTTCTGGAGGAGAGGCCAAGTTTCAGTTTCTACCACTTGACTTAACTGCTCTGATCCTTGCCCAGGGGACTAAAGTCTTTCACACTTGGCAATGACACGATTTATAACATAAAGGCCATATTCATTTCCCTGACATTTTTGCTGAGGCCCTAGTTTTTGGAATTTAAAGCAATTTCATGACTATCATGACTATTTCATGATAATTCATTCACAAGTTTACGTTTTGGGTTTCTTAAGGATGAAAAGGGCACGACCTTTTGTGGAATACAAAATATTACACATAATATAGTAGCCAATTTTGAGGACATCATAAAATAAAATACATGGTAAAGACTGTGTAGTAAACTTAGTGACTTGTAGCCTCTAAAGGAATGGTGAATAGTAAAGAATCTATGAATGGAAATTTCAGAGACTTCAGAAGAGACTTTGACAGTCACGATATTTTAGTTATTGAAAGCTGCCATTATTTTGCCATTTCAGACAATTTCTCAGTGTGGCTTTTACTATTTAGGAATGTGTGTAACAAAACGTGATGGTCAAACATGCATCCCTAAAGCTAATACTAGCGTGCTAACTTATGTCATAAAGGGCAAAATAACTTATGATTACAGTAAGCACTTTCTTACATAATTTAGTGCCAAGGTTCTAACTGATTTGCCTGTCAATGACTCCATGGAATCTCAGTCTGACTGGTACATACGTGTTACCTGGAGAAACCTCATCAAGGCAATACTTTGATATTTGCTTTAAACATTGGTAAGCTTTGGACCTGGCAAAACAATTTGAATATATTGTATAATATAAACTAATTAATTTACACTGCTGTTGTACTAGTAATCTCCTAATGACATCTTTATATTCACAACAGACCCAGTCTGGCAAAACCAGGAAACCTTTTTTGCTTTTTATTTTCTAAATGTCACTTTGATAACACATTCTGACAGCACTACCTTTTTGTCCAGTACACAAACAAATAATCTGAAATGCCAATAGCTTCACATAATAAATTACTGCATATAATGTGATATAATGATATTTCTGCACTGTGATATATATATTTATTTATTCTGTTTTAACTTCATGTGATTGTGATGGAGCATGTCAATCAAATGAGTTTCATTTTTCAATGATTCGATAAAGTATTATCGTATCGTATCGTATTTCTGAAATCGCGGTTCAGAAGGTTCTGGAAATCTTCTTTTTGCCACTTTAATTTAATATTTCTACCTACTCCTGCACTACAATAAAAATGTATTCAGACATGTTTGGAAAGTAGCTCTCTATTCTGAATACCAAGTCTAGTAGACTCCAGGAAAATGTTATTTCTTAAACTTTTTGCCATTTTTGTCACTTGCAGACTTACACTGGGGCAGTGGAATCAGCACTGTTTAGCAGAGGGCATTGAGTGTGTTGTGTAACCTGAGATTATACTTCACTAACTTTAGTATAACATTGTAGCATAGAGTGACATTAAAAGTGTAAAACATCTTCAAAAACTTCAAATAGGTGGCAAAATAAGTATTTGAAGTGCCACAAAGATTTTCATTCATAAATGACTACAAAAACTAGAAAATACTGAAAAATGATTTAAAAAATCAACATAATTCATTAAAAAAATATGTATTAAAAAAAAGACACTGACCTTATATAATGTGCCGGTGGCTGAATTGAGATTTACAATGATTCGAACTTCAGTTTGTAAAGAATATACATCATTTGCTAAATCTTCCGGCCGCCATATTTGCAGCCTTATAGGAGTAGTTCCAGCCATAGAAAAATTGTGCACATAACAGTAGAAGGCTACTAGTGTGCCTGACGGCAATATTGTCTCGTAATCTATCCATGATTTTGCTGCGCCTGTCGGCAAATAAGCAGTCCGTAAAGTCACGTTATTTCCATAGTAAGGCGACACACCAGTTTCCCGGTAAGCATCTGAAATTGCAACGGCAAAGACAAAAGATTAGTCATAATAAGTTCTAGAAAGATATAAATATATATATAAGGCACACCCTGAAAAAAGTTTTGTGTAAAACAGACAAAATGAATGTTAGCTGGTGTCCATCCAATTTTTTGTGAATATCAGACAAGATTTTTATGTAAAATAGACAAGAAATTGTCAATCCTGATCAAGTTTTTGCCGATTTGATCAATGAAATGTCCAAGATAAGCATTCCTTTTGTCTGAATTTTTGATGGACACTAGCTAACGTTTGTTTTGTCCATTTGACACAAAACGTTTTTTCAGTGTATAAGGCACAGGTATGAAGGAGATTAGATATGGTGACATGTCTTCTGCCTAAGCTTTTCTCTAAATCCATAGTTTTCAGTCACCCTGAAGCCTTTAAAATCTTCTATTCACTCCTTCAATTCTTATTGGGAAACACTTCTTTTGATTTTCCAATATTCAATTCCCTAAACAAATTAACTTATTTGGCTTAAAAAAGTTGAACCTGCACCCCTGAGGTCGTGTCATTAGAACAATCTATAGTTATGGTTACATCAGGGTAAACAAGGAAACATTTTTGGCATCCCCAGCTCAGCACACCTAATGTCACATCATTTTACATTGGAATTGCAAGATAGAACCAAAATGATAGAGGAAAAAATCTTTACATACCTTCAAGTTCTCGTACTGTAACTGGAAAAGAAAAATGTAAAAAGATGCATTAGACAAAGATACAACAAAATTGAAACAGTGAGAGAAATTGAATCTACATTGGAACATATATATACATTGTATGGTTATGATGTAGCTATGCAAGGGGATTGGGGAGTTATTAATCATCAGAATATAGGCCGGTTTCTCTGTACTTCTTTCACAGTAAATGTAGTTATTTCCATTGATACATTGGTTTATTTGAAGGTCTTCTAGATGTTATCAATCATCATAGTGATTAGAGATGTGCATGCCATGCCACCTATAACTGTCAACTTTTTAACCCCAGTTGCTCATGTAGTTAGATGCTAAATTTTGCATTGAGTTTCAAGGGTGAATGGGTTTATGGCATAAAGGAGAGGAAAATAAAGCC
Source organism: Platynereis dumerilii (assembly GCA_026936325.1). Lineage (NCBI taxonomy): Eukaryota > Metazoa > Annelida > Polychaeta > Phyllodocida > Nereididae > Platynereis > Platynereis dumerilii. The sequence goes on along the minus strand of JAPTHN010000001.1, from coordinate 30,641,577 downwards.
AAATCCATTGATTTTGTATTCAACAAAAGGCAAGGCTATTCCTGGTATGCTGTGTTGAGCATTGCTATGCACCTAGTTCAGTGGGGAAATATTTCTTAGCAGCATAGTCATGCATGCAACTACCTTTTTGTCCAGCACAAAACTAGTTCTGGTTCATGCCATGGATCAAGAGGGCATGTTAGTGGGGTCATTTTGATGTATGCATGGACTGTGGAAAGTTGAAAAAGAAATATTGTACTCTGTGGACCTGGAGGTTTAAAAGCCAATGGCTATAATAAAAGTACTGGAGACCTTAGGAAATGCCATCAATAACCCCACCCAGGCCAAAAGACCTAGCCACCAAGCAGGCCATCCACTCAGGCCATCCACCCCCAGCCCATGATTAAAGCATACCTAGGGCTCACCCTGTCAGGTGAAACGCTTGGTTGCCCTCAACTTAGATCAGGTCCTCAATGAACGTCTAGCTTATGAATGAATAAACTGTGACAGTCCTTTGATATTTCTCATAGATTATACAGTTTATATTGAATTTCATGACCAAATTCATAAGCCTGTGTCCAAATTTGTCAATTGGTTCTGTTTATATTTTGCTATGTAAAGTTATGCATTGGGAATGTTGCCTGTGCTAACAGCCTGCCATTCGCCAGGGCAAGTCATGTAAGTCAAATTGGGGAGATCTGGGCTGGCATTTCTTATTTCAAAGGCTTTCCAGGGCCATAGAGGAGAATTAATTCTGGAGACGAACTTGTCTGTGTGCCTTGATGTGTAAGTGAGGGTTAGTATGGAAGTCAGTGACTGTGAAGGAACTCACCTGAGATTGCATAACAACATTCTACACACAGAAAGTTGAAACACTGACAATCAACAATGGCAATTGGCTATTCAACAAATTAATGCAGTGTTCACATTGACGAGTGCTCCTGTTGTCTAAATGCCTTACACCAGCTATTAGGCTACCTGATTAAATATTCGTCAGGGTGGGTGATCAAGGTCACAATTAAGAAAAGCAGTGGGAAAGTCACTTGATCTTAGGCTGGTGGGTGAATGCAGGCTCCAGTCCGTCACAGCTAGTGAACAGTGTTCACTGAACACCCCATGCAATCCCAACAAACAATGCTGGTTTGTACAAAAATGTACAAAAATGTACATAAATGAAATTGCAAGAGAAATGCTAGAAATACTTTCCATCCAGCCAAGGACACTTCAAATGATTCAATGATAACAATGCATAGCATTACACTCACCATTGCATTTGTCATTGCATTTGTCATTGGATTGTCATTGCAGTTGTACATTTGTCATTAGTGACTTGAATGTACCATAATATATTCAGATCACTGTTCTGGAGTATTCAGACTATTCAGATGTGAGGTTGAGTAGGAGGGCCATTGCTTTCAGGCTTGCTGTGCTCACATAAAAATGGGGAGATCCAACAGAAGCCATGGTTCCTATGAATGGAGTTGACTCTCAAGTTATTTGGGCAGATTTAGGCAAATATTTCCTCACTTATGACCAGTTATATGATATATATAAAAGATGAATGGTCAGAACATCTGGGACATTTTATTCCTGAACCGGTTTCCATCTTCCCTGCCTTTCAATTCACCCAAGAATCCAGGCTGTGTGGAGATATGTTGACAACTGTTGCCATATAACAAGCCAGCAAGAAATGCAAGGGTCACTGGCTATAAATAGCGGAGTTGTGCAGCCAAACCGGTTGTTAACACTGGGACTTCGCCAGTCATTACACATTCGTGTAACTGGGGGTTTAATGATAAATCAATGGCATACCAAGGTTTTCATGAATAGAATTAAAGCCTGCATGCCTTTCTTACAAACAAAATATATAGTGCTGGTACAGCTCTGAGGCAATCATATGTGTCAGCCTTGTAAGTCGAGGGTAAATTATGACGGTAGCTTTAACTTGCCTGAGCAATTTGATAATTTCAGGCAACAAAAATACCTCCTACTCACAAAATGTGACCTCTTATAAGACCTGATATAAGGGCTTCATTAAAGTCTCAGGCTTAAATCTTTGGGGTTCACACCTTCTTCAGGTCAGCAAGTGACTTGGGGTGTGTGTCAGGCCCTGCTGGCCACGTTACAGCATTGGTCCCACGAATGACTGTAATACACCACAATGGGTCTTTTGTGGTCAGAGAAGGGTTTTGATTTCTTCAAATATACGACACTGTGAGGCAACTGAATGAATAATATTCTGACGCAACATTTGCACAAAACACGTGTGTGAAGGGTTACTACAGCTCACGACACTGTGACGATTACATAAATTTGTCAACCGAGTGAATAAAAGTTGCTAAAAGTTACTACATCACATGCTGAGGACATGCTGAGCAACGATTTGAACCTGGGACCTCCTTAATAATGGCATGTATTGCCCCAATGCTAGGCCAACTGATTTGATTGAAGCTTGGTTAGCTGAAACAAAGAGAGACGAATAAGCTTATGAGTCCACAACAAGGTTCCGTTACCAAGTGCGGGGTCTTCAACCTGCCTCAGCACAGCACTGAGCAAAAACAGTCACCGATTTCTACATCTCTTCGTAAGTCTTTCAGCAGCGATGATTCTCATAAGGAGCACCGGGCCGGGGTTCGAACTCCGTGCTTTCTCAGGAGCCCCGGTGTTACTTCAAGACTAACAATGTAGGCCTATAAGCTAGCATTGGTTGGCATGAGGACATTCATCAAATGATCTTAAACTGTTGGTTAGTTCTACACTTAAGGCAGTAGTGAGCCTCAGTGAGGTTGATATATAGCAAAGATCAATGGCAATAGTGTTGTTGGTGGAGATTTCAATGCCTCCATAGGTCACCAGGGCCACACACATCCCAGAGGTTGGCTGCAGGCTTGAAGTGCTTCCAATTGTCTTCTGCAAAGATTCCACCCAATGACACATGGTGCCAGTAGGCATGTTGCCATGACAACTGGTCATGGGTGTATTCAAAGTGTTATTCTTCTGAAACTCCTCTCCTTCTTCTCTTTTTCTTTGCTTTTTTTTTCACCTCCTACGAGTAAATAGATCTTTAATTGGCCTCGAGTAATTTATGGATCACCTGCATATTTTAAACAACTTTCAGCTTGTGTTGAATGAAGCTCGTTTCACTACATGACCATTTGGGTCCAAATTCACTGGAGTATACACAGAGAGCTTAATTCATTTCATAGCAGAATATGTAGAATGTTGATATGATGAATTGTCCTATCTAAAATCTAGTTTGTGTGACAATAAGTGGCAATATATCTGTGTGTGGATTGGTAAACCTGAGTTAAGAGAGACCACCTTGACTGAAGTCTTGGCAAAAACATGAGCCAGCATATCCCAGACAGAGCAGATATTTTGGGTGCATGTATGATTTATGTCAGCCAGTAATTGGGTGTGGACATGCCTGTTATATTTGTCTCAGTTGTATGAGAGGGGAGTTTGTTGAAACAGTACTGAGTTGGATCCTCTATTCTCTCCGTAGATATAGCTATTTGGGTTTACTCAATGGCAATGTTTGCTGCAGTTAGTACAGTATATATACTGCACAGTTGGTGTGTTGTGCTAAAATATTACAGGAAACGGAAAGCTGTTAGTCTATTGTCATAAATCAAGCTATAAGCTGTTACTCCAGCAGAAAATAACCAAGAAAAAAACATTGAGGGTTGCTCATGATCGAAATGAAAAACGCTTTTAAAAATGTTTTAAAAATATTCAGGGAAATGTCACCATGTGGTGACAAAGTGACTTTTTTAATGAATAATGACAAAAATTATCTAAACGTTTCCCTTTTTTCTGTCCAACACAGCAGGAAAACTTCAACAAATTTGACAATGTTTTTCGACAGTATTTACAACAGGTGCATGATTGTGTTCGATTAATTTTTCAACTGAAACATTGAGGATTTCAGTGGAGCCATTGCACTGCCAGCCAAATCAATGGACTTGTGGAATGCCAATGCTATGCACTCTGAATGAAACATGGATCTAATCCAAAGATCAATGCCAAGGAATCCTCAATAGATAGATCAATTGGAAGATCAATTGAGCGATCCCCAAGAGTACAAAATTCCCCATGTTTCTGTTTGAACATTGACTTGCGGATGACTGTGGATAAGCTCTTGTAAAATTGTAATACCATGGGCTTGTGAGCTCCTGTGAGTCTTAGTGGCGATTTCAATGTGCTGTCCATCCATAAAGATTGAATATTTTGAATTAATGGACTTGTTGTCAATGTGGGGATCGTAATTTAGTTAAATGATTCCACTGACTTTCATGATAATCCGTTTCATAAAATGTCGTCTGTAGGATTGATTGATATTGTCATAAATTATACTTTGGGTGATGTGTATAGAAGTCTCATTATCTTATGAATGTATCAATTAAGTACTAATACTATTGAATCAGAGCTTTTATGTATGCATGTTCTATTAATTTTCCCAGGGGAAACTTCAATACAGTGTATCAGAAAAGTCCATACTTTGGCAGTAAAATTTCAAATAATGTTATACTTTAGGACACCAAAGTGTCATAGTCGTAGAGGTTTTCATCTTCTTGAAAAAAGTAAATTATATTATTCATAAATTCTTATCCTATATGTCAATACGATTTCTAGAGAGACAACAGAAAGATGTTTCAGTCAATAGTTTTTCATTTTCTATACACTAATACCTTATAATTTCTTGTGTCATAATGTTTCTTCAAGAGAATCAATGCTATCATGCAATGATGCTAAATATAATTCACATTTTCTTGACATAGTAAATTATGAATTCAATTTTTTGTAGACCCCCAATGCTATGTTTCATGCAATAATGCAATACTGCCAAAGAACTTCTGAAGGTTTCTTGACATTTGTAAATTATAAGTTCTTATGTCAGAATATGTTTCTTTAAGGGACCTGAATGTTATGTTTCATGCAATGTGGGGAAAGGCTTTTCATTTTCTTGACATGCATGCAGCTTTACAACCTGGTTTACCATGTAGAGCATTTTACAAGAAGGGGCATCGTGTCTAGTTTGTCCCTCCCACTCATGCACGTTGTCCTGCCTGGGACTGCTTTTCGCACGAGTAACTTCAAGTTCAGGTCCAAGTCCACACAAGTCCCATTGTTAATTTATAAATCCACAAAAAATATTGACAAAAACCTCAAGTGAAATTCTCCATTCTGGTTGTATATAGCGGATGGTGGTCCTGTGGTGATATAGTGATCTGTCTTATCATACACATTCAGAATAAAATAAACTAAAATAAAAAGGAGAAAAATGCTGACTATTTTGTCTATAATTGCTATTTTGACAAAAACTTCAAGTGAAGTATATGGATATGGTAGTCCAGTGGACATAATGGTAATCTCTTCAAAAAGGAAGACTTTTTATAAAATAATTTTTGCCTATAATTTCTATGTTCTCCATTTATTCTCTTAAAATGACCTTAAAATTGGTATAAATTCTATAATAAGCACATAATGCAACATGTGACAGCATTCTTATGAGCATTAAATGCCCCACATGAGGCAAAGATTAGCCAATGTGGCATTGTGAGCAATAGTAATATTACATATTGGGAATATCAACCTGGCCAGGTAAACATAGGCTGTATACTGTAACTCCTTGTATAAGCCTAAAAGCCTCTTAGAATGAATGTGGCTACTGATTCTTTGACTGCAGGACATATTGCCAAGAAAATGTCAAATACAATAGCACCACAGACTCAGTGGGATTCATAAGAGGGCAAAATATAAAGGGACTACACAACTGTGCTAATGGGGTATTAAAAAAGTCAAAATGACATTGTATGATAGAATTCAGGTGGAAATTGAAGTAAAAAGTGATAGAACCACAAATACTGGGTGCTTGCTGAGAGGCACAATTTAACTTTTGGGTAGTGTATGCAAGTGTGCAAGATGGACATGAAAAAGTTAAAGTAACAATGACATAATAAATTGAAGTTGGAAGTTGAATAAAATGAAAGAAAATATTGTACTTACATGAACTTGTAAATCCGGCAAAAGCCAATAAAAGGAGGACTGTGAGCAGAAACGTCCTCATCTCCTGTAAATTAAATAATGACATGTCATTAAGTCTATGTGGCTTCATGGTGATTGTCTATGTTGCATATGTATTCCACATATGCTATAATGGTAGAGCGAAATCTGCAGGCTGGTGGTACTCCATGGCTGTCGAAACAGTAAGTGTGAGACTAAAGGCCTGAAGACAAGGCCTATGCTTCTTGAGCATGCAGCTATAGCCTTGCTGAGCTAGCCCTATTGAGCCTAGCAGAGCCTTCGAATGCGTTGGTGTGTGTATGGGCCTGTGCGTTGGATAGAGGAAGCAGTCTTGACGTCAGGAGCCGTGATAGTTTGCTCACTCCAAGATAATTAGACAAACATTTCCTGTGGCACATGCATGAGGCCCTGATCCAAGCCGTGACCGCCAGTAGACTGACTGCCAGTGACTTGGAATAATCAAACCCCTTCTATTGACTCAAGGAACAACACTCGACAACACAGTCAGCTACCAGTCAGTGCACAGATAATACATGTATGATTGAGGAGATGTTCACAGTTTCTGCACATGGAACTGTGAATCTCCAACACTGTCACTTGGATATCCACCCATGGACCTACAGCAAGCCTTCGACACTGCACCATACAACTATACAGCCTAGAACTTCTCTACTTCTATAAGAAGTGTACAGAGCAATGCATACAAAGTAAACTCAGTCAGTTTACCCAGTGCTACTGAGTGTATAGTACAGAGGGAGCGTGTTTAATGGTCCGTGGTGGCACCAAGTGTATACTGCTTTTAAGCTTACCTTTCCTCCTCCGGCCGATAAATTGTAGGCCGGGAAAGCTGCCATCCTGATGACTGCTCTGGCTACCTGCGCAGGGGTGCAGGTCCAGCAGCCACCATGGGTATCCTTCTCCGTAACGGGCAGCAACGAAAACTCACTGTCTGCAGGACTGTGCACACTTTCCCGCCGTGCTGGCTGCTAGCTCCCTGATCGTCGCCAAGACTGCATGGCCCTCCTGCTCCACCAATGGGAACATGCCTCTCTCTCTCTCTCTCTGCCCTCCCTACCTGGACTAGCAAGTCTTGGGCTATAAATACATTTGCTGTGCTCAATAGTCACTCGACTGGCGCATTGAAATCACTTCTCAACATAAACTAATGCCATGAAACTAGCAAGCCACATTTATGCTATTGTGTGTACAATACATACATATGACTTTATAGCACTATTTAGATCTCTGAGATCAAATGATTCAAATCCAGGCTTTATTTCTCATTCCAAATCTGTTTGATCATTCCAACATAGCCCTTTACTTCAACCCAAAACCTCTGCACCAACTGCTTGTGCCTGACCAGAAACCACACATTTCATCAATCTTGGGTGTCCTGGATCTTCCTATATAAAGAATCATCGCCTTTCATTTGATTGATCACTAGCTGTTAAGAACTTAAGAACACCTTTTTTTGTCAAATTTTGATCATTTACTCAACTTCTTTCTTAACCAAATTGATTTGTTTTTAACCCACAACTGACAACCACAGATTACTGTGCCCCTCTTGCTACTATATTATTACACTTGCTCTGACATAATAGCTACAGTCACCCGTGAAAAAAGGGACATTCTTGTAATTTTTATGCAATGGTGTTGTTCCCTCTTGAGTGAAACCTGCTATCACACAGCTGGTCCTGATGTTGCCTTATGAATACTGCACTGTAAAAATTAGCATGGTCATTTTTGGAATCTAGCAACTTGGTGTAACTTCCAGATTATCTTATCTGGGTTGCTGGGGATACACTAATCCATGTCAACAGATGATCTGATCTGCAGAATCTTAGATATATATATGGCGTTTTTAAAAATTCGAAAGAAAAAGGTCTATGAAACTGAAAGTGTTCTAGACATGTAAAAAATCCCGCACATGGAGTAAATGTGAAAAACACTTTGGGGACTTACTGTCCATGGCTCTAATCCATCAGCCAACCTCGAGAGAGGCAATAGGCATAATTGCCCTCATAAGAGGGCTGCACTGTCCCACCCACCTTCCAACCTGTCCCATCATCAAATCACACCTTGTGAGTTGCCTTTAGAAATGAGAGGACAATAATATCATCTACATCAGATTCTGTCCAGATCTGTCCAAATAAGCCAACAAAACGATCTCAGATGTAGCATCACCATCTCGATAACAAATTTGTCTCATGCAGAAAGTACTCAAACATGCTATTTTTATGCAAAATCTTTGACAGTGCTGTTAGGTTTTCCTCACAGGTGATTTCAACTGCAAGCAACTCACGCATTGGCAGAGTCTGGTGTGTGTCATCCGATTAGACACGAACGTGTAAATTACAATAGAATTCTACTTGTTTTTTCTTCCACGATTTACCACAGATTATATGTTTATGTTTTACACCGTGACACCAAGTTATGACAAGTGTGCCTAATGAATGTTTCCACTGTTTCTATCCTGGTTAGCACACAATTTGCCAAGTGAGAGGACACTCCAGATCATGACCCATTCAAGCAAGGTGCAAGGGATTAAAATAGGGATTTAATTGCAGCTGACTGCACATACCTGCTGAATGCATGTGGCGGTCTCAGCAAAAATGGTGGATTGCAACTGGAAATGCATACATTGGCATGAAGGAGTAAAGATAAAGAAATGCAACAGATTTAAAGAGGAGTGGTGCAAGATTTGTATCTGAATTAGGATATAACTAGGCCTATATCATGTCCTTACAATTTTGGGAAGGTAATCATTTTATTACCTGGAAGGTGGACGTTTCAAGATGCTGACCATCGACAAATATGAAAGAGTGCTGGCATTGTGTTGCATTGGATCATCTGGATGCAACTGGAACTATCTTTAGGATGTCAATGGAACTATCTTTATAGCAAGATTATTCCAAGCTAAGAAGATAATCCTCTCATAACCAGGGATAGCAGCTCTAATCTATTATATAGATCTGTTGTATGGGTAGGGTAGTATCATTATCTTTGAATGGACTAATTACAAGTATTTACAACAATGGGGTGGTTCCTTGTTGGCTGAATTCACAAAAACCTATCTTCAGCTTACCCCAATGCCAGAAGATGATCCTTTTGTGACCAATTGGGTAGCAATTACTAATCCCTATGGTATGTTGTAAGATTATGCACATGTTATCTTTGGATTACCATTATAAAGATAAGTTTGATGGCAGCCTGTTAAGGAGATTTTTACAAATTCAGAAAGATGCTAATGAAACTAATTGGTTCAGTAAAGTAAAAAGCATTTTAAGCACCTGTAATATTGAATATGAAACCAGTAACAATACAAACTTAACAATCGACAGTATTTGTAGAAAGGTGAAATCAAAACTTTACGAATTAGAACAGGAACAATTATTCATTTCAATAAATGATAGTACTCAACAACCAAAACTTAGGACCTATAAACTTTTTAAGACTGATTGTAGATTAGAGCCATATCTCAGGCTGCGACAAAACCGTAAGATGTTAACAAAGATTGCCAGATTCCGGACTAGTTCTCATAGTTTACGAATTGAAACAGGTCGACATCAAAAACCAGTGACTCCTGCAGAAAATAGAATATGTGAAAAATGTCCATTAAATAAGGTGGAGGATGAAATCCATTGCCTTATAGTATGCCCTGCTAATGAATCTTTCCGGGAAAATTTGTTCTCGACAGCTGCTAGATTTATCAACAATTTTCGGTCTTTAAATGATACTGACAAATTTACATCAATAATGAAAAGTAAGGAACCTGACCTACTAAATATACTAGGGAAATTTTTACTTCAGGCTGACGTTTAAAGCAACATATCTCCTACATCCACACGGTCATAGAACACTATTGTGATTATTATGAAAACAATAATAATAAGCTTACAATTTACACTTTAATTAAAGGAATTAATTTTAACATTTAATGAACTTATTATTATTATTTTTTTTTAATCTTTTTATTTTCTTATTATAGTATTCTGGTATTGTTAAAGCAACACTATATGTAATTTGATGCCTGTCTTGTAAATAATGTCTGGAATATGAAATATCATGCATGGTCAATTAATCTATATTGGTTATCTTGTATGTCTGTTGCTCAGGTTTTAATCAATTGGAATTTTACTTTATTACTATTTGGGTGGCTGGAACCTAGTTTGCATTTCTTTAAATCATGTGTTTGGTACTCTTTTATCTGAAAGTTTTATTACTCATTCTTGAATTTTAGCTATTTGTTGCATATATATATAATTAATGTTTTGTATATAGTTAATATTGCATATAATTAATATTGTTTGATTGTATATATTTTATATTTCCTTTACAAATGACATATGTATCAACTGTGATATTTGTAGATGTCAATAAAAGAATATATATATAAACTTGTCTAATTCATATGGATTTTGTTTTGTTGTATGCACAAAATAGAATTTGGTTCAGTCATAACAATAACTGAAGTTGGGGAACACCACTCTTTATTTCCCACAGAAAGTAGCTAATAGATATTTAGGATATTCTTGATCCTTCCAGAACATGACATCTTGGAACTTTTCAATACTTGATAAGTTTCTGGGTCGTATTGTCTGCTTCCTGCATTTATGTTCATCATAACTGCAATGGTACTGCTTGCATGACCTTTTTGCTGAGCCTAATTTGGTTATGTGGTTATGATTATTTGTAATATCAAATTGCTGTGTACCAGACATGCACCAGATCATAGCAATCCTTCCTGACCTGATTAGAATCTATTAGAATCTACACCTTTTTAGGACCAGCTGCCACAATCAGGCACCCTTTTATTTCAAAAAATGTAAAAATCCCCCTTCTACCAGGTGTGACTTTAGCACAGGGATATTTCCTATTCTCTGCATGACGGATCTGAACGACTGCACAATAATATTTGCCCTAATATATTGTAAATAAACCCACAAGCTGTGCACCACATTAGACACAATCAGCATTGAGATCACCCACAACAACAAACTTTGAAGAAATGCTTGGCAATGCACAACTTCACAAGAACACACAACACAACTGAATCAATATAAGTGGAATATTTTCTCATGGTGTCTAATCTTGTCTAATAAAGCTTGTAATTTTTTTTTTTTTCGAAGTGATTTGGTAAGTCCACTTGGAAGTGCAGACATGATGATGAAATGAGTTATTGAGTGCTACCAGATTCCAAGGTCATTTGGTTGTTCATTGCTCTTCGCAAAACTTCTTGGTAGAGAGAAATGCCTGGTAATGCTCGTGAGAACAATGACTTTTTTAGAACCTTATGAAGTCTTTGTTTCCCATCTTCATTTTTTTTTCTTCACAGCTTCTGCAGGAGTCATGGAGATACTTGAAAGAAACCTTGGCAATGCACAAGAAGACTGACACATGAAGATGCAGTATACAAACAAGGAGTCACACCCAGACAGAACACATTCTTATGAAGTCCTCTGATATTTAAAATGTTAATTTCTTTCATTGCAGTTGTTAAACCCAAAGATCACAGAAACCTGAAAATATGCTAAACTGGAACCCAAACAGTCGCAAAGAATGAAAGAAGAAAAACATATTCTGAACACAAAGCATCAGACTCATAGGGTTACACCTCAGCAAGGAGATATGCTTAAGAAGTCGTCCTTTAATATCTTTTAAATATTTGAATAGTTTTTCATAAAGTCAAGAGGTCATAAAGGTCTGAATTTATGTAAACTAGGAGGTGCAGTTGATACTCTTCGCCAAGTGGATGTCTTGGCCCCAGTCCCAAGATTTGGCTGCCCCTTGTGCTTAGCAGTTTGATGTTCGTCAAAAAACCTGCCCATAAACACCTTATTCTGTTTGTATATGTGATAATTGTACCCCAGACACACACATAGAATCTAAGCAAATTGCGTTCGTTTAAATTGCTGGTAATATTTTGATTTTGCAATCTGGATTTTGCAATTCATGCAGCTGGGTGGGCATATTGGTGGGTATAGGAAGGTGGGTATTGATAGTGCAGCCCTGTTTGGCAAGTTTTTGCTATCAACAATTGTCAAGTGGTGAGAGAGATGAGAGATTGAAGGGACTCCACACCATGTCACATATTTACCCTATGCATATTTCACTTGTCCCAGCAAAGACACTGATACAAGGAGACACCAGGGATCAAACCCAGGATCTTCAAAAGGTCTGACATATACTTGTTCTGTAGGTCAGTGCAGACCAGGGTAGCAAAGCACCACAGGAACTTTTTAAAAGAGTTTAATCTCAGCACAACCCATTGTCTCATTATTGCATCTGCCTCAAGCGACTGGGGGGGAGGGGTTATCATCATACTTCAAATCTTACAATGAGTCGAAGGAGACCGCCTTGATGATCCATCTCCTGCCAGGAGATAGCATCATAGTTGGGAAATTCTGTTATTAGAAATATGCACAACTCGTAGTATGTCATCCTGTAGGCTACATGTAAGAAATCTATCATTAGTCTGGTTAATTTTCACAACAACAAAGCTCTTATCATTGTAACCCTTGACCTCTAAGTCGGATAATACCTTCTAATGATCATGATAATACTTTAGCATTCAAGGCAGTGTATATGCATTGCACACCGGACAAGTATGTCCTTGGTGCATTTTACAATGCATTTGACTTTACATGGTCAGACATGTTGCAAATGACTTAAATCCTGATTGCCAATCCAAATTTCAACTAAATCAGGATAATAATCTCTTAATTGGTGATTTGTTTTGGTTGCAACTCTTTGGAAAAAGCTCTTTGTGATCCAATCACATTTGCTGAGGAAGTGATTTAAAATAGATCCCTTCAGTAACATTCAGCTCAATCTGGTGTCATCCGCAATTGAATACTTGGTGTCATCCACAGTGAAGTACAAGATCAAAATTACAAAACTAAACAGACGTTACTAAGTTGGTAATAAGCTGTCTTTCTGCATGGCTGTATATAAGTGTCTATCTATATATCCAGTCTCATGTATATCTTTGTGGCACTGATATGTATCTGACAGACCTGATTCCTCCATCTCTGTTGTGAGTTTGGCTCACAGTTTGAGCTTGGCTCACAGTTTGAGTTTGGCTCACAGTTTGAGTTTGGCTCACAGTTTGAGTTTGGGCTTTCCTTTTCTCTTTCATGATTGTTTGACTTTGAATGATTGCTGTGTTGTTCATTGATTCGAATGCTTTCTTGGTGTGTGAATCTTCATACGAAGTATGTAAGACATTCACTCAAGTCAATTGCTTGAGCCAAGGACCTTGAGTCCAATTACACCAAGGACCAAGACTTGCTAAACGAGGTATTTGTCAAATGCTTTGTACAGATCTATTCTCAGACCTTGAATTCTTAGCGTTCATGTCATGTTATGCTATCACCAATTTACTTGAATTTAGTCTCATCACGTGTAGGTCTTGAATACATCAAACATCTTCATGCATTTCTATTTAAACAGCGTTAAATGTTTTTGATTTGTAAATCAATTTTTATCTATAATGAGACCTTCCAGTTCCCTGGTCCTTCATTCATGCGATGTGTTTTAACCGTTTTTATGGATGGCAGACTACCCTCATGGATGGGCCATGCAGCATTGCAGCAAGCCACTAACACACAAGCCCTGACATGCTAAAACTTTAAACATTAAAGAGGAGTATTTCATGCAGCAGAAATCAATACATGATCAATTATCTACGAAGCCAAACAGTCTGAGCAGTCTCTGCAATCAGGAATTCCAAGCAGGCCCAGTGCTTGCACAATTGTGGTGACAGTAATGTCGTCAAAGGTGCAACTCCCCAGTTGGTGAAGTCGTCCCATGCTCGGTAAGGTCGTCAAAGGAAGATAGTAAGGTCGTCAAAAACCATAGTGAAATCGTCAAAGACTAGTCAAAACTTCCAGGTCATCAAGAGAGCTAGTAAGGTCGTCAAGAGAGCTGGTATAGTCGTCAAAGAACTAGTTTTTGATAGCTATTTTAATAAGATAAAGGCTTAGATAGATAAAGATTCTGATTTATGCTGATATCTCAATTTATGAACTGAATGGTTTATTGGTCTTAAATATAAATATTATGACATTTCAAGACCTTTTTCAATACTCGTTCATATAGATAGATAGATAGATAGATAGATAGATAGATAGATAGATAGATAGATAGATAGATAGATAGATAGATAGACAGATAGATAGATAGATAGATAGATAGATAGATAGATAGATAGATAGATAGATAGATAACCCTGGTGAATAGCCAGATATCCCTTTTAAAATTTAATTTAAATGATATAAGTATATTCACCCAACAGTCTTTTTGCAATTGCAATTATCAGATCTGGTTTAGCCAATGTTGCTGTCCCTATTTTCAATTGTGTGCCTTTGAATGCAATTGCAATTGCCCCATAGACAATTATTTGCCAAGACTAAAACATGCTAGAATTACTGAAATATATTTATATACTTATTAAAAAAAATACTTAGATTGTAAGTTTTGCTAAACTTCACACAGTGCTATGCATCTTTAAATTAATTAAGTGTTATTTTACAAAATTATGTGGCATTTATTGTTGTTTTATTTATTATTTTATTTATTTATTACAACTGAATTGTTCAAAGTTTAGATATACTAATTCCGCTACTAGCCCTATATGAGAGGCTGTGGTAGACCACAGCTGTAAGTAGCCAAAAGCCTGAGATCTATCTAACTATAGCACTTTTATTGCACACAAATATGACGACTTCACCATGGTCTTTGACGACCTCACCAGGTAGCCTGGCCAGTTTTGACCAGTTTATTAAAATCTTTGACGAGTCCACCAGCTCTTTTGACGAGTCTGCCAGCCTTTTGACGAGTCTACCAGGTCTTTTGACGAGTCTACTACCTCTTTTGACCATTTTACTTTTTTTTTGACGACCTCACTAACTGGTGAGTTTACCTATTGACGACTATACCAACATTCGCACAATTGTATGTACTCATTTCAAGGCAATGCCTGGGTACATTCTGTGTTTTATAGGGTACAGAACTCATGAAAACTGTACATTTTAGGTAAAAAATGAAATAAAAATCACGTCCAGGACATATCGAAATTCTGAATGAACTGGCTGCTTGCTGACATGGTATGTAAAACGCGATAATAATTGATATTGTCTGTCTCCATTTTGTAAGGGATTTTATTACCAGAAAACTGAGGAAATTGCCTGGGCTGAATACGAATGACACAAGGACCTTCATAGTAACAACTGTACTCTCACCTTTCCATACAATTCAACACACTGTGACACATGCAGGGCAAAAAGAGAAATGTATAGGCCTGCTGGATGCTACATGATAGGCTACAACCAGCAACATAATATAGACATGCATTTCTTGGTGTGTTGCATGAGTCCTATCAATTTCCTGTCGAGTAATATGACTAGGTGGACTCAGCCTCAGACGTCTTGTCTTTGATCTCTCTCGAAATCACTTTTTTAGACTCCCATCCCGTGATATCACATGCGACTATTTGAGGAATGTGCATTATTTTAGATATGTACAGCTTTTGAAACATGTAGAGAATATGAAATGGGCTGTTTAGCATAATGCAAGCCACCAATCAAGGCTGTAGCTTCACAAACTCGTAATGACTTTCATGAAGTTTCGCGCCAGCCCTCCAGATCCCAATCAGATATACAGCACATGTCAGGGTCTTTGAATGCATGCTTTGCAATTGCATTGCTATGGCCTTGTTCAAATGTTGTCTAAATGTATTCAAATGTATTTGTAATAAAGAAATGGCTAAAGAATTGGCTTGAGTGTGGTTAGAGTGCATTTTAGGACACGGAATCTCCAGGCTAATGGCTCAATAAGACATTCTTGGAGCATTTCGTCAATAATTGATAAAAGATCACGCTTCGATTCCTATCTTCCACCATACTGGCACATCATAATTACACACAATTATTGGCTTGTCCACCATAACAGACCCAAAATGCTGAAATTATTATGAGATACATTGGGTATAATTAGGTAATGCCTTGTATGGTATAATCTTCGCTTCATTGCTTGTAATGAAAAGATCAGTTGAAGAAGAGATTTCTAAATAGTGTGAGGTGAATTGAGTTTGCACATCCTGGGGCAGTGTATAGCATAGGTCTTGACAAAAGTCTCAAGTGGAACCAAGCAGTATGAGTACGTGTATAGCCTGTCACTAATAGTCTAATACTGATTCAATATACTATTTAGAGCTATTCACTGAACCTCTTAACCTACTCAATACTCATGGTATAACTTTTTGTAATAATGACCTCTTGCCAACCAGGATTCATTAAAAAAAATCTTAAGAGTTAAGACCATGCAGAAGTCATATTGTAAACTACAAGTACTTAAGTACAGGTACATGTACTTAAGTACATATCTGCAATACCCAGATCAGCCAATGGGGAGTACACACTGTACAAACGGACAGACTTAACGGCAGTTATCAGGCAAATAAGGCAGTTAAGATATTTTAAAAGAAGACAAATAACAGTGTCCATGTAACAGCTTTGATATTATGATCCTAAATGAAAGAAATGATCAAAAGAACATTTATCCTAACGAAAAATTCAAACAGAAGTAACCACAGACATTTTGGGGTATATTTCCTGACTGATGTCTCACTTTTTTCTTTGTAACTCACTTTTTAGTTATTTTCTGTGAAAATTTTGGAAAAACCAAAAAGGAGGATAATAGCTAAAAATATAAGGCATTTTATAAGATATGTTGCAAGCTTCAAAATGCTTTATTAATACACTAGATTAGCTTTTTAAAATCTGCTTCTTCACACAAATCTTGGAAGGACAGCTGAATGCGGTAGGCTTGAACTGGACCATTTCAATAGTGCCTTCAGTTTTTGTTAATTTAAATGTAATTGACTGGTCAAAGATTTATGAAATAGTGTGCATAAAACGACCAACACTATTAGGAACATGTTAATATAACTTCCAACGTCTTGGTATAAAGTAATTGACCACAAATCGTGTCACAGTGTGGAAAATTCCCAGGTTTTTTAAGTAGGAATATATACTTGTAAGTTAGTCTCATAATGATGAGCTCATATGACGAGCATTGTCATTGAGCAACACTCCCTTCTGCAAGCTCTACAGCCACAGAGAGGTTGCATGTGAGGGTATGGTTGCTGGTTTATGGTAGGGCTTTACATCCTGTATTTATGCACTGATAAGGCTTAACAGGACAGGCAGGGACCACGGTAATGAGGCGTGTTGCACTCTTGGCACATAAAATTTGTCTAACATGGGTATGATGGTTTCCCCGGGACAGGAATCAAACCTAGGTCCCTGTGGCTGAGGTTAGCAGGCAAGCGCGACGCCATGCACTTTCCAGCAGTCTTTTTTTTTCTTTGTAATTTAAAATATTTAGGCATTAAAAATGTGGTTAAACTGATTCTGCATTGAACAAGAAAACAAATAGAGAAAACCTTAATTTTTATAAAGTTCGATGGCATGTGTAATCCTCACAGTCCCTGACATAATAGGAATAAGACTATTATGAATGGTATGCTGTAACTTTAGGATTTAAGTTAACAAAGGGCTAGAGCCATAAATATCAGCTTTATAAGTAGAGAGTAGAATTCTAAGGAAAGGCGAGAAACTTAAATAAATCTGAGAGGGCAAAGGGAGATCAGAAGGGCAACGGCCACCATGCAGACTTGGGTGACACTGTAATCCTTGGCTGTAATTCTTGCTGTAAGGTTGATAGCAGGTAAAGATACTGATTTAAAACAACATCTGATGTTTTTGCAGTATATGGATGGCGGCATGGGGCCTATAGTTGGATAGTAGGATGCAAGACTGCTGAGATGCAAACCTGCAAAACAGATTCCCAGCCTGGACTGATGTTAGATAGATACTTCAATCTATGCAATGAGTGCACCTCACCTCACTGCCATGGTCCCTGCCTGTCCTGTTTAGTTTTACTGCTATTGGTGCAAACAAACATGATGTAGAGATCAATCAATCACACACCTCAGTTTGACTTTGACTCTGACCTTGGTGACTGTATGACTTGAGGCTGACTCAGCTTCTGTGATATTTGTTCAAACATAATGATAAGATGGTAAGACTTGGTTTCATTTCGGAATTCAGCCATTAACCTTCAGAAGAACCAGTAGAATCATTCCAGACCATCTGACTTTTTGGTTTAATCTGCGTTGTTGCAACTGTGGCATGCATTAAAGTAAATTTTAATGACTTTTTTCACTAAAATGTAAAGTGCTGTAATTCTACAACATCATCCTTTACAGAGTTTGACTATGGCGGTTGTCAAACATCAGACAGAAATGCCAAAGCTTTGGTCAAGAGACTAAAGACATAAGAGCAGGCAACAAACAGCAGTGGAACCAGAATGTAAGACAAGCCCAGGAAGAGTCGTAAGAAAGTCAAAGGACAATCGAAGCACAACAGTCTTTGGACAGAGGCCCTGTGTGTCTTGACACCTCTGAACAAACAAGGACAACTTCTGCCAAAATCAGGCCTCGAGCCTGACTCAATGGCTGTGCACTGCATTGGCTGCTATTCTGGGACCTGTAGGTTTGACTCCAAGAAGAGGCAACCCATGTTCAATGGATGTTTCATCATGTACTAAGTGTGCACCTCACGTCATCACCATGGTCCCCGCCTGTCCTATTTAGTCTTATCACTGCTATCGGTGCAAACATACAATTGTAAATGACATAACGCCCTATCTCCCACCTTCACCCTATGGCCTGGGGCCTTTTCAGGGGTAGTACACCAGGTTGCTGACCAGTGGCGTAACTGGGGTGTCTCGAATGGGGGGGGCACCTTGGGGGGCACGCGATTCTCACCCTCTATACTAACTGTATATTTTAGCCAGAGTTGGAAAGTTCATATGGGGGGGCACCTGGGGGGCACAGGTCCAATATAGGGGGGCACGTGCCCCCTGTACCCCCCCATAGGGACGCCACTGTTGCTGACCCTCTGGGACCCAGGTTAGAGTGGGTTTGATTCACACTCTGAGCAACCCATGTTTAATTGATATTTCATCTTCTGAATCTATCCCCAATCATGGTGTCCCTACCTGTCCTGTAGACCTTTATCACTGTTATCAGTGCCAACATACAAGACCAGTAGCCCAATCACCCAGCCTGTCACCTCTGTCTAAATCACTGAAACAAGGACGGATCAATTGATTATGTCATTGCCTGTGGTGATTTCAATTCCTCTTCACAGATAACAACTGCAGACCTAATTATGAGGTGGGGCATTAATTATTACCATTACCCCAAAGGATTACTCCATGGAGATTCAATGCTATTCCATGGATAATTGAAATCCCCAAACTTCCTTATCAGCCAACCCTATCAACCAAAAGCAAACCTACAATTTCAGTGTTGCTACAAATCTACTATTGGGATTGAACTGGGTTTGATCTCAAATACTAAATTATTCATCTTCTTTAACTTTAAATAGGGCTTAAATTAACTGTACTTCATCTATCCCTGTCAATGTGAAGGATTTTTGTGCGGGTGGCAGGAGCATTGTCCGTTACACCAAAGAGTCACTCTGTGGTGCAAGGCAAACATGCCAGCAACCAGCAACCACCACACTCTGCGAGCTTCCCTGTAGTAACCCTAGCCTGCTCTAACTGTAGCACAGCTGGTTGGGATCTGATTCCATCACTTACCACCAGTCACTAAATGTTGGGTGCCACTGCAACAACTTCAGGAGCAAGGATTGAACCTGGGTCCCAGTTTGCAGAAGGCAGGAGCGATATATCCATTACACCGAAGATTCACTGGTTGGTGTGTGAGAAACACCCTGCCACTGACCAGGAACCACAATGGATTGGCCAATGTAATCATGCACCTATGAATTATCTTTTGGGCTATCTACTCTCTGTCATTCAATCACACTTTCTAACAGCTATCAATTTAAACTAAAAAGGTTGCTTAATCATACTTTTGTACTGTCATATCTATCGCTTTAAATTGTTTGAACCTGTTATTTTCCTGACCCAATCAATGATCCAGCATCTAAACCCCACAAAATGTGATTTTTAAAAATTGTTTCATATTCGACTCATTCAATTGCTTGTTGGGTGGTGTTTTTGGTGTCACATCTGGTTAAAAAATAAGTTAAGTACAAACCCAACATTGGACCAACACGTTTTTTATCTTCGTTGCAATTGCAAAATAGATAAAACCTAATCCCTCTATTCGTTTTATTGATCAATTTCACACTGCATTTTAATGGTAAACTATCAATTAATAAAAGACGAAAAGATGTTTAAAAATGTTAAGTTCCTTGTTTTAACATTACAATTTCATGGAAAAAGTTGAAGAAAAAAAAACCATGTAAACAGGAAGACTGAAAGAGCTGGTGTAGAAAGATTCAAATTGTCTGGCAAGGGCCAATGCCTCTAAACTGGCTTGCATATTTAGTTCAGTTTTAATTATTCACTTCATTGGTAAGTTCTTGGAGTGCCAAAAACCCCCTAGAATATGCTATGCAAACATTCCAGCAATGGGTCACATTTTCAAGAGGTCTGCATGGCAATCTGCCTGAGGCTGACAGGAAACAAGTACTGCCAAGTTGACTATCTTCTGCCACCTTGCACAAAACGTGCTAACACAGCAGGGGACAAAAACAGATTTGTGTCTGAGAGCGATAATAAAGGTTAATTGGGGCCACTACTGATGAGTATAAAACTTGCCCAAAGTATACATACTCTGTGTATATCTATTGTACCCTGGCATACGTTTCTGAGTGGGGGTAAATGTGATTCATGTGGCTTATTCTGGGGGTTATTATTATATTGTGCAAAATGCATATGCACAATGCATGATTGACAGGTCTAAGATTATGCAACAACATTAAAATTTTGAATATTTTTAAAGAGAATTTCATAACAGATATTTTGAAGTGATACTCTACTGAAATTTTCTGTCACTGTTGCAGGTGTTACATAACATATTACATAACAGCAAACTTACTTTTCTCACAGTGTTTTTGCTGGAATTCTTCAATTTCTTGCATTTGCCCTGGTGAAGAATTTCAAAAAAGTGATTATAAATCACATAGGAACACCTGAGTTGTCTGTCTAATTACAATAATCCAACTCAAAAATGTAATTACACCTTGTTTTGGATGCCTTCCAGAAACTCATAACTTACTAGTGTAATGGGTATACATTTCTAGTTAAAAACTTAAAATAACATGTACGAAGCTATTTAAAACCATTGAAGAACCACTGAAGAGAGAGAGAGGGGTTGTTAGTTAAGTTGCATAATAAGTCACAGAAATAATCAAACTGTAATTGTGGGGTGATCCAAGCTGAAACTGTATACTTCAGACAGACGAGACAATAATCAATGTTCGATTTGAACTTATTTGCTGAGCTGTTCACAGGCATCAGTTGATGATCAGAAATGAAGAAAGTACAAGGATTATATCTAGTACAATCTCTGTGCTGCTAGTCTTAAGCTTAATCTGCTCACAATTAGTTGTAGATTAAGGTCACAGAAGTCCTGAAAGACAATAATGGCTAAGTTATAGATGAACTTACGATTAGTTACTCTATCCAAGATGCAATGCATGCACTCCTCTATTGGTTTTTTTTATTCATTCCCCCTCCCAAGAAAAAAAAGAGAGAAAATGACTAGACGAAGAAGAAGAAACTGCATCAAATTTGCACCAAATGACATCTTCTTCATAAGAACATACCGGATATGGAAAAAGCTGCCACCATGCAAAGTTGCTAATCTCTAACATGTTCATTTAAATCTGAGACTGAAAAGTGCAGTGCACAATTGAAGCATTGCATTATTCCAATGAATGGAAATCATTAAGTTGTCCACAATCAATAAAACCAAAAAAACTTGCAATCCAAACAAACCTTGTATAGTTGGAAGACTTCATTGATGTAGAGTTAGGCCACGTGTGGTATAGTAAAAGAGTCCAAAAAGCTGCTGAACGATCCCAATGAGGCAAAGCTGAACCAATGCTGAACTAAGGCAGAATCCTGAGTGAGGGTGGGAATTAAAACACACAGTAATAACCATCAAGAAGCAGGCTGCTTAAGGAATGCTGTGAGCATGCATTCATTCATGTTTAATGCTGAGCATGAGCCAGGGGTGTGCATTGCATTCCTGTGCATAAAATCCTGCTGCAGCACAACCTCCCCATGCAGCACATGCAGCACACTAGGCTTGAAGTAGGCCGAATGCAATCATGGATAGAATGGAATTGGAATGGTGCCAGTCGACCGTAACGATCCGCATCATTGCATCTTCCACTGCAGCAGCAACCGCAGACTCTCCAGCAGGAGTCCAACCAGCCATCACCTGCAGGCTTCAAGCCAAGTTCCTTATGAGTGCATGCACCTTGACAGCAATAGCAGAAACTTTAGGGTTCACTACTTCACATGCATGCTTTCTTGGTATTGGCACTGATTTGGTCATTTTTAGAAGAAACCAAACTAGCCATTTTAGATGGTGCTAATGTAAGCCTAATCACATTTTGTGGTCTGATCATGTCACTTAATCGTTAATCATGATTAATTAATTGCATAAACCACATATGCACTTGGGATACTTCCAAATTATGTTATTTTGGTTTGTTTGTAAATATATCACCATCTTCGATTCCGATTCATCGTACATTTGTATTTCGACAATCTTATTTCTTATGCAGAGTTTACTTCTGAAGCAGTTTTTAATGAACTTCCTAACATGCATGTTTTTCCCCTTTAGGGAGTAAAACTGTTTTTTCTCTTAAGTTAAAACTTTTGGTCTGGTATTTGAAAACTTGTTTATAAATGTAAACATTTCTTATTGTCTATCTGCTACATTTCTCAAAAGGTTGAAATTAAATGCCCTTTCAAACAATTTGTAAGATTACACACTTTCTTCATTACATTTAATTTAGGGTTAATTCATCATTTTGCTCTATCACATCTTCTGTGTTTCTTTCCCCAGAGCTCATCCTCCATCTGTATGCCTCCTCCACTTACAACAGAAGCAGCCCAACCCTGCAACCCTGCTGGCAACTGGTGTAGTTCTGTAGCAGCAAAGTCAATACCCATAGCCACTCTGTAGCCCCTACGGATGCTGACTGCACAGTCCACTGGATTTCTTCATCAATAATCCGGCCTAATTGGGTCAGTTCTGGGTCAATGAACGGGGTCATTTAAATGTCAATTAGCAAGAAGGCAAGCCAGCCAAATCTGGTGCATTTTTTTAGTGCAACATATGCCATTTCTGTAATTTTGTGGGCTACATGAAAGTATCTTTGATTATCTCAGCCGGAAGACTTTATATTTTCAAATTGAAGATCAATAGGTGGTTTCTTTTACCCAGCAAGTCCAAATATATATTTTAATAAAGTAATGTCATAGACAACATCACTTCCACATCACTTTGGTGCTTTTCTAATTTCACAAGACATATAATTTCACAAGCATTTTGAACAACCCTCATACACCATTCCAATTTATTATAGTTGCAAAAAGGTTCAACAATATACTCTCGAAAATGACAAAAAATAATGATCAAATGGTCAAACATTTCAAACAGGAGATATATATTGTCCAATTTTGCAGACTCAATAAACTAAGCAACATAATAATTATGTGTGACCAGTATTATTTTACTTCAGAAATCATATTCACAATCGAAGAAAAGATTCTGCTTGTATCCAACACAAATGATGCTCCAGTGAGCAATCAAACTCAATCAAAGACAATTACATTTCTCATAAACAAATTTGTGTTGAATATTTGATGAGCATCTGATTGCTGTCCGTCTGCACTTGCATGTGAATAACGATTTCCTATAGAATCAGTATATATCATCCTATGACAATATGTCAATAAGGTTATGAATGACAATATTATAATTGAGTAAGAATACATGCATGATGTAGAATGTATCACAAAAGGAGCATTATAAATGCATATAAGAACTATAATCAGATATAGGTAAGACACCCATCTACCTATAGATATATATTATTGTATTGACAGCAGACAATCATAGTGAGATGCATGAGGTTGACTAGTTCATCACAATAGAGAGCATGCATTATAAATGCAAAACATAGCCACAAGAACAGAGACTAGTAAGTTCAGCCAACCCCAGTTGAACATGCATTAATGCATTATTCATCAGCAAGGTTTGCAGTTTGCACGTGGGATATCTGCCCCAGAGAATCGATCAAATAGTATTTGGATTTTTCTCCATAACCCTGGCAACCATTATTGATCATTCCATGATTGGCTGTTGTTCTTTTCCAGCCTGTTTGGTTTTCACTGCCACCCATCAACCACAACATAATTGTCAACATTGACAGAATCTGTGTGACTCTTGATTTCTCGATTCCCAAATGATCAAATGGTTAAAATTGCAGTCTCAGCTGCAGACCATTGGCACCCAGCTACTGCTGCAGCAGACAATTGAGCCAAACATTTGCAGATTACCAATGCAGCATCCAATGACTGAATCAGTGAATGGGCATTGAAGTCACCCAACATCATTGACTTGCCTTATTCACAACCAATTTATGAGGCTCTCATCAGAGCTATCAGTAAATATGGTCAATATACTTGATCTATAGTGGCTACCTGTCAAAAGGAACATTCATTCATATAATTTGATTTTGTTGATTTTAAACATCACCACCCAATGACAGAATGATTTCAGTAAATCTCATTTAGATATGAATGGTCCTTCTCAGAGCCTGATGAATGTTCAAAGCAATTGGTTGGGCTTGCAGTCAAGCCAAATTTATGTGTGTCAATAATCAATTAAAAGTATCTTGTTCACCAAGTTTTACCAATAAAACAAAGTGAAATTCTAAAAACTACGTTTTGACTATGACACATTAGATTGGACGTCACAGGAAAGGATGACACAACCCTCCAAGACAGCTTGGCTATACTTGCCACCCACAAAATATGACTGCTTAATGCTTATGAGTGTCAACATGCGAATATCGACGATTAATTTTAATTTCAACAATTCCACTTATCTTACCAGGCATTTTAATCAAAGAGAACGCATCACCCCTGATGCATAGGCCTACAACCATAATTATCAGAATCCATAATATTGACATAATAAGTCTTTGAAAAGCACTTTTCACATATTTTGGCTGCTTCCGGTAACTCACAATCTCACATACTCGGATGATACTCCCCCAGATCTGCACCGACTTACCTGATATCTCTGCTTTGCATAAGTTCAAACAGTAAATAAATGATCCCTGGACATTTCTGGCCCTGAGGATATTATCTGTCTTGCCTCTGCAACCTTCAACTGACTACCATAATTAGTTGGTAACATAAGAATGCTGGATAAATTCTAGTATTATAATAACAAAGGGTAAGTAATTCAATTTTCTTAGCTCCTCACATTTTTTGAGTCCATGCCTTTGTCCTGGCTTGCAAAGTTGCTTTGCATGTGGGTGCTGTCAAATCTATTTGCAAGGAAATATTTAGTTTCTTGCTAATGCACTCTGCTGAAGGTCTTTCAATATGACTGGTGTGCAAGCACGCACCAGAAGCCTTGCTATAGTCAAGAAACATGCTGCAAAGTCTTCAAAAAGTGACAATGTGTTTGAAAAAGTTTGATAAAAAATGGTCAAATCTGTTCTGCTCATGTCATTTCTCCTTTGCTACATTTAAATTCAACAGTTTAAATGTTTGATAACTTACTGCTTCATTTATTAATAGCATTACCACATGCATTGGAGTCATCACCAGAGCAATTTCTTATGAGAACTTTCATTGTTGAGAGTCTCATCCTCCTGTAATTTTGCTGGCCATGAGTGTATCCTGTGACTTTCTTTCCTTTTTTATCCTTCATTAATAAATCACAATTAACACATTAACATAGACTTGTGAAGTTCAACTGCCAGTAATTTGATTTCCCATTAAGAAATTTCTAATAATGTACTTATGAAGGAGCAACAGTTTACATTTCTTTGCTTATGAGTCCTACTGGCAGGCCATCATCAACAAGTTAATGGAGGCATGCATTGGAAGTAGGCCTACATCTTTTTTTATTTTATTATTAAGAGAAATCTTATAATAAACTTATTTCAATAAAAATAGATACATGTATACTGATTATTGTATAGCTGAATCCTTGTATTCCCTGCAACTTTAAATATTAAGTGATAAATCATTATTAAAAATTAACCGAGAGACATTTGAAGTACACATTTCGATCTATTTCCATCGAGTAATCCTTCTCATCTCTAATTATGAAGTCATTAAGGAATTATGGACAATTATAAAAGAATCAAGAAAGCCTCATCCTTGAAAAGTTATCTGAGTTTATCAGCAATTGTTACAAAACATGAAATCAAATCCCATTCATTTCTGTGGGAGGTTCAATGATATAATACATCTTTTTATATGAAAAGATTATCTGCTTATCTGTGACTATTAAATATTTTATGAAGCCAAAAATCAAGAAACTTCATCCTTGGAAAGATATCATGCAGAATTATCAGCAATAATGTAACAGATCATGAAATCAAGTTGCATTAATTTGTTTCAATGGTACAATATCATCATATGTCATACTTTAATTTCCTCAATGAAAGATTTCATATGTAGATCTATATGTATACTCTGTCTTTAAACAACACCAAGGTTATCAGAAAATATCAGCAGTTATTGAAAAATACATTTGTATAAGAAATCTGCTCATTTTTAGAGGCATCATCCTCGTATATATTTATATATTTATACATTATACTTAATGCTTATAAAAATTCTTGGCCTACTATTTGGTCTTATGTAAACTGAACTTTCACCTTGACTTGAAGTAGTAATGGCAACACATGGCAATTTGCAGGATACAAAAGCAGGTGTTGTAGATGGACCTATACTGGTACATATCAAGGTTTACACTCAGGAAAATCCTAAACACCAGGAAATTTCTGTTTGATGGCTTTGTATGAGAACAGCTTAAAGATGTGCTTAAAGTTATGTTTAAGTACAATTTGGGGATTATTGAGTAATGTGACTCCCAACAGAGGGTGTATTTTCTGCATACTTCTAGTGAATGAGCATGAAATGGAAACAGACTGGCTATCTATGCTGCAAAAGGAAGGTCACTGTCCAGTGGCCAAGCAAGAAAGCAGTGCAAGACAGCAAGAAAGTGGAAATCCAGCACTGTAAATTATGGCAGTAATTGTTACATGTTCACTGATTGGGGATTGGTCGTATTACCAGCCGATCTACAAAACCAGAAACCAAGACTAAACCGAACATCAGTGCACCAAAACAGAACCTTACACCGATCTTTGATCGGTTCATTCATTATATCAAATTCTTGTCAGTTTTATAGCCACTCCTGTGACGTAACTCCAGGAGAAATATGGTCTCATTTCACTATTCTATCCTCCAATGGGACATCAAATAATGTAAATCATTATATTACAAGACCATTTTTATCAACCAATGTAGGCTATTTAACATTCGGGAGAATTTGTTTGAAAGCCCAGCTTAAGTAGATTATCTAGAAGGCAGCACCATTAATATTTTGATAAATCGACACCATTACAGTATACATTGTATGTTACATAATAAGTTCTAGTGAATCTAACATATCCTATTTTTACAGGTAGACAACGAGGGTATTTAGCAATAGGTAACAACAACATGATCACAAGGCATCTTTGACACAGCTTAGGCTGACCAGTGACCAATAACATGCACTAACAATTGGGCTCACTGACCATTGACACGAACTATTGTTACACCACTGAACAGTGACCAGGGGGTACAATCGTCTTCACTTATATAATGTATCATTATCAAGTTGTTTAACACATGAAGTACTAAGTGTCATGTAACATCCATGTGGTGCCCTTCAAAGTAACTTCTGTTACAAAAGATGAGGTGACTTCTGCTGTGACTTGTGTAGTGACCTTTGTAAAAGTAACTTTCTAGATTCTGGAAACTACCTCTGAAATGACTTTGTAGTGACTTATAAGTTATAACTGTATAGTGACCTCTGATGATAAGTCTTATCTGTGGTGAAGTCTGCAGTGACTTTTTCATTCCTGAAATGACTTCGGTCCAGACCTTCTCTTGTGACTTACGCATTGACCTCTTATCTGTAGTTATATTACTACTGTAGTGACTTCTGTAGTGACTTGGGTTATGAAACTGTAATCACTTCCTTGGAGACTTCCAGCTGTATTAATGTCCTCAGTGACTTTTTGGCTTCTGAAATGTCTTCTGGTATGACCTTTGTGGTGACTGAAGCAGTGACTTCTGTGTTGACTTAATTATGTAGTGACTTATGTAGTGACTTCTGCGGTGACTCAATTATGCAGTGACTTATGCAGTGACTTATGTAGTGACTTCTGTAGTGACTCAATTATGCAGAGACTTATGTAGTGACTTCTGTAGTGACTCAATTATGCAGAGACTTATGTAGTGACTTCTGTAGTGACTCAATTATGCAGAGACTTATGTAGTGACTTCTGTAGTGACTCAATTATGCAGAGACTTATGTAGTGACTTCTGTAGTGACTCAATTATGCAGAGACTTATGTATGTAGTGACTTCTGTTGTGACTCAATTATGCAGAGACTTATGTAGTGACTTCTGTAGTGACTCAATTATGCAGAGACTTATGTAGTGACTTCTGTAGTGACTCAATTATGCAGAGACTTATGTAGTGACTTCTGTAGTGACTCAATTATGCAGAGACTTATGTAGTGACTTCTTCTTCATCTGCGGTGACTTAGTGATAATGTTGTTACATCTGCAATGACTTCAGTGGTGATCCCTGTGTTTACAGTGGCATCACAAGCAATGAGTAGCATGTCCAAAGGCAATAGCCTTTGATGTCCTAAGGTCACACCTATTATGCAGTGATGGTCTCCCCTAAATACCTCATGTCCAGTGATTGTTACAAAATTGATACCTTACAAAATATCTTACAAAATACCCACTGGCCATCAGTCACTTGTGTCCTTATCAGCTTTGTTGTATTACCTCAGAGGTTTCGTGTTATACCATAGTAATGATATATATGTTACACAGTGATCAACTCTTTTGTGTTACTCAATGGCTTATAATGCTGGGCTTCCATCTTGCTTCACTTCACCTTTGTTATCAACTGGAGGTGTTTGGGATTGAGTAACACTGCATGGTTTTAAAGTAAAATATATTGGTAGCATATTACATTGTGAGATGTTTGAATGGTGGTAAGGTGTGTTTCAACTGGTTCAGTGATAAAATATGGCAGTATCATTACTATGGTAGTAGTGGCATAGTAGAATCGTAGTAGTATAAGCATGATTGAATTACTGAGGGTCCACAGAAATCTTGCCAACAAGCACTATGTTTGGCTGACTGTGAATGCATGTCTGGTATTTCTCTTTAATGTGTTCTTATAATAAACTTTTGACAAAAAGTCGAAGTCTTTTACATGCTTCTTTCATCGAAAACCATAACATGTGGAAAGGAAGACAAGAGGAACAGCAAAAAAAAAAATTCATCCGAAGCAATATGACATAGGTCAGCTTTTACGACTTAAGGTATCTGCCAAATATTACTCAAATTAACTTGTACGTTGTGAATGCTTTATAAATGTTCCATATTTCATGAAAATCAGCCAGCTTTGTAATTGGACGTCAGTTTTCCTATTTGTGTGAATGGCCATAGATTATGGCTTGGCCTATGCAGAATAGCATGTATCTCCATACAAGGGAGCATGGAAGCATGAAAATTTCAAAATGATGCAGATAAGTTGTTCACTGGTGCTTGTGTGATGTCACAAGGTTTGTCAAAATAGAGCCAAGCCCAGGATAAATGTAAACAACTCATCTTTCACCCATTTGTAATGCTTTGAAAACTTCCCAAATAACCAAAGAAGACACTGTCACTCAGTCATACCATCTTTACTATCATATGTGGTTTTATTTGGTATATAAATGGTTTTGTGAAATGAAATACACATTAATTTATGAGAAACTATTCTGCAATGTGTTCCATTGACATTCAAGAACAGACAAAAAGCCAAATAAAAGCTTTGTAAGAAGTATTATATATTTGGTTTAAAAAAGGCCAGGTGCCTGGTTTCTGTGGAAAAAAGCATACACAGAAAAAGCATACCCACAGATTGTGTAAAAGTGCCTTGAAATTGTTTACCAAGAGTAAATTAAAACTTAAAACAGTTATTTAGAATGTCTTTGCAACACGTTTGTGTTAAAATATTTTCTTAAATGTTTACTGTCTTTGGTATTCTGGCCTTGATATCTAAAGGTTAATATCATTACAATTGATTTGGTATGCATGGACAAAAGTGGGTTGATGAAGAATTTTGAAGAAATGCACAGACTGAAGATCAATCTTTGTGTTTTGGACCATTCAGATAGCTGGTAATCCTCAGTTTTATCGTTTTTGTTGACAGCCCAACATACATAGCCTTTGCACAATAATTACAGGAAGCCAAGCATATCAAAATGACTTACACTTGCCAAGGCCGATTTGTTAATGCAATTTTGATTAAGTTAGGACCCCACAGCCCAAGGATACACTGCAGGGAAGAGAATATAAATTTATCTTAAACAGATAAAGGAGTCTTTGTTGGATCTTGCCAAATCCAACATGGACAAAATTCACCCACTAATGTATAGTGTAGCTCACACAAGTTCTTAGTTGTAGTGTGGATGTTGAATTGGACAATTTTCACTTTTTTCACCATGTTTGCAATATGGAGGTGTCCTAGACCAAGAGAAAAACACTGAATGAAAACTAAAAATACTACGGTCTAATGCTCAATATTGGATCTCTCTTATAGTTTTCTCGTAGTTTCTTTTTCAATACTTTTTACTATTCAGTCAGTCAGTGTTTTGAAAAAAGGACACACATTTTGTAGTGGACTGGTTGCTGAGAAACAACATGCCCAAAATTGTCTCTCCTGTCACACACATCATTTTTGTGTAATTCTAGAAGACCACAGAACTAGAAGCCACCAGACAAGTTGGATCGACAGTTCCAAGGAATTTCCACAAGGTCCTAACAGGTCATCAGGGGGCTCTATGGATGACCCCACAAGGGCAAATGATGTAACTCAGAGGGTGCAGTTGTCTTGAGAAAAATAATACAAAAAAGGACAATTGAAATAAAATTTTGCTCTATACACATTGCATAACTTAATAGCTCACGAAAATGTCCCTAATCATAGAGATTTTTCCAGAAAAGAATTGCTTGAAAACGTGAGAGAGTGAAAGGAGTTTACAAAGGAATTCTGATTCTAAAGAACCATGTTAATTACACACATGCATACATAATACATGCTTCCCTTTTTTTGCCCAATCAGGTTTTTATCAAGCATAAAACTGGGGGCTTCTAAACATACTCCCTTCGGCCTTCACTTACTATAAATATACGAGATTCCAAGAATTTTACAAAGAGGTACTAGGTACGTATAGAGGGTGCATAGGTCTTCTGCCAGTTTGGACCCTTAGAGATTGCTCAATGAAATGACAGAGAGAATCGATGAATTAAGTATTGTGGAACGGACCGGTCGACTCACTCCGGTCAGAACCGCCCCATAGGAGATGGTTCCAGGTGCGGTCCAGTTGGAAGGCAGTTTGATATGCAAGTACATACTGCTTTTTTATTCTATGCTGTCTTCATAAAATCAAGGAATCTTACCCTGTCATAATACACAATAATGCTAAACTCCCCTGGAAATCACTATAGAAAAGGGACAAAAATTGAAGTGTGAATGAAACGAAGAAGATTATTTTTTCCTTCTTTTGGACTTCTAACTGTATGGCTCCATACAGCCTGTATCAGTTTTGTGGTATACTGGGTGTGGTCCGGTACTGAAGAGGTGGTGGTACTGGATGGCACCGGTCCATAACTGTGCGGTCCGCAACACTAATAAGAGAGATGTAGGGGGTTCATTCATTTTATATATGTGTGATCTTTTAATTGCCCAACATAGATTCTGGTATAGGGGACTGTCAATTTAAAGTTCCTTCTAAACTAGCTGACACATAGATACAGCTCATGACTGCCGCCTTGGAATCGGACCCAGAACCTTCAGTGGAGCTGATGAAACTTCATCCAGCCGTAACCAAGCTGGCAGTTTTGCATGTCTTGAACTCATGTTTTCAACAACAAACATTACATAACCAAAAATTATGTGTCGAATAAAATGCGATTACTGACAGTAACTGACTGAATTTGTGCATTAAAGGCATTTCTAACAAAGGGTTTAACCAACTTCTACCCCTTTCTTGTAGAGTTGCTTCTTGAAACCAGTTCAAAATGGGGGTATTATATCTGTAATCATATTTGTAAATGATACCCTACCCTTAGTAGTAAATGCAGGTCTTTTTCTATGGCTGAAAAACCATGTCTACCAAAAAGGGAGTATGTGCACACACGAGTGTTTGCTGTTTCGTGAGACTTGAGTTGCTTTTTGGTCGTCGGCATGGAACAATTGTGACGTCTGGTTCGGAGTAACACGTGCTGATGTCACGTGAGACATTATGTCGACGTATCCTCCTGTCTACCTAGACGTCTGCTGAAATTACATAGTCTCAACAATATATATATGTGGATCTACCTCTGTAATTCTAGGTGCTATAGAATGACATGCATTAAAATGACAAAAAAGCAAACATCCAGATATTTTACAGACACACACACTTGGATTCCACTTCTCAGGAATTCCTCAAGTGCATATCTAAAACCTAATGTGGAAAGTGGATGACAATATCGATTAAGTTTACATAAACATGACAGATCTATACCCTCAGGCTGGTTATGGCCTATTTCATACGTGAATATATATATTCTTTAAGGGATTGTACAAAGGTAGAATGGCACCAAAGAAAAAGGACAAACACGACACATAAAAAAGTAAAAAGAAATCCATAAAAAAACAACGATGCATCATGGTTTTCTCAGCGAACATGTATTTACCTCGAAAAATTATGCTTCTTGCACATATTTTTGACTCCATAAAAATGAGAGTTCTTCAAGACATTTATTTTTAATTCCATTCCCCAAGTTAAAATCTTGGTACCAAAGTTTAAGGAGATGTCAGAATTTTTTCTGTATAAACTTTTTCTGAAATTCTACGAAGCTACTATTCACAAGACACTCTGATTTGTATGCTTATTATCTTGAGTATACCCATCATGCCACTTAAATTCTGTGGAACTTTTTGCATGGTGAAAAATTAGCAAATATGTAGAACACAAAGTGCATTAATTATCACCCACCTTGAGGTACAGTAACTCATCGTAATTTCGTAAGAAGTTAAGATACATCTTGATGTTTCGATGATCATTGATGAAAAATAATATTTTATGGAACTTGCATAATGTGCTATAAACTAAAATAGGAATAATTTGTCAATCAACACATTTTGGATGTTTTGCCTGAAGGTTCAGCGTGTCGCAGAGATTTGGGATATCTTTAGTTTCAATTTCAATGATCATTGATAAATAAATTTCATAAGACTTGCATAATGTGCCATAAACTAAAACAGGAACGATTTAGCAAATAACCTTCAGCAATACCACCTTAAAATGACAGACTTGTTCTTGTATATATGGAGAGTAGAGGTGTTAGAGCAACAATTCCTCAAGGCATTTGAAAATCTACTACCCACTCACAGAGTCACAGGCAGCAGGGAGATAAGAAAAAAGTAGCAGAGAGAAGTGGGAAAAGAACTTGTTACAGTTGTCATTTAAAGCCAGGAAGTGTATGACATAAGTTCTGCAGTATAGAAGCAAAAATAGAAGCAAAACTAGAATTGAAGAACAAATAGTTGAACAGACAGCCCATACCTGCTGACCATATTACAGTGACTCAACATGTCCTTGAAGACAGACTGCAAACAAACAGTCATTTGAAAAGGGAAAAAAACTTCAAAAAATATTTGGCACCCAGCAAACCTGGACGTGTAGGAGGGTGGCTTTTGAAGTGAGAGGCTACTGTAAACTATAACTTCTTTAAGATTATACAGAAGGTCACAATATTGAATTTCAATGAATGGTTTGACATTTTTGGCATTTATATAGATAATATAATATAAAACAGATATATATTTAAAAGAAATGATTAATCGCGATAAAGTCAGCAGAGACTGAGCCAAGCTTTGGGAGTGACGGAGTCAAAATGTTTAAAACTGTAAAGTGATTAATTGCACACAGTCTGTTCCTCCACTTTGGAGCCTTTGGGAGTGACAGAGTTGAGCTTTTTTGCAGTGAAATGCCTTTCGTAATTTATTAGTCTTTGGTCCAATTCCTTCCAAAACGTCCATTTAATGCCAGCACTATCTGGGTCTCAGAATCTAATAGAAACTCTCGTTCAAGGTATGCAGTAAAAGAGGCTAAAGATATGCACAATAAACTCCATTTTATGACCAACCAAGTTACTTCATCTACCCCAGTAACTTATGTTTTCACAACGTAAGATAGTGTGTAATATTTACAACTTATACCAATTAAAAGGTCGTATTGTTCCTACTTTTCTTTGTCCCTGATCTGGTTTTACTATTTTGTGAATTGCAACAAACTATTTTTGTGATATTTATCTTCTTCACTTGCTGCTGTTACACAATGGCAAAACCACATAACTTTCAGGAAGTTTTGACACAGAAAGTTCCAAGGCACAGGAGGCTACAGGAGACCACAGGAGACAAGATAAAAATAATCTTGTGGCTTTTATTTTTAGTGACTATCTTGTTTACATTGTATTACACCACATGCTTGCTTGTGGTCCAGGCAATGACCTTAGAATTGCTTCTAATGGAACCCGAATTCGTGAGATCCTTCAGGCTCATTTTAGATTATGACAACCAGAAACAGAAGTAGTGTGGTCTGCAAGGTCTTGCATGAGTGACCGAAAGGCATTTGCTGTCACTCAACACTGCTCTCTGGAATTGCTCCTCACTCCCCCACACCCAACATGTAAAATTGTAGTGTAATGTGTAAAACCTCAATGTCATTTCAGTAATTTTTTAAAGTTCCCTACTAAAATTACTTTTGCTGATCAAAAGCTTCATTATTCGCAGCATCCCTCCACTTTTGGATCTACCGTCTCCAACTCAAATGTTGTAGCCGACTATATTATGCTGCGAAATAAATAACTTCATTCCATGAGATATTCAACAAAACAGTACTGGATACAGCTAGACACCATGACAAATTTTCAGAACAAATCAATATATAGCAGGTATGTTCCACAGAGGAATATACATTATGAAGAGTAACTCCTCCTGCAATCAGTAACATTTTATTTGTCTTTTTGCACCCTAAGGAGACACCAATTAACAGTAGGCTACCACGCAACCTGTTTCTATTTAGCAGCTGCATCTGTAATTTTTGCATTGCGAATAAGAAATTTAACAAAATTTCTCAAAAATACAGTGTTCCGGTGTGAGAAGACCATCTCGTTTACAATCATGAAACTTTTTTTTCATAGGATGGGGTCTCTTACATAACTGTTTCTTTCATGGCGGAGAGATTTACAGTGCTCACAACAGCATTTCTGGCACTCACCATCTCAAAAGTGTTGTTTACCTTTCTAATATGTGTATACACTGCTCTCAACCAAAGCTTTGGCTGTAGAAAATGTCCCACTTCATACATTCAGCATTTAGCCCTTATATACACTACTTCTGCATCTACATGCATTCACCTGAAGTTTCCTCCTTAATTCGGTATAAATCAGTATAGATTGTCACATAATCCTCAATATCTCTGAATGCAACTTTTAGCTAAGTTTTCTTTGGGTGGCCTAATTTGAGTCAAAGATGATTTGGAATACGATTTCATAAGGATCAGGCCCACCATATATTGGATTTGGTGTCAATTTTTGTTCAAAAAGTAAAATGTGATATCTAATATAGAGCTACCCTGTCAGCATGCCTTGGCGGTCCAACGTCGGCCCAGCGTCAGTCCGATGTCACCAGCGACGGACCAGCTTCGGGCCGAAGTTGGACCGCCGAGGCATGCTGATAGGGTACTCAACACTGTCCCCTATAGATACACTTTTGTGGACCATGAAAGGTCGTTAACCTGCAGTTGGTTGGCTTACAGAATTGCTTACATGACTCCCAGCATGGCCACTATAACTCCTTTGAATGTACATTACTCAGAAAAACATGAGGGTGTAGAAATTATTATGTGAAAAAGAATGAATGTAACAAAAATATGTTGATCTTGGCCATCACCAAAGGTCGCATTATTGTGTACGGTTATTAACCTTTTAATTTCATCGAAAAATATTTTCTTGCAGTCGAAGAACTATGGGTACTTACATTTAGCGGTTTGTGGCCATCAATGACCTCACAACAGGCCCTATCCATCCCATTGAAATGAACTGTTAATTTGTCATTGAGTAATTTGTGAACACCAGTGGTGAGTGCTGTGATTCAGTTGGTGACTTGGTCAGAGAGCATTGAAAGTATATATGATAGGACTTCATAAGGAACATGCCAGTGCAATTCTGTAAGCACTTGTAATTCATCAGCTGTAACGGTATTACAGAAGAGCACGTATCATCTCCACTTTTTACAGTAGAGGATGTTTCAGTGTTCCCATAATAATTATGATTGAGCAAGATTGTTATTCAGATTTAAAAAAACGAGTTGGCAAGGCTGATAACCAGGCAAACCTAAACAAAACTATCTGTAAAAATATTTTACGAGCGGCATTATTCGGTGCACCGTCAAATCATCAATGCGAATAGATTTTCAACTTCATATGTATGGTGCTCTTTAAATCTTTCAGACATACTGTACATTTCATTCCATTATTTTATGAATAAAGTCATTCATATTTACACAACATGAAATCATGTGATCTAACCTTATGCATTATGCTGATCATGATTGTGCCTTAGTACATTCATGTAATACATATTGGCCAACATCAACAACAAGCAGTTGCTAGTAAATATTCTTTTGATGGTCAAAAGCCAGGAATCAACAGCAGTTGCTGATCTGAGTGGCTGATGATTGATGACTGCATATGTTATTATTATTTGGATGTTCTGAATATTTCTTTAGATTTACTAAGTTAAAATTCTTGTTCAAAATATTGAGGGTGACCTTAAGTAAGGGTCATGGGAGAACTGTGTATAAGGGTTTGGCTTGTCAATGAAATGGACCCCCTATGCAGCATGGACTGCCATAGAATGTGTCCCACAGCAAACAAATATGGGTGATGGAACTATTAGAGGGCAATGCTGACCAATACAGAACTCTAATGACTGACAACAGATTGTCAATCTTTCAGTGACAAAAATTGCATTCTTGTTGCAGGCATTGTATCATATATCGATTCATACAAAGTGAGGGTGTGATAAATGCATTGACATTACCAATAATAAAGTTGACAAGAACATTAATGTTCTTCCACAAAAATGAACTTACGTCAGTCTTTATTGAATGGATTGGTTTTGTTTGTTTGTTTGTTTGTGTTTACGCCTCTGCAGCACCTTAGTGGGCTATATCGAGGCAGGCGATCGCCGTATGATGATGAGATGAGAAGACTGTGAATCTGGCACATACCCTATTAATTCAGGGATGCCCAGGGTCTTTCAGTTGCCCCAGCATAGAACACTGGATACAACCCGCCTCCATTAAATGTCCCATGGGCTCGGACTAAAGTGAGTTCCCAGGGTGAGATTTGAACCCACGCCCTCAAAGTCAGTTGACAAGCGCACTTACCAATTAGGCCAGGGGGAACTCTGGATGGATTGGTGATTGAGGCTATAGTTCCTGTATTTATGCACCATGGTACGCCAATTAGGCCACTGAGGCGATGTATGATTGAAACTGCTGTCTGAAGTATCCATATACTTCTACCTCATTATATTTTCCCTCTAAATCCAACTAGCTCCATCTCTCTCATTCTCCCTCTTTTGGTCATTACATGTAGTATTCTTATTTTTTATAACAAATTCCTGTTGCAACATTAAGTTTTCTTGTGTTCTGGGATTGTTGTACACATGTACATCTCTCTTTAAACGAGACCTTAGGCTTGGAACTTATCTTTAAATTTTATTAAATTTGATGAAAAGAGGATTTTAATGCCTCAGACAGTGACAGGCACTGCGTTTTAAATTTTGTTTTCTCCTCTTTTCTTTTTTCCAAAATAAATCCAGTTTAATTAATTCAGTTCTTCTGAATTGCTTGGAGTGTTTTCAAGATAACTGTTGACAGCAGCACAATGTCACAAACAGGCTTTTAACACTGCAGACAGGTTTCATATTTTATGCAGAGCTCTTCAAAAAGTACATGATAGATATCTTTCTACTAATATTAAGCTAAGAAATGAAAATACAGCACAAAGGATGATGTTTAAAAGTTTGAGGATTATTAATGTTTGCAAGCCAGCCCAGTAATTTTACTGAATCGAATATCCTCACAGCAAGAATCTGTCATTTCGTGTTAAATATATGTCAGAACTTTTGTAAAAGTAAGAGAGTTGCTGCATATCACATGTCTGTATGGTGCTTAGAATGGCCGTCTTGGCAAGAGGCGATTTGACCTGTTGCAATAAAACTACTGAGAACCAGTGAGGGGGTAGCTGAGTAGGGTGTTGATTACTGTTGAAATTCACCATGGAATGTTTTGATATGGATATTTGCAAAAGTAATATATTTTACAACTGCAATACACTACACCTTAATGATACATGGCTATGGTGAGTTCAAAATGATGCATCCACCCAGAAAGATGTAGACAGAACTGTATACCCATTACCCAATGCAATGTATCAGTGCATAGAGTGGGTCGGGGCAAGAAGCCCGGGTTAGGTGAGAAGCCCCCCCAGAGTTATTTCTAAACTTACATTTTTGGTGCTTTTTCTTATTAATAGGATTGAAGCTAGAGGCCTTTTAGGTGACGTCACAAATTTTCGAGGCATTCAGCTCCAAACCACAGTCGTTATTAAAGAAACAAAAAAAGGTGCATGGTTTTTGTAACTTTGATTAATTCTTTGAAAGTGGTTGTCAGAAATAACTTTGGAAATTTTTAAAAGTATAATGGATATCTGCATCGCTTCACTTTATGACCATCACATAAATATGATTTGGATCATGTTTTTTGCATTTTAGCTCAAAATATAGAGGTCAAATTAAAATATGTGGGTTTGGAGCGGGAGGCCCCACATGGTATGGGGCATGGGGCCCCCTTTACTGAGGCCTTGAAGCTGCTTCAGGAACCATTTAATAATGTGTACTTTACCTTAAATCTTGATAGAATAGCTAATTGAAATAGAAAAATTTTTGGCCGAAATTGAAAAAGGGCAAAAAATATTAAAAAATAAATGTATGAACAGAAAAATTCTGAAATTCAGAAAAAGTGAATAGAATGCCTTAAAAATGATAGAAGAACCCCAAGAAATAACTTTCAAGCTGAATGCGCTCGCAAAAAAAAATTCCATAGGATTATAATAGGGGGGCTTCTTGCCCGATGGGTGGGGTAAGAAGGCCGTTTTAATTTTTTTACAAAAAGGGCCCTAACTCCTTTATTAAAATTGGTAGACATTTGTTTCACTAGTTATTAGTAGAGTTAAGTGATCCCTTCCTGACAGCATAAGCATTCAAATAATCGACCCTAAAAAGTAGGTCAAATCGCTCCACGAAGTTAAGGGGGGCTGCATGCCCCGCGCTACTCTTTGCTAAGAAGCAAAAACTGCAGTATGTACAATGTATACTCTTCAGGATTGTATCATGGACTTGCCATGGGATTTGCACATCAATGTGAAAAAAATGATCTCACAGTTGTCCACTAAAAGAAAAGCTGCAAACATTCATAAATTACCATAATTGGTACAGAATTGGGGTCATGTTTATCACAAAGTTATAATTTATATAATTTAGAGTCATATAAGCATACTTTTATGCTTCATAATACCACATAATACTGCATATACTTCTTCATGAACCTGTTAAAGTGTTAATGGTTCATGGATCTTGGTTGGAAATGCTTTCATTACTTTGACCTTCAAGACTTCAAATTCAAGATCACAAGATCAAAACATGAATGTTCATAACTCCACACAATTTTCGTGCTCTGATAATTCATGAAATTTAAAAGAAGACAACCTCCTTGCCCCCTAGTGTGAATTTGTGATGGAGTTATGGCAGCAGGGAGCCACCATGAATGATTTACTAGAATATAATAATGCTCTAGAAAAGAGATATTTATCTACCTTTACTATAATAGTAGAAAAACTTTGACTTTACTAGCTGTAGATGGTGTAATACTATGAAGGTTTCAGTTATTTGATGGGTGCTAAGGCTTTAAATGTCCTGTATTTTTGTAGAATGAATCAAAGGATAGGATATGGTAGTTACTGGGTTAAGGTTTATTCTGACGTCGCGGCACAGGATGTGATAAAGAGACGCTATGCCGGGAATCAAACCCGGGTCAAGCTCTAGGCAGCCTATACAATTGAGCTGGTTACCAGGCGCTGTATGTTTTAGGCCACTGATCATTCCAATTCTGTTTTTAACTGACTTGTAAGCTGAAGAAAATGGTCAACCTGACATAAAATGTAACTTTTTTGCTTAGCATTAAACATGCAACGACTGCCAGAGAGTTTCAAACTGAATTTGGTATTCCTGAAACAGTGGCCACAGAATAGGACTGTAGTATTTGACTGACTGATTATGCGGGTTGTCTTAAATTTCAACATGAGAAAAAAAGTGGATCAAATCTGAGGAATGCAGACATGGATGTCTAAGGCCATAGACGTGTACATGCAAATGTATTTTTGATAAATAACATTTTTTTTTTCAATCACACCCAAACTGGTGTCTGCATAACATAAAAGCTATCAGTCATAGTGGCTTGAGTCACATATAAATCAAGAAAGCAGCCTGAAGCAGAGGAAAAAGCAAATGAAGCAATGACCTTCCTTGGTGTACACACACTGCTCTAAGCAATGGCAACCTCTGAGTTGTAAGCCATGGCAAGCCTTGTAAAAACCCTTGTTTCTACTGAGCCAGACTACTATGCACTTCACACTACACAAACAGTGCTATGATTGTTTTCATTATATTTTAGATATTCTACTGTGAGATTGCCAGCTGTATAAAGTAGAGTGCTGTTCTGGCAATAAGCAACCCTCATGGCCTCTTCCACTGAAGGTCTGTGCCTCCATGCATGGGTCCAGTTTCAAACCAAGGGTTATAGTGAATCCAAAAACTTTTTTGTGAACCTTCAAGAGCATAATCTGAGTTGGATCTTCAGATATGATGTAAAATTATTCCCTTACATCAGTATTTGTGCTGGGCAAGTAATAGATCCTATGTGTCTATGATCGGATGAGGCGAAGGATGTTTCAACCAAAGCCGGAATCAAAAACCTGGACCAAACATCTGGAAGCCTTGAAGAGTGAGCACTATTGCATGGCAATTATTTTCTTCCAGTTTGTATGATACCTCTAATCATCACTAAGAAACCTTTTGGACCTTTTCATCATGAGGTATTTTTGACAATGCTGTGTTCCTTAAACTCTCCTTTTAAGTTTTTCTAAAGAATAACCCCAACATAACCATTAGGTTAAAAAAAAGAATGAATAAAACTTAGTTGTTTTAGACTGAAATAATTATGGCCACAGACCACTTTTTGAAGGGCTTGCTTTAAATATTAAACAACCAATCTCAGTGCAGAAAAGCCACAACCATGAGGGTAATAAAAGTCAATGCATTGAGAAAATTGTCTTGGTTTTAGCAAAGTGACGAAACAGCACATGTAATGTGTGCAGATCTATAAAACAACAGAACTCATTCATTGTTCAACTGATGTTGCACAGCGTCGCCAAAAGTTGTTGTGGCATTTCCCACATTTCTCAAAGAACATTGATGTTTAGTGTGTTAGGTTGAGTGTCATCAGAGTCCATTCAGTAAAAATTACATCCTCACAACCAAAAATGACAAGTAGAAGATCCCTCACATGGGGGAAATGTGTTAAATGTGATCACTCTCTCTCTTGTCTCATCAATCAACCATCGCAGCTATAACAGAAATTGAAGACCACACTTTCCACGTAATTTTTACAATGTTGGGAAAGAATCTCAACATTGTGTTTATGTTGTGGCAACATAACTTCTACAATAAATGTCTACTTGACCAACAGACGAGCCCTCCACAAATTAGCAACATTGTGTATATGCTGCGTACCCCTTCAAGTAGCACTGGTTACATCCTTCATGTACAGTTGAATATCGAACCCAATCCAAATGGCGTAGCATTGAAGTAAGCTAGGCCCGAGGCTCAAAACATAAATGCGACAGATATTCACCTCCATAGTAAATAATTCCACATATTTTCAAATCTCTTAGATTCCTAAGTCACTTATGAAAATAGTGATTATTTATTTTTTTACCAAACCATCCACCATGATAATTGCTATGTTATATGGTGCAAGAAAGAACTCCAACACAGTTGCCTTAAATGTTTTCAGGTAATTTTTCACTTTCTGTTCACACACTGGAATTACCGACAATTTAATCAAGGGAGAGCGCTTATTTCACCCAAGACAGCGTGTCAAAGAAAACATTTGTATTTCTAAAATTACTATAAATGCACACCAACCGTGCTATTTCCCCTTTGTAACTATTTTCTCTACCACAAGAGTCGTACATTTAAACACTGGTATTGGATTCAACCCAGCAAGCAAAGTACAATGAGCACTGCTTGATGTTTTCTAAATTCATTCTGGTGTCAACTTTCTCATTTAGCTTCACCAAGAGTCACTGAGAATCTCTGCTGCAGAGCACAGTGATAAAATGACTTACCAACATGGTGACATCATCGCAACATTATTACGATGTAGATGTGAGAACCTCTGCTGCAGAGCACAGTGATAAACCTCAATGGAAGGCGTGCATGTTGTTGGTCTCATGCACAATTCTAAACATCCAATCTGACTTAGTGTCACTAAAATTTAGATTCTAAATTGTGGATAACTCATTATTTGTGTCAATGTTATAGACCGATGTTTCATCTTGCATAAGCACAATGTTGCTAATTGATGGAGGGCTCGTCCGTTGTTCACATAGAAATGTATGGTTGAAATTATGCTGCCACAATGTGAAGACAATGTTGAGATTTTTTCACAACATTTCAACGTGTTACCCCAATGTCGCTGTGCTGACATCATAACTTTGACATGGCTTCACAACATTGTGATAAAATGATTTCTGCCATAGAGTCTCATTTAGCTTCACAAAGAGTCATCGAGAATCTCTGCTGTATATAGAGCACAGTGATAAAATGACTTACCAACATGGTGACATCATCGCAACATTATTACGATGTAGATGTGCCATTTGGGCATCACCTCGTGACACTGAAAATTTTGAAATTTTGAATTAGCTCCAATGATTAACTGAGAAGGTTGCTCAATTTGTCAAAGCTAACATAGCTTGTTGTTTTGAATGATAATCTTTCCATTGTCATGACTCGAAACAACAAACTATGTCAGCTCAAAGGAATTGTGCAACCATCTCACTCAATCATTTAAACTGACTTAAAATAAAACATTTTAAAAGAAATAAATCCCTATCACCCATCTGCCCACTGAAATGACTTCCCTGACATAAATGATATCTGTCTGTTTCCTTTTGATGTCATGTTGTTGTAAATTTTTTGGTAAGTTTTCAATTAAGTTGTTGATCACCAAACACATCATGAATGTATGTGTAGATCTGAAAGCAAGAAACCAATTAAAAGATGTACAATGTATACAACTTCCTCTCACTGATATGCAAGTCAATTGTCTTCCATGCCAAGTGTACGCAATGAACCTCATCCCAAAATGTATCCAAGTTTATGAATTATGCATTAAGAAGATACAATTTCTTGAAAATTTAACCGCAATGTGGATCCAAAAAACTAGTCAACGGATTATCGAAAAAAGTTACAGGCAGAAAACTCAGAATACATTTGGATGCATGTTGTTTACAGCTCCACAAACTTAGTGAAGTCAAGCTAAAGTATTCTTTGGAATATTGATTCTTTTTTGAATGGTGGCTGTCACTTTTTAACTCTTTTTAGAATAGTAGAGCAACTGAACAGAATGCCATTGTACATTCTTCCACAAACTGCTTTGTGTATCAGTTAAAAGAGCATTACATTTAGCTG
The DNA here is from genome assembly GCA_026936325.1 of Platynereis dumerilii. Lineage (NCBI taxonomy): Eukaryota > Metazoa > Annelida > Polychaeta > Phyllodocida > Nereididae > Platynereis > Platynereis dumerilii. The sequence continues at coordinate 30,597,423 of JAPTHN010000001.1, read as the reverse complement.
GGTAAATATAATGGAAAGAAGTTTACAGCCTAACCTCCTGTTAATATTGTTCTGGTTGCTACAGAATCTTCACAACTGGCTGATGACAAAAGATGATAGAGTATGTCACTTTGGTAAACTGTCAGTCAAATATTTCTAAATGTGATTTCAACAATCTGTCAAATGACATCTTTCAACCTTACTGAACAATCTTTACAATGTGCCATCCTTAATGAAACTTCAAAATTATTTTCAGTGGTATAATGTTCTTCTCAACTGAAGCAGCATGCCACCAAATTTCAACCGTTCACAAAACCTTGTACTATCATCCTATAACAACTGGATCTATAGTTGTGGGGCAACTGAAAGACCCTGGACATCTCTGAATGAAGAGAGTGTGTGCCAGACTCCCAGCCTTATCATCTCGTATATCATACAGTGTACGGCGATCTCCAACATAGTAGATTGAACGTAGTACAAGTGCAGCCCCCTCAAAAAAGAGGTTGAGCTACCCGGCGATCCAGGTATACCAGCACAACAAGAGAAGAAGAAGAAGAAGTGCATCATCCTCAATGTCACAATATAAATATAATCTGAAAAATCTGAAATGGAACAACTGTACCATCCCAAATGAAACTACCACCCTCAAAGAAATAACTCCAACAAGATAAAACAGTAGGTATCATCCTAAAAGTAACAACAACCATCTTGTGTTTCAATTGAAAAAGTACCATCCTCAATGGAATGACTACCACCCCAATTGAAACACCGACCGTTGTCGACTATCCAAAATAAATGAAAGACTTCATCATCCTAAATTTATGTAACAATGGAAGAAACAACTATATTCTGGATTGAACCAACTTCTATGCTCAAATCAATCATGAATCAGGAAACACACATCATTCCAAATGAAAAATGTATCACTACAGGTATGAGGAATATCTTTATCCATTTTTCCTTCGAAACAATTAACATCCTCAATTAAATGATTTGCCATGCTTTTATGCATTGAAAGGGCAATAGAAATACATGGACAAGGAAATATTTGAACACCCTTTTTAAAAAAATCCTCCAGAAGATTATTCTCATCAGGAATTTAAATTTGACACTGTTCGCTACGACAAATATACAAGTTTTTTTCTTTTGATTCTTAGTATCGGAACAGGAGCACCGCACGGTTTTATACAGACTTGAAAAGATTGACATAACCAGGATATTTTATTTGCTTCTTCCGTGGGTCTAATGGAGCTTACTCAGGGTATTTTATTGTTTACCAACCATATATATTTAAGAATCATATGTCGTGGTTTGAAATGTGGACCCTTCAACCGCTCACTCCAAATCACGGCTTTTCGGTCGAATATTTCTCTTTGTCTTTTTTCGCTGTCTCAGCTAGTCCATCATCATCTATAGCATACAATAAGGTGAAGGACTGAAGGTGGTAAACTCCATTCCACCTACTTTAAAAAGATAATTTTTCTTGACTTTATTTTCCATTTAACTTTGTGTCACTGAGTGAACAGTGATGATATATTCAAGAAATGGCCAAATTGATTTAAAAGTTATTCCAGAAAAAACTTGGAAATCTTACATGTTCTCCATCACACGTTATGCTTCAGTAATGAGACATATTTTAAAGCTTCTAATTTCCATGTATCACAGACTACAAAGCACTTATCTCAAATACTGATGCAAAAACTAAAGGTTAAAAACAACTAGAAGCCAGTAATTCTTCAGTATTTTACGGTTCTAAGAATTTGTGATTGATCACTTTGAAACATTTTTCAAGAAAGGCAGAAGAAAACTAGTGCTGGATGTTCTTGATATATATGAATCTGTGTCTAAATCACAATTTGTTTTCAAGTCATATACGAAGTTAGGGAAAGCACATTGCCATGCTTCGTTGAGAGTAATGGTAATTTGTTTGGGATTACACTGGTTTTGAAACTACCCCCTCCCCACCCCAACATCCAACCCATCCCTTCTCCCTCAATTCCTCCCACACCTTGGCTTCCCTGACAAAATACTTACTGTCGGTCGATTTTGAAATGGTTTTATTATTATCCTCTTTTTCTTTTTCCTGATTCTATCTGAATTTTGAATTTTAATCTGAAGGTTTTCTTGTTTTCTTTTTTTTTTTTGTACATGTTTAGTGTATGTTATATATATCAGATACATGTTTGGCTGTAACAATTTTGTTTGGTAGTATTTGTCCTTTGCTATTTCAAGTTCAAGGCTTTATCGTGTCTTAATAGATTGTATTAGGTATCTAACCCCCCCCCCCCTCCCCCCGAATATGACGAATTTATAACATTGTATGTTTGATTTTTAGTACTTGTGATATCATATTTATTTATTCTTTGTATCATTCCTTCATCAATCCATGCCCATATCATTTCATCTCATTTCTTATTACCTGGGGTGCCCAAAAAAAAAAACTCTCGAGTTTCTCTGGGCATCCCTCCAACATCATGTCATCACCCAGTCTAATTCAGAAATAACGTGTACATGTGATGTTGGTGAAATAAATTATCTATCTACCAATTCGTCTGGTCAAGGATAACTCCTCCCAAAGTAGGCCTTTTAATAAGTATTTCCTATAATTATCTTAAAGTAAAAACAACTTTTTACATTTCTCCATGTTCCCATTTTTTGCTGAGGGGGACACATGAGCCAGCATCACTATATATGTGCACAGGATATATTCGAAAATAGAAGTCAGACCATCTGTGGGTGTGCAGGCTTAGACACCCAGTTAAATGAATTATTTCTTATACAGATACAGTATATAAAAGAGATCTTCAGTTTCCCATAGCTTTACAGCCTTTTTTTTAAAAAAAAAGCCAATGCTCTGAAATAACAACAAAGATAGCATTATACACACAAAGTCACTACTCCAGATTCTTTTGTGTGTCTCCAGATCAGTTATTCAAAATCTGATACATACCTTTTCCTTTTCGCTTTGCTTGAAATAACGATTCCATATACTAACTACGCAGAATATCACTTTTTTCTTGATATTAAGTTTTTCAAAAGTCTTTTGCTCCTTGGTCCTTTATAATCAAAATTTAAGCCACTGCATATAAACTGATAAACATGTACAACACGTAGCTTGCAAAAAAACTTATAAAAAGCAACACTGCAGATTTATACGAAGGCTGTCCCGGTCTCTATAAGATTTTTTCTGTTGTATGGAACCATTATAAAAGTTCATCAAACCAGACCAGACTTTGTCTCTAGCAGTACACAAAAGTAAAAATTCTGGATTAAAAAATTGAGGTCTGGATGAAATTTACATGCTGGTATATTTAGGAATGGCATTCAGGTGGTGCACTGCGAAGCCAGCTGGCGTAAGAGCGACAAAACGAGGAAAAACAGTTGCTGACACCGCTACCTCTGCATCAAGTTTGCAATTATATCTTGAGTAATCATGTTTTACAAACCAAGTTTACATTATTATCAATTTTTCAGAGAGTTCACATCCAATAATTTGTTAAACCCCTCGAGAGAGAAGGTGAGATCTTATGTAATTTTTACAGCAGCATCCTGCGCCGTTTACAGGTACACCGGAGGACTCTTACAGTGTTTCATAATGCCAAATATAATTTCATTGTGTTTATAAATGTACATATATATCTATCTTTCCAATTACTTATCTGTCTGTCTATCTTGGCATCTCCTCCCAGACAAGTACAACTTCTATGCACAGGAATGAAATCAAACACCAGAGGGTGTAGCTTTGCAATGAAAAAAAAAACACTTTTATTTTTCAATTTTAACCTTGACTTTTCACGCCTATATGCACCTCTACCTTGACAAATACATTTAGGTGATCATCGATTGCATTTTGAATCTTTAACCAACCATTTCACAATTATTCATCAAATTCTTAAAGGTCAAATGGCTAAGACATTTTTTCACTACTATGTAATTGAGAAGGGTTGGATTTCTGATTTACCTGTTATTAAACATAGACTCAATTAACTTGTGGCTTTGTGACAGAAATTTGAAAAGACACAAAAAATAGAATTGCAGATGGTAGCCAATTAACCTTGCTGCCATGATTTTATACATGTACATTAAGAAATATCAGATTGTTATTTTGAAGATGTTTTTTTCTTATTCTCAGCTTTTTACAGGATTGTAACTTTCTCACATACCATTAGAAGGCGTGGGTGTTTACATTGTGACATTAGTGTGTAGTAAAAAGGGAACCCATCTTATCGGGTCAACTAGAATTGATAAAATCACACAGAACCATGAAAAGACATCTCTGACATCACTGAACTATCTGGTAACAGAAGTAACTACCTTGTTTCATCAAGAAAAATGTTATTGGAGAAAATAAACGGCGAGATAGTGCTAGACACAAGCAGACCTGATTTGGGAGTGACATGATGATGTCTGTAAACAAAGTCTTTTCAAAGAGAGATAACAACAGAAGAGCATCTAATGAAAAATTGGATGAAACCAGAAACCAAGACTGGTATCTACTGTCTAGTAACACTGCAAAAGACCGATGTAATTTACTGCAACTAGGATGAACTGAGGTTGTAAATTCCATGTCAATTTGTTTTTTTTGAGATATTATATTACAGTATCGTCATTATGTTGCGGGAAAGCACCTTTTTCCGAAGTCTGTTATGATTCTTAAGGAGACTTATTACTGACTTGCCAAACATAGAAGATCTAGGTAAATTATGGAGTAACTGTCTTCTTCAAAAATCTGCTGACACTAAAATTTATGATAGACATTGACAGTATTAGAAAAATGTCTGACTCTAAATGGGCAGGGTACGGAAGTCATAAAAAATGGCTGACATAAAATGTACAGGGTATGACAGTCATCGAAAAATGGCTGACACTAAATGGGCATGAGAGACAGTCACAAAAAATGGCTGACACTAAATGCACAGGGTATGACAGTCATTGAAAAATGACTGACACTGAATGTGACACTAAATGCGCAGGGTATGACAGTCATAAAAAAATTGCTAAAGCTAAATGCGCATGGAATGACAGTCACAAAAAATGGCTGACACTAAATGCGCAGGGTATGGTAGTCATCAAACAATGGCTGACACTAAATGCCCATGGAATGAGTCATAAAAAATGGCTGACACCGAATGTGCAGGGTATGACAGTCATAAAAATGGCTGACACTGAATGCGCATGGTATGACAGTCACAAAAAATGGCTGACACTAAATGCGCAGGGTATGACAGTCATAAAAAATGGCTGACACTAAATGCGCATGGAATGACAGTTATAAAAATGGCTGACACTAAATGTGCAGGGTATGACAGTCATCGAAAAATGGCTGACACTAAATGCGCATGGTGTGACAGTCATAAGAAATGGCAGACACTAAATGCGAAGGGTATGACAGTCATAAAAAAGGCTGACACTAAATGCGCATGGTGTGACAGTCATAAGAAATGGTTGGCACTAAATGCGCAGGGTATGACAGTCAATAAAAATGGCTGACACTGAATGCGCAAGGAATGACATTCATAAAAATGGCTGACACTAAATGCACATTGAATGACAGTCATAAAAAATGGCTGACACTAAATGCACATGGAATGACAGTCAGCAAAATTGGTCTGACACTAAATGTGCAGGTGATGAAGTCATTAGTAGTAATGCTCCAATTCAATAAAAAGCAGTCCAAGGACATTCAAGTTAAGCAAGAACTACCATTTTTAGGCCTGCCACCCAAACCATACAGTAAATTCAAGTAACTTTTACCGCTTCAAATCTTGAATCTAAAGACTCAGAGTTTACATTCTCAAGAACTGGAAGAAAATTACAAGAAATCTGCTCAAATGGCATGTATGCAAGACACTTGTGTCTGGCATTTTTGCATAAAAGCAAAGCATTCTTCATCTCGTAATACAATACACTAATATCATGTGACTATCTTTGGAGCATGCTCGCCTGCCAAAGATAGCGATCTCACTGTGGCTTTGCAAAATATCTTTTTTCCATTGGATCTATAGGTCTATTCCGTTTTATGCTTGTCTGTGAGTCTAAAATTCTACCCTGGAGTCATATATAAATCACATGTGGATTTCAAAGAGCCAACCATCCAAGAGTAAAGCATGGACATTCATACATGTCACACCCAAACAATTTACTATGCCCAAATTACTACTGTTTAGGTGTCAGTGACATCTTGTTGGAAGATGAAAAGAAAAAAATATATAGATTTTCAAAATATCATAACACCATAGGAGTAAACTATGTGTATGGCAATGACCATGACAAATTTCCATTACCCATTCATGACCTTCATGTAGTTTTTTCATGTTTATAAATATGGAAGGAATAGTTAAAAAAATTACTGATAACTTTCATATTTAGGAATTAAAAAAATTATTTCATGAATCAGATGTTCCTTACTCATATCCAAGGCAATTTTTTTATATTGATTGAAGGAAGAGTCATTCCACCCAGGATTGTAACAGTATCTTTCAGGGTAACAGTTTCATTGAGGATGGTAGATTGGTAGTTGATTCACATTAAGGATGATGATTGTTTCACGTATAGGATGGTATAGTTGTTCCCTTTTATTTGTGGATGATAGTTATTTTATTTAGGCTGCAACCTATAGTTGTTGCACTAAGTACACTGTAAATTGTGAAATTCTGAGTTAGCTCAAATGATTGAGTGAGACGATAGCACAATTTGTTTGAGCCATGATAGCTTGCTGTTTTGAGTTATGATAATCTTTATGTTGTTATAACTTGCAAACAACAAGCTATCTTGGCTCAAAGGAATTGTGCAGCCATCTCACTCAATCAATTAAGCTAACTCAAAATTCAAAATTTACAGTGTATGATAGTCATTTCATTTAGGATGGCAGTATAGGCAGCTGGGTGGTGTAGTGGTTAAGGTTCCCGCCTGCTCCGCTGAAGGTCTTTGCCTGCATGGGTTCGAACCCCGGGTGGGGAACCCAAAATTTTCAGTGTACCTTCATGAGCAAAATCCCAGCTGGATGTCGTTCGGATGAGACTTAAATTGGCGGCCCCTTGTATCAGTGTCTATGCTGGGCAAGTAAAAGATCCCTCACATGGGGTAAATGTGTAACATGTTGAGGACTTCCGCTCTCTCTCTCATCTCATCAATCAACCCTCGTGAGCGCCCAGAACTGGGCTTAGAGGGCTGCACTTACCATATCTATCTATCTATCTATCTATATAGTTCCCTAAAAAAATATGATTGTTTCATTTTGGATTGTGCTTATTTTAATGAGGGTGATGTGGTTCAATTGATAGTTCATATGTATATGATTTTTTTTTTCACAAATCCAAAAAAATCAAATCCACCAGCACTGTGTTGGAAGATGATTGTTTTATTTGGGATGACAGTTATATTTCACTCAGGATGATAGTCATGTCATTGAGGATGGTAGTTTCCTTGAGAAAGAAAGAAAGACGACCATTTCATTTGGGATGGTAGTTGTTTCACTGAGGATGACAGTGATTTCATTTGGGCTGGTAGCTGTTCCCTGAAGGAGGGTCAATGTTTCATTTAGGGTGGTAGTAATTAGAGATGACAGACCAATTGTCCTTATGTTAAGGATTGTTTCATTTAGTATGGTAGCTGTTCCCTGAAGGAAGGTCATTGTTTTGTTCCGGATGGAATTTTACTCAGGATGTTTCATTTGGGATGGTGCAAGTTCCCTCAAGGATGATAGTTGTTCCATTTAGGATGGTAGCAGTTCAATTGCGGATGATAGACTGATGGTCCATATGTTAAGGAATAATAAGGATAGTGATAGTACTCTTAACTACCCACCAAACAGCTAACATTTCCGTAACATCACCAGTTTCTTAGCAGGGTGTTACAAGGTAATATGACACTGATGATATTTTTTTAATGTTATATTAACCTGACCAGGATCTTAAGGAAGTGTTAGAAATAAGATGATTTGTCCAATATTCTGATAATATTAACATAACATTATCAGTGCTAAGTGATGATAATATTAGTGGCTAATCATTAGCATAACCTTTTCCGGGAAACTTCTCACTGTATTTCACAATGTTACCATATAACAAAACATCATAATGAGGAGGTAAGGTTAGGATAGTGTTATAACATAACATTAGCAGGTAATGTTAGCATAACGTTTCTGACGAAACTTCCTATTTCCTTGTCAGAATATTAGCATATTAATGTTACTGTATAATTAAGAGGTAAGGTTGAGATACACTGTAACATTGGAGGCACTGATTCAGCTCAATTGATTGGGTGAGGTGGTTGCACAAGTTGATTGAGCTAACATAGATTAATGTTTTGAGTTGAGATAATGTTTTGAGTTGAGATCCACCTGATCCAGTGTGCTTCATTTTAGCACATCGCAGACAGGCCCCAAGATGCATTCGAACAAAGAGTGAAGTTGTAGATCTTTTGAGATCCACGGACAATCAACAGCCAGGCGGCTTTTCCACATTCAACACAGGCAATTGCATCACAAGGAAAAGTTAGAAATAAATTTCTTGTGAAGAAATCCCAATGGCCTGAGGCTCATCTGTAATAACTGAAACTTTCATGTTTTTGCAGCTTAATGTTATGACTCGTTTGGACCACTTACAGCAGTGAGCCATTGCAGCTGGAAAATTGTGAGCATTCTGAGACAGCTCAAAATATTGCTGCAACACAGCTTTCAAATTTCACAGTGTACCAGTTGATATGGAGTTGTCATTGTGTTGAAGTGTCATTTTATAGGTGGAGCCACATGGCCTGCGCTCAGCACTTGCTCCATGCTCAGTCCAAATGTTTACCACAATCGAGTGTAAAATGTATGATAAATTAAAAGATAACAAATTTACTGACTTTTTTATTGCATCATTGCCTACGAACTCGGTAAGATGTCAATTGATATTGATATCAATTGCTTGAAGTGTGTAAGAAATCCTGTATGGCAGCCAGAAGCTAAGAGAGATATGTTCTTCCTTGACCACAAAGATTGATCCTGGAAATGCATGACACCCTCCAAGGTGAGTGTATCAGCATCAGTGGAGAGACTTGGACTGTTCTGTGAAAAGAACAAGCTGATAATTTTGGTGACCTGGCAAATTGCTAGGCCTGGTCTCTCACTTTTTATTTTTGTTTCTCTTTTATTACTAACTCACTAATCCTTTATTTAATCTGTATTTTTATCTGTTTGTCTGTGACTTCTTCTTACAACTTTCTACCTTTTTTTTTTATTCCAGATAGGGATTCTGCATCTTCATTTGCCCTGGCTGCAATTACCGTGGACAGTTCCAAGCATTACATTGGTTGGACATAGAAGTCCATGCTTGGAGGACCTCTGGAAACAGCACAATTACAATGGGCTGCAGAGAAGCCCATCCAGCTCATTCTGGCTCCTGGGAAAGTTTCTCACTTGAAGCCAACTGATTGTGTGATATAACTGATATCTCTCTCTGCATGTGTTGTATAAAATATTTTTTAAGTGCGCCAATCTGTGTCTCATCTGTAATATTTCTGTCATGTCAGGGTCATATGAACAGAAAATTGCATGTGAACTGTTATGATTATGATTATGACAATATCAGCTGAATATTACCTGTGTATGTCATCCAGTAACACCATGCAATCATCTTAAAAGCAAATACCACTCCATATCAACCAGCATCTCAACCTTACACCTTTATTATCAGGGTAAATTGAAGTAATGTTATATGGTAATATTCTGAGAAGGAAATGGGAAGTTTCCTCAGAAACGTTATGCTAACATTACATGCTAATGTTATGTTATAACTTTATCCTAACCTTACCTCCTGATTATGAGGTAATGTCATATGCTAACATTGTGACATAAATTGGGAAGTTTCCTAGAAAAGGTGATCCTAAGATTGGCAACTAATATTATCGTAACTTAGCGGCTAATATTGGCATAACCTTATAGTCACATGAAATTGTTCAGTGGGTAGACGATAATGGTTGTTTCATGTTGTCTTGTTCTTGTTTCTCTGAGGAACAGTTTCAGCCGAAGGTTTCATTCAAGATCGTAGGTTGTCCTTTCAGGATAAAGGACATTTCACTTCAAACAAATATGTTTTTTAAATATAAATTATAAATCTAGAATTACCTTGAATGATTTAGCTCTGACATTTAGACATTCCATGCATCCTCCGGAAGTTCTTTGTGGCTTAACATTAGAATTCATTGGCAATACAAGAAAGTGCACATAAAAATTGATGCAGGATCTTCCTCACTCACGAAAAAAATACATACTATGTGTTATAATATATTCTTTAAAATTTTGCTAAATCTCTTTTTGAAACCTTGGCGGTTTAGCCCAATATTTCCTCCGTATCCTTTATGCTAAGAACTGTGTACAAGAAATGGTTTCAGTATTTTGTTTATTTGAAGTCCAAGTTAACCACAAAATAATTTGTGAGCAACTCAAGTGTATGAAAACAATATCAGAACAATTTTTCAGCTACAGCAGGGGAGAAGATTGTAGTTTTTCATTGCACTACTAAACACCCAGGTCCCATGTGCCCTGGAACTTTGAAGCCTGTATTTTTCATCAGACAACTTACCTCGTTTTTGGGTATTTTTTTCTTCTTTTTCATTTCATTTCTTCACACTGTCATAAGCAATTTGGAGAAGGCGGCTGGCACATATATCTTACCAGCAGTTTAAGATTTTAAAGATTACGGGTAATTTTCTTGTCGTAACTGTATGCTGAGGACTGATTTTGTGGGTGGCTCACAAGTCCCCCTTTCACCTCCCCATACCACCAAATTAGATTGAAACTCCAAGGAGACCAGGGGAGTCAAGAGGTCTTGCTATATTCGAAAGGAACATGCAAAATGTCGTTAACAAAGGCACTTGCAGGTGTAAAATCATAACTTCAGTGTCCTTGGGCAGTCGTGAGCCAAATGTTGTTGATATACAGTAATAACATTAGCCGTATCGTTTTCCACCATTCATGCAAGTGGTAAGAATTGCTGAATTGTCCCACGGTCACCCAACCTCTTAAAACTTATTCAAATATCAGGATTGTCAAGGTTTTTGCAATTGCACACTTTTGCCTGAGGGTGGACCAAATGGGTGGACCCCTGCACTGCAGCCTGTAGGAGCTGATATCCCTCACTGTTAGGGATATAACAACACCAAAATTGGCTCTAACAACTTCAAGAAGATCCAAATATTTTCAAAAAAGAGGTTCAAAGAAGGTCTATAACTTATTTGATCTCAAGCTTAAATTCACACAGTCACCAGTATGTCTTGACCCTGAGCATCTATCTATATTATTTTGATGCTGAGCGGACATATGTAAAGCTTAGTCAACATGTAGGCTATAGGCCTATAGCAAGCTGCCATATGTACAGGCAGATGTAATGATGGACTGACATAGCTGTGAGCATATACAACAAGATACTCTCTAATCCCAATGACGCGGTCTTTGACTTGCGTCAACTATGGTGCAGAGTACCAGGAGCAAGGAACGACTCATTCGAACGATGCCTATAGTGTCAGGATTCAAACGTAATACTTTCAGAGTATCACTCAAACCCACTTAATCAATCAGTCAATCAATCAATCAATCAATCAATCAATCTCTCTATCTATCTATCTATCTATCTCACTATTTATGTATCTTGTATTATTTAATATTTATATAATACCTATATTCACTGTGCACTAACGCGAGGGGTACCCTCGCCATCAGGGCAGCCATTACAACACTCGATTCAAAGTAATTTTCTGTCATCCTGAGATTATTTCGTCAAATCCAAATCCTATATTTATCAAACATGTAGTTTTAATGTTAAACTAACCATTGGGCAAGCAATCCACGTGTGATAGATCACAGAATTATCATATTTTGGATTTGAAATACATCGTTAGGGCGAGGGTAACCACTAAAGCCTCTCGAGGGTACCACCATTTCCAATAATTGTCATGGTGAGGGTAACACCTGAAATGACGGCTCTATAAATATTTCGTTTTTGCCGTTACAGCAATTCAATGAGTAATATTTCGTTTTTGCTGTTACAGCAATTCAATGAGTAATATTTCGTTTTTGCTGTTACAGCAATTCAATGAGTATGAGTTTCTGTAATATGTCAGAAAATCGTAGCAAATGTAGTTCATCTGATTGGTTGGGGGACTGAATTACATAGCATAAAACTAATTTGAATACCATAAAACCGTATATGGAGTCCTGTGACATGTTCTGTGGTGTTATTTTGTTCCTGCAAATCTTACAACTGACTAAACTCAGCTGTTCACTGAAGCCAAATTGTTCATTTTTCATGGTTGCCTACGTTCAACATATAGTGATTTAGAGGACGTTTTATTGTACATGGACCAATCAGACAGGCTCAAAATGCTACGTGGACAGTGATAAAACTATCCGTAGCAACTCATATGTACTAAGTGAATCTGCTGTAAGCCATTGTTTAAGTGTGACATAAACAGAAAATATGATGTTACTAGATAGATAAGACTGATAAAAAAGACATATAAGAAAAAAATAGATAGATAGATAGATAGATAGATGGATAGATAGACAGATAGATAGATAGATAGATAGATAGATAGATAGATAGATAGATAGATAGATAGATACATACATAGATAGATAGATAGATAGATAGACAGATAGATAGATAGATAGATAGATAGATAGATAGATAGATAGATAGATAGATAGATAGATAGATAGATAGATAGATAGATAGATACTATCACAGTTACAAACATACATACCATACATACATACATAGGCATACGGAATGGCCATTTCAGGGGGAGGGGTCCTGTCACTATTTTGCTCTTATTTTATATTATGAATGTGACCGAGGTAGTTGATCTGCTATGATTTGGGTTAGAATCAGCACTGACTTGCTATTTTCTGCAGCCGCCTGGCCCCCACAGATTGCACCTATGGATAGACAGATAGAGCAATACAGTTATATAGATTGATAGATAGAGAGATAGATGATTACTTAATCTGACTGTTTTATTTTCATTCAGTTTATCAGTCATGTTTCTCTCAATTTACTTTCATTAATAATATTGAGGTAGATCCCATCTTGATTTTACAATGTAGGCCTACCACGCATCAGCTCATCTGTGTTTGGTCATCACAATTTTATAGGCCACAGTGGCGAAACTAGGGGGTCTCAAGCGGGGAGGCACAGGGAGAAGCCATAAGTACTTTTAGAAAGTTTCACTGTGGATGGTATTAATTTGAAGAAGGGCACTTTGAACTTGGATTTTTAAAACTGTAGCATGACTCTCCTCTTGTCCTCTCTGTCTGTGAGCAACTCCTCCACCATCTAAGCAAACATACATACAGAAACAGAAACTTCGATACTAAATTTCTGATTATGTGCCATGCTAATTAAGGATTATAAGAAAAAGTGTGACTCTCAGTTTAATGAATGTGCCAGTCAGATTTTAGAGTTGGGAAATTTAATAACGGTTTTTGCAATGGTGAACTTCTTACTTTTTCAAAGCTTTATGTAGGTCTCACTGTGTATATAGTCATCTAACTAACTTGTTTTTATATACAAATTCATGTAGCTAAAGCAACAATTTTAGACTTCCACAGTGGGGCAATACAGTGCAGTGGGCCGTTTTTACCTTACCTGTCAGTGAGAGTTGGTCAATTCATTTGAATATTTTCCTATATTGGTAAGGCATGCGATCATGTTCTTGATTGGAATCCGTGATTGCTAACTTCTGAATTGAAATCATGTGTCAGCACATGCTGTGATCTTCCACAACAAAGAGCAAATTAATTTGCTGATTCATTGACTTTTTCTTACTGTGAACCCGTTTGTTTTTATTTGTAGATAAATACCAAAATATGTTAAATACACATTGTACTAACTTCCACAGTTGGGTAGAATGGGTAAGCCTATTATTGTGCAACTGTTTTCTCGTTAGGGGTTAATTAATTTTAATATTCTCCTTTACTGACAGGGTATTGCAATTGTGTTCTTGATTGGAGTTCCTGATTGGTATAATTACTTCAGAAGTGCAATCATGTGTCAGTACATGATGTTATCTATTGATAAGCTAAATCATTGCTTTTTCTTCAAGACTGTTTGCTCAGATTGCTCTGATTGCTCAGCCAATATCTTGCTTTACCCTCGCCAATCCCCCTTTTGGTGGTTACCCTCGCCAACCGGAAATGACCCTCGCCCCAAACCTGCAGTACCCTCGCCACTTCCGGGCTGGTACCCTCGCCATTTAAGTTGGTACCCTCGCCATTTTAGGTTGGTACCCTCGCCAAAATGCTGGTACCCTCGCCCTGCCATTTTTCGTTTTTTGTGGTACCCTCACCTCGAGTGAATTAGAATTTCATAAATATCTTACTTCATCTTGCATGTTGGAGTCTGGCACTTGGCACTGATTCATTCCACAAGCCATTTAACCGATCTTAACAATTTGAAGACCTTACACCCCTTACATTTTTTGCAATTTCACTTTGAAATCACGAAGTGAGAGGTTTAATGGCCACCCTGATGGCGAGGGTACCCCCCTCGTTAGTGCACAGTGATATTGATATATCAATCTATCTATTGAGGAGCCTCACTCCAACAAGGGCATCAAAAGGACAGGAGTGTTGATCACGTGTCTAAAAACAGTCACGTGATAAGTGTTTTGAGAAATAGGATTGTAAGTTCACAGTATGGCTGCCAGTGCCTCTTACTATATGTGTTGCTGTATTACTTGTGTTCCAGTTACTGTTCCAGTGACATGGAGGACCCCTTCACAGGTCCCAGTCCTGTAGCCATGGCTTTGTTGCTTTGTGCCTGCTGAGAGGTTACAAGCCACTGCCAAGATTTATGCATCAACACGAAAAGCTATATGCATTCCTGAGACTGATAGCATGTGATGAATGGCCTCCTAGATCAGTCCTATAGCTCAAGATTACCAGTCCATATGAAACTTTTTGATGGTTCTGTATAGTTGAATTACATTCATGCTTAATGAAGCTATCATGCTGCAAATTATATGAAAGTATAACTGCAGAACAGTTTGCCACAGTTTGTACGACCCAAGTCTGTCAACCAAAGCAGCACCTTGGCTTTTTGGTGTAGTTTGATTTTCCACTTCAGATGTTCTTTCCCAGTCAAATTCCATGGGTCAAAAATATCTGTGAATGAGAAATCAAAACATTGCTGTAGCCTACTAACTTCAAAAGGGCAGCCATATAATTTCTGGCTTTCTTTCTTTCATTTTCCACAAATCTCAGATTGCTTTGGTAATTTTGAATATTGCAAAATTGAAATCCAAGATTTACTACTAACACACTCCATAGTCTCAAAATAATGAAAAATATCATGCATTTCTCGAAAATTATAATGAAAGGAAATTGCAGGCTAATGCACTAATGGGCAGTAGTGGACCAATGCTGGTTCATGCAAAATTGCTGACAAAGAAGTCGTATTTGGCAGAAAAATAAGTTTTGGTAGGAAGCAATGACCTAGATGATTGGTAGTGTAACTGCTAGTGTGGCTTTCTGGAGGTGTGAACATACATGCACACATGCAAATAAGTGTGGGATATAGGGGTCGTAACAATGACTGCTTTCAGTGTTTCCAAATATGCACAGAAGACAGATCTGTGGAGCATGCATGCTGTATGATGAATGGTTTGTTCTTGCGAAAGGTCTGCTGTCAGTTGTAAACTCAGTCTACTCCAGTCCGAAACTCTCTCATGCACCACACTGTAATATATTAAGGGTAAATATACTTGAGACAAAGTAATGTGGCACTGGGTGCCAATCGCGGCTTCCTGAGTTCAATTTCCACTCTGTCCGGGTCACCTATGCTCTTATGTTGGACCGCAGTTTCAATCATCCTTCACCTCATTGCTGTGTCCACCACTTGTCCGAATAAGCCTACCAAGTATATATATAGGCTACAGTACACGAAGGCTCAATCATCCATTTTAGATGTTAGACTACCATAATTACTACTTTGCAGAATTATTCACAAGCAACTTCCCGTAGAACCTCCGATTTTCTCATTGATGCAAGATGATGATGCATTGCTACAAAAAATATTGAACTTATTCATTTATTGTTTTTCTATTTAAACTCCATTTTGTCAACGTTCACTTGCTACCACAGTAAAATGAGAAGATCTGCAAAGCACACTGGAATATCAAATAGTTACACCAACTTTTAACAAAACTCACAGTGAACTGTTACAGTGCATATCACTGCATGCCCACTATATTTAAAAGACATGGAAACCCATGCATTCTGTCCACCATGGTTCTCTCTGACTGCACGTGAAGTACACATTACAGTGAGAGTGAGATCTGTGTGTGAGACCAACTTGCCTAACGTGACATCTCTGTGTGACCTCATCTTAGGTCACATCCATAGACATTACAAGTAGACAAGAACTGAAGGAATTTGTAGAATCTACAAATAAGCATTGGGAAATTATAAGCATGCATGCATTGGTGGCCAAGACTAAGCATTAGAACTGGAACTCCTTGGTATTGTGGCACTGACCCCAGGAGGGCAATGCTCCCCCAGTTATAATAGTCTGATACATATTCAAAACACAGATCCAAAGCAGTGTAACATTTTACTGTAATTAGTACAAGTCAACAACACATGCAAGCTATTTTACCAACAGGAAGACTGAACCATCTATTTGACGACATGGGTCTGTGTCGAATTAAACTGTATTGATAGTTTACCCAGCAAGTTGACCGTTTTTTATTGATTAGCTGAGCAAATCAGTGTTTTGATTTGTTATTTTTAGTCCACAATTCATTTGTCACCAATCGACCATAATAATTCTTTGGAAAATCACACCAGTATTGGAAAAAAGTGTTGATTAATTCTAACAGTTTTAGTTACTAGTTTCATCGCTTGTGGAAGTGTGATTAAAAGACAAACCATCTGATGCTACAGAACATAATGCATTTTTGTACAATAACCATTAACCACTACAATATTTCTTTCATTATAACATCCATTTGACACCTCTGTCAGCCAATCACAAGTCTTTATTTCACGTCAATAAATCCCATATTCTATCGCCTCATGTTTAACTGTTTATCTCATTACATGATATAAGCCGGTTAGTCACCATAAGATGGGGAATATTATGTGTTTATCACACCTCAGGCTAAACACCTCGAGTGACAAAACATATCCCTTCTCCCGTGGTGAATAACAAACTTATCAAGTATCACTGTACTTTTTATGACGGACGGATAGATGATTACAGCTTTAAGTATTGGTCATAGGCGTATTTCGCGGGGGGTCAGGGCAAATGGCATATATCAGGGCAAATCCTGACCAATCAGGTGAGATCCACTGCCCTGGTCACATCCGTGCCATGTTAAAATTTCAGGGCAAAATAGCGACAGCCCCCCTCGAAACGCCTGTCCCGTACCATGGTATTGATGCCCTCTCGCAGACAGTAGGAGGACCCATCAATGAGATAAGGGATGACTGAAAGTGCTGTCCAACACAGGTCCAGGGGACCCAGCAAGAGGTGGAATCAATCAAGCAACCAATTGGAAGCTGAGAGCAACCAACTGAGTTAACCAGCAACCAATACTTATGGTAATGATACTGTCAAGCTTTCGAAGAACCATATTGGAACCTTATGATAACTGTAGGATTTAAGGAAATTATTTTAAAAGAGGTCGCTCCATCGAAGATTTTACAGGGAATAGTTCTACGGTTCTATATACAAATATATACAGTCTACAAGACCCTACAATATTCTATTTGTATGCATCTACATGTATACACATCGATATAAAAAGTTATAAGACTTTTACGAGAGAAGTTAAAAATGGTCTTTTTAGTGAGTTTTTTAAAGTCTTTTATACATTTTTTATATATTTTCTATAGTCCCACACATGCTACCATTTCTTTTCATTTTCAATCTCTGATGGTTCACAAAAGGAAATTCCACAAGTCAAACTAGATGTAATTAAGAAATGACGTTTTCTGACATCAATCACAACCTTAAGACATCTATCATTAGAAGAAAAACTCAAGAACCAGGTCTTATAAGATATGCATAAGTATATACAATTCTGCTACCGTATGTGAAAATGTCACTTTGCTATATCATAGCCTATATGCCATCATTTTAGCATTTCATATATATGTTTTAGTGACACTATTTACATTATGGGTGTCTAGTGACTTTCACGCTCCACAGTACACAGTCCTCTTCAAGAGCTTCCATATAAAATGTGACAGAAAAAAAGTAGAGAAAAAATCAATGTGAAATCATTCTATTCCACCTACAGTGTGACTTTTTAACGGGTTAGATGTTCACTTCCAGACACATATGAAGTATAGTAAAAAGAAATACCACAAAAATATATGAATTATACATTTGAGGCATTCCTGTTTTTGATAATACATTATCAAAGAAGGTAGACAGTTTTACTCTGTGGAGTCTTGTGTGCATGGAAAAAGATTTCATTCAATCTTCAATATACTGGAGACAGTGTTGAAAGAGAATACTACCCTGTTCAAATAATTGCTTGCACTAAAATGACATGTGAATCAAAGAGAGCCAGTGTACATTTCTGCAATTTAGAAATCCATTCATAACCAACAACTGAATGTGGTCCAGGGCATTGCCATGTTGTAGTAGGACATTCGTAACTTTCTGGAGGTCTTGAATAATTGGTTTGTAACAATGAATAAGGGTATACCCTTTTTCCTTTACATGCAGGTCAATGTTTATTATGGCCATTTTCTTGCAATCATAATGTTTGTGTCTTTTAATACTCTCCTTTGGTATAGTGGTGACCCAACAGTAGTGGTTCTTCTACAGCAATTAGAACCTTTTTGGAAGGTTGAACTTATTGGCAATGAAGACTAAATTTTTCGCCTTCAACTCACAAAATGTTATTGACAGTTACTGATCTCACTTTTACTGTTACTTTACTTATTTCTCTTTTGAGTATCAACAGGCCCATCATTTGCCTTATAAGTTATGCTCTTTGGTTCTAATCATAACTCAGAAATAGATGCTGCAGACGGATGCTTGCTGAAAAACTATATTGCTCTAATTAAATAACCAACAACTGACACGAACAGATCTTCAGGTAAAGTAAGTGTAATTTAAAAGGCAATATCACAAGGCCAAATCAAGTGAAAACTACGACAGCTACACTGTAAAATTTGAAATTTTGATTCAACCTTTAAAAATGATTGAGTGAGATGGTTGCAAAATTTGTTTGAGCTAACATGGCTTGTTGTTTTGAGTTATGATAATCTGTCTGGTGTCATAACCATAAAAAACAACTGCATCAGTCAGCTCAAAGGAATTGTGCATCCGTCTCACTCAATCATTCAACTGACTCAAAATTCAAATTTTACAGTATATGAAACCAATCAATTTGAAACCCGCTAGCAGGCTGGACTTTCCTATTAAGATTCCTATTTCATCTGATCTTGAACTGTTATGAGGAAAATTTATCAAAGCACTACCCTTTCCATATCTACACATGGCATCGGTTCTTTGTGTTAAATATTCCATAACCGTTACCATGTCTTTAGTGCAAATTTACATGCTGCTTGATGTATGTATGGCTGAAATAGTATACAAGATGTATTTTTTGGTCATAAATTTCTTCTTTTTTCCAACACTTGTGATCTTGCTTCCTCCATTTCTTATAACAAATTTCGCTGTTTTTAATGGAGACAAATGTCGCTTCGCCTCCACAGTATTTTTTTTGAGTACTTTTTTTATCATTGACTTTGCCAAAATATACTTCTTATCGATACTTGGATTCCGTCAAGTCATAAATAACAAGAGAAATTGAAGAAATACCAACAGCATAGTTTTCTGAAGTTTCTATGCATTTTCTATGAGTTTCAATCCCTCCCATCCTGTTATGCTTGACACAACTGACTGACTTATGTGCCCTGTACAAAGGTGGCTTTTGACCAAGGCCAGATTCTGTTACATGTGTGCACTTCACAATCAATGCATTTTTCACACTGGCCTCCAAGCATTGTATTCCTAATTAGCTTCAAATTGCATGTCTTTTTCAACTCCATGCAGTTAATTGCATAATGATGCTAATTTAAATGCATTGTTAATTGATTAGACTTAGTTCAGTAGACACCAAGTCAAGGTTTGCCAATTCAGTTACTTTTTAAAACATCGATCATACTTATTCAGCTGAAGCCCACTCTGAAAAGGGCATATCACTGAAGAAACAGACACTAAGGGCACATTGTAGCCATGATGGCCATGATTTGACAATTACATTTCCGGAAGTTTCAGTTCCTTGGCTTTATCGCTATAGCGACATGGGTGGCAATGAAGGAAATTCAAGGAATAGTCTGGTGCATTGGCCGACACTTTAAAAGTCAGAATAGAAAAGGTCTGGTTTAAAAATTAATATATTTTTCAGAGTAGGCAGTAGCTAAGTGGCAGAGTGTGAAGAGTTCTCATCTGCTTCGCTGGAGGATTCGGGTTCAATTCCCTGTTTGAGATCCATTTACGGACAGACCGTCATGAGCAACATCTCAGCTGGGTCTGCATGGGGAGACATACAGATCAGTCTTCTCTTTTCTTACTTTCCTTTTCAACCTTTTCATCTACCAGCCTTTGTAATCAGCAAGAACTTGCCTAACAGGGCTTCATATTTTATCACATCAACGTTCACCATTACAGCCTGGAAATTTTATATGCAAAAAGAGTGGACTGCAGAACTGTGAAAATGGTACTTCGTGTGTCATCATGATGGCCTTCTCTTCGTCATAACCAATCAAGCTGCCTCTATGTTTCCCATTTTGAATGTAGAGAATATGGCACTTCATCAGCTATCGTGAGTCACGAAGTGCCATTTTCACAGTGCAACAGTCCACTCTTTTTGCATATCAAATTTCTAGGCTGTAATGAAACTGTGACAGTTGAAGTAGAACTCCAACAGTTGTTTTTGCGGATAATCACTTTACTATCATACATCTATGCATGGTCTTACTCTTGCAGTTAGTCTTTCATATGTTCTGTATTTAGGACTATGCTAGGTGAATAATGAGTGAACATATTTCTACGTCCAATTCATATTTCAAATTCTTATCAATAGACTGAATAGTAAGTTGAGTGGGCATGGGTACTTTTTGCAAATATTAGTTCCAAAAAATATAGATGTCCCGCCGTTTGTTGGGAAGGAGGCTTTTCTTGTAAGTGTTTTTCGGGCCATGGGCCACTCCGAAAGCCATCCAACGACTTCTTTCCCAGCTGATTTATGCTGCGCCCTTTCATAAGGAGAGACACTGGCCTCAGACAGCTCTTCAAAACTCCCATTAATACCCGTATCATGCCCCAGCCCTCCTCATAATATATTGTACCTGCCTTTTCCACTCTATGAATATATATGCTGATGATATAAAGCGATAAATTTACCAGAGACACCTCCCTTCCAAACATACAGGGGGACTTACAAACATGTACACCCTCATTGAAACACTCATTGAAATATTGACAAATTTGATACATTCATCATTTGGAGCAATTGGTCATATTGTGGAATCATCAAGTTACTGCCAGGTCATTTCATTGTCAATTTGTTTGAGAATATGAAAATGGAAATACTTCATAAAGGTCAATCCCCTGATGAATGCATATATCTGCCTCAAAATGACAGTGTCCTTTAACATTTCCTTTGCTGTATAAAGGAATAAGATAAAGAACAAGTTCTATAAAGCCCTATACGAAGCCCTGGTGACAGGAAACTGTACCAAACACGTGATATTCTAGTTCATTCTATGTCCATTCCATGATATCACTGTTAACTTTAACAGTCATTTCACAATTCATCTTCGAAAGATTCAGGTTTCTGACAGCTTTCTGTTACAAGACTTTACTTCATCATCCAGTAACCACTAACCAGATCACTCTAAATGAAGTCAGGTAGATCAGTTAAAGAAGACCGGTTGTCAGGAAGAAGTTGACGGTTAAGGAATAATAACCAGGGTTTTGGGGGCCGAAATAATTATCTTGGTTGAGAAATTACAAATTCGATTGGATTGGACATAGACCAACCATTTTATTGGTTATCACAACCAATCTGGATTTTACATATATATACCAAGGCCCAGGGTGATGAAATAAAAGTTCAAAATATAATTCTTTATGAGTGCTGCAAACTCTACAAGACCAAAGCTAAGTTCTGTAACAGACATAGCTGGGGAACTTGAAACAGTACCCAGTATCATTGCTCTTGGATTCCTTGTAAGTTTTGGAATGGAAGGTTCTACAGTGGACACTCAATTTGGAATGACACTTGTGACGTCATGGGTTCTTGGGTAGCAAACACTATTACCACAGGCTAGAAAACTTCCCAGACCAGTTTTTGGCAAGAGCAAAAAGCATTTCACAAGTCAGGCCGTTTCCAGGGGCGGAGAAATATCTAGAAAGCTATTTCAAGACATTTTAGGGGGTGGGAAATGACTCATGTTTGGTCATGCCTAGAAGTACTGACCGTAGCATGGTACCACTAAAATGCCCTTCAGACATATCCAGTAACTTCCATGCTTTACTGCCATTTGTGGACTTATTGTAGCATTCATGTGTTAATCACAAATTTAAACCCTGATTGACTAGCACCAAGTAATGGTGATTTTTGCCTGAAGGACCTTTTCAAATCTCTTTGCATTTATTAGTATGTACCACACATGAATTAAATATGCCACTATTTGGTAAAAGTGAATTTGCATCACAATGGAGACATTTAACTTCAGAAAAACCTCAAACAGATGTCATTATCTCATTGCATGACATACAACTTGATACAAAACTATGTTTAAAACCCCACCCTTCAAAATTAACCAGCAGAAACCACAGAAAAATCAAGCTGACATAACTTTAACAATTTATTACCAAGCTTTCTAATACTTCAGACACCATCA
This sequence comes from Platynereis dumerilii, assembly GCA_026936325.1. Classification (NCBI taxonomy): domain Eukaryota; kingdom Metazoa; phylum Annelida; class Polychaeta; order Phyllodocida; family Nereididae; genus Platynereis; species Platynereis dumerilii. Next base: position 30,574,529 of record JAPTHN010000001.1, on the reverse strand, counting down.
TAGCCATACCTTAAATGCCTAAACTTGAATCCCACCTACTCACAAGTTGTTTTATTTACCAGGAATCTCTGTAATATATCGATCATTCTAGAAGTTCTACTTGGAATGCAACCCACATATTCTTAGAATACTCTAGAATCAACAAGGCATACTGTCTTGTACAATCAGAACCAAAATTCGAACCTTCGAGAATTCAAAGAAATGTTTAATATATTGGTCAGTAAATCAGATTTGAAGTATTTTTAATATTTTACTCAAAATTAAATTTTCCATCTTCATGTACTCTTCTCTGACACTGACCAGAATGTCTTCTTCTAAAGGAACAAAACTGCAACACAGTCTGTTACGTACTTGAAAACATTACCAAACATTTCAGCCAATCCCTACAGTATTCCATGAAATGCCAATTTCCACATTTCAAAATGCAATTTCCAATTGGCCTTGGGATTTCGTTAATTTAGAAGATGTTGTGAATAATCAGTTTCTGCCAGCTTTTGTCCAGACTAGCATTGGCAAGCCAAAGCGAAACAATAACTTTAAACAGAAAAATTCAGCACTTGATATTAATAAAGAAGTCTATCGGACATGATCACCTCCAGTCGGATGTTAAAAGCCAGTTTTCAAGTTGAAGAAGATTTCAAATTGGTCATGGGATTCAAGAAAAGCTCCACAGACATCACAGCAATGATTGGCTGTAAATGTACGTCAATTATTAGCTGTGGGTGTACTTCAAATTGCCAAAAAAGTTTAGTCTGCCTGATGATTACAGAAAAGCTTGAAAGAATTGGCATTATTAATTTGCTTTAGACACAATACACATAATTTTAACTGCAAAGTTGTTTTACAAAGTTCATTACAAGCTTAGTTTTTAAACCTCTGTCTGAATTCGAAATATTGGAAAGAAACACCTGCTTTGAAATGCATTCAAAATCACAAAAAAGTAATAAGCAGAAAGTCAAATGCATCAAAGAGCCCTAATGGCTGATGCTGCCAGTCATGAAGCAACCCCCAGCATGTACAATGTGAGAAGTGTACATTTGAGACTAGACTTGCTGTAATGATATATAGCCTACCATGATAGGTGGTGATTATTGGAACTTTCATGTGCAAAACAGCACATTGTCATGTAAGAAAAAAATCATCATATAAATGATAGTCTATTTGATGGATAAACATTACACAAAAAGGGCTTTGTATTTTTTGTATTTTTTCCTTTCTTTTTTCAACTGTCTGCATGCTAGACATTTCAGTCTGATATATTTCAAACACAAAATACAATAAAGTATCCTTTAACACCAGGCTATTAAAGAAATTAGTGTCTTTTAAAGTACATTGTAACACCCCTATATATATATAATGTGGTTTTGGCAAAATCAACTGGAAAATCTATTACAAATCTGTACACACAACTTGAGACAAGGCAAAAATTCTAGGGTGTTTTTCTGTGACATTGCAAAATATACTAAAGTGACACTTCACAATTTTAGCAGATATAAAGGCAAATGACAAACAAGAAAAAAAGACAAACAGACCCAACTGTCTAAAAAGAGAAGTTCTCCAATAGCACCCAAACAATGAACCCTATATTAACTGAAGCTTGGATAGCATTTCTCTTCCATATGTGAAATGTGAAAAAAAAGTAGTTGCCAAAAGGCATTGCCAAAGTTTGATTTTCTAAGTATTCAATTTACTTTCAAGTGAAATAAGATAAGAAAATTCCTCAAATGTCAATGAATGAAGCTTTGCAGGCAAAATACCTCATTGGATTTCAAAACATACACCCAGAATAAAGTTCCTAACACACCTGCAACATGACAAAAGAGGCTCTCACAATGTATGGCATATCAAAGTAATAAGCTTGGATTTAGTCATTCATTTCGCAAAACTCAAGGTGTATACACACTACATATATATAAAGCAGGCAAGGAGTCAAATATGGAAACATATAGCATCTAAAGATTCCTAACTTGAACAGCCTGTTTTTAAGACCTAAGTTACCTTTGAATGGCATCAATCACAGGAAAACCTTCAAGGACTTTGACTTTGTCAAATGCTTTATTGTGACAAAAACAACACTTGAAGTTAAGCTTAAGTACACGAAATGTACACCAGGCACACCAATGTGATGCCAAGCATTTATGCATCAGGCGAACCTTTCGAGCATCCCCATCACATTATGTTCAGGCAATGCATAAAGTTCTACAAGCCATGTGAATGGCATTGCATAGAATTCCAAAGCAGGACATCCCCAACCATTTATCTAAGCCTCCAGTTTAAACTAACTGTATTTGCTAACTGACGTGCAATTCGAGTAGAACTACTACACAGTGTGTGGCTATCCCCATTCAATGTATGTATACATAACCCCTGTATGTAAAGTATTGTATGCTTCACTTCTATTGGCAAAGTTTGGCAATGAACCATCCTGAAGCGACCTCTGGTGTTTGCAGTAACTCCATATGTTGTACATAACAGCTTGTAGACATTGCATGAAGTAAAGCATGAAGTAATGCAATAGATAGATAGATAGATAGATAGATAGATAGATAGATAGATAGATAGATAGATAGATAGATAGATAGATAGATAGACAGACAGATAGACAGACAGACAGATAAATAGATATGTTGGGTAATGGGTAGGTATGATTGATTGATTGATTGATTGGCTGATTGATTGACTGATTGATTGATTGATTGATTGATTGATTGATTGATTGATTGATTGATTGATTCATTCATTTATTCATTCATTCATTCATTTTTTCATTTATTCACCCATCCATTCATCGGAAATACAGGTAGATGTATACATTTTTGCAAAAATCTAATTTATCTCATTGTTTGAATGTTTTACATCATATAAAGAGAACACAATTACCACAGTGGGGAAAGACACATTGCTGATGAAGTCATGTCAGACATGTCTGAAACTTCAAGCACAGTGATTAGTCCGAATCTAACTCTGTTATTCACGTGTCAGATGTTTTATAAAGTATTATATGAAAATATAATGTTTGAATATAAAAATATTGCAATTTATTGCATAAATTAACCTTGTGCAGTTCAAACTTTGTGTTTATGGGATTTCTATTCATATAATAGTGACATAAGATATACTTAATGTCCAGGTTGATTGACATTTCAGCAGTTTGAAGGTCTGTGGCAACTTGGACTGTGACATTTTGCCAGGTATTCTCAATGCAAGGTCATTTGGTTTACAAGTAGCAAAATTTCCAAAAGCTGTCCTGTGCAAAGCTGTCTGCAGGTGCGAAATATCCAAGGAATGCAGACTGGAAGTTCTTTGGAAATGTCACTGTCTGAATTAACCACAGACTGTATATTTATGGTGAATGCATGGTGGCTTTGGTGGTTCTGATGTGGAATCCAGGGGTAGACACTTCTAGGTGCATTCTGTTATTTGTGACTTTTTTTGCATACCCCTCCCCATTTTTCTTTGTTCTTTTTCTTCACTTCTATTTTGGCTTTTAAATTTCCAAATCATGGTATATGAGTGGTTTTGTCCAAAATATTGGGTACATGACCTGACCTCAGATCTTGGATCTCGCTCACATAACCCCAGAATTGAATAAGATGAGTGTAGGCCTATATCTCTAGATGCCATCATGGGAAAAGGCAATTTCTTCTCCATGAAGATAAGCTTTATATAATATCCCGACACAAAATAAGATTAGATAATCATCAAAGCCTAAAACCAGCTTGCCATTATGAGTGTGTGATCTATTGGTCGAAGTGCACCTAAAACTAATTTTGTCAAATTGAAATTGTGCTATAAGGAAGCGAAATCGTTGTAAGGTGACATTTGGATGAGAAGTGACATCAGAGTGAGGGGTATGACATTATGAGGTCATTTACCCTGGCGAAATTTGTGAATGAATAAATGAAATTGATAATCATGCACAAAAGTGCACACTATAAATTTGCCAGGCAATTGCATAGTTTTTTTGGTGATTGGTGAATAGGCTGCTGAATGAGGGATCATCAATTTCTCAAATCATCCAATAACTTGAGAGAAATCAGACCATCCATCCCATCTATCCACTTGGCTGTCCACTACATTCTCCCAATGGATCATATCACCAATGGCTAAATGTGCCTATAGAAAAGACAAGTAGTCATCCGCAGTTGAATACTTAGTGTCATCCGCAGTGAAGGTCAATGCTTGCACCAGGACTGAATAGTAGGACTATCTGTCTATCTGTCTATCTATCTATCTATCTATCTATCTATCTATCTATCTATCTATCTATCTATCTATCTATCTATCTTTCTTTCTTTCTTTCTATCTATCTATCTATCTATCTATCTATCTATCTATCTATCTATCTATCTATCTATCTAACTAGCTTTCTTTCTTTCTTTCTATCTATCTTTCTATCTATCTATCTATCATTTCCATCTATCTATCTATCTATCTATCTATCTATCTATCTATCTATCTATCTTTCTATCTATCTCTATATCTATCTATCTTTCTTTCTTTCTATCTATCTATCTTTCTATCTATCTATCTATCATTTCCATCTATCTATCTGTCTATCTATCTATCTATCTATCTATCTATCTATCTATCTATCTATATATCTATCTATCTATCTATCTATCTATCTATCTATCTATCTATCTGTCCTTGTATCTATTCATCCAGTGGATAGATACATACATAGACGGATATATAGTATACACCCATGTAACATTACTATACATGATTTTGAGTGTCTTATAAATACAGAATAAGTTGTTGAACAAAACACCTTCAACAAAGAAGTTCATTTATCTCAAGTGTTAATTGAAATTCTTCGCAACAATATCAGGAGGAAAATGAGTCTCCAGAAAAAAGTGAGTTGCACCAAATATTTCAGAGCAGCACCCCGGTGGGATGGTATAGATCATGATAATGACTAGGAATCACTTGACAAGGAGTTGGGGCCCAGATATTTTGCCCAACTTTGTAGCAGTTTGCCTATTTTACATACAAACCATGAATACGCTGAATACATTGAATAGCATGTGAGAATTTTCACATTTTCACATCCCCTCTCCAACCAACTCGAATTTCTTCCTTAATAGTTTATTAAAATGCCCTTCATTAAAATTCTATTGATGATTTCCCTGCAGTCCCTCCCAATCACATTGTGGTATCATTGCCTGGGAGCATATCCAGTGCATTGACATAATCTGTATGATAAGACTACCATGTCACTAACTGCATTTCTACAGAGTTACACATAATTACACCTGTAGTCCATACAGAGTAGCTAAAATGATTATTTATCTCAAATTCCACAGATATCATCTGCCCTTAATTAGTTAATTACGTATTTCAAACATGCTGTTCACCAAATATTGGATAACAGTACTTTCTTGCTATAACTTATCCTAAGTGTGAATAATGGACCATAATTTCAGTAACAAAAATTGTGGAGGCGTACAGCATTGCATTTTATAGTATTTGTAAGTATACTTAATGCAGGAGGAAAAGTTCCATCAAAGATATGTGGGTTTTTATAATTTCCCATTTATTCCTATGTTTATTTTGCCTTTATTTGACGCATGATTTTTAAAGAAAAGTCCAGAAGTCTTATTCAATGATTTGTCTGAGTCACGATTCACCTAGACAGGAATTACAATGTTTGATCAATGTAAGATTTCAGCCCCCCCCCCTCCTCCACTCACAAAAAAAAATCTCAGAAAAAGACTTCTGTGTCATTCAACAGTATTCCTGCCAGATTAAATCTAATTCTTTGCAGATCAGCGGCTCAGAGGCCCTCATGATGGCCTCATCATTTTCAAAATTAACTTTCAACTTGGCCTTGTGATGCCACTGACTTAAAAGGGTCTTAATGATGTGTATGCGTCAGTTACTGTTAATTGGTTTAGTCAGACTGTAATATACCTACCAGTAATAGGTGTCAAAAAACAAACTATTAACTTCTTTGCATGACATGCACCTGATAAGAGGATTAGAAATCAAACAGGTAACTGTAAATGACATGGCAAAGCCAGTTTGGAAGTTGAAAATGAAAAACATTACAGCCAACCACTTTGATATAGAATTAGAGTGGACTGTGGCACTGTGATAATGGCACTTCGTGTGTCATCATGCTGATGATACGTCATGATCAAACCCAATACTTTCAATGTTAATTTGATTGAAGGAGACTTATCCCACTTGTTGGTGACAGCCAAACAAACGATTATGCATCTGATTTTCACTCTAAAATCCGTTATGAGAAGTCAAATGGCTTTCTCTTGATCATGACTAATCAAACAGCCTCTATGTTTCCCATGTTGAAAGTAGAGAAGATGACACTTCATCGGCTATCCTGAGTCACGAAGTGCCATTTTCACAGTGCCACAGTCCACTCTAATTCTATATCAAAGTGTTTCCAATGGACCGCTAATCTGCAGTCACCAGTAGCTCTTTGCAAAGACCCCATCATCCATCCACAAAATATCTTTCTCAATCATTCCTTTCCACAGCATTCTGGTGCACGTGCTCCTTTAGAATCACTCTGGTGGTGAGCACACGAACTATAATTACACTCAGACTTCACACAAACTTCAGAAAACCACAGGAATTTGATACCTGAAATTCTGATCACAGTTTTAAAGAAAAAAGAACAAATTAAGACGATTTAAAATTTGGATAAAAACCTGAATAACAGATTTTGCACGTTCTGAATGGTGTTGCTACATGGTATTGACATGATGTAATTTCCCTGTTTACTGATTTTTTGTAACTTTTTTTGTTATTTTTTTTTCTCCCTCCCTATAACAGGAATATTTGCTCCCCAATTTCTCAATGACCAAGGACATTTTAAACATACATTACTTGAAAATACCAACAAGTCAGAGGCTAGGTTCAGTGCATATTTAATTAGAGGTTAACATGAGACTTAAGAAAAAATCAAATTACTGAAATCCTAGCCTTTTGTGCATTATGCAAATATACTTTTTTTTTACTTTTCCAGAAACGGCTTATGTGTGCTTGAGTGTCCTTCGCCTCATTGAGCACTGCTGGTTCACACCAAGTGCAGACATACAGGACGTAAAGCCCCAATCACCCATCCATCAGCGCTTGAGTGAAAAGTTGTTTTTAGTGATACTTAATATCTCTTCTTCTTTTCAGAATGTGTAACATGTACAGCACCGTTCCCAGTCTTCGAACCTCCTGCCTCATCAATCAACCCTCACCTAGAACTGGGCTAAAAAGGCTCCAATCTCCATCTATCATATTGTCACTTATCTATATCAAATTCAATCAAATGAAAAAGAAAAGGATCTTGATGTAATACAATACTTTTTACAAGTCGGCAGTACGGTACCTCATAACTCAATAAAGACCAGGCCTATCCAATTTTACAGGTGTTCATTTTTCCATTAATATTGAAATATCGCTTGTAGAAGTAATAACAGAGTGTACTCACGGTAGAACTGAAGTATTTATAATACTTTTAGTAACAGTAGTATTTATATTACTTTAAATTGATCAGTCTAATTGAAAACTAGAAAGATGTCAATTATAGAGCAGTGTGCTTGTGGTAGATCTATAAAATGCAGGTTTACCACCCTGGAACATTTCCATTACTGGCACGTAGTTATCCATTTAGTAATTCTGAGACTCTTGTGTCTGCTAACAGAAAAACAGAACTGAAAGAAGCCACAAAAAGTGTAAAGCAATTTGAAAGGACCTCGGCTATGTCTATTGAAAAGACACGTCCTAAGAATTGTGCTGACAAGTCTTTGAGTACAGATCTATAGATTCTGAAGCTCTGCATTTACCCAACCCCAGACACTCTACTCAAACTAAATTGGATCTTTCAAAGTGTTTAGCACACCCAAGGTGTCTGAGATGGCTGTTCAATTAATCAAAACATCAATTACCACCAACCAGGTATATCACCCTGTAACATTTACCACAAAGAGGTTTAAGAAACCTTAAATTACACCCTTGGAAACATTCCCTTCACCTGCCAGCTTCCAGGCATTTTCCCTCAAGCACACTTTTGGTGGTCACACAGCTCTCAATTTAACATGCTAATTCATGAGCATATCATCAGGAATCACCATTATAATTAGACAGTTATTTATTAGTTTTAACAGAACGAAGGTGAATTTCTTCCAAATTTTTGGAACACCTTTCTGATGGTTCTGAAGTCATTATCCAACCAATCAAGACACCATTCCACTAATCACCCTAATAATGTTACAACATAGAAACTTAATAATATGTTTAAAACTAAATTGAACTTTTCCAAATAAGATCCTAAAGTCACAAGACATTTTACTGAACCTTTTTAAATGTTTGGTACATTTTAGGTGACAGAGATAACTGATCAACCAAATATCACAGCTCAATAGCAGCCTGATTTGTCCCAATTTCAGCCTATTTCAAGCCTAGATCAAGTCAGATACTATCCACTATCCAACTCAATTACCCAAACATTATTGACACGAGGCTATTGTCTATATTAAAACATAATTGCCTGTTTACAGTAAATAATATCAATTATTATCCACATAACAACCTGTTTTATGAAATATTAAACTGGGGCTATCAATTGATATTGTTTTATGGGAGTATTAAACAGAGATTATCAATGTTTCTATTATTATCACAATATCAGCAGTGATAATGTAGAAAAACATGTTATCATGGAAACAACATTGTCACATTATCCAGAAAATAGCACAAAAAGCTACATTCTTCAGTTGCAACAATCTTTCTTATATTCTCTGAACTTCTGAAGTTTAGTCATAACTCCTGTACACTTATGACACACCCATGGTGAAAAGTGTGAATGTTTTCTGTGCTAACTCATATTCTAGCATAATAAACTTCTATTACATATGATAGATGGTTAAAGCAGTTGACAGGTCTGCTGAACATCAAATTTTTATTCATCATCATAGAAAAGTTTTGAGTAATTACACCTCAGGTAAAGTTGTGCCTGAAGGCCTGTGGAAAGTAGACAGTGCTGTGGCAATCTGTAGCACACAGCAGCTATTAGAGGTGTGTTATTTTTGCAAGTTCTAGACCTTGGTGGGCCATTAGAACATGTCAACATTTGGTGAGTCGAAAGCTTGGCCAGAGTCTTGCAACAATGCACTGACGCCAGCCTGTTGCTTCTCTGCAAACATCGATCAGCTTGTGTAATGGAATGTTGCATAAATTACTATTGATTTTGTGGAGCTTTCTAGCATTACCCACAACTTTTAGAGACTTTTATTATTTACAACAACTGCCTCGAAGTTTGTTAAAATCTAAAAAAAGTCCATTGAAATAAAGGTCACTGTCCTAAAAGTTAAAATGTTTCATTTCAACATTCATAGCATGAAATATCACAAACAATTTAGCATTCTTCTCTCTGCACAACTGATAGCAACTTTTCATAACTTTTGGTGATTCAACAGAATCGAAACTTTACAAAAGTCAATAAAAGTTGATGGAACAAATTGAAAGTTAACCAAGTATTCAAGAAGCACTCAAATTCGACAGCCATGTCAACTATTATGTAAGCTTCCTCCTCAACTGGGAAGTTAGCATCACAACAGAATTCCAATGAATAACTAAACAATGTAGAAAACTTTGTTCTTCAAAGTAAAAACTAACTTCAAAATTTCAATTTATAGTCAACAGTTGAAATTAACAATGCAAAAAATGATATTTCATGGAATTTCTAGGATGCTTTGGCATGCATTTATAATATGATGAATAGGACTTACCTGTACAAGAAATGCTAATAATAAAACTTCCATGATGACAATGAGTTATAAGCCTTTCAGTCATATTGAGATCTCCATCAAGTACATATCACTGGGAGTCCTTGGGATTAATGTTGAAGTTTATGGGTAGTTCCAGGGAAATCCGATATATCCAGTGGTTGGTAATAAGACATCATGACTTTTAGAAGTTTCCGAGGCCATCTAGAGGTGGCATGTCACGCATAGGCATTTGCACCTGTACTGGATGCTTATGGGACAGCCAGCTTTTTGTGATGGGGAAGCTGCACGGGGATGGGAGCTGCTCCATCGTGCCATCAATCAAGGGCTCCTAGGGCATGTCACAGGCCTTTTCCCGCCACGCTTGACTGGCCCAAAACAGACACGTTCCGCTTGACTGACTTCACGTGGCTTCAGGGCAACTTCATCAACATCAGCAGCATCATCCCTGTTGTCCAGGTAACGCAGGTAACTGACCATTTCCATGTCTTTCCATAACAACACCATTGATACCATGCTCATGATGACTGGTACCAGCTCCCTGTACTCTGTCAGCTGACCAATGCTCTAAAAGGACAAACGAGGTAAATATTACTTTATTGCACTTGGACATGATACTTTTTTCTGTAGTTTACTCAATTCACAAAAGCCTCATAGAATCTACAGAACAAACTGTTAAGTTTCCTCACTTAAAAAACTCCTACACCTGTCTGTAGCAGATGGGACCTTTCAGGCATGGCCCACAAACACGTAACATTAGTCAAGCCCAGTTCTTTTTATTAGGATGAAGTTTTTTAACACATTCATTTGAAAAGCAATTATGTGCAATATTATCTGTGAAGATTTTAACTTCTATAATCCTCCAAAATTGCCTGATTACAAAGTTAATTCTCTTCACCCCTCAGATGGACAGGTAATTCCGGATTTTATCACCAGGTGTCCTGCTTGTATCATACAATACAACAAAACAACCCTAGTGGCCAAATGAGCATCACTTCATGTCATTGTCAGAATATTAGGGAAGAAAAAGTAAGCAAATAATAGGAATATTTATGGCAAAATTGTGTTTAAAAAGACACAGTTTCTGTCTGCACTTCATTAAAATGCCATGGACTAATTATCACGTTTTTCTTAAACTGTCTTGATGAATTATAAGTTTAATGATAAGGAACTCATTGAACTTGTTGCAGACATAATTTTTTAATTTAAAGAAAAAAAAACCTGATAAGTTTAAAAAATGTTCTGAAAGTATATGAATCATACAAAAACAGTCTACTAATAGGGAGTTGGTAAGGTAAATTCATACATGAAACATTGTAGAGCCATGCAACTTTTAGGTGACGGCATGCATTTATAAAAATGATGTAGAGATCCACATATCAAAACTATTTTGGTGCAGAATTGGGCTTAATTATTTGGACTCAACCAAATCCGTTTTGATCAGGGATGAAACTCAATAGGAAGATGCTGGGAAATGTTGAAAAGTAAAAAATAAAAAAAATCAATCAAAATATCCAAAAAGTTGTATTTAATAGTGTGTTTGGAAGCAAGGTGATAGTGCAATTATTCCAGGTATCTGCACTCTTCATTGCCCTCATTTGAGGCCATCTACCACTTCCTCACCCTCTAACACCTTTCATGACAATGAACACCCTCTGTGACAATCACATACAATACACACCCTTAGCACCCAGTCACCCACCAATGGCACCGCACCCTTCACACCCTTAACCCCAAGCCATATGGTTGCCACAGGTCTGCTGCTGCTGTACCTGTTCACCCCACAACCACCCCCCCCCCCACCAAGTTACCTTCCACGTTCCAGCACCTTCCATATGGAGCCATGTGTCATGGACTTTGAAGTAGCACCCTGTTAGACCTATCTCAAGTATGGGCTTGTTTGGTAATTATAAATAAAATAAATAATATCATTAGTTGGAAAATTAGATATTTATGTGAAATTACCGATTGTTTGCAAGGCCTTCTAATTTTTGTCTATGACGCTGCCATCCGCAGAGGTATACCTCAGCGATGCCATGACATGCATTACTTTGAGGATGACACCGGAACCAATGCAAGTGAGGTTTGGAAGTGAATTCTGAAGGCATCAAAACTTGACTTAGGAAAATGACTGTCATTTTATCTGCTGATGTCATCTCCGTTAGAATTTTAAACGAACATTATCAACTATAAGATAAAAGAGAGCTTTCTTATAGTGTGTTGTTGGAATGGTGTGTCACAGTTAAGATGATTCCATTGTATGTTGAATTTTGATAGCTGTAAAATGCAACTGTTTTGGCGTTGGTTTGTTAAACACTGTTTTTCTAGTAGCCACAAATTCTCTCAGTGTCCATGATCGGAATGTTGGGTGATAACAGCCCATAATCGCCCGGAAAAAAGCTCTGGTGTAGGTATTGGAAATCTTCATGCCAAAATAAGCTATATTGGATAAGTGTCCCTTGCAGCCTTCGACGTTAGCACTGTGCTCAATATGATCTACGATTTACCAATTGATGCAATGCATGACAAAAATGACAGAAATTCCTAGCCTAATTAAAATGAGTAGAATCTTGCTTGCAAAAATAACACCGAAGCAAAAGAAGGAAAAGCATGTAACAATCTTTATTGATTGCTGAAACTCTTGAAGACAATGAAGTAATTGGAGGCTGTCTCCTAGATCATACCAATTGGAGTGGGCGAGTGGCACCTTTTTCCATAGCCGTACAGCACGCAAACTTTTGGGGCGCTGGCGACATTTGCCCAAATTTCAAGATCTAGATTTCATACCATTTCAGATATATTTGTTGGAAACCATAAATTTTCAACCAATTTTCAATACTGGTTTATTCAATCATTTGCCCAAATTTTCGGCTTTTTTGCCCAGTCATAGTATACTTCAAAAATTTTGAGACTGCCCCCAGCCGCTGGTACATTCATAATTTTGATTAGGAATTTCTTCGATAAGGCAATATAGGCTAGTATATATAATCGATGCATCGCTAACCTTTGCTGTATTGACACCTCACCTTATCAATATTTATCGACACCAAATGTTCCGTTTTTGTAGCTTTCCACTGTCATACATGTGGTATTTCTTAATGAGGCTTTGCCTGATTTAGGAATGAATATTCGAGGAATTTGCATGCTTGAAAGTTGAAATGAATAAAAATACTTCCGTCGTTACCATGAAATAATAAATTCCCTCCAAGGAAACAAGCCCCCCCCCCTTGAAATTAAATGGTCGCCCCATAAGAGAAGAGTGCCAGGCAGAATATTTCTGGAAAAAAAAAAAGAAGATCTAAATGACCTATGCAGATGTGTCTGTCCTCAGACAGTCCTCCTGCAATAAATTGATGAGCTGAATTTCAACAACTACTTAAATATTCAAAGTTATCACTATATATGGAATATCGATAATTTTCATGTTGATAATTGTATCGGGACAGGAATCCATGTCGATGACATTGATTCTTTGATTAATTGTAATGACGTAAATTTTTCTTGACTAGTAATAGTATTAAATGAAGTGTTTTTATGTTCCTGTACACTAATCCAATACGATGTCCCTACCATGTTGTTTCCAGTGCACTTCGTGATTACTGACACTGTGTAGTTCATACAGAACTCTTCATTCGATCAACATTCTAGAATGCAGACGACATTCTCTTGCAGATGATGAAATTTCCCTGTGACCACCAGAGGGAGAAAGACCTGAAAACACCCCCTAGTGGAAACATAATGGAACTGACCCAGTTGATGCGTTGACAATTGGAGCGGTAAGGAGCTGGTTTGGCAAGCCCAGCACATTGAATCTCTGCTACCCATGTCTGCTATTTTGTTGCCGGTAAGTTGTCTTATTTCTTTGCAAGTGCAAATGTATATTACGAACATGATTTATTTTATCCCATGTATGTGTAATGCTCATCTAGTAATTTGTATAAATTGTATGAGTGAAAATTAACCCTACATCAACCTGTCAACACTACAATTCAGGCTTGTGGCATGAGAACAGTTTTTATGGGTTTGACCAAAAATGCCAAGTTGCCAGCACAGGTGAAGCCAGTAAATTTCAGCAGAGACTGTGGCACTTTTTATTTATCCTTAGCACTTTTTATTTAGCCTAGATATAGGTGTGTAAATAATTTAAAAATTGATATATTTATGAATAAGAATAGAAGTGGTCTAAGAAATGTTCACAAGTGTGTATACTTTTTCATCATACTGCTTTATAAATAGTGAAAGTTGTTTTTGTGTGAGGAAGGATTTTTTTGTGCATGTTTTTTTTTAATTCACTTGAAATAACTCAAAAACATATGATGACATTAGTAGAGTTGGTGATTTCAATGCAGTGATAATTTCAGTGTGCTCCCTGAGATTTGCACTCATACATTAAAAGATTCTCATGGAGCCCAACTCAGTTGTTGACATGTATGTTTTAGTAATCCTATATGTCATTGTGAATGAAGACACCTTTACATGTTGCTGGGAATTTACTGTTAAGTCTCAGAAATTCACAGGCCAGTATGATGTATGATTTAATATTACAGGACTGTAAAGTTAAGAACTGCCCCCCCCCCCCCTCCCTGCCTTTTGTTCTTACTCTCAAGATCTGATGGTCTCTTAAAAGCAGAATTAGCATTTCAAGGAGCCTGTTCCTAGATATTACATGCATTTCAGAGTCTAAATCTCCCAACACAAAGCTTAGAAGATTATAGGAGTATGTGTTTAGATTTTGAGCATGTTCAGGCATTAGCAAACTCATGCCATAATAGCTGAGTTCTTACAAGTCCCAAGTTGGAAAGAGGAAACTAAATATCGTGGAAAATTCTAGAATGTGTAGGATATGATCCTCATATTATATTTAACAAATGATGACTATATTGAGGACATATATAAGGAGACACTGGAAACATTGGATGACACTTTATAAAACTCTTTATAATTCTGCACTGGTGGATTCTACAAGGTAATTGTGGAAAGTGGTTAAGATTTCAAGACTGCAGAGCATGTACTTTGAAGTTCGAGTTGGAAGAAGAGAGAAAACTGGACATTGTTTTCAAAATGACACTTGGAAACCTCAGTCATAGAAAATAATGGAAAAGTGGAATTTGTTGTCATTCATGCTATTAAGTCTGAACCTGAGCCATAGAAATACCTGAAAAGTGGAATTCGTGTTTGATGTCACCAGTTTGAGTTCGACCAACACGTTTTAAGTGAGTAAAACAATTTTTGAAGTGAGGTGTGTGTTTTTGTGCTATATTGAGTGGAATCTCAGAGGAGTGCTAGACCAGTCTAGTCTATTTGGTTTCTTGGACTATAGGTCAATATTATGGTAGAAGGGTTCAGGTTGAAGGCGTGTGCTATCCTTTATGTCTTGCCATACAAGATATATGTAAATGGGGTTGCTGTCCCTTTGGAATCAGTGTATTCTGCATACAGTCTGTGAGATTCTGCATGTCTAGTATTCTAGGCAGACTATTTGTACGTGCTTTATGGAAGTTTGCACTGGGGTCCTAAAGTAAACTCAGTGATAATGTATAGTGATATAAAATTAGAATGCTTTTGACAAAGCATTTGACAATGTTCATCCATATGACACAGTCCTGACATTATGAAGATCTATAAGCGTACTGTCATGCAATCATTTGGTAAAAGAGTCAGCAACTAAACGTTATTAAGTCCTATTACATTCACACAACTACAACGCAATGTCATGCAGTTCCTATTTTATTATGTGGCTCATAATGGGACAAGCCCTGTGTAGATTTGTATGTACATTCAATGTTCATTCTGTTGACATTCTATGTATAAATATGCATTCCTGTCTTGACAAGTTGACATGACACAATGGAGGGACTTGTGTGAGCCCAAATTGTTCAGGGGTCACTCAAAGTTTAAAGCCATTGTTTGACAGTTGTATTCCTCAAAATCCTTAAAGATAGTGTACCCTTGAAATGTTGAACACCAGCACTCATCATATTTATAGTAAATACATGATCTTTATGGATCTCCCATGGAATTTTGGTAATACAAATGACTAATTACATCTATGGACAGTTATTTTAGATATATACCTTTTTTAAAATCCTCCACAAACATAATTTGTGAACAATGAACATGATAGGTCCATTGGAAACTATATCTGGCCCTTTGTTGTGGAAATAAACTACATAGGCCAAGATGGGAATTTTGTGGATGAAAGCCTTGAAAGGGCTTTCCATCCTGTATTTTTCCACTGATAAAGCTTAGTGAGACAGGCAGGGACCATATAATAAAACATGCTTCAATAACATAGGTTCCCTGGGCAGGAGAGCAACACACCCCTCCACCAGATCTAAGATAAACCTTCGTATAAGATTTATTTTCACAAAAATATATGAAAATTTATATATCTACATTCTGGGTATTATTATGTTACTGAGTTATTATATTTTAGTATAAAGTGTAGTTTCTCGTATATAGGCCTATCAGAAATTGTCCTTGGTAATATATTTTCTTAGATCCCTTATATATTTGCATGGATCTATATTTCAGGGGTTCACTGAGGCAATAAGTTTGTGAACTGGGCCTTGTTCAAATGGTCAACCTGCTCTGAAGAGATCCTCATGCAGCTTAGAACTTCTTAGCAACTTCTTAACTTGTAACATGACTTATACTTGTCATTTTTAAGTCACAGCTCATGATAGTATCCAAAGGCATCTAAACAATTCAACCAGTACATGGAGGGATATAGTGGGGATACTGTTACATCCTCTTTCACACGTAAAACAAACAATTCAATTCTTTCTTGACATCAACTCAGGAGAATTATTTGCAATCGTCACACCACTTCATAGGGATTTTTCCTGTTCCTGTCTAAACCTCAATATCTTATTACAGCAAAGGAGACCAAAGGAGACAGGCTGATATGTTTAAAGAAACATGTGTTAAAGAAACAATATGTTAAGGAAAGTGTCCCATGTACTGAGGTTTATGGCGAAGAGATATCCTAGTCAGTGCCATGCATATACATACACTCTGAAAAATTTTGGACAAAATAGGTTTTTTAGATTCAAAATGGTTTTTTGAAAAACCGAATTTCAATGCAAAACCAACATGGATTTTTAAAAAAATCCATGTTGGTTTTTTGCATTGAAATTTGGTTTTTCAAAAATCCATTTTGAATCTAAAAAACCAATTTTGTCTGAATTTTTTTAGAGTGTAGTCACTGTTTGACTTGAGTGACTGCTCCTTGGAAACTGGCATTTCTGGAAAGGTAGGATGGTTGCCACTATGAGGAGGACTGTACCTTGTTTCTTTGCCTCTAAATTATCAAATATTTCTCTAGTCTCTAAAAATGATAATAATTGGCGGGTAAATGCATGTGTAGCCTACTGGAGTTCTATGAGGCAGATTCGTACCTATGCAAAGCCCAAATGAAGACATTGAAGATCTGGAGAAAGAGAATAGAAGTCCACAAAATGCTTCATCTGTGCATGGACGTACTATCTTATCCAAATAGTACGTCCATGATCTGTGGAACCATTGGTGAAGACCAAACGTCCTTGGTTGGTTTGGAAAAAGTCATGGAGGCAGGCCTTCTATGATCTGTACCTCTCTCCCAGTAGGCAGGCCTAGTAAAATGTATATTGTGGGCTAGTTTTGGAGCAGATGACTGTGCAGTTTGAAAGATCCATTCAGTAAAATGCCAACCTTGTAAGTTGTAATGCTGTCTTTTATATATAGTCACTTATATGAGTCAAAATAAGGTCTGTGTACAAACATTGCCATAAATCGTAGAACAGTCAGAAGCTTTCTGGGGATCCATAAAATTCAGCTGAAGCAACAGTATCACCGAGCAGCAATTAAGGCATTTGAATTGTGCAGCATTCAAGTGTAAACCTCGCTCCTTCACTACACTGGCCCAGTTTGTTGTCAATGTGTAAATTATTTTTTAAGATATATGGTGTCTATAAAACGTCCCCAGACTATGTAGGCTCTGCAGGACTAACAGCTTTTTGCTATTTATTTTGCTCCACATAGAATAGATACTATGAGATACAACACTCTTTTCGAAGTGATTTTACAATTTTTATTTTAAAAATGAACTTATTGAACCTTTTTATACGTTTTGTGGAATTTCTCGTTCAGCAAAATGTTGAAAAGATGTTTAGAACACAAGAGATTTCCTCTGCTGTGTTCAACTCCTGCATGCTTTGCTTCATTATTCTTGGTCGATATAAGGCACCTGTGGTTTGTGTCCAGTCAGGACAGTTCTCTCGGCAATTGGTAAATCACGAAATCGTGTGTCCTTCGGTTGTTCGCTTTCTTTTGTACAATTGAACTGATTTGGACTTTCCATGAACTGTGATCCCATTTATCTTGAACGTCAGCTTACTTTTAGGGTTTTCTAAGAATACTTTTCCTTATTAGACTGGAATGCTAAGCAAACAAAAATAAATTGTAATCATTATGTTTGGTATAAGCCCAATGTTGTTTTTTTAAAATTGTATTTTGGGGTTTACATCTGTAAAATTCCTCACCAGAGTCATCACAACCCAAGTAAAATGTCTTGAATTTTGATTTCCTCTCTCTGGCAGATAGCACCATGCACAATGTCAAAGTTCTCTCAATATGCCAGAAGAAATTTCTGATGCGGATTTCCTCATTCTGTGTGTACAGTGCTCTAACTTTTATGTCCACCTACTTATCTAGTTATTCCACACTGACCACAACTACCTCACAATGCCCAGACAGTGTCAATGGCAGTACTAAGAATCTCTTGAAAAAGTTGAAGTGTCATGGCTCAGGAATGTCTTGTGGTCAGAGGAAAGTTTTAGGGGCACGACTCTTCAGTCTTGCAGAGAGGCAACATGTGACATGACGTGAAATGATGTATATCTCCATGACTCCAGATCACTACAGGGCTTCCTGTCATGTTTTCTGTATGATTATTCTCATTTCTTTCACTTTGCATTCATTTTTCATGCACTTTTCACTATTTCTGTGCAGTTCTATAGACATATGACATATCCAGACCCTCAGACAATATACCTGTCCCTTGCACACACTGCATAGTGCCTATGGGGATTACAGTCCACATGTCTCCACGACCTTGTTAGGTCATTGATTAAGACCTTCTGTCAGGTAGTCAAATATTAACAACTTAATGGACACTGTGAATCATCCCAGTAATTGCAAGATTGCATAACACATCATCATTAGACTTTCTAGTATGATTCTGCTACACTTTTAATTACTTATAATACCGAGTATGTTATGGAAACATTAGTCCTCACTGCTGATAAATCAACTTCCTATTTGGCCCTGTGAGTAATACTGAGTATGATGACCCAGATGATGTTGGTCATTTAAGCATGAAGAATCCACTAATCATCGGTTTGTGTCAGTTATTGTTCATTTGCAGTTTTTATTAGATCCCCATTGACTAGGCAATGCTTTAGACATTGTTTTACAGTAAACTTTAGATAGGTCCATTGTAGAAAGAGTCTGAAAGACAGAGCATTCACCAACTTGCAGTCCAAATCAATCATGAGTTTTTCTTTGTGTTGAACTTCACTGCGGATGATACAAGTATTCAATCGAGGATGGCACAATTTATCTTAATGCATAAGAGTAAACCTTCATGTTGTAGACAAGTACAATGTTTTATCAAAAGGCATCAAAGAATGTTCATAACTTCACAGTACTGGCCTACAACATCCATTTTACAGTGGCTTAGCCACATAATAACTGTAAATGTGACTAAATGACTTAATTTACATGGTTGCAAATTGCTGATAAAATGGCCACAAAATGCTTGCAAAATGTTTGCAGTGGCCTGCAAAATGCTCACAAGAGGTTGCATTATTGATGCACTATAGGCCCATTAAAACCTGTCAATAAATCTATCGATTGAGGACTGTGGTACAAAATTGCGACTTGAACTGACGCGTCAGGTTAACCAAACATCTCAATTGACTCAGTTGCCTTCGCTCCTCATCAACTGGGGTGCACCAAATGCTAGCAAAAACTGTTACACTTTGGAGTATAGTTATACAGTCTCAATAATATTTCAAATTGACTTAGGACCTACTCACTTTAGTGAATTGAAACTATTCGCGAAGTACTGGCAAGCATTTGCACCCTGGAAGATGGTTTGAGAAAGAATATTTAGTTAATTGACCAAACTTTGTCATTTTAGAGGAATGCCATAAGGATATTGAAACTAAAGGGAATTTTAAACCATGAACTCCTGTTTATTAACTATATAATCCTATATTCATAAATACAGGGCTTTTATTACAGGCTCTCCAACTGACTAAACTTCACCATTTTGTAAGGAGTACTTTTGTCATTTTACAACCTCGGGATACTTTTGTCTTTTAAAGAAGGATGTAGTCATGGATTTATAGCAAGTATGGACATCTCCCCATAGAAACTCAAACTTACAGTTGGCTCTTGCATATCTCACACACATGTGCAGTATGACTACAACTTGTGTCAAGATCTCTCAGAGTCAACTTGATGGCTTTTGCACAGAGTAATTGGTCTTATGCAACCAAACCTACAACTATACAACTACACATGCTTACAACTGTGCATTGTACAAGGCATCACTGAGCCAATTGATGTTACACAACACCAAACAAGGTAGGATAAGTGGAGGGGCCAATGGAGGGCAATTAAGCAATTTCAGAGCAAGATTGTATACACACCTACACTGGTTATAATTGCAAACCATGTGGCCATTATTTGTGAGCACAAGACCGTTTTAGCATAATAGTACCCAATTCGTGTAGTTTTAATGCTATTATTGGGTGTTAACTTCAGAGGATTAACTCGGATTTTGTTTTCACACGTTCCTGTTTTTGGGATCATTTCTGGTTCTGTTGACCAATTATTTGCCCCTAAGACCAAATTTAATCCAATAATTGAGTGTAAAGATCAGGGGATTAACATAGATTTTCCTTTTCACACATTGCAGTTTGGGTTATCAAATATTTAGTTCTACAAAAAGTTCAAGCATGCCTCCACTTAGATATTCATAATTATGTTTTGGGAATCAATATAATTCTTGTAAAATGCTTTTGATTTATAATTAACTACGGTAATTATTTCTTTTGACCTATCCCGGGGAATACCATAACTATGTTTATAATTATCATTTAAATGTTCATAAGTTGCCAGTAGATTATAGTTCTGAAGACTGTCTGCATAGTAGTGATAAAGGCCTGTACATCTTTTGGCAAACCAGGTTTATGAGTACAAGAAAGGTAATTAACTTTATATCGAAAATCTTGATCCAGTAATTGAGAGCAAACATATTGGATACACTTATATTTAGCTTGTATCTTTGAAGAGAAAGGTGATCACCAATCAATAGGCCTAGCTATTTGCCAAGTGATCCTGCAATTTCTGAGTTTCTTGGGCTTATTTGCTGATGGTCAGCCGGGTATGATCTATATCTTTCAATGAAATGCTATAATCGAGAGTAAATACGGTAAAAACTTATGTTTTATTTTTATATCATTGTGGTAAGGAGATCTGGACACCATGCTGGGCAAACAGTACAATGTATAGTAAAACGAATTATCTGAATTTCTTTGAGTTTATTCACACACAAGATGAGCTGAACATGTACAAAGTTTTACATATTTCATGTGGCAATGGACTCTGAATGGAGTACTGCAAAAAGAGTGCTTTCCATGTAAACTCATTACTCATCTCACATGCATAGCCTAAGTTTACGTTAAAACACACTTTGAACCGTTTAAACATTTCTACTTTATCATTTGTCAAAATCACCACTCAATTTGTCTTACCCATGCTGCGGGGCAGATATACATTGTATTGTGTGCTTATTGCAACTTTGAAAGTGAGGCTTGGCACCTGTTTTTCTGAGTGAGGAAAAGTCTTTCTTTCTGTTTTTTTATTTTATTTACAAATGATAGTGGATTAACCCATTGATGACGAATATCGTTCTTCTAATAAATATCTTTGGGTATATTTACTTCGTTTTAAAATAAGTCAAATCAAAGGATTTACAATTCCCTCAGACTAAGGTACGACAGCGATCTGCTGATGTACAGTGCCACCTGTAAGTAAGTGAAACGCATGACATTGTACCATTGCATCAATGCTAAACATCCTCAGCCAAACTGCTCGTGGAGGCATGAATTCTCATCGGATGAAAGGGAAACAAAGTGGGTCATAAAGGCCGATGTGTGAGGCAAGTGGGATAAAAATAGCAGCCCATTTTCTTCGCTGTGGTCGGAGTTAGGTATGGGTCAAAGTCTTTGATAAGTGAGTGAACCACCCTTCCCTATGTTTTAACATTGGGCCTGCATTTCACTTACTTATCAAAGACTTTGACCCATACCTTACTCCAACTACAGCAAAGAAAATTGGCTGCTATTTTTATCCCACATGCCTCACATATTGGCCTTTATGACCCAAAATGTTTTCCTCTCATCGGATGAGAATTCGTCCTTCCAGAAGCATTTTGGTTAGGGATGTTTAACATTGATGCAATGGCACAATATCATGCGTTTCACTTACTTACAGGCGGCACTGTAGTTCGATGCCAGACCTTGGTAGGAAATGGGGTGTCTTAAGGCTTTACGTCCTGTATTTAGACGCCAAGAAGATCAACTTGAGACTGTAGCTTTCAAGTTTTTCACTACCCCTTCTCATTAAATTTCCACCGATTAACAGACAAGGCAACAATGGGTGCAAAAACGTTGGACTTAAAACTCCAGGCCATCCCTCCACCCATGGACTTAGTAGAAACGGGGGTGGGTCAATCAAAAATGAAACAGGAGCCCATGATGCGCATCATTAGCATAGGCAATTAAGATGGCCAGCACTACGCACATTGTACCTTTGATGTACCGTTGTGTGGCCTCCTCTTTATAACCTCCCTGCTCCACCCATCCACACATCCATCCTCCCACCCACTTAGCAGTATTTTCCAGGAGGGTACTTGTTATGCATGGTCGCCACTCGGCTGCCAGGAATAGAGGCTCATGTAATCACATAATGTAAGCCCACAAGGACAGAGCCCATCTGTTTTGAAAACCAGCTTTAATGCTATTAGTCAAATGAACCAGGTGCAAGTTATTGAAATACGTCAACCTCTCAAATTGCATCATTGAAAAAGTTCACTTTCGATTTAATTGATATTCAACATTGATAGTGGAGTGATTGAAAAATGATATATTGGCCACTTTCCAGTGAGTATTCAGCTTTTTATTCAGATCTAAGGATTGGAAGGTTGTTACCCTGAGATGGAACTATAACTGTCTCGTGACAGTACAAGTAAGCCTGTTTGAAAAATTTGGGATATGCTGAATTGTGGGATGTTGGATTGTTGATTTGCTGTCTTTTAATAGTACGTCCAATTTCACTTTTTTAATTTTTTTTTTGTCTAAAAATTATATTAGCCTACATGGGTGTCTTTTCTTCTTTCAGCATTTAAAAATAGCTCTTTAACAAACCGTTTATAACATAACACTTATTAACAGGGATAAGAATTTTTCTCATCTTTGCCCTAAATCATAGTAAATGTCATTGATTACTGTTACAAGTAACACCCATTTCCATTTTGCTTTGCATGGTACTGGCTGTCTTTTATCACCGCCTTTGAATGTAGTAGAGTCTTTCTGAAAGTTGCCATAAGAAACGCATTACTCGATGATCTACCACAGTTATGCTGAGGTTATTCTAAGTTACAAAAAGCTTTCTTTTTCTCTTGGAGCAAGCAGTCCCATTATCTTTGATGACCATGTTTCAAGTGCTGTTCACCAGACCATGCATTTTCCAGTTGGCTGTCCAGGACTTTTAGCCAAGGATCATATTTTCAAATAATCATGTTGTATTGTGTTGAGTCCTGGTGACTCTGAGGTCTGAAATGCAACCTGTTCTGATCTGGTGTCATCCGCAATTGAATACTTGGTACCATCCACAGTGAAGTACAAGAGTAGGTTATTTGATGATTTCAAAAGACTGGATAATTCCCCTGACAGGCTGTCAGTGTGCCTGTGTGTTGTGGAATTGTATATTTGTCTTGTCTATGTATGTATCAATCTTTATAGATTTATTTCTAGAGCTGTACATTTGCAGTAATGGTTGACTAATCTATCATAATTATATTGCATGATACACTAAGTGCAAGGTACTGAGTTCAATGCACCCTGCAGTTTTTGCATCACATAAGATAGCATGCTGCGGAGACTTTGCTGAAGAGAGAAATCTTAGATTCTCCACCTTAGTTTAAATTTAGCTGCCTGGTCATCTATCTATCTATCTATCTATCTATCTATTTATCTATCTATCTATCTATCTATCTATCTATCTATCTATCTAGCTATCTATCTATCTATCTATCTATCTATCTATCTATCTATCTATCTATTTTACTCTATACAGTGTACCTGTATATATCTGCTAACTTGTAACTACATGTATATACAAACCTGGAAGACACTATAAATGTGAGGCAACAAGTTGTATAGAGTCCTATTAATCGTTATACTGGACATTTCCACATATCAATTGCATTATCCCATAGGAACCCATTTCGCCTAAGGGCATTATATATTATGGGATGGCACCATTGAAATCTGTGACCAAGGATCCAGCTCATTCCAAGCATGGCTGGTATGCCTGGTATTTGTGCTTGTCTTGTGTCCCTCAGTGTCTTGGACCCCGCTCATAAGACCTTGTCTCTGTTTATTATCATAAGACCATGCACACATGATGTGATATATATGTGTATGGCTTCAATTATATTGCTTTTATGCCCGACGTTCTATGATAACAATTTTACCCTCACTGATCCCTCAGTACAGAAGTCAACTTAGAAGATGACCAGTGGAATATTATAGCAACAACTGAAAGTTTCACTCATTTCAGTTATTTGGTTGTGATAATGTCATCATTAATTTTATGAGTTGTTTTCATATTTCTTTCATTGATCTGCAATCACTGACAAGATAGAGTTAAAATCAGGAATATACTATTCATGAGAAGTTCAGAGTTTATGTGTTTAGAAGACCTGTGAACCATTGTCTCAGAAAACTGTCCTGGGTAAGTTTTCGTAACCAATAACCTCAGGTAGTGTTTTTGTCGATGCACATAATCATCTAATTAACTAATTAAATAGAGGCTCCAGAGGAAATTATTTTTAAAATTCACCCTTCGGAGAGTCAAGAAACTTATAGCCCCCCTGCTCTTATCCATAGGGCACACTGTATGGCACAGGGCAATATTCTTACAAGGTCCTATGAGGACGCTTCACGCAGCTTGAACTCGCAGAAGGTCCAGTTACAAGAGGTCTTGTGGAATCAGTCTTGTTTCTAAAGCACTAACTGGTTTTGCAGCTTGCTTGTTTTACAGCATGACCACAGTCTTCAACAGGGCACTGTAAAAGGGTTGCTGCAAATGTAATGAAAAGTTGTTGTGGTGCACTGAGAAGTCTCTTCGAGCAAAAGGAACTTGTGTAGGGAAATTAAACAAGGCCTAAAATCAGTGATTCACTTAAAATGTGTGACAAACTTGCTAGATGGGACATAATGTGACAAGGAAGTAGTGCTCCAGTTTCCAAATTTGTCCAATTTTCAAACTCTCAAAAAAACAACAACATTTGGGCAAAATTGTTTTTTTTCCAATTAAGGAGTTGTTTTTTTTGGTGCAATTTAGCTCTTCAATATTTCCATAAACCCTAATCGGAATGATATGGGCTTGTATGGAGGACAAGTCCAAAACCAATCACGGTTTTTCATATGCACTTCAGTATTTTAGAGTGTATCTCGTACAAATATGTCCACTCTTCATCCTCTTGGCGGTTGGAGGCGAAAGGGGCTCTCCTGGTGGTCTCCTGGAACAAAATCATAAAGGGATGCTTACTCCCAGGCTCTATACCTCATAATATACTGAAGAAGATCATGAGAAATGGCAAAGTTCACACTCCGAAGAAGCATACTTTGATATCATAAGTACTAAAACTATTAATTACATTAAATTCTACAGTGTTTGTTGAGTGCTTTCCTTCTTTGGGGAGACTCCAACAAACACTTTATGACCATCTTGTATCATTCTCCTGCAATCTTCCTAATAGTTCTTAGAGTATAATAAAACAAGCCCTAAAGTAAACACGCACTCTTGTTGCTATAGGCCGTCTATATATAAGGAAACTGCCATTGCATGTGGAAGGTCCAAGTTTCTTAAATTATAACTTTTCTGAAAAACTGAGTATTTTTGCACTAGCCTCATTGATGTACTATTTCATTCATAAAAGAATAATCATAAAATAATTTCATAATTTTTGCAGTTGTAAAAAACTAATGGCACCAAAAAGCAACTTAGCTAGGCACCATCATGCAAAGTCACATTTAAATCAGTCTGATGGTTTCTTGGAATTCTCTACACTGTATAGGTTTGGCAGCCTATCTGGGAAATGTATTTTCTTTTTATTTTAGTTCATTCATAATAAGTAGTCCCTGTAGTGAGCACCAGAATTCTGTGAACTGCATAAATATATAGTACATTTTTATCATAATTCTGGAATAAAGTGTCATCTGCATAGTCCAAAGAAATTGGCTAACATGAAGCTTCTTCTGCTGGGACACAGCCATCAATGATGGATTGATGGTCTAATATAATAAGTGCAAGTAAATTCAGGTTAGTTGCACTACTTTGTGGATCTGTTTCTGTGAATTGATCCTATTTGTGATGCAGTAGGTTCAGATAATTCTTATTATACAGAAAATCTGTGTAATTGGTCTAAATTTGTGTAATGGGCCTGTAATACGAACAGGTTATTTCTCGTTTCTGATATGTATAATTCTGTTGCTTGTGCAATCTGTTTGTTTGTCATTGTCTTGAGTACAATGTTCATTTTTTCTCGAAAATATACATCCATGCATTATATGATATGAAAGTGCTTCTAGAACACTAATTTAGGTATCTTCTATACTTCTAGTTTCTATATATCTAGTTCACTCTTATTGAGGTATTATTCACTTTGACCCTTTTTAGATTTGACCTAATTGTTGTCAGAGATTTTGTAGATCGCTGCTTTTGTAGTTGTCTATGTGCACCACTCAAGCATAGGACATTTTTCTCTCTCGTGTCAACCATCAAAGAAAACACTGAAATTTCATTGGGTTCCTTGACCTCAATCTTGGGTTAGACTTGGTTGACTTTAACTACAAGAAGGGAAAAGCTACAGGTTGGATCTAGTACAGTGCCGCCTGTAAGTAAGTGAAACGCATGATATTGTGCCATTGCATCAATGTTAAACATCCTTAATCAAAATGCTTCTGGAAGGACAAATTCTCATCCGATGAGAGGAAAACATTTTGGGTCATAAAGGCCGATATGTGAGGCAAGTGGGATAACAATAGCAGCCAATTTTCTTTGCTGTAGTTGGAGTTAGGTAAGGGTCAAAGTCTTTGATAAGTAAGTGAAACACAGGCCCAATGTTAAAAGATAGGGAAGGGTGGTTCACTTACTTATCAAAGACTTTGACCCATACCTAACTCCGACTACAGCGAAGAAAATGGGCTGCTATTTTTATCCCACTTGCCTCACACATCGGCCTTTATGACCCACTTTGTTTCCCTTTCATCCGATGAAAATTCATGCCTCCACAAGCGGTTAGGCTGAGGATGTTTAGCATTGATGCAATGGCACAATGTCATGCGTTTCACATACTTACAGGCGGCACTGTAGCTGCAAAGGGTGAAAAGTTAAGGTGATAGTGGCCCTGGTGGGGTGACTATACAGTGTCACTGTAAGTAAGTGAAATGCATGATATCGTGCCATCGCATCAATGCTAAACATCCTCTACCAAACTGCTTGTGGAATCATGAATTATCATCCAATGATAGGAAAACATATTGGGTCATAAAGGCCAATATGAGAGGCATGTAGGATAACAATGTCAGCCAATGTTCTTTGCTGTAGTCGGAGTTAGGCAGGCCTATGGGTCAAAGTCTTTGATAAGTAAGTGCACCATCCTACCCTATGAAATAACATTGGGCCTGTGTTTCACTTACTTATCAAAGACTTTGACCCATACCTAACTCCAACTACAGCAGAGAACATTGGCTGCCATTGTTATCCTACATGCCACACATATTGGCCTTTATGACCCAATATGTTTTCCTGTTATCGGATGAGAATTCATGCTTCCACAAGCAGTTTGGTTGAGGAGTTTAACATTGATGCGATGGCACAATATCATCCTTTTCAGTTATTTACAGGCGGCACTGTAATTTGTAGTGACCATCAGGTGCCAAATGGAATAAATAGTAGCACAATGTGCCTAAAATTTAAAGATCCAAGTGTTGAAGCAGGGCATGTGGCAAACTGATGTTCTTCCTGTGGCTGAGTTTTATGTCTATTAGAATCACTAATAAAATGTTTACAATTTTAAGGCCTTTTTCGTATTTGAAAATCAAATAACTTATTTCTGGTGGGTCACAGGGAAAATTTATTCTGAAGTTCATTTGTGGTTTATTCTGCATGCTCTCTTCATTCTGAGCCAAATTCCATATTGCAGACTTGTATTCGTGACCCTTGAGTTGAGGCTTTTTTTTTCTTAAAAAAATCTGTTTATTTACAAAGTCTTATGATCAAAAACTTGGTGCCTCACTTCAAATTTACTTTTGCTCTCCATATGTTGACACAGGACATATCACACAACATGACAGGAGTTGTCACCATCTCACTGATTATTTACATAGTGTGTGCATAACTCATTATACCTGAGTGAATAGATATGGTTAATTTAATGAGGGGTTGTGTGTATTCATGTTGAAGAAGGGTGTAATTATGGTTACATGATTGTCAAAATATACTTAGTATGTCATCAGCACACATTTTGATCATCAAATTAATTATTATAATGGTTATTGCTAACTTTTAATATTTTATTGTTGTGGAACATTGAATGAAACTTATTTCGCCTCTAGCTGGCTGTGGGTGCACCAGTTGAATAAAAAAAAGGTCAATTTTCTAAACTGATGTGTGGTTAAACCAGGTGATAAACACAGAACAACTTTACATAAGGCCTATTGTTTTGATTATCTCCTGCTGTGTGTGAAGGAATATTATCCCAAATGATCACCATCATTCGGGCTCGCTCCGAAGGTATATTACCCTCACCGTTCGACTCACCAGCTCAGATGATATTCCTCAACGTCTAAACTAGAGATATTGCAACAGAGTCTTACAGAGACCATCTGACTTGAGTTTGTCTGTTGCAATGTACTAAGTGTATTGTTTTATCTTTTTTTTAATTATTTGTATATATTCACTTTGTTGCAGGGTTGACATTGGGAGATTAGGTGCCAACTGGACGAAAGTCCTGCGATCCTAGGTAAGTCTATTTACTTATTTTCTTCTTTTTTCTAAACATATTTTATAATTTACACAGTTACAGTTGCACTCCTTGCAATTTAATGTCGTTTGATGTTTGCTTGAATTTGGAATTTGGATTAAAAGCTTGATGCAGATTGGCAGGCATGCATGATGTCATGCTCTCAGCTTCATACCCCAGCTGGGGCAACTGGACAATCACTGACTGGGCTATTATGCCATGTCCCATAGTCTGATAGTGCAAATTGTGGTTTCTTATGCTAATTAATATAAATTGCAAGGAGTATGATATAATTGAAAGTTGTTCAATTGTGCTTATCAAAGGTTTGCCTGTCTGCAGAGACACCAAACCTCTGAATTGGATTAGCTTCTAAATTGTGTGCAATATGATTCTATCCATCCACCCACTGGGCTGTAAAACCTGTTTGTAATGTGTAACCTTTCAAAAAGTTTTTATACCATGCAAATGTATTTTAGACAGCACCTGCTCCTCAATAAGATTCCCCTTTCATCTTTTGTTTGGTTTATGGTCATTGCTGCTTGTCATGCAACTGTTCCATGCGTCCACTCCAATTGCGGAGTCGAAGGCCCAGCTCGAGTCTACAAGACTTGGAGACAACTGGTTTTCAGCTGTTATGGTGTAGAGTTTAGAGTGTAATTTAGAACTGTTCAAGGAGTACAGTTGAAGATGGTTACTTTTTAGTGGCTGTCTTGGACTAGATCCAATCTTGTTCTGAAATATTATATCTGGTCGTTTCTTGTGTTTCATTTTCCCTCTGCAAATATCTTGGGTACTTGTAATGTTCTTAGCAATCCTCATGACTTCCCTCGAATTCAGACTTGGCCTATTCTTTTATTTGACATTCCTTGCAAAAATGCATCTATATTACAATTTAATTACACAGGGGAATGACCAATTGGGGTAAGATGCTCAATGAGCAGAAGGGTACATTTTTATAACAGATAAAATATCTAGGCCTGTGTGAAGGCAGATGTAATGCCTAGATCACACGAGCGTGGTTAAGTGACGGCGAAGTTGTAGAGGTGCCAGGAAATCAAGTTTCGCCCAATTTCGGCGTTTCAAGCCATTTTTGGACAATTATATAATCAATTAAAGATTATTCATCGTCGTAGATTGATCCTAGGACGACGAGGCACTCGTTTTTTACGCCGAATCGCTCGTAATTACGGACGAGGCAAGAAGACACTTGTGTCGGCGAGTTGTCAGGAGCCTCGACGCAGTTCCATTGCTTCAATGTTAAACTAGATTCGCCCAAGGAGTCTCTTTCTTCGCCCTAGCATGCTCTTTCTTCGCCCTAGCATCCTCTTACTTCGTCCTAATGTTCAATTACGCCCAAGCAAATACCTGTTACGGCCAAGCAAGTAGCTGTTTCGGCGTTTCAACAGCCTGTTTGTGTCGGCGAGTTGTTGTCTTTTTTCGCCGAAGTTCCATTGACTCAATGATAACTAACTTCGCCCAACCTGTCTCTAACTTCGCCCAAGCTGTCTCTAACTTCGCCCAATCATTTTGGGGGGCTTTCTGGTCTCTTGCATCGTGGTTTCTTCCTTCGCAAAGATTCAACCGGTTGAATCTTTCGTGAAGCAAGTTCTTGCTTCACCAAACGGTCACGTGATTTCTAGGAACTTTTGGCGAGGCTGTTTAAGAAGCGCCGTAGACGAAAATATCGTCGCCGAATTGTTGAATGTAGGTAAAAAACCTCCCTCTTTCCTGGAAAAGCAAGAAGCGACGCAACAAGAACCCTCTGTTACGTCTCCGTGAGAACTAGCCATAACTGGGAGAAAGAATTTTGTTGCAGATACTTTTTATGTTGATCAAACAAATCATTTACTTTCTTGGCAGGGTCATTGTTGCCAGCATATCCATGTTCAAATACACCTTCTGATTTAAATAAATATTGTTATTTAACAAATAAAGAGATTGTATATGTAGACAGCCGGCCAATTAAAGACAAATTGCTATATAAATTGACAACCTGACCATGTTTGAGTAATTGATTTTAAACAATCTGTTATTGAAATTCAATTAACTCAGGTGAGAAATTTGCCAAAAATTGGCAAATGTTGAATTTGACTGTTAGGTAATGACAAAGCTGATCAGATGTTTGGTTAAATAGAATATAAAATATATGGTAAAAAGAATAGTCACTTGGTGCTGGATTATAAAATAGAAAAATAGTCATATTTGGGGAAAAACTTAATTGTGTATTAATTTTGTATTTTTTAATCTTTGGATGATTTAAGTTTTATTTTGCTAAACAAAATACATTTGGGGCTAATCAACTGCTTTCCTACAAAACACCCACATTTCAACAAAAGTAATAATAAGAAATAAATTATATGAATTTTATGCTAATTTTAATGAAATGGCTCTAATGGTCAATTACCAGTGATGAATTAGGGTTAGATTGTAGCCCAAAAAGGCACAAATCTGGAGGGGTGCAGTTTTCACCTGGCCATTTTTGCATTTAATGCATAAGTGGCTGGTCACCCTGCAGTGCCTAATTAATTTGCTGTGTGAACTGTGAAACCTTGCTGTAATTTTTCAGTTTGAAAGAAATGACATTATTAGCCCATATTTATTTAGTCCAAAATAAGTTTATAAATCTATATACAAGGTAAATTATTAGATGAATAAAATATTGGTTTACAATATCATTGCCTTGTGTGAAAGAACAAAGCAAAGGAGTACATTGATGTAAGAAGTTGTTTGTCTAGATTTGACAACAGCACATAGGCCTACGAGGGGTGTTCAGAAAGTTTGAGGCTTTTTTTTATATGGATACTTATTTTCAATCTAGAACTATGAATTTTTCACAGGATAAAATTCAGCATATTTGGAATGGATTTCCAAAATTTTGGACAATTTGGACATTTTTAAGTCATTCTGTGGTTGCCATGGAAACTGAAAGTTCAGCTTCTTGGGGCAGATAACACTGAAAACCAATAAAGCCAATGAATTTTGGCTGTGAGAGACCTCTCTCTATCACTTGCATTAGTGAGATTGACAGTATATGACACAAGAAATAAAATATTACAGTTTGTCACGTCAAGCATTGAGACAGAAATTTAGCATCTTTTGTACAGGCCATAAAAATCACCACAATGAGATTGGAGGTCTATTTAATACCAACTTGACTAGAACTAATAGATAAGTCTGGGTGGTGCTGCAGTGCACTTTTGTGACGTCACCACCCATTGTGTCTCAGATTGGCAGCATCAAAAATGTCAACATTTTGCAAATTTTGACTGCCATTTCCATAAATTGTCAAATATCGGACAAAAACAGCACCAAAACATCGTGAAAATGTGATATTCATATTACAAATGAGCTAAGCTATTCATAGGTATGTGGATTTCTTCTGTGGGGCTTGTGGTTGCTGAGATATTTGGGCAAACGTCTGTCCTCTGCTTGACGTGACAAACTGTAGCCTTAAAAAATACTCCCAAACTCATCAAAAGCATCAATCCATACACCTGACCTATTGAAGCAAATGTGTCTTGAAGTCCTCCAAACAAAGTTCTGTGAAAGAATTTCGGTCATCCAAAACCTGAAACTATAGCCCCCATGGACTAAAGTAAGGAAAAACCAGGACTTATGTAAAGCAGCATGTCACAGGAATAGCTAGGATGGATATATATAAAGCTGTCCATTTTGGTCTCTTGTTCATGCTAGTGAATCCATGCTTTTACAAGTCCTTATGTAGTCAGGGAAACACACCTTTGCCTCCTGAATTTCCCTCGCCAAATCTGGCATGCAGGAGTGCTTTCCTACATGGGTTCAGCGTAAGAATACACACATTTGGTGTGCTTGAAAGCATATTTAGAAGCTAATACCATATTTCTTGTGTCAAATATTGTCAATCTCACTAATATAAGTGACAAAGAGAAGTCTCTCACAGTCACAATTTCTTGGCATTCTTGGTTTCAGTGTTACCTGCCCCAAGAAGCTGAACTTTCAGTTTCCATGGCAACCACAGAATGACTTGAAAATGTCCAAATTGTCCAAAATTTTGGAAATCCATTCCAAATATGCTGAATTTTATCCTGTGAAAAATTTATAGTTCTAGATTGAAAATAAGTATCCGTATGAAAAAAAGCCTCGAACTTTCTGAACGCCCCTCGTAGTGTACATTTTCAAACAACTTTAGGTCTATCACCAAAATACTTGATTTTTACAGGAGTTATTGTGTTTCTGTTTTTTACTGTTAACAGGTGTAGCTATGTAAATTGACAGTAAGAAGTCTCAGTGTTTTCATGGATTTTAAAACAATTTACTAGATTGGATTTACAGTTCTAACAATGCAGTGCTTAATATGCACCTGCATTGGAGTGGGGCTCTCTGGCCCTGCAGCTAGAACTTTCTGTTAAGATCAATGTCTGGAAGTTTTCTCTTTCAACCCATTCAAGCCAGCCTAATGACCACTGTGATGAATGGGGGATGGGCCATTAGGTTTGCAAATGGAACAGTGGAAAAGACAGGTGAGACCAAGGGGTTAAGGGCTGGGGTGAAAGATCTACCCTGATCAACTTTTAAGGGCTTTTTTGTGGTGAAGGGGAGCCCAGGGGAGGGGTGAGTTATAAGTACAGGTATATGTAGGGTAAGTAGGGGGGACTGGAGGGTGTATACCTATGATCCATGACCCTTTGCCTTGTGTCTTGCAAGTACAGTACACAACCTTGTACCTAAGTGATTTTCACAGGTCCCAAATTGATGTAATAAACACCATAGGGGCTCCAAAACTTGTGTCATTCAACTTTTTAAAATAACTGAAGTGCATTTCTGATTGATATGTTCTCATACACATTGTACTTTTGATATTGCTATGCCTCAGAAGAACATGTGTACCATCTGGTCTGAAATCTGGAACTTTATATATGACCATCTATCTTTGGCAGACGAAATGATAAAATGGTTACAAAAGTTTTTGAGCCCAAAGTTCTGTAGGCACTTTAGGCAGTTGTTAGTAAAAAGAATATTTTTGATGATTTTGATGATCATGATGGTCGTCAAATTGTAGAGGGACTTCACAATAAACGATTTCAGTGTATTGACCTGCATGAGCAGTTTTCACATTTTTCAAATGAATTGAATGTAATATGTTGTTTGTTATTGAGCATATAGATTTTTGATCAGTATTGATCTTATATGATTGATATTGTCTTTATGAATATATTTGAATGGGTTGACTATTATTCAACACATGTGTATTCTTAAATCTACTTATTAATAATTTATTGAATATATAGGCCTATTTTATAATATTGACACAAATACTTTTCTCAATACTTGTCGATAGTTATATATGCTATAGATGTGCCTTTTGACTTTCTAATTAATGTACAAGTATGTAGAGTTGTACAATGTCAATTAGCCTAGTTTCAAACACAATGTGATGCTCTAGTTCAATCAATGGAAGGTCCAGGGTTCTTAAATTATGATTTTTTCCAACTTTGCATAAGTTTTCTTCATGGTTAATGTGTAAAATGTCAGAATTGTACAATTTTATTAAAATTGAATACACTGTCAATATGTTGATATCCACGGTCCTGTGCCAGATAACAACATATTTATCAAGAAAGTTGATGTTTTCAATGTGTGTAAATTGACCAAGTATAGCTATTAGCTATGATCCAGCTGACCAGTTAAGAGTACTATGTAATTTTGAGCTTTGGTGTATGATCTGTTAATAGTTAATAATAGAAAAGCCATTAGTACTCGGAGAAGGTGTTCGTGGCACTCAAGCCAGGTATAGTACGTAAATGTCAATTAACTGTTGGCAGTTATACCGTAAAACTGCTGGAATTGTACATCTTGCAGCTATTTGGCTGTAAAAATGACTATGCCCACTCATTGATAACTATTTGGGAGTAGGCCTACTGGCTG
This sequence comes from Platynereis dumerilii, assembly GCA_026936325.1. Lineage (NCBI taxonomy): Eukaryota > Metazoa > Annelida > Polychaeta > Phyllodocida > Nereididae > Platynereis > Platynereis dumerilii. Next base: position 30,539,513 of record JAPTHN010000001.1, on the reverse strand, counting down.
TAAAGTATTCCTTGTTTTGCAATGGAAAGTTACTGCAGGCCTAGATGTCTAAATATTAATTTACTGCTTCAATCCTCATAATCTACCACATTAGAAACTCAGTTAATTTTTACAGTGCAATATAGGCACCAGTCACAAATAGTTCAGGCACTGGTCACAATAGCCACAGTGATGCAGTCCTCAAGGAAGGCTGTAATTCTTCTGGGTTCAGCAGAGGCCACTGCTTTCAGAGCATTGTAACCAGTTTTAGACTTCAATTTGGTAAATAGCTTTCTACTAGAGTGCTTTTGAAGCTTTGGATACCTGTTTCTTTACTATATGTATGCTATTTATATCTCATATACTCTAAAACAGAATGCACTTGTTTGATAGATTGGTTGTTCTCCAGATTTCTTTGGTTCTTTGAGGACAGTAGACAGGTTTACATATAGGGTGAACGACTTGATCTGTATGGTCATTTTTGTACAGCAGGGGTGTTACCACTTTTGGTAAATATTGACTAAATTAAATTGATCAGATGCATACATTTGTCAGACGCTTTTGATTTTTCAGTTTAAGTCGACTAGCCTACTTTTTAACTGAATCTGCAGGGCAATCCATGTGGTGAGACAACGGATAGTCGACTGTTGGTTTATTTGTTTCAAGCTATTGAGATTTTGTTAAAGAAACCCCAAAAGAATTTTATCAATCCCCCTCTAATGAACTGCTTTGTGATTCTCAGAAAGGTTCTGTCAGGGAAGCCTCTGAAAATGTCCTTTTGAGGAGGTTCTACACAATCTGAATTAACACTGCAGTGCATACTTTCGAATGTGTCTCAAATTCAATACCGGTACATAAGTTGTAAATACCTCAGATCCTTCCAAATTATAAAGAGTTTCACAAATTTTCACTGCAGTGCACAAATGTGAGTCCAATGTGAGATTCTTAGAGGATCTCTCTTAGTAACTCTAACAACCTGCAGGTTTTCAATTACTGACTCTTATTATGCTCAGAGTCATAAATGTCAGGATGCAATGTCATGCCCTGTGGTCACCAATGCCTCTTGTGGTCAATGGTCATTTTAAACCATTTTGGAAGTTATTCAGAACTGATTCTAGGTTACTGCATATTGCAGAGATTTCTATCTCACTCTAGTATATCTTGGAATATCTGTACATCTTCAGATTTGTCCATGATAATACCATGCCACTTAAGAATTTCAGTGCAGTTTTAATAGCTTTCATTTTTCTTTATTGTTCCATTCCGTATTGGTCTCGTCGCTCTTTTACTTATCTTTTGCTCGGCTTATTTCTTTTGTTCACCTCTAGGTATAGTAGATCCTCTTTTTTTCTTTTTCATTGCTCGTAAGACAGTTTTGGATATTTGTATTTAACCATACGCTTATTTTGCTATAAATTAGGGCCCTAATGCAGTTGGCCGCAGGGCAGTCCAATCACAATTTTCATGCCCGCATGCAATGCGGTGCGGGCGCGGTCAGGTTGAGACTTGAGTGGGGCGGAGCGTCTGTGCCGCAGTGGTCGCACTTTTAGCGACACAGTCGTAGAACGGTCTAATAATCCATGCGGTCAGAATATGAGAATATGAGCACATCACAACCATGAAAGTTCACTTTTGGTAGATGAGCGTCAATTTTGTTTGATCGCAGTGACCCATTCAGCAATTGCAGTCACTGTGCTGTAGCTATCATTTTTGTCACTGACCATAGGCATAACCTGCTTGTCAAATACTGTCTTACAGTAATATTACATCCAATATTCTGGTAAACATGAGTTGCCAAGAAATTAGGTCACTGGGCTGCAGCCAATCAGAATGGCTCTCGCCTTGTTTGATTGGCCTACTTATCAAGTGCAGAATGAAACAGTGGCTGTGATTGGTTGATTCCTTGCTAAATGGCAGCTCCTGTCACCTCAACAGCATAATGTCATCAGATGAGGAACCTCTGGTTTTGGTTTGTCAAGCTGATGTCAAATGTGTGGAGCCGCATTTTGTGGATGCCCCTTAAAACTTAGTGAAAGTCTTGTATCAGCCTCTCTTTCCATTTAGATGTCTTCTTTCTGAGCTTTTTGCTAACATTTTATAGTATCTTGATGTTATTTTTATTGTCACACGTGTCTTCGTGTTCCACATATATGACAGTTGCTCAGATCTCCAATTTCAAACCTGATCTTGAGATGTTGACCTCACGTGGGTATTCCTGCCATTGATAGCTGTTCTCTATTTGTCACGTGTGTGAACTTACTCTTATTGTGTGTGGCAGAAAAGTGCAGATCTGTGACTTCAAGTATGGTCCATATCACAGACCACATGTGACACAGGTCTCTGACTTGTACGTGATTTTTTGGTGCACCCAGGATCTAACTCAGTGCTCACCAGACTACTAAATAAATAAATATTTCACCTTGCACTGACTTATTTTCTGTGATTTCTTTTCTCCAATTTTCTGCCATTTCCCTGTTTGTATTTTGTATTTTCACCTGAGATTATTGAAGAGAGATGCATGGTTCTTGCATGGTCACTATATCTTCAGTATGTCATTTCGGATTGATGACAAGATTTAATATGAGCATTGAAATGACATGCTTTATTGGGTTTTTATCTTGAAAAAACAGGCTTCCTCTGAAATTAAATCATGTTTCCATGGGAGACACTCTTACCAAAAAAAAAAAATCTGACTATATATGTATGCCAGTTGGAGAGAAGACCAATATTTTATTTTTGATGCTGTTTTGTTTCCTTTCCTCTAATCATTGGAAAAGTACTACATTTACATTAAAAACTGGTGGTTCTCTAAAAATGTTAAGCAAAATGCCAGGGTGGTTTTTAGAAATGGTACGACACAAGAAGAAAGCACTGTCATTATCTCCTAAGTTTATTTGAAAATGACCAGTTTTTGCATTAATCCCATCCTTCCTACACTGAGACTCAGACTCAGGCTGTATTTATTTGGCTCAAACACATTTACATTAATTTAACAACAGTTATATACAAGATTTAAAAAAAAAAGACACTGTCAATGCTAACTGACATTTCTTATGAGTTTTGTACTACCAGTACTATATGTACATTCATGTTTCTGGGCGAACAACCAGGGCACTGGCACACAGAGTAATTTGCAGATAACATATCATTTGCTTGTAATGCATTTATTACTGTGGTGCAGTTTTCTTTGGCAAAAATTACATCACATTTGCAAGGGGAGGTGTAATTAGCAGGTGTAGGTTATCATAACTTTGCATGCTCCATGCTCACACGTGTGTGAAGTGACTGTGCACTGTTGATATTTGCTGTGATTTGCACAAAACCTGATCTTGATTGCTGGAAATGGTATGTAACTTTATATGCCATTAAGAAGTAGACCAAATGCAGATGCCCTGACTGGTCAAAGTGGTCATACTAGAGTTTCTATATCACAGCATCACACATTTTTTTCTATCAATTTATTTTTTATAATAATTTTTTGGTACTTAGTTTTGATTCTTCTGTCTGAAACTCATGCATGGCTAACATGTATCGTACAATTCACAAGCATATTATTGCTAGTATTTGCTACCGTGGAAATGAGGGTATTGCCAATTTATTGTTCTGTATAACAGAAGGAAGTTGCAAAAAACTTATTTCAACTTTTCTCATAGGTATATTCAAATTAATTCCTCTGAAAACGGGATACAAAAGGTGATTTGGTTGTATCAGAAATTGCTGAATAAATGATAGCTGACCTAAAAACAGTAAATTTTACATCGATATTTTAATAGACACAATGTTTTCTGGCCGAATTGCTGGCAATGAGCTCAGATAATCGTATTATTGTTGGTGACTTCATTGCCAGTCACACTGGACTGAAAGAAATAAGATATTATGTTCAAATACACAAAATATATACCTACCTGGTCGTGTATACCTTTCTAACAAATGGGTGGTCCACATCATTGTTAGAGTCTAGAAACATATAATTCAACAGTGAGACAGTGAGGTGACAATTTGGGTTTGATGCAATGATAATATGCTTTGGGTGTCATGGCATTTTGGGAGATTACAACCTCCAATTGAATTGAATAGATTTGTTCTCTATATCATGTCAGACATTCTGCTTGTTGTGCATAAAGTTGGATGTTTTCAGAACAATCATCTATATAAGCAGTAGACTGAGTATAGTGTTACCCTCAATTGGTGGCAAATTGTTACTGCTCACAAAGGCTGATATATGACATAGAAAACCACAACATGTTACCATGTGTGGGATCTTTTAGTTACCTATCACAGACACCGATGCCAGAGCAATGCATTTAATATCTAATTAGAATGACAACTACCTCTTCTCCTTATTTCTTCTTCTCACATTGTGCTGGTGTACCCCGGATCGCCGGGTAGCTCAACCTCATTTTGAGGGGACTGCACTTGTACTATGTTCAATCTACCATGTTGGTGATCGCTGTACACTGTATGATGTATGAGATGATAAGACCGGGAGTCTGACACATACTCTATCGGATGTTACTCATGAAGTTTTACCAATGACAATGTTCTTACAGGCTGGCTCCTTGGCCAACGCTGCATTGTGCAGCCTTAATGTTGATACGTTAGGAAGGAAGAGTTTTTGCATCCGAAAAGTACTGATCTCAATCCTTACATGGGTAACATGCACAATTGCACAACACAACACATGTGGTCTGTATTATATCCTACCAGAACAGCTTGACACGTTCTAAACTTCAATTTCTCCAGTGATATATGAAGTGTAGTAAAGCTGTAGTATTTCTGACTCGAATGTCTTTTACAAAATCAGTCATGAGTTCATTTTTAGTTCCTCTGGGCTAACTGGGTGACAGGTTAAAATCTTAAGTTCTTCCACCTAATAGTCATATAACTTATTGTTGACTTCTTGTGTAGGCTGTTCCTCCCCGAGGCCAGAAATACAATTACTTGTGTTCAGGAGGCATTCAAAATATAAAACTTTTTCTGCCAGTTCCTTTTTAACTTTCCGTATGCTGTTTATGGCATTCAAAGAAATATTTGCGTAACTTTTAGTGTACGTTCACAAGATGTTGTGCACTTATTCTTGGACATTGTCTCAAATGAGTGTTAGGATTGTTCTACATGGGAGATAAGTTGAATACAAAATATATTTATAACAAGACAACAGAGAGAAAGAGAGAAAGAGAGAAAGAGAGAAAGAGAGACAGAGAGAGGCCACTCTGTTACATTTTAAATTTAACTAGTGGGTATCCCGTAGATTGGATGGTACAAAAGAGAACACAATGAAATTGATAGACAGATAGGCCTATAGATCAAGTTACTGATTGGCATGATAGACAGGGTGATAGAAGTGTCAAGCAATGTATGCTGGAGGAGGTGCATGGAGGAACTTTTTAAAAGAATGTTGCCTATCGATTTATGAAGAGTGGAGGGTGGCCGTCAATGAAATATGGATAAAGAGCTATAAAGGTTTATTTGACATCTGAATATCAGGGAGATTAAAAGATAGATGGGCATGTTTATTATAATGTTGGCCATTGTTGAATGAAGACCCGTAGATTGGAGAAAAGAGATTGGCAAAGTGTTGATAATTAATATTCCCCCCAATTATTGAAAAATGTTTACAATATGTAGGCCTAACCAACAGGTGGCGTGTCAGTTATGATGGTAATGGTTGAGCTGTTGGATTGTCTGCTGCGCAAAAAATGTAATTTACATCTATAAGAACATGTAGAATACTTGGATTGAGCTGGAAAGGGGAGAGTTTTGCCTTAATATCCCCAGGAAGGTGCAGGGCGAATTTGAGGATTAGGCAATCAGTAAAACTTGAGATAAATCCCGTACGTTATCATTTTAATATAAGAGATGTTCATCTTGTACTTCACTGTGGATGACACCATGCGAATGTATTTCATGGCAGATGAAGCCAGTGGGTTGGAACTGATTTGTTGCTGGAGTGATCCATTTCAAATCGCTCTCTTGCCTTATTTCTCTGTCTGCTAATGAATATTTATTTAAAGCTGAAGTAACTAGATATATGCACTGATTAAAATTGAATGTTTGGTGTGATACATTCATAAGGATGATCAACTTCTTCACTTTTAAGTTGCTAACGTTTTAGGTCAGTGTAGAAAGATAAGTTACACTTGCCACGTTCTGAATTGCCTTCCTGGCTGGGAAAGAAAGCCTAAACATATGTGTTCATGGAGTCAAACAATGCAACCATTGTCTTCCCCCACTTCTGCTTGGCCACACTTATTCTACTCCTGTCTTACCACAGTTCTTCTGTTGTCCTAGTGTTGTCACCCTGTGTAGTTACTCTGCGTGGGTATGCCTTGAAGTTTCTCTGTGGGATTACTGTTATTAAGGTTCAAGTCTTAGGGCAGTACCCTCCAGCTACATGTGGACCACCGTCATAACTCATAAATTTGCCAAATCTTCACAGGAACTGATAGAAGACACTGCAGGTTACAGAAACTCAAAGAAAAGTTCACTGCAACTGTTGACAGAACAAGTTGACCATATCAGGGGTCAGTGACCTCTAGCTGCTTTTGTAATGAATAATATTGAAAGAAATGCATATACATGTATGGAAATAATGCAGATAAAGACATATACAAGAAATATTACAGTTGTTTTAAATGTGTGTAATCAGGATACTTGCTCTAAAACAACTTTGTGTACATTTATTTGTCATTCTTGGAGATAAATTCTCTGTGACATTGTCCTGATCAATCAATTTGTAAAACCTTTCCCTACTTCTTCAAAAGTTTAATCATTATATGCATCAAAACAAAAAGTGAAGAGGGAGCAAAAAAGGGTGCTTCAGTCGAAACCTACTATTGAGAAAATTAACCTGTATACGGTGATAAAAATTTAATCATACCACTAGGCCTGTATCGTTTTGTGTAGATCATTTTTCATGACAATTCAACCATGCCTTCATTCAATTTCAATCACTCCATTATATAGGCCTACACATACATAATACATATACATTACTAAAGCTTACTCTGTGTTCAGTATAACATAAGACACATTTGACAAATTTTATTTGGAGCTTAACATACAACATGCACGTATAACATTTTGAATCAATTACAATATTTTAGATTTGTATTTACAAGTCAGAAAATGTAAAATATTTTAAGTTTAAAACATTGGAGATATTTTTTATAATTGCAAGTCAAGGTAATATTTCTTTTATTAAGAAATTATCCGCACATAACTAAAACAATTATCAAGTGTCATGAACATGGACTATTGAGACAAGAAAATGTTTTCGTTAGCTAAAGACAACCTTCTAAGGTGCAAATCCAACTTATTTTTTTGGCTTTCTCTCTCCATGAATCATGACGATGATGCAGGCTCTGGTCCTGAAACAGTGCAGATATTTTCTAACCATAAGGCTTCTGTACATGTAATATGAGCGCAGCTCATGGCTGCCGAAGGCAGCCATGAGCGAAGCTCACTTAGCACAAGGACAGCTCATTCTGTGTGGTGCTCCTGTCTACAGTGACTGCCTGAACAGGAAGTGCCTGTGGTTGCCATAAAAGTGGAGCTAGTAGTTTAGTCAGAGTTTAGTTTGGTAAATAATTAAAATACCTCAAATATCTTCCAAAATAGCTTTAAAATTTCAGTCTTGTCCTATAACAACCTCCAATGACAGATTTCAGGGATTTAAATCAACATGTGTATCAAAATTGGAAATAATTATTTCCATACCCCTGATTTTAAGAAGTGACTGAAAATTAAAAGTAAACACAAAAGTTAATGACTTAAATGGCTCACCAAGTAAGAAATCATAACAACACTTTTAAAGGTTACATAATCTTCATTAACTATCAACAAATTATGTAACAGTCTAATAGTAAGCAGTCATCTCTGAATATCTATGGTTTAATTGATCTCAGTCATGTAACATCAACAATTTAACATAATAGATCCAAAGTTATAGATCCAAATTTAACACAGATTTGAATTACACAGCTGTCAATGCAATCTGTCAGTCTATCTATCTATTTATCTATATTTATCTATCTATCTATCTATCTATCTATCTATCTATCTATCTATCTATCTATCTAAATCTTATCTATAGATCTGATCTTATCTATCTATTCTATCTGTCTGCCCATTTGCCCAGTCCTTTAAATAGATAAATTGGCCTCAATGACAATGCTGCGCGAATTTCATGGCAGTGCCATTTACATATTATACAATAAAATAATATACACATAAATAGTGAACTTACGACAAAAACAATGAGATACAATAGAAAATGGTCAATACCAAGTGATAAAACATTTGAATTGGTATGCCTCTCTCACAACCTTATCATCTCCTCGTTACATCTGCCTCTGAGCCCAGGTGGCCAGTGACCACTGGCACTGGTTATAGGTGATTATAACCTCACCCATCACTATTATTTGGAAACTATACTCAAAATATTGCACTAAAATTTCAGGAAATGGCTAAGGAAGAAGCGTTAGACTTTCTTTCAGTTTTCCTTTTCTGCCTTGTCTTTTTTCTGGGCTTATTATCAAATAATAAAGTGTTTCGATTAAGGAAAACTTAGTAGGCCTAATTGATATTAAAGTATCTCACCTATCAAAAAGCAACAGCATTTACAATACTTGCATAAATGTCAAAGACATCTCTTTTTATTAACCTTCACCTTAAATGCATAAATTGTGGACATTTTGGAAGAGCACACATCTGGGCCATTGCATGGTATAAAAACTAAACATGAAAAAAAATAACACTTCAAAATGCAATACACACATCTATACACAAACATCACATATATTATTTTCATATTGTATAGTTTCCTTACTATACAGGTGACAAATCATTCCCACAGGAAATAAAAATGAAACTTGATCTTTCTTTTATCTCTCCCATTCACCCAAATCAGTAAATTGAACATTTATCATTTATCTGTCTCTGTATTGAATAATACATTTCGCCTTCCTTGCATGGTAGGTTCACATTTGTCAGACCATCACAAAGTTTGAAGATCTATATATTTTGTGGTGGCTGATTTACATGTTGCCAAAGAAGTGTCAAATTTTGTAGAGGACAGTTGGTATTGATAGCCCCATTTACACTAATTGTCCTTGCATTGTCTATTTATTGATATATTGATCACTTAAGGCACGAACCAATTTTTCACAATTTGCAATTTTAGAAAGTCGTAATCGTAGTTGTACGATCAAGTCTAAAATATATATCTCCTATGCCCAGCAGGCCAGTTATCTTGCCTTGATCAGTTTATTTTCTGCGTGAAAGTAATATATCATTCAATCGATCTTTCAATCAATCAAGTATTATATGTATGAAGAGCAATTAATATCTGTCTGTCCCATTGCTGTCTTATCATTTTTCTGTCAGGCCTTCTAAAATGTGTCTTGCCCACTCTGTTTACATTCGACACTGAAATGTACCTGTCTGTCTTCTATCTATCTATCATCTTTCTAATACATGTACGTTCTATCTGTTCTATTCCATTCATCTGTAACTTTTTTCCCTGCGCCAATGAGAGTGCACACATATATGAGAGCACTAAACTAAACCACCCTGAATGAAACGAAAGGCCCAGTTGTAAATGACCTTTACTTGAGAGCCATACCTGTTCTAGGAATATTATTCTAGGAATAGCTTGATTATATCTAAACTATAACAAGTATAGGATATATGATTCCTCATAATGCATAATACATTTAGACTGTGACCTTATAGGTTCATGATAATAAGTTCATGATAATAAGTTTATGATTAATAAGTTTATGATCAACACCTTTTTAATTTGGGATCATGGAACTTCATTAATTGGTGCATGATCACACAGCACAATAGTGGATGATATAAATATCCACTGTAGTAGTGTAGAAGGCCAACATGTATTTCAAGATATTGTTTGAGGATAATATAAATTTGGGATATTAAGTTGATCAAAGCTCAATGACAAGGTGTGAGTAAGCTGGCTATACAAATTGCAGACTGTCTAATTTATGTACATTACTTATGTTCAATTAGTGGAGGATTTAATAAGTAATTTCTTGGCCTGTCCCTGCATGTCCTTAGAAAGGGCAGTTCTTTGGGTCATTCCTGCACATTAGTTTGGTTCTATAGTTTCCTTGTTTCCTGGGATATGCATGACTAATGGGATACTTCTTTCGATTTTCTTTTGGTAGGTGTGGATTTTATCCTTTTTATCTGTTTATTTTTATCTATCACCACAACACAATATGGTATAACATAAAGTTGTGTCGAAGTACAGGCACATAACTGACATTTGGGATCACCATACCTGTGTGAAACAGTTCAGTGGTGCAGGTTGAAGTAGAGGCTGATCAAGTGGAGTTTTTGCTCAATTTCAGCTGGGTAAAATTGGTTTTCTGCTAAATATCAGCTGGATGACTGAACAAACAAGATTTTCAGGAAGTGTTACATGACTGTTACAACTTTCAAGATGGGCAACTTGCCATTTGATCGTCAACTATTGGCAAATGAAACTTCCTGAATGGTTTGTTTTTTTTTAAATGGCATATTTCGGAAGTATCAATGTTGCAGTCTTTAGGGTTTGACATCTGATAGCAAACATCAACTCCAGCTGCACCTGTGTGACAGAAAAAAAGATATCAGTATTCAAGTCTCTGAGAGCAAGAATGCCTACCTGATGCCTTTGTAAATAAAACCCTTGTATTGCCAGATATGAATATATGATGGGGAGTTGCTTATATTTGTTTAAATTGAAACATATGAGCCCTCTCAGCAATGAAAATACTTCCAAATGCATATCTGTGACATTTTGGAAAAGATATCTTTAATGTTGGCTTAAATGAAACTTTAACCATTTGCCTTGGGAATATTAAAATATTTGCTCGGATTGATACTTGTGAACTATATGTCCATGACCCCTGAGCCCAAATGAACCTTGCATACCAATGTAGTCTATAAACCTATCACAGAATGTTTGAAAAAAGGGTTTCAGGAGGCTATTTCAAGGTTGCCATATTATTATTTGAGATAGAAAGATAGATATATAGACAGATGGATAGAGATAGATAGATAGATAGATAGATAGATAGATAGATAGATAGATAGATAGATAGATAGATAGATAGATAGATAGATAGATAGATAGATAGATAGATAGATAGATAGATAGATAGAACATTTTTGACACAATTGAGTAAAATGACTGAGGTAATCACATGAGCCTCTGCAAATTTTGCCCAAAGCAACTATAATTTCACATGTGCTATTTTTTATATATTTTTTTTGTCTGGCACAGTTTGAAAAGAGATGTTTTTTTCTGCAACTCCTACGCCTGTTTACTTAGAACAGGTAAACCACAAGATTGACAAAAATGGATTTAAAAGAGAGTATACACGAAAAAAGGAGAAGATATAAGTAAAGTATGGCACAAAAAAAGAATTAAAACAAAAATAGTATACACTGAGAAAACAAAGAAAGTTAGGCAACATGAAATTGAATAAATTGAAGTTTAATAAAAAAACAAATACAGCAACAACATTACTTCTTTAATTAAATGTTACGTACATAGCTGTTCGCAGATTAGTGGTCCAATCAATTTCAAAATTAACTTTCAACTTGGTTGTGTGATTTCACTGGCTTAAAAATGTTTTGTTTGTGTCAGTTAAGGTTAATCAGTTGATTCAGTGCTTATCACATCTGGCGGCATAAGTGACAATAAACAAAATAATTAAATGACTTGAGGTACTTCATCAAATAAGAAGTTTAGGAGACCAACAGAAAAATGTCAATGACGAGGCAAAGCTAGTTTGCAAATTGAAAATAAGAAAGTTAATTTTTCCACTGGACTGCAAATGTGCGAAGAGCTCTAGTAACTTCGGACATAAGATGTAAGCAAGTGTTATTATCAAAATCAACCTTAAATACGTATCAAGCAACTTCACTTTCAAAAGAAAACAACGCACATACATGTAGCTCTGACTTGCTTGACACTTCACAAAAAAAATTTTTAGTTAAACATTTCAAACTTGCTTTAAAAAAAACTACTATTCTTCCTATCATGTTATTTTCTTTGAAAATCACCTTGGCAATTGATGTCCCACTAATTGCATACCTTCTGTGACCAGAAAAAATAAATTAACATTTTGACAGTTTTTGACATTTTTGCCAAATTCTTGACAAAATCATAATACCAACGTATGTTATAGTACTTTCACAAGGCCACACATTTTCAGCCAATTTTTTTATTTGTATTTGCCAAATCAAATAGGTTTCTTTTGAAAAGGAAAATATAAACCTAATTTCAAGGACATGTCTTGGAATTCAAAACATTTATTGCATTTGCTCATGTTTATCTATGTTGTCAGAAGTCTTCTTTTTTCATAAATGAGAAAAGTTAAGAAGTATGAATTCATGAGCAATGTCTACATCACTTTATTTGGGATGAGGAAAGCTATCTATCTGTCTATCGATTTGACAGCTGTAAAAGATTGATAGCTGTAAAGTGGTCCAAGTTATCTATAAATTGGCCTCCCTATTTTTAATTAACACATATTTTGAACAGTGCCAAATTCTTTTTTGTTGATGTTGACCCACCTAATTTTGACCTGAAAATCAAAAATGTCTAATTGAGCTCACAAGTCATACTCCAGGGGTCATGCTGTCTCTTTGTAATTGATATGAGTGTAATGTTGTGTTTGCATAATTATTAGGGTATTAGACACAAACTATATTTCCTTTCCAATTTGGGCTGTAGGTGCTGGTATTTTTGGCTTGTGGACCCATATCATTGTTTATTTAATTCTTGTTTGGTGAAATGTAATCAAAATATATCACCGGCATTGGCACACCAGTGAAAACTGATTCTCGTATGAATTTTAATCAGCTCGTAAATAGACTGTGTGAACTACAATTACAGACACGGAAATTTGGGCGATTCCTAATAGCGGTTTGGGAACAACAGTGATGTTACTGTGTCTCCTCAGTCTTTATTACATTTTCCAGTACCATCCTAAATGAAATTCTCTAAATATTACATTTTTCAGTACCATCCTAAATGAAATTCTCTTATTATATTTTTCAGTACCATCCTAAATGAAATTCTCTATTACATTTTTCATTACCATCCTAAATGAAATTCTCTACTACATTTTTCAGTACCATCCTAAATGAAATTCTCTTATTGTATTTTTCAGTACCATCCTAAATGAAATTCTTTGTTACATTTTTCAGTACCATCCTAAATGAAATTCTCTATTACAATTTTCAGTACCATTCTAAATGAAATCTCAGTTACAGTTTACAGTACCATCCCAAGTTAAATTCTTAGTTACATATTTCAGTACCATCCTTAATGAAATTCATAGTTAATTTCTTTCTGCGCCATCCTAAATGAAACTCTTGGTTAAAGTGTTCAGTTCTATCCTCAGTGAAATTCTGTCTTTAATTTTTGAAAAGTGCAACTTCGGTAAAATCTATTTACACAAGTTCTGTCTGTATTTTTTGTTTCATCATTGCCAAAATATCATAAATATCTTCAACATTGGTATTGGCAAATATCAAAGCAAAACATCCAATGCCATCCAATGTCAGCTTTTTGCTATTTGTTTAATTGCTACAGACCATTGAATTAAATGAAAGACATGGCCATAATATTGCATGTTGAGTTGATAAACTTGACGTGCCATCTTCCTGTGCACTGTATAGTTGAATAACTTGCTATTGGCAAAATGGCATGTGCATTTGGCTGAAGGCCTATGCCACAACAGCCATATGGCAGGATGCTCATTTTATTTATCAAATAAACACAGAACACAAGCATACAGTCTGTGATTGTGTATACATTTTATATGTGTAATTGTGTATGCAATACCAAGTGTGTGATATAATAAATGCATTGTGACCACTTGCAGGCCATCTGTGAATTGAAGTATTCTGATTACCACCACTCTTTACACAGCACATGTACATGTTTGGTGTTGTTCTCAGATGAAGTACAGTGCCAGTTGCAAAAGGTGTTAATTTCAAAGCGACCTATTTTTACGCTGTAAATACTCTATAGCACTTGATATGCAAATGTCGGGCATGATTTAGTCACTTGAGGTATCTAAAAATAAGAAGGCAGCTGGGTGGTTGAGTGGCTGAGATTTCTTCCTGCTCCTCTGAAGGTCTTTGCCTGCATGGGTTAGAACCCCAGGATGGGAACCCAAAATTTTCAGTGGACCTTCGTGAGCAAAATCCCAGCTGGATGATGTTTGTATGAGATGTTAAATTGGCAGACCCTTGCATCAGTGTATGTGCTGGGCAAGTAAAATGTCCCTCATATAGGGTAAATTTATAAAGTGCTGAGGAATGTTTTCATTCCCATCTCATCAATCAACCCTCATGAGCACCCAGAACTTGGATTAGAGGACTGCACTTTCAATATAATATTCTATATTCCATCTGTGAGAGCTTGGACCAACCCCCAAATATTGCTGGTATCACTCGCAATGAAGTACTCCTTGCCACTTTCAAAAAATCAATACATCCCTTTGTAAGTGGGAAATTGTTGACAACTAAAGTTTAGATGATAGATTGGATATTCAATATTTTCAGATAATTGCTTGCAATTACCAACCATTTTGTTAAATTAACCTTTTCAGTTTATTCAACAATTAATGGCAAACATAACCGTTTCAGTGGATCTCATTAGAGCCAATTCAAAACCGTTCATAACACTATAAAATTAAGTTTAGCTAATTTTGCCACGTGGATGTATTGTGGAAGGGGTTACTCTCATTTAGAATTAGTTTTATTTTTTATCCAGTAATTTCCCCTTTCATTGTGAAATTACCAAAAGTTTTACTGTTGTAAAAACTTAAAAAAAAAGAGCTTTATCGCCAACTTTCCCACTGTTTTTGTGTAGTTCTATTTAGTCCCATTCTTTTTTTTCTCACTTTTGGATTAAATTCAGCTGGCTTGAAGTGTTCTCTAGACTGGTATTACTATAAGCAGAGAAAGGCTGGTCTTCAGAAAAATCTACAACAAAAAAAAATCTGATTTAGTGAAATAGCTTTTGAGAGATCACGTGCCTTTTTCAAGATTACTACAAGACAGGGAACTCGAGAGAAGTGGAATCTCACTTTAATGTCACCCAAAAGAAAAGATTAAAAAGAATAGAGAAAAATTAAAGTAAAAAAGGAACTGAAAAAAAGAAAAAATGTAGAAGTTTGACATCCTGTGTGAATATTCGTGCACGATTTAATAGGATTTTAATTGTATTGCTAAAAAAGAAATTATTAAATACATTTTACTGACTATGCAATGAATACATTTTTTCATACATACATTATAAGCTCACTCTGAATATATACATGTCGTACAATTTCTTCATATTTGCACGCTACATAATTGCAATAATTGACTGAGCATGTGCAATAACCATGCATGTTTATGGAAAAGCTAAGATGGGTTGTAAATCCAAACAGCAAATTGGACATTATTACAGAAAAACTCATAAATCTGTTCTCCAAGCATAATGGACATGGGACATCCAGTGCAGCTAGGTACTCAATACTAGTCATTGAGGGTAAATTATTTGGATTAATATCAATACTAGTCATAATTTATAAGTAATGTGAATGAGGATACGTTAGTTGGAAGTATTTTAATTTTTGGCAAATTGTGTGACTTTGGCATCCAGCTGTTGTACTATTCACCCCAAATGAAGACATTCTTTCTAAGTATGCTCTGCTATCATTGCTATGCATGCAAGATCTTTCAAATCTGATCAGCGGTATTTATGGCATGGGCTGAGACATAAGTACCTCTGTTGGAAAAAAAACAACCTCAAACAGGAAATTTGGTGTCTTCATTGTTTATAAAATCATCCAAATCTAAGTTTGTTTTGTAATCTAATAAATATTTAAAGCCCTTCTACAAATGTGATTCAAGATAAATCCAAAGAAACACTCTATGAATAAGATGGTTGGATATTTTCAATATTTGCTAAAGGTCGTTACATGCTTAAAACAATTTTGTGATCTTTATCATCTTGACTTCAGCTGAATTGCCTCATGAGTTCAGACAATTTAGGACTAGAATGGTGCATGTTTATTCTTCAGGATAAAATACTTAGTCATTGGTGACAACTTTTTCATAAATAAAATATTGAAAGAGCCATAAATATTTTAATTTCACTTTATCAATGATGTCTAACACATTTCAACCAGAAAAATGAGAAAATATTATTCATATATTCTCTATAAGTTTCATAATTAACTCCTCCTCTTTGTACAAGAAAATACAAATTGCTGAGTAAAAGCAGTTTATTATTAAGGCATGTTAGTCAATGTAGAACAAAATAATATAGGAAATTTTTGCTTTTAAAAATCATCTCAACATGACATCTGCCATGACTGAGATTGCTGTATTCAAGACTCATCCAAGAAATACTGACCCAGTACCAAGTACACTACACAGTATACACAATCTTTCATACTTGATATTGCCCTACAAATAAGAATATATATAATAATTATATTCATACTGAATAAATCTGCCTTCATTTTTTAACCTCCCACATTTCACATAATATCATTTTTCTCCTTTACTCCACCAACTTATGACTAAATGCAATGGATCTCCCCAGAGCACGTGTGGAGACGACGATCTGGTTCAAGCAGTGTGTCACCCACGAATTGTAGCCTACATTTTTCTTGTCTTTTTCTTTGCCTAAATATACTCAGCTGCATACAACAGCAAAGAAACTGAGACAGACTCGATATAGTTAGATATCTCTGCAAATGTAATAACTAGAAACTTTATTTACTGCAGTGTCCAGTGCCTCTCACTCATACACGTATTTAAGTTATTAAATAAAAAAATATATTAAAAAATGTGATCGACTTACCTTGTGCATCTTCCGATATTTCTGTCTGCTTAGAATTTGATAACCGCATGTGCGCATTGAGGTTTATTCATGATTGACCATATGGCCAGACACCTTTTTGAGTTGTGTCACAGTTATTGCAATTTTATTGTATTTGATCACTGTTTGAAAACTCTCTTTTATTTTTGACCGCTAGCAGTTTGGTGAACAGTCATGCCTGGTTACTTTAAAGGTATAACCAAGAGACAGCAAGAATAACAGCCCAGATTTGTGTGATTGCCAAACCTCAAGCATTCAGGGAGCACATTTCATACCAAGGGTGGGGGGGGGGGGGCTTGGGAGTTGTTTTTTTTAAATAACTAATTTCTGTTCTGTTTTAGTGTCCTGTCTGGACAACCAATGATCGATCTATAAAAGTTCCATCGGTACCAAGAGTGGTACATAACATCTTACTACTGTGTACTGTAGTACTGTAGATAGATAGATAGATAGATAGATAGATAGATAGATAGATAGATAGATAGATAGATGGTGTGTATTCCGCTGCGGATGACACATGCAGGAGTTGACAAAATACAATTCGGAATGGGACACAAAATAGAATTGCTCATTGATTTGGAGCATATTCACATATCAACAAGGAATTCATTGTGATCAAGCTCATCAAGTGAAAACATAGTTAAGATTTTGCAACACTAATTGGCTCCCAATCATAACAATCAACAAATTGTCTGACCCAAATTAAGAGTCCCAGACGACAAACCAGTCCCTTGGCCCATTGCACCGATTATTGATAGGGAACCGATTAGTGTTGCGTAATCTTAAATATGTGT
This sequence comes from Platynereis dumerilii, assembly GCA_026936325.1. Lineage (NCBI taxonomy): Eukaryota > Metazoa > Annelida > Polychaeta > Phyllodocida > Nereididae > Platynereis > Platynereis dumerilii. The sequence continues at coordinate 30,521,834 of JAPTHN010000001.1, read as the reverse complement.
TGTCTCAATGAGGTTTATTCGCGATTGACCATATGGTCAAGACACAGATTCACAGCTTCAGGTGTTATCAACTGCCAGTTCACTTCACAGCTTCAATTCTTCTTTTGTATTTGACCACTTCTGGCTCAGTTTTGTTTCAGTCACAGAACAATGAAAAACAACAAATTTCTTACAATGGGATGGCGTGCATTGATTGGAATTGAGCTGAACATCCAGATTTTCAGGGGGGAGGGCCTTGGAATTTTTCCTCAATGGGAAATTGTATTTTATTTTGTGGTAACAGTGACATTAATTATTTATTTTTCAAGCATCCCACATCCCAAAATTTTCATTTCTAAATCAAGCAACACCACGTTAATAAAAGCCCCACCAGAAATATTTATTTTAAGACTGCACAGAAAGAGTTTATTCATTTTTTATTTTTTTTAAATCCAAACCAGAGCTTGTCACAAAAAAAAATCATATGAACTGATTCTCTCTTTTCATAATCACAGATCATAATATATTTTCATTCAGTAGCAACCCGCATGAATGCTGGGACTTGCCAAAAATTACTCATAGTTCATGTGAGGCAAAATGAGCAATGATTAAAATGAAATTTTCTCATATTATGCCCTGTATGTTAGAAACAATTAAGAGACCTCATGGTAGGATAGGCCTGCACCACCACACACAAAGCCTCAAATTCCCTCATCTTACCTTAAATTCCATCACCTGGCCTCAAATACCATCAACTAGCCCCTCAATCAACTAACCTCAGCTCAACTCAACTACCCCCAGCTTTACCCTCTGTATCCCTCAACGAGCGTTGGTTACCCCATCATAACAGTGGTTACCCTGTTAGACTATGTCGGCACGAGGGTGAATCCTGCCAGGAGGGCTGTTGAGAGGGGTTGGGGTAGGATGGGTGATAGACTGATAGGCCTTGACATCCGGTACTACTTGATTTTATTGGACCAGCAGGGTGCAGTACACAGTATCTATCTATCTGTTTTTGTTTTACCATTCTTGAGTTTCCTATCTACAATTGAGTTACTAAATTAGCCCAATTGAGCCATAGCCACACATCCATTATCCATTCACCAATATCACGACACCATGATGAATGTGAATGTTGCCTGTTGTGACTTTGATTTGCCATTCTGCTAATAATACAGCATTGTGCTCCTGGGATGAAGTCAAAGGGTGTTTCTGAAGGGATATGGCATGTTTAGATAGTGTGACTGTGCAAGCTTGTCAAAATACGTGCATGTTAAATCACAGGGCAAGGTATGACAACCATACAGGCCTCCCAGAGGTCAATGGGGTTACAGTGGAGGTCAGACAAACATAGGGGATGAGGCAAGATAGAGAGGACACAGGTCAGGTCAATGACTTACATTTACGAGGGATCTTGTGGATGAGGACTTGAGGCTTGAAGAGACAATTGGATTTGTGAAAAGAAGGGAAGAGGGGGTGGGGGGGGGGGGTCCGGAATGTGACTCTTAATCAAGATATTGAGATAGTGAAATAAATTGATGATTTTGGATACTTTGTGGACTATTTAGAGCACTTCCTTCTGTATTGTATGATTGATTTTATCACTGAAAGGATATCAATATGTGAGAAAAAGTATTTGTCAAAGGAACAACTGTAGGCCTATCAACTTCAATGTCCCAAAGTTGCCTTTTCTTTGCTCATGCAGATAATGAACTTTATTATTTCAGATTTAACCTCTCTTCATGATATTATCCATCAATCCTTTTCTGAAATTTCTCTCCAAGCTCAGCCATCTCACCATTGCGCCTGCCTCAGGCATTTAGCTAACTGAGCCTCAGCACAGTGGAATCACTGCAATTGACATAATACAAACATAACTTACACTTTATGGCATCTCCATGAAAAGTTATATAGAAGAGCTAAATAGTGTACTCTTAGACCTTTCTTAAACTCATCTTAAAGATGGGAGGTGACCTCTTATTGCTGTAATTGCATGCACCAGGGTAACCTGTAAATTCCACAATGCTCTGCACTGACAATGCCACAATGGATCCCAGGTTAATAGCTGTGAAATTATGTTGTGGTGTGCTGTGATTATCCAACAGAACACACAAATAGATGACAAACAGGTTTTTCTATTTGTTACGAGCCCAAAATACACACCAATAGGCCATCATAGTGGGACATCACATTGGGACATCATATTGTGCGGTGCGCTGCAGTGTAGTCCAAGCAGTCAGGGGCAATGGATGGACCAGTGCACATTTTTAAATATTCAAATCATTTAAGTGATTATTTCTAACATTTACTGATGATATCATGTGAGTACCCACCTTTTATGTGCTTATAATATCTATTTGAAAGTCTTTCTTGACTTACATGCTCAATTAAATCACTTGATTTGCTATAAAACATGATATTAGAGCATGCTCGGTGATTGCTACCCAAAGCAAACAGCATGGCCCCTTTTAATCAATGAATGACACAGGTACATTAATCTGTAATAGGCGAATTACAAATTATTATTAATTCTGTGCTAATGATCAAGACTTAATTAATGAGCTTGTGTATTGATAATAATTCTAACTTAGATGACAATACAGAGATAAGTGACTTTCAATCTTTCATCATTTCTGTGAAGGGCTAATTCTGTATTACGGGAATAATTGTGAATTAAATATGTTTCTGCAAAGCTTTGTATTACATAGATAGATAGATAGATAGATAGATAGATAGATAGATAGATAGATAGATAGATAGATAGATAGATAGATGGATAGATATAGGAACAAAAAAAACAAAAATACAGATATCAAATTGATCATTTCTCTACCATATAGGCCTATACCCTATCAGCGTGCCTTGGCGGTCCAACGTCGGCCCGAAGCTGGTCCGATGCTACTGACATCGGACTGATGCTGGGCCGACGTTGGACCACCGAGGCATGCTGACAGGGTAGTTTATTTATATTATGCAATTTTGGGTTACGTCCATAATGGCAAATGGTTTTAGTTAAAAGTTGTGCAAAGTTTGCCTATAGAAATCTACAGCCAATATACCACTACAACATATCCGTTGTACTTCATGCATTCCTGAAATATTGACCATATCATAAAAGCTTTTTACACCAACCAATCTTCTCTCTATTACTCTCAATCCATATTTTGGGAGTGGACCAAAGTTTACTCATTGAAATGTAACCATTTTTGGTCATTTATCTGTTTGGAGGCTTTTATAACTGAACTGTTACCAATCAGATACAAAAGTAAGCTCAATATTTTACAATAAACACCAGAAAAGGGCGTAGTTTTAACATAACACAACTAAAATGAAGCTGGTCTATAGCATTTTAACATAAGGCAGTTAAAAATCACCCTTATTTTGACATGAGACCATTGAATACAAATATACACTGACAGTCTGTACAAGGTGCAAAAACAACCTTTTTCTTTGTAGTGCAGTGTATCTAATGGATTTCCTGGGTGTTTTGCACAAGTTTACCACCCTGCACCATGGCCTATTGTGCCTGTGTGGTATTGTAAGAGTCAGGGCCTTGAGGACACAGTGTCCAACATGACTATTGAAATTCTACAGAACCAGTTTTAACTTTGTTGTCAATGAAAAGTCTCCAAATGTGAGCATAAAATGGGCCCATATTAAGGGATGAATAGAGTTTGAACTTGCCAATGGGACAGGTATGGGATAAATGGAACCAAAGCTTTAGGTGAATGGGTTACACTACCTAGCAAAGGAGAATTCTCATAGGATTTGCCACTGGGAAATATTGAAGTGGATAGACATTATCTTGATAGTCTTCTATCAGTTCTAAGTTCCTGATCCAATCCAGTATTATGTAGTTGTGATGGTAAGAATTCAATGGGAGACGTACCATATCTGACATGACATAGTATTATGTGGTGAATGATTTAGCACACATATGATAATCTTTGTTCTAGTGTCTAGTAGGTATTGTTTCAAGTGTTTCCAATTTTTGGTAGATATATGCACTACTTTTATCCAAATGTAATGCAATAATGATCCATATCTAGGCCTATATTGTAAATTGTTCTGAATGTACACTGTACAGTTGCCAAAAAAGTAAGCTGTGCAATTTCATGGCCTATTTTTGCAACATTCTTATGAGTAACTGTAACCTTACATAAGAAATAAACTACTCAATTATGTCCCTATGTTTTGAGAATAACATTCTTCATGTTGAAAGTCTACAATAAATCACTTGCCAAAAACTACAAAAAGGACAATTATATTTCTAGTAACTTTCTACAATAAGAGTAGTAATCATATTTGGGATGTTTCTCCAATTATGATTTGTTATGACAGAGGCAACATGAACACGTATGGACAGAGTAGGCCCTAATACACAAAGGCAAAATTGACAAATGTTCTATCAACAAGATGAGTTGTTTAGAGCATGACACTCTCTGACAAGGCAGATGGAGATCTTTGTAATACAGTGGTCCTTGGTAAAAGTTTTGAGGCCAACCTGTTGACTGTTCTGATTCGATCAGTTGACAGGATCTGATGGGTGCCCAGAAGTGGGGAGGATAGTGCAGACCTCCCAAGCATATTTTTTGCCTCTTGTAATTGATTGACATGATTATAGTGAATCTTATAGTGAAGAACTCAATAGCATGTTTCTCATTCATATATTATCTTAGATCTTTTACTTATCCCACATAGACACTGACATGAGGAGATACCAATTTAATGTCTGAACCGAATGATAACCGGCAAGTTGCTCGCAAAGCGCCAAGCCATTTTTCAGATTGAGTGCTGGCAGTTTATTATAGGCATCAAGACTGGAACCTTGAACTTTAATATAAGCAAATTGTGCCAAACCAATAGAAAGTCAATGTTCAAGTCCTTATGGGACTTACTCGAAATGAATAGCTCCTTAAAGGAGTGATGGTATCCACCTACTGCCGGGGAGACCAATATCCTCTTGCCCGATATCTTAGGAATCAAACTTAGAACTTTCAGCTTTAATGGCTTTAATGGCAAAGTTAGTTACTTTAAACGACTCGACGTACCCACCCTCCCACAGGTTAAAAATGTAACCCGAAAGGGGTGAGCTCCAAGGACAGACCACTTGATGATTTCCTAAGGGCGGTCTGACTAAACAGGGACCACTGTAAAAGTTTGTATATCCATATAGCATGCAATATACAGTCCATGTGTGGTGTTGTGAGGTCTTTTTCTGTCTTCTGCTTAAACCAGTTTTGCATAATATTTTCACATGAAGATCCCATACAAGCCAAAAAGGAAATTGAGTAAGTTCTGATGCACATGGGAGCTATGACTCCCTATTTGACATGGAGGGCACTCCTGAGATTATATTTCTACTAATTGTGTAAACAATTGCATCATACTCATAATATGTGAAAAAAGGGTTGGAATATTTAAAAGAAACAATCTGGGATTACTCCTGAGAATGTTCTCAGACCATCCTTGGCAGGTACTCTGATACAAGTTAAAGGCACACCGTAATGCAATTTTTTTATTAGTTGAGAGCTTCAAATGTACTATTTACAGAAACATCACAGTGATTCTTTTGAATTTATCCCAAAATAAACCCATGAAAAAAATGATTGAAGTTATTTTGGCACAACAAAAAGCGACTCCTGTTGGAACAAACTGAGCAAGTGACATAGGACTGGGTAATGAATAAACAAATAAATGACTTGTTATGACCTCTTGAAGCAAGAAAGAACTGTTAGAACTAGCTGTGAAATGTTTTAGGAACAAAGAGGTGAAGCTTAAAAAGGTGACAATATTAATTTGAGACAAACTGAAACTGTGGAAAATCTTGCAAATGCTTGTGACAAGTGACAACTGTCAATCATATTAAAATTAAATATTAATGTGGTGTGCTGATTGGTTGGTTCTTATGACTTCATTTGACACTGGTTAATTTGTCCATATTTACCAAGTCCAGACCGCATATTGTGATGGCAGCAACTAATATAATTTTAGATATAACATGTATAAAATTTTGTCAATCTTGACAATCTGACTAAGTGTAAACGTTTCATATTGGTTGTGACCTCCTAAATGTTACTTGGGTATATTATAAAGCTGAGATAGCTAGATCAGTTGATCAATAATTATAGAGATAGATAGATAGATAGGTAGGTAGGTAGGTAGGTAGGTAGGTAGATAGGTTGGAGGGTAGGTAGGTAGGTAGGTAGGTTGGTAGGTAGGTAGGTAGGTAGGTAGGTTGGTAGGTTGGTAGGTAGGTAGTAGGTAGATAGACATGTATGATATATTTTACATGAAAGCTGCATGGGGGAGGGGGTTAGAGGTTGCTTCTCTATTATATTATACATTTAATTGTAATTTTGCGGCCTGGTCTTGCAAATTGTGGTCCAAATCAGTCCCTGCCCACTTTCACAACCTTCAGAAAATCAACCAATCAGATATAGTGCATGGTCGAATGATCGGAACTTGTAAACTGTTATTTTCTGTTTGCTTTTAGCAGTTATTGTCATTTTCTCAAATAAAAGCTTCACCTGAGTGTTGTCAGATCACATCTAATATTATATCAACCAATGCATCTGATAATTACTTGCTGTTTATCACAGGAATGTTAGGTGGTCAAAATTGCAGAAGTTTGTTTCTCAAATTTATTCATTTAATTGGAGGAGAGGGGGAGGTTCACCCTACCCTACGTCACTCATCAGTTGGCTGAACATACTGTAGGGAAACAAAATATTGTCCAAATCCCAATTTCATATATTTTTCCTGATCTATGGATAAAACCTATTTTTTCAATGTTGACAGGATGCACTTGCAATAGCCCATTCTTTCATACGATAAAAAATGAGCAAAAGTGTCATTTTGATGACTGTGGCCCTTTAAGAAGTGGGTCTAATCAGCCACTTCATTTATGAAGAGTATTCTGGCTTGACAGTGCAATGTTTCTGAATTATAGAGATTGCTAACTTACTTTAATACTTTAATTTTGTTCGTTGAAGAATTTAATATGCTTAAGAATCTCGAATCAACTCAAGTTACTGTTTTCGAAGATCTGTTCTGCTACCATATTGAAACTCAAGTTGTGGTGACAGTTGCTGAATTGCCCTTCACTGCAATGGAAACTCAATTCAACAGAAACCTTCCTGGTCTCAAATCTCCTCTTCGGATTTCTTCTATGATAGGTCAGCATTTGACGTCCCAAAAAACTGAAGTGAGATGTTATTACTGTTATTAGCAATAGAAAAAGACAAGTGTAAATTGTAAAACATTTCTGCAATCCACTTAAAATTAATACATGCTTGAGTGAAAAACGGTGTAATATGGCCACCGATCTCCTGAATGGATACTTTCAAAAATAGCAGATTCACAATATGTGGGCATGAAAAATAAGATTCTTGGGCACTGACTCATTAATCAGTTTAGCACTTTGGTGTCAACATTTAACACAAGGGGTCAAATGACACCTGTGACGTCATAATCTTGTGGAATCCCCTTGTCTTACCAGGAATCGTCTGCTCAGTAAAGATTGTTTACCTTTTAAACCTGTATGTCTTCATAGTGTTTGAATAAACAAAGGTTTTGCTTGGTTAAGATCTTAAAATCCATGTACCACCCCCTGCCCTGTCTCAGGCTATCTGTCCCAGTCCCTGAGGGTTCAGAGATTCTGTGTGGAGTATTTGCATTAATTACCACATTCCACCTCAAACAGCTAAAATCTCTTAAGCCCTGGATGAGCTGTCTCATAGAAGGTGACTGTGTGCACAGAAATTCACCATTTGGTTCACAATTGCTCAAGAATTCTTTCATGGTGTAAAAACCAGACATTATACTCATCCAAAACAATAAAAAAGAAAGAAAATACAGAAATTTTTCAACTTTTGTCTCTTGCTATCATGAGAAAATGGTGTCCTACAACACAAATCTGCAATGCTGCATACATCTGGCCTCTTTGATGATTAATCAGTTTGTAATTCTCTATTCATATTTCATGGAATTAGTGTCATGTCTCCACATGGTACACAGGTACAGGTTGTTAATGTTACATGATGTAGCTCTAAGATATATATGACATATAAGTTCACATTTGCCTACAGGTTGAATGTTTGACTTGGAATCTTTTTTCAGCACAGCCTGGGTCCTTTACAAATTTATAATATTAATCTGTTATAAACTACTGCAGTATTTGTGACTACATGTTTTGGACATTGGCTGTGTTTCGAGGCTGAGGTCCAAGCACAGAAGCGTCCCAAAATCTTTTTGACAATAGCTTGACGAAACCAAAGGTTCCTCATTTGATGACATTATGCTCTTGACAGTCAAGAGTGCCATCTTCCAAGGAATCGAACCAATCACAGCAACTGTTTCATTCTGCACTTGATAAGTAGGTCAATCAAACAGACGAGAGCCATTCCTATTGTTTGTAACCCAATGTGACCTAATTTCTGGGCAGCTTATGTCTATGAGAACAGCGGAAGGGTGACAACTTGTTTTTATAGGCTGATGTTATTGCAAGAGAATGATGACCAAGCAGGGCAATGGCTATGGTCAATGAAAGAAGTAAAAACAGTCAATGAGTCTGAAACTTTTCCGAGTGATAGTCTCAGTACATTAATTGTGCTTTGCTGCAGAAGACATTCGCTATTGCCTGTTTTAAATTGTAACTCTTGTAACTTAGGATTCTTCCACTTTTTAGGTAAGGTTACACCAATGCTTCTAAACAGCATCTCCATCGAAACCACTGTTTGCATAATTTATTATGTCCTTACCAATCTACTTTGCTGGTTTTGAAAAATACTAAAGTGAATCGTTAATGGATACTTCTCTCGTTTGAAGGCTGAATTATGTTTCATGTATTTGGTTCTATAACTCACCAAATTTTTCTTTCGCTTCAGATGATGGGAGCCCCACGTCTTGTGGTCGTTACAATAGGACTTTTCATTTGGTTGCCTCTCCTCAATGCACAGATAGGTAAGTCATATCTCAAGCTCTTATGAGGTCCATGTGCTCATTGTTTCTTTATCAGTACCCTGTTATGTTCCTCCCCTTTCATGAAATCTTGCTAAAAAGGGGTATTGTTTGTTTGAGTAAACATGGTATATCTATGAGCTTCTAATAGAAGTATGACCTTATATAAGTTATAAATAACCTTGTTTAAGTGTGAAATATTAGGGTTGCTAAGAGGTGGCGAAACAGGGACATTGCAGATTGTATTCTTTACTTTATTTTTATTTGTTTAGTAAGATGGAAAATTTAATGTTAAAACCAGCTTCACAACCTGTTATGATTGGCTTCATTTGACCATCTTCCACTGTACATTGTTAATTATCAAAGACTAATACTATTTATTGGCAGATCATGGTTAAATATTGCAACATCGTATAAAGTTTGCCCGACTGAAGAATTATTTGAAATGCGTAGACTTCACTAAAAGCTAATTCACCTCCCATATATAGAATCACTTCTTGCAATTGGTATTCAGAATATAATATTAATGCAGCAGAAGATTTTTTACTGAATTTGGAAAGTATGCATGTGATGCTAGATGGGTAAGAGTGACGTCATGCTCTCAGCTTCATGCCCCAGCTGGGCAACTGACCAATCACTGACTCATTAGCCCTTGTGATGTCATGCTCCAGAGAAATTAATTCTAGCTTGGTATTCTCCATACTAATTGCAAGGTGTGTGTACATCATATAAGGATAGGACATACTTACATGAAAGTTTCAATGTCTACTTTTGTTTGTCACACAGGTTCAAACAACTACCTGATCAGCTCCAGTGCGGACGGAACGTTGCAGACGTGGGGTCACGATGTGATTGGGCGAAATGTGTCTCGGGCGTCTGCTGCCAGTCGTATCTGGGTGGACGATGACGTAAAACTTCCCGCTGGGAGACTCGTTAGTTTCCAGATCTTCAGCAATGTGTCTGACTTCGATCCTCCAGATGTTCGGAGAATAAGGTAATTGCCGCTTGCTAAGAAGCATTTTACCTTCAACTGATTGGCTGAAGACAGTCCATGAACCTAACAGATTAAGCTAAAGTAACAGTCCAGAAACCTGTGCTTGTTTTTTTTTAAGTACTGTAAGAAACGTTAACGTGTGAGTTATAATTTAAGAAATTAGCACCTTAAAAATGGAAGGAGTCACATATGTTAGCAGCAGACAATTTATTGATCTCACAAAGAGACACTTGCAAAATATTTTAATATAAATTCAGTAAAGCTCTTTTAAAATATTTGACCAACCTTGCAGATCTAAAGTAGAGATATCTGGATTTTATTTATTTTCTGTTGCCATTGCAGCTTCCACATCTGGCAGATGGTGCCCAACCAGCAGACAAGGAAGGTTCTCGTCTACACTCAGAACGAAGAGCTTCCGTTAGGGGCAAGGGCCTCCACTTACCCCGCAACAGACACCAACGTTCGCTTGTCGGGCACCTTTAACAACCAATTTGGATTCACCCTCTACGGGTCCATTATACCTATCTCTTACGATTTCGTCCAGGGTTACAAAGTAAGTTTGATTAGACTGAGCAAATATCCAAAAATACAGATTAATTGTCTAAACACTAAGCAAAAGTATGAAAATACTGAGCAAATGTTGAAAATACTGAGCAAAAGTATAAACATAATTGAGAAGATGTCTTAAAATACTGAGCAAAAAAAATATGAAGCAAATGTCTTTCAATTCTGAGCAATGTCTAACAATACCTTCAAACATCTACAAAATATTGAGCAAATTTCTTCTAAAAGTCTGAGCAAATGTTGCCCTTCCAGAAGCAACTATGTGTTAATTAATTCATACCAATCTTGGTTGGAATATAATTAAGGTTTGCTGGGAAATATTTTAATTGGCAGGTGTGATCTATTTTCTATTTGACACTGTGCTAATGTCTGTCATTTCTCCATTTCAGGTATTCTTTCGCAGTTTATCAATCTCAGATGATCTAAATGTTGTGGGTCGCTCATACGATTTCCAAGTCCTTCCATATCCTGCTGTATTTTCCATCGCTGTTGTAATAGACACAAGTAAGAAAGTCAGAAATATTAGAAAATATGTGACTATCCTTGTAGAAATGATTCACACATTCTTTGCTGATACTTTTAATGATGTAAAATTCTCAGTGGAATATTTTCTAAAAACCACAATTGTGAGAATGCAACTTGATGGTGATTAATAGGCCAACTATATTCTTTGGAGGAACCTCGGTAACCAGAATGCCACCTAAAAAATATAGGCTTCCCAAAAAGGGATCCTGAAGGTTTCAATAAGCCACAAATTCCTAGTTTGATGGGCAATGATGGCATAAGGAAAAATAGCAGTTGCATGCAAATATGGGACAAATACACATCTACACACGTAGGAGTATTACTCTAATACCAGGATTCCCCGTAATATGAGATGTGTGAGAGGCTAAAAACTTAATCATATGAATTGTACCACCACTAGGTGGGGTAGTAGTAAAACAAGCATGTTTCTGTGACACTTGGAGTGCCACCTAGTGGACAAATTTAGTCATTGACCACACCGATCCCCAAGATATTTTCATTGATTTTATCTGCAATCTGTTTTGTATTAGCCAGTGCTTTAATGCTTTCCTGAAGTTCAGAGTTTGATTCCCGGTTAGCCGTTGTACACACAGAAAACAACTTATCGGTGGACCTTTCGAGTCGAGCTACCTTGTGCCTCAGCCGGTGTAGTTAGGAGAAAACATTAAATGGCAGTCCCTTGTACCAGTGTCTCATATTAATACGTATCAATCGAATCAATCATCAATTATCTTTTCTGATAACTAACCTCCTTCTTTTCTTTTCCAGCGGTACAAGGTCAAACGGGAGCTACAGGACCCCCAGGTCCTCAAGGTCCTATCGGTCCCGCAGGTCGTGATGGAAGAGATGGACCCCAAGGTTTCCCTGGACGAGACGGAAGTGCAGGAGCCACTGGAGCAACTGGGTCACCCGGTTTACCCGGACCTCAAGGGTTGCAGGGAATACCTGGAAATGCCATGGAAGGTATGTACGGGAGAACCAAATTAAAGTGTTCCGATCATGAGCTATCTGTTTCAAGTATCTAGACCGAGCTATTATATCCCTACCGAGCCATAACTAATGATGAAACCTCATGTCAAGTCAAGTCAACTTTATCATTTCCCGAGCTAGGGTAATTAGGTTGCCATACATGCTCATAAATTACAAAAGATCAAGATCATCGTTGAAATATGTTATTGTGTTAACCTTTGCCGAACCATAAAAGCAAACATGCCCGTTTTCACCAACAGAGTCAAGCCCGGTCTAAGCCTTAAAACTTGACTAAATTAGTTCCAAAATCAATACTAGGAAAAATTTCAGTGATAAAATGGCAGCACTGCCAAGAAGCAAATACTTAAGACCAGGTTTAACCTTAAACCTTGTCTCTGTTGGTGAAATTTGGCTTTCCTGTCCAGGCTAAGATGTGGTGTACAGATTCAAAAAGAGGATGGGCAATTAAATTGTCAATATAAGAAGATGACTATGAAGTAGGGAGGCGGTGGTCAGAAGTCACAAAATTTGAATAAAGCCCCAGAACAGAGCAGGTGATGGTTAGATCTAAATAAGCTTTGGCACAATTATGCAGTATTTAGTTGACTATGTTTGTATCACATGATAGCTGCTGTGTTGTAAATAGGCTTTAGTCAGTTCACAATTTTTTAAGGCAAAGTCCGATGTGACTTTTTACCCCATGCCAGGGTCAAGAAGTCACAACCGCGGGGTAACAAGTCACATGCAATTGTTGTGAACATACAGCACTGTATGAGGTAATATGCAGACCTAGACTTGATAGTCATCCTAGCACATGAAATTTATAGTGAGCCTTCCAAAGCTCTCTGCATGCAATGACATTGCATCATCAGCAAAGCCTGCCTCAGAAATTGTCCAAAGTTTGAGAAAGGAAAACTTGCTGCAATATTCTCTCTGATGTATTATTGATGATGGATGATAATAAGATTGTACGGTAAAAGCCTCGAGTGTGGAATATTTTACTTTCCTTAGCACAGAATATTGAATTCACTGTACCCTATGGTAAAATATCACAGTGCTGGGGTGAAATGTCACAGTGTGACATTTCACCCCTCATCTGTTTTTTAAATTCAACACATGATCATGGCAACTTGGTGACCATATGGCCAAAATTTCCCCCCAAAAATGGGTTCACAGCATGAAAGACTATTATCCAAAAGACCTTGAAACAGTAGCACAACTTCCTATGTCACAGTGACCAGACATTAATAGGGAAAGTTCAGAGTCGTTAAACCTGTTTGGGACCCCAAAAATTCATGAGGGGGGTAAAAACCCACTTTGCATAATGAGCATAATTTTCATATTCCCTACCGACCTTCTTCTCATAAAAGCGTCCCAAATGATGATCTAAGCTTAATAATTAGGTCACTGCAAGTTGGTCAAAAAGGCCTGTGACTTTTTACCCCTGTGACTTTTCACCCTCTCTTCCCCTAGTGAAGGAGAAATGTTAATGATTCTTCCCTGGGTGATATTGGATGGATTTATGTGTGATCTTTGATGCAAGTTAGTCATGTGTGTCTTTTGTCTTGATATAATTCCACGCGCATGTGTACCAATAATACCCTATAAGACAATACCAGCGTATGAAAATCTAATTGGGGGATTGCAGAAGAAGAGCCATTTTGCAAATAACACACAGATATGGTGCAAATGCAATAGTTGACCTTGTACATCTCATTTATTTATTTTGATAATGTTCTGCCATGGAAAATATTTTCTCTTTTATAGTATAAATTGCATATTTTGAAGAAATGAAAAACTAGTGGTACCTATGTCAAAGTCACATGACAAATTCCAATTACAATACAACCATGGCAGTGACCACAAACTGTTATACATTGTTTGTTACTATGTGTGCTTTTAGCAGTTAGACATGAAATAAAAATATATAAGAATCTGCAACTTATAGAACTAACAACACCCAACAATAACTGTGAATTTTGAGAAAATGTTTTTCATAGTCAATTGTCAAATTTGATAGAACCTGTGACAAATACATAAAAACACAAATCAACAGGGAATTTCTTGGACTGGTCATATGCTAGTATATGGATGGATTAAATCGATCTACAAGCCCTGATATACCATATCTATCAATGACTGGTACATCCGCTCATGTATACTTCCATGTGCAAAATCTTTATCATCATCTGGATATCTCTGACTGATGATTCAATTTCTCTCTTGCAGATGTGGACGAATGTGACCTCAGGCTCGATGGCTGCCAACAACGTTGCGTCAACACTTTCAACAGTTTTCGATGCGAATGTTTTCCCGGGTATACCCTCCAACCGGACCAGCGAACTTGCTTCGACACCAACGAATGTGACAATGACAATGCTGGTTGCGAACAAACATGCACCAACTCAGATGGCAGTTACGGGTGTTCGTGTAATAGCGGTTTCCAACTTGCCAATGACAGACATGGCTGTGAAGGTACGTTGGAGTCGCAGCTCATGATGTTTATGCGATATCCGGCAAAAGGCAGTTTAGTTTCTTCTGATACTATAGACTACATTGTTGGCTTGCTTTCATGCATTTCGCAAGAATTTAAATGGTCAAATTCACAAGATCATGCACATTGCACATGGAATGTTGTTCTGACATCTGAGACTTTCAAGAGGACCACAATGATTGACTGACATTCAGATTTATCAACTCACTCTTTGAAACATTGTAATGAAAATTTCCTTGTTCGAGGGAAGAGCAGTCACTGTCAAAGAATTGTACGGTTTGAGGAATCGTGATCCAGGACTCATTGTGGCAGATGTTGCCTCCAATTTAAAACTTGTGTCCTCTGATCAAACTTTTTGTTATTTTGTACACTGTTATTGTCCGTTGAAATGTACCCATTTTGCCTGCAGATGTTTTAAAATTTTCCTTTATACTATTAATAGGAAGTTCAAATATACCATTATATTTCATCAGCCACAGAAAGTGTTAACTTTGTCATTTCTTTGCAGATGTGAATGAGTGTGACCAGAGAGCTTGCACAACAGGTCTCTGCATAAATACCCCAGGAAGTTTTATTTGTCTCCGGCTCATCCTGTCACCAAAAATAAACAGAAGTAAGTTCTAAATTTCTAATAAAAGCAATGAAATATCTTTCCAAAAACAAGTTCAGAGTAAACAAAGAACATGAATACTGAAACTTTAAAGTTCCATAGACAACTCAATTCAGAAGCAAGTGTTTCCATAATGCACAGAAGTTGGCCACTAAGCCAATTGTGCATGATATTTAAAATGGTATAAATGGTATTACATATGCTTTAAAAAATTGGCTTATCTGTTCGTCAGATTGTTAAAAACACAAGTTACAAATTTTATGTTACTTTATCATGACTAATATCGCTTATGTGTATTATTTATTGTTCACCATTTTCACAGATTCACCAAGAACATCACAACAAGTTCAGGAAGAAGTGAAAGCAGTGGTGATCAAGGAGGAAGAATCGCTTGGAAGTATGAACGCCATGTCCTCCACCCTGTGGATGGCTGCGTTAACGCTAGTTGTCTTCATCATTATGGCCGTCAGTTTCAAAAGATGGCGAAAGGATTTCTGCCGCAGCACCTCATCGCTCTCTATTGAGGATGACACTTTTTCTGTCGCACCTAGTGTCACCACCCAAGACTTTATCAACTCAGACAATATAGACATTGAGTCCAAGCTTGATTATAATACTCAAGATACACCACCTCACGATGGGTCTCACTCCACGCAATTCTCAAATCCTGCCTTCAAGCAAGACGCGGAGTCTTCGACAGCCTTCTAGACCAAATGTTACGGTGCTATACTAGTATAATACTACCAATTACTAAGTCTTCCTCCATGAGCTGGCACAAGACTTGTGATAAATTAAATGGTAAATGTTTGTTATTGTGGCAATAATTGTGAGGAATGGAAAAAATGGTATACTCTACAAAAATCTCTGACATCACACGGTTTCAGAAGGCTTTTGATTGGACAACATGTTCAAGCAATACATCGCAGATTTAAACCAATTCCAATCTTTTACTGAGCTATGTTGTCTTCTGTTTGTTAAACTTTGTGTATTTTATGAAGTATTTCATACATTTCTTTTCATTTTGGACTAATGTTTAGCTGAATGATAACAAAGGAAGTGTGTTAAACCAAATTTAATCTCACTTGTAGGTGACATAAATGTACATTCAAGCCTGTGTTGTCGACCTGTCCTGCTCTGATTCTGACTTTTTCATTCCTCATAATTATTATGGCAGTGATGAATGGTAGATGTTTGAATTGATTAAAAGATATGTAGAGTTACATGTACAATGAATGTATAGGTGTGTTCTGTTACTGATTGTTACATTTGGTTATTTGATTGAGAACACTTGTAAAAGTTATTATACATTTTATGTACATTTGATCATGCAATCATGTAAGCTGTATATTGACGAATGTTATTGTGAAAAGTTTATTGTGGACTGTTTTAATTGAGAGATGTTTATTATGGAATGTTCTTGAGTTTGCCTGATTTGAAAGTATTCTGCATCATACTAACACATGGATTTCATTGATATGCAACCTTGTGGGTTTGATGTCTTTGGTACAATTTATCATGTGTTTACTTTCTTTTTTACTTTTTAGCTAGGTTGCATATTGTTGAAGTTTTGTATTGCAATTTCTGTGACATAGGCTGATTCTGCACAAATTTAGATTCTGAAAATAGATTCTGAAACTTTTCGAACTCATCGGATTGTATTAAAATCGCATACCATAAACATTGCGGGGTGAATTTGTGTTTGACAACAAAACATAAAGAATCCCTGTCGTAATCACTCGCATCTGTCCCTTATTGCCAGAGATCAACTTTGTGGGTAGCGCGTTATTATCTTGTTTACATTGGATGTTCGTTATGATGTCTATGTGTGGTAATTTTATTAATCAGTGTACATCTATTATGTTGTTTGTGCCTGTAAAGTGTACCAATCACAACCTATCATTACTAAAAAAAAGTGTCTGCTGGCCTGGACAGAGTGGGAAGGACAATGGAGGGCTAGAGCAAGTAGCCCTATTATTGAAAAGGGACTACCTTTAAGCTGGCAAGTTATATTGCCAAGTTCGAAAATGAGGAGGAGAGCGAAATGAGGCGGAGAGCAAAAATGGGGCCTGTTTTTTTTAAAACTAGCTTGTGCCTTTTTGGCTCTGAACAATTCGAAGTATCCGGAATGGTTCGTACACTTTAATTGAAAACACATATCATATCATGAATTGTCTGATTTGTAATGACTCAGTATTCTCTGATGGCATTTTCACTGGATTTGACAATTGACCTCCAGTTCTATGAACTTGGTTAGGAATCTCTTAATAAACCTTAATAGTAATGCTATTTTATAGTTTTCCCCTCTCTTGCTTGTACAGGTGAATTTGATCAGCATTAATTAAGCATTAATTGTCTATATTTCAGCATCATTAAGCAATATAAATATGTACTTAATATAAATCATCTCCAGTGGTCATCACTTTGAACGGGTGCATAGTTAATTAGGATGGAGCGTATCAACCAGTAAGGAATATAGCTACTAACATCACCGTATAACTGTTTGTCAACTTTTGATATAAATCTAATATTTGTAGTGATATGAATTGTAAATAGTTTATATGTGGTAAATAAATTAAACCATTATCTAATCTTGACTTTTCAATTCTAAAATATTGCAACCCCAATAAATTTTGCTTTTGGCGGATGCCTGTTCAAGGAATCGAAGCCAGAACCGAAGTAAGTTGTTTTAAGTTATAACAGCAGACAGATTATCATAACTTAAAATAACAGATTATCATAACTTAATATAACAGATTATCATAACTTAAAATAACGAGCTATGTTGCTCAAAAGAATTGTGCAACCATCTCAATCATTTAAGCTGACTCAAAATTCAAATTTTACTGTGAATCACAGGCTTGTTATAGCATTGCAATATACAGTGTGAATTACAGAAGATGGGAGTTCGAAAGTGCCTGGTGAATTTATTTTATCTGAAAAGCTATAAATTGCTTCAGAACTACAATTTCTATACTCAGATAGGCCTACTGTACATTGCAATGCTGTCATAAGCCTTCTTTTCAATCATCATTTGGCTCATCTATGCAGTAATGCCCATGTCTGTGCTCAAATTAAATTGCTGTGAAAGTCAGGGTGTGAAACCCTAACTCACTGCTCTTGGTGAGTAGCATCCAGGGGTCCAAATTGCCCAAGCACATGCAAGACTGGGACTGATGTTATTCCTATGAGATTAAATCAGAGAATTACTGCATATATTGCAACAACACTGCCCTGGTTTGATTTAATGCCTATTGCAACTGTTGTCAAGCATCAGGTAGTTACTGTACAAGATGCAGTCTCAGAACGTAAGGTTCAAGATAGAACCTTTTGATGTTCTATAGCTTGATATAGATATTGCACCAAAAAAGTTTCCAAATTCAACCTTTCATAAATGTTCATCACATAGAACTCTAAAGAGGTTCAAAGAAGAGCCTTCGGGTTCAATTTTAACACCTTTTAAGTTGCATCCATAAACCTTTACAGGGCATGATAGAACCCTGCATGGCTGACCTTTCTAGAATTATATTGAGCAATAGCAAGCCTTTACAGACGCTCCAAAGCATTTTCAAAAATAACGTGCAAGCACTTTAAGCAGCACAGACAGTGCATGGTTCCAACACAGGCACACCAGTCACGGATATACTGAGGAGAAGAAGAAGAAGAAGGCACGGTTGACCTTTGACCCATGGAAGCCAGTCCATTTTAGTTTCTCTATAATTTTTTCCATCACAGAAGGGCACCAAAAGTGACTGGTCGAAAGTTAAAAACCTACAGAGAATGTAGAGTAAATTTGAATGAGACGGGTGAAAGAGAGTGACCTCAAGAGTGTGCTAATAAAAAGGAAATCGTAGATCCCATACTCTTCTGTAGCGAAGATGTCTGCCACAAGCAGAGATGAATGCAGAGAAGGGTGATGAAACAGGGGTGAACGCCCTATGGGCAGGAGGGCAATGCTGTGAGGGCCCACCAGCATACCAGTAACCTTTCAAAAATTAACTGAGAAAAAATAATAAGCAACTAAATAAACAATGTAGAAAGGACACAATTGAAATATTGGCCCCTTAACAATATCTGCAAATCAAAAGACACGATGTATAGATGAAATATGCTCATTGTACAAGAGGTAAATGGAAAAGAAAAGTTTTTGTCATGTTGTGCAAAAGTTAGTGATCTTCAAACTGATGAGCAAGACGCTGCAAGAGCCCCCCCAGAGCCATCCTACCTAAACTGAACAATCCACAAGTTTTGCTTATTACAAGTAAGTTATTCTATGTTGCATGTTTAAAATAATTGATGACAGCTCTACAGAGTCCGCTTCAACATGTTCAATCTACAACTTTTATTTCACCATAAATATTACAATTTAGCTGTGCAAAATACAAATACAGTTGCTGGTTTTAGTTTGACCAAGGACCATTCTAGCTGTCTGTGTTTAGAACTCGACAGGAAGTCTCAATTTAATGAATTATTTGAAAGTTAACCATTTAGAAATTAAAATTCCTCTTAATGAGACCGCACTATTACAAATTTATTTTCATATCCTTTACTATCAGAATGAGTCCACCTACTTGATGACAGATTGACAGTTCATTTCAGCGTGATAGACATTACCTGCTGTGAGGTCTTTGATGGCCACAAACACATGAATGCAAGTACCTACTGTTCATTCTTCGACTGTTACAGATATGAATGTAATTCATGTGATCACTTGAGGGCATATGAAATGGTGCAAAGTAGGAGATGTATTCGCATCATCAAAACATGTTGATTTGATAAGGCAACCATTAAGAAGGAGTTAGGGTCAAGGGTTAAAACTACCAAAGAGCTGGAGACTGTGGTGAACTGAAGCAACTTTAGAGGCAGACTGAGCATTTAATAGAGACTTACATTACAACCATCCATCAGCACAACATCTTTACAGTCAAATAATTATAATTATGAGTACTTACATTAAGCTGTTTGTGGACATCAATGACATCACAACAGGCCCTATCATTTTAAAATGAACTGTGAATTTGTCATTTAGTAACTAACATGTGACCTCATTGATGAGTGATGTGACTGATTCAGTGACTTGTCCTGATAGCATTTCAAGTATGTGATATGACATCACTAACTACTTAATATGAGTCACAAAGAGTAAAGAATAACATGAAAAGAATTGGGATATAACCTCACATTTCTGTAAGCACTTGTAGGATTAATGGATGTTTTGGGCTTTGCGTCCTGTATTTATGCACTTGGTGGGCTAATTAGGACAGGAGGAGGACACGGCAATGAGGCGAAAGATGATTGAAACAGCCGTTCAACATAGGCCCAGGTGACCCGGCAAGAGCTGGATTCGAATCCTGGACCGAGCGATTGGCAGTCCAGCACGCTACCACTAGACCAACCTCCCCCCCCCCCCCCGTAAGCACTTGTAATTCATCAACTGTGACAATTTTCTGTCCCATGCATGTAAAGGTATGCATGGTTGATTAGTCTGAATTGGTTCAATAATAATTCCCAAACTGGAACCAATTATATTTCTGGCCTACATAAGCATCATCCCAATTGCATTTCAGCTGGGATGAGGCATTAAAAATTGATGGTCTCTTGTGTCATTGCCTGTCTCTGCTGGACAAGCAAGAGACCCCTCCCTCTGGGTATTGATCAACATAATGATCCTGCTGCTGTATGCCTACACTGTATAATGGCTATATCAAATGTTAAGAAACCATCACGAACTTTAATTAAACCTGGTTTACTGAGATATCACACAGGTCAATCGAAAAATAATGATGTACATTACTACATTTGATTGATTGATTGATTGATTTATTCGGAATCACACACAGTCACACACTTACATTCACACAAAATGATATGAAGGGATGAGTGAAGGTGATCCCGGGATGACACACTAAAGTCTACTGACTTATTTCCAGTGCAGTCCCTGGGTGGTGAGGAGAAACATGATGGCGTTATTGAAGAATGATTAATGTGATGAGATGGAAAATAAATATAATGAGTAAGTTACATAAAAATAAATTCATTAGCCTCTTCAGCCCGAGTTTGTGTTCTCAGGTGAGCCTTCAGTTTCCGCTTAAAAGTGTCTTTGGATTGAATGGCTTTTAGGGTCTGAGGCAAACTGTTCCAAAGTTTTACTCCTTGGTAGGAGAAATTGCTGATAGCCATACCCTGGGGTCTGTACAAAAAGAAATTGTGCTCAGCCCTTCTAGTGTTGTAGCGGTGTGATGTAACAGAAAATTTTTCTGTTAAGTAGGAGGGGGCTATGTTGTTGTATATGTTGAACATGTGGCCAAGTATCATTTGAGTTGCTCTGTCCTTGGTGTTCAAGAACTTGACCACATCTAGTTCAGACTGTCCAATATGGGCACAGGGCCCAAGATCTAATATAAATCGTACCAGTTAGTTTTGGGCAACTTGAAGCCTCTTTTTGTTTGTTTTGGTTAGACCCATATACCACGAAGAAACAGCATAATCAAAATGACATTGAACCAAAGCACAGGCTAGCATAGTTCTTGCTTTAATATTTAAAGCATCTTTGTGTCTATAAAAGAATTTTAATCTTGAGGTGGATTTGCTTACGATGTCACTGACTACCGAATCCCCAGAAAGATCGCAGTCTATTTTAAGGCCAAGGTATTTGACACATTGTTTTGGAAGAATAGTGTTGCCATCAATACAAATTTTGAATTCTTTTGTTTGGTGTTTTTTTTTTTAGATGAAAAAATTATTACTTCCGTTTTGCCCTTGTGCATGGACAATTTGTTATTCGTCAGCCAGTGATAGCATGCCTCAGCGGCCTGGCTTAACTCCTTAGACACAACATCAACATTACGGTGCGATACCAATAAGATTGTGTCATCTGCATATAATATGACTTTACAAGTAACACATGATGGCATGTCATTGCTGAAGATTAAATAGCACCAGGGGCCTAGGATACTACCCTGTGGAACACCACAGGTAATAGACTTTCCTTCGGAATGGTAGTCATTGACTTGGACTGATTGATTTCTATTACTCAAATAGGAAATTATTTATATGAGACATAACACATCTAAATAAATGGTCAACATCAATTGGTAATAACCAATTTTGATAGGATTGCCTATTTTTAAGACACCACACAAGGAGTTTCCCATCAACAAAAGAAAACACTGGCCGATAAGTCGACCCATTTATAACATATTCATATCAAATACAGGGTGGGTAAGGGAAATCTGGAATGATCTTTAAGTTACTGTATATCGCAAAAAGATTAACGGAATGTTATGAAACCAACAACACAACAAACAGTGGTTAATCAGTCACAAATCAGGTCAATCTTGCAATACTTGGACAAGAAATGGCGACCCAGGAGCAGAAAAGGAAAAGGGTGGCAGATCTCCTGTCTGCCCAAGTGAAGCCTCGGACCATTTCTAACATTGTTGGTGTGTCACTGAGCACTGTATATGCCATCAAACAATCTGTAGCCAGTGGGAAAGGGTTACAGAGGAAGCCTGGCAGCCGTGGGCAGACAAAAAGGACCAGGAATTTTGTAATTGCCCTCCATACTCCTGATTTCTGGCCGTCCTCAAGCCCAGACCTTAACCCTCAGCACTACGCAACCTAGGGCGTTTTGGAGAAGGCCACCAATAGAAACCCTCATCCTAATGTTGACTCTCTGAAAGAAGCCATATAGAGAGAGTGGGCAAGATGTCAGCTGACGTTGTGACAAACAATGGTAAAAGTTTTGAAAGCGTGTTCAGGCTGTGATTGCAGAAAATGGTTGTCACATAGATTAAAATGTTGTCTATTGTCTAAACTTGCTCATTTGCAAAAATCATTGTTCTGTGTTCAGTGGAAATGGTTGAAAATAAATAAGTTCTGCATCTCTCGCAATTTTCCAGTTTTCTCTTACCCACCCTGTATGTCAGTTATAACTAAATATTAGTAGGAGTGATAGGGGCACATTAGGACATTGGATACACTGGGACATGGGGGTTTTCTTGTTTTCTGTTTTCGTTTCGTGACATTTTCAAATTTTCTGAAATCTGATCTGGAAATGTGTATGCTTCAGTCAGTAAATTTTGGTATACAGAGATTAGGAGTGTTGAACTTTTTTCCACTAAAATTCCCAGTGGTTCGAATTGAGCCATTCTCAGATGATGTTTTGCCATTGTGTCAATGCAAAACATCCTGAACCAAACTGCTTGTGCAAAACAAATGGAGTCATGATGAAGGACAATGCCTGAGGCATGTGGGATACAAATCTTAATTTCATATACAAAACCTGCTAACTTTACAAACTTTGTATTAGATGGATATCAAATAAGTGCAAAAAAAATCAAATTCTCCTCTTGACAATTTCTAAATATTGGGCTGAATGCTGTGACATGTCAATAGACATCATTTCCTTTTGATTTATTCAGTTTGTCAAATATGTATAGTATTTGCAATAGGAAATTACAATTTTTGTACTCCAGAGCATGACATCACACATGAGTTCTGCGATTGGTCACTGGTCAGATGCCTCAGCTGTCAACATGAAGATGAGAGCTGAAAGTACGACATGCTCACCCATCCGGCATCAAGCTCCAATTTCAAGCAAGCATCATTCGCAATTCTCCATATCAATTGCAATTTTCAAAGGAATGTGATGGGTCTTCCTTTTTTTCTAAGATGTTTTCTTTACAGTAATTTCTATTTCACCAATGACCAACACCAATTATGAAAGCTTACGAAACATGAAATTAATTAACCTACAACCATTGATGTGTGGCAACCTTGATTCAAACCTGTATTAAGCATGTCAACCTATTGTTGCAAAACACCCAAGCTCAAGTTCCCTGCATGGCCAATGCACAGTCCACCCTGCCCAGCAGCTGCCTGCAACTTCAGCATCCCTGCAGTCTCCTCATCACTTGGCTTGGGACCGCACCAGCTGCAGTTTCAGCAGCCACCAACTGCAACTTACTTGGGACAGGGGAAATTATCCACTTTTGGACAAAAATACTGGTAAGTTGCTTACAACATATCTAATACAATACAATCAAGTCATATTCATTATAGAATTTGTAATTATACATAACATATTTTGTTATCTGAATAAATCTGAACTTCAAGACATCCGCATTCCATGATAGTTTTGCAGTATGAGAGTGGCCAGCAGCAGTTGCAAATCATAGAAATTTGAATTTCTTTTTTTTTGTTAAGAAAGTTTTTTCTGTTATTAAAGTTCATTTTGGACTAAAGCAATTTTCTGAATTATGAACGTGAATCAATCAAATTTATTTTTCAAAAGAAGAAATAAGAATGATATATATTCCAAAATCAGTTTTGTGAATGATTATAGTAACCAACCGGTCTTTTAAAATGGTTACCCGTCTAAGAGATACAGATTTGTTGCATAAACCAATTTGAATATTGGTCACTTTATAAATTACTTCCTAGGTTGTGACAACTAATAATCTCCCCAAACCAATGTAAGATTGTCTTACCAATGCTTTTTCATTTGTTGTCTGTTAACTTCTTAGAAGCTGCTTCTCTATTG
This sequence comes from Platynereis dumerilii, assembly GCA_026936325.1. Classification (NCBI taxonomy): domain Eukaryota; kingdom Metazoa; phylum Annelida; class Polychaeta; order Phyllodocida; family Nereididae; genus Platynereis; species Platynereis dumerilii. The sequence goes on along the minus strand of JAPTHN010000001.1, from coordinate 30,497,197 downwards.
CACCCAGTGTTTCTTTTTTTGTTCTGAACGATTCGACATCTTCATTTTACAAACATGTATAAATAAATTAAAATTAATAATTCATTTCACGAAGACAAAAAAAAACAACTGTTTTCCCCCAGTTGCACTCGATCATTGGATCTTTTTATTCCAAAAGCAAATTTTTTCCGAAGCATTACAAGAAGATCAATAACTTCAGAAGATCAGATTCAGACACAAGTTTCTCACGTTGCTACACACGAACTGTCAATAATTTATGAAGTACAATTAAATGGATACGCCGCAAACTCCGATTGGACCGGAGCTGGTAGTCTAAAGTTACTACAGTTAAAGAAATCTCAAACGGTACAATTGGTGAGTTGTTAGTATCCCAGCCTTGTGCATATATATGAGGACACATGTTCAAACGTCAATTTCTGCCCGCACTGTTTTCGAAAGTTATCATAAATATTAATCATGCTATGGCCACTCAGTGACACCGATAAGCATTCATTATCATGCTCTGGTAATATGCCACTTCTTGAAGACCAGATTGCTGCCAACTCAGTTCACCTCCCTCTCCAGCTCGCGAATCATCGAAGTTGATGCAGTTTGAATGAAACAGTAACTTTGCCATTGCCTTGCATATACTAGTTACTGATAATGATTAAATTGTAACACTGCATATGCCACCTTCAAAAAAGGAAGCAGATATCTGCAAATCAAAATAATTTGACAGAAATCATCCATTTATATACTTGTTGAACTCTTTGCCTTGAATCAGTGGCAGACTGAAACCCCATACGTTTGTTTTCCAACACCTTATTAAGCCATTGAGAATTGAGGACAAGTCAATCTGAATCATTTGATTTTACGAATCTGGCAGCAAAGCGTTAATGATGAATGGGATCCACATGACTTGCTCTGCTCCGTTGTTACCATTTTTCCATACAGCTCAGCGAATTGTTGCTATTTGAAGTCTGCAACAAAGCTAAGTAGCAAACAGCAACAAATCGAGCTGCTGTAATTCAACAAAGTAACTGCAACAGAACGCTCTCTTACTGTTGCAGTAATAGGCACAACTTAGAAAAATTCTGATATGTGGTTGTAGCTCCAAATTATTACTCAAAGAAAAGTATGTGTCTGTTGGTCTTTTGGTGTGTAGTATTCTGTGGACTTATTATGAAGATTTACAACAATTCCAAATGCACTGCTTTGCAGCATAGGCTGCAAAAAAAGTGTCCGCCTGTTCAGCAAATGAAATACAGAAACTCAAAATGTTCTCATTTGGTTTGTAAATATTAATGAACTACTTTTCTCCTGTAGGAACAACATATTTTCCCTTGAGGTATCAGATTGACAGAAGGTCATAAAAATGACATCGCACCAACTAGAACCTTGGTACAAAAATACATTGTACTAAAGGTATTGTCAGTTTGCCACCACATTCACTGCTTTGCCAGGCATGCAGGAAAACAGAACCAGCATAGACACTGAACACATTCAGCTTTATCAACAGTCCTGCATGGTGTATTCTATTATTATCATGCAACTTGCATGCACGCAAGATAATTGAGCGAGTCTAATAAAGGCAAATAATGGCATTCTGGCTTTTGTCACAAATTCTGTTTGTCACTTAATTTGGGCTGTGATGCACACATACAGTTTGCATGTTGGTTATGCAGCAAACTTACTTTACAAAAATTGTATCCAAGTTACTTATTTCTAAGTGTATACGTGTACATGAATTTGTACTTTACCCGTCCATTTTTAATGAGACTGACATCCTTCATTTATTTATAAGTGGCAGGCAGAAAACTGAACATAACTGAACAGAAGTCACTAAATATTGCATAGGCTTATTGATTGTCATGTGGAACACTAGTTTAAAGTACATGATTCTTTGAGGAAAATTGAATGATTGCTGTTTGGCTGTGAACTTCTTATACGACTACAAACCGTTCTCTGGAAAGTTTGTCAACTGGAAAAGACCATCAATAAAGACCATGTTGCTCTCCATGAGCAGTCCCCTGAGTCAAACACTAAAATGACTGGCACCAATGACATTACCGCTGGATTGTTACCTTAAGAGAGAAATCTGTAGCTCCTCAGAGAAAAGTAGTTCATTAAATATTTACAAACCAGATGAGAAAATTACAAGATTCTTTATTTCGTTTTGCAGAACAGACAGACTTTTTTGCAGCCTACTGCATAGCAGTGCATTTGGAATTGTTGTAAATTGTTGTAAATCTTCATAATAAGTCCACAGAATACTACACACCAAACGACCAACAGACACATACTTTTCTTTGAGTTATAATTTGGAGCTACAACCACATATCAGAATTTTTGCAAGCCGTGCCTATTACTGCAAATCCCCAGGCAACAGTAAGAGAGAGTTCTGTTGCAGTAACTCTGTTGAATTACAGCAGCTCCATTTGTTACCATTTACTATTTAGCTTTGTTGCAGACTTCAAATAGCAACAATTCGCCGAGCTGTATGGAAAAATGGTAACAACGGAGCAGAGCAAGTCATGTGGATCCCATTCATCATTAACGCTTTGCTGCCAGATTCGTCAAAATCAAATGATTCAGATCGACTTGTCCTCAATTCTCAATGGCTTAATAAGGTGTTGGAAAACAAATATATGGGGTTTCAGTCTGCCACTGATTCAGCACATAGAGTTCAACAAGTATATGATACATAAATGGAGGTGTTCCGATTCATCTGTTATAGCAGTATACTACAGCAGCTGTAAAAACTTTTAATAGTTATGTGCTTCTTTTTAACTTAATATGCTTTAATCAAATTGGTTCCTCACAAACCAAACAGATTTAAGTAAAATATGATGTAGCAAGTTAGAAAAGAAGCTTACGTTTACTGAAAGTGCTGTCCAAGAAAGAGTGGTGGCAGTCAGACCCTCTTTGTGGGTTCTATATTGTATTCTTATCAGTTAGATCCCACCAAAGGCCCAGGCTCAGATATTATGTGTCAATTTCAAAAATTATTGCAAAAATACCATAAAATGACAGGCTTAAAATTACCACACTAATATTATTACATCGCCAACACAGACTCTATGAGACTGCTTTACTTTCAGGCAGTGCGAGCATTGTACTGCAGTCTCCTGGAATTTGCCATGAAAATGAGACAGGAACAGTATTCAAATGAGCAAGATGCGACAGAGTGATCTTCAAGCAAAATAGTTTTCTCTAAAATGTGGGAACTTTTAAATTGTTATGCTTGCTAGCAATGAGATTGTATAACAAAAGTAATTGTTTACAATCTGCAGTCAACAGTGCCTCCTTAATTGTTATTATTCATGACAATAAGATTGAATAACAAAGTACAAATGTTTGTAATTTAGAGTCATCAGTTCCAGCTGAAAGCTGTCAAGTAGCAATTGCAGAAATTGGACAAAACAATATAACATATTTAGGAAATTAATCACTCAATATGAAAAGATTATGTAACCAATCATGGCATTGTCAACATTCTTTTGAAAGACCATATTCTAGAGTCCCTTTGACACTGGGTGTCATCAGAAAAAGAAACCAGAGGGACTCATGGAGTCAGTTGCCAAAAAGAATAGTTATCAGTTTGATGCTGGTTATTCCCATTACCGTATCGAAGTCTCATAGTGATGTGATACTAAGATGTTATACCGAACAGCCTGGTCCAGACTTAATTTTGAGTTCTTTGGGTTGTAAAATATGCAAAGAAGAGAGGAAGATTCTTTTAGGGCTGTCTGTTGTGATTGTTGCCATAACACTCAAATGCATAATGCAAAGGCCAACAATTAATGTCAATTCTTATTGGTCTTCATTAGATCTCATATTTTGCAAGAAAATAATGTGACCATTATTCCATGAACCACCTTGGAACAATAAGACCAGAGTTTTAATATTAATAATGTATAAGCAATCAATTAGTTGAGATAAACAATTTTTTGGCCCTGCTAACTTCACCCAGATGTCGCGTTTGAAAAGTTTTCATTATGGCTGACTACTGAGACGTATGTCGCAACCAAGCGTTTAGTGAACAAAAACCCAATCTAATGGCAATTTAAACAGACAATGTTTCATTAATTAATTGACACCTATCATGTGCCAGCAGAGCAATTGTTCAGCTATACATGCAATATACATGCCCAATTGATGTTTAAACTGGGGAGTGCGGGAATTGTCCTGAGGCACGGTGCAACTTTTTGTCTTTGTAAAATCATCTTCATCGAAAACCAAATTAATAAGAGAAACAGTAAAGTTTAAATTGACCAATGAAAGCGAGAGACATGGAAATGCTTATGTATAGCGGAACTTAGTCGCGTGACATTTTCCATGCACATAAAGAGACCCCCATGGAGGTTTGATGCCCTCGTGGGTAAACATTGACCAACAAATTGCAACATTTTACCATGCTTTTGATGTATATTGACCAGCTAGAATCATGTAATTAATGACAAACAATACTGACTCCGGTGCAATAAGGTTATTGATTCTAATAATAGAAGAGCTAAAGGTCCGCCTTTTTGAAATGCTGCTGCCGAACACCGTTGTTGTGTAGTTGGCTCTAAACATAGGGACAACGGTTGCTTTGGGCTCGGTCCCTGCGTGTCGTAAAAGGGCCGAGAGCAAAGAAATCATACAGCACCAGTCCGCTGCTGTTTTCCACACACAAATTAATTTCCAAGCGCAGTCCCTCGGCGCACTGTTGGCTTTTCACTATCAAATGATTATATGTGCAAGATTGGACGTGGTGCCCATGGCAGATAGCTGCAGCTTGCATGAGTTTTGTAACTGCCTGTAAAATTACAATATCATACAATTTGGTCGGCCTGATACTGCTCCAAATTGCTGCCCATGTTTGTCCACCGTGGTGCGAAAACAACCGACTGTAAGCATTTCTGTTTAGGGTTGTTGCTCCTGCTCAATAATGCACAATGCAAAGGTCAGAGGTCAGTTATCATAGGACTTCTCCTGATCTCCATTTTGTAAAAAAGCAATGCGGTCATGACCACTTTAGAACAATAAGAGCAGATTACTCGATTTGGTAATTGGTTGCGATAACAGTTATTAATAGGCATTTGGTGTCTATTGTGTATCACCGTATCGCATTACTACAGCAGTTTTTTGGAGCTAACCTATCATTGTCTAATTTCGTGATAATAGCCAGTGTTGTATGTCTAAAAAAATTCTAATGCTCATTTAATATACAAGCCATATACTTTATTGGTTTCATGGGACTACCTTCCATTTTGCTGCATAACGGGAACTGTTGGTACGTGAATAATAGATGAGGCAGAACTCGCATCGCAGCCTAGATGTTTTCTGCTTTTTGAAAGTGCAATGCGCGCTTGGCAACAGGACGCCAGTTACCATGAAACGAAGTCGAACTTATTGATTTCATCAGCTACTTGGAACGTTAACGCGAAGAATGCAAGGGAAATGCGTCACAGCGTTTGCACTAATCAATAAAAGAGTTTTATCACAAGGACTGCGGGACATATCTCAGGTAGACAAGAGAGAGAGCGCGGTCCTCCGAAGGGTTCTTGCTTTAAAAAAGGTGAACATTTCTGGAAAAACCTACTTTTGAAGTCTTCCAGTCAAGGTAAATATGTAGCTTTTTGCTTGTCTTGTTATAACATCTGCCTTTTGGCTTTCAGATAATTCTGGATTACCAAGAAGATTAGCGTGCAGTTGAGAGCCTGAAAGGGCATATGTCCCAGACGATGGAGGAAGACACAGACAACACACAGAAGAAGAGCAATGTCAAAACATTCTGCAAGAAGTTCATCAAGTTCCTCTTTTCCCACATAGGCCTTTGTGCGATGGTCGTGGCCTACTGTGTCGGAGGAGGGTTCATATTCGAACATCTTGAAAGCACCAACGAAAAAGAGGAATGTGTAAAAGCAATGGACGCCTACTCGCCAATGGAGAACTCAACAAAATACAAGATGTGGGAGGTGGCAAAAACATTCGGAAACAATCCGACCGATTCAGAAACGATAGAAAACGCCCTGCAAGAATATCAGAAACTGCTTGTTAAGTTCCGAGACGACGTCATAGAATTGGGGTACGATGGGAAGAACTGCACACAGATGGGAGAACCTGGCGGCCCTGGATATGCCTGGTCCTTCCCTGGAGCCCTGTTGTTCTCGGTGACGGTTGTGACAACTATAGGTGAGACTGCATGACCTTGTGGTACATTTTTCAAAAAAGAAAAAGTATTTAAAATTTATATTAAAATCAAGTTTAAATATAGCTTATGTGAAGTAGAATTAGCATGACTTATAATTAACATAATTAGTAACTGTATTAATATACGATTTGTAGCAAGATTGACGTTTGACCGCCCTGGTCATCTTCGTCCTGAGTAAACTTGAAGAAATCTTTTGATTCCAAACAAAATGGGGACAGTTGAATCGATTTGACCGCATACATAACCTTCCTAGATTTTACTTTTATATGACATATTAAGTGAACTTATTACAAAATAATATCCTTATTCTTTATCATTTATTCATAACCTGTTTTGAACGGATTGTTACATTGTTGCTTAGATATCTTGCGGTCTTTTCAGAGATGTGCTCAACTATCCCCATTTTCTCGTTTAATATTTAATGCCTGTCATTTTACAGCAATTACATTGTATACAGGAATACATCCAGGTTTTTTAAAAGCACAACAACAATATGGAATGTGGCCATAGATTACACCACAGAACAAACATGGTACATGGTACACACCATTTCAGTGATGCAAATGGAACGAAAGACACAATACTGTATAAACATCCGGTGAATGTACTCAAAATATTTGAAACCAAGGTGTATGACAAATTTAGAATTTCATATGCGACTGGTCATGCTTGGCTGCATCTCACTTGCAGAACATCTAGTGCAAAGGCTTACATTCATGTTTAGAGTCAGTGATACACTTACAAATGCTTGGAAATCAAGAATCTAAGGGCACATGGTATGATGTACCTATGGAAAGTTAGAATCTAAGGGTTACGATGTATGTTTATACAACCATTTTCAGAATTCCAACTTAAGGCAACTTGTCAAGCACCACTTTGCCTAACTTACAGAACTAAATACAGTGCAAAAAGCTAATGGATCTTATTTTTGCATTGTAAAACAAAATACATTCAGCAAAAATGCTCTGTAATGTAAGGGCATGCATGTAGCGTAATGAGCCCAAATGGGGATGCTAGTTATATGGCTTTACATCCTGTAATGTTTGCACTAATTAGACTAAATATGACAGACATGGACCATGGCAATCCAACTGGCAAGGTCTCAAAAGATTAGAAGCTCAACAGGCACCCCTCCATTCATCAATAAAGATAATATTTAGCAATGTGTGTGTATAGTTTTCCACAAAATTATTTAGAATATTCTAGATGCGACTGTTCAAAGTTGGCTTTACTGAACTTGCAGAACAGCGAGTACTCCGATGTTGATGCAAAAGGCTTATCAGGTCGAATCCATGCTTCATGTTCCACAAAAGTGCTTGGAAACCTAGAATCTAAGGACGCTGTCAGGGCACATAATATGATGTACCTAGAAAGTCAGAATCGAATGCATTTGCACATAGAATGATTTTTAGACTTGAAATATAATTGGTCATGCTTAACTTCATCTAACTTGCAGAAAAACAAACATGTCATAGATCACCATTTAGTCAGTGACAGTGAGTGAGTGAGTGAGTTAGTGTTTTACGCCCCATCAGCACCGGTGTGGGCTATTTTAATAGAGGCAATTAGTCAGTGACAGAAATTTGAAAGTGACGAGACAAACAACATATAGCCTGACTTACATCTTTAGAAAGTTAGAATCTAGGACCTAAATAATTATATTTAAAAAAATCAGTAATAGTTGTTGTCGAATCCTAGAATCCTTGGGCATATAGGCCTTTTACACAGCAAATGAACCAGGAAAATTATAATCTAAGGGCATGCATATCTTAATCTAAGGGCATGTATATCTACAATGATTTTCAGAATCTGGCGACTAGTCACGCTTGGCTGCGCTTCATCCATAAGTCTTGTCATATCAATCGATGAGAGTTTCTGCAACCGAAACAGAGCGGTCGAACCGAGATGCATTATTAAACGTAGCTTGGAATGCAGCGACAATATGAAATGAACAAACAAAGGCAACGGCATCGTGTTTATTAACGTCACAATATAAACAACGAGAAGTCCTGCACACCGTACGTGCTTTAGCCTCCCATTGCATTGTATGGGATGTGTAATAACCTTCACTATTCCTACTCTGCAAACCTATGAAATGTATATCAAACAATTGTTTTCAAGGCTTATAAATCAATTTGGGGGCATTTGAAGCAGTTTAGAAACAGAACATAGACATACATATAAATAATAGAGAAGCAAGCCACTGTTGCCATGCCGCGTCTCCCGGCAATCATAATTCTAAGAGGTAGAATTATTGATTTGCAATTATTATACCATAGAAATGCATTATGCAGAAAAAGACCATGCATTTTTAATGTCCTTACTCAGTTCAATTGCATCCTAATTCCTAATTTAAGCCAAGAGCCTTTACCTTTTGAATTGAATGGATAGTTATGGACAATAACAAATTAAAGAAAATTACTATTGATTTATAACCAGACAACACTATTACAAAGTAGTTAATAATAACTAGAACAGGCGCTCGGAAAGGACATAGCTTCGCTGTCCATTTAAAATGTAGACATATACACCCTCTTGGCTGCTAGTGCTGCAGCAAAAAATTATAGTGCATGCAGCACTGTAGAGGCCTTTTTCAGATTTCTTTAACTGTGGGCACAAAAAAGCTCCAATTGTCACCAAAATTTAATCAGGTCTTGTGTAGTACAAATGAAGACATCATGCAGAAGGAAATCTAAATCCATCCAATAGTTTTTGCAGGAGGCAACTACCATACACACTAACGCACATGCTAAAGTGCCAGGGACCACAATAGCTTCGCTGATAGCTTCTCAGCGAAGCCAATGACTATAGCGTTTTCACATATGTATATGATCAATTTATCAAACTTATTTTAGTTTCAAATGTTAATTTTAGGTTTTACGTCATAATGGCCAAGTGCATCTGAAACAGAAGGTTTTGTTCAGCTGACAAAAATGATCAGGCAGACAAAAAAGTATCGTAAGCTGGTGGCATTGTGCATTTTTGTGCATAATTATCATTAGCATGTAATATGTGGAACAGGCAAGGAAACTATTTTAAAATCTTGCCTCTGATGTGTAATGTGACCAAGGAAATGCCAATAACTAGAACAGCTGAGGTTTGATTGTCTTTATTTTCAAATAATAGTTTCTGCTGACACTGGTCTGTTAGTGTCATTAGTACCAGAATTGCCATTGATATCAAACCATCCGCAAATATCAGAATTAGTATCAACACCATAGATATCAGGACTTTGCCAATGCAACACACCACAGACTTAGTTTTTGCTTAGTAGGACCCTGGCAAATTAATAAAAAGTAACATTTTGTTGCAATGAGTCGGGTCTATTAGGTGCAATGCATATTTTATGATGTACATATATTGACACCGTTTAAGTTAATTGGTTAGATCGAGAGAGGACAATGATTGTTCCTTGATATTACTTATCGATTATGACGCTAATCGGTATCACGGTCAACCGCAGTAAATATGACTTTTATGGTCAATTATTATATACTGTAATGACATTATTATTCGACATTTTAATAGTGTTTACTAGAGCAAATATAACAAATAACCCTGTACCCACAAGGGATGATAGAACCATATACCCTATGTCAACATAAGGATAATATGGACATAACATATATATTATGGGTTCAACTACACTAATATCAATGTTGTTGCCCATTGGTCATTCAGCGGGAAGAGCACACATCAGCTGCCATGCATTACTCTCCCACCCCTATGCTTTAAATATTTCATAAACTGGGTGGTGGTAGTGGTGGGTATGGTGGTCCCTGAGCCCTTAGAACCTCAAATAAATTAAATTAATACACAACCCAAGTGGTGAAAGTGGACATCCCTGCTATATTCCAACAGCAAAGGTGGAGCCTGCAGTAAAAGCTGTCTATAGGCTGGCAAAATACAAGTATTTGAGTTGACTTTGGCAGATAATACACTCCTGCTAATAAATATGGAATTCCTTTTTTGGGAAAAAGGTTTCAAATAAAAGTAAATTTCAGAGTGTGAATGCAAGCAAGATCCATTTTATAGGTCCAAGTCATCTTCTCTAATCACTCTTTGAAAGCCTCAACTACACTTTTTGCAAGAACTTAAAATTTTTGGTTGAATACACCTCGGCCTAAAAAACTTATTTGGGTCTAACGCTGCAGCATGCGTTTTACATGAGAGCATGTTCTTCCCTTCAGCGGTCATTGGATTTAGCTACCGTTGAATCAGACCATCATGTGCTCCAGCAGAAGTTGCTAAAGTTATCAATTTCAATGGAGAATGTTCAATTATTCCATAGTTATGAGCAACGGTGTATAATGGGAGAAAGGCTACAAAATAACAAACATGCTGATGGTGGTCAGTACAAGCCAAAGGAACTTAAGGAAGGCCTAGACCAGTAAATTGACCCCTTTAGATAAACAAAAATTAAGAGTTATTGAAACCACAAGCTCATTTATAATGCTGCAGTATGAGCAGATATAACAGTGAATACTGCTCGACTAAATTTGGGACAAATAGTAGTAAACTGTCAATGACAGTATTTAAATATATTATGAGAAAGCTAATTAAATTCACACAAGTTCATAACAAGATACAGAGCCAAACTAAATGGAATCACACAATTGTCCCACAAAAGTTGGACCAAGAAAGCTCTGCCAAAGAAAAAACACCCGTAGAATGGCAGACTAATGAATTATAGACGGAGGACACAGCATCCTGAAAGAACAGACTGATTTACTTTTAGCCATGGGGCTGTTTGTCACACTGGTGACAGTGCAGTCTGTCATGTGCACAGTTTATCACACTCCCTTGGAAATAATTGACCATCTCATTGAAAAGTAATGCCAAAATGGCCAAAGATCTATGGCAAAATTTCCCAAGGAGTTCACTCAGTTCAGCTGGGAGACCATTATCTAACATCTTCCAGATCCAACAATCAAGAAAGCAGAGTTTTACTATTTCACATCTTTAAACAGGTTCCGTGTCCTTTAATAGTATACCAATGAGACACATAACACACACTCTTTTCTCAGGGCAGTTCTGTGCTGTTTTTCTCCAGGGGAGATGAAGATAAATACACAAGTAAAAAAAATAGAAATGACAACAAAAAGACAATAGTTGGTGTTGATTAATATGAAGTTGTCTTCACATATATTACTTGCAATTTTTAAATTGAAGATGAGTAGTAGGTGTTTATGTCTTGTTGCGTAATGTGTACTTAATACTGCCAATTAAGGTTCAGTGGGACAGACAGTCGCATAGTGATGAGAAAAGGCACACTCTTCGCAGATGACCCAAGGATGAAACATCAGTCTATCTTAATGGCTAGGACGGGGACAGGAATCAATTCGAGAATCAAACCCGGGTCTGAGAGGCAAGCAACCAATGCGCAACCACTAATGCATGAGTCTCACGAGAGTGGTTAAGTGACGGCGAAGTTGTAGAGGTGCCAGGAACTTCAGTTTCGCCAACTTTCGGCGTTTCAAGCCATTTTTGGACAATTATATAATCAATTAGAGGTTATAAATCGTCGTTGATGCTTCCTATTACGACGAGGCTCTCGTTTTCTACGCCAAATGGCTCGTAATTTCTGATGAGGCAAGAAGAGACTTGTGTCGGCGAGTTGTGAGGAGCCTCGGTGCAGTTCCATTGCTTCAATGTTAAACTAGATTCGCCCAAGGAGTCTCTTTCTTCGCCCAATCTGCCTAGAGCTAACTTCGCACTAGCATCCTCTTACTTCGCCCTAATCTTCAATTACGCCCAAGCAAATACCTGTTACGGTGAAGTAAGTAGCTGTTTCGGCGTTTCAACAGCTTGTTAGCGTCGGCGAGTTGTTCTCTTTTTTCGCCGAAGTTCCATTGACTCAATGATAAGTAGCCTCGTCCAAGCACTCTCTAGATTCGCCCAATCTGCCTGTAACTTCGCCGAAGCTGTCTCTACCTTCGCTCAATCATTTTGGGGGTCTTTCTGGTCTTTTGCATTGTGGCTTCTTCCTTCGTAAAGATTCAACCGGTTGAATCTTTCGTGAAGCAAGTTCTTGCTTCACTAACCTGTCACGTGACTTCTAGGAACTTTTGGCGAGGAAGTTTAAGAAGCGCCGTAGACGAAAATATCGTCGCCGAATTGTTGAATGTAGTTTAAAAACCTCCCTCTTTCCTGGAAAAGCAAGAAGCGACGCGACAAGAACCCTCTGTTATGTCTCCGTGTGATCTAGGCATAAGTCAGACCTCACGCTGATAATTATTATGAAGTCAGCGAACATAAAATGAGGCAGTCTTCCTGTATCACAACGACGCATCAGGCATTTGCTTCCAGATCACGTAGCAGATGTCATAAATGGTGGCACCAGAATCCTACTCAGGAGTAGAACCACAATTTGCCACAAAAAGGGAAATCAAGTGACAATTACAAGGTGAACAAGTCAATCAATATTTCCCTGGGGCCTTTCGGTCTGTCTGGCCTAGTAATGGCTACCCATTTTGTACTAACTTTCACAAAGTCACTCTGATTTCTTTTCTGCTAAAATGCAATAGCATAAAACATTTCACTCCTTGTAATTGATGGTATAACAAACTATAATTTACACTCTGGAGCATAACATCATGAGATCTAGGTTCCTAATAGAACAGTGATTGGCCAGCTGTGACATGAAGCTGAGAGCATGACATCATGCTTGCCCATCTGACATCAAGCTCCAAATTCAAGCACATGAAATCACCAATCACACATACATTGCTTGCAAGGAGAATCAATATATATTTCGCCGAAGTATCTTAAACTAAATCAATTAGAATCATAACGGTTTGTTTTGTCCGAACGACAGCAAATGAACTGGTGCAGTTGCAAGACACGTTGACAGGCCTAGTTGTTCTTGAACATTACTGAAAATTTCCAGAATCATCCAGAAACAGTTCTATAGCCACTCTATCGAAAAACAATATCATAACTGTTGAGATGAAACCAAATTGATTAGAACCAAATTCGACTCACAAATGGTTCAGAAACTGTTCCTTTATCAAAACCTCAACCTGAAATTGCTTTGAACTCTGATTTTAGCTCATCCAAAGGACATTTAGAGAGTAAACTTGCAAGAATTTCCCATCACCCATTTTATTGACCAGGACTTATGGAATCAATGGGAACAAATAGAGCGTGTCAATTAGAACCACTGATATAATGGACCATCTGAAAGTAGGTAGGAAAAAATTAACAGAAAAAAAGAAAATATCAGAAAAAAGTGAAGTCATGCATGGTCATCAGATATGGAGCACACAAATAGGTACAAATTTTGGTAACAGCTCAATCAGTATAATGTTGAAGCCAGTTGACAATTTGGAATATCATTGGCTGCAGATAAAACTCATGGACTGTTATTCTGACAGGTTATTGACCACAATAAATTCACTAAAACTAGAGCTGAAGCTTTGTACATTCTATATGTGTCCTATGTTGACTAATGAAGACGAAAGTACTCTTTATATAAACTCTTCTTCAGCGTACATTAAGTTTGTGGGTTAAGGCGTCAGACAAGGAAATCCAAATGAAGATGCATTTGAAAGCGAGAGATTATGAATAGCTTCATTCGAACAATTTCAATTAAATGTCAAAGGCTAAGTCCTTTAGATGTTTGTCTACTTTTTACTTCTAAGTTTACAAAATGCAGAAACATGGCCTAATTATATCTCTAGTCTTATGCAGAAGTGGTATCACATTGATACCAGAACACAGGGTGAGTCATGTCTCCTCATTTTGACTCCACACAGGGGATTTCTGAGCACGTGCCAGTTTCCATTAAAGTTGCTGTTGACCATGAACCTTTCATTATTCTGCTTAGCAGGTCCCATTACAGAATCATGAAAAGGAACCTTATTAGAAGACTCCTCATAAAGGCTCAAGAAACCTTGTCATGCCCAGCCTGTGGTGTGGCAGCTTTGCCTGTTTCCATGGGAGACTTTGGTGCTAGAAAAGAGTTTAAATTTATCGATGTGTTCTGAAAAAACTCAAGCAAAAGGACTATAACTGCATCAGAAATGTCATAGAGGTAAAATAAGCATCAAAATGGCCGTTAGTTGCTATGGAAACAAAGAATGCCAGTTGCCCGGATGCTCTGCTACCTGTCTCCAGCCAAGCATGACCATGTCGTTCGATATTATCGATTGTGTCGCCCTCCAGTTGCATCACCATGGCAGGCTACTGTTTCAGCCCAGCGAATATATTAATATTCATCAGCATTGTTACAAAAGCTGTTCAAAACACAAGTGAAATGTAATATTATTGCATACATATAAACCCTACAGCTGCATCATTGATTGGATTCCAAGAAATTACATCATCCACATTGAATATGTTTTTTAGCAATTTTATACTAATTCATTTGAGGATGAAATAAGAAGTCCCCTGACCCTCTCAAGAAAATAATGCCAAATGGATCTCCAGAAACACTTTTACAAAAAGGGCCATTATTTCACCCTCAATTGTTTGTGTAACTATTTTTAATGTGCCAAAATATATTAAAAACATACTTTTAAGTTCATCAAAACCTCTCAATTTCATTAATCATTCTAGCTTTCATCATCCAAAAAACTTTGACATCTCACATTACTCTACTTGAACTTTCCCTAGGTGGTCCTTTTGATAATAACAATTTTGTGAATTTTGTTTAACAATAACCCCCAAAATACTCTCATACATGCACCTCAACTGTGTTTCTCATATAAAGTTTTCAAATGGAGACACGCTTCCAAGAACACTACGATTTTTACACAGCTAAACAATAATTGGTAAGAATAAAATTGATACAATTTTTGTAGAGCTTTTTTGCTATGACATGCATGTGGATGCTTTGACTTTACTTTTGCAATTTTGATAATAAACAGATATAACCAAATATAAATGCATCTACCTGATCATGACACCTACTTTTCCTTAAACATCTTTGTTTGAATTTTCATTTTGCAAAATCACCAATAAATGCAAGTAACACATTGAATGCAGATGTACAAAGATAGTTTTCAGTTTTACATTTCAATTTTACTTTCCCGTTCTTCTTATTTGTTCTACTATTCAGTTTGACCTTCCAATTTGACCATTTCTTTCTTTCTCTTAAGTTTCATGACATATGAACCAACAGTTTTATATTTTATATTATATATACACTGGTATGACATTTTTTTCTAGAAGTGCTTATGCCTGCAAGCCAACAGTTCAAGCCCAAGACCTTCACCTATAGATGAAAACCAGACCCAAACACCTACAAGATACCATTAAAAAACTCCCTTTACTAATCAAATAACATTTTATAACATGTACATTGTACAAATAACTCACTTTAATACTACAGTGGAACTTAAAACATATACAATTGTACATCCTCATAAGTTAAAGATTATCCATAATACCAATATAATTTAATTCAAAGCACCCGACCAATACACCTCACTTCCAAAGTTCCAAGAGCACCCACTGTACAAAGACAGCATGCATTTCCAACAACACAAATTTCAATATTTACTCGCATTATGAATTTGTTCTGACACTCTTCTTCGTATTGACAGGGTATGGAAACATTGCACCAAAAACCTTCTGGGGTCGACTGGTGTGCATCGCCTACGCTCTGCTTGGAATCCCCCTCATGCTGCTGTGCCTGGCGAACATCGGCGATGTGATGGCGGACATCTTCCGGTACGTCTACTCGAAGGTCTGTTGCTGTGGATGTTGCCGTGGTAGCAAGAAGAAGGACAAGCAAAGAAATGCTACAGACCCTGACACCAATGACAATGACACCCCTGAAGCTTGGAGGGAGGGCTACGAGAAAAATGCCGGCAATAATGTTGTGATCGATGATGAAGAAGATGAGGATGAATTTGATGAAGACCATGTCAGCGTTCCTTTAACAGTCACTCTTCTCATCATCAGCTTCTACCTGTTCATGGGCGCTCTCCTGTTCGGCATGTGGGAAGAATGGGATGCCCTGATGGCCTCCTACTTCTGCTTTGTCACAATCTCTACCATAGGATTCGGCGACGTGGTGCCAGGGGCGACCAACTTTGCAACTCAGAGCGGCCAACTCAAGATGGTCTTTGCCTCCCTCTACACTCTGTTTGGATTGGCGCTCCTCTCCATGTGCTTCTCTCTCATCCAAGAGGAGATCGCTTCAAAATTCCGTTGGCTCGGAGAGAAGCTTGGCCTTGTGGAAACCTTCAAAGATGATGACGACGATGAAGCTGAGGAAGTAATAATGGATGTCAACAACACCCCTGAAAAAAATAAAAACTACTAAATGCTCAAACTTTTTGGCATAAAAAACTGGGAAAAATTGTCTTGGACCAAATCATAGCTTTATAAATTTGATGTTCTGATGTAAAAAGATAAATCTTTTGGACCGAATCATGGCATTATCGATTCGTAGTGGCAAAAATGTAATTAAAGTAATTATTGATACTGCAATTTGGTAACAATTATCAACAAAATTATTTGATTATCTGCATAATTACATCTTTATCAAGATGGTGACTTCAATCTTTGTCAGTCAAAGAACATTTCATTCCGTCCAAGAAGTTGGAGGGACAGGATTGGAATTACGTTACTGCTGAATATGTTTATATTATCATAATTTATTGGTGTACCTTGGTATCTGTAGTCTTGACATGCACACAACCATTTTGTTAAACTTCAAAACGTAAATAATTTAAAAGACATTGTGTGAAGATGGACTTTCCTCTGCTGTGATAAATATATACATTATAAACAAGCACTTAACCAGTGTAATGAATCGTGCCTATAATTGCACTCACTTGTGCTCATGTATTAACATATTTGTACAGATTTACACGCTGGTATATAAAGCATTTTCTGTTGACCTTGATGTTATTCTTGACTTATTTAATCTCCAATTACATGTAAAGGTTGAAACGGTGTGCTTGCCCATTGCTCATAGTGTAGGTATTTAATATCTGTGAGACTGTTATGATTTTCATGAAACAAATATGCCATTGCAATTGGATTTTAGAGTGACCAATGTTGTTTTATTTTGCAGGATATGGAAACATTGCGCCGAAAACTTACTGGGGTCGACTGGTGTGCATCGCCTATGCCCTTCTTGGAATCCCCCTCATGCTGCTGTGCCTGGCGAACATCGGTGATGTGATGGCGGACATCTTCAAGTATGTGTACTCCAAGATCTGCTGCTGTGGATGCTGCCGACGCAAGGACAAGAAGCCCAAAGAGGAACCGAAACCCCGATCCGACTCACCCGACGCTTGGCAACAGGACTTCAACAAATCTACTGGAGCTCCCGGAGGACCTGAAATCATAGATGACGACGAAGACGAGGAGGATGAAGATGACTATGAGAACATAAGCGTGCCCCTGACCATCACCATGGGAGTGATCGCTTTCTACATCTTCATGGGTGCCATGCTGTTCGCCACCTGGGAGAAATGGAAGCCCCTGAATGCCGCCTACTTCTGTTTCATCACTGTATCAACCATCGGATTCGGAGATTTAGTACCAGGCTCAGAGAACTTTAACACAAGGAAAGGACAGGTCCAGATGATTCTCGCTGCTCTCTACACTCTGTTTGGATTGGCGCTCCTGTCCATGTGCTTCTCGCTCATCCAGGAGGAGATCGCCACCAAATTCCGATGGCTCGGAGAGAAGCTCGGTCTCGTGCAGAAAGACAAATCAGATGATGACGAGGAAGGAGAAGATGAAGAAGTGGAAGAGGAAGAAGATGAGATTGATATCGAGAAGAAGAAGCACAAAGAATAAGACGAATCGGAGTTCAATTAATGCTTCGTGCATTAATCAAGCATGCTGGAAAGACTTATCGACATGTAGGTTGTATTTATCAGGCTACTTATAATACTAGTAAGTTATGGAGTGAGCTAAACATCAAAGGAGACAGTTATCTGTATTGTAGTTAACATATTCTGAAGTGTATGCGATTATGCGTTAATTAATTGCATTAAGCAGTGGTTTCCATTAGGGCAGTGATATTGATTTTGAAAGTGTAATTTCTTAGGGAATTGGATTCCATTTCTATGCCTGAATATTATTGGCTGTGATCATGATTTTACTGCTGGTTATATTGTACATATTACTAATCACTACTAACAATATAAGTGTTGAGAGTTACTGTTACAGCTATAAGTTTATCACTCCTTTCCATAGTTTCCAATTTTATCTTTGGTTTGTACTTTTAATAGGTTTAGACATTGATAGGAGCAGATACTGCCAACACTTGTCATAAGATCACACTTTAATTCTAAAATCACAACCTGCACAAGCCTTGTTTGACGTCTCAGGTTACACCAGACAATGTCTTCTCTGTGACAATGACATCATCAGATCTTACACGTCGTGTAATTGATGAATAGAATAAGGAACTGTAATTTATTCTCTGGAGCATGACATCATGATGAGGTCTAATATTCCAGTGATTATTCAGTTGCCCCAGCTATAAAATGAAGCTGAGAGCATGACATCATAAGGTCTTACTGACCTGTGATTGGTCAGTTGTTCCAGCTACGAGCAACCCGCAGTCTCCAACAACAACAAGATCTGTCTGAGAGCATGACATGCTCACCTCAGCTGGCATCCAGCTCCAAATTCAAGCAGACATCGAATGATGATTCTATGTGTGATTAGTCACAGAACACTTTTTTTTTCAGTTATATTGTCGAACTTTTCTTAATTGTAATTTGGGTAATTATAATATCTGTGATCACAACTGTTCATTGGACGTTTAGAAATCTGTGACTGTATGTTATATACTTATAGCAAACCTGTGATAACCATATTTATACGAATGAAGATATATATAACCAAGTTCAACTTATAATTCAGTTTCAAGAATAAAATGTTGCATATCAAGGATTTACAAGTAACACAAGCAAACTCAATCCATTGCAACTATCTTGGTTTTGTCTGAAACAGTGTACATACAATTTGGTCTTTTCTTCAGTAAAATAAACTGAATGAGTTTGAAAATAATCCTGATATTACTTTTTCTGTTTGTTTTTTTTACCTACATAATTTATAACCTTTTTAGTAAATTGTGCCACTACATAAGCCTACATACCTTGCTGGCAGCTTTTTAAAAATCGGTGGTCTTTTGGAAATAATTTTTCAATTT
This sequence comes from Platynereis dumerilii, assembly GCA_026936325.1. Classification (NCBI taxonomy): domain Eukaryota; kingdom Metazoa; phylum Annelida; class Polychaeta; order Phyllodocida; family Nereididae; genus Platynereis; species Platynereis dumerilii. The sequence goes on along the minus strand of JAPTHN010000001.1, from coordinate 30,477,890 downwards.
CAAACTGACTTGGAGACATCACTGGCAGCCAACTGTTGTTTAACTGTTCCACATATCAGGTCCACACCTTAAATCTTTTGTGGTTGACACCTTTACTGCTTGTTTTGACTTGCATATATATAATAACTGACACAAACAAGAAAGGATTAATTTGCCTGTTGAGAGTCAGACAGCCATTTTTCGAATCAAGTGCTGGGAAACTGACTTAAAAACCTGTCTCTGTTCGGGACTGACAAGTGGCAGGGAATGCCGACAGTTCCTGGAAAATCGAACTGGGTCAACATTAATTTGATCTGTTTTGGACAGATCGCAAGATCAGGTCGCACCACAGCTGTCCCTATTACTACGCCAAACTACTTTCACAAAGCATGGTTGCTGGCAAAGATCCAGTACGCTGCTTTGAACGAAATTGTTTTGAAATAATGAGACAAAAGAAAGTTTTGAAAATTTTGCATAAACTTTTGCCAGAAAAAGGGACGATTTTACTCATCAGAAGTTTGATGGTATTCAATCTACTTATGCCATTTAGTGCAAGTTAAATTGTGGTCAGAAAAGTGTCCGAAAAGAATGCTCTCTCACTTATCCATGTGTCCATAAAAAGCCAATGTTTTTGCTTTGTGATATCAAAAATACTTTAAGGAGATTTATTAACTAGGACAACAATATAATTTACAATTTCATAAAAGCTGTGTAACACTCAACAGAATGTCTTGTCTATGCCGCAAGTGGCACCTTCTATACTGGCATTGTGTCTGGGCTACAATGTATACATCCTCCGTGATAAAAAATAGTTCCAACTTAATTTGGTATTTACAAGCTGTCTGCTTAAAATTGATACCAACCTAATATAAGTCAGATAAGACACTAACAGAATTTTTGGAAATAAACTGGACCATCACTAAATTATGGAACAGTCCTGGTTTCTTCCAGACACCGTCCTGGTTTCTTCCAGACAATGAAATTCTGTTGACCGCTCACAGGAGCTTGCGAATTTTGCACCCTAGGTGGTAGCAAATAGTAGTGAACTTGTAGACAGCTTAAAAACCATAAGTCATCCCCATCAGCCAAAATTTTGCAATAATTCCCATATTCCTTCTTATCCAATTATTCTTCAATTTTTAGATGAAATTATAATCTACATCAGATGAGAGTCGCATGCTGTAACAATTTCAGGGATTTAACATTGAAAGCTGTGTCCAGATTTTGCACAGAAACCCCTAATTAGCATAAATCCAAGATACTGAAGATAGTAGCACTAAAAATGTCTTTTCAGCTAGAAAAAAAACTCAGTAATTATTAGGTTTAGACCCAATGTCTAACAGAAATGTACACTGCGTTCCCAATTATTATGCAACCATATTTTTGTCCCATTGAAATAGCATTGTAAATAGGAATGACCTGAATTCATTTCAAAATATCGTTCAAGTGCGCTGGAGAAATTTTATTTTCTTTGGTTTGGGGGAGAGTTCTAAACCTTAGGAAAGCAGAGTATGAGGTTGATAGTGATTCCATAATTTCTCTTGCTGACAGAGAGCTTTTATTGCAAAAATATTGTCATTTCCATGCTATTTCAATGCAGGGGAATAGTATCATCCTTCTTACATTCAAACTAAACTTCAGCTGACATGACCTGAGAATTGTGCACTGTTGACGTCTCTCCCAGGCATCCCACTCACTGGAACTATCCACCTATCCCTCTTTTTATAAACTATCCTTCTTATGAGGGCAAACAACCTCCTCACTACTCTTTTATTCACGATTTTAACTTCGCCTCTGTCTAAAATCCAGGATTGCATGAATCTGTCATGACAAGTCACGAAAGTTTTTCCCCAAAACTTCTTCTCCTGCTTTCAATTTTCCAAGTACAGCAGTAATACTTTATACACCTCTAAACCGCTGTCAAAGCCATATTTTTTCACCAAAATCAGATCCTTATATGCAAGTCGATTTTTATTACATTTTCTACCAAAATAAAAAACACCTATATCTGCCCTCTGGTGGAAATGCAAAACATTCCGATATCTGTCATGACAAGTCATGCAAAACTTCAGCAAACTTCTTCTCCTCCTTCCAAGTAGGCTTCAGTACCAATTAATACATTGTAACCATCAAACTAACCAAACTGCTCACACTTAAAAACGCACACCTGTTAAAGGAGCCAACTATTCAAGATAATTATTTGTAACCTTCTAAGCCAGCTAACCAGCTAATTAACTGCATGGCCAAAGATTTTGAAAGTTTCATAAAAACCTGTTGGTTTTTCAAAAAACCAGACACAATGTTGTATTTTTGTTTCACATTTGGGATTCACAAGTTGAATGAGGCCCTAATGTGAAGAATACCCACCACATCCACACGTCAATGATTTTCAAATTGTTAACAAAGAAGTCTAACAACATTGCATTGCTAACAATTATCACATTGGACTAATTGTCCAACCTTTTGACACAGCATTTGCGAAGAGCTATTGCAGTCCCACATATGTGTCAATTGTATAATTCTTATTAATATTAAACTTAATAAAACTTTCACACCCCTGTCATTTCAAAATGAACCATTCAATAAACCCTTTAAATATTCCCCTTTCCACACGACTCCTTAGTCCTTCGTACCCTTATTCAACTGCCAACTGAATATTCTGTAAACCCCTATTCATCAGCCATAGGGCTACCTTATACCTTTTTGCAAAATTATTAAATTACAAATAGAGCCACTTCTGTAATGCTCTTTACCAATGGGTATTTCTAGTTTGCTTACATGTAAGAATGCCAATGTTTCAAAGGATGGTTCCTTTTTTTATTTGGCGGCAAGGGGTAAATGTTCATGGTATTTTAAGATCAATTTGATTGATTTTTGTTGATAGTGGATGCACTTTCATGAAGTTGCATAATAATTGGGAACAACGCAAAACATTATTATATGGCGTAATTCCTCATTGAACAAACGGAATTGGACAAAATTTACAGGATATTGACTCCATGGTACACACATCATTTTATGTAAAGGATGTCCTTATAGTGTTATTTCTCTTTGAGATATCACAAAATATAATGGTTGCATAATAATTGGGAATGCGGTGTATATAAATTTTTTTTCATTATTGACAAACAGAAATATCAAATATAAACTCAGCACATTAGAAACGCACACATGTTTAATCAGTTCAAAAACTAACTTGTCAGATAGGTATTTTCATGTTACTTCACACAGTCACAGACGTCGGCTGGCTTCTATCTTGGGTAGGGTGCATCAGTTGCCCCCAACCTATTCAGATGTTGATGTCTATGTGATATGTTTGGAGGCTGGATAATAAAAACATTTTAAAATATTTCAGCTCAAAATTTTGGTGGGAACACCTCATATTTGTATAAAATCGAATTATCCCAAAAAATCTGAATATCTCAGGAACCACTTGGCCCAGAGACTTTGCATTGGGCTCAAAATGTGTGGAATGTCCATATTTATACTCATTTCAATAGAAACTATCCCTCTATCTCTAACTGTTTTTCTGTAATTTGACAAAAACACAATAATACTTGGAAATTGTGTAAAAAAATGGGTTTTTTGGAGACTACATTGATCCTATCTGCGTTATTTCTACCGAGGATTCATGTATCCATCATGTACATTTCTAGTGATGGATCTTGTTCAGTCTGATTTTGCTTCAAATCGAAAATAGGCTTATTCTACAAAAACACAGTTTTTCCGATCTTGCTCTGAAACTATTGGTCCCAGGACCACAGTTACAATTGTAATGAATATAAACTCATTTATTCGCACATTTTGAGACCATTATAAAGTCTCTCAGACCATCGGTTCTTGAGTTTTGACAATTTTGCAAAATATTGTAATTCAGCTTCATTGAAATATCATTGAAATAAGTAATGGTCTGGAGGTGGCTGTTCCAATTGGAATTCAACCTGAAATTTGGTGTGCATGCTCAGGACACCCAACCTCCTCACACGTCACATAGACATCAAAATCAGAATAGGTTGGGGCAATAGATGCACCCTAATCTTGGGAGTCCAGAAAGTTTCATAAAGACAAAATGTGAAATGGCCTATTTAGGCCACTTATATGCAACACGTGAAAACCTAAGTCACAATCAATGCAAATTGGCCCAAAACAATTTAACATCAGGTCTGTCACAACTACATGCCCAGAAGTGGAAAACAAAAATAAGGAGATTTACATACAGTATCCCCAGTAAATGAGTACACCCTAGCGATATATTGACTAATTTGCTTATAAGTCAGGAACTAACTTAAGTAATCAAACTTAACCAGCATATGATATCCCTTGGACCTAAGGAAATGTGTTTGTAAAATTTCAACAGTGCAGATTTACGTATAAATTTGTAAGTTGAGAGACTCAATGAGAGTGTTTAAAATAACTGTGCTGCAAAATAAGTGAGTACACCTAATGCAAAATATACATGGGGGTGATCTAAAAATTGAGTTTTACATGTTAACCTCATGGAAATGTGTACAAAGTATGTAATTATAAAATAGATCACATCCAGTGGTGTATTTAGGGGGGGCCATTAGGCATGGCCCCTGCCCCAAGGCCAAAAATTAACATGGAAGAGATAGAAAAAGCTACGAAGCGCCCTGTATTCACCCCATGTAATGAACCCCTCCCCCTCAGACCATTTCTAGATACGCCCCTGATCACATCAACTTTATGTCACAAAAAGACCAGGAAATTCCAATGGCCACTGTAGATGCCGTGGAGCGGCAAACATATCCAGAGGTAGTCGTCCCAAATCAGCAATGCTATTTCAATGGAGAGAGAGATTCCTTTGCATCACAATATGATGCACCCTCTGCCACTTGTAATGTGGCAGTAGAAATTGGCTGTCCTTTGCTACAAACTTTGTGGATGTGATATAATTTACACTGACAATGCCATTTTCCAAAATAAAAATTTTCGCTGCCACTTATAAGCAATAATTACTCATTTCTCAGGTCATGCAAATGTCTCTTTTGCATTGGGTGTACTCACTTATTTGGTGGCACTTTTACCTTTTAATATTTGTCAGTTACAAATAATTGATTGCATATCTTTCAAAGTTTACATGGACATTCTGCTAGGTCTAGGCTACATCATATCATGAACTTGGTGGATTATTTCACTTGAGTGTGGAGCTCTGAACAAATTAATCCAGGAGTCGCAGGGGTGTACTCATTTACTGGGGATACTGTAGCAGCTTGAAGCATTCTTACTGCACTTTGTGAGTTTTTTGAAGACTTTTGTGCCAAGTTGGTGTTTATCACATTTGTTTGTCACATCATTTTTCACCATTTCACATCACAAACAGTGACCATTGTCCTGATTGTGACAAACCTCTGATTTCAAATCTTCTAGGACATCTCTGCTGACCATTTCAAATCACTAAACGTTCGGTATAGTCAGTACTCTACTCCCTTCAGGCTCGATCAATTTTGCATTTTCCAAATTTGAAATGGAGTCATGAAAGCTAGTCTGCCTTTGCAAAAAATGCATGGATTCACTTCAAAAGTTCAGAAACTTCAGTTCAATAGTTAATAGGAAAGTCTGGTAAATGACATTAAGTTAAACACAGTTGTTACTGAGTTTAGATACATGTACCAATCAAAAATATAAATTAAAAATTTTATTCTATGACTACAATGTTCTACATATAAACAAAATTAATTTTTTTTTGCATTGCATCAAATACTGACAGGTTCAACAGTTCATGTAAATTTTCCTTCAAAATTAAATCTAATCTAATCTTCACAGTTCATGAATAGTCATACTGGTCCCAGATCCACACGTTAAAGTGAGAGGAGTCACAGAAAGTTTCCGATTTTCAATCACATAATTTTCTTAAGAAAAGCACCAAAAGAATGTATTACTTCAGGACTTTTATTAGACATGAGAATTTCAAACTTTTGCATGCTATCAAGATCACAAAAATTAGGAATTATGCCATCTTCCGTTCTCTTAGGTGTGTTATTGCAGATCAGAAGGCAGTGTATTTCATCTTAAATGTCACCTGTTGGGGTCTTAGGCATATCACATTTTCCTGTCTTAACTTTTAGATAGTGAGAGCTTAATCTAAATCTTGCAATATTAGTGTATGTTTTCTTCAGGAGATTCAAATTTAGATAGATTTCCAGGTAGCAGCTTGTCTGAAGAGTGATGACAGTGAGGTGATGAATAATTATTTTGTCTATTTGTGACTGTACTTGATTTGGAAATTTTACCAGATTGAACATAATCTTTATTTGGAGGCTCTGCCACATTTGAGACTATTCTGCCACTGCCAGATGCAGACAATCGTGACTAGGAAATTCTGCCGGATTTAGACTCATCTAAATTCACAAGTTCAGCCATATTGAGATTAAATTCATGATTTCCAAATTCCACCAGTTGGGACACTAATCTTAATTTGGAAATTCTGTCAAATTTGAGACTTTTCTTTATTTGGAAACTCTATCAGATTGTTCAAAGCTACTCTTAATTTAGAGGCTCTGCCAGATTTGAGGCTATTCTTGATTTAAAAATGCTACCAGATGGAACCTAATCTTTTAAAAGTAATAACAAAAGTTCTCTCAGAATTGAGACTTTTGATTTGGATTCTACCTAATTTGGAAGTTCTGCAAGATCTAGACTGTTCTGCCATTTAGACTCTTCTGCAGATCTGGACAATTCTTGATTTAGAAATTCTGCCAGATTTAGACTTTTTGATCTAAATTTGGCCATATTGAGATCAAATTTCTGATTTCCAAATTTCACCAGTTGGGAGACTAATCTTTTAAAATTTGGAAGTTATGTTAAATTTGAGACTATACTTGATTTGGAAATTCTACCAGATTGAACCTAATCTTAATTTGGAAGTTCTGCCAGATCTAGACTGTTCTGCCACATTTGGACTGTTCTGCCAGATCTAGACAATTCCTGGTTTAGAAATTCTGCCAGATTTAGACTTAACTAAATTTGGCCATTATGAGATTACATTTATGATTTCCAAATTCCGCCAGTTGGGAGATTAATCTTGATTTGGAAATTCTACAAGATTGACCCTGATCTTAATTTGCAAGATCTTCCAGATTTGAGACTATTCTTGATTTGGATTCTACCAGATGGAACTTATTCATAATTTGGAGGTTCTGCCAGTTTGATACTATTCTTGATGTGGAAATTCTGTCAAATTTGAGACTACTCTTTTTTGGAAATTTTACCAGATCGAACCGTTATTTGGAAGTCTGCCAAATCAAGGCAAACCAAAATTTGCAAGTTGTGCTAGATCTGGATAAATTTTATTATCAATTTGCAAATTTGGCCAGTTTGAGACCAAGGAAAACCACATTTGCAAGTTATGCCACATTGAGATTTTTTCTTGATTGACACCTTTGCTTGATTTGCAAATTCTGCCAGTTTGAGACTAATCCAAATATGGAAGCTCGGCTGGAGCCAGACAAATCTAAATTTCCCAATTATGTTTTAAGTCTAAGATCAATTTTTTAATTCTGTCAGATTAAGACAACCCTTGATCCTCAATTTCAGCCAGTTTGTGACTAATCTAAATTTGGAAGATCTGCCACAATGAGACTAAAGCAAATTTACAAAACTCTGCCAGATTTAGAACTATCTAAATTTGCAAGATCTGCGAGATTTGAGACAAATCTAAATTTGCAAGACTGATGTCATTCTTGATTTGAAAATTCTATAAAAAAAATTAGAATAATACATAACTTAAGGAGGCGTGCCATCTCGAGACTTAAGTACATTTACAAGCTCTGCCAGATTTAGACTAATCTAAAGATGCAAGTACTGCCAGATTTAGAGAAATTGAATTTGCAAGTTCTGCCAGATTTGGATTAATCTAAATTTGGACGTTCTATCAGACTGAAACTATTCTTGATTTGAAATTCTGCAAGCTTGAGACTAATAGAAATTAGGGAGGTCTGCGACCTAAGTAAATGTACAAGGTCTGCCACATTGAGACTATAAATATACACGCTCCTCCAGATTTAGACTAATCTAAATTTGCAAGTTCTGCCATATTGAAGCTGTTCTTGATCTGATTCGCAAGTTCTCCCAGTTTGAGACTAATCAAATTGTGGATGTATATGCCACATTGAGGTAAATAGGCGCAAGTTCTGCCAGACTTGTAAATTTTCTACCAAAATTTGCTAGTTCTACCATATAGTGGGCGTCAGTGGAACTCTCCCTTTTCCAGCTCTCTGGCATCCCTGCACATTAAAACGATCTCCGGAAACATCCACCATTTTGTAAGCCTGTACAGTGTGAATGGGGACTGGTTTTACAAGGCCCATAACACAATTAAACCAGCTTGACAACACTGGAATAGCCCCACCGAGTCAACATCTGTAGGGGAGAGTGGGGCACGTTGGTCCGCTTTTTTATTTTTTGGTTCTCGATCAAAAACTTCTCTAAATATTTGAAAAATCTTTTTACTGACTTCTAAACATCTACACTACCCTTATGCCAAACCAAGTTGATCTACCTTCTATAGTTGTGGAGAAAAATAAGTTTGAAAAAAATTTTTTTTCTAGTCCAACGTGACCCGCACATTGGGCACGTTGGACCGCCATGTGGGGCACGTTGGACCACGGAATAAAAGTCTAGGAAAGTAAAAGAAAGTAAGCAAACACCATATTTTATTCTCACAGATCACAAAACACACTTTTTTGTCATTGCAGAATGATTATATCGGAATATTTACCCAGATAATTTTAATAAATCTTGTTTCAGCTAGAAGGGCTGGCTGATTAGCCAACTGAATTGATTTTACCCTCATATTGTACAGGAATGACTCAGATGCTCTATTTATGTTAAAAATTACACTGCTGACATTTTGCAGATAACTTTTTGTCAGTCAATCCAGTTCATAATGGTCCAACGTGCCCCGACCATCCTGGTACAACCTGCCCCGTCCCTACCTCTTATGAAAATGTGCATGTCTCGCTGAGTAGGTAGAATGTGAACTCGAGAAACTTATATCAAACTTTACCTAAGTGGTGATAGTTTCAATTTATGAGACTTGTCTGACTAGATACCTCATATTTTAAGAAGGGTAAACTAGCCATCGAGACTTGGAAAAAGTCACTTTTACGCCGAAAATCAAGATACCTGAAATAGAACACACACTTTTCCTTCAATGGTCATGAAATTTTTTGGATAAAAGGCATGCCACTAGCAGTCTCTTCATGGGGGATTTGGATAACTGCACGTTTTATAAAAAAAAGATATTGGCAATGGTCCAACGTGCCCCGAGGTCCAACGTGCCCCACTCTCCCCTACCTGTAGATCCCACCAGTTTTACGAAACATAACAGTGATTAATAATCCTGATATTTTGCCTGATGAAGTCCGTCCGGCCGATTCCAGCCACATTTTTGTGACTTCGCCGGACCATAAATAATGATATACATCGTCAATTGACTCAATAATGGTCGGAATCCATGCTAAACATTCCATTCAAGAGTCTGTAATATAAATCTGTAGTGTTAGAATGGATTATGAATGTTCTGGAGCACGGAATCAAAGCCTCCATTGACTTAGCAAAGGTGCAAAATGGCTGCTAGTTTCCAAATGACAACAACGGCGCAAAATCACACGTAATCTCGCGGCGAGAAGAGAATAACTAATGGAACGAATTGACACTAATCCAGGACAGGAGGGACTTGTGTCATGCCTGTCACATTGCTGGTATGGGAAGAGAAGTGGGAGACAAAGACCAATTCAGGAACAACTTCTCATGCATTCAATGCCAGCAGGAATTCATGAAGGCCAAAAATGCATATATATATTTTAGTCAAAATGTATGAATATGGAACTGCATAGACAAGGCAACGTTTTCTGGAGAGAACCTTTGAATTTGGTCAGCAACTCTGATGCACCCTACAATATGATACACTTCTAGCTCTTGTGTGATGCACCTCACCAGTGCTGATGCACCTTGTCACCCTCTGTTGCACCAATAAGGTTTTACACTACAGGTGTTTCACTCCACCCTATGCACCTTTTTTTCTTTGAATGTGCTTGCGTAACTGCTGATGTCATTTTCATAGCTTGACTTTCGGCTTATGCTCATTGCAAAAAAATTGTTCCGAAGCAGGTCTTGTGTTTTTGAACTGTAGAAGTTTCTCATCTTGTCTTCTCAGAAAGGAGACGGTGTGACTGGCTCCCCTGCATTGCTAATTTGCATTGCTTTTCTCCATGTGGGAGAGAAACCTCATGTGAATGAAACAATTCGAATTCAATTCTATTTCACATGATTTTTTTCAATCTACTCCCCGGGTCTACTCCCGGTTCGATATTATGCAATGAGCAACAGAGAAAGTCATGTCAGAAATTTACGAGTCCCGATGTGTGAATATATAATGCGAGCAATACATTTTTTTAGGTGCCCTCGAATTCAGTATGAAGAGGACTGGTAGCTATCGGCGAACCGGTCCAACCACAATATTGGACCACTGGAACCGTACCAGTTTCAGACATCCAGATATTATAACAAAACAACCCAAGTCAGGGTCACTGAGTAACAATATCACGAGCTGTTGTGTGAATTAATATCACTCGAGCCCGCAGGGCGAGAGTGATATTAATTCACACAACAGCGAGTGATATTGTACGAAGTGCCCTGACGCGTGGTTGTTTTGTTTTTATCACCTGGTTTTACCTCAAATTTTCAGTTATAAAGAGGGACTATTTTCTACCATTACAAAAATGTGACGTCACCATGGAGCAACAATTAATGGACATGACGTCACAATCCCATTATTCTGGCCCTTGTTTGGTTTGTGACATCATCAGGCAGCTGAAATGCTGGTGATGTCATAACCATTGTTAAAAAATATCGCCCTTGAAGGGTGGTATTTTTTACAGTATCATAGGCCCTGATATTTTGACTGTAAACAGTGATATTCACAGCCAACCAGGTGATAATGTCCACTTTTGGGAATATCAGACCGAAGACCCGGGCCAAAGACATTCGCAACGTGTCTTCGATCAGACTACCCACAAAAGGCAGTCCGGACCGCCTGGTCCATATCGAAACTTGCTGGCCAGCTAAAACTAGAAGAATCCACCATAGAGTGCATGCACTTTGAGACACACATGGTAGCACCAAATTTTGACATCACCAGAGAGGGAACCTCAGAGTGCTCAGACTGCAATCACATCCCGATATTAAAGCCTCTAGAGGTGTAGCTCTAGTACACTGTGACTGAATAACTGAAAGTTCTCTTTTACACAGACTCAGTATAGATGAAATTCACATGCCTCATGTAAGCAATTTGTTATTTTAAAATCACTAGGCCTATATTGATCATTATCACCTGGTTGGCTGTGAATATCACTGTTTACAGTCAAAATATCAGGGCCTATGATACTGTAAAAAATACCACCCTTCAAGGGCGATATTTTTTAACAATGGTTATGACATCACCAGCATTTCAGCTGCCTGATGATGTCACAAACCAAACAAGGGCCAGAATAATGGGATTGTGACGTCATGTCCATTAATTGTTGCTCCATGGTGACGTCACATTTTTGTAATGGTAGAAAATAGTCCCTCTTTATAACTGAAAATTTGAGGTAAAACCAGGTGATAAAAACAAAACAACCACGCGTCAGGGCACTTCGTACAATATCACTCGCTGTTGTGTGAATTAATATCACTCTCGCCCTGCGGGCTCGAGTGATATTAATTCACACAACAGCTCGTGATATTGTTACTCAGTGACCCTGACTTGGGTTGTTTTATATAGTGTTTCTTGAAGGCAAAAATCACATGCCAATTAGCATTTTCAAGCCTATCCCTGTTTCCTTATCAATGTCAAAAGACTGTCTGACAGTGTTTGAGAATAACTGCAGATCTGATCAGGTGATCCTTGCATTCCTTGCCCTTGAGCAAGTGCCCTTTCAGTTTCAGCTTTCAGTTTCTGAAAATAAGTCGCAAGGTCAAAATTCGCTAGAGGGCGCGAAGGTATGGACAACTTGCAGTGCCCTCTATCGGATTTATTAATTGACTCGAACTCCATTTTGGAAATCATGTTTTGGTGAATGCTTCGCGCCTTTTCTGCAATTTTCTCCTTAATTCCTCGTCTGCAGCAAGAATGGGTGACTTCGTGCACGGAAGCATCCTCCGGTTGAAGGTGGAAAATTTTGTGTAAGTTGTCATGGGTGAAATTCGTCTGTGTTGGCTGAAATCATCATCATGTGCAGTGTCCATGAATTGCATGGCATGATGATGATGGAAACAAATCTTTCTTTTCCCTCCAAATTCCAATCACCTGCCAATGCATGGTTCCCTTAGTATCCTTGTAGATAGGCCTTAAATGACCTGTCATGCATAATTCTGAATCAGTGATGTTGATGTTGTGGTATTCATGGACAACAATTGTCAATTGTCAACATGGGCCTACCAGCCTACAGTAATATGTAATCTGCCAAAGCAGGAGAGAGCGGTAAGCACTGAGACAAGACAGACTTACAACAGAATTTATCATTAGTCCATGACAACGTTTTTGCCGATTTTGTTTCTGGCTGCCAGAGGCGCCACCGTCCATACGGGTGGCGTCCTCTCTTGTTCAACTTGAGCAGTATGTCGTAAAATCAAATCGGGAATTATCTTCGTTAATTATGATTTTTAAAATTTTTTAATGGTATGTATTCAATAAGGAGCATTCTAGGAACATATCTACATGCTTGTTGTTTTGTTTTAAAATTATTTTTACCGTAGTTTACGACATTGTTAAACTCTGCGACGTCTGCAACGGCGCGAAGACAAAAATGTCAATGACACGTTCAAGATCACCTTTTCCACTGCCATGATTTTCCAATACACACATGACTATAGTCAAGTCATTTTTTTCTGGCAGTAAGTTTTTGGCTGATAATTAAAAACTTACCTTACTTTTGACAAAAATACTTGTCTCCTCCTGTTCCTGACACCTTGACCAAACAGTTTCATAAACATTTGGAAGTATCGGCATGTTGTAGTCCTGGTTTTGAGGTAGTCCCATTAGAATAACATTGCTGTCAACACAGCTCACGAAGCCATTTTCTTCTACTGCTTCTATTGCTGCTGTTGTGACGTCACCATTGTTTCAGTGATGTCATAGAGCCAACAATGCTGATGACGTCACAACAGAAGGCTAAAAATAGCTCTGAATGTGCTGAAGAGCAGCAGTAATTTAGCATTGTGAGTGCCTGCATGATGGAGCTTGGGGGTCAGAGGACATAAATTTAGTCCAAATCATGCTTGGTCATGGTGTACTCACCCTGATAAACCAAAAATTACACCTCAGACTTAATCATTTATTCTGTTATTGGCTAAAAACTTACTGCCAAAATAAAATGTCTTGACTTTAGCAAAAATTGCTCTCGCTTACCGCTCTACAAATTTACCAAGGCAAGGGTCCAACTAATGGACCAACTTCAACATTGTTCAAGGTATTGTAAGTTTTTTAACCGGCCAAAGGCAGGTTATTAGAGGAGGTAATTTTTGGTGAAATGGGACTCTTGTCCACTTGTCCATGTGTAAATGTGTCCATGTCCATGTCCATGTCCACTTTTCTTGTCAACATATTTTGAATTGCCCATTGCAACTTTAGTATTTCACTTGGATTTACGAAATTTGGTATAGGGATTCACTTTAGGGTCTCCCTCAGAATTTTTTGGAAAAATCCAAGATGGCTTCCAAAATGGCCGCCAAATTTTGAATTGCCCACTGTGACTTTACTATTTCACTTAGATTTATGAAATTTGGTACAGGGATTCACTTAGGGGTCCCCCTCAGAAATTTTTGGAAAAATCCAAGATGGCTGCCAAAATGGTTGCCATATTTTGAATTACCCATTGTGTCCTTAGTATTTCACTTAGATTTATGAAATTTGGTACAGGGATTCACTTGGGGATTCCCCTCAGAAATTTTTGGAAAAATCCAAGATGGCTGCCAAAATGACAGCAATATTTTGAATTGCCCATATTGTCCATGTGTAAATGTGTCCATGTCCACTTTTCTTGTCAACATATTTTGAATTGCCCATTGCAACTTTAGTATTTCACTTGGATTTACGAAATTTGGTATAGGGATTCACTTTAGGGTCTCCCTTAGCATTTTTTGGAAAAATCCAAGATGGCTGCCAAAATGGCCGCCAAATTTTGAATTGCCCACTGTGACTTTACTATTTCACTTAGATTTATGAAATTTGGAATAGGGATTCACTTAGGGGGGTCCCCCTTAGAAATTTTTGGAAAAATCCAAGATGGCTGCCAAAATGGCTGCCCTATTTTGAATTGTCCACTGGGACCTTAGTATTTCACTTAGATTTATGAAATTTGGTACAGGGATTCACTTAGGGGTCCCCCTCAGAAATTTTTTGAAAAATCCAAGATGGCTGCCAAAATTTTATTATTTCAATTATATTTAGGAAGTTTGGTTTGGGGATTCGCTTAGGGGTTCCCTCATAAATTATGAGAAAATTTCCAAGATGGCTGCCAAAATGGACACCACATTTTGAATTGCCCACTGTGACTTAAGTAGTTCACTTACAGTTCTGAAATTTGGTTTAGGCATTTAATAAGGGGTTTCCCACAACGTTTTTGTGGCTTGCAGCAAACACTATCAGTCAGGCAATCACTGCTCAATACAAAGCAATCCATGTAATATGCATAAATAACCCTCTTCATGATTTCAATCCCGAATATACAATCGCCAAAGGCCGGTTTTGAATCCATGGATTCTTGTAACCAAATTCAAGTATCCATTCAAAATAGAGAGGTTTACACGGTTTAAGTTTTAAATCCCCTTCCCCTTGGCCTTGTAAATCTTAATCTAAAAAAGCAGAATACCAAATTTTTTTAGTGAATTTATATTCGTGAACCCCCTTCCTAGTGCTGAGTACCGTGATACACCGTATCGAAATGAACCGGTATTTCACGTCGATATGTGTACCGATATATTATATGACATTATACCGGTTCATTTTCAAGGCTAAAAAACCAGTATTTATTGCCGAAAATCGCTTAAAACCCATGTGGAATCGGCGAAACTTTGCGCCGAAACGTCGCCTTTTGTTTGCCGCAAAACGGCGCAATGTTGTAAACATGCCGTTTTGCGACGTCATGTCGCAAAATACGGGATGACGGCCCGAAATTCGCCAAAAAAATTGTTGAATTCCCAATAAATGCCGGTAAATCTATATCACGATAATATTGTGTATCGTAGAGATCGTATCATGATACGTATCGTATCGATAATCAGCTCACGATACTCAGCACTACCCCTTCCCCCGTCCGATATTCCTGGATCCACACCTTATCATCTCAATCAGATCAAATTGCCTCAATATCAATGACAAATATTTTCAAATGTTATGTAGCCAGTTATGATCCCAGAAGGTTCAATCTAAATCCAACCATCTCAATCTACAGTCACATCAATCGATAGTGGCGTCCCGACTCCCTAGCGGTTCAAGCCTGTTCACAATGTAGATGAATTTGACTGTACCTCTAAAAATCACACAACGAAAAGTTGCTGGCTCCATTTTGTGCATTTTGACACAATGCAATTAATTTTTTGTCTGGGTTTTGACTTTGGTCATAACACTGATAAGTGCTTTGATTTGTCAATTTGCAGAAAGTATGGCATTTGTCTTATGTTCTTTTAATCTACAATTGTGCCTGTGCCTGGACACCTAGAGGCCTTGTCTATATAATTATAGATGGTAATTATGTGGGGAAGCCATCATAAGAATAGCCATGCCAAGTTGGGGCTAGGAGAAGGGGCACTAATGACTCATTAGCAATGATCAGTAATGAGTAAATATGCCTAATCAAATCAATTTTTTTTCTAGCACTTATGACTCGGTGGAATTCAAACCAGGACCCCAGCTAAATGTGATCATCGGCCCAAATGCCTCTGGCAAGTCAACGATTGTTTGTGCCATCTGTCTTGGTCTGGGTGGTAAACCAAGTTACCTCGGAAGAGCTAGCCAGCCGTGTGATTTCGTCAAGCATGGGTGTCAGAAGGCAATCATTGAGATTGAATTGTGAGTTGTTTGCTTCTGTTCAATTAATAATGATTGTGGACAAAGTTATCAAATGAATTAGCCAAAAGATTTGAATTATTATGATAGACTGACTTGGATCATATATATACAATACTGTATCATTGTGGAAGGCTCACCATGAATTTCGTGCCTGCATTGCAGTGCATGACTGTGACTGTGAGTATTTGTATATATATACATGAATTATTGATAGGCCTATTCTTAATTAAAATTTGCTTGTTTTAATATTGCCTAAAAAAAGTCTTTGTTTTGAGAAGAGAGATGGATATTTATTTTTTTTAGCCATGTTGTGTTGACTTTCTGAGTTCTGACACATTGTGTTCTTGTAGGAGAAATGAACAAGGTGAAAATTATGTCATTCATCGAGAGATTTCGAAGAATAACCAGTCAACATGGGCGGTCAATGGCAGAAATGCCACCTTGAAATCGGTAAGTGAGAAGTGTAATTTGTTATTTCTTTGTTGCCAAAACATGCTTTTGTTGATCGGATGGCTGGTTGATTAAATGATTAACTGTGTTCCAAGTCTTTCTCATGGGAGGAGTTCATTTGCAAGCGACAAAAAACAATTGGTCGACTATTAAAAAATAAAGATCTGACGTTTTTTGTTAAACTCTCGTCTACAAACTTGGCTCTGAATCCTCTGATTGGACTAAAAATGGCAATTCTCAATAAACCATAACATCTTTATTAGAAAAGTGTTAAATAAGTGATATTTTGTCAATGTTAACATATTTTCTACATTTGACCGCTATTCCGTGTGAAAAAGCTGGTTTCTCGTTACTCCTGTAGTAAGTGTAGATGAGGGTTCATTTGCATTGCATGAATGCTATTTTATTTAAAAAATCAAATAACATTTTAGTATAAATCATTCAGAAGGAAATGTGAAACACATTTCTTTGGATTTTTATTGCAGGTTGAAGAAACTGTAACTAGTCTGAATATTCAAGTTGGCAATCTGTGTCAGTTTTTGCCTCAAGAGAAAGTGGCAGATTTTGCTAAGATGACGCAAAAGGAGCTGCTTGAGAGCACTGAGAAAGCCGTGAGTATATGCCCTGGTATTTTAACAAGCCATAAAATCTCTAAATAGCCCAACAAGGTGCTGATCAGACGTAAAGCACAAACACTCACTACACAGCAAACCATAAAAACTTGTGAACTTAATATGAACTCCTAATAAAGTTCTGAGACTTTTAACAACTAATTGGTATTAAATTACTCACAATTTAATTAGTTTGGATGATGTTTAACTAATAGAACTGAAATACTTTTTTTAATCGTTCTTCCCTTGTATCTAATAGTGCTTATTATTCAAATTTGGAGGTCTATTTGACCCATTTAATATGCACTAATTTGCAGGTCGGAGGAAACAATCTGTTCCTGAATCACCAAAAACTGATGAACGCCCGAGAGGAAGCCAGACGACTGGAAAACGATCACAAAAACACAAAAGAAATTCTTGAAACAGAAAAGCAGAAGAATGCTCGCTTGGCGCCAGACGTCAAGAATTTTCTGGAAAGAGAGAAATTCATCACGAGAATCAAGACGCTCAAGTTGAAGAGGCCCTGGGTGGTGAGGGAGAAATTTCAATTTTGTGAAATTAATATTTTGGTCAGACTTGTTTGATTTCAATCAAGGCAATTTATTAATTTAATCATGATTTAAATCATAATTTTAATCTTAAATATCATGATTTATCCGTAGAACTGAACATCACACATGGGACAACAATATCATGGACTGAATTATAATTTATAACTTTCCAGGAATACGAAGACAAACGGAAAGAATGGCTGGCAGAAAAAGCCAAAAAAGAGGAACTGGCCAAGGTAGTCCGAAAGTATCAAAATGAATATGCGCCTTTGAAAGACAAGCTGGAAAGCGCCAGGGTCAAAGTATCGGATGCAGAAGCCCTCAGCAAGAGAAAGGTACCTTTAGTTTGTATAATTATTTGTTATTCCACAGTAGTGGGGGGGGGAGGGTTGGCCTAGTGGTAGCTTGCTGGACTGCCAATCGCTGGGTTCAGGGTTCGAATTCAGCTCTTGCCGGGTCACCTGGGCCTATGTTGGACAGCTGTTTCAATCATCCTTCACCTCATTGCTGTGTCCTCCTCGTGTCCTAATTAGCCTACCAGGTGCATAAATACAGGACATAAAGCCCCAATCATCCATCCATCATTGCACAGTAGTATTGTGATATAGGTTTGGCAGCATTTATTGGGATTTTGAAAGTTTCTCGCAGCATTTTTCAGCTGTGATCACTTCTTTTATGACACACTACCACTAAACAAATGCAGGATGTGCTAAATTACTCTTTAAAATTTTTCATGCATCTTTCAGCGTTCTGATGTATGATGATCCGCGGATAAAACACTCCTTCTCTACTTTAATATTATTTGGTAAAGTTTGTTAATATTTGTTGATGTCATTCTCATTTCAGCAAGAGGAGATAAAACAGAAGGCCAACATCGCAGCTGCCAGAAAGAAGTCCATTGAAGATGCTTTGGATAAGGTTGGTACAATAAAGATGGAGAAGTGAATACACATACTAGAAATTTAGAACTCAGGCCTGGTTACAAGCTTACCTGATATATCTATATATATAACAGTTATTTATTTGTATGGAGAGAGCTGCTAAAATGCTGTCATTGCAACAAAACATAATTATTTTTCAGGTTCAAGAAATTCTGGAAGATATCAAAGCTAAGAAGTTGGAAGAAAACAAACGTGTGAAGAAGATCAAAGAACTGCAGGGCGTCGTGAATGCTTTCCAGGCAGAATTAGAAAATGTGGAGAGCACTGAGGATGTGCAGGTACTCATTGATTTAGTGATTGATTGGTTAATTGATGATTTGATTGGTTGATTGATGAATCGATTGGTTGATTGATGAATCGATTGGTTGATTGATGAATCGATTGGTTGATTGATGAATCAATTGGTTGATTGATGAATCAATTGGTAGCAGAAGTTTAATGTAATCTTTGGCTTGAAAATGCGGTCGTCTTGTAATTATAAAGTTAGTTGCACAGTAGGGATGGGTACCTTTCCTGAAAATTCGGTCCGGTCCAATATTGATACTTTTGAAAACGGTACCGGTCTGGTTTCGATACCAAAATCGATACTGAACACAGCTCTCATGAGAAAATTTTTTTAATTTGTTTGTTGTAGAAGTATCAATGGGGTAGAAAATGACTATAACAGAACATCCCAGACACTTGAGTAATTGTGCTACACAATATCTATCATTTTCAGAAGTGTAAAATAGAATTATTTATCCTTGATGACATGTGCTGGTTATCATCAGACCAACTTGGATGGTTAATCTGTGATATGTTAGTCAATCGCGACGTATGAAAAGTCACAAAAGTATCGTTTTGTGTACCTTTTAATTAAAAAATCAATACTTCGGTCCGGTACACCATGTAGCGAATCGATACCTCTGGTTCGGTCCGCTATGGTACCCATCCCTACTGCACAGTACTCTGGTCTATTTTTCCAGCCCCTCATAGATGAGGTGAATGAAAAAATTCGTAGAATCAATCAAACGATGTCGAGGATGCAGCAGCAAGGAGAACAGATCCGCAGCACGGTGGGAAGACATCGCTCGGAAATTGCTGGTGAGTCCCTAAGATGCATTGTATACAAACTGGAAAAAACACTTGTGACCTTTGATGAAAGAGGAACTTCTGATATTGCTTGGTCTTTCCAAAGAGATTAAGAGAGTTGTCAACCTTAGCTCTTGGATGTCTTGGCTCATTGAAATATAATTTCCTTCACAGATCATAAAGGCAACAAGTGGTTAGTCACTAACTTAGTCCAAGACTCGCTGCACTCAATGTCAAAACACTGTTTGCTCTAAATTTGGTGGTGTATGTGAGCCCACTGCTGTGTTTGCTTGAACTCTCTGTTACGTTGAATAATTCATTAAAAAGAAAAGAGAATATTGATGGGTAAACTCCCAACTGTTTCTTAATCAATTGAAATCTTTTTCACAAACTTTTTCAATTTCTTTACAGCTCTCCAAACTGAGCAAAAGCGTCTAAATGATGTTGGAAACCAAAGACTGAAGCTTCTGGCCTCAAAGCACAAGGACACGTACAACGCAGTTCTGTGGCTGAGGAGCAACAAGCAGATGTTCAAGGCGGAAATCCACGAGCCCATCATGACAGTGGTGAGTTGAAATTGGGAAATTTAGCAGTAAATCTTTTGCAAGTGTTGCAGTGGTGGAGGAATATTTTGATGGCCTTGGCTCGGTTTCGAATGCCAAATCCTTGGCCTTGCCTCGGTCTCGGGTGTCTTTTGATCAGTGTTGGAGGCCTTGGGGCACATTTTGATGGCCTCGGTGTCGGGAGGCTCATGCCTCGGCCTCAGATCTCCCGGCCTCGACTACATTACTGATGTTGTGTTAATGACATAACTGTGGTTGACCTGTCTGTATCATAGACCATGTGCAAAATGCAAATAATGTTTGTGCCTGTAGTGTGATAGGAAAGCCATTTAAATTTCAAAATCTGGCTTTGTCTTTCTCTGCAGCTGAACGTCCAGGACCCTCACCAGGCGAAGTATGTAGAAAGTCAAGTGAGCTTCCAGGACATGAGGGCGTTCGTTTGTGAAGACAAGGACGATTTAGGGTTGTTCATGAAAGAAGTGCGCGACAAACAAGGCCTCAGGGTGAACGCTGTTTTCACTGCTCCAGAATCGCTGCAAGGTTACCAGCCCAGGAAACCCATTGGCCAGTACAAGTGAGTTATTTCAACCGATTGTCATTGCATAATTGTAAAGTGACTAAAGTCGAGACTATTAGAGATCAACGATTATTGCTGATTATCGAAATATTGTTAGTCACTTTTCCCTATTTTCCTGATAATTCAATTCAAAGGATTTCTGATCTGCTGAGCATTCCGATCTTTGTGGATTCCTAGCTTTAAAAATTGGGTAAAATAATCAAAGAGAGTTTCTTTAGTCTGTTGCTGCTTATAATTTAAACCAATGTGTATAGGCATTGTCACATAAAGACTCACAATTGGCGGAATGGTCAGAACTGGTACAGTTTGTCCACAATCATATATTTTAAAAATCAAATTACCGATACCTTGTTAGTTTTATTTCGAATACCAATTTATATGAGTCAAACAACTGATAGTTTCCATGAATTTGAAAGTCTTGAAATCGCCTCCCTCACTGAATCTTAAATTACATTGCAGGAGATACGGCTTCTATGCGTACTTGAAGGACTTGTGCGACGGACCATTAGCAGTCATGTGCTTCTTGTGCAAACTCTACAACATACACAACATTCCTGTCGGCAACAAGCAAGCCAAGAACAATGTGGAGAGCATTGTGAACAATTGCAAAGAGTTGCGCAGTTTCTACACTGAGAATCATCAGGTTAGTGGCTTGTGCTCCGCCAATTAAGTTAATATTTTAGTTAATTTGTTGTCAGGGGTTGATTTGTTTGCTTCTCTTCCCGGTTCTATCAACTAGACTTCTGACATTGAAATATTATATTTTCTTACAGTATTCCATAAGAGTCTCCAAGTACGATCCGAGCCAGTCTTCCTCAAGATGTATGGAACTGAGGTAACTTTAAAATAAGATATCCTGTTATACAAGCAATAAGGAAATTATGTCTTGAATATGAAGGGAAACAATTGTGAATCTGCTATGAAGCATTTCACTTTGCATTGCAGACCTCCCAATCTTCTCACTGTGACAGCTGATGTGGCCAGAGAACAAGAAGTCGCTGCCCTCATTCAGGTTCGTTTCAAGGCTCAACCTAAATTATTGATAATGAAATAATTAAAAATGCCATTATTAGTTTGTTTTTTCAAAATTCCAAAAATCTTTCTCTTAGAAACTTTTGTCAGAAGTTAATACACCTTTCGATAGCTGGGTCAAAATGACAAATTGATAAAGCGATATATTTATACAATAACATTTTTTTGGAGGGCATTATGGGGTCTTAATCAGTTATGGCCAGAGGGCAGAAATCCTTAACTTAATGCACGAGCCGCTAGGCGAGGGCATTAAATGATTTCTGCCCGAGGGCCATAACTGATTAATACCCCATAATGCCCGACAAGTAAAATGTTATTATCATTATTATATAGGCCTACTTCTTAAAACTTGTTTTTCAACTTCCCAAATTTTTATGAAGTACACTGCCATGGTTTTTCTTCCCCAAACCCCCGCAGATTTAGTTAAACTGGCATTATCATGTAGTGATTAAATAAAATCATGAAAAACGAAGCTGTGATGGATAAACCTAGCCTAAAACTTACATTTTTAGTCCATTTTGTCACTTTTCGCGCTGCGTTTTTCGATCTGACGCTGTTATTTTTGCAGATAGAGCAAATCTAGGGCTTTTTCTGTTATCTTTGACTCACTGCAGTGTTTGTAGGCTTTTGAATTTTGCAAATCGGACCATTTTTCACTGATTTCTAGCCAAATCTGACAATGTCTGACAGAATTTTTTATTCCTCATGTCAACAACGTCACCGTGTCACGATGCTTATAATACACAGAGGGCACCACTTGCCCATGTGTTAACCACATTATGGCCCTCCATGAATTATGCCATATGAGGGCCCTGAAAAAAACAGTTAACGGCCTATTTAATGCATGGTCAAGTATATAATAATGGTAAATATCCCAGTTATTGAAGGTTTATGTAACGTGATTGAACATTCCTATTATGGGAGCTTCTGTCCTTCTCTGTTTTGTCAAGGACTTCAGCCTTCTGCTGTAGTTTGGAGGTCACGTGACCATCTAAGGTCAAGGTCATGTGACAGAAGAGTGTTATAAATCGATTATTGAAACAATTATAGGCCGTATAGGGCTTTCCTATTTGTAAATACAAAAAGAAAAAAGACAAAATGCTGTTAAAGAAATAAGTTTCTTTTTATGTTTGTGTAGAATCAAATGGCTCAAATGCAAATGGCTGAGGAACAGTACAAGGACATCCAGGGACAACACAAGTCGTTGGAAGGCGAGATGAACCAGCTGAGAAATGAGAAGGTAAGATGGTGTGTTAAAATGAGGGATTATAGTAGGCGTATGTTAGTTGTTGTTGGCCAACTGCAGTGTTTCAAGTTCCCTAAATTAGGCTTATGTCAGCATTTGAAAAGGAAGCCAGATGGTTGTCACTTTGATATTATGTGAACTTCCAGTTTTGGAGTGCTCCAGACTCTTGTTTAAAGAGACCTTTCGTCTGCTGAGCTGTGTTTTGATAGAATTTTTCGAAGTAGTTTAATTCAATTCGATACGTTGCCAATTTGCACTTTACCCAATTTGTAAAGACAGTTTCATCTTTGTAGAAAGTTTTAACGATTACTCACAATATGTAAATTTGGCAGAATAGCTTTCAGGGTCTATCCAGACCCCTTCCTCAGTTCTTAATGATTGATGTTTGAGTTGGTCATGTGACGATCTGATGACGTGATGTCACGTGACCCGAGAATCTCCCGGTATATTGCTGGGAGGGTGTGTGGGCCCCGTTCCCAGTTCAGAGCAGCTGATGACATTTCATCTTATTTTCAGAAAAAACTCCACGAAAAGAGAGATATCAAACGATCTCTGGAACAGAAAATCAAAACAAAGATGGAGAGGTATGTTTCAAAAAGGTTTTCTGCTTCGAAAGTGGCTTTCGTATGCTGTCGGTGTTGCTGAGGGCTTTTCACTGAAAAGTCCTGCGTTGGGGGCAGATAATTTCAAGTCATATTTTTAAATATTCAAGTTAATGGAGGGCATCGTGGTCACTCATTAAAATGTGAATAATAATTTAATAAAAGTGGTGCGAAAAAAGTTGTGAAAATTGACAATTATTGTATTTGCTAAATAGAGCAAGGCAAAACTTTAATCCCTCTGCACTTGTAAAAGTAATGAATGATTGCATGGTTTCTTTTTTACAATCTCTCAGTATCAATCGCCTGGAAAAAGAAGGGATTGACATCAAGAAGGAGGAGGAGAAGGCCAACAGAGACATGCACAAGGTTTATGTCAAGAGATGCAAGGACTTCCACGACTTCAAAGAAAGCACCAAGGTACCTACTTGTCCTTTGACTGTTTTAGCTCCGGTGTTGTTTTGATCAGAGAATCTGGACTGTTACTAACTATACAATTTACTGTTGACATAGAATATGAGAATTCAATTAAAATAGCAATTAATGATTCTTGCCCTAAGTTTGGAACTTCAGATTAATCATTTTGACATTTCGTAAATTTTGACAATTAAAATTTTTTTTTCAACTCAAAGTGGTTTATTCCAATTGCTGGAATTGGATTGGTAAATAGATAGATAGATAGATAGATAGATAGATAGATAGATAGATAGATAAAGAAATTAAGATGGCACAGAGAAGAAACCTCCCCCCCCCCCCTTCCCTTCTTTGGGTACCTCCATCTGCACCTTGATACACACTTGATGAGTGACCCCCGAGACTGTGTGATCTCTTGAAATTTGTTGATTGGTGTAAAGTTAATCCCATGACTTGTTTGTTTCAGGCTTGCGTCCCTCTGAGTATTGACAAAGTGCGAGCCAGCTTAGCAGTCACTCAAGCACAGCAGGAATGCCAGAAGTTTGAAGCAGAAATCCGAGACAAATCGCATGCCCTCAAGGGGATGGAGGTATGTTATTGTGTCCTGCTAAGATCGTAAACTGATAATTAATACGATTCTGTAGTTTCTTTTCCATGTCATACAGTATTGATATTAATGCCAATCTGTTCAGAATTAAATATGTGAACTCTTTACCACTATGAAAAACTTCTTTTATAACTTTGTCCTGATTTTCTGCCATTCCCCATCAGAAAATCATTCATGTGTTTTCCTCCCAGAGTTTTGCAGCGTTAACAAGAGAGCAATCTAGTTTGCTTGTCTCAGATTATATCAGATGATGTAAGCTTGGCTCGCTAAACTAAATACTAACAGGTCATTTTGCAACTGCAGTTACTGCACACTCCATTTAAATGGGATATTCGACTCAACCCAGGAGATACATATTGATAGTGCAGCCCTCTGACTGAAGATATTGTTTGAATTTGCAGAATGACTTTGAGAGACAGAAGGAGAAAGTCCTCCTGTTGAAAGAACAAGCAACTCAGCTGCAGAACAATGCGAGGAAAGTCACCAACACCCCCAAGGGTCAAGCTCTGTCCGAGGAAATGCATAAGGTTTGTCTGCATCTACCGTAATCTTAACTAAAAACAATGTCTTTTTATCTCTCTGCAGTTAAATAGGATTATTCTGTTGTCAACTGTATCTTATAAAAAATTGTTAGCTGTAATGAAAGTTAAATTATTATCTGTAATGAAAATATAATTATCGTTTTGTGAAAATTTTAAATTTTAAAATTTACTCTTGCTCAATAAAATATATTTTGTCCTTTGTAGATGTTCACACTGTGTCCAGGGACCCTAGAGGAAATTGATAACGAAATTCACGATATCCAGGCCAGGGCTGATTGTACTTATGCAGCCGATGAAAATGTAAGTACTGGTGGCATGACTTTTCAACTTATTATAACTGTCTTGGGGGGATGTTTGGAATTTACCCAATGAGGATGTTTAGCATTGACCCAATGGCAAAACAGCAACCGTTTCACTTGCTAACATACGGCACTGTAAATACATGTGTAACAAGTTGAGGATTTTGCTCTCTCTTCCGTCTCATCAATTCATCTATTTTTACCCATATATCAAAAGGAAGGGTCTTTTCTGTCTGACTTAATTGTAACATTAGGCATCATGTTACTACTACTATGCAATTAATGAATGTGATGTCATGCCTCTAAGCTGACAAAGCCACTTTTGCTCCGAGTTCCTTGAACTGATGAGTATTTATGTGATATCATCAATTGTCTTTTCAACTTATGGAAACCATTTATGAAGTCTCTCTTAAATTACTTGCACTGTAACACATCCTATATATTATTCTCTCTCATCTCTCCCTCCCTTGTGCAGGTGGTGGAAGAGTACAACAACAGAGAGAAAAGAATAAAGAAATTGGAGGAAGCAGAGTCCGGCAAAGGAGATGCGATCACAAAACACCAGGAGGAGATAGAGAAGATCAAGAGTGAATGGCTGGACCCTCTGCAGGCCCTCATCCAGAGGATCAACACCAATTTCTCCTACTACTTCCAGCAGATCAATTGTGCCGGCGAAGTTGACCTCAAGCTTCCTGAGAACCCGGTATGATTAACCCCTTAGAGTTGTTTATGTGACTTGATTTAGGCCAACTCCAAATTGGGTAATGTCAATTACGACTGTGCTGTGAAAAGGGGAAAGTTGGGAGAAAATAGGCACTTTGTAAAGTTAATATCAAATTCAGGGAAAAGAAATTTTGGTCATATCACTTTTGTGAGTGATTATTTACTCTGCAATGTCATGATCTATTGCAATTACAGTTTATAGCAAGTTCCTCCAGTTTCAATTTCCCTTTCATCAGTTTTGTAAAAATTAACTTCTGTCCTACTTTATATGGATTGTATTGCAATTATGCATGTACTATATGGATAACATTTGGAAAATAAAGCACTCTTTCTTCAGAACGTTGTGTCAAGACAAGTAACTGTGTGCGGTATTACTATAGGATGTTATGTAATGCTCCTTATACCAAGCAAATTCTTATGGTTACTTGTGATTTCAGGAGGACTATGAGAAGTACGGCATTGGGATTAAGGTGAAATTCAGGGACAGTGAACAACTTCGCGAGTTGACCGCCCACCACCAGAGTGGTGGGGAGAAGAGCGTGTCTACTATCTTGTACATGATGGCTTTACAAGAACTGACCAAATGTCCATTCCGTTGTGTGGACGAAATTAATCAGGTATGTATGATCTTGTAAAAAAGGAATGTGTACCTTGAGTCTGTGACGTTGTCTATGTATCTTGAGTTTGTAGCTAGGGATGTCATTGAAAACAACTTTTTTTCGATGCGATTATCGGAAAAAAACTTTTCCGATGCACCGAAGTATGGATATCTTTTTACAAACCTTGAGAAACGGCAAAATTCCAACTTTATTTGCGAGTTTTGTGCTGAAAATCACAAAAAAATCTGAAATCGCGTCACTCTGTCCTCCGTATTGAATCACGGTCTTGTTCAACGAGATTTCAGGTGAGAACATAAAATGGAGTGGCTAGATTTTGATGAAAACAATGTGAATCTAGTGGATTTCTAGCCATATTTCTCAATAAATGAGCCAAATGGTATGTAAATAATATATTCGATACTTGCTGCTTTGTATCGATACATTATCGATGCAGACAGTTTTTCCGATGCATCGATTATGGCCATATCGATGACAGTCCTATATGTAGCCTTGAACTAACTGTTGGTGAATTCTCTTGCTTGCAGGGTATGGATCCTCACAACGAAAGGAAAGTGTTTGAGCTTATAACGAACACAGTCTGCAAACGAAACACGTCACAATATTTTTTGCTTACACCAAAGGTAAGATGAGCTTTCTTTTATGTTCGTGTTGATTTTAAATTTGCTCTGTAAACTCTGCAAGAAACACCCATAATTAATAAATAAATAAAAATAAGTCTTTGTTGAAGTCAAGAAACTTCCCCTAAAACTGAAAATTATAGGTCCACTCTGAAGTGGCAGTTGGGATTTTAGGTCGAACAATTGAGAATGGAATAGTTTTGCTAATCATCAATGTGACCCATTTACAATTTTACGTGCAACATTTAAGGGGCATGGATATCAGCTGACTCGGTGCTGGAAACTCTCAACTACCATTAGCGTAACATTGATATCCTAAGGTTCATCCCAAACTCCGCGAGTCCGCGTACATAATCTCTGATGCTTTGTTATTATAGAAATGTACTCTGCCCCTTTCTAGCTTTTAAGTTTTTGTAAGAAGACTACCAGTTATACTTAAACTGGGTTTCTGAAGAGTTTACAAAGATTAGTTTGTAAGAGTTTCGTTTGTTTGATTTGC
Source organism: Platynereis dumerilii (assembly GCA_026936325.1). Taxonomy (NCBI): domain Eukaryota; kingdom Metazoa; phylum Annelida; class Polychaeta; order Phyllodocida; family Nereididae; genus Platynereis; species Platynereis dumerilii. The sequence continues at coordinate 30,449,877 of JAPTHN010000001.1, read as the reverse complement.
AGTTATTGCCCGATTTGGCATTTGGAGACAACATGACGATTCTCTGCGTGTACAACGGACTGTACATGGTCAACCACACGGAGTGGAGGTTGCGGAAATTCATGAAAATCATGAAAAAGAAATCGAGAGCTTAATTGAATTGCTCAGAGGGCTCTTGATAACATCTGAGTAATGTCTCCCATGTTTCTACAAACACAGTAGACTACTCGATGTCTTCAAAAAGACTTTGCCAAACATGCTACTTAACTGGAAATTGGGTCTGAATGAGAATGTGTAGGGGTTGAATGACTACTGGTACTACTAGAAGATTATCTCTGATTGTAATGATTGCCCTTGATATTATATTACTGATGTGATCTCTCGCGGTTGTCATGTAGATCCAGACTTGGCATTTCAAACTTGAATAAATTTCATGTGTTTGGTCAACTTAACAATTAACCAAAAGCTCGGGAAATCTCACTCCACATATCAAATTTGTAACCAGGCTTTTACTTTACAGTCATATACTTGGTTGCAATGTGTTTTCCTCACGAAGGCCTTATATATTAATGATGCAACATTGCTATGTATATTTCCCACCAGAATTTTTGTAATACATTGTATAACGAAAATAGAGGATTTTGTTTTTTGAATCCTGAATATGTTATTGCTCTAACTGGCACCTCTTTTTACTCAATAAACCAGTAAATGGTTCATGTTTTACTTCAATTCATCTTTTCTAGTCTAACGGCATGTCTCAGCGTTGCAACGCTTCGCAACGGTTTAGTTGTAGCGCATATTTCGCGTGCACATTGTATTCTGCTTCCTACCGGAATAAAGTTGCGTTTGGAGAATACAATCGTTTCTTAATCATCTTTATTGGCGTGAAGTGATTTCTGTTATGGCAGTCTCATAGGCAGAATTGTAGATGTAGTTGAATTAGAATCTGATAGAATGTCTCGGACACAGACTGGATTCGAATATATACATTGTGCCGTAGAATGTGTACATTACTAGGGTGTGTCAATTTTCAATTTTTATGCAAATTTGAAAAGCACTAGTGTCTAAAATGTGCGTTTTGACGTGGAGAATCCAAATCTGTTTTCAAAATGGTGATACGACAATTCTTACCTACTTCAATTTTGGTTCAAAGTTTCAATATTTTTTTCGTTTTCGACCATTTGCGCCAATCCGCGGTTCTCTATAACTTTGTCAGTATTTGTCATTTAGCATTCTAATACACATGGTTGGAAAGCTCTCAAAAAGACCTTCATTTTGAATACCAACATCAATGGTCTAGGATGATATCTTAATTCCCATTGGCCCTCTCAGCCTTCACTTTTTAGAATGAAAATGACGCAGATTGTCTAATCCTGTTAAAGAATGGCTTTGGAATTTTTTTCAATGATAATTGCGGTGACTCACATTCTCTAAGTTCCAGAATGGCCAAATATAAAAAACTTTTTGATTTTTACCATGGGAGTGCCTGGCTTGTGAGTGATGAAGTTTTAATGTCAACATTAGTTGGAAACTCGTAAAATGTGAGATGGTGTCAGTTGCATTTCATATCATATCTTCATCAGAATTTATTGCAGGGCAACATGAGTGGTACCACATGAAAGAAAATACTCTTAGCATTCTCATGGTACCAATGATATTGTCCTATGTCCTATATCTAATTCTTAGTAAGTTAAAATATGAAATATAACAGCCCCTCCATGATTTGTTTCAGGAGTTTGGACAAAATTTTGCATTAAAACTGTCAAGCTCATAAAGCAGGATTTTCCATGACCAAATATATTAAAAATATTTTATTTGCTTATTCTGGAAGTTGGAGAATGTGAATCACAGCAATTATCAGTGAAAAAAATTCAAAAGCCTTTTTTTAATAGGATTAGACAGTCAGCAACATTTTCATTTCTAAAAAGTGCCGGCTGAAGAGTCAATGGGAGTCAAGATATCGTCCTAGACCATTGATGTTGGTATTCAAAATGTAGGTCTTTTTGAGAGCTTTCCAACCATGGCAATTAGAATGCTGTATGAGAAATATTGACAAAGTTATAGAGAACCGCGGATTGGCGCAAATGGTCGAAAACGAAAAAAACATTGAAACTTTGAACCGAAATTGAAGTAGGTAAGAATTGTCGTATCGCCATTTCGAGAACAGATTTGGATTCCCCATGTCAAAACGCACCTTTTAGGCACTAGTGCTTTTTGAATTTGCATAATAATTAAAAATTGACACACCCTAATACATTACTACTACATGTAATCATTTATTTGGTGCTATTTCTTGCGACTGTATACGAGATGTTACATTTTTAGTTATAAACTTTAGCAATCGGTATGTTCAGTTAGTTAAACCATTACTCTTTCCTTGTTAATGATTGTGCGCATGTCGGTTATCCAGATTATTTTTTAGATTATTTTTTATGACGTAATGAACTGTAGATCAGTGATTTGAATTTTCCAGTTCAGCAAGCTTGCCTTTCAGCGAAGTTCAGCTGGAATTGTGTTAAGGTTCTGGTTGTCCTGGGGGGCTTTATGGGATTGGGCAATCTGTTAAACCCACGTCCTGTTTACTGGGACTCCCTTACTTCATTGCATTGTTTTCTGGATGTTACCAAGGTAGATCATTCCATTTTGCTAAAAATATGCTCAACCCCCCGTTTAATTGGGTGTGTGGAATGTCCAATGAAGGGAGCATTCTATTCACACACACACATTACCAGCATCATCTGATGAGAAGTCCCCCCTTGACTACTGAAGTGTAATACAATTACTAGTTTTATAGGTACATGTAATTAGTTTTCCAAATGGTTATTTTTATATAATTATTCATTAATAAACGTTATTTGAGATTCACTTTTGTGTTTGGTTTTGAGTTAACTAATGTAAATGGCAAATGCTTCAACTGCCTGTAAAATTATGAAGAGTGTTTAATACTGTACGGGTTGGGATACTGAGAGGTTGAGTGTCTCTCCTGCTCCGTTGAAGGTCCAAGGTTTGATCCCCGGTTTGGGAAACCACAGGGCTGACCTCTTCGAGGCCACTGCAGCCTGAATTCATTCAAATGAGACTAATTGGCAGCATCAGCATATCTAATGTTGGCCTATCTTTCTCTTTTAAACGGGCATTTCTAGTTATCTATTGTTATGGGCTACTTGGGAGTTCCACCATCACTATTTCTGTCATGGTGAGGTCACAACTCACAAAATAAGTGCTGACATCATTTGAGCCAGACTTCGTGTTGATTGATGCCAGCTACCAGGTACTTTATGGTAGCATAATGTTTTAACAATAAAATGACCAACAGCTTTTCTATGGCAACTCCCAAACTTTAATACAGTAAATCACTTTCCGAGTGGTTTTAATATAAAAAATTGCTTAAATGCATTTGGAAAAAATTCAGTTCATAAATGTTTTCTTCTAAAAACAGTTCTATCTATCTTGCATCAAATCAAAAAATGTTTGTGTCACATGTTTTACTGCATCAGTCAAGATTAAAGCGCTTGAAGCGATTGGTGATGCGTTTTATGATATCGTCTTTGTAGCGAAGCATGAAGTCATCATTGGTTATGGTTTGGATTTGTTTCTTTCTTTTCCACCTGTAATGGTGCATCATTCCTTCGGACAAATCTACAACATATTGACTCCCATTGGGGCGACATATTTGAGGGTAATGAACAGAAGCCATAATGATGTATTTTGGATCTCCAATCCACTTAGTACGGCCCGGGGCACGGGTAATATTATAATCACGGTTTGTTATGAGTAAGGTGTGAATGCCATACTTCTTGGATATCTGTTGCTCCGTATCATTCAGTAACTTTGGTTGCTCAAGTTGTCGACGAAAATAGGCATTTCGGAAGAGAGCAGCGCAAATGTGTGGTTTTGTTGAACTATTCTTGGGTGTCAAGTTCATCATGACGTCACTCCAGGTCCTCACATCTCTTGGCACAATGACCTCATCCATATCGGAGATTACAATATACTGTGACGTGTACAGATTGCTGTAGTGACAGTCAATGAGGGTGGCAGACTGGGCGAAATAATGCAGCTTAAATCCCGGGGGTAATTTCCATGGGATCACATCAACTATTCCTTCTCTTTCGTATTTTTTCAAGACTGTTTTGGCATTGGCACCGGAATTCAGATTGTAAAACACAAAGTGATCAGCTCCGAAAAACATGTTCATTTCAATCATGTGAATAATACCTCTGGAATCATCATATTGGCTGTGTAATATTGGCCCACACACAGAAAAGTTGTATTTCAGCTTTTGATCTTCTTTCCTATAATTGTTTATCACACGTAAAACATTGGTTGGTTTGCATCTGTCTTGAACCAGAGACACTGCATAGGGAACACGGTTGTCTGGAAGAAAGCAGGAGACTATTTTGGCTGTAGACCTGAAAAAAAAAAGAGAATTATTATTATATTTATATTGATATCCATCATTGGCATCAAATAACTACTTATTATGTATCCATCAAATTTGCTTGATTGACTGAGAAGCAGTGTGAGCATGATGTCATGCTTGAGAGCATGATGTCATGCTTGAGAGCATGATGTCGTGCTTGAGAGCATGATTTCATGCTCAGGCTTGTTATGGGTCATCCTTGTGTTTGGCAATTTACACTTAATGATCACTGTAGTAGTCAATAACATGTACAAGTTTAAAATAATTTTGTGATTGGATGCAAAATAAGCATGTGCAGACAGAATTGTGCGTGTCATTCATCCATCCAATAACTATGTATCCTTCAATGTTTCTTCTTTTGCCAGTTAGCATGATGTCATGCCGAGGATGGGGATAGTTCTTGATCATCCTTGTGTTTGGTAATTCAGTTTTAAAGATCTCCATACTAAACTGGAGTAACCTTAACTTAAGATTAACGGGAACGGGCTTAAAATAAATGTTTGTGAGTAGATGCATTATAAGCCTATACGACAGTGTTTGTGTTATTGACTCAGACTGCCATAGTTTCACTGTTTGTTTTAGTAACCTTTAGTTGCCAAACACAAGGATAATCCCTAACGATCCACAGGATGACTTTTATAATGCTCTTCAACAAATCAGAAAAATTGAAGGATGCAGAGACACTGGATTGATAATAATTACAGTGGTTTGGTTTTAATAGTTTAACTGATATAGGTTAATAAAGAATTTCTCTCTCTCTCAAACACAAGGATGATCCTCAGCCAACCTCAGCATGACATCATGCTCTCACCCAGAGAATCTTCCCTAGCCGTATCACTCCATCGCCACCCAATATCACAAGATTTTGCATCACGGCCAATGAGTGTGCAGGATTTCTCTCAAACATTCTACGGCAATTTTTTGAAAGTTATTAGGATTGATGGAGATGGGAGCTTTACGTCCTGTATTTATGCACTTTGTAGGCTAATTAGGACAGGAGGAGGACACGGCAATGAGGCAAAGGGATGATTGTAACAGCCGTCCAACATAGGCCCGGCATGAGCTGTATTCGAACCATGGACCCAGCGATTGGCAGTCCAGCATGCTACGACTAGACCAACCCTCCCCCCGAAAATTATTAGGTCCTCAGATGACTGTAAAGCTCTTTAATAGATCAATCTAGAACCGTAACCCTCATGGCTGTGTGACTTACAAAAGTGTGTAAACCAGCGAAATCGCCCTAATTTGCATACCATATGTGAAAGCATGTTTATCGGCCAGCCTTGGGAGTGGGTCATATTAGAATCACATATTAATTAAAGTGGTTGTAAGGTAAAATCAACATTCAGTAAAGGAAAAAAAAATTCTATAAATTATTAATTTTTTACAGAATAAACTTTGAAAAAATATAAAAATTGTAGAAATTTTAAAGAAAGGGATAACTTACTTGTATTTTGGGAAATAATTGTGCATGTCTACATGAGCTACTTCTTGTATGTATGGTTCGCAAGAAGAGTTGAACCACATCTGACAAAAGAGCGCACTTGCATTGTAGTTGACCTTTGAAACTGTGATGATGCGTACTCTATGGCTGGGCTTTCGGTGATCATAGTACGCGGAGAAGACCCAGATTTTATAGTTCACTTTTTGAAAATGTCGATGTTTGGCATATTTGAAGTCCGGCTTCGTGAGATGAGGGCAAAAATCGTAAATGTCTTTATTATGGCTGTTGTTTGAAATAGTGGATTTATCAAACTTTCGATTTGACAGCCAGTTTTTGTTGTGGTAGTCTGGTGCACCCGAGAAATTTCCATTTTTCGACTTCTTCCTTTGATCTTTACAGATCTCGTCACTTGTAAAAATGTCCTCACTGTGATGATTATTCCTTGTAAATATCCCAATAGAATGCATTTTGAAATGTGGTGTCCCAGTGTAATTGCTCCAGTACAATGCCATAAATGCGGAGAACAAAATTAATGTCAAGAAATGTTTCAGCATCATGTTTTCAGTGTGTCAACATTGATGAGTCAGGAGGAAATGGTAGGCAGCAGCTTGCAAAGTCTGATAATTGAAAATATGCAAGCTCAGTAATACTTTTAAACAGCAATGGCCTGCTTTCAAGTTTCTTGTCTTTGCTTTTGGTCTGTGGCAAACTTTCTTTTGTGATTTCCAAATATGGTTCATTGGTCTGTTGCCATCCACTGAAATAAATGTATGGAAGCATCTTACTAGTAACTTGTTGGTGTAATGAAAACATGTCATTTTGTCAATGTTTTATAAAATCATTTTTGAATTCTAACCTGTTGTTTGCTGGACTCATTCATCCTTGTTCCACAAGTGAAGACTTAAATTAACCAGGCATACAGTCAATCTTGTCGGACAACAAACACGAAACAGCAAACAAGGTGGTTTAAATGGATTTGTTATTTGCTCATCATTAATCCAAAGATATTAAAGCAGTCAAGTGGGTATAAGTTAGAACTTAGATCATAATTGGCTATCAGTTATCACCTCTCAGAAGGACGCTGTGTATCATCCTCGGTGCAGGAGTGATGAGATCATTTGTGTCCTACTCAATAGGCCTAATGTAAGATATAGAGATTCAATGTATTTATGAAGGTTTATTGACTGATGCCCACTAAATTAGGTACTTTATGGTAGCATGATGTTGACTAAAATGACCAACACCTTTTCTATGGCAACTCCAAATTTTATGTCATTAAATCACTTTCCAAGTGGTTTTAATGTGATGTGAATGAAACACTTAATTTGGAAGAAAATTTAAAAAAAAAGTTTTTCTGTCTTTCTTGCATATAAACTGAACCAAATAAAAAACGCAAAACTATTTGCAGGGCTTTATTTTTCTGTATATGATTCAGATAGGCTGTTGATCTTATGCATATGTATAACCAGGAGTCAAAGGACTCAGTTCCATAAAATCACTCAAGTCTGACCTTTGTTTGCACATCTGCGGCCTAGTTTATCACATTGGGGTATGACCAATGGACTGGGGTGTCAGACACCCCATGGATCGAATCTAATGATTTCATGTGAAAGCTTGAAGACAATGATGCAAAAGGCCACTCAATTCATTTCAATTGGTGCCATCAAACTTGTTAAAATTGTGTCTTTTTGCAAAGTCACGCCAGAGTTTGTCACACACAATGATATTCCAGTGAAACTATGCAACTATGGAAACAGGTCCTCGAACGACCTGTACAAATGCAACAGAGTAAAAAGGCTTAGTGTTTATTAAAATGACCTAGCACAACTTGTATAGCAAGCTTGGACAACTGGCAGTGCCATGTGTGACTTCCCCATGCTTTTCCTACAGGGTTGATGTGTGGTTGTGAGAACAGCACGTGAATGGCACTGACAATACTGATTTTTACCTCTGCAACTGTTACACAGGTAGCGTAAGGTCTTTCTGATGGACCCTGAGCCTTTTCCATTCTGCAGTTATCGAATAGGCCGTGGAACGACTTCTTTCCATAGAGGCATTTTTGCATTGGAATACCATTGTGTGTGACAAACTGTGAGCTTACTTTTCAAAAACCTAAATTTTTAGCAAGTTAAGTGGGGCCAACTGAAGTAAATTCTGTGGCCTTTTGCACCATTTTCTTCAAACTTTGACATGAAATCATTAAATTTGCTCTATGGGGTGTGTAACATATCGGTCCACTGGCCATACCCTAATGTGATAAACTTTGCCACAGAAATGCAAAAAATTGACACACTTTGGTAATTTTATGCAGCAGAGTTCTTTGACACCTGATAACACATATGCATACACTAACCAGCCCATCTGAAGCTTATAGAGAGAAATAAAGCCCTGGCAATAGTTTTGCGTTTTTTATTTGGTTCAGTTTATTAAATCAAAAAACCTTCAAAAGCACATTTTTTACTGCATCAGTCAAGATTAAATTGCTTGAAGCTATTGGTGATGCTTTTAATGATATCGTCTTTGTAGTGAAGCATAAAGTCGTCTTTGGTGGTGGTTTGTTTAGGTGGCAATGATTTCCTCCTGTAATGGTGCATCATTCCTTTGGACAAATCTACAACATACTGACTGCCATCGGGTCGACATATTTGAGGGTAATGAACGGAAGCCATAATGACGTATGTTGGATCTCCAATCCACTTAACACGGCCCTGGGCAGGGGTAATATTATAATCACGCTTTGTCATGAGTAAGGAGTGGATGCCATACTTCTTGGATATCTGGTGCTCTGTATCATTCAGTAACTTTGGTTGCTTGAGTTGTGTGCGAAAATAGGCATTACGGAAGAGAGCAGCACAAATGTGTGGTTTTGTAGAACTATTCTTGGGTGTCAAGTTCATCATGACGTCACTCCAGGTCCTACCATTTCTGGGCACAATGACCTCATCCATATCGGAGATCACAATATACTTTGACTTGTACAGATTGCTGTAGTGACAGTCAATGAGGGTGGCAGACTGGGCGAAATAATTCAGCTTAAATCCCGGGAGTAACTTCCATGGGATCACATCAACTATTCCTTCTCTTTCGTATTTTTTCAAGACTGTTTCTGAATTCAGATTGTAAAACACAAAGTGATCAGCTCCAAAAAACATGTTCATTTCAATCATATGAACGAGACTTCTTGAGTCATCATATTGGCTGTGTAATATTGGCCCACACACATTAAACATATATTTTGGTGTTTGGTCTTTCCTGTAATTATCTCTGCTAGGAGGCAGAGATTTTGTTAGTCCTGGCTGTCCACTGTCCTGTCCACCGTCCACTAAACAGGGGACTAGTGCAAAAAATCACCACTAGGGGAGCTGATATTTAATTAGCTCTGCTAGACATGGGGACTTACCCCCTCGGACATGGGGACTTACCCCCACGGACATGGGGACTTACCCCCGCGGACATGGGGACTTACCCCCTCGGACATGGGGACTTACCCCCTCGGACATGGGGACTTAACCCCTCGGACACGGGGACTTAACCCCTCGGACACGGGGACTTACCCCCTCGGACATGGGGACTTACCCCCTCGGACATGGGGACTTAACCCCTCGGACATGGGGACTTAACCCCTCGGACATGGGGACTTACCCCCTCGGACATGGGGACTTACCCCCTCGGACATGTGGACTTACCCCCGCGGACATGGGGACTTACCCCCGCGGACATGGGGACTTAACCCCGCGGACATGGGGACTTACCCCCGCGGACATGGGGACTTACCCCCGCAGACATGGGGACTTACCCCCGCGGACATGGGGACTTACCCCCTCGGACATGGGGACTTACCCCCTCGGACATGGGGACTTACCCCCCTCGGACATGGGGACTTACCCCCCTCGGACATGGGGACTTGACCCCGCGGACACGGGGACTTGACCCCGCGGACATGGGGACTTACCCCCTCGGACATGGGGACTTACCCCCTCGGACATGGGGACTTACCCCCGCGGACATGGGGACTTACCCCCTCGGACATGGGGACTTACCCCCTCGGACATGGGGACTTACCCCCGCGGACATGGGGACTTACCCCCTCGGACATGGGGACTTGCCCCCTCGGACATGGGGACTTACCCCGCGGACATGGGGACTTACCCCCTCCGTCATTGGGACTTACCCCCTCGGACATGGGGACTTACCCCGCGGACATGGGGACTTACCCCCGCGGACATGGGGACTTACCCCCGCGGACATGGGGACTTACCCCTCGGACATGAGGACTTACCCCCTCGGACATGGGGACTTAACCCCTCGGACATGGGGACTTAACCCCTCGGACATGGGGACTTACCCCCTCGGACATGGGGACTTACCCCCGCGGACATGGGGACTTACCCCCGCGGACATGGGGACTTAACCCCGCGGACATGGGGACTTAACCCCGCGGACATGGGGACTTACCCCCGCGGACATGGGGACTTACCCCCGCGGACATGGGGACTTACCCCCTCGGACATGGGGACTTACTCCCTCGGACATGGGGACTTACCCCCGCGGACATGGGGACTTAACCCCTCGGACATGGGGACTTACCCCCTCGGACATGTGGACTTACCCCCGCGGACATGGGGACTTACCCCCGCGGACATGGGGACTTAACCCCGCGGACATGGGGACTTAACCCCGCGGACATGGGGACTTACCCCCGCGGACATGGGGACTTACCCCCGCGGACATGGGGACTTACCCCCTCGGACATGGGGACTTACTCCCTCGGACATGGGGACTTACCCCTGCGGACATGGGGACTTACCCCCTCGGACATGGGGACTTACCCCCTCGGACATGGGGACTTACCTCCCTCGGACATGGGGACTTACCCCCCTCGGACATGGGGACTTGACCCCTCGGACATGGGGACTTGACCCCTCGGACATGGGGACTTAACCCCTCGGACATGGGGACTTACCCCCTCGGACATGGGGACTTACCCTCTCGGACATGGGGACTTACCCCCTCGGACAGGGGACTTACCCCCGCGGACATGGGGACTTACCCCCTCGGACATGGGGACTTGCCCCCTCGGACATGGGGACTTGCCCCTCGGACATGGGGACTTACACCCTCCGTCATTGGGACTTACCCCCTCGGACATGGGGACTTACCCCCGCAGACATGGGGACTTACCCCCGCGGACTTGAGGACTTACCCCTGCGGACTTACCCCCGGGGGATACCCCAAAGATTGGGGCGCCTCCAGGGGATACCCCATGGGGGATACCTAAAGAGTAGAGGTACCCCTGGGGATACCCCAAAGGTGGGGGCACCCCAGGGATATCCAAAGGGTGGGGGCACCCCTTGGGGATACCCCTAGGGTGGGAGCAACCGGGGATACCCCAAGGATGGGGGTACCACCAGGGGATACCCCAAGGGTGGGGGTACCCCCAGGGGATACCCCAAGGGTGGGGTACCCCTGCAGGATACCCCAAGGGTGGGGGTACCCCCGCGGGATATCCAAAGGGTTGGGGCACCCCTGGGGGATACCCCAAGGGTAAGGCATCCCTGGGCATACCCCAAGCATGGGGGGTACCCCCGGTATACCCCAAAGGCAGGGGCACCCCCAGGGGACAGACACCCCAAGGGTGAGGCACCCCTGGGGGATACCCCAAGGGTGGGGCACTCCCTCGGGATACCCCAAGGGTGGGGGCACCCCGAGGATATCCAAAGGGTCGGGGCACCCCCGGGGGATCCCAAAGGGAGGGGCCACTTCAGGGGACACCCATAGGTATGGGCTAACCCTAGGGGTCAAAGTTTTTATGACTTACAGCAAACACTATCTGTCTTGCAATCACTGCTGACCCCCTGCTCGTAATGCTCCCATCTAGTATATTTCACCAAATATTCATTCCTAAATCAAAGCAACGCCTCATTGAGAGATCCCTACCAAAAATTATTTAGTTCAAGACGAGTCAAATAGAATCTATTTATTTTGCTAGCAGAGATAATTTTGTGCATCTCATGCACTCCATTCTAGTTGTTTATTACACGTAAAACGTTGGTTGATTTGCATCTGTCTTGAACCAGGGACACTGCATGGGGAACACGGTTGTCTTTCAGAAAGCAGGAAACTATTTTGGCTGTCGACCTGGAAAAAAAAGAAAAAAGTCATATTACTTTAATAGATCTTTGCCAGTTTAGTTATTCACAGGTCAAGAATTACAATTAGTTTGGCTTAAAATATGTTCCCTGCAAAAGTAGTGTTTTGTTGAGTCCCGATCTTCATGGTCTATGGATCACGCTGACCACTTTTAAGTTATAATTTCAAAAGATAATAAATTAAAATACTGTATACATGTACTGTATGCATTGTAAACCACACTTGTAAGTTTAAGGTGGCTCGATACTCGTGAACTTTCTAAGATAGGATTTCTCAAAAATAGTTTAGAATGATCCAAAATATAGTTTATAGCAAGGATATGTAAAAAAAAGTGGTCGCAACCAGCCTTTTTTTCGAAATATTTGAGGTTATGTACAAGAAAGTCAGTCCACCCAAGCCTGAAAAGCTCAATTTTTAGCCGAGAATCGGCTCTTGTAATGGGAAGTGGCATAGTGTCACAAGGTGGATTTTCTCAATAAATATAATTGAAATTGGCATGTTATTGTGTTACATTGGTTAGTTACCATGGCAGCTTTGTTGTTATCAATGCATGGACACTAAAATCGTCTGATTGCGAAGATACGGCGATTTAAAGTTTCACTGCATTTCAATGCACTCAGCTTGGAGTTGGCCATTTTTGACAGGTTAGGCAGTCACAAGCCTTGATCAACAAGGCTTCAATTTCACGATCCTGCGGTCACTCCTGGCGACCAAATTCCGTGACTGGCAAGTGGAATATGTTCCCAACTTCTCCTGCTGGCGAGTTGCACTTTTAATGGCCATAATAAGCTTTTATTTTCACTTTAAATGGCCAGTTTTGAGATCGTCACATCGACATGCATCAAAGATGGCAGATCATGACCCTGAAAGCAACCCCTCTGGGAGTGATCCGGCAGGGTGCAGCACCAGTCCTTCTTCTTCTTCTTGGGCTTATTTCCCGCCTCTGTCTCAGGCGGACTTCCCTTGGGGACTAATAGCCCGTCAATGTCAATGTATTACTGCAAGTTTATGCTAAAAGATATTGACTAAACTCAAGCTACAGAAAAAGCACAGGTAGCAACATGCTAGCCATCTGGTGGCTTTTTTGGAACTGCCACTTCCCACTTGGAGCTCAGCAGAGCTGCTAATTTCTGATAGATAGAATAAGATAGACCTTTGAAGAGACTTTATACTGAGAAGAGCAGCTACCCTTGACAATATGTTGTATTTTATTAGATGAAAAATTAAGCTGAATTGCAATGGGCCAGATCTAAATCTTGCTGCTTTTTATGCCATGAGGTCATGATGAGGATCAAGGGCAGAATTCATCTGAATCAGTGAAATTGGATTTGTTTTATTTGTAGTTCAATGGGCCAGATCACCATCACGCCAATGGTGGGAATTGAATTCCATTGTTATAAATATTGAATTTAAAAAGTACAAATATCCTGTTTTGCGTACATTTTTAAAATTGTGTATAAATATGTAATGATCATTTTAAATTATAGACATCTATTCAATAGACAAAATTCTTGATGGCAATCAGTTCATGATAGCAATTTAATAGATATAAGGCAGTGGTTTCTTTTCTTTTTTTCTATTTCTTTCTATTATAAGACTTTGGACAATCAGTAGGCTATAAAAAAGAAATCCTCTTCCACTAGACCTGTAAGCGAGCCAATAGGTCAAGAATCGGCTGGCTGGTGGAATTTGCAGGTAGCTAGCTGCTGATAGCTGCTCAACCGAGAACTTTGGTGGAGATGGCTGGCTGAATTCTATACCGGTTGGCTAACAGCAGACTGTCCGATGTTTTTGCAAGAAATTTGTTTAAATTCAATAGCCTATTTTTAGAAATCTTTAATGCCTTTCAAAATTACAGTAATTTAGTACTGATCATACATACTTAAAGTGTCATTGAACATGTTGAACTTCCAAGTTAGAAATGTTATGTTCTTGACAATAGACCAATTTCACGGATGATTCTCTCAGTTAACAACAGGGGAAAATTGGCGAATACTTAAATCCTTTTGGGTAATAGATTTCCTGACCTTGCCTCTGATTGGTCCAGCCAAGGTGACTCCAAACTGGAGTATTTTTAGTGCATTTTAAATTTTTAATACAACTTTGCCGTGGAACGCCGCCTATTTGCCCCATGTTATGGCCCCGCCTCCCTTAGGCCGTTTCTAGATACGCCCCGGCATGATGTTCTGTGATAATTGATTTCATTTTAGGTCCAATCATGTACAAATAAATCTTTTCTGCCTCAGTTTTGATGAAATGAATTAATTCTTTTTTAGCTGTGAGTCTTAAAATTAATTATTTCTGTTGGGGTATTTTCACAAGGTGTTTTTGATTTAGGAATGAATGTTCGATGAATACCTATTGGGAGACTTTTGAAATTGTATGTACAGGCTAAGGGCCAACCAGATGATCTTTGGGGCGGGGCTTATGGCTTTTTAGTGAAAAAAAAGGATAATTTCCCATTGTCCACTGAAAAAAAGTTGTTTGGCACGGAATAAACAAATTCTGTGTCCACCAGTACCTAGCGTATGGTTGTAAATGTCAAAATTAAGAAAACAAAGTTTTCACAAACGTCGATAAATCCAAGATTGTGGTCATTTTGCCAGCCATCTTTCTTCTTGAACTGCCCATTGTAACCTTAATATATCGCTTAGGGTTATAAAATTACCTACAGGTATTGGCCTGTGGGTGACAATCTCATTGATATATTTCACATTAACAGACGAGCGTTTAAACCGCTTACGGTTCTGGTTTGTAGAAGCTCTGGAGCAAGTGAGTTTTCAAGTGTTTCTTGAAGCTCACTAAAGTTGTCGCTGACCCGACACTTTCTGACAAGCTGTTCCAGAGTTAGACTGCAGCATAGGAGAAAGCTCTCTCTCTTGTAACTTGTTTTTGTTCCGTATTGAAATTGAATTGGTTGTCACCGCCATTCCAATCACCTTCTTGACAGACTAGCATTCTCGGCTTTGAATCCACGGATTCTTGTTTCTTATATTTCTTTCTGTGAAGTTTGTCCTGCCATTCAGTGGTCATGCATCCCATATTATGAAATGAAGCATGGAATTGAAGAAAAAACTTCAATGGAACTGCTGATTACAATTTCAAAGAGATATATTTAGTTTAAAGGACTTTCCAAGGGGCTCGGAATAAAAGTTTTGATTTTGACAATTTAAATTTTTTTTATAAACCATGGCGCTAAAAAAAATTGACGGGATAGGATTTCTCATTTTTTTGTCATTAATTTCCAAATATTGTTAGGAACAATAAAATGTATAAGAGAAGGTTTGCTACCGCGATAGAAATCGAGATAAAAATTTATTTATATCTCAAAGTCAATTTTTAGAAATTAGACCTGCTTGCCGAAAATCGCGTGTAAAAAGTTTCTATTCGGACCATAAAGCTGAATCTCTGGCATGTCATAGTGATGTTCATAGCGCATCTAATGCTTCAAACCAGAAGTTTCTAACCCTAATAGAAGTGATGCAAATGGCAAACGAAGCGGCAGTCGCACGGAATTATAAAAAACCAAAAAAGCAGTCCACAGAGCTCAGCAGGCTGTTGTTGCTATGGTGACGCCGCCATTGCTGCTCCATGAGTAGCGAGCCACCTTAAATTAGGAAAATATTTGAAAGTTGTGGACATTTTAAAATGATGGACAACTCACTTGTATCTCCTGAAATGATGGTGTATGTCCACATGAGCTACTTTTTGTATGTCTGGTTCGCAAGAATGGTTGAACCACATCTGACAGAAGAGCGCACTTTCATTGTAGTCGACCTTTGAAACTGTTATAATCCTTATTCTGTGGTTGGGCTTTCGGTGATCATAGTATGCTGAGAAGACCCAGGCTTGCGGATTCACTCGTTGAAAATGTCGATGTTTGGCATTTTTTAAGTCTGGCTTCGTGAGATGAGGGCAGAAATCGTAGACGTCTTTATTATGACTGATAGTTGAAGTACTGGTTTTTGCAAACTTTTGATTTGCTTGCCGGTTTTTGTTGTTGTAGTCAATTCCACTTGAAAAATTTCCATTTTGATTTATTCTCCCAATCGACTTGTTCCTTTGATCTTCACAGATCTTGTCAATTGTAAAAATGTCCTCTCTGTGATGATTACTCCTTGTAAATATCCCAATAAAATGCATTTTATATTGGGATACATCAGTGTACCAATACATAAGTGCAAAGAACAAAATTAATGTCAAGAAAATCAGCAACGTTAAAAACCTCTTTGCTTGTTGAGGAGCAAACATGATCGCTCTGATGAAGGAAATTAATTTTCAGTGTCATAGATTCAATTTGTTAACATAAATGAGTGATGATAAAATGAAAATAGGCAACGGCTTGCAAAGTCTGATAATTGAGAGATTGAGAATATCCAAGCCCAATAGCCACTAGTCAGTAGTACTTCTAAACAGCAATGGTCTGACTTGTAATAGCTTGTTCTTGCTTGTCTTTGCCTTTTGGCAGTCGGGCTGAACTTTATTGTGATTTCCAGTTGCGGTTCATTGGTCTGATGTCCTCCACTGAAAAGTCAATAACTGTATCTACCAATGGAAGCATGTTACTAACAACTTGCAGGTATAATAAAATCATGCCTTCTTTCTAGTAATTTTGTAAAGGTGTTATGAAATGATTTTTAGCAAGATCCCATTTGAAACTAGAATTTGTGTCGCAAGCGGAACACATGCGAGTTCACTATGCGCATGTTGTTTTGCCATATTTTTTAGTAGATTCTTGGGGAAAATGGTGTAGAATTTGGGACCTAGGTTTTCATACATAATCAGAGAAATAGAACAGACAATAAACTTAGCAGTGGTATCACTAGGAGGGGGGGGCGGTGCAGTAAAAAAAAAGTACAAGCGGCTTACAACAAATTATGGCAATGGCAGGAAGGCCAGATCTAAAAGGTATTGAGATCAGTAGCATAGCCATTAGGGGGGGGGGGTGAGAGGGCAGGGGGAACAACTTGCCCCCTAAACAGATTTTGGGGAAATTTCTGCTGATGTACTAACAAAATTAGAAAGGAAAATGGGGAAATGGTAAGAAAAATGGAGAAATTATGAGCAAAAGGAAATGGTAAGCAAAATGTGGAAATTATCAGTAAAATGGGGAAATGGTAAGAAAAATGGTCAGAAATTGGGGAAATGGTAAAAAATAAGTGGGAAATTAACAGAAAAAAGAAACTGAAAGAAAACGGGATTTATACGAAGAGTTTTAACAGATTTTCCCATTTATTCTACACAATTTCCCCATTCTTCTTCTCTATTTCCCATTTTTCTGCCCCTGAATGATATAAATTTGTAAAAAACACCACAAAAATTTCCAAAAGGTAACCAGCACCAGTGGCATATCCAGGATTTTTTCAGGGGGGGGGGCAAACCACCTAGATATTTCCCCAAATTGTTTTTCGCGACCAACAGCTCTGTTATGTGTCGCACATTGTACAATGTTCAAAAATTCTTTCAGAAAACATTTTCAGTGTACCTTCATGAGGAAAATCCCAGCTGGATGTCGTTCGGATGAGACGTTAAATTGGCGGACTATTGTATCAGTGTATATGCTGGGCAAGTAAAAGATCCCTTAGATGGGATAAATATGTAGCATGTTTAGGACTCCCGCTCTCTCTCCCATCTCATAGCGCCTAGAACTGGGCTTAGAGGGCTGCACTTACCATATCTATCTATCTATCTATGTGTGTTTAAAGAAGAAAGAGATAGAGCTTAAAAAGCTGACAAAATAAACTTGAGACAAACTGAAACTGTGGTAAATTTTGCAAATGCTTGTGATAAGTTCGAGGGAGCAGCCAACTTAATATTATATATTCTAGTGTGCTCTGATTGGCTGGTTCTCATGACTTTATTTGACATTGGTTAATTTTCTCCATACTTGCGAAGTCCAGAACGCATCTTGTGATGGCAGTGAGCCAGTGGTCGAAATAGGGCATGTTATTTGAGGGTCTCTCAGTTGCAATGCCGAAGGAAAGAAGCCCTCATAGCCGGGAGTCGGCGGGCCGTCATCGGGCCACCAGAAGCCAAAGAGCTGTACTCATTCAGTATTTGGGGGGGGGGGGGTTTCAGGACCCCCTCAGGGTCCTTCTGAAAAATGTATTTAAGGGGGTCCCAAGAGCATTGGGGAGGGGGTCAAAACCCCCTTGACCCCCCCCCCCCTTATTTCGAACACTGCAGTCAGTGAGCCAGTAACTGATATTTTAGAAAGACAGATTTAATTGTTTAGATGGACAAATAATTATGTGTTTCTGTTGTAAGCTCCATGGAAGATGTTGGGGATTGCTTAATAGCAATATATATAGCAAGATAGATAGATAGATAGATAGATAGATAGATAGATAGATAGCTGGAATGGTCAGATAGCTAGATATATACATAGATAGATAGACAGCTAGCAAGATGGATAGATAGCTAGCAAGATAGATAGACTGATAGACAGATCAAAAGATAGATAAATAGATAGACATAGATAAATATGTGAGCTGTAGTCGGAGGGGGGATGTTTGGGATAGCTATACATTATTATATTATCGGTTTAAGTATTTACTGACTGACTAATTAAAACAACTGTGTCATCCAATTCAAGTTTGAACTTCACACCTTTTCCAAACAATAGACCAGCATCAACACCAGGGTTTCTGTTGGGGTGCGCAAAAAGTGAGTCCTGGGGACTCAGTGAGGTCTGAAAAAGTGGGTCCCCAGCCAAATTTCTGGGTCCTAGTTAGCCTGGCTCACCAGGCTTATTCGGGAGTAATGGTCTGAAAATATTGTCTGTCAACTCTACTGTTCAATAACTACAGGTTCAATATATCTGTTTTTGTGTTTTATTGGTTTGTTAGGGTAGCTAGATGTATGGAAATTCCTTTTTTTTTTCAATCCAAAATTATTTTTTTTAAGAGATTTGAAAAAAAAAAAAAATTCAACTTTTTTTTCAATTACACTAATTTTTTTTTTTTTTCAAAAAGAGGAAATCGGGCAACTTCAAAATTTAAACATTTTTTGTTCCAAGATTAAAATTTTTTTTTCCTAAATTAAAAAAAAGAAAAAAGTTGTTTTCCTACATTAAAAAAAAAACAATTTTTTTGTTCCAAATTTTTTTCAATTTCGCCAATATTTTCAAAGGAGGAAATTGGGCCACTTCAAGATTTAAAAAAATCGTACACATTCTTTTTGTGGTTATTTGTACGTTATTTTGTTCATGGAACAACCACAATAACAGCACTTCACTTGCCGCAATTCAGAACCACCTTTCTCTGCCATTTCCAAAAAAGTAGACTTAAGATTTCACCAGCATTGCTACATATTTTGCCGTCATCACTGCCACATATTTTGCCGTCATCACTGCCACTTGAGCCAGGCTTTGAATCCGCGGATTCTTGTTTTTTTCATATCATGGCCAAGCGGCCATCACCCAATTACAATTCTTGAATATAAGGGAGGGGGCTAGCCCGGCTGGTAGAGCCTTGGGCTACCAATTGTTGGGACCCAGGTTCGGAAGCTCTCCACAAAATAGTTTTCGCTTTGCTGAAACAATTCTTCGTCGCATCCCTCAATCTTCAGATATATATCGAAGTAGGAACTCCTAGTACAGGGTGAATTTTCTATAAATCTAAAATGGTAAGTTAACTGTATTTAGGAGTCGTCTGTAGGAATATATATTTCTTTATGCATCTTCAAAAATGCCAGTCTTGTGAAGCCTTGAAAAAATTGCATTTACCACAAAAGGCCTGGAATCTGCTTCATACTAATAAAAAAAAAGAAACACAGCTGAATATTTTGCGATTTCTTGTGACAGTCAGGTCGCAGATACATTTTTACTATCAGAAAAAAAGTAATCTGCATTCTCTGGAAGATTGGTCTTGATTTTGGGAAAATTTGGGCCAAGAAAAGCCTAGAAAATCCTGGAATTTGATTCCAAAAATGCTGCAGACAGCCTGCACTCAACACAATGAGACTGCAATGCAAGGGCAATAATGTTCTTCTAAAATTGAGTTATAAAATACAAGAACTTTTCTGCTGACTTGACTTGTGTTGTGCTGGTATACCCCGGCTGACTTGACTTGTGTTGTGCTGTTGATGTTGATAGGCTAGTAGCTGTTACTCTAACTGTTACTGTATCCACATATTCATAACATTTTGTCAAGGACCAACCACTGGTAATTGAGTGGATTGCCTCCCCCCAAAAATGGCATCGAAATTAAAGAAAGGAAAACTAGAAAACATGAAATGGATCTTTATTTACCCCTCCCAGAAAACGAATTTCATAAAAAGATGTTTTTGTACAGAGGAGCAAAGTCATGGAATGATTTACCAAGCTATTTGAAAGAATGTGTTAAGCTGGAGGAATTCAAAAAACTTTTGAAACATTATATAAAGAATGTGGCTCGTTTATGATTCTTTTAGCTGTTAGATTATCTCTATTGTTTGAAGAAGGCACTGTGATATATAATTATATCAAAATATTAGTTTTTTAACTGTTTTTAACTCTTTTTATCTGTGTTATTACTGGCATGTTTTTTATGCTTGTTTATTAATTGGAATTTTATTATTGAACTTACACTTGTAAAGGGCCCAGTTGAAAAACAGTTTTGCTGAGATGGTTACCCTTTTAAAATATATTTGAAAAAATAAATAAATAAATAAATAAAATTGCTCTGAGAAAGTTCACTTTTACAATGGCCTTCAAGAAGGTGTTAATTGAAACATACTAACTCAAGGTGTGAATGGCAAATTGGCTAATTTGTGAAGTCTTGATTGCTATTCTGAATTGCCTGACATGGTAAAGGGACTGCTGTACTTCTCATTGCATCCTGGGGAAAAATATATAGGCCTATGCATTTTCAACGAATTCTCAGCAATGAATTGAGATATCTTCATGAAAAAACGAAATCATAAAAATTAAGACACCAGGATTCCAAAGAGCCTAAAATTCTAATTCTAGCCCTAATAGAAGTGTCCGAAAACTATCATGAAGATATCGAACCTGTTTCGGCCAATCAGAGGGCAGTAAAACAATAACAACAATATTTCTATTTCCTGTTATGCCGCGATTTCGTTGAAACTAAACACTTAAATTGTAATTAAACAAGGCACATAAGACACAAAAGATTAGGACCACGCCTCAAGTTAGCCAATTCTTCATTAATTTCATGAAAAGGAACCTTTAAAAAGTGCTCCCTTGTCCCTCAAGGACGATCCAAACTTTCTGACTACCCTTATTTAACCTGGTTGGCCCACAGATTAAAGAGGAATTTCTTGAATCAGAAGACATAGAGCAGAGGAAAAACAATGTGATCATCCACGGGGTTGAAGAAAGCGTAGACCCTGAACTGGAAACTGCTAGGATGAATGACAGGGCGTCACTTGGTGAAATATTTAAACACATTGATCCCAGCTTCAACCAAGACAGAGTCTCAGAAGTTATCAGACTTGGAAAGAAAACTGATGACAAAAAGAGGCCATTGCTCGTAAAGTTCGCCAGCGGAGAACATAAGGAGAAGATCATGAAGGATCTGAAAAAACTGAAAGACTCAAACTGGGACAAAGCGATTTCAGTTAGCCATGACATGACGCAAAACCAGCGAAAATCAAGACAAGCTCTAGTCCAGAAGGCTAAGGATGAGGCTGGAGAGAATAAGGATCTTTTTTTATTCAAAATAGTGGGTCGGCCCGGGAAAGAAAGAATCGTCAAGAAAAAGAAGACGCAAGATACCACGAACCAGGTCGAGAGGGCAGAAGCTGCAGCAAACCAAGAGACCAACTAAAAGTGTGGTATACAAACGCAGATTCCGTCTCCAACAAACTTGCTGAACTATGTTTCCGCGTCAGTAAGGCCAGTAGTACGCCTGACATCATCATCATAACTGAAGCCAGACCAAAGAACCCAAGATACCAAATGACGCTTGAGGAAGTCAACATTCCCGGCTTCCTGGTTTATGGGAATATTGAAGATGCTGTCGGCCGAGGAATCTTGGTCTACATCTCAAAAAGTCTAATTTCATCTGAGGCGGAACTCTCATCTGTAACAACTTTCAAGGAATTTATAATTGTAGATGTAAAACTGAAGAATGAGGACACTCTGAGAATATGCACCATCTATCGTAGCCCGAACTCTTCCTCTGAAAATAATGAAGATCTAAACGGACTACTAGACCTACTCTACCAGGAGGAGAAGTCCCACATGTTGGTTACTGGTGACTTTAATTTTCCAGAAATTGATTGGTCAAGCAATGTCTGTGGGGGACCAGGAGAGTCAGACGCAGCAAGATTCCTTGCAACTGTAAATAATTGCTACTGGACCCAGCATACCGATCAACCTACAAGAGCGAGAGAGGGAAACCACCCCAACTTATTAGACCTTGTTCTCACCAACGAAGAAGGAATGGTTGAATCGATCGAATACGACAGCCCACTGGGAAAGAGCGACCACTGTGTCCTGAATTTCTATTTCAAGTGTTATGCCAAAGAGGCCACCCTGTCCGAAGGAAGGTTTAATTTCAGGAAGGCCAGCACGGCGCAGATTAGAGAGGACTTAACTTTAAATTGGCGCCAAATACTTGTGGGGAAGTCAGTGGATGAGATGTGGGAATGCTTTGCAAAACTGCTCAAGGAAGCTCAGGAAAAAAATATTCCTAAGATGAAGTACAAGGAAAATAATGTCATCAAAGGAAAATCGCCTTTGGACTTCGAGACTATCAAGAAAATTAAGAAAAAGCATCGAGCATGGAGTAGATTCATCGAGACGAGGGAAGAGGCCAAGTTTCTGGAATATACAAGGATCAGGAATCAGGTTAGAAGTCTCACAAGGAAAGCAAAAGTGTTGAAAGAAAAAGAAATCGCTAAGGACATCAAGCAGAACCCAAAGAAATTCTGGAAGTTTGTTAACACCAAGATGAAGACGAGAGGGTGCATACCAGATCTGGAGATCACTCAGAATGAATCAAGAAGAACAGTGACAGAGGACTTCGACAAAGCTCAAGAACTAGCGAAATTCTTTTCCAGTGTGTACGTCAATGAACCAGAAGGTCCAGCTCCAGAATTGGCAGATCCCATTGAGGTGAGCTTTGACCCCAAACCGATCATCACTGAGCAGAACATCAAAAAGAAGATAACCAAGCTGAAAGTGGACAAAGCACCAGGTCCGGACCAAGTATCGGCGTTCATTGTTAAGGAAGCGGTTGAGCAGATACTACAGCCTTTGAAGATAATTTTTCAACATTCACTTGACTCAGGACTTCTGCCTAGCCAATGGAAGGAGGCGAATGTCTGCGCAATCCACAAGAAGGGGTCTCGCAAGGTCTGCGACAACTACCGACCTGTCAGTCTTACCAGCATCGTTGGAAAAATCCTGGAATCTCTCATCAGAGACGCTATTATGGACCACATGATGCTTCATAACCTATTTTCCAAGTACCAGTATGGATTTTTACCAGGTAGATCCACTGTTCTGCAGCTCCTCAAAATCCTTGACCAGTGGACTGAAGCGATTGACAATGGGAATCAAGTGGAAGCCATTTACCTTGATTTTCGAAAAGCATTCGACACTGTCCCACATAAGAGACTGATCAACAAGGTCAAGCACTACGGCATTGGCAACCCGGTAGTAAGTTGGATCACAGACTTCTTGAACAACAGATCCCAGAAAGTGGTAGTGGGCAGCAAGTCATCTGTTAACATCCAAGTCTCCAGCGGCATCCCACAGGGTTCAGTCTTAGGCCCAGTTTTATTTTTGATCTATATTAATGATCTGCCCAGTTCAGTCAACTTAGAAGCCTACATTTTCGCAGATGACACTAAACTATGCCGGATTTGTAAGGATGGAGACAATGTGATCCAAGAAGACCTCAAGAGCCTGGATAACTGGTCCAAGAAGTGGCTCCTTCAGTTTAATCCAACCAAATGCAAGCAGTTACTGATTAGAAGGTCAAACAATGACCCACCACCAGTCAGATATCTTTTTGATCATGACAAACAGGATTATTCGCCTATCCCCAACTCAAGTGCAGAAAAAGACCTCGGTGTTACAGTGGATGACCAACTGAATTTTAGGGAGCATATAGGAAATTGCATTAAGAAGGCGTCAAGGAATATGGGGATTATAAGAAGATCATTCACCCATCTGGATAAAGATACATTTGTCCCTCTCTACACATGCTTAGTCAGAAGCCATCTGGAATATGCACAAGCAGTCTGGAACCCATACACCCGAGGGGACATTAAAAGGATTGAGGCGGTCCAAAGGAACGCGACAAAGCAGATCAACGGGCTCCGGGACAAATGCTATGAGGAAAGGTTGAGAATCTTAAACCTCCCCACCTTGACTTGCCGAAGAGATAGGGGAGACATGATAGAAGTTTACAAGATTCTTCATGAGATTTATGACTCACAATGTGTGCCTTCACTTATTAGGTCCACTAACTCCACTAGAGGACACGCTTTCAAACTCTTTAAGAGAAGAGCACAGTCACTAAATAAGAGGAAGCACTTCTTCACCAACAGAGTGGTCGACCAATGGAACTCCTTGCCAGCCAACGTTGTCGAGGCTTCATCTCTGAACAGCTTTAAAAACCGAATCGACAAATATTGGAAATCCACTGGCAGACTTTACAATACTGAAGGATTAATTTGATGTCTAAAGGGTCTGGATTCTCAGGGGAAGGAGGCAGCAGTAGCGGCCCCTTCTTAGAATCATGACATGGCGGGTAGAATAATGAAACCTCACAACTCAAATGCTCTGCAACTACTATATTAATATTCCATTTTGGTGCTCTACTTAGTGGTATGAGGCAGCAGTAGCGGCCCATCCAGTTGAATTGTAAATAGCTGTACATATATTCCCTACCATAAATGAGTTAATGAAAGGTGAAGGAAAAAAAAAAAAAATTTCAAAAGTGACTATAACAAAAATATTTGCGACCACTGTTTTGACTTATATGTTTAGGCATATATTTTAAGAATAAGGAGGCAGCAGTAGCGGCCCCTTATCTCTTTTTAATTTGCAAGATGGAGGAGGCAGCAGTAGCGGCCCCTCCTCCTCATTTTATCAATGGAGGAGGCAGCAGTAGCGGCCCCTTCAAATGTTTTTAACATGGATTTTATCTACAGTCTTGCGCACCACAACAAAACCACGGAGATCTGGACATAGAGGAGTCATCCTGCGTCCAGTATTGCTTATGCTTATGCTTACAATGCGAGTTCACTCGCAATAATTCTAACCTGTTGCTTGTAGTTCTCATTTGGCAAATGAAGACTAAAATAAATTGACCAGGCAATCATCTTGTCAGACAACAATGAAACAGCAAACATGCAATATTGTTTAAATGAATTTGTTGTTTGCACATTAATCCCAGGATATTAAAGCAATTTAGTGGTGCAAGTTTGATCATATCCTCTATTGAGCTATTGAGTGTAGATTTCCAGTCTCCACACTTATTATTTTATTACAGCGAAACACTTTGATATAGAATTAGAGTGGACTGTGGCTCTGTGAAAATGGCACTTCGTGTGTCATCATACTGATGATTTGTCATGATCAAACCACGCGCATGCATACCAATAATACCATATATAATAAGACAATATGAGCGTATGCAATTCGAATTTGGAGACTGCAGAAGCAGGGTCATTTTGCAAATAACATACAGATATGGTGCAAATGCAATAGTTGGCCTTGTACATCTAACTGATTTTGATAATGCTGTGGCATGCAAATCATTTTTTTCCTCTGTAGTATTTGCATATTTTGAAGAATACATAAATAGTGGGAGGCTATGCCAAAATCACATGACAAATTCTAATTAACATACATCAACAGAAGTGATCACAAACTGTTATACATTGTTTGTTACTATTTGTGCTTTTAGCAGTTAGACATAAGAGAGAAGTAGATACAAATCTACAACTTAAAGAACCAACAACACCCAACAATAACTGAATTTTGAGAGAATGTTTTTCATAATCAACTGTCAAATTGGATAGAATCTGTGACAAATATATCAAAACACACATGTCTTGGACATTTCTTTGATTTGTCATATGCTAGATTATAGGTGCACTGAAGCCATTTGCAAGCCCTGATACTTCATGTCTCTCAATGATTAGTATGGCCGCCCATGGATCAAACCCAATACTTTCAATGTTAATTTGATTGAAGGTGACTTATCCCACTTGTTGGTGACAGCCAAATGAAAGGATTATGCATCTGATTTTCACTCTAAAATTTGTTATGAGAAGCACAGGGCCAAACTCACATTTGGCCCTGCAATTCTTAATGAAGATACCAAGGTGTATGACTCAAGTGCCCTCTGGTGGATTTCAAATAGAAAAACCTGATTAAAATTGCTAAAGGAGCAGTTTTTGAGAACATTCTTTATGGTCCTTTCCAAGTCTTTCAGCAATATTTGGAGAAGATTAGCATCAATCACACTGCATTTGGGCTCAAATTAAACCTTATTTTGCCAATCCTACCTGTGTGTGCACTCATATCAATGTTCATCACAAGGGAATTCCCTTTCACAGCCAATCAGAACTCAGGACTACAGAACCACCTTCTGGGATCATGGGATACCTCACAGGACTACTTTGATCCAATTTCAGAGCGCCCTCTATCCTGGATCACTATTTCTGGGAGACCCATTATATTGGTGGAGAATTATTTTGGAGGAAATTATAGGTTTGTTCTTAATCCATCTGCTTACAGTCGAATATAGGATTTACTTCCAGATTTTTTATTGAGATTTTTCTTGTGGTAAGTTTAATAGGCCTTTTCTTCACACGCCCATGAACATAAGGCAATAAATGGATTGCCTTATTATTTCAGATATGCTTGTAAACACATATATATATATATACTTCAATCAATTTGGTAAACTAGATTTTAAAAAATACCATTTAACTGCATGAAGACTTTGTCCTGAGTAATTCAGGTCAACCATGAACTATTGAGATTAGACCTAAGACATTTGCAACATTGACATTACAATGATCATGAATGATGATATATTTTAGTTTCAACCATGCCATAACTAGCATGCATTATGCGCATTTTGTATGTTTCTTGTCTCTTACAAGGTTGTTTTTTTTTGGGGGGGGGGAGTTGTTTTTTTTTCCGGGTAACTAATGTCAGCTAGAATGCAAGCAAAACAACAAAAGGAATAAAATATATTTCAGCTGGAAAACTTGATTTTCATCACTTCAAAGGTATTTAATAATATTGTGACCATCAATATGCACAGTGTAATACTAATAGATATCACATCAAATGAACAGCAGTGCAAGAATACATGTTATTGTAATTCATTTGGTAATCAACAGAGCTAGGTAATTCAAACAAAGGCATTTCCAGTTGAAATATAAACTTTGTAATTTCAAGTAATTCTTAACAATTGAGGTTGTTACAATATTTATCTATATATATATATAGCCCCTATATATAATATCAGTTTGCAATAAACGAATGGGTATGGTAGTCTGTGTAATAAATATGATTTCAGTCTTTATTTTTGATTTTTGATTCAGCCAATCTCGGCCAGTGGGTAGGCCTGTCTGTTTAAATTCTAAAAATCGTATTCTGTAGCAATTGCCATGGAAGAATAGAAGAATCTGGATGAGTAGTCTGTTTAATGGGATGCTTTGCTGCCAATAATCTTTTCTGTTAAGAGAAGTTTGCAATGACCATGACAGAGACTGGAAAATAAAAACAGTAGCAGTAATGATTACAATTAGCGAGTTTGTTTCAGAAAGGAATTATGAAATCTCCACTTATAAAATCAACAATAACATATTACCTGAATGACAGCCAGATAAGATGTTAGGCCTGTGTTAAATGTGTTCTACATTCAGAAATCCAATTCAGGACCTTCAACTGAGAAGGCTTTGTTGGGGGTGCTTGAATTTTCCACAATTGTAGGATATTCCCTTTTTTCCAGAATATGGAGACTGCAGAAAAAGAAGAGAATTATCAAGATTTCATAGTTGTCTGAAAATATTATTAGACCTATCAAATGATAACAAATGGTGAATTTTTACAAAATTCTTCATTCACCTTTTTGGTGTCATTAGATTGGCCCTGATACAATTATAAAACAATAGGCTGATTGAAACCTTATCTTATAAATCCTACACCACAATATATATATATTATGTATTTGTTCTTTTTATAATTGAATTTTGCAAACTAGTAATGCTGGGCACTCTTAAAATACACTGTGAAGATAAGACCCAAGTGCTGTCATTGAACTGAGTTCAAAAAGGTCAACTTGCCCCTTGCCTGCACTGTAAAATCTGAATTTTGAGTTAGCTTAAATGACTGAGTGAGACAGTTGCACAATTCCTTTGAGCTATCATAGCTTGTTGTTTGAAGTTGTAACAAGGAAATATCATATCTCAAATTGTATTGTATTGTATTTTATTAACCTTCAAAAGAAGAAAACAGAAAATATACAAATAAGAGTAGACAATAAAAAGTAAAACAATTAAAATAACTTAAAAACTATGTGTGGCACTGGCTAATACCTCAACAGTAGTTTTAACATCTCTTTGTCATTAGGCGAATAATTTCTAAGCAAATTAGAGCAACTATCCATGACACCATCATTAGAAGGAAATCTTTTCACCTCTTTGATACAATGGGCAATAGCCTTATCATTAAATAGTAAATTAAATGTATTAAAATTGTAACGTTGACAAACCTTGGCAAACCTCTGACTCAACGGATTACCTGCGGTTAAGTTATGACTAAATGTAAAAGTATAGAAATCCCTGGCTCTCGTGGAGCTAAATAACACTGCCTTAAATAGGCGCAGGGTATTTACATTGATGAGAGCGCTAATACTGCTTATTCGCATAGCATCTAACAATGGAGTTGATCTGAGATATTTACTCAGGCCTAAGGCCGTCTTTACAAGTTTTGACTGTAAACGTCCAATGTCAAAATATTCTCTATTTGTCAGATTATAACACTCATTACCGTATAGTAATATAGGTTGTAACACAGTCTTCCATACATATGATATTGCTTGTGGCTTAACACCATTGTTACATAGACCAACACTTTGTAAATTAAAGAAAGACCTTCGGCATGATTGGACCCTCTTATGGAGGTGGCCGTTATTACTATTGCCTAACACAGCACCAAGGTAATCAATGTCATCGCATATTTTTATACTATCGCCATTAATTGACCATATTGGTTCTTTTACAAAATAATTTTTACCAAGTATAATACACGAAGACTTTTTAGAATTGAATGAAAGACCATGGTTAACAATATACTCATTCGCCTTATCAATAAGGCCCTGAAGGCCTGTAACAGTTGTACTTACTAACAGCAAATCATCAGCATAACAAAATACATTATAACAAGTGTTATTGATTCTCATGCCACCTTCTGATTTCGCTAAATCGTCTACAAGTTCTTGATATAACAAGTTAAAAAGTAATGGCGAGGTCAAACCACCCTGCCGTGTACCTATCTCTATAGGAAAGGACTCAGACATATTACCATTCCATTTGATAACTGCTTTTATACTCTTATACCATGTGTATAAAATACGCCACCAGTGATCTGGGAGAACACCTTGGCTTTTTTTCAATAAAATACTATGTGGGACTCCATCAAAAGCTTTTTCTGCATCTAATGCGCAAGCATAGACAGTAGTACCTTTAGCATTGATATATGATATGGTGTCCTTAGCAGTACATATCGCCATATTAGTACCCCTGGCCTCTATGAAGCCGAACTGCAAGTCATGAAAAACATGGTCCGAGGCACTCTCTAACATTGCATATTCTAGGATTTTTGTGAAGATTGAGGATAATATTATTGGCCTATAATTCGTTGGGATCGAAGGATCTAAATTTGGCTTTTTTATTATTGGGATAAGAACACCAATTCTAAAGCATTGAGGAAGAATTCCATATTTGACACATGCATTTAATGTCAGACTTAGTACTTCAGGAAATTTTGTATCAATGGAGTGTTTTAGGTGCTCGGAAGTGACACCATCATAGCCTGCGGCTCTGCCAGGCTTAAGTTTTTTAATAAAGTTACGAATTCGGTTGGGAGTAAAAGGTTGTCTATCGATAATCGATGACTCAATTTTCTTAAATTTATCTGTGACTTCGTCCTCAGCTTTAGTAACAACATTAGGTTTTGGGCCCGTTCTATCAGCAAACTTTTCAGCAAAGAAGTCATAAAATTTATTAAGTTGAATATTATTTGCATTAATATCACAACGAGGTTTCATGAGACGAATAGTGTTCCAAAATTTCTTAGGGTTTCCAGATTTAAAAATATTGAATAAATTATGGAAGCTTCTCTGCTGAAAGTCACTCAGTGCTTTTCTACGTGCACTGCGATACAACTTTTTGACATATTTATAGACATAAAATACATGGCAATGTCTATCCTTGTTACTTTTTAACCATAAAGACCTCCAAAACCTGGTCCTATCACGTGCTAAAGTACAATCATGTGACCACCATGGGAGACGCTTGGCTTTATGTTTACCTTTTGCTGAAAAATCATCATGTTTACATGCTTCATGCATAATAGCAATGAGTTTATCAAACAGTTTATTAACAATGTTTTGTAGTTGGACGCCATTAGTCACTTGAGACAATTCATGTAATTCACTAGTCAGTTCTGAATTCAGCGAATTATTGATATGGCTTACATAATGTTGTCTACGTACAGGATTATCCCAGTCAAGTTTTGGATATTTAGGACACAGAGTTTTCTCTGAACTTGTACCATTATAACTATTACTGGCATTGGCATCTGACTGAATACGATACATTGTCCTAATGGGGAGATGATCACTTTCATCAGCCCAGCTACCATTATCAATTTTACAATCAATGATACTATCGGCTACATATTTTGAAACAAAAACATGGTCAATGTGGGATTTACAATTACCTTTCTCATAAGTATAATTAACATTTTGATTAAACAAAAAGTTTGTAACACATAACTCATTATTGACCAGAAAGTCATGTAACATCAGACTATGACTAGTGAAGGGGTGACTACGATACCAATATCTTGTTAACTGATTATGACACGGAAGGTTTGCATTCATATCTCCCATTATAAGAATCGGTGATCCATCACAATCATCAATAAGACTCTGTA
The DNA here is from genome assembly GCA_026936325.1 of Platynereis dumerilii. Lineage (NCBI taxonomy): Eukaryota > Metazoa > Annelida > Polychaeta > Phyllodocida > Nereididae > Platynereis > Platynereis dumerilii. Next base: position 30,418,737 of record JAPTHN010000001.1, on the reverse strand, counting down.
ATTTATCAAGGGTTTCAGCATATAAGGCTGACTGATCAGCAGTACCATTGTAATACGGGAGGTACACACCAAAAATGCTTAAAAGTTGTCTACCAGTACCTTGTTGAATAACATTGAGGTGGGAGATCCTATCATTATCAATAACAATATTTTGAAAGAATACACCATCAACATTTTTACATATAAACCCAGTACCACCGTATGGTCTACCATACAGTGTTGGAGTCCTCGAGGCCGGCCTCGTCCTCGAGGCCGGCCTCGGGGCCACTTTTGATGGCCTCGGTCTCGGTCTCGGATGACCAATCCTTGGCCTTGGACTCGGTCTCGGGCCTTCTGGCCTCGGATATTTGTCCGAGGCACGTCCGAGGCCAGCAAAATTAATAAAGTACAATTTTGCTGGAACAGTCAAACAAAATATTCCTGTCGGCTAAGTATAATTATCTGTCAGTTTATTTAATATTATCCTATATATTAGAATCTGATAGAATCATTTTCTGCTTGTCTTTTAAGACTGTCTATATCTAGGCCTATTTTATGCCGAGTGCCAAGTTATAACCCTGTCAGCGTGCCTCAGCGGTCCGGCGACGGTCCGATGTCAGCAGCATCGGACCGACTTTGGGCCGACGTTGGGCCGCCGAGGCACGCTGATAGGGAAGCGATGCCATTTTTGTGATAGCTATGATATTATAAATTGACCAACAGTATTTTAATATTTTTGAATTTTTATTTTCCTTCATTAATTGAGTTGAACATTATTTCTTGTAGCCTAAAATTTCGACCATATTTATGACCATTTGAAGTTTTGAAGATTTTGTTTACATGTGATGCAAGATGCGTTAGTACCCGATCATTAACTTCACACACCAGAGTGTCTGGCTTAAAACACAACTCAAAAAAATGGAATGGGACAAAATTTGTGACAGAATCTCATCCATGCCTCAAAAAATATTCCAAATAACTTGATATAACACAAATATGTCACTGCCTAATAAATTGGAACCCAGCAATGCAGAGTATCTGTCTACATATATCTAGAAAGTGTAATTTTTAAAGCAGTTATAGTAAAAGTGATAAGCTGCCTCAGAATGTTTTTAAAAACTAACCAATTTTTTTCCAGTCATGGTGAAAGGTTAATTAATTCTTTCCCAAAAGTCTTGAAATGAAACTTCTGGTGGATGGCTATCTCAGTCTAAAATGTTTGATTTAGAAGTAGATAATTAAACGTAATTGAGGTTGTCAACTTGTCAGACACTCAAAACAAATCTAATCTGTCGCTGTTTCCCTAAAAAAAAATTTGCAGTATTTGCAGTGAGAAGAGTTCCATGCCCTGTTCTTTAAAAATGTAATGGTTGCCCCCTTATTGTCTTCATTTCAGAGTTTTACTTGAGTCATTGAGTGAATCTTTAATTGCACTGTTATAGCCTTATCGTAAGCTCAAAGCCGATAATATACCAAGCTAAAATAGTTTGGCAGTCAACTGTCTTTTTGTCGAGCCGGCCTCGGTCTCGGTCTTGGTCTCGGATGCTCATGCCTCGGTCTCGGTCTCGGTCTCGGAGGGCAATGCCTCGGTCTTGGTCTCGGTCTCGGATGCTCATGCCTCGGTCTCGGTCTTGGCCTCGGATGTCCTGGCCTCGACTCCAACACTGCTACCATATAAGGTTTCTTCTGGATTAACACTTGATTTTAAGTATGAGGTATAACCTTTATCACTAAATGCTTGTTCAATAATAGGTATTTCAAATTGCTGTAACCAGTGCTCACACAGAAAGATAACATTAGTATTTGTATACAGTTCTTGCATCAATTCATCAATGCAACCATTTACAATTCAAAGAAAATAAATTAAGATCAATATTAAGAGCCATTAATAATAACAATGTTTAGAAGAGTTCATGTATAAAACGCAGGGTGTAAACACCGCAATTAAGAAAGTCTGGTAGGCATCCAAGCCATACCATTCGTGTCCATCAAAGCTGAGAATCTGTTTGCGAACATATATGGGGCCAGAGTCTGTGCGGTAAAGGGGAACATTTGCATCGAGTGTGACATCGGAGCGTTCATTGTAGCTGGAGGGAGTTGGGCCGGCGGGGTAGTCGGTGGTTGGGCCATATTGTTCCTGATCGCACTTAGGGGGGATAAGGGTCCTGACGGTACGGGGTGGATCTCTCGTTAAGGGTTGCCTCATTATTTGACGCTCCGGGACGGGCATAATTACGATCTCTGCTGAAGCGAGGGCCAGTGCGATTGGCCCGGTTATTTTGTAGAATCTGCCTCTTTTCTTTGTAAGGGCGAATCTTGGCCCCCAAAGGCCAAATACTAGCATTGTACAGAGCATTTTCGGACTGCTGACTGTCAACAATAACACAGAAGGAAGATCTGCCAGGGATCTTACAGTGGAGATCAATGACGTCAGTGATGTCGCTAACAAAACATCAAGCTATGTTAGCTCAAACAAATTGTGCAACCATCTCACTCAATCATTTGAGCTGACTCAAAATTTCAGATTTTACAGTGTGCTCACTTAAGTCAATGCCACTTCAATCGATAGTGGAGTGCAATTAAGCTCAAATGATCTTTCAACATGTACACAATTAGCTCTGAGAACTACAGACATTACCAAATTGCAATTACAGCTGTGGAATCGATTGCAATTCAACATAATCTTGTAAAAACAATACTCACCCTCGTCCTGCTCATTACTGACTGCTGTGGGGTTCCCCAGTCTATTACAGGTGTTGGGATTCCCCAGAATGACATCATTCATATTTGCGTGATTCGGTCGGCGGATAGATATGTTTTCAGGGTTAGCCCAAGGGAAGCCCCCAAAGTATTCTATTTATGACTTCCACAAATATAACCACACACAAGGCCTATGTTTTATCCAAAGGGGGCACTTGAGTCATACACCTTGGTATCTTCATTAAGAATTGCCAAATGTGAGTTTGGCCCTGTATGAGAAGTCAAGTGGCTTACTCTTGATCATGACTAATCAAACAGCCTCTATGTTTCCCATGTTGAAAGTAGAGAAGATGACACTTCATCGGCTATCATGAGTCACGAAGTGCCATCTTCACAGTGCCACAGTCCACTTTAATTCTATATCAAAGTGTTTCACTGTAAAGCTGTTGAGATAACAGCGAAAATTATGCACTGTTTTGCATCTATTCTCCAGAAGGTAGATTCATAGAACTGTTGTATCCTTTTTATCAGTAATCACCCTCAGAAGGAAGTTCTGGTTGGCCTGGAGTGGTGGTCTTGTGGTAGCGTGCTAGGCTGCCAATCGCTGGGTCCAGGGTTCGAATGGAGCTCTTACCAAGTCATCTGGGCCTATGTTGGACGGTTATTTCTATCATCCTTCGTCTCATTGCTGTGTCCTCCTCCTGTCCTAATTAGCCTACAAAGTGTATAAATACAGGACGTGAAGCCCTAATCACCCATCCATCCTTCGTTGTCCTCCCTCCTATCCATTTAGTTTAAATTGCTTTATAATAAACAGGGTGAGGGCATACTGTACGTGTTACTTTTGTCTGTTTGTAATGCCTTTCCCTCTGAAGTTGCTGACCATGTAACTCATCCCAGTAAGTTCTGTCCAATATGGGAGATGATGTCTTTCCTCTCTGAAGTTGGCTGACAATGTAACCCATCCCAGTAAGTTCTGTCCAATATGGGAGATGATGTCTTTCCTCTCTGAAGTTGGCTGACAATGTAACCCATCCCAGTAAGTTCTGTCCAATATGGGAGATGATGCCTTTCCCCTCAGAAGTTGGCTGACAATGTAACCCATCCCAGTAAGTTCTGTCCAATATGGGAGATGATGCCTTTCCCCTCTGAAGTTGGCTGACAATATAACCCATCCCAGTAAGTTCTGTCCAATATGGGAGATGATGCCTTTCCCCTCAGAATTTGGCTGACAATGTAACCCATCCCAGTAAGTTCTGTCCAATATGGGAGATGATGCCTTTCCTCTCTGAAGTTGGCTGACAATGTAACCCATCCCAGTAAGTTCTGTCCAATATGGGAGATGATGCCTTTCCCCTCAGAATTCCCCTGTAAGTTCTGTCCAATACAGGAGATGATGCCTTTCCCCTCAGAATTTGGCTGACAATGTAACCCATCCCAGTAAGTTCTGTCCAATATGGGAGATGATGCCTTTCCCCTCTGAAGTTGGCTGCTATGTAACCAATCCCAGTAAGGTCCTGTCCAATATGGGAGATGATGCCTTTCCCCTCTGAAGTTGGCTGACAATGTAACCCATCCCAGTAAGTTCTGTCCAATATGGGAGATGATGACTTTCCCCTCTGAAGTTGGCTGCTATGTAACCCATCCCAGTAAGTTCTGTCCAATATGGGAGATGATGCCTTTCCCCTCTGAAGTTGGTTGACAATTTTAACCCATCCAATTAAGGTCCTGTCCAATATGGGAGATGATGCCTTTCCCCTCCACCCAGAGAATCTACCCTAGACAAATCCCTCAGTCGTAGTACATTATCATAAGATTTTGCGTCAGAGCGTCACAGCCAATCAGCGTGCAGTATTTCTCTTCACTCCAAAACTTTACCGGCAATTACCAAGCAACTATTCACTTCTCAGAGACGTATGACCTATCATTTTAAAGGTCTTAGAGAGATCTATCTACTCATATAAGAATCACCCCCCCCGTATCCCTTACGGGAAAGTGCGTAATAGCGAAATCGGCCTAATTTGCATGACTTGCTTGAAGATCTGTCCATTGGTCAGCTTTGTGGGTGTGTCTGACTTAATCACTGAAGGCTTTGCTGAAGTGTTCCCATCTGAACTTGGCTGAAGATGCCCGGGGGGGGTACTTCGCGGACTTTTGCATATGGATGCGCCACGGCAATTTTGAAAACCAGAACCATTTTAATCCGGAAAATACACCAAAACCACAAACCATTTTAATCCTTCAATAAAATTTTTGGCAACCAATTTAATCTTCATGGTTTTTAAACCATTTTCTTTTCAAGCCGATTCTAACGATACCAAATATGTTGGGGTTGCAAAAACCAGAACCAAATTAATCAGAATTGTCAAAAAACCAAAACCATTTTAATCCAAAAAGGCCAAAAAACCAATACCATCCAGCGGCGCCTCTATATGGTATCAAGTCAACTGGTAACCATGCCAACTGGTAACCAAACCAACTGGTAACCAACCAACTGGTAACCAACCAACTGGTAACCAAAATTCCTGCCAACTCGTAACCATCCTTTTTTTGTGGGTCACCAACTGGTAACCACTCATTAAAATCCATTTTCTGACCTAACCAACTAGTAACCAAGGGCCCTACCAATTCGTAACCAGGGCCCTAGCAATTCGTAACCAAGGCCCTACCACGCTGATTGCAATCAAGGATGAATGAAGTCTGGTGTCAAATTTGATTGCAATAAGAATTTTCAAAGGTTTTGTGCCAGTGTCATACAAAAGCAATTAACTTTGATGAAAGCTTTATGATTCACATTACACATCTACTTGGGCTATCAAGCAATGCCAATGACAAGTTGAATGCACCATATCTGCCGTGATTAGGAGTCAAAAATTGACTGGTGATTACGAATTGGTGTTCCCTGGTTACGAGTTGGCAATAAGTACTGATTACGAGTTGGTATGGAATTTTTATTTTTTGGTTACTACTTGGTCATGGACACTTGATTACAAGATCTCATGGTTACGACTTGGTTGGTAAAAATGAAAAATGGTTACGACTTGGTTTGGTTACGACTTGGCATGGTTACTAGTTGACTAGTATTCCTCTATATACACCCTCTCATAGTGAGTACCCCCCCCGGGTGAAGATGTAACCCATCCCAATGAGGTCCTGTCCAATATGTAGACCTTTGCACCAGATTGGAAACCGGTACCGATACATCTGATTTGTTTAACCATGAACTTTTAATCAAATTTATGTTGCTTAAAATTTATGTCAGTTTCTCTGTTGAAATATCACTAAGTACTGTCACATTAGACCGAAATATGCTGTCGTATCTCAAGCAGCCGCCAGGCTGCTTGACGACAGCAGACAATGCTATGGCTCTTCTCAGCATTGGTGCGACATGGAATTTGTCGCACCCAAAAATCGGCAAAAACGATCTTTTTAGGGGTCTGCCACTTCTGTAACGCAAATAGTGTTTAAAATATGTCAATTTAAAGTCCCTCCAGCGCTGTTCAGATCATACAATGCATTCCCAGGCCGCGTCCCCTCCCGCACGCTAGCCCCGCATTTTAAGTGTGCCAGTTCCCATGATGCAGCTGTCCACCATGATGGCACAAATGAATGAATCTCTCAATAAAACAAGAAAATGCTCTGGAAATGATGTTCCAAAGACATGACAAGGGACATGCAGTGGGCAGGCAAGTACCAATGGATACCATGTAACTTTTAGACAGCAGCTAAGCTACGGCTGATGCTCTAATCAGCCTGTTGGGGACTTCCACAAAATTGTTGAATCCAATCAATGCATTGTTGGCTGACTCAAAACTGACAACCAGGGAAAAAGAAAAAATCCTCATAGCAAACTTCTATGGACCCCAAGAAAACGTCCAGAAGGAACAGGTCGAAGCGGTATATGAGGATCTGAGGACCCAAGTATCTATCATGAGTGCAAAGGGAGCAGTGATACTGGCAGGAGATTTCAATGCGAAACTAGACCCAAGAGACACAAATGTCCCTCAAAATATCTCAAGAAATGGAAGGATACTCAAGCAATTCCTTGAAGACACTGGACTCCATTCTGTGAATCACACGTCAACGACGGGTAGATGGACCAGAGTTAACAGGAACAACCCGAGAGAAAGATCGGTGATTGACTATATAACAGCCAACAACAGCGGAGCACAGAAGCTGTGGGACCTAGAGATTGACGAAGCAGGAAATAAAAGACTAAGAAATCTAAGGAGTGAAACGGACCACAACACCATCACATTCAAAGTCAGAGTATCCATGGAACGGCCGGTAAAGAAGATAACCAAGTGGGATATAAAACAAGACACAGACTGGAGAACATACAATGAAGAACTGTCATCCAGCCTGGGGAACAGAAAAATAACATATAAGGAAATGGCAGAGAAAATACGACAAACGCTCAAGAAGACTGTTGGACAAAAGACCATCAGACTGGGAGGCAAGAAGAAACAGTCCCCCGTAACCAAGGAATTGAGAGAAGAGATGAAAAGGAAAAAGAAGATATTACAAGCGGCCTCACCAAATAGTAAAAAGAAAAAACTGGATGAATACTACAAAGCGCAACAGAACCTGAGGAAGGAAGTAACCAAACAAGAACAAGCAAGACTTAGGACAATAATGGACAGAATTGCAAAGAGCAAGGACCCAAATATAATCTGGGAGATAAGAAAAAGACTACTTGGAAAAAAGAGGGAAGACTTCGAAACTGTGGACGAAGAGGGGAAGAAAATAGAGAACCCTGACCTGGCAAAAGAGCACATTGCAAACTACTATGAAAACCTGTACCGAGCAAGAGATGAGGAAGAAGAAGGGAAACTGTGGACAACAAGAATAGAACACCTGAACAGAAAGAGACTTGAAGAAATGAACAGAATGAACACCCCAAACAGCATTACACGAAGAGAAATGTACAATGTTAAAAAAAAGATCAAGAAGAGAAAGAGCTGTGGACCAGACCTTATCCCAAATGAAGCCCTGATATACGCAAACAATGACAACCTGGAGAGGATAAGAAGAAACCTAAATGATGTACTGGACCAAGGAACTATACCTGAAGAGTGGAAATCCGGAAGAATAATCACCCTGTACAAAGGAAAAGGAGTGCGAGGAAAATGCTCCAATGAGAGAGGGATAACAATTGGCAGCAACATGGGAAAATTCTTCGAAAGAATTATCAATGACAGAGCTACCAGAAGCATCCAAGTCAGCGACATGCAAGGAGGAGGGAAAAAGGGAGCCCAGACTGTGGACCACATAACAACGCTGACAGAACTGGTGAGAAAAGGAAAAAATGTCTACATCGCCTTCCTTGATGTAACCAAGGCCTATGACAAGGCATGGGCAGCGGGGATCCTCCATGTACTCTATGAACAGGGACTAACGGACAGGACCTGGGAAGTAGTCAAGAAACTAAATGATGACCTGACTGCCCAAGTAGAAACGATACACGGAACCACAAGGAAAATCCACATGAAGGACAACATCAGACAAGGAGGTGTGCTGTCAGTCATCATGTATGCAACCCTAATGGACGAAATTGCCAAGCGAGTCAAGAGAGAGAACCTAGGAATTCCCCTGGGGGGGGATAGAATTGGATGCCTCCTGTGGATGGATGACGTAGCATTCATATCAACAACGAAAGAAGAACTGCAAAGAATGCTAGATATAGCAAACGAGATGAGTATAAAGTACAGGATCAAATTTGGAGAGGAGAAGAGTAAAATCCTAAGGATAGGCAAGAAAATACCAGAGGTACAATTCTCCCTTGGCCTGATGGAACTACAAGAGTGCGAAAAATACAAGTACTTGGGAATGACAATGGCAAAGAGCGGAAAGATGGAAGAGCATCTGAAGGAGGTAAAAAGAAAAGTACAAGCAGCCTACAACACTATCATGGCAATAGCTGGAAACCCAGACCTGAAAGGAATTGAAATGAGGTCAATATGGCTCCTGGTGAAATCATGCATCTTCCCGATAGCAACCTACGGATGGGAAGCAGTGTTAGCCACAAAGAAAGAAAAGGACGAACTGAAGAAAATCATCGACAACCTGATCAAAATGGTTATTGTAACACCAAGGACAACCCCCTGGGAACCACTGTACCTGGAAACCGGCCTGATGGAGGTCAACTACTTGATTAACCGCAACAGAATCCTGTATGCAGAAAAGGTCAAACACAGTGAGAACTCACTCCTGAGGGCCATCAGAGAAGAAGAGCGGGATAAAGCCTGGTGGAAGATAACACAAAAATTGAGAGAGGACACCATGGTTCATGAAAGCCTTGAAGGCAAGAAAAAACAGGCGAAAAAACGAGTGGTGGACCGAGCAGTCAGGAAAAAGATGATAGAAGACATAAAAACAGGAGGTAATGAAAAAAGTAAAACCAAGTTCTACATTGACAACAAAGCAAGAGGCACCATTGGTACATGTGCAAAATACATGATGGAGTGCACGAGAGCAGAAGTAAGCTTGATATTCAAAGCAAGGACAAGAATGCTGGATGTAAAGGAAAACTTCAGGAATAAGTACCAAGACCATGAATGCAGAAACTGCAGAGAAGAGACAGAGACCCAGGAGCATATCTTGGAAAAATGCCAAGGAATCCATGAAAACCACAACCAACTGACAGTCTCGATTAAAGACATCTTTGAAGAAAACACAGCCGCCCTCAAAGAGGTAGCAAGAAGGATAAGAATAATAATGAGAAAACATCAAAGTGCTGCCCCCCAGTAACACTGGGTTGAGCAACCTGGCTGATCCAGGAAAGCACACAGAAGAAGAAGAAGAAGTTTTGAGTCAGCCTTTGTCGGACTACTGTCACATCTGAGCAGACGACTTCATTTGTAGCAGACGCTCTTCGTGCACATGTCGTCGCCTAGCGAGGATTCCCTGAACTGGAGCAGGTAGGTGATTCCCCTATCCCAGCATGCACCGTTCTGACCCAGGTAATCAACGAAGAGCGCCAGTATTCAACCGAAAGTGGAGAGGCGCAGACCTGACAGAACTGCGCTGTGTTTAATTGGATTTACAGGAATGAACATTGGATATTTACCACTCAACTGACAGGAGGAAACATGGCAGATTCGGACGGAGACAGTCCTAAAGCGGTCTACCGCAGTAAGTATCTGAAATTATGAAGTTTACAAACTGTTTACTTTCAGTTGCCTGAGTTGCCAAACCGTTGAGTTCCCATGTTATCTTTGCGAATTCCAAGTTTGAATAGATTCATAGACCCACACCTGTTACATGCTGTGCAGTGTTGATTTGAAAGTGCTTCCCCCAATTTAGCACACTTGGCTTCATCCATTGTCAACAAATCAAGACAATGACACTTTCAAGACTGACAAAAGGTGACATTTATTTCTTGCAATTGAAATGCACAGTCCATCATCCAGACATAAACACACCAGTCACTGCACAGTGCCTTTGGGCATTTCACAACAGTCCAGCTGACAGATGTGCTGGTAACTGCCAGTTGAGCACATGGCAATTTAGTATACCATAGTCTAGTGTCTGCTGACTTGACTCTTGAGGACTGTCATATTGGCCTATTGATTCATTTATTTAGAACGCCGTGGCTATTCGCCGAGCCGGGCTCGGTCAATAGCAATTTATTTTGCTATTGGCCGAGCCGGCTCGGTGAATAGCAGAGTTGCTATTGGCCGAGCCGCCATTGACAGGCGAGCGCCGACCACCGGACGCCAAAGTTGCCCTAACCAGCTAACATGACAACTGGCATGCTCTTTGGGATAATAACAATTTGATTCAAAGGCATAGACCACAGGCAGTTGAGCAATCAGTTCACATGAAGTGAAGTGGAATCAGCCTGCATAATTCCAATCCGGCCATGACACTTTTTGACAGGTGTGAATGTGGATTGCAATAAGTTGTGAGCTCTTCTTGGAAGTGACAGCTGGCAGTATTTGTAGGGGGGTATTTCTACTTTCTAGAGCCACCCCAACTCTTGCCACGTCTATCTATATCTATTTATCTATCTATCTTTATACATCTATCTTAATATTAATAACATCTAAATTATATCAGCCCTCCTGTTACCTTGTCATCAAAACAATGTTTCTACTGTATAGTTATGAATCATTGTTAATGTCCAAATAAAATGTTAATTGTGATCATTTTATTCATTTTGACATAATATGTATATTTGATCTCATTGCAGGTATGAGACTGGGTGACCAGAAAATATTCTGCAAAATTAAGTCTATATATAATTTGTAAAATTTGTCTAAATTTCCTGTGAACATACAACTTGGAAGACTCAAGACTTTTATTTTTCACAAAATTAAAAAGTTTTCAACAACTTCAACTGAACAGGCAGAACAGCTGAAGACAATGTTCAAGATTTGAGCCAGAAATTTAGACATTTGTGTGAAAAAAATCCTGAAGGTTCATTTTACGTCTTTTGAACAACTTTTGGGCCTATCTGATGGCAAAAATTGTCTACTTTCCCATGACTGATCATTATTTCAGCCTTCTCTTACCTCCATTCTATATTACAGAGTTAGTGTCTTGGACAATATTTTTTGTTTGGATCTGTTAATTGAATTGATATTGGTCTGACCAACTGGTTGTTTGTACTCAATTGATTAAAGAGAATGTCTGTTGCTTGTGATGAGGTGTTAAATGCAATTAATAGAAGCACTTCAAATTGGATGACATTCTAGATTACAGCATCCTTTTATAATGTTTCATGGATTTTTAAATTAAATTAATTTGTTAAAGTAATGAAAAATAGAACAAAGGCATAGATTTTTATTACATAAATAGGATCAAACACATTAAAAAACAATGAATCAAAATAACTCCCAAGTTCAACTGTTCAAGCAACCTGCCAATGGCTGTACCTATGTGGGCTGCCAGTAGACCTGTACGCCGCCGCCGATTCGCGGCTGAGCCGCAAAAAAAGAAACTGCCAGCCTGCCACTCCTGCACAGGATAGGACATTTAATTTCAATAGCATTTTATTGGAATAAAATTCAACATTCTGTGACTAATTCAAATGTGACTAAGTGGGTCTAATTTCAACTGAACAGTGAACAGCTAGCAGCTCAAGGTAGCAGCCGAAGCAGTGAGCTGAAGGCTTGTTGAGTACTGAATATCTCTGCTAGGTGGAGCCAAAAAACGTGGTCGGCCCTCTGCTGTGAATTTACCAAAAAGTCAATGGCCAAAGGGAAATGACAGATCGCGATCTGAAACGATGAATTAAATTTGGTTCAGTAAACTTCAGTTTTGATCTGGAAAACAACATTTGGCTCGGTAAATAGCAATCTTGGTACTATTTTAAAACGAGCTCGGCTCGGTGAATAGACAACTTGCTATTGACCGAGCCGGCTCTGCCTATAGCAATTGTGTTGCTATTGACAGAGCCCGGCTCGGTCTATAGCAAATGCATTACTATCGGCCGAGCCGGTCGGCTCGTTCCATAGACAATTTCTTGCTATTGGCCGAGCCCGGCTCGGTGAATATCCTCGGCCTATTTAGAATGACAATGTGTATCATTGAATGTGGATTATAATATTGGCATTCCAAAAATAATGTAATTAATGACATGAAAGTGTATTCTATTCCTGGATGTCATACACTGATTTCACACCAAAATGCTTGCAGATATTCCCATCAAGATGTTTGTAAAACATCACAGATTTGGTATGTTTATAAAGGTTCACATTTTTAATCATGGGTTATTTTCGATAAATATTTTTTGGTATGGTTTATATTTTTGACCTGCGTTATATGATATCTGAAGCAGTCCTGGTCTTTTTCGCAATTTGGAACTTGATTTATAAGGTGGTTGTGAGGTAATTTAGAGAGAAAAAAGTGATCGGTGTGAAGAAAATTTATAGAAAGTACTTCTTAAGTTATTTATGTCATAGGAGTTTGATCTTTGAAGTTATCGTGATTTTTTCTAGCTTTTAAAAAATTTGGGTTTTTAGCCTGGCTCACCAGGCTAATTCAGGTGTAATGGTCTGAAAATATTGTCTGTCAACTCTACTGTTCAATAACTATAGGTTCACTGTATCTGTTTTTGTTTTTTATTTGTTTGTTAGGGTAGCTAGATGTATGGTAATTTTTTATTTTTTTTTCAATTTCAAAAAAAAATTTTCTCCAAATTTTTTTTTCCCAAGATTTGAAAAAAATAAAAATAAATTTTTTTTCAATTCCACAAATTTTTTGTTTTGTTTTTTTTCAAAAAGAGAAATTCAGGCAACTTCTCTTTCTCGAATTTAAAAATTGTTGTTCCAAGATTTACAATAAAAAAAAATGTTTTCCAAATTTTTTCCAATTTCGCCATTTTTTTCAAAGGAGGAAATTGGGCGATTTCACGATTTGAAAAAATCGTACACATTCTTTTCGTGGTTATTTGGATATTATTTTGTACATGGAACAACTACAATAACAACACTTCACTTGCCGCAATTCAGAACCACCTTTCTCTGCCATTTCCAAACCATAAAGTAGACTTAACTATTTCACCAGCATTGCTACATATTTTGCCGTCATCACTGCCACTTGAGCCAGGCTTTGAATCCGCGGATTCTTGTTCTTTTCTTCATTAAATTATGGGCGGAATTGATCTATTACAGAACTTTCGTTTTAAGAATGGCTTGGATCATGCGATGGAATGTGGTCTCAACTCTAATTTTCTTGAACTGGTCTTTCATATGTTATTTGAATTTCAATGCTCACAATAAGTTTTTGGTTCCTGTACTTTTTTCCCCTAAATTTATAAGGATGATATTGTGAGATACTGATGGTGTTAGCTTTTGAACTTAATGATAAATCAGAAATTTTGCCGGCTTATTTCGTCCTCTGTAAATTATTTAAAAGATGTTGTTGCCAATGAAAATTAAAGGCTAACCATCAGAATAACTTGAAGCTGATGATCATCCCTATAGTATTGCATTGGATTAATCAAACATGATTCCATGAAGCAAGATTGATGGAAGATTTTGATAATTTAATAAATTTGTTTCATCAAATGTGTCATTCAGAATTGGAAGACCCTCGGATGTCTGCCGAGGAGATGGACACAAGAAGAAGAGAAAATGTGGCCTACGAGTATTTGTGCCATTTGGAAGAAGCTAAAGTGTGAGTTGTTTGTTTTGATGTTGCTTGTCAAGTTGTTAAAGCTAGTGGATAATTGGTCCTGGATCCAGAGTAACGATAGGTCTACCAATTTTCATTTGATATTTTGAAAAAAGTTCTTATACATGCTCAAATTTGAAGTGGATTGAATGGTAAAGTTCCTGGGGGAGGGGTTGGTCCAGCCAGTGGTGGCATGCTAGACTGCCAATCGCTGGGTCCAGGGTTCAAATCCATCTCTTACCAGGTCATCTGGACCTATGTTGGACGGCCGTTTCAATCATCCTTCACCTCATTGCTGTGTCGTCCTAATTAGCCTGCCAAGTGCATAAATACAGGATGTAAAGCCCCAATCATCCAAATGGTTAAGTTCCAAGTTAAATATTCTGTACACTTGTCAATTGTGCCTTCAATTTGTTTTATGATTTCTTTCTCTTACGCAGATGGATAGAAGCTTGTGTCAATGAACAGTTACCCCAGACGACAGAGCTGGAAGAGGGGCTGCGGAATGGAGTTTTCCTCGGAAAACTTGCTCACTTTATGACCCCTGACAAAGTCCCAATGAAGCGCATCTACGACAGAGACCAAGCTCGTTATAAGGTGTGTAAGAATGGAAGCTCAAATTCTGATATTATTTTATTTTATTGAAATGTCAATGTTCAATATCCGATTTAAACCACTTCATTTGATTTTTTTCAGGCCCGGGGTCTTCACTTCCGACACACAGACAATATTAATCATTTCTTACGAGCCATGGAGGACATTGGTCTCCCGAAGGTAGGTTTGCTTTCTCACTCTTTGTTGCTTTTATCTGCATGAGAATTGTATTGTTGTTGACCAGCAAGTTGGAAGCAGAATGTGATTGATTGATTGAGCTACTCTCTTTGTTTTGATAAGTCTTGGCAATATTAAGTCACCAATTTAAGTAGCTTAAAACAGATTTACTGGAGGCCTTGCTGGTCATTTTCCTTGCCAAATCATTCAATTTATGAACAGTATAGAATAGCTCGAATTACATGCAATATAAGAGGTCACTGACTGATCAGCAAACTTTGCTTGGCATATTCTGTCAAAACATGAGGTCAATGTATGGAATAAGTGTGATTACATGTACTATGAAATCATCTGTTAGTGATGAGTTCAGGACTTCAGGTCAAAGACAAAGGTTATATTGCTTTTAAATGAAATATTTTTACCAATCTTCTTATGAGATCCTTGTGGGATTCATATGAATGGGATATGACTAAATCAATCAAGCATGATATCATTGCTGTGACATTTTGTGTTTCCCACTGACAAGTTTGTAAACTGAAGGCTGCCTTCTTTTAGCCCACCCTTCCCAAAAATAACAGTATGTTTTTTGATAGTGGAAAATGTAATGGATGCAATTGTATTGCATTAATTCAATTTTGAATTGCATGTCATTAAATAAGGTGAACAATGTGGTTATGATAGTCAGCTTTGGTAAAATAATAGAAGTTTTCAACATGTTCATTCAGATACATGTAAACAAGTGTATATATGTTCCTCTTATAACTTCTTTTGTTGGACAAAAAACTTTAGACTATTAAATGTATTGCCATGGGAACATGCTCCAATACACTTGGCCTATTTGATGTACACTGCAATATGACTTGTAAGTTGTCACTGGATTGTTATGACCCAATGCCATCCAAACACTTTTAGCTACTGTGTCAAATGCTCTATAGCAGTCGACCACATGGTGCTTCAGTGTAAATAGTATGCATGATTGAATTAACACTGTCACTGACAGGGAAATAAGTCAAATGACTGCATTATGTTCTGCTTTAACATGTGACGCAATGTGAAATACTCTGTAAGAGTCTCTATTGGGTCTTCACCTCTTTGCTCTTATACAGTTTGTTTACAGTCGAATAAAAAGGCAATAATCCAGTTGACATTTGCATCAATAAATAGATTTGACAGTTAGTTATGCATATAACCTTGTCTCGAATGATACATGTATGTCATATGATGCACATACAAGTGATACATATGCATAATTTATGTTACAATGTACTGTTAGTACTTTGCATTGGGTAACTATGTTCCAGAAGTTAGTAATATAGGCTTCAGTTAAATCCCTGCCTCTTTATTGCTTTTAGGTTTATAAGTTTCGGGGCAAATGTCGTTGAAATTGAATTTGGTGAATATTTGATTTATAAATGTGATCTTTGAAGTTCTTTTCTGTCAATGTTAAGGTATAAATGATCTAAAATTGACCCGAGTTTGAATTCTTGGGAATGTGTCTTTCCAACATGGCTAATATATGCTGCAATATAAAAAGGTTTCCTTACCAGCTGACTTAAAGTAATATTGTACAATGTATATTTCTCAGTATTTTGTTACATGTAATGTGTGCAATGTGACACCCTTTGTAATTTTAGTCATTCATCTGACATTGGCTTGATTGGAAAAACATGTCAATCATCAATACCCGATTATTGAAATTTTGTCAAAATGTTTGCACGATCAGGTGTTGATGTGTACTGTTGCATTGTCAGAATTTCTTGTCAGGTGTTTCAATTTTGAGTATGCCTTTCTATGAAAACCACACTGTAATTGTGAATTGATTGATGTAGGCGATCAACTAAACATAAATTATTGTGCTTTCTTCTTTACAAATACAAATTTTTGGTTATTGTTAAAATCCCCTTTACATGCTTAAGTTGAAGCTTGCGAAGGTTTTAAAAAGGTCTGAAAACTGGTTGTTGAACAACTTGATATATATGTATTACTGTAACAAGTACATGTTTCTTTTGAATTTCTAATCTGAAGAATTTTGTGGTTTCTTATCAGATTGTCTTATCGTTTGAAATGTAAAGAACTGAATGAAGTGAAGTCCTTAAGAATCATGGGGGTATTTGTTGACAGTTATTGTCCGTTGTAAATCGCAGCATGACAATGGTGTCAATCACGGAAATGGACATGATATCTATTGATGAGATTCGGGTGCTTCTTGGTAGTTATGAACATGTACTTTGTAAATTTAATACCCGTCAGTAAACAATTTGCTGTTTTTAGTTACCTGATGCTTTAACATGTTCAAAGGGGTATTGTAAAGAAGCCCTAATTGAACCCTTATGTTTTGCTCAATTTAGTACACTTAGTCTTGGTTTTGTCTTATGGATGTCAGCTGTTTTGGTTCATCTCCGATACTGTACATAATGTTGATACATGAAGAAACCTTCTTGCTCCTATAAATCTATGGCAGTGAGTAAATCATTTGAATTGAACAGCAGGAACCAAGATGAACACAGAAAATACATTACCCGCTCTCCAGGGGCACATTTGGAAGTTGATCAATCAGGTTATTGACCCTGAACAGCTGATAGCTGCCAAATGAAGTTCTGCTTGAACATGCAGCTTCAAATGTAGTTGGTCTATGTGAAGTCTCTGTTACTAGGTTGTTATTGTTCTCAATGCTATGTTAGTAACTTTGTACTCTGATGCATATGATTGTACAGTGCAGTTCCATATTTATAATTGATCAGCTGTGAGAGGCAGGTGTAAAGAAGAGTGACAAAATAGTCCTAAACTCTAGTAGTTATAGATCCATTCTTTTGGAGAGCATGTGTAATATCAAATGCTATGAGGTGTGTCTTGTAACTTGTGACTTGTGTTATGTTTTTGCTATTCTTGAGACTTCGAGACCAAGTTATAGAAGGTAGTGCAGCTGTCACAGTCTGTCAGAGTTGGACACTTGAGCAGGACCAGTTCCTCCAAATGATCTAAACAATCTGAAGGTCTACTAACAAAAAGTCAGCATGTAGTTACGGCTAAGCTGCCATCATGTGCCATGTCATGGTTCTTGTATAAATTTCCTGTTGAGTTTTTTTGGTCACCACTAAAATATCTGAATATGCTTTGGAAGAGATATAAGAATTCTTGTCTGGTGGTTTTTGCTCTTTGGAGACTTATCCTTCAGAAGTCTTTTTTAATACAATGGCTCGAACATTTTGAAGCTATAGTCACAAATTCTATTTTGTTTCATTGTCATAATTCTTTGTGATAAGTTCAAAGAATGTTCTGAATGTAAAAGATGTCCACATTACACCCCTGGCAAAAGCTGCTTCCTATTTGATGCCCTCCTTGTTCAAAGACAGAGCAGATAATGTGTGTAAATGGAGCAACTGAAGCATCACTTTTCTGAATTTTTTACAATTTTCTGTTTTTGACTTGTCTCTATGGAGGTAGCATAAAACTGAACTGTCAGTTTGTCAAGAGACTTTTCATAACATTACCATGGTTATACCTTGGTCTGTAAATCCACTGCAATAAGCCAATATGTATGAACTTAGTACTTGGAATCAGCATGATCAGCAAAAAAAGAAATATCTAAAAATAAAATAAAATCTCAAAAGTTGTTGTCCGATGACCTTGATTGTTGATGGCGTCATCGTAGCTCACATTTGTGACAACATAAAGCTCTTCTTCTCTCCGACGTAGCAAATTTTAGGGGCATATTATATCAAATATTTTCGTTTATGCTTAGTATTGATATTCACGCTGTAAGCTATGAATTGCTTTTATGTTGCACATAATTGATTCATAAACAATAATTATCCTGTGTTGCGAAATACTTGTCATAGAATAACGTGTCCTGGACATTTGTGTAGGTTGTTCATCATGTTCATGGAGGTTACCTCATGGACTTGAAATTCTTTTATTACTAATTAACAACCATGAATGTTGGTTCATGGAAGAGCAGACACCTTGTCTGTTTGCCTTTCCCATATTATTAAGTGACAAGTGTGTTCTATTACTGGGGACATAAATGTCATGAAATGATTGTTATTCTTTATTATTAACCTTGAACACTGTTGAACCAAGAATGAATAGTTGGACTTTATTATCTTGTGAATTTGTGTTGTAAATCTGTAAATATTTTTACTGCCATGGTTGGTCATGTAAAATTTATCTGTTCATGTTACTTTTTGAGGGATTTCACATCAACTTATTTAAGTCACTTTTTAACCGGCCTAACAGCGGAGGCCGGTTAATACAGGAGCTGTAAATGGATCAGGTGAAACCATAAACAGTAGGCATAAACTGCAACCACAACAAGATGTAAACCATGTCTATGTGTCCATGTGTCCATATCTTGTCAACTTGTGTGAGTGTCCATTTGTGACCTTAGTTTTCAACTTAGAGTAATGAAATTTGGTACAGGTATGGTACTGAGGGTATGATCGAGGACATGTCGAGAAATCCAACATGGCTGCCATTTTGTGGTGGCCATTTTGGCAGCCATCTTTCTTCATTCTTGAACTGCCCATTGTGACCTTAATATTTCACTTACAGTTATGAAATTTGGTACAGGTATGGGACTCTGGGTATGGATTGGGAACATGTCGATAAATCCAAGATGGCGGCCATTTTGTGGTGGCCATTTTGGCAGCAATCTTTCTTCATTCTTGAACTGCCCATTGTGACCTTAATATTTCACTTACAGTTATGAAATTTGGTACACGTATGGGACAGTGGGTATGGATTGGGAACATTTTGAGAAATCCAAGATGGCGGCCATTTTGTGGTGGCCATTTTGGCAGCCATCTTTCTTCATTTATTGAACTGCTCATAGTGACCACAATATTTCACTTAAGAGTTATGAAATTTGTTACAGGTATGGGTCTCTGGGTATGGATCAGGGACATGTTAAGAAATCCAAAATGGCGGCCATTTTGGCAGCCATCTTTCTTCATTTCTTGAACTGCCCATTGTGACCTTAATATTTCACTTACAGTTATGAAATTTGGTACAGGTATGGGCCTCTGGGTATAGATTGGGTACATGTCGATAAATCCAAGATGGTTGCCATTTTGTGGCAGCCATTTTGGCAGCCATCTTTCTTCATTCTTGAACTGCCCATTGTGACCTTAATATTTCACTTACAGTTATGAAATTTGGTACAGGTATGGGTCTCTGGGTATGGATTGGGAACATGTCGAGAAATCCAAGATGGCGGCCATTTTGTGGTGGCCATTTTGGCAGCAATCTTTCTTCATTCTTGAACTGCCCATTATGACCTTAATATTTCACCTACATTTATGAAATTTGGTACAGGTATTGGACTCTGGGTATGGATTGGGAACATGTCAAGAAATCCAAGATGGTGGCCATTTTGTGGTGGCAATGTTGGCAGCCATCTTTTTTCATTTATGTAACTGCTCATAGTGACCTCAATACATGTATTTCGCTTAGAGTTATGAAATTTGGTACAAGTATGGGCCTGTGGGTTGGATCAGGGATATGTTGAGAAATCCAAGATGGCAGCCATTTTGGCAGCCATCTTTCTTCATTTCTTGAACTGCCCATTGTGACCTCAATATTTCGCTTAAGAGTTATGAAATTTGGTACAGGTATGGGGCTGTGGGTATCTGTCGGGAACATGTTGAGAAAACCAAGATTGCAGTGACTTTGTGGCAGCCATTTTGGCAGCCATCTTTCGTCATTCTTGAACTGACCATTGTGACCTTAATATTTCACTTACAGTTATGAAATTTGGTACAGGTATTGGCCTGTGGGTATGGATGAGGAACATTGAGAAATCCAAGATGGCGGCCATTTTGGCAGCCATCTTTCCTTTTTTTTTAGAAATCTGTTCAAACTGCATTGATTCTATACTAATAGTCTAGCATCTTCCAATCAACCATTTCTCCTATCTTCCAATAACAGTTGCTCAGTGGTTTAAGCAATGGCACCTTCAGTTTCATTGCGTTAGGTCGGTTTTGAATCCGAGGATTCTTTTTGTGTACTTGAAAGGTTATTGTATTATTTGTACCCAGAAATCGTAAAAATCTGAGGTCGGTAAAAAATTTGCTTCTATAGAATGACAACCTGCTGACCAGCTGATTTTACATGTTGTACATGTATGTGCAATCATCTTTTGCGGTCACTCACTGACAATGCGAAATTGCACATACTAAGCTGTTATTGTAATCATTAGCAGTTAAAATATGGAAAAAAAATCCTTTGCCAAGTATAACATGCATGAGCTAATCCACTTTGAGGCCTTCTTTTGTTGTTGAACCCATTTTGTAATATGTGGTAATGCAATCATTATATGGATCTGCTTAGTATTCACATGAAAAACCTGTATAAAAGTAAGCCTAATGCTAAATTGATTTTGACTTTTGATGACCACCTATGAGCATGACATGTGGTTCAAGTAGGCATACTTGTCAGCATAAAAGGCATTGAAGTCTATTCTTAGTTCTGAGGTGATCATAGGTGTAATAAGCTTAAAAGTTTTGTTGACAGTGATTTTGGTTTGAGCGGTGGTATTTCTTGGATTTATGCCAATACAAACTAGGCATTCCATGTAGTAGCTGTTGGTCGACTCATGCTTGTCCTAAACTTGCTAAATCAACTTCTAATATCAAAATGTGATGTTGTAGGTTTAAAATGGCACTAAAAAATATGCCTAGTTTCCCTATTTAACTGAATAAGCTGTTGGAATTGTCTCTAAACGGCAACCCACCACGTCCAGCTAAAATCTTAAACTGTTATTCGATAGGGCTGTGCCGATGCGACGATTATCGCCAACAATCGTCGCCAAAAGTTTCGATTTCGATCATCTCCACAAAATAAGTAAAAATCGATTTTCAGCTGAATGAAGAATTCATGATATATGGATGTATTTGGTATCGTTTTGAAGCTCTCGAGGAGCTGAACACCACCGTGCTATCTGTGGTGTTCTTATCTGTGCTTATGCCACACTGCTAGCCATGAAAGATATTTCAAAATTAGAAATTAAGTTTTACAGCAACAAGTCTGCATCCATGTTGAATTTATAGATTTTGGAGACAGAACTTTATCTAATACAGTAAAGACACATCTGTTATCTATTTACAACTGTACTGCTCTGCATGCAGGAGAATGAGATGCATGGTTTTAAAGAAGACAGCTTTATCAGTAGTTACATTGGATCAATACATTATAATTATGAATAATATTAAGTCAATCAAATTCATTCAAGTACTTTTTTTTCTTTTTCCTTCCTGCAAATAGTCTGTTGGTCCTGCTCATTATAATTTTATCACCATATATATTCGTCGAGAGTCAATGAATTCATTGATAATAAATGTTTGGTATAATTATGTTGATCTAGACATTCTAAGCAAAAATCGATTTAAAATCGATAATCGAATCGAAATACAAGCCGATTAATCGATTTCAGAAAACTTTTCGATTGCACAGCCCTATTATTCGACATGATTTTCAATGGTCCCATTAACCGTTTACAGTGTCCGCATTGGGCACTCGCCCGGTCGCCAAACACGACCTCAAAAGGGCCTGGGCGAGTAGCCTATTGCTTGCAGTGGTCCAGGCTGGCGAGTAGCTTCTTGCAGACCTATTAGCGCCAATAACTACTTGCGTCATTTGCGTGCATAGACAGAGCAATTAGCAAGGCTTTTGAAGTCTTAAGGGGTCAGGATAGACCTGGATGGCAATCCAATCATCTGATTGCAATTCAGACTGTTTTGGCTTTCTTTTGACACCTTCTGAAGATCACTTTTACCCCTTTCTGTGAAGTGCTATTGAGATGACCTGTCAAAGCTGACACTGGCAGCTGAAGTGCAATTCAATTGATTAGGCCTAGATGTCAATGTACAATTGTCCATGCCTTGATTATACTTCAGTATACATATATCGTGTATCTTAAATGGAACAAATGGTCACACACTAAAAACATAGAATTAAAAGAAACTGGTAAACCATTCAAAACCATGACTTTTATTTTCTAAGTCTTAGTGATCAATTTGTGAAAGAAAGATTTTTTTTTTGGCAGAGAAGCTTGATTGACCAGAGCTATAATAAAGCACATCAAGTTAATTAATTAATTGTTTAGGAATTTTAAGGAAACAAATTGATAAATTCCATCTTTAAAAAAAATGACGGATATAATATGGACTAGCAAGAATATGCACGGACCAGGAGGTCATTAGAGCTACTGGTCCGTCTGGACCACTAGCAAATTCAATGAAGCGCAGACTAGGGCTGTGCCGATGCGACGATAATCGCCAACAATCGTCGCCAAAAGTTTCGATTTCGATCATCTCCACAAAATAAGGAAAAATCGATTTTCAGCTGAATGAAGAATTCATGATATATGGATGTATTTGGTATCGTTTTGAAGCTCTCGAGGAGCTGAACACCACCGTGCTATCTGTGGTGTTCTTATCTGTGCTTATGCCACACTGCTAGCCATGAAAGATATTTCAAAATTAGAAATTAAGTTTTACAGCAACAAGTCTGCATCCATGTTGAATTTATAGATTTTGGAGACAGAACTTTATCTAATACAGTAAATACACATCTGTTATCTATTTACAACTGTACTGCTCTGCATGCAGGAGAATGAGATGCATGGTTTTAAAGAAGACAGCTTTATCAGCAGTTACATTGGATCAATACATTATAATTATGAATAATATTAAGTCAATCAAATTAATTCATGTACTTTTTTTTCTTTTTCCTTCCTGCAAATAGTCTGTTGGTCCTGCTCATTATAATTTTATCACCATATATATTCGTCGAGAGTCAATGAATTCATTGATAATAAATGTTTGGTATAATTATGTTGATCTTGACAAAAATCGATTTAAAATCGATAATCGAATCGAAATACAAGTCGATTAATCGATTTCAGAAAACTTTTCGATTGCACAGCCCTAGCGCAGACACTGCGTTTACCCTACAATCCTGCACTATACATAATCAAGATTACCCACAAAAAAAAACATTGCTGTTTACATGTATATACATGACATCACAATGCACAATTTGTTGCAATCAAGGAGTCCCTCTATTCCTCTTTCTGTATGTGCAACTTTCTACCAGAACATTCATTTGGACGCAGCCACTCCAGGCACATGTGGAGATATTTTTCCAATTAGTGCCACTAATTGGTCGTAACAATGATCACAAAGAAAAGAGGCAATTAAACGACTGATAACACCAGTTCCAGGCAGATCACCTGGAGCTACAGTGAGGTCACTTTCCCAGAGGCAATAAGGTCTTGATGATTGATGTGGTCAAAAAATGACCATTCGATGACCATTTGACACCATGGCAGGCCATCAGAGACCATGAGCTAATGCTAGGTGCAACCTCAATCAGGATCCACTGGTTAGATATATTATTGGCTACTGGACACACCGAACACAGTGAATGGCCAATAGGTAATTTGTTGGTTTTACTAATTGAATGACCAACAGATGTTGCACAGTAAAGACTGCAAAAGTGCTAGTCTGCATAGTCATGGTATCTAGAATTCTAGATCAATATGTAGTGCTGATGATTGTGATGAAAGAGGATACGGGAGTTCTTACATTTTCAACAGCAAAGATTTCAAATAGAAAATATCTCACTCTCTTATAAAGACAATATAGAACTCGAATAGTTGTTCAGCTTGGAAATATAAAATATGAAAAAGAACTGCAGACTGTATATCCTCAGCTGAATTACCATAAACAGGCAACTGATGTGAGACTGAGCAAGTCATGCCTCCTAATGCATTGATTCTACCCCGTAGTCATGCCGGATGCTACCCGAATTGGAGATCCACTTTCAGCTTAAGTTTATATAATTTCTTCCAAAAGCCCACTCGGACTACAGATTTAAAAATACATTTTCATTCAAATATTACATAGATGTTGCCAATGTTGTCTTGATCAAAGAAATATCATGATAGTTCTGAACTGAATACCCCTCCATAAATTTAAGTGTTTAAAAAAGTAATTTACATGAATCATAATGTTACTTGATCATGTGTACAGTGTATGCATATGATTTACATTGACAAGGTCATGAGTATTTTTAATTAAGTGTTGCTACTTTTTCATGGTGAAATGAATGATCATGGTCGTACAAACACTGTCTAACACAGGAAGTCTGTTTAGCGGACTTGGCTGATTTGCCTAATTGTAACATGGTGCCATGCCTTAATTTTCCCTCACATAATTAATTTAATTAACACTGATTATTCAACAGTTAAGAATCCCACCTGCTGATCATGCAAATGTTGACCATTAAATTGTATTGAGGTAGATTATATTCAAATTTTAAAATTTACTTGGCCATTTACTTGGCCATTTACCTGGCATGTCCTGTTACAGTGATTCCTTCCCTTCTGTCTTTCCTTCCTTCCTTTCTTCCGTCGTTCTGCTTGCTTTTTTGCTTTCTTTCTCCCTTTCTTCTTCCTTTCTCTCTTCTTCCTTTCTCTCTTCTTCCTTTCTCTCTTCTTCCTTACTCCCTTCTTCCTTACTCCCTTCTTCCTTTGTGTCTTTGTCCTTCCTTGCTTGCTTCCTCCTTTTCTTCTTGCTTTCTTGCTCTGTTCTTTCTTTCTTCCTTTCCTCCCTTCTTTCTTTCTTTCTTCCTTCCATCCTTCCTTCCTTCCTTCCCTCTTCCAATATTTTTACTCTTAGTAAGGCATATTGGCTGTTGTTGTGGTCAGTGAACCATTTTTGCCCTGGGTGATTCACCCAGGGTACTTTTTTGGCTAGTCGAGGACTAGCCCTTAGAGAGATGACAAAAAAGCCCGCGAAAATCGGAAATTCAAAATACCGTAATGCAGATTTGCCTCAGAAAGCGCCTGTGGAGCCAGGAAACGTCTGAAAACCACCCAGCGGCCGAGAAATGACCGAAAACGATCGTCCACGATCATAATTACGATCGATGGAGCCCTAAACAATCCTATGCAACTTTGCGAATACATGCGCCCATAGCCAGTGGACCCAGTGGGACTGTAGGTATCCCGCTAGCCGGGCGTGTGACGCTCAGGCAAGCGAGTGGGTCCAGTGGTGCTGTTAGCATCCCGTTGGGTTTACCTGGCGGGAACGCACCAGGGCAAGTGATTTGTAACTGGATTTACAAACGCTAACAAAGGCTTCAAAAAGGCTTTTTCTTTTGGAATGTACACAAGCAGCTTGTTGTGATTATCAACTTTCTGGTGTTCATATTCAGAAAACCAGTGATATGGTGTGCAAATTTGTCATTGAATAGTAGTGAGTCATCCTAAATATTTGATCAGAACCTACCAACCATGTCATTATAAATAATATGACTTAAGTAAGGTAATAAGGTAAAAATTCCATTATGTAGAGGCAATTTATTTTATTTTTTGGATAATACATTATTAGTATGATATTACTGCAAAAACTACATTTTAGGTACAAGGTAGGCCTAACTTTAAAAAATGTCTCTGAGGATGGGACAGCATGATATGCAGTCTATGTAACTATGGGAAGGTGCTAATGGACAGCTGCTTGAAACAACAACAAGCACAAGATGACTAGGCCAAGCAAGTAGAAATCATAACATAAGATTTACCTTTTTTCCTTAAGATGTACTGAAAAGCCATTATCCTTTTTTTCTCATCCTCTTTGGCATGTTCTTAAAGCATGTCTTGTTGTACACTGAACAGATGCACCAAGGCTGGTCTTTATATACCATTTACTAAGCAGTGACACATTCAGAGTTGACAGCTAGTGTCTAATGATTGCAATTACTCATTGAGCAGTGTCATAGAAAATATCAACTCAATTGGCTTGAGTTGGCAGGTTGTGTCTAATGATTGCAATTACTACGGAGATCAGTCAGTGTCTAAGGTAATATCAATTTTAAAATGGAATTGGCTTGAGTTGGCAGGTAGTGTCTAATGATTGCAATTATTCATTGATCTGTGTCAAAATAAAATATCAAGTTATTGCAATTGCAGAATTTCTTGAAAGTATAACACAATGCTTTTAATTAATTGTAATTATTTTATGTTTTATATTGTAAATTACACCACAGTGTGAATGAGAGTAAATGATTTAAAAAGTGGTCATTAATGTGATATCAAGTTGAGCAGATTAGAAAATAAATGTCAATTCAATTTCACTTACATCATAACTTACATGTCTTCTTTGATTATTTGTCTTCTATCAAGTAAAATGACTGTCCAATACAGCACAATTTATGCAATAAGTACTATAATGATTGATCAAGACATAGTTTTATTTTTACCAATTTGGCCATGTAGCTTTAATTTTACAACCTTACTTTCCCGTTGGATTGGAACTGTGTGGAATTTTTGGGTTCCAATATTTTGATTTCCTGTTGTACCACATCACAACAATAGCTTGTTTATGTGTAGGCCTATAAACAAACAGGCCTGAACTCTGTTTCATTGGTGTTACAGCCACAGTGCTGTTGTTAAGCAATTTCCCACATAAGCACATCACATTTATCAGACACGACTAATAAAAAAAATTAAAAAACACTACAGATCAACAAAATTGTGCAGTTGTAATTGAACACAGCTCAGTGCAACTGGTCTGCTTAGTGATAGTATATGATAAGTAATGCACGATAAACTGCAGCATCACAATCTGTTGAGTTTCATTGAACAATATTAAAATAAGGAATTTCATTTCAGACAGATTTCTTGATAAAAATTTGAGATCAGGGCAATTACTCCTCACTGACTTTTTTTGCAAAATTCACATAGTTCAAAACTATGATAACCATATCTGTAAGACAGATGTAATAGAGGCATATCGCTATCCTGGTTAATCACTGTTCTATAAATATAGGCCTAATACTGAATCGACTAGCCTTTGAATCCATGGATTCTTGTTTGAAAAACCAGTCTGAGAGGTTTTCTGAGAAGTGTTGTCCTGGCATGAATAGGGGTGTGGGTACAGCCAATATGGCCACTTCATGTTCTAATGATGTTATAGTAAAATGCGTTTCAGGTTTGGGTTGAGTTGGGTTGAGTTGATTTTTTTTTTTTTTATTGAAAAAAAAAAATTTTTTTTATTACAATTTTTTTATGGTTTGTAGATAGATTTTTTGAGTCTTGAGGGACTGTTTTCAAGCTGACTTTGCATTATAATATCGCCCACATGACAATCGTCCATGCGTTTCAAGGAAGGCCAATAATGCATTTAGCATTTGCTTTTTGCCGTGCATCTATTCTCAAAGCAGTCTAACAATGCTAGTTGCAATTCTGCAAGTTCTAAAGCCTATTTTCATCCTCAGTTTACCAAATTGCCATTGAGGAACAGCACTTGAAGGCAATCTGACAGGTGTCAAAGCTGATTGCACTTCGTAGTGCAGTGCTACTTTGATGTTATATCCATGGATCTTATGCTTCTAAAGGCCTATTACTCATTCCCAACAGAACCCAGGGTTTGAATCCTCGGATTCTTGTATTTGTTGTGATCTGGACATGATGGCAACTGACGTTTAGTGTAGCAAGAATAACACTCTATTTATTATGGCAAGATTTAATGGTGTGTTTTTACTTCGCTTGTGGTCAGTCGGTCAATAATTGGTCAAGTGGTCATTGACCGTATCCTTTCTGTCTGACCGCTGTCTGCTGACCCCTGACTTGCATCAGGACCAGATGAGGTAGCGCTATTCAATTTGATGTATGGCACAGCAAAATTGGCCTCTGGTTTGCTGAATTTCGCATGTATTTTAATCCTTGTTTGAATTTGGAAGCACAAAATCAAACCTAAAACCTGCAATAGAGAATTGAACATGAAGTTTTAGTTATGAGAAAAATATGCCCAACATTTTTAACATGACATTGAAACGAATGGAATCTCTTTTTTCAATACTTTAGAAAGCCAATACAAGGTCCACTTTTCAGCTGACACTTTCCTATTTTAGGGTGTGAGTTTTTAAAAATATCTAAGAGGAAGGAAACAATCTAGTCGATGGCTGTATTCTACTTTCAATGATGTGGTAAATGCTTATTCTGCTCTCCTGCTTGTCTGTAAATATTGCTGGGACCATTGATATTTCTGTCTGATGTAATATTCAATACAGCGGATGTAACAGAGCAAAAGTTAACAAAACAAGGCACCCAGTGGGTTGTATGGAGTCCATAGATACATGGCACCAGCTGTGAACCTTCATCAGCAATATATATCTCATATGCTACGTTCCCCTGTGGTTGTTTTGTATTCTGCTAAGCCCTTTATACTCCACATTGTAATACTTGTGTGTTGTTGCTTCTACTCATTCGTTTTACTGGGAAATATTTAACTTAATATTTAGTGATTTTAAAATGTGGCAGAACTGCTAAAAAGGCTGAAAGACCGAATTTCAAACATATGAAGAAAATGGTTTCTATCTCTTATTCTTGCACGGGTGGATATGCTGCTTCAGCTGTCTGTTTCCGCTGTTCCCTCATCTTGATGTAATATATTAATAACTTCCACAATACACAGTCCATACAATTTCTAAAGCTGTATGTCTCAGTTGCTGTTCAAGTGTTTTTGCATTCTGACTTTAAACACTTTCAGTGAGCAGCTTTGTGATATTGAACAGGTCTCTCAGGGTATGGCTCTCTGCTATTGCAGCTTTCAAATGTAATTGATGGCTTTCAGAATTGGCTATGAAAGTTGAATCTCCTGTCTGGGCATATTGGGCAACTTGATAAATCTTCCTCTTGTTTCATCACAC
Organism: Platynereis dumerilii; assembly: GCA_026936325.1. Lineage (NCBI taxonomy): Eukaryota > Metazoa > Annelida > Polychaeta > Phyllodocida > Nereididae > Platynereis > Platynereis dumerilii. Next base: position 30,389,454 of record JAPTHN010000001.1, on the reverse strand, counting down.
TTGAAATATTAAAGAAGTAATATTCTCTGTTCTCTGCTATTTACAGAAAAGGTTGGAAGTCCTGCTTCAGATTACACAATAATTGAGGATGGTAGTGCCATGTTATTGCATTGAGGATGGTAGTGCCCTGTTATTGAATTGAGGATGGTAGTGCCCTTTTATTGCGTTGAGGATGGTAGTGCCCTGTTATTGCATTGAGGATGATAGTGCCCTGTTATTGCATTGAGGATGGTAGTTCCCTGTTATTGCATTGAGGATGGTAGTTCCCTGTTATTGCATTGAGGATGGTAGTGCCCTGTTATTGCATTGAGGATGGTAGTGCCCTGTTATTGCATTGAGGATGGCAGTGCCCTGTTATTGCATTGAGGATGGTAGTGCCCTGTTATTGCATTGAGGATGGTAGTGCCCTGTTATTGCATTGAGGATGGCAGTGCCCTGTTATTGCATTGAGGATGGTAGTGCCCTGTTATTGCATTAAGAATGGTAGTTCCCTGTTATTGCATTGATCATGGTAGTACCCTGTTATTGCATTGACGATGGTAGTGCCCTGTAATTGCATTGAGGATGGTAGTGCCCTGTTATTGCATTGAGGATGGAGTGTCCTGCTATTGCATTGAGGATGGTGCCCTGTTATTGCATTGAAATGGTAGTGCCCTGTTATTGCATTGAGGATGGTAGTGCCCTGTTATTGCATTGAGGATGGTAGTGCCTTGTTATTGCATTGAGGATGGTAGTGCCCTGTTATTGCATTGAGGATGGAGGATGGCAATGCCCTGTTATTGCATTGAGGATGGTAGTGCCCTGTTATTGCATTGCAGATGGTAGTGTCATGTCATTGCATTGAGGATTGTAGTGCCCTGTTATTGCATTGATGATGGTAGTGCCCTAATATTGCATTGAGGATGGTAGTACCCTAATATTGCATGGAGGATGGTTGTATCTTGTTATTGCATTGACGATGGTAGTGTCATGTCATTGCATTGAGGATGGTAGTGCCTTGTTATTGCATTGAGGATGGCAGTGCACTGTTATTGCATTGACGATGGTAGTGCCCTGTAATTGCATTGAGGATGGTAGTGTCATTGCATTGAGGATGGTAGTGTCATGTCATTGCATTGAGGATGGTAGTGCCTTGTTATTGCATTGAGGATGGCAGTGCACTGTTATTGAATTGACGTAGGTAGTGCCCTGTAATTGCATTGAGGATGGTAGTGTCATGTCATTGCATTGAGGATGGCAGTGCCTTGTTATTGATTGAGGATGATAGTGCCCTGTTATTGCATTGAGGATGGTAGTGCCATGTTATTGCATTGAGGGTGGTAGTGCCTTGTTATTGAATTGAGGGTGGTAGTGCCTTGTTATTGCCTTGAGGATGGCAGTGCACTGTTATTGCATTGACGATGGTAGTGCCCTGTAATTGCATTGAGGATGGTAGTGTCATGTCATTGCATTGAGGATGGAGTGTCATGCTATTGCATTGAGGATGGTGCCCTGTTATTGCATTGAAGATGATAGTGCCCTGTTATTGCATTGACGATGGTAGTGCCCTGTAATTGCATTGAGGATGGTAGTGTCATGTCATTGCATTGAGGATGGTAGTGCCCTGTTATTGCATTGACGATGGTAGTGCCCTGTAATTGCATTGAGGATGGTAGTGTCGTGTTATTGCATTGAGGATGGTAGTGCCCTGTTATTACATTGGTGATGGTAGTGCCCTGTAATTGCATTGGTGATGGTAGTGCCCTGTAATTGCATTGAGGATGGTAGTGTCATTGCATTGAGGATGGTAGAGCCCTGTTATTGCATTGAGGATGGTAGTGCCCTGTTATTGCATTGAGGATGGTAGTGCCCTGTTATTGCATTGAGGATGGTAGTGCCCTGTTATTGCATTGAGGGTGGTAGTGCACTGTTATTGCATTGAGGACCATAGTGCCCTGTTATTGCATTGAGGATGGTAGTGCCCTGTTATTATATTGAGGATGGTAGTAGGCCTACCCTGTTATTGCATTGAGGATGGTAGTGCCCTGTTATTGCATTGAGGATGATAGTGCCCTATTATTGCATTGAGGATGGTAGTACCCTGTTATTGCATTGAGGATGGTAGTGCACTGTTATTGCATTGAGGATGGTAGTGCCCTGTTATTGCATTGAGGATGGTAGTGCCTTGTTATTGCATTGAGGATGGTAGTGCAATGTTATTGCATTGAGGATGGTAGTGCCTTGTTATTGTATTGAGGATGGTAGTGCCCTGTTATTGCATTGAGGATGGTAGTGCCCTGTTATTGCATTGAGGATGGTAGTGCGCCTTGTTATTGCATTGAGGATGGTAGTGCCCTGTTATTGCATTGAGGATGGTAGTGCCCTGTTATTGCATTGAGGATGGTAGTGCCCTGTTATTGCATTGAGGATGGTAGTGCCCTGTTATTGCATTGAGGATGGTAGTGCCCTGTTATTGCATTGAGGATGGTAGTGCCTTGTTATTGCATTGAGGATGGTAGTGCGCTGTTATTGCATTGAGGATGGTAGTGCCTTGTTATTGTATTGAGGATGGTAGTGCCTTGTTATTGCATTGAGGATGGTAGTTCCCTGTTATTGCATTGAGGATGGTAGTGCCCTGTTATTGCATTGAGGATGGTAGTGCCCTGTTATTGCATTGAGGATGGTAGTTCCCTGTTATTGCATTGAGGATGGTAGTTCCCTGTTATTGCATTGAGGATGGTAGTGCCCTGTTATTATATTGAGGATGGTAGTGCCCTGTTATTGCATTGAGGGTGGTAGTGCACTGTTATTGCATTGAGGATGGTAGTGCCTTGTTATTGCATTGAGGATGGTAGTACCCTGTTATTGCATTGAGGATGGTAGTGCCCTGTTATTGCATTGAGGATGGTAGTGCCTTGTTATTGCATTGAGGATGGCAGTGCACTGTTATTGCATTGAGGATGGTAGTGCCTTGCATTGAGGATGGTAGTGTCCTGTTATTGCATTGAGGATGGTAGTGCTTTGTTATTGAAGTGAGGATGGTAGTGCCCTGTTATTGCATTGATGATGGTAGTGCCCTGTCATTGTATTGAGGATGGTAATACCCTGTTATTGTATCGAGGATTGTAGTGCCTGTTATTGCATTGAGGATGGTAGTTCCCTGTTATTGCATTGAGGATGGTAGTGCCCTGTTTTGCTTTGAGGATGGTAGTGCCCTTTTATTGCATTGAGGATCGTTATGCCCTGTTATTGCATTGAGGATGGTAGTGCCCTGTTATTGCATTGAGGATGGCAGTGCCCTGTTATTGTATTGAGGACAATAGTGTCTGGGTATTTGCATTGAGGATTATTGCATTGAGTATGGTAATGTCATGTTATTGCTTTGAAGATAGCAACTTGTTATTGGATTGAGCTGCTGTTGGATTGAAGAAGATTGTATCCTTGCAACGGTGATGGTGAAGTTTTGTTGTGCTTTTGGAATTTCATTTGGGTGGTATTACCTGTGTATTTCAGTGAGGATGACAGGTGCCGCTCGTGTGACCTTCTTTCTTTACAGATTGGATATATGTCTGCTGTTGTGTCACTGACAATTGCGACTGACAATTTGCTACTCAAATTGAAAGAGTATTTTACAAAAACAAGTTTGATTTAAGCTGCGAAGATGACAATTTTGAGATTGAATCCTCATAATTTTTGTCTTGAATGAAATTGTCAAGTTGTTGGTGTGTTCTGTATTGTACACTCAAGGGGCTGTGGTCATGTAAATTGTGATTCTGTTTGATCTAGGCACCTTTCTTTGAAGGACCAGGTGCTTATACTGAAATGTTAGAGGCTTGACAATGACTGTTTTTCCTTTCAAAAAGCAATCTTTTCATGTTGCATGGGAGGATGTGTAGAAAGAACACAAATTCTTGTGCTTTGTTTCCAACAATGTGATTTGTGAAGAATTGTCTTATTTTTCTATCTTTGAAAAATATTCCTGAAGGACACACAGAAGATACAGATGCAGTAGACAATTGATTTAAAATTGATACTTATAACTACCTGTTGTATTACGGGAAATATATGGTTTCCAAACTCTCCTATAGAAAAGCAATGATACCTACTATTCAGTTGAATGAATTGCCAAAATGCCAGACTTAGTATAATTACAAACCCAGTGGTCAATGACCATGCTATTTGTCACAATTTGTGAAGAAAGGTTTGGCATTCTTTCTGCATATTTGCCCGTGTTGATTTTCCACACAAAGATTGCTTCACATGACCAAGTAAATGACCGGTCCAAAGAGCTTAGGACATTCAATTTAAAGGACATTTTTGCATGCTTGGAACTCCTAATGGCATGACCATTGCAACCTTATCAGCATATTGTGTTATTGTAGCCGGTGACTTCAATGTACTAAGTAAAGTTTTGTCTATGCCAACCATACATGAATAATTTTTGTAATAGTCTTTAGGTGTAGGAGTCTGACACTTTGTTTTCTCAATCAAAGATATCAATCTCATTAAATTCAACAAGTTTAAGAACACTTATATCTGGGATTTAGAAAGATTTATAAAAATGTGTCTTAATGGTCTGTCGCTGTACCAGATGGGTAAGATAGCTAGAGTAAATTATTTATTTAAGCTGTCAGAATTTTTTTACTAATTAGGCCACACATAATTGATTCTTAGCTTCGCGGACCCGCCGACACAATAGATTTACTGCCGATGGAAAAAAAAAAATTGAAAAAAAAAAATATATTTCAAAATTTTTTTTTTTTTGACATTATAAAAAATTTTTTTTTACCTTTTTTTTTTTTGTCCTACCGGCCGACCCTAGAAAAAGTGCCTTGAGAGGATCCGAGAAGCTAAAGATCAATTATGTGTGGCCTAATTAAGTCAGACTTCCCTGTATAATTTACAAATATTGAAGTGAGTCAATAAAGTATTTCATGTGTGCCTGAAGCCTATTTTTTTAAAATTTTAAGTTATAAACTTCGAGTCTGTCCACTTTTTTGTACTTCAGCTGGAAAAACTTGAAATAAGCGTACTTTCTGGACATTAAGAAATTTCAAATTTACCTTCTAAAACATTCTCATGTGGTAAGGAAGCCTTAACATTCTTAAACGTTTTCCAATGAGGTCTGACCAATATCTTTTGCATAATTTTGTGAGACATTTAGCATGTTTAGGGTAATGTGGGTTTAAGCATGTGAATTGTAATTACCAAGTGAACCCATTTTTGGCTGTCCTTGTTAATATCAGGGCAGTGCACATATTCTCTAGTACAATTAAACTTAGTCTGCCATCTTATACACTGGAGGGCACCTTTGTAATTTAGTTATATGTAACGTAAAACTATATTACTTGTCTTACGAATGAGAAAAAATGTTCATTTGTTCAGGTCAGTCATGTTTCCTGTCGTGTCAAGATGTTGCCAAAAAGTGCAGTCTTCATTCCAACCAATTTGCCGCCCCAAGTGGCTGTTTCATTTCACTCAGACATGAAAATGGTTTGAACCCAAACATATCAAAAATGTCAAAGCTATTATGTGTGAAGTTACTGTCTGTTTGTTGGTGCAAAGAGCCTCTCCCCCCCCCCCCAAATGTTTCTTATCTATTTTGAGGGTCTCTGACAAGTTTCTGCATAAGAAATTCTGCTGGATTTTGTCATCTTTGTTTTGTGGTAGTAACTTAAGTGTATTCGTATTTACCACATGAAGTGTATGGTATGATTTGTATGATTTTTCAGATGAAAGCATTAACAATAGTTTAACACTTTTCCAACGGTCTTAAATTTTATGATTATAGACATATGATGAATATATGTATAGCTTAGAACTTCTTTGACAATGACCAACGGCATATTGTACAACATAATTGTGTGAGCTGTTTTGGTTTTTGAGGTAAACTGGTGTTTAGAAGGTGATACTTCATGAAGTTATTAATGTGCAAGGCCAACCCCCACCTGGCCAAAAACTATTGAAAAAAAAAGTTCTCTGTTAAGTGAAAGTAGCTGTCAGTTGTTCATGGAGCAGAAAATTATTTAGCCTATCATAGGCTTTAATTGGTTGTAATTTATCGCAATTTTCTGTGGTCGTTGGAGCCTGGAGCATTTCCCTGAACATTGAAAATGAGAATAGTTATTAGCTGTTGATTAATATAATTGGTAAAAATTAACCTGTGTAAATATGGTACTATGAAAGTGATTTAAATGTAATGAGTGCTATCTAAGCCACAGACCCACAGTGTGCAGTAAACTATGCCAAAATGATAAGTACTTACTGTCTTTAATGATGCATGCCAAATCAAAAACTTGCAACCAGAGGTTCTTCGATAACATAATTGTGATGAGTTGATGTCTGGGAAAATTATGTGCTGATGGGGCGTAAAACACAAATTCACTCACTCACACTCACTGGGAAAATTATGACTAATGTAGCGGTTGACTTACTTTTGTAATGTACATTTCAATAAAATATTGGCATTTTCGAAGATGCGTTTGACAAATTGTATATCCAAAATAATATATTTATTGAATTGGACATATTACTTTTTTGTGGAATGAAAATTCTGGTACATGCATTCTTCTGTTCTTCTATTAGTTCTAAGCAGCAAAAGAGCCTAATTAGCTGCTTAGTCTGTACAATTTGTATTTCCATGTAAACCATCTTGTTACCAATCCTGAAATAAAATGTACACAGTACAATTGTCCATACCAGTTTACTAATCATTTTATTCCTTTTCCAGATTTTCTACCCTGAAACAACAGACATCTACGACAGGAAAAACATGCCAAGAGTCATCTACTGCATCCACGCTCTGAGGTAACAAATTCTACTTTTCACAATTTATTGATGTGCTAACTCGATATATTATACAGTTATCGCACAGCACCGAGTGCAATATCAGTTTTTATGGCACCGAGGTGACTAATATTGCACGAGGGCGCAGCCCGAGTGCAATATTAGTCACCGAGGTGCCATAAAAACTGATATTGCACGAGGTGATGTGCAATAACTGTTATATCATATGGTTTTTTGTGTCAAATGCAAAGAAAAGGGCTGGAATTCCTTGTCCAAACTCTTTTTGTGTTTCTTTTGATCCGCCTTTTAAAAATGTATCTCGTCAAAAGGCAATAAATATTTCACTCACAAAAAATTTTTTTACACTTTCGGAATGGAAAAATGATTGATTTGATAAAGGATTTTATTTCAGATTTTTTTCTGAAACTTTCTAGCAGGCTTTAGACCTCTAAACATTAAAAAATCACGGAAAAATCGGCAAAAACGCTGATTTTCGGACACTTATTGCTTTGTTCTGTTCAAACAAATAAAATAATAAATACGAAAACTATATATCCAAATAGCCCTTTAATAGCCGCATCTTTTGCCGTCAAAACCATCTTCCTATCTGCCTCCGTTGCCGTGCAATAAATGTTTTAGTAACATTGAAAAACACAATCTTTGTGTCAGCTTTTGACTGCAGCAGCATGAAAATATGGTGCTTCCTCTCAGGTCCGTCCAATCTCTTACATGTTAAAATGACCGTGCAATATAAATGCGTGCAATATCGTAGAATATTGCACGGCTGTCGGCCAATGAGAAGCGAGTATTTCCGCTAGCCATATGATATTTGTGTATATGACAAGTCCAGGTGTGTGCACCAAACTCAATATCTCCTGTACCAGTTTATTTGCACTTAAATTTGTTTATATTGTACATATCTGATTCATGTTGAATAGGTAGATGGACACTTAGTAACCATAGGTAGATAATAGATGGCAGAGAGAGATAGATGCTATTAGATATATACATAGAAATTGCAGAGAGACTGATTGATTTGATTTCCACAGAAAGTCAAGCCTTGTTCCCTCTCACTTTAGCTTTTCGCTGTTACATATTGCAAGTTAAGTGTTTGGCACCTTCATTCAAGCTTGGCCTTTAAATCCTGTTTTTGATAATCATTGATCAGCGAAAAGATCAATGACTGACCTGATTTGAGGCTGATTTCTTGCTTATTCAAGTTCATAAACATGATAAAGTTGCCTGTTTGGAAGTCCAACAAGATCAAAATCTGTAATTTGAGGTCGTCATCTTCTGATGATAATCAAAATCCAGCTTCATCCTAATGATACCTGTGATATCAATACCCCATGAATATGAGGTACTGATAGCATGGTTGAGCTTCTTCAGGTGTCCACTGATAACATTGTTAATCCCATTGAACAAAATATTTATGCAATTAACAGTGATTAAGTACTGATTGAACTTGTAAGGTGACTCAGTTGAAGCTGAGTACATTGACTGGCCCTTTTGTTCAGTGACAACAATCTGTGTTGATGAATGTTGATCCTTCGAGAGTTTGGATTGGATCAATTTATCATGTAATTGTTCAGGTCAAAACTCTCAAAAGGGTTTGTTTATGGGTTTTATCTTCAAAACTATTTGTTGATACCTTTATCAATAGTATTATCATGTAAGGCACTTGATTGTATTTGAACTGTGTGCACAGTAATTGATACACATCACATGTACTGAAAATTATACGTAGCACAGGTATACACTCTTCCACTGGTCCTGGGGCAGGGGAGGGTTGATCACTGGGTCCAGGGTTCGAATCCAGCTCTTGCCAGGTCACCTGGGCCCATGTTGGACGGCTGTTTTAATCATCCTTCACCTCATTGCCATGTCCTACTCCTGTCCTAATTAGCCTAGCAAGTACATAAATACAGGACGTAAAGCCCCAAATCATCCATCCATCCATCTTCCACTGGTCCTTACTCATGTTACTGCTTACCCCTTTCTGTTTAAATACACTTGGCAACTCGATCCTGAAGAGCAATTTTAATCATCCTTAGCCTCATGTATTTAAACAGTAAGGGTTAAGGACAAGTGGAAGATGGATGGATGGAGCAGAGATATGCCACCGATTGACTGATCTGATCAGTGTGGTGAACATGCATTTAAACTGCTTTTGTCTCAGAACTTAGACTGCTTTTCTCAAACAAGAAGTTTTCTCTATGCTGTATGTAGCAACAAAAACAATATTTGCCACAAATAAAAGAAATTGCCTAATAAAAGGAAAGCTGTCAAGTCTGTCATATTTATGGAATGTCTCAGCCTATATTTTTACCATATAAATGACTTGCCAGTCAATGCATAGAGTGCATATCAACAATAAAATGTCAACAGACTATTCCATGTTTGCTCCAACTCTATTTTGACTTGGGACAGACTAAAATAGATTTCTGTCTTTTCAATTTTAGGAATGCTGTATTATGCAGATGAATTTTCCAAGTTCAAATTTTTCATAATTTTTTTTCCCTCGTGGCCACTTCGTCAGTATAGCTGTGTAATTTTGATTTATATGACTATATTGACAAAAATGTACAATTGTACAGATTTATTGTACGGTTACAAAAAATTGTGTTTCTTTAGAATCTTGGCATTTTGTTATTGAGAAATAATCAAGAATATTGCTGTTAAATGTTGCCTTATAAATAAAAACCTGTATTGAATAGAGTCAATCCTGTGATACAAGCTGTTTAAGACACTATTCTTTGTAAAGTCAAAGTCAACTGGTTAAGAAATATGGCAACCTGTCCATTGATTAATGTGTTCAATGGCGCAGTAACAACTGTTAAACTCAATAAATAATCTCTGTAGTTCTTTAAAAGTGAATTTAAAAAGGTTTATTTAAATTTGTACTATCAATTGATACCTGTTGCATGTAATTCAAATTTTTAACAATGATTATGATGTTATTTTTTCATTTCTTTTGAGTATTATTTCCCTGCACACGAAAGAGAAACAAGATCATCATACATGAGAGTGTATTGCATGAACCTTGTGACAAAACATGCTACTGTCGCCACCTCAGACTGTATCATTGAGTGATATGACCCAACATTTGCCATTGTTTACACTTGTCATTATGACACAAGACCTGTCAGAAAATATCATCAATCATATTTTTGTCTGATGATTAATTGCAGTAATTGTTTTGAGATGTGGAACTGTTACAGCTTGTAATTACAAGAGTGATTTCTTTTTCTGCTTCTTTGATGAAAATGGGCATGGTTAACATGGTTAAGGCCATCCTTCTTCAGAAATGTACACAATAGTACATTTGTATTTTGTTCCCTTTGCAGTTTATACCTCTTCAAATTGGGACGTGCGCCTCAGATTCAAGATCTCTATGGAAAAATTAAATTCACAGGTGCGTAATGATTTCTAAGTCTGACCTAATTCAACTTATTGGGTTAATGAAGATATAAATTTTGTAACCTCCCCTTTGTGTAGGCCTACAACTCTAATTCTCTGAATCTTAAACCATGTAATGTGAAGAAGTAATTTAATGCTATGGTTTTCCTATATTAAATGAAGCAGCTTCGGAAATTTTGTTCAATATCAGTCTCTATGTCTGAAGAGACTGGGTAGCTCAGAGGATCAACTCATCAGTCCTCCAGACTCGAGCGTAGTAAATCAACCCTCTCAGAGGTCTCTCCATGGTATTTTGTGGGACTGAGTTATGTAAAGTATAACTGTTTTAAGCGATGCAGATTTCAGAGTCATTAAATTTGCATTTCAGATGAGGAGATCAGTGCCATGAGAAGGGAATTGGAGAAGTATGGAATCCAAATGCCCGCATTTAGCAAGATTGGAGGAATTTTGGCTAATGAGGTAGGTGTTGTATTATTCTACCTTCCAATATTCATATCCTGGTCGTTCTTTGTAAATTTATGTGAGTTAGTATGCTGCTCTGAAAGCCCTCGGTTCCCAAGCCAGGCACTTTAGAGTATTTGAGTGTCATCCTCAGCTGAATTAGTGTCAGAATGAGCTATAGATTTGGTAATTCCTTGTACTCGTTTTCTATGATCTGAGTCCTCTTACAAGTAAGAAACATCCTGAAAACAGACATTCGGCCCAGGGAGCAATCTATTGATATACCTTCATGAGCATAGTCCCGGCTGGATGTCGTTAGGATGAGACATTAAATTGGTGGCCCTCTGTATCAGTGTCGTATGTCTGTTTTCTGTGCTGGACAAGTAAAAGAGCCCTCACATGGGGTGGATGTTTAACAAGTTGAGTACTCTAGTTCTTTCTCATCTTATCAATCAACCCTCGTAATTGCAATGGAGTGGGCAGAACTGGCTTTAGAGGGCTGCACTATTTGTACCTGCCCACCTACTTACCTCAAGTTATCATGTCATCTTTGTTTCTGGCTCTGTATGTCAGTCAATCTACAGATTCTACACAAAGTATAGTAGAGTGTTGTTGAAAATTTGGTAGCTCATTCAAAAGAAACAAATACTAATCTTTGTTGGCACCAACGCATGTAGTGATGAACGTTGAAGTTATAATATGGAGCCTGAGGGGTGATGTTCAAAGCAGTAAATTCAAGTAACTTGCTAACTTTTTTTGGTGGTATCCCATTCCTATCCCTTTTCATCAATGTCCAAATATAATCTACATACCATATACATGATATACATGATATAGAGCTATTTGTTAATTAATCAACCAAATTGTGCATTAATTGCACATTGATATCAAATTTATGTTTCCTGGGTTTCAAAGTGTGTTTGATGTACTCCCAACATTAAGTGCATCCAGTACTTTTCTCATACATCATAGTTCATATTGCGCATTGCATATTTAGATGGGTTCAGCAGCTACCAGTGTGTATTTATACAATTTATATCAACTTATTAAACCTTATTAAAGCTAATGATCAATATTTTGCAATGTGCTGTATCAGCTTCTATGTGTACCTGCCCATGATCTTTATGTATGGTTTTGGGGCTTTTTATTTCATTCCCATATATTATACATCGGATGCCATATTTGCTGTTGCAATTACAAAGTTTGCTATAGTACTAATTGAAGGGAAGCCAAAGTCATAAAATCTTTGCTTCCCTTTATGAGATTTTTATTCGCTTATGACAATTTACCAAATGTATATTCAGTCTGCAGTCATCAAAATTCAATAAATTTAAATGTGCTCATGAAGTCATATCTACATAGTGTATGTGAATGTCCTGACCATGATAAAATACACATCTTAATTAGTATTCACATGCAAAGCCTTATCAAATATACATGATACAAACATGATGCTTACATGGTGCGTACATATCATTTACTATACAGCGTACATTGCCGTACAATCTCATAATATTCAACAGTAGTATTGCTGATTATATCTGGGGGAAAATTACACAGGTACCCAGCCAAGATAGGTCAAAAGAAAAATACATTGTAACTAAACATTGCATGCAATAACATTGCGGTTGCTTTCCTATGCCATTTTGGGATAAAAGAACTTTATGCCCCCGAGCCATGTTAACATGGTTAATGTCTCCTTAGATGATTCAAAGGAGAATGTTGAAATATGGAACCAAAGCATTGCATAATATACTGTAAATTCTCTGTAATGCACCTTGAATCATGCTTTATTTGCAGACATAATAGTAAGGGTTAAGGTCTTGAACTCTTGTGTAGTATAATGATATGGATAATGACATATAAGAGCCCTAAATTATATGATTGCATTAAATTATTTTGTGTGCTATGTCAAAATATAGTCTGACACTATGATAGCATTAAGATTTTTAGGATGTGTGAAGCCTGCCATGCAGTGCTTTAAAAAAAGTTTCATATTAAAAATAAAGATGTCGGGAAAACATTTGAAGTCTCTATTATGCCTAAAACAGAATGGCATGGCCACTCCACATAAACATCAGAGAAAAATTGCCGCAGTGTGTCTTCAATGCTTCTTGGCCTCACCAGCCACAAAAACAGCAAAGGATTCACCTGGACCTGATTGGAAATGCCCCTTTGACGATTTAATGAGCCCTCTTGGTAACTAAATAATGCTTATTAAACCGTTTATAAAATCCGTATTCAGATTGAGTAGAATCGGTCTCAGTCTCCTCACTGGTTGTCGTTATATCATAGTCAAACTTGGTTATGTGTGCCAAGTCACAAGTGCAGCCCTCTTTAGTCAAGTTTTTGCTGCTCTGGGCTCATGAAGAACATTGAAGGTAGAATGAGAGAAAAGGTCCACAAAATAGTTTTAAATACAAAATGCAGATGGTTGACATGGATAATGATGAATTGTATATAAAAACTTCCTACAGCAATGTACGGCAGAACCGTGAACTTTCTTGGGATAAAAAAAATTAAAAATGCAAAAGCTACAAGCTTGTTACAGGGAATAAACCCTTGTTATGCTGTACAATGGCGAGCAAAGCCAGGAAATGAGGATTTCTTAAGTTCATTTGTTCAAACAGAAATTAACATATGACATAAAAGTGTGCCAAGAGTATATATTTGCATATGTAAACGTAAAACCTTCATTCAGTAGGATTCGGTATTTTTGTCATGTTTTGAAATCAGGTCATCAGGTCATTTGCCCCTGAAAGTTGTGAAAGATGTTTGTGAGTCAGCTAATAATGTGTTTAAAATATTAATAAAGAAGTGTCACAATGATTTAAATACTAATGCATTAAATGGTCAATGACAATTATGTCAGTCAGATTGTGGATGCTTTTCTTCATCCTTAAGTCTGATAGAGATTTATAGGGGTCAGTTATTATGTAATTATGAATTATATCAGATCTATTATGGCCGAGTAAGAAGTACGCTTTTGTCATTATTATGCCAAATGCAATGGAACTGGATAATATTATGTGTGTTTAATTAGGAAGGCACTTTACAAACCAAATAAAGAATTTGTTGAATTGTTCTACTCTTGAATAGAAAATTACTGTAAATTAAAGTGTTTTGAGTGTTAGCATTTTGCCATTTTTCCTTGGATGTCTTGCCTGTGATGTCTACACATTAGGTAATGATATTGACCCCACACTGGCCCACAGCCTGTCACTAGCTTGTGTGGTTCAAATTATATATGGAGATATGGAGGCAAATAATTAAAAAAGTTCTGGAGATTCATTGCTTTAATAAGGTTAGGAACTGTTTATGTGAAATTTGGTCATTACTATTACTAGTTCACATTTTTGGCATTCTTCTTAAGATTATCAGTATGGAAAAGTTATAAAAATTCACAGCTGTTCAATTTCTTACATTTACAGGTGGAAGTTGGTTTTATCTTCTTATCATCATTAAGTCAGTGAAAGTTATTAAGTGTTTGGAGACAGTCTTTTGTAACTAAAAATGTGCCAGTTTTATTTTCCGTGTTTAATAACCGGGTTATTTAATAACTTATTTGATAACTGCATCATATTAAATCTGGTAATATGAGGGGTGATTCAGGTTGACGAAAGTAGGCTTATCTCAAGTCACAGGTAGATAGTTTTTGCGGTGTTACTCTCTTTAAGTTAGGTTCGCGAATAACTTCGTGCATGGGATTGTTTAATTGGCATGCAATATTAGGCCTAAAGAGCAGCGCTGCATAGACACTGATACAAGACTGAAAGATTCCCCTCTGAAAAAAAAAAAGAAGAAAAAAAAGGCCTATTGGTATTACACTGTTTTATGAAACTGATAAAGTTCTGAAAATATTGTGAAATATGTTAAAGTGTGATATTTTCCTGCATCAAAATTGACAATATCAACTCATATTATTCATAATATTATTCATAATGGAGTATCTGTGCCACTCGATATAATACTGATGAAATATATGTACTGTATTATTTACGCGCCTATGAATATAATACTTTTTTTCCAGCACACCATATGTTACCTGTCAGAGATGATAATGTGATACATTTATTATCTTCGAATGAATGTTTTGACATTGGCTATACAGTATATGCTCAATGTCAACTAACGCAATGTTTGTTTTGTCTTTTACAAGCGGCCTTGGCTATGGGTGACATCTAAAGCACCGTTACCCAATTTCTTCCACCTTGTTCAATTGGTAGGAGTTGGCCATAAATGTAACACTCTTTCAAAGAATTCCCCAGAATTGTGTTCCCTTCATCCTTGGTGTCAAAGCAATTCCTTTACTCTCCTGTATTACACCAGTAGTAATGTACACTGTCCCCTGTGTTGAAAGACCATCTATTCATCGGCATTGAAGTGGTCTCTAGTCAGGGTGTAGCTGTTTTAGGTGCATTTTCTGTGTATTTTGTTCTGAAGGAAGGCCCTCACACTCACATGGACCCCTAAATAACTTGAGTGGAAGTCACATGTACAGATTCAATTTCACTTCTTGATTTATACCAAGCATGTCTTCACTCGCACAGGTCATCACTCGTCATACCACAGAGAGTCCCACCAAATAAATCCTCAGTATGCACCCTTTACCACTTCTTAAGTTCTTCAACATCTATACGTTCTGTTGCAAATTTCGAAGTGAATCACCAATCATTGTGATTGGATGTTGTCCCTAATCTGTAAGCACGTCTATCTTATAAGTTAGTTAATTATTTGCACCAAAGCTTTCAGTCTAAGCAGTTAGGCCTATGTGTGGTCTGTACAGTTGGATCTACTTATATAGCTGTCGCACTTGTCATTGATGATAAATTTGGAAAATTTTCTTGATATTTTGGTTCATTAAAAATTCCTAAAATCACCCGTCTTTCTTGTTGCAGATGCCAGTTGATGAAGCAGCATGTAAGTGGATTATTTTCACCAAAATTGTCACAATCTCTTCGAATTAATTAAGTTAATTAGACGCATCAGATGGAGATTTCACACTGTATCATACATACAATAACATAATAAAGGCAAAATTTGTTTCTATTTGTGAAATTTTCATGGAGCTTGATACTGGTCACGCATTTAATCGGAGTGATGTCATATCTCCTTATGAAAAATTGTATTGATACATTGATGTGTATATGGTACAGCTAATACAGATTCCATTTGCTAAATAATGTGGATAAACCTGTTTATTCCAGTGCATGCTGCTGTGATTGCCATCAACGAAGCCATAGACAGACAAATCCCAGATGACACAGTGGACAACTTGAAGAACCCATCCGCTCATCTCATCAACATCTACCCAGAGTTAAGCGACATGTACCAGCAGTTATTGTTTGACGCCAAGGAGATCAAAGCAGAAAACGCTCGTAATAAGGTAAGGATTATTCTAAGCGTACTATAATAGCTGTCACGTGTCACTCTACAATGGACATAATGCTGTTGCGTAGGTGTCTTTTGTGAGGCTCTGGGTGGGGTTTTGTGTCCCTGTCCCCTGGCCATTTTACTTTTGAACTCCCTGTCACCCATAACCCTCAGCCTTTTATGTGTATGCTGGCGAAATTATGATGGGAATAGGGTAAGGCCACATTAAAATACTAGTCATGTTAGCCCCCGATATTTATACTACTTACCTACTATTTGACATTATTAAAAGTTATACTTTGATTAATAGCCTTGATTCATGAAGTCGTCTGACCTTCAACTTCAATGCGTGTGAAGGAGTCGTTTAAGCTTCTTTTTTTTCCGCTTTTTTGTGATGTTTGTTTTAACAATTAAGGGTCAGTAATATAATTACCCAATTGGAATCAAGCCACATGCTCCAACGGTTTTTTGGACGTATTTCAAATTCAAAACTTGAGAACCTACCAAACTAGATCTGGCACCACTTATGGACTGCATGTAAATCTGTCCCTTCTCTGATAGGTGCTGGCCTGTCGCTGTAATGTCTAGTCTACGTCATAGAACGATGTGGTTACAAGAATTTTCAATCACAGGCCTTACATACTACAGCTTGTACAGTCTGCATAAGCAAAATTTGTTGTAATAATTGGGTTAATGACACAAATATAAAACTGCATAATAATGAAAATCAGATTGTATAATCTAATGATATGACAGTATATGAGGATGATGGTGTAATTTTGATCTGGGTAACCATTTCTAACTCATATAACGATCCTCCCGAACAGTACTGTACTGTTGAACTACATTTTATGGGTTTCTAAATATGTGCACATTAGGGAGTTAACAAGTAAACAGTCACCTCCTCACCATACCATGTCCATGCAATGGTGCAGTTTTATGGTGAATTAAACTCTTCCAACTTGTAAATCCCTTGATTGAGCCAATTTGACAGGCTGTGCTCATGGCTATTTTATTGCCTGGACATTGCAGATCATAGCAGATTGACACTTTGTGATGATATGATGATGATGATGATGAATGTTCTGTTTCAGTCGCTTGACCCTGACAGCAGCTATATCCCTGATGTGTATGATGAGCTCCTGACCCAGGCTGAAATCCAGGGCAACATTAATAAAGTTAATGGTGAGAACATACTTGTTGGGACAACGGATAGTGATTGATTAGGTTGGAATAATTCAGGCAGTCTCCTCCTTTGGAGCTCTTGTAATTCGAAAATTGTCATGCCACATTTTCTTGATTAATCAGATATAAAAAACTGCTGAGTCTATTTAAATTGCTTCCTCCCATTGAGGCTTATTAAAAAATGTTCATAATAACAGTAGCACTGAAGGAAAAAACCAGGGGGGGGGGAGAAGGGATTAGCGCTTTTGGTAGCGCTTTGTGCTTCTAATTGTTGGGTTCTGCATGGGACATATACGCCATTATACGGTATACTATGTTGGGCAGTAGTTTCTATCATCCTTTGCCTCAATGCTGTGTCCTCCTTCTGTTCTAAGTAGCCTGTCGCAGTTAATAAATACAAGAAGTAAACCATATATATATACTTATCCTCCATCTATCTATAGAAAAAGCTGCCAGAAGCGAGGGAATGGAAGTGTCAGTCATTGTTTCCCGTTGACTCATTAAGGAAATAGGAACCGAGATTTTCAGTTTGCCAACATATAACTTCTCTTGTTTCCAGTATACTTTGCCCTGGAGCAAGTGAATGAAGCCTTGGACCATGCGGATGAGGAACTTCTACTCAAGTCTTTACAAATGCCTCAACTTAATCTGCGAGATTTGCAGCCTGCCAGTTCTCCTTTCTACCTGAACACTCTTCTGCAGATCAGAGACTTCAAAAAGGTGTGTGTCTCAACAGGCCTGTCTCCTGACTCTCCTTCTTCCTATGACTCTTCAATTTAGGATGTCGATGTTTAAAACTTGGTCATTCTTTGGTTTAGAATTGTGGATGTTTTCGATCTTTACAATGAAACAGAACCAGTTTTATTAGCTTCAGCCAATTGCCAAATAAACATTTCACCGTTATCCAACAATTGTAAGATTTATTAATATCCTTACTTTATTTTCAGAATAATAATAGTACTGAAGACATTGTGCTAACGAGGGAGGAGATTCAACAAGCTGTGAGTGCTGCTAACCTGGATGCTGATGCTGACTACCAGAGTAAGTGTTTAGGAAATTGTGCAACAATTTGATGTGCTACAATTTAATATCATCTGGGTGAACTTTTAGCAGCTTAAGTTTAAATTATATAATGCCTATTTCTGATGACAAGGTGTAAGACTGTGCTAAGGCTATTTATTAGGCATTTCTGAGGGAAGGGGGTTTGCACTCTATAATGTATCAAAGCAAACGCCTTATTGTTCAATATCGAAAAGTTTAGGACTTATAAATCTGGTTACTGAACTTAAGTTGAAATTTGTTGCTCTGACTAAAGGAAACAAGTATCCCATTGAACCCGAAGATATTGTTTAATTTCAGTAACAGTAATTATTCCCACCTAGTATGCCTGGCAATTTGCACTAACCTAAAAGTTA
Source organism: Platynereis dumerilii (assembly GCA_026936325.1). NCBI lineage: Eukaryota > Metazoa > Annelida > Polychaeta > Phyllodocida > Nereididae > Platynereis > Platynereis dumerilii. The sequence continues at coordinate 30,370,855 of JAPTHN010000001.1, read as the reverse complement.
AAACAAATTGCATATCTTGAGCAAGACTCAATAGAGTTCTCAGACAGTAAATTGAATATCTTCTTTTTCCTCCCAGGAGTATTAGCCGTACAGAAGATCAATGATGCCCTGGATGGGGATGACCCCCTGAAGACTTACAAAGCTCTAGAAAACCCCCGAGCCCAACTCCCCACGGTCATGTCACCTGCGGCCAAGCTGTACCACGTGGAATTCTGCAACATCCGAGACGAGAAGCAGGCCCCCCTTGACTACGATGAGATCGTCGGAGGAGTTCAGGGTGAGTTATGAGCCAATATCTCTTTGTCTATGTGGGGCGGGGTGGCAGGGGAGTTACCCGGTAAGCTCAGTGGTCGCGAACTTGGCAGGCAATCGCTGGGTCCTGGGTTCGATTCCCGCTCTGGTCGGAAACCTGGACTTATGTTGGAGACCACTTTCAATCATCCTTCAACTCATTGCTGTGTTCTCCCCGTGGCCTAATTAGCCTTCAAAGTGTATAAATATAGGACAGGACACAAAACTGCAAACATCCATCCATCCGTCCTCTTTGTCGGTGTCGTAGGAAAGTTGAATGTTGTTTGTCACGAGAGCAATTGATGTGATGATTTTGGAGAGTGAGTGTTATGGGTTGACCTGTTTCCTCCATGTGTGTGATCTTATTCTTGGGACAGTATAGACACTAATATAATCAATTGCCAATTAAGCATTTCTCCTGAACTGCATTTGACCTGATTATTACTAATGAAGGTCCACCAATACGACTATAGGGTCTTGCTCAGATTGGGATCAAAGTTAAATTGCTGTTTTCCTGGCTGCAGCTTTGTAAGGAATGCTCAATTTGTTTTCTTCCAGTTTTGACAGCCATTGCTCAGATCAACCAAGCGATCGATACAGGTAACACCGGTCTCACGCTCCAATCTCTGTTCAACCCTGACGCTCACATTCAAGATGTGGAGAATGACTGCACTGAGAAGTATCACCTCAACCTCCGTAATGCCAAAGCTGACAAATGCAATGTATGTTATTATCAGTTCTGTAATTCTAAAATTGGATAATTTTCAACACTCTTAAATGATATGAGGTGGCTTTGGCAGAATGTTTTCGGAACATGATTGAAGTTTTTTTGAATGTGTGGAAATTTTCTGCTTTACAGATGCCATGTGAGATGTTGACCCACTTTGAAATTCAGAGCATAGTCCACACGGTCAACCAACAGGTGGTTGATGAACAAGAAAGTAAGTTAATTTTATTATAACATTTCAATTAGGAAGGCATTGAGTCAACAGGCTTTGCGAAGATCATCAAGCCTCTGTCAGACATTCGGTCTGACAAACAGGCACCTGTTGTCAGACCGAAAAAATTTTGGCCGACCGAAAAATGTATGCGTCATTCCAGCATTAAGACAAACCGACAGAATTATTGATTGTCGAGCTTTCAAAAAGAATATTACCAGGAGATTTCTGAATTAGGCCTAGTAAATGCATAAAAAATGTATAGACCTAGATTGAATTAATTTAATATATAAACACCCCAATTATGGACTGGGAAACTAGTGATAAGTAATTTTCCTTTGCAAAATCACGGCTATACAGTTGTCATATATTGGACTACTGTCCCAGAGGTCCACAGACCAATCATGGGTGCAGAGCTTTGAGGCATGGCATAAAACTTCAGAAATTTCTAACTCCTCAGTCCTCAAATGTTTATTATGGCTTGTAGTGTTGCATTATGTACAGAAACAACAGCACAGATATATAATATATTTAACCCTAGTTCTTTGTATAATTGGGCTTAAAATTATTAAATTGCTGTACAACAGCAAATATGGCAAGTGGCACAACTGATCAATAGATGGCTAATTGGTAAATTGCACTTAACAAATTCACACCTCTCAAGTCCTTGACCATAACCCCTTTCTGCCTAATTACAATCAAAATCATGCCTCATATCCTCAAAATCAATTGCCATCAGGACAGTGTCATCTAATCTACCTCACATCAACACTGCATTGCTATCTTCACCAATAGCGCTAGTACGCATTTCGCACGCTAGGTGGCTACGATGCGCATAGACAAATGGGAGCGCTAGAGCTCCGTTTTTCTACATCCCACTTTGACAAGACCCGTAAATTGAGTGTCGGTCATTCGGTCTGACAATGAGGATGATGGTGTCGGACCTGCCTATTAAACAGTCGGACAGGTCCGACGGTCCGACGATCTTTGCAAAGCCTGAGTCAATCATTGAGATGCTCAGAAGTTGTATTATTTAATATAGTGCTAAATTTGTCAAGAGAAATTAATGAATTGTCTTCGAAGTTTTTTTTATGAAGAAAAGACTCCTTTTGAATGAAGCAACCTTACCCTAGGTTCAGTAACATGAACATCATTTCACAAGTTTTCACAAGGTGAAAATGACTTTGAGTTACAATTTTGTAGTACATCATGTCTGTAGAGTCTTATCTTTGGAGTGCAACTTGTAAAACACATTTGATATGTTTCTAAAGTGTCTTTCATCCTTCCCTTTAGAAATTGTAGCAGTGGGTCAAATCAACGAGGCCGTAGACAAAGCAAGTGCTCTTGGGACGTTACAAGCTTTGGTGAAGCCGAGTGCAAGGTTGAAGAACGTTCAGGAGATAAACGCTTCCCATTACCAGAATCTGTTAGGTCGCTGCAAGAAGGAGAAGGCTAAGGTGAGTCGTAACATTCTGATTATACATAGATCTATCATCTATATTCTGTGTAAAAAGTAACTTCTGTATTGATGTAATTTCGAGAAAAAAGATAATGTCTGATTTTGAGAGCCTTCTTCGTCATTTGCCGACTCATGAGATATAAGTATGACTCATGTCATGTTTTATATAGTTAGTATTGTGGAGTTCATTGATGCTGTCTCTTTGTTATTGGGGATTGTCCGACGACATTTATGTTCTGATTGCATTCTGTTTTTGGCAGTTGTTCAATCTGGTAAGTGTTGTGTCAGAGTAGATCAACTTTTTTTCTCTGTATTTTTTCAAGAGAATTGCACAACTAGTTTAATACCACCAAATGAAAATACAATGATTCAATGTTATACATCATTTTCACACAATCTCATAAATTATCACTACATGACTATGAAACATCCAACTACAAAATAAACTTCTTTACATTCTCAGTAAATAGCAATTAAACAGTTTAGTAGATGATCATTCACCTTTGCTCCCTCTTGCTCATTTGTTACTATAGCGACAGAGAATATATCGCAGGTACCGTGGCTACAATCACAAAATTGTTGCACAGGTGCCTTGCTGTCCTCAAGTGTTGTCACTGTTGTGCTCTTGTATCCGCACATGTGCTGACGAAAATCTGTACACCACACAACTATGATGCATCTTTTCATCCGTTTAACATTACAGTCATTTGCTCAATGCCCACTTTGCAACTTTCTTGGACCTCGCTCTTGAATGAGTTTGCCACCACACTACATATTGTATTTGTGCTACCTTTCATTGTCACAGAATTTCTTTTTCGCCAATCCGCATGGATTTCAATTTTCCAGCATCAAATTCTTTCTGCAGGTTGTTTAGTCTGGCTGTCTTAGTCATCTGTTTCATTTGCACTTGTTCAGTATATTCGTATGGCACGTCCTTTTCTTTATTACTTCAAGAAAACACACATGGCATTTGCAAAAAAATTGTCTTTGCTTGAATTTACATTGTGACAGGGCTGAATCAACCCATCTTCTTGATATTTATTTTGCTGCTCGGGTAATAAATATTGTAATGTTCATTACGTTAAGGACATTGCCATGGGCATTTAACCTTCTACTTTGCTATTTCAAAGTTAAAGATTAACTGTCTCAACTATTGGAATTATACAAGAAAAGTGATCAAAATCAATGGCCCTGTAAGACAGATGTTAATGATGTTGTAATGGTTTTTACTATTGGCCTGAAGAATGCAACTTTACCATTTCTGTATTGTAGGAGACCAGTGACACAGGAGCCGTCTTGTGGTATGAAGAAATCCAGAGTACTGTAGATTTGGCAAATAAGCACACCGAGGATGGACTGAAGAGTAAGTAAAATCTGTAGCAATTTATTTTTCCGAGATCAAGAACTGGCAGACTTGTAATTACAATGATGAAGCAGAATAAATGTGCATTTCAAATGGTGTTAGTGCTTCAGTCAGCGTAACTTAGGTAGTCTGTTTCAATCACTTGCATTGTTGCCCGCACATGTAGTCTGTATTTAATGCATTTGCCCTTTATTCCAGTGTCCATCAATGTGAAAGCCATCAATGAAGCCTTGGCAGATGGAGACCTTGCTTCATTGCAAGAATATCTCCAGAACCCAGATACATGTCTCCACAGTGTCACAGCCGGCTGTGCCCAGAGCTATTTGGAGAAGCTGGCCCAGTATCAGGAACAGAAGTCACAGTCTGGTAAGTAATAAGTCTCTAAATTTTTATCTCGCTTGTGACCTTACGTGAACCGTACTGTGGTAGGTGGTCAGACCTCGTATGGAATCACTAGCCCTGCAGACTGAACGATGGGGATGCAGCAAGAAAGTGTGCGGCACAGTGGATGTTTGCAAGCTTCAAACATTTTTTTGAAATAATGATCAACATGTGAATTCAGTCCGCTGATGTGAAGTTAAGTCATTGATGAACAAACCTCTTTGCAGGTGACGTAGGCAGTGGTTGGATGATGAACAGAACCCGAGAAGGATTCAAATTCTACTACAACATCCAGGACGAGCAGTACGCCTGGGAGAGGCCTGATGGGGTCAAGAAGGATCACAATTTGTTAACAAAGGAAGAAATCCAGGTGAATATATTGTATTTTATGATGATATGCATACTATTGCATAGCCCATTGATGTATTCCCTGTGATGTGCACCCTCCCTCCCTAAATTTCACTTTGTAATAACTCAATTCTCCTGTATTTCCAGACCTGTATATCAGAAGTGACTGCTGCTTACGATCGCGAACTGCTGTACAAAGCCAATGAGCCCTTCATAATCAAAATGCAAGCCCTGATCCGAGGCTATCAGGCCAGGAGACGTTACAGTGACCGAGTGAACTTTATGATGAAACATATGCCCGCTATTTTACGTTTGCAGGTTGGTTTGCAAGACTTATGTAGTCTTTCCTCTAGGTTTTGCTCCCTGTAGAGAACTTGTCCAAAAATGAAAAATACAATACCAACTAACAATATCTTAAATCTAGGCAAAGATTTATGAACTTCATGTAGAGAGTTATTGTTTGGTATCTCTTTAAATTATTGGGAATGGGGTGACCATTATGGATTGAGTAAATAAGATTGTCTAGAGCCCTAGATTTTGTAGCTTTGATATAGCCTTTCTAAAGATGCACCTTCTATGTTTGAAAGTATCAAACTATTTTGAACGTAGATTCTTTTGTTTTAATTTGTTTTCTTTGTTTACCTCTTCAGTGTTGGTGGCGAATGATAAAAGTGAGAAAAGCTTACCTCACCAGATTGAGGTATCTTGAAAGTTGTGAAGAACAAGTCAAAATAGTAAGTTCATGATGTGTATTTATGAAGCTGTTACTGTACGAAACAACTCTTTATTAATGTACAATTGTAGAAAATTGTGTTGCAGCAAGGTGTCATCATTTCCTTCGTCTCTGATGTTTTGCTCCTTTCTTCCAGATCCAATCACATTACAGAATGTGCAAGGCCAGAAACAAGTACATGAAGCGGATACAATTCTTCAAGGACAATGTAAGGCTTTTCTCACTAACTACAAATCAGTCCTATTTATTGATGAAATTGTTACATTTTGTATTTACAAAAATGAATTTTGTGATTGGTTATATCTTTGCAGGAACAAGCTGCGATCAGAATTCAGGCATTCATGAGGACCAAGTGGGCCAAACAGGACTACAAGATGTTAAGTATGTATTTTGAGTTATGTATTATTGGAATAGACTCCACTGAAACACAGGGATGAGGGTTGGTCAATCAGCCATCGCCTTATTGCTGTGTCCTCCTGTCCCGATTAACCTACCAAGCGCATAAATACAGGACGTAAAGCCCTAATCATCCATCCATCAACTGAAGCAACACTCATGTGTAGCTACCTTTCAAACAAATAACTCATGAATAGATCTCCTTCCACGGCAGGCTTTTGCCCCTACTATGGCTGTGAAGTTATCTATTCAGTGCGAATAAATGCCATCTTGTATTCTCATTTAATCTTTACTGCCATCTTTTTTCAGTGCATGGAGAGAACCCCCCTGTCCACATTGTGCGCAAGTTTGTCCACTTGCTGGATCTTGGAGATGAGGACTATGCCGAAGAAATTGGTAAGTCACCTGGAGTGTAAGCGTAGGATTTCTGTATTAAGATATTTTATGATTTGGAAGCCGCTTTAGCCTTCTCTTGGCACAATGAAATGCTTGTATATGACTTCATTTGTATTTTCAGAACTTGCAAAACTGAGACAACAGGTCGTACAAGAAATCCGAAACAACCAGAAGTTAGAGAATGATCTCAACAACATGGACATTAAGATCGGGCTGCTGGTGCGAAACAGGATCACTATTCAGGTATTTGACGTAATTAGTATAATATAGTATCTTCTCGTTTAATTTTGCTTTACATTCTTCATGAGTTACTGATCTGTTTACTTTTTTGCAGGACGTAGTGTCTCAACACAAGACTTTAAAACAGTACAAAGAGAACTCAACATCATCACTAGCTAAAGGCTTGAAAGCTTTGAGCAAACAGAGCAGGGAACGGTTAGAGGCTTACCAACATTTGTTCTACTTGCTACAAACGAACCCGACGTATCTTGCAAAACTCATCTTTGAGATGCCACAGAGTAAGACGACAAAATTCATGGAGTCTGTGATTCTAACAATCTACAATTACGCATCAAATCAGAGGGAGGAATTCTTGTTACTGAAATTGTTCAAGACAGCGCTCAAAGAAGAAATCAGGTAGGAAAAGTTTTAGTTAGACATCAAGATTTTCAAGACAGGAGATGCACTTGATCAAATCATTTGAGTTTTCCGATTTATTTTCACAGGCTTGCTCTACGCTCATGATTGTATTGTTTTAAGCATAGAATTGGCATGAGTTTGGCTTGAAATTTTTTCTTGAAATTATGAATGATCAGGTGCTGATCACTTTATTGTTAGTTGCTTAAAAATATTGGGAAATGTGTTATTCCGTTATTTCCCTTATGCAATTTCAGTGAATTATATTCTTAAGATGTATTGTGTTACTTAACAATAAATTGCACAAGTTTCATTGTATGCAGTGATCAGTTATACTTTTGAAGTATGGAATTCTACTGAATAGAAATTGTACTGATTTGTTCTTGTAATGCATTGATTTGAAGCAAGGAGGAAGACAGGTACATTTACAAAGTTTAAATTTGTGTTTCTCCTTCTCCGAAGTTCTGGTTTGTGTGTGATCTTGACTTTTTAAAACCTCAAAGGCTTCGGTTAACATGTATTTGACTTTTGGAGTTTGTCGTGTGACATCTTACACTTGTGTGTGATGTTTTTCTACTTTCTTTTTTCTCCAAAGCCGGATGTAAGTAACATCTCCTATTTGAGAATGAGACTAGTCCAAGAGTAAACGTCTAACCACAACACAGTAGATAGTACGGTCAATGCTGTGATGTCGAGATGTTGTTTGAGGCACTTGAAAGTGTTGTAACATGTTCGTTTGAATGTCAATTCTGTTGTTGCTTTGTAATTGTTTGAAGATCTAGATTGAGAGATACTTTGCAATTGAGTGGATGTCAAAATGTTTTGGCCACACTTGATTAATACCAGCTCTTGGATTATTTCGTGCATTTTTGGACGTTTCTTGAAAAAAAAAAAAAGCCTGACAAATCCAATAAGCTAAAGATTAAGTAAGTGCGGCCTTATTTGGTGTACATTGCAAAGTGCATGTTGCTCTTTCGTTGAGATCTCTTTGATTACATTTTTGTTGTCCCAAGTGTTTTGTTTCCCTGAGTGTTGACGTAACTTGTCGTGAGATTGATTAACGTAACATTGCTTGTTATGTGACATGGCATTATGGCTGAATGATCATGTTAACAGGATAACAATCGCTTCTTTTTAATTCGGTTGCAGCATGCACTGTACTTACGTGATTGGAAATTGTTTTAGATAGTAAAGCTATTTGTTACTGTATTGTGCATTTTGAATATATTTCCACAATTTTGAATATTTTCGTTTCTACTGCAGCTTAGAATAGTTTTGAGTATTTTTGTTCCTTGAATTGGCAATGTGTTACTTCGTGTATAATATATGTTGGATTGTCTTTTGAAAGACAGGCCAATGATTAATTTTTCTGCTTTGTCAATTTTCAGATCAAAAGTGGACAAAATGAGCGATGTGGTTACCGGTAACCCAATGGTGGTCAAAATGATCGTCAGTTTCAACAGGTAATTGTTTGATGGTTTTAAAGTTACTAATCTGAAGGTTAGTGAGCTTCTATGCCGGCCTTGACTGTCAGAAACAATGATGAGATGGGGCTAGGAGTCCGCTTTGATGTACACCATGTGTAACAATGCTGTCTGTCCACTTGGAAATTTTGGAGACAGAATGACCAAAATGCCCATTTGATAATCAATTTATATTCTGTGAACGGTTATTCTGCAAGAAGATGCTGAACTTATTTAAGTTTAAGTTATTTATAATTGATATTTCTTATCCTCTTCTCATCAATTACAATGTAATTTAGTGTAAATTCTGTATGCTTTTTCTTTTCAGAAATGCCCGTGGTCAGAGCACTTTGAGAGACTTGCTGAATCCCCTCGTGACAGAAATCTTGCAAAACAAAAATCTCTTCATCAACACCAACCCCGTGGAGGTCTACAAGCAGTGGATCAACCAGTTCGAGACACAGACTGGCAAAACCAGGTAACCATTTACATATTTTTATTTTGTCTGAGTATGTTGCTGTTTGTACATGTTGTCTTTCATTGCCGAGCATTACATCCTGTCTTCTTTTTCTGTGAATATCAATGTCACTTGAACGGAAATGACTCTTTCGCCATTTGGATGCAATCCTCAGGCATTAAATATAAAGAAATGTTTGCACAATCATGTTTTAATTGCTTCTAACTTGCAGACGTCTTTATTGTCATGAGTTATTAAAAATTACTATTTTCATTTGCAGTGGTCTGCCATATGATGTGACGATCGAACAAGCCATGTCTCATGATGAAGTAAGAGAGAAGATTGAAACATCGGTGAAACAGCTTCAACAAACCACTGACAAGTTCTTGCAGGCTATCTTGAGTTCTGTCGACAAAATTCCGTAAGTACTATAGTTATACTGAGTTTGAGATTCTGTCTTTTGCGGAGGGTCTCCCAGAGACTGCAAGCTATAGCAGTATGAATGAAGTGTCAGGCTACCATGATTGTTGTAACATAATTTGAAAGTGTGGAGCTTCCTGAACGATCCGATGGTTTAAGACTGTTGATTCTGCGTTTTTGGAGTAAATGTTAGCTTTGCTTTTGTCTTGAAGTTGACAAAAAATATTTGATTTTGATGTTGCAGTTATGGTATGCGCTACATGGCCAAGGTCCTCAAAGATGCTATGCATGAAAAATTCCCTGATGCTCAAGAAAAGGACATCTTGAAGGTAGGGTTTTCTCCGTGAACTTAACTTCATTTTAATTAACCAGCTGGAACTTTATTTTGGAAGCTCAAATAGCCTTATCCAATTAGGCCTATTCAGAAAAATATTAAATAGGAACCTTGTAATATGTAATCTGTCAGTAATACGAGAGATTATACGACAGGTTTATATGGTGCCCCTGTTGTTAAATTTGTTTGCCTATTTGGAATAGGCTAGTGTGTTTCCTAGTCCTATTGATGTTGTTTGGAGGTATGGCTCCATTTTAAATCCTTATAATATATATGCTGGACTTGTAGATGTCTAATTTGTACTCTCTAACATCACCATGGCTTGTGTTCTTGACCTATCATATATATGCTTTCAATCCTTTCATCTATTTAAATTCTTTACAGACTGTGGGCAACCTGATCTATTACCGATACATCAACTCTGCTATTGTGGCCCCCGATGCCTTCGACATTGTTGATGTCAGTGCTTCCAAAGGACTTACAAACGACCAGAGGAGAAACCTCGGGTCTATCGCCAAAATCTTGCAATTCGCTGCTTCCAACAAAGGGGTAAGGGTACAGAAAAAGTGGCGAGATTGTGTCACTGATTTTAAAGGATTTCTCATTGTTGTGAATATTCTTGGATTGAATATTCTTGGATTTTATATCTTTGTTACTCTGGCACTCTTGGAGAAATAGAATACTTGTAGAAGTTTCAGATATTCTGTGACCTGTAAGTGGGCACTTCAGCCCTTCTGGAGCCTCGTAATAAATTTACAAACTAACAAACTTTCACCTTGCCTTTCTGTTCAATTTCATGATACCTGAATAACCTCGCTAGCTACAGAGTTAATCAACTTATTTTGAATTCCAAATCATAATCTGTTTCTGATGATCTGTCTCATTTCAGTTTGGTGGAGAGAGTGCACATTTATCATCACTGAATCCGTACATCATGGATGCTCACAACAAGTTCAAGTAATGTTTCGTTTTATTCTCACTCCTTACTTCTGTCATTTGATTCAACCAGTTTCTTTGTCTTGATGTTAACTAGAATTTGTTTCTTTTTCTCAGGAAATACTTCAGATCAGTCTGTGAAGTAGATGAGCCTGAAGTAAAATTTAACATGGACCAGTACGCAGATGTTACGAGGGTCACAAAACCAGTCATTTACATCTCAATAGCAGAGATCATTGAAACACACAAGGTATGAAAAGCATTTATGAAACTTTCCTTCTTGAAATTCCTGCTTTTATGGTTGTTCTGGCCATTTACCCATTGTACATAACGTCATTGAATTTGGTTTATTCCGTTTCTTTGCTGATGTTTAAGATCTGTAGCAGCCCTGAATTACTTGGCTTAGAACTCTAGGACTACTGAATTCTTTCAAGAGGAGTGAGGGTGTTTGACTTCTTTGAAACTTTTTCTATTTTGTATCTTTGTAGTTATTACTTGAACATCAAGATGCCATAGCCCCAGACCACAACGACACCATCCATGAACTGTTGGAAGATCTTGGAGATGTGCCTGATGTCGAAAGCCTTATTGGTGAGTTGGATTTGGCTATATTTGTTGTCTAAGAGTCTCTCTTATGCTGGCTTAGTGTGTATTATGAATCTATGAGGGATAGTGCTTGTAAAAAGACAAGTCCCTTCAAGTCAAGTGTAGTAGCCATCTATTCTGCCCTATTGCGTCATTTGCATGAAAAATTCTCAGAACAATATTAGACATCTGAAATTCTTCCTCATCTTTCAAATGTAATGTTGTGTATAATCAGCCCTTCGACTGTCTTCATACTTTCATGATAACGTCTCTTGTTTCGTTTTTAGGTGATGCTGGTCTTGACGACACGGGGACGAGTAAAATCCAGTTGGCCAAAACAGAAATTTCCCTCACTTTGTCAAATAAATTTGAAGTGCCAGAAAATGACCACACGGATGTGACAAACTTACTGCTGAAGTGAGTTGCATTTAAGTAGTCCAGCAAATCAGTTACTGTATATTTTGATAAAATTATGTTCGTACCAACTCACTCTAACACTCAATCTCTTCTCACATCATCTAGGACAAAACGGTTAGTAGTTGACGTGATCAGATGCCAAAAGAGAGGAGACAACTTGATCGACATTCTGGCAGTGCCAGCGTCAGAGGAAGAAGAGGACGTGCACCAGGCGCTGATCAAGAAGCGGGAAAGAGTCGACCAGAGAGCAGCGTCTCGGAAGGCAAAGCTCGTCAGACAACAGTCGTTACTTGGAGACACAAGGTAGGACCTGTGGAACTGAACTGTTCAAGAATGAGATTAGTGTGTGTTGACTGTGTTGGTTATATTTATTTTTGATGCTTCATGCTTTTGTATCGTAAATAGTAGGCAACCAGAGCTTAAATTTGTATCGTGATTGATTCAGCTTGATTAAAATCAAGCAAAAATTAGAGAACTGGAGCTCTTGATTGATTTAGCTTGATCAAAATCAAGGAAGGCAGTATTTTTTACTCCCTTATCTGAAGTAATATCAATAAGAATTGTTCTGGTAATATAGTGTCTATTGTTGGTGAAGGAATGATTTTGTTTGCTTGTCATTACATTCGCAGAGTACCACATGAGGAACAGTTGTAAGATTTTGCGTTGTTTCCATTCATGCACAACATGTTACAAACCAATCACTTGGTGAAGTTTATGATTTCTCATTCCCGTTACTTTTCCAGTTGGTTTGTGTTCATGGCTCCGTAATGGTGATTAGCATGCTAACCTGTTCATGAATTGTATTAATCACCGTTTTCCCTTTGGTTTTCTTCACCCTTTCCGTTTCAGTTATTAAATTATTTTTCTATTGGTCAATTCATTATTACTTTCTTCCTCCCATTCAGAATGTCCTATCACATGTCATATTTTTACGGTCAGTTTGTCACAGCATCTCAAAATTGGAAATTAACAAATCTACGAAGAAGCAATTTGTTTTGATGGTTTCAATTTCCACCTATCTCTTCGCAACTTAATAGTCCTCTCATCCTAAAAGACCACAGCATGTTCAAAATTAATATTTCCAAACTGTCTCGCCTTGTTCGTAATACTATAGTGTTAAAAATTTAGCAAGTCTCCTGTCCTGCCATTCTTGATTTACTACTTCCTCACCTTGATTTTGTACATGTATACACCGTTTTCTCAATGATGTTAAGGTTGTGTTATTCAAAGAAATTGTGTTATTTGTTTAAGTTGGTAGTAACCGAGTCACTAAAATTTCAAGCAAAAAGTCTAGGTTCGGGATCAGACAATGTCTCTGATAATTTATTACTTTAGTTTTTTTTTTTTAAAGGAAAAGCGAAATGTTTTAATTTCAAAGCAGATTGGTATATGATTACATTTGAATTATCAAAGATGAGATCATCCCTAACTTAAGACTTCTCTCTGCATGCACCAACTACAGGATAAGATAAGCACCTGGTGGACTTATCCCCTTGTAAAGTGTTCATTGTTGCTAGGTTTAATATAACTCAAATACAGTATTAACTGGTTAATGTACTTCACTTTGTTATGCTTAGTTTTATGATGGCAACTTGCAGTAAAACTTTTTCTTTGGATATAATTGTGTCATCCTGTTTGCAGATTGCCCCTCGATTCAATGAAAGAAAAGATCCAGACCAGTCTGGACCAATTGGAGAAGGCGGGAGTCATCACGAAACGAGACAAATACCAAGGAATTATCAATTCTATTGTCCAGGTATGTAAATTTATTGGAATGCAAGGTAAACTGAAAATTTTTGCAAGTTTTCAATCCAGATGGCTTCATGCGAATAATCTATTTCCAAAGCTGTTGTTTGGTTGAACTAATGAAGTATTACAAACTTTTCAGGACATCAGAAACCAGCGCATTTACAGGCAGAACCGCAAACAAGAGATGGTGAAGTTGAAGCAAACCCTGAAGAGTTTGTCAAACAAACGATCATTCTACGAGGAACAGATTGACTACTACAACCAGTATGTGAAGACGTGCTTGGACAATCTGGCTGCCAAGAACACGTAAGAATCCTCTTTCTTATGCCTAATGTTTACTGATTTAATACCACATCTCTTGATGTCGAATAATATTTCCTTTCATTTGACACATACAAAAATACTCTCGTTTATTCCCTATTATTTACTGAATGAATACTGTGCAGTGTCGTGATGACAAAATATGGCTTGCTTCTGTGAGTCTCGTGACACCCTTGATGGCTTGATATCAAACAAACTTTTCTTTATTTGGACACCGCAAAACTTTTGTCCTGTGGTTAGCCAGCCTGGCTTTGGCACAAGAAACGTTAGTTTAAAGGTCGAGTTTCATTTATGTGATGAGTTGCAGAATTTCACTAAGATGATACCCTTGTAGATTCTGACAACCAGTTTCATAAATACAGGAGGTAAATCCCCAATGATGCATCCATCAATGTGGAATCTGATATTACATTTATGAAGCTATTCTCCTGACTTCATGAACTTTTACTTGCAGCCATCGGAAGAGTGGTTTATTCTCCAATAAGGTCAAGACGTCCATCAAGTACACGGCCGCCAAGCTGCATGAGAAGGGCGTCATTCTGGAGATTGAAGCTTTGCCGGCGAATCAGTAAGTTTGATGTTAATATGACCCAGAAGTGATACACTAAGGGTCAGTAAAATGAATTGCTATTACGTTTACAATGGTCTTTAGTTAGTACAAACGTGAGTCTACTTATTTTTGTCTGAAGACTAAACTTTTTTTATAAGATTGGTTTAAGCTTTTTCTACACAGCAGATATTTCTCATCTTGGTAGCTTTCGACCTCAATCAGAGGCCCTAATCATCCAACTGAATGGAGGCGGGAAATGGAGGTGTGATGTCTTATTTCTTGATTTTATTTTTCAGGTTCAAGAATGTCCTCTTTGAAATCAATGCCACTGAAGTTCCAGGCACATTTGAAGTCAATGCCAAATTCATGGGTCTCAACATGGAAAAAGTCAATGTGGTCTTACAGGTATGCTGCTACTTACACTTTAATCATATCTGTGCAATGTGTATAACTATACCTGAATCTTGGAAAGCAAATCGGGAGCCACAGATAATTCTCAGATCTAAAGATTTCATGACTCACTATGGATTGTCTTCTAGGCCTATGAATGTGACATTTTAAAAGCACGGCAATATTGTTTGGTGAGGTTGTGCATCATATCGTATCATATGCTCCAGAAATGTTGGAAGATATATATTCTTTTGCATGCTTTATTGAAAGCATGGTCTCAAGGAGATCCAAGATCACAAAATGTGTTGAAGTTGTCAATGTTCAATGAGTCGTGCAATTCAAATGTATCAGACCCTTTGCGTTGTATCACTTCTACCATCTACCACAGTGCCTTGCTCTTGCAGAATTTCTAAAGAGTTATCAAATTTGTTTGCAGGATCTACTCCAGTTGCAGTACGAAGGAGTTGCCGTCATGAAGATGTTTGACAAGGCTAAAGTCAACGTCAACCTCTTGATATTTTTGCTTAATAAGAAGTTTTATGGAAAGTAATCATGACTTTTTAATTAGCGCTTTTGTTTATCCGACCTTAATTGTCATATGTCTCTTTGATAAAGAGGTGAAACGCTTCATTGTACATAACTCATCTATCGCAGGTTTTATCGCATATTATTATTGAACTTTTTAGTTATGTTTTGTACAGATTGCTTTTTAAGATTTTACATTATGAACGCTTGTGATCTGTGTAATTTATACTCTTTGTACAAGTACAAGAAATGACTAATGTCAGCAAACACATACATCCATACCCTACACCACATCACTCTATACAAAATATTCATCTCTTTTTGCCCAATTTGTTAAGTCTGATTATGTCTTGAATAGATTATGAGAAAAGATGTAATGACTATAATTCTTTTCAAAAACAAAACAAGGACAATACTTTAATTTTCCAGCAAGTAAAATCAACTTATGAGGAATGCAATTGCGTTTTAGGTTATCATGTTGGAAAAAATTTTAATCTGAATATCGCAAATATATTCTTGTGTGTATGACCTGGATTCAGATGCATTTAAAACTTTCAAGCATTTAATTGTATACTTGTGCTACCTTTTTTAAACATCACTGGTTGATCAGTGACATTCAGTGTTTATTGTTGAAAAATTCAACTAGATTTCTGCATTTCTGCTTGGAACAGATATTTTACAAAATAATTATCTGATAATTATCTCGATTTCTTGACGCTTGGTTTTTGCTTTGCTTAATCTTGTAGCATTTATATTGATTACATGTATCGCAATTTAGATTGCACAAGGATAATAATATATAATCTTTATCTCATTTATTTATTTTAACATTTACATACAACAAGCCTTTTTGTATGAACACTAGTCCGCATTTTCCCCAAATTTATCATAGCTTCACTGCTATGCACTTTCAAGATATCGCTGAGAAAAACATGGCCACTGTACAGACGTAAAGAAATAAACCAAATAGCTCAAATCTGTTTGATTTTGTTGTCATTCATGTGTTAAGAATATCATGATGCTTAAAGCTTGCCAACTTGCGTGGCCACTGGCCAGTCGCAAAAGGCAGATGTTATAACTTGCCTCTGCGTGGAATACAAGGAGTTGCCAATTCAGCATCCTGTTGATGAATTTATGAAAATCTTCCTGTCTACAAGTTGACCGCTATTTGCTGCCACCTAGGGTGCAAAATTCGCGAGCTCCTGTGAGCGGTCAACAGAATTTCAATCTCTGGAAGAAACCAGGACAGTTTCATCATTTAGTGATGGTCTAGTTTATTTCCAAAAACTATGCAAGTGTCTAATCTGACTTTGGTTGGCTTCAATTTTAAGCAGACAGCTTGTAAATACCAAAATAAGTTGGAACTATTTTTTATCATGGAGGATGTATACATTGTAGCTCACATATAATGCCAGTATAGAGGGGGCCACTTGTGGAATGGACAAGACATTTTGAGTGTTACACAGCTTTTATGAAATTGTAAATTATATTGTTGTCCTAGTTAATAAATCTCCATAAAGTAACAGAATAAATACAAATGAGCATTTTTGATATCACCAAGCAAAAAAATTGGCTTCGTATGGCAGCGTGAATAAGTGAGAGAGCATTCTTTTTGGACACTTTTCTGACCACAATTTACCATGCGCTAAATGGCACAAGTAGATTGAATAACATCAAACTTCTGATGAGTAAAATCATCCCTTTCACAGGCAAAGTTTATGCTAAAATTTCAAAAATTTCTTTTTGTCTAATGATTTCCAAACATTTTCATTCAAAGCAGTGGACTTGATATTTGCCAGCAACCATGCTTTGTGAAAGTAGTTTTGCGTAGTAATATGGACAGCTGTTATGCGACCTGATCTTCTGATCTGTCCAAAACAGATCAAATTATTGTTGACCCAATTCAATTTTCCAAGGACTGTCAGCATTCTGCTGGCACTTGTCAGTCCCGAACAGAGACAGAACACCTTCCACATTGAAAAGAAAGAGCCAATCTATGAATGAACTGCCATGAAATTAAGAGCAAAGCAGTTTTCTTGGAATAAAATTTCATGGACCTGTGTTCCAATATAATTTGGTGGTTCATACTTGCATGATAAAAATCTGTCTACTTCAAGAACAAAGATGATTCAATCATTCAGAATTTAGCCTTATGGTGAAGGCATCCGGTTGCACTGTTGTGCCTAAACTAGTCAAGTCACTTGGAACAAAGCTTTGTAAACTGGAGGTTTCAACGTCTAGAAATACGTCAATGAACTTCGGGTTGCACTTGCACCATCTGTGACTGAGTACCCATCATTTCAACATTCCTTTCTTGGTCTGTCGAGCAAACTCAAACAAAACAAACTAACAGTTTAGAAAATAAAACCTTTATTAAATTATTCTTACAAGTTATTGCACAAGTAATCAAAAATTACAAGTTTACGGCAACACGGATAAGATATGGTATGTGATTGTGTAACTATTTTACATCTTTAGAAACATAACAAACTTGGAAAAATTTTAATTCAGTAAATTTACAACGCTGAATTAGTTAACGACCACAAGTTAATGAGCAACCGCAAGGAATAAGTAGTTTAATAACAATGTCAACAATGCACAATCAATGCACAAAACTGATTTGCAGACAAAGGCCTAACTAGCACCTACTAAGTGCACTTGCAGTGCAAAATCTTCAATATAATTTCAGTTACTTGAAAGTTTTACATCTTGGCATTCTTTGAAGTTTGAGGCTTACAAAAGTTGGTACAATATAGAATATCATATCATATATATCACAGTTATCTTCATAAGAAAGATTTTTGTGAATGTGAGTAGAACAACATGTTGTGACAAACATGAAAATAGTAATTCATGTAATTTGACTAAAATAAATTGAATAAATTTACGATGAAATAAAGATACTAAGTTAATGATTTATACAAGCTGTAACCTAAAGACGCCAATCCGGCAGCCACGACTGCTCCTGCTACGTAATACTGTGTGTTTCCCTGAAAAAGAAATTGGTCATTATATCAGTGTTAGTACGTTGAAGATATTTAGTGTCAATAAGGGCTATTCTATTTAAAACTGGGGATCGGCGAAAATTCAGAGGGGACCTGAAAAATTCACTTTAGATGTATGTAACCCCCCCCCCCCAGATTTTTAAATGGAATAGCCCTTAGACCTGTCAGCCAGCCGGCCAAGTCAAAATTGGCTGGCTAAGAGGTATAATCGGCTGGCTGCAGCTCAGCCATCACCATTGGTGGCTGCGGCTGGCTAGAATTAGTAGTGGCTGGCTGGTCGGCTAGCCGCGGCTTAACTTATACTTGAGGGTCAAAATATGATATCAGACATAGAATAATGCTGGGAAAGAACACAAGAAATAGGCCTACAGCTCTTTTCTCCTTCACTTGTGCTACAATCAATAGACAATAGAGCCTGGCATAGAAAATATATCCTGAAGTCTTGGAGCGGTTGTCATCCGCCCATTGCTGATAAGCATTATGAAATGCTGAAATATTGAAATCTTTTACTATTCTTTCAGAAAGTATGTAGAATTTGAAAAATCTAAAAATTTGGAATGTAACCTCACACTGCTGGGGCGTTGTGATTGGCTTTGGTGTGGAGTGTGATGCAGTGTTGGCATAATATTATAATTGATGTATTGTATGGTATGTGATATAGTATGAAAGTTTTATCAAGCATATTAAAAGAAGAAGATTACAAGCTATGTAGCACAATAAACAACTGTAGTTAATAAACTGTCTGATCTGAATGTTACTTACTGCATGTTTTGCTGTCAGCGGCACAGCTAGGGTGTCTCAAGTAGGGGACACACAGTTGCACATTATTGGTTGGATGGATTCACCCTTCTAGGGAAGGGAGGAGGGATCTACCCAGCTGTGAAAACTATATTGAAATCAAGAGCACTTTGGTTCATTGATGATGTACTTGTTCTCAAACTGTGGATTATAAATGTTTGTTACACAGGAGGAGGGATATTCTTATGGAACTTTACAATTAGGCCTAAGTTAATTGAATAAGCTTCACAAAAATGCAGTCACTGTTATCATATATGCAGGGCAGGTGAAGATGGTGGTCATAACTACTCCAGGAAACAGACCCAAACAGAGAGATAGAAGACATTTCATAATAAAATTTCAATTTGTGAGTCATGATAGCTGATGAAGTGTCATGATTATACACTGTCACTGTATCAACATAGGAAGTCGCAGGCAACTCTTCAAAATCAATTGGACAACAGATACATGTACTCTTCCTGTATCCACTATCCAGGTACAATGCAAGATAAGTTTTTACTTAATTGAATACCCTAAAAAAAAAAGTTATCTAAAAAGAAAATGTTCAGCAACAGAGACCATAACCATTGACCAACACTCATCTTTTGTCCATGTGCTAATTGTCATCGGGCTAATTGACTCAGGCTAATTGACTGAATTGCACTTCAAGTGTCACCAAGCAAACCCTGATTAAAGCTCTGTTCTGATTAATGTTTACAGCCTAATTGAACAAGTGGCAATTAAATGAAGATATCCTGATTGAAATACCACATTCCAGCCCTAATTGCCAGCCATACACCCTCCTACAAAGGGCTTTTTGTGCCAGGCCAATCGGCGGCGCGCCGGCGATCCTGTGTCGGCGGCGGCTGGCTGGCTACAGAGAGGACCTGGCGGCGGCTCAATGGGTTTAAAATCGGCGGCTAAGCTGGCTATTTTCGGCGGCTGACAGGTCTAATAGCCCTTATAGACAGGTCCGGGCCAGGAAAAAACTGCCAATTTTTCCATTCAAGGTTTTCTCAGTGGATTCTGGTGGTTTAAGATGTGCTCTTCAAAATTGGCCCTGGGGACATCTTGAATTTTGCCTCATATCCAAGATGGCCACCACTTTCCAAAATGGCCGCCAAAATACATTAAATGGGACCTGGGAGATCCCTATCAGCTGAAATTAATTTTTTTTTTCACTAAAATTTTAGTATAATGACCAGTCAACATGATCCAGCTGGTTGGTTGCCATGGCAGCGCTTTATTGGTGGTTAAATCCAAGATGGCCGCCGTGGATGCCATAAATTAAGTAAATAATTCTATCTCCTGAACCATTTGAGATAATTCAATAAAATTGGTGTCTATTCCTAGGTTTTCAGGGGTGAGGGGTCCAAATATGCCCTCAAATTTGAAATTAGGTCAGTAGGTCATCAGTTTTGTCCAATATGGCCGCCATACATGTCGTTACTAAAAGAAAAAGGCTCTATCTCTTGATCTAGTATAGATACGGTTACAAAATTGGTGTCTATATATATATATATGTATACCTAGGTTTTCAGGGTTGAGGAATCCATACATGCCATCAGATTTGAGATGAACTTAGTTGGTCATTAAGTAAATCCAATATGGCCGCCATGCACCTAATTTTGTCAAGAAACCAGCTGTATGTAACGGTCTAGTGGAGATATTTTCATGAAACTGGTGTCAATTCCTAGCTTTTTAGGGGTGGGGAACCTGAATATACCATCAGAATTGAAATTAGGTCAGTAGGTCATGAGGTTGATCCAAGATGGCCATTAGCATCACTGTCAATAATTGCTCATTACTGATTTTCATGTTCAAGAATAATTCTGAGGGCTAAAGCTGTGAGACAATCTTTTCAGGAGTTCAGGAATATGTTCTGAAAGCTAATTTTCACTCTTGTATCATGGATTATTGGGCTTCTTAATGACACTGACATTTCAGATGGAATAAATTTTAATCTTAGCATTACCCAAAGGAGTAAAATGGGTTAGTAAGTTGTACTTATTTGGGATTACTGCTTAAAATCTCAGGGTTTGATGAAAGATGGCATCTGCTTGATGGCCACACAGATATAGAAGGAACACATCCAAGACCAAAGACAAATTTTAAAACGATTTTTAGTGCTTTTCTTGGTTAAGGAGATTGTTTCCAGGTTAAAGGGGGATTTAATCCATGTAAAAAGCAACAAGAAACTATCCAAATTGATGTCAGATTGCCTGAAAATGATGTAATTATGAATCGCAAGATCTCTTTTTGTCTGAAATCAAGTAATATTGATACTTTTTGGAGTTTTCATTCAGTTTGTTACCACAACTTCCTTCAATCATGCCTTCAGTATATTGGCAATGCATTGCTGTGCAAATCTCGGAGTGATAACAATTTATATTTGGAGAATGTTTTTATTTGAGATTATTTTAAAGGTGTTAATTTTCATGTGGAGTCTGCCCGGACACTGCAACTGAATGTTGACAATTCACTATTTTGGTTTTTTCTAGAAATAGTTTAAAAAATCATATTTATAATCTTAATATAGCTAATAATTGTTTGTGAGGTAACAATACAGTGCTTGAATAAAAGTAAGTGAAATAGGTAAAGTTTTGCCGTGGGGTAAATGCCAAAAATATCCTTAACCAAGGGCCTTGTGGAAGTACTGATTCTCATCTAATCAGATGAAATCATATTGTGTCATGAAGGATATTTGAAGCAATGGCTGCCAATTTTCTTTATTTAGTTACATATGCATGAGTCACAAATCTCAAAATCTTTACAAATAAGTGGATTCTTGATTGAAATTACATTGGTGTTCAGTTTCACTTAAGGCACTTATCAAAGACTTTGACCCAGAAAGTACAGCAGGCAAGTCTGGCAGCCATTTTTGCCAACTGACCCAACATATCTGCCTTTAAGTTGCAATACATTTTCATATCACCAGTTGAGAATCCAGGGTTTCACAAGCAGTTTGGTTGGGGATGTGTAGCATGGACCCAGTGGCAGTATATAACCTGTTTCACTGTACTTTCAAGCATCACTGTACAGTGTACATGTATGTTGATAAGCGCATTCCTGGATATATTTTTATATTTAAGGCCATTTCATTTAATTATACAGACTGTAGAGTGTAGATTGACATTCACAGAGAAGCCTTTGATCTCAAGCCTTGTCAAAGTTGTAACCAATTTATACATCCGCTGATCCACTAATGTGAGAGAAACTGTGGTGCTTTTCTTCGTCTAGAACCAATACAAGCCGACAATGGAGGTAAAGCAAGTATGTCCATATATATCTTCAGGCATCAATACTCAAGTATATACTTGTATGAAATTAATGCTTTCTTTGTAATCACTGGACTTTTTGAATTCCATTAGGTATTTTACTCAACAAACTGAAACCTACAGCTGGATGTATCAAATGTGACCTTTGTTTTAGTCAATAAAAACCTATATATTAATTGGTGCATCACAGACAATTACAGTTGTAATCTGAGTTGTTATTATGAATTCAGTATGGAGAATGAATTGCTATCACTGAGGGGGATACTTCCACGCTTTTCTCTGCAGCCAAAAATCAGTTAAAGCAGGCAATGCGTCAAATTTACACCAATGAGTTGTAAATAGACTGACCGAAGGCATTTTTTACAAGAGTTATGGTCCCAATCTCACGAATAAATAAAACTAAAGCAAAAATTTGCATCATTACTTATCTAAAAAAGTCTTAGCATTCATAATTATGTCATTTCCAGGCTATTTGATGTCAATAAAGATAATTTTCTCTGGTCTATACATGATTTCAAACGGAAAGTTGATTTTTTATTGTAATCAACTTTTAACTTGGAAATAATATCTTTGACCAAGAAAAACACTGAAAAGAAAGTGTGTCTTTGGTCTTGGATATGCACAGACATTATGTCATTCTACATCTTTGTGGCTGTCAAGGATGCTATCTTCACATCACCCCCTGAGATCTTAAGTAAAACTCCAAAATAAAAACAACTTACTATTTTGAACTTTTGGGTGACGCCAAGAATCCAATATCTTCTATTTGAAAATATTGTTCTATTACCTGAGTTATTTAGGAGCCCAATAATCCATGATACATGAAAATTAGCTTTCAGAACATGTATATTCCTGAACTCCTGAAAAGATTTGTCTCACAGCTTTAGCCCTCAGAATTATTCTTGAACATGAAAATCAATAATGAGCATTTATAGACAGTGATGTTAGTGTCCATCTTGGATCAATTTCATGACCTACTGACCTAATTTCAATTCTTATGGTATATTCAGATTCCCCACCCCTAAAAACCCAGGAATTGACACTAATTTCATGAAAATATCTCCACTAGACCGTTACATACAGCTGGTTTCTTGACAAAATTAGGTGCATGGTGGCCATTTTGGATTTACTTAATGACCAACTGAGTTCATCTCAAATCTGATGGCATGTATGGATTCCTCAACCCTAAAAACCTACATATAGGCACCAATTTTGTAACCGCATCTCAACCAGATCAAGAGATAGAGCCATTTTTCTTTAGTAACGACATTTATGGCGGCCATATTGAACAAAACTGATGACCTACTGACCTAATTTAAATTTGATGGCATATTTGGATCCCTCACCCCTGAAAACCTAGGAATAGACACCAATTTTATTGAATTATCTCAACTGGTTCAGGAGATAGAATTTTTTACTTAATTTATGGCATCCACGGCGGCCATATTGCCATTATTGGATTTAACCACCAATAAAGCGCTGCCATGGCAACCAACCAGCTGGATCATGTTGACTAGTCATTATACTAAAATTTTAGTGAAAAAAAAAATTAATTTCAGCGGATAGGGATCTCCCAGGTCCCATTTAATGTATTTTGGCGGCCATTTTGGAAAGTGGCGGCCATCTTGGATATGAGGCAAAATTCAAGATGTCCCCAGGGCCAATTTTGAAGAGCACATCTTAAACCACCAGAATCCACTGAGAAAACCTTGAATGGAAAAATTGGCAGTTTTTTCCTGGCCCGGACCTATCTATTAGAATGGATGGCTGATTGGGCTTTACATCATTGTGCATCTCTGCCGTATTTACCTCCTTTTCTTTGGCTTTCTTGGAGTCCTCTGGTTTCTCCAGTCCGAACATCCGACCATAAATTTTCTTCTGACTTTCTAGCGATTTCTTGCTTTTCGTTTTCACTGTGTTGAGCTCATTTAATATCGTCTGGAAGGCAAATGACTGAAATGAGCTTTACACAAATGGAAGAAATACACAGGGCTAGAAAAAATGTGAATTTCCAGGCAATTTCATAAAGTACGACAAAATTTCCCATAATTAATCATGAATTTAGAAACTACTTCCAAGTCAAAAATTTGGACCTTTCTTTGAAAATTTCCAGAGAGATTTAGAAATTTACAGGGAATGACATGCCCGATTCCCTGCTTTTTCCAGCCATGGAAATACAGAACAAACAGTCTGAGCAGATTCAGAATCCAGTTTGTTGAAAGTTCACCAAAGCAAAGTTCATACACAAATTAGCCAAACAACATATTATAGCCTCAAACAACATATTATAGCCTTAAGAAACTGGGTGAGAAAGAAAAAAATCAAGGCTCCATTATTAAAAAGACTAACCTTGTTGGTGGGTTCGAGATTGGCAGCTTTGGAAAGAACTCTTTCAGCCCTCTTCAGGTCACCTAAATAATTATACGCCTGAAAAAAAAAGGAAAGTTGATTTTATTCATCTTACCAATGTAAAATATGAAGTAACTCGTATTCTATAACTGCAATTACAGAAGTTAGCCGAGTGAAGTAGACTTTTGACTAAAGGAATAAGTTTCTGATTTAAATAAATTTTGTATGCAGTAACTCAAGAACAGCATATTTGCACAGAATATTTTTAATTTTATTAAGATCATGTTTGATAGTGGTCACTGGACCTACTGTTAGCATACTATGGAGCCAAATTATACCTTTTCCTGTCATACAATACAGCATACAGTGCTTTTCCTAGGACCAAAATTCAATTAGCCACAAGGCCAATTTTTAGTGAAATGCATGGATGTGTGACTAATTTGCATGCAAAAATATGGAATTTTCATTAGCCACATGGAGGATGCATTAGCCAATGCTAATGTGGCTAATGGCTAGGAAAAGCACTGAGCATAGAATTTGAATGATGTCATTGACGGGACTTACCTTGCCTAAACGGAGCAAAGCTTTGGTATTATTGGGATCTTGATTCACCACAGACATCGCATGCTGCAAGGCTAGGTCATAGCGTTGCATCTGAAAAATGGAATAAGATACGTTGAAACTTACGTTGGTTGAAAATATCTCCAGGATATATTCAATTGTTAAGATGCAAGGATCTTGTGAATCTTTACGAACTGAGAACTCAGAACTTGTTTACTTATACAGAGAGCCAATTACAAATACTTAATGAAAATGAGAAGATCAACAAATAAAAATACATATTTGAAGCTTAAGAAACAACTTCCCCCGAGGGTAAATCAACCCTGGTAAAATAAATTTCCAAATCTTGAGAGCAAATGACACAAAGCATTATATACTTATGAATATAAATATTAATGGTACTCAGGTAGCAATTCCAAAATAAAAATACATGTAAAATGAATATTTACATTTAAAAATGCTTGGGCTAAATTGCTTTTGAGAGAAAGAGCGAGTTCACTATTGTGTAAGTCCACCTGATCGAGATGAGTGAGCGACCTGCAAAATTCAACGGAAAAATAATTCAGATGCAAGAATTCTAGGAAACAAAATTTTTACCAATTTTTTATTAGAAGTCATATTTCTTTCATTACACAATGCTCACAAACAAAGCCCTTCAGAGTACTTTGAAGACAAGTTTTTAAGGCATAAATAAGAAAGTTGCAAATAATAAAACTTCTTATCAAATTATGAAATTGAGACATTTGCCCTTTTACAATTTTTTATAAGCTAAGGATTGACTCCAGCATAAAATTGTAAAAATATTCACCTGCCATAAATAAACACAGCTGTTTGGTAATCTTTGGCCAAAAATAATTCCTTTGCTTGCAGTTTTCTTCTTTCTCTGAAAAAACAAATGGTAAACGAAATGATATAGCTTACAAATTTACGGTATATTGTTGTTTGTTTGTTTATGTTTTACGCCTATTTACATATTGGATGAAACAATTGTGTACTTCAGGTTAGGTGTTCATTTTTACGAAGGTCAGGATCAACTTCTATAGCAATATCCTCAGTATTTATTAATAGCAATTACTTACACAATTTGTATTAGTTCATCATTTCCTGGAGATTCACAAATTCTTATGAGCGTTAGCACAAACGTCAAATCAGAATTGGGCGGAACATTTATTTCTGATCTGAAACCAAGCAAGAAACAAGACAATCAACATTAAAGACATTTGGGGAAAGGAATGACCTTTATTGTCAAAGAGGCTGAATGTTTATTATTTATATTTACAGAATTCACAGAAAAGCAAAATAGATCAATCACTTTCATATCATACTCATACTATCAGGTTCAGTTCTTAGTTCAAAACGGTACCTTTCTGATATTTGCACAAAACCAATTTAGGCTTACAAAAACATACAATCTTAACAATAACATGATAATGCATCATGCAAGATAATATTTGTTTTTGCTATCTTAATCCTAGAGCTACAGAACATCGGCTTATTGCACTTTGGATAGCTTTAATTAATTGCACTTCAAAGATAACAAAGCTGTGAACACAATGCTTTGCTGATTGCAATCACTTTCAACAAAAGAGCAATTTGCTTGCAAAAGCTGATGTTTAAGCATTTAAATCAACCAATAAATTCTTGAGCACACAATTATAAGTAAAATTTTGCTAGCTTCATAGTGAAAATTATTGTTAAACAAACAAGCCTCTACTGAAATACACAAGAAGAGGAACAACTGAACCAGCTTTTGGTGAGCATAGCCATGGCCAATGGCCGAACTTTTTTTCCTTTTTTTTAGCTTTTTTTCCTGCAATCATTTCATAATTACCTTCCATTGGGGCCATAGGCTTTATCCGAGGACATAAATATTTCTGCTTTTTCTCCAGATTTCATTAACATCAACGATAGATCAATACCTGAAATGACAATATTAAAAAGGTCTTTATTTTTAACAATTACACATCAAATTATATTTATATTCATATATAAAGAATTCCTGAAAGCTATCAATAGTATCAAATATTTGGACATCCAGAATGACAAATGTAATAGGACCAAATTCTAAAAAAAAATATCTGAAATTGATTGATCAGCCAATCTCAGGTTGCCATTTGCCTTATTTCCAATGGGTCTTGAGATTTAACCAACTCAAATTCCTCAATACCATGGCCACAAAGGCCTTTTTCTGACTCCTGATATATGCAGGCAAAATATCCATGAAAATATATGCATAGCATAAATGTTATTTTTATTGCAACAGGCATAAGCCAATCAAATTCTAAAACATTTGAATAAATACCTTGTACTATATCCATATCCTGTACACAAATCTTCCTATTACTTTCACTCTCCAAAACTTTGTCTTGACCTGAGATGTACATTTCATAACTAACTTCCACCCAGTCATATTGCTGGGGTTTCGCGGCATCTTCTGGAGCTTCTGTTAAAATCTTAAATCAAATTAAACATAACACACATAGATGAGAAATATATATTGGCATTAAATCTGGTTTCATTTTGAAAGCTTTTTCAAACACAAATTTTAAGTGCTTCAAATTCAATATCGAAAATTCACCTTTTTGGTGAGAGATCCATTTCCTAATATATCCACAAAGCCAGGCGTTTCTTCAACTTTCTTCTCTTCCGACGTTTCACCGGCTGCCAATGTCTCTTCAGCTTCTCTCTGGGCCATGTCAGCTTCGATTTCTTTCGGATCAACTTTCACAAAATCTTCTTGAGAGTCTCCAGATTCTGAATCCTTTTCAATAATATTTTCCACTACAGTTTCTCGTGTTTCGACAGCTTCTTTAACTTCTGTTTTTGTCTCAACAGTTTCCTGAAGATCTGTCTCTTGTGTATGGCTAACTTCTGGTTCTGGTTGGGAGACTACATCAGCCACAGGTTGAGTTGGAACTGATTCTTCTTTTTTTTTAGATTTCATTTTAGAACTAACTTTGCCATCAGTGTCATCGTCAACATCATCAACCTTTTCAATGTCCTTTGAGCTATCCTTTGATCCATCCCCTTTGCCTTGGTTCACTTCAGTGAAACCTGTTGAGCTAGTTGTAGATTCATCTAAGCTTTCGTTATTACTCTCAGATTTGTCCTGAGCTACAGCGCCTTGTGCTTGGTCCCCAGGATTCAGTGTATCCCCGTGTGCGCCCAAACTGCCAATTTCAGACGGTTCCATATTAAAAGTTTCCTGTAATACAAATTAAGTAAATGTTAGCAAGAGAAATATCCACCAAACGGAATAAACCTATGTTATCCATGTAAATGGCTGAGTCTGCATTTCACAATTATCATTTTGGAATTAATTACACAAAATTCAGTGCTTTTCTTTGCCATTAGCCACATTGGCAATGCCTAATGCATCCTCCATGTGGCTAATGAAAATTACATATTTTGCGTGCAAATTAGCCACACATACATGTACGCATTTCACTCTAAATTTGCCTTCGGGGCCAATTGCACTTTGGTCGTAGGAAAAGCACTGAAAATAATTATTCTTATAACTTAAAGTTCCCTCTGACTCTGAACCCTTGTACAAGAGCTTACAACTTGACATAGTCAAACTCATACTTGTAGCAAACAAATTGATAGAATTGTGGTTTGCATGCCTGGAAAATCAGAAAGTATGATTATTCTAGGACAAATAAACATCAGAGCCTGCATGGTGATCATGTGCATTGAGTTGAGTAACTGTTCTAGAAAAATTCACCATGTTGACAATTTTTAAGTTTCAATCTCATTACAATTTGCACTCATGGAGTGCACCATTTTGCAAATTTTGAGCTGAATAATGGTCAGTCTGATGCTTTAACTATTTACCCACCTGGAAAATCAACTGTCAATCAAACAGACTTCTTAATTCTGGTTTAATTCCTAATTACAAGGGTCAAAATACACCTTCTCCTCTTCTGATTCCATGTGCCATCTAATTTGCAAGGTCGCCACCAGGGGAAAGTTTGTCACATGACTTTAGTGGTCATGTGATACATGTAAACATGTGCCTCCAGATGTGAAATCAGCATGGGATGATACACAAACAAAGTTTGCTGCAACTTTTTGCCTTCAGTCCTCCGTATCAGCTGTTGAAAATGGTTGAGAAGTTTGCATAAGACTGCTGAGAACAGGTAAAGACTAAGATAAGTTTGTAAAACTGCTTTAAGAAAGCCATAAATTCAACAGAGGTGGTGTCTAAAGAAATGAATGAAAATGTTGTTATATCACTTGTGTCAATATTTGGTAGTTATGTAATCATGGAATTTATAATGCAAGGATGCTGTAAAGGGTCTACTAAAGAATATTGATCACATGTACAGGTCCAAGAAGAATGAAAATATAAATTTCTGAGAAAATGTTTTGGCCTATTGAATGACACTTGGTGAAATTGTTAGGCCTGTAAAGGCGTATTTTAAAAAAGAGTAAAATATATTAATGAGGGCCTGTACTGGCAGGATAACTTTCCTAGAAATTAAAATACTAATTTTGATTTAATTTAAAAAGAAATAGATATAAACATAGATAGATATAGGCCTGGTGCCTGGTGGTCTGGATCCCAAAGGAAGAAGAAGAGGCCTGTATGTCAAGTGCAGACCTCTAAGCCCAGTTATTGGTGCTAAAAAAGTTTAATTTAGATGGGACAGAGAGAAGAAGTCACAGAGAAAAATATTCATGGTCTACAGACCAACTGGTCGGGAAATAATCACAGATATTAAAGATACAAATTTTTGTGAATGGGAGTTGGGCCTCTGGCCCTTTGTTGTCATCGGTGGCATTGTCATGCAAAAGTTGATGTGGATCCTAAAGCATTTCACTGATGCAAGAACCACCCAAAGTTATGATATCCAATATTTACCCTGCTGCCAAAGATGCCCTGGGTTGAATCTTCTGTTCACTGCTCTGATTGCCTTTGATCCCGAAATTCTTTGTTGCTGAGCAGAAGATTTCTGAGAAGGCTTCAGAGAAGCATCTTCTTCTTCTGTTAGGTCATTCCATCCTTAGACAAAGCGCAGCACACCACAACCTGCCAAATATGTCTATTTTTAGCCAAAAATGGATTGACACGCATGTGCAGGATCACAAGGAAACAATCTTAGATTTATGCTTCAGCCAATAACTAAACATAGATAGATAGAATAGTAGGCCTAGCTACTCTTTTCACAATTTATGAGATATATGTCAATGTGATGATCATATCCCATTGAGTTATAAGGGGTTATTAAATTTTTGAGGGCATTATTTATTGATGGATATAGATAGATAGAAAGAAAGATTAGGAGACAGATAGATAGATAAATAGATAGACAGATTGATAGATAAATAGATAGACAGATACACATTTTTTATCAGAGACTGGTTTCTCCAGGTGTGGGACTGTTGGAGGCCCATGTTTCTGACTGAGGATCCTAGATCATGTAGCTTCTGTATTGAATTCTTCATTTCTTAGCATTTCTGAATTTTGGTCTGGTAATACCAAACACAGTTGCAAGACTTATTGCCCAGTTTCAAACCCTGTTTCTGCAGCTTTCGGGTTGGTTGGTTTTTATCCTACTTTTAGGGTGGTACTTACAATGGGAATTTACCTCGGTCGTAGGTCTATTTCTTTCGTGCTCCATGATCTTATCACATGTGCTTCTCTTTTAAATATTTTTTATAAAGGGAAAGATCTTGACTTTTATGTATTGATATTATTCTCAATTCACCTGGGGTTGTGAAGTTCAAAAAGAGTAGGCCTAAGCACTAAGTGAGCTGGACAAAAAGTTCAGCAACAATGATGTAGGCCAATATAAATCTTAAAAGTCAAACCTGTGAAGTCCAGAAAACCAACAACCATGACATTGTATTGTGTTGTGGTTATTGCTCTCCTGAACTTTGTGTATCAAAGTAATTTGAAATGTTTATTCAGTATAACAATTAGGCCTACAAGTTTTATTTTGATGGATAACTCATTATCTCATCTCTCATGCTACAGATATGTGATTCCCGCTTTAAATGCATCATGACAGAACCATAAAAATTTAAAAAATATGTCTGCAACGGAAAACCATAACATATGTATCAAACTTTGAGGTAGTGAAACCTATGGGTCAGATAAGTAGCCATCAATAGCTTGAGATCTGGCTGACTGTCTTGCAGTGTTATAGTCAAAGTCAGCTGTATTTTTGATAAGCCAACTTTAATTGTCTTCTGAGGTGGCTTGAAGCTCTATGTGATGTATCAATTTGTTCTTAGGTATTCTAATTGGCCCACAGACTCCAAAAGTGTAAAGGATGGCATTTGTTTGGTGCTTATTTTTGTGCAATTTACTAATCTGTTATAAAGTAGGTCTTTTGAAAGTGTTCATTAAATTCTGTGTGCCAGTTGCATATATCATGTATAGTGTATGCAATACTTCACTGGGTTAAGCGTGTTTTAAAAGTGATTTCATTTTCACCAAATTGTGTCACCAACACATTCTGTGTCCTCATGCATAACTGTGGACTTACTTTGTAGTTCCTGCTTTGCTTGTGACTCTGAGTCAGTTCTGTTGCTTTAGATTGATTGGGAAAGTACACTGCATGTATATCACTCAATGCTCAATTCAGTGAATTGCTCATAAAAAGACAGTATTTGAAATGAAAGTGAAAAAAGATAATACAAAGAAGTACTGACTTTATATGAAGAAGTGTTTCACTGTTCACATAAATATATAATTATGTATGTCCTGAAGTATGGAGATGACTAATTATATTCAATTATTTCAAAAATTGGTTGAAATATACATCCTCATTCCTTTGTTTTCATATCATATATTAATCAAATCTGCATAAAATGTTGTGATATCATGTATGAATATGTATATAATGTATATGAGTAGAAATGAAAATTGTCCCTGTGTGGATACTTTGTTGAACTGCAACTTTTGATAAAAATTGTGGAGGCTCCCAAAGACTGGCTGAATGAAATAGTAATTTTTAAAAGCCAACCCAAAATAAATTTGGAATAACAATGTGCATGAATGTACATATAAAAGGGAATATTTTGCATATTATATGTTAAATTGTTGTTTGATGTTTTTGAGAACATTGCAAAGGTATTCTGAAGGAGGTGATTTTTTGATTGATTTTTGAAAAAAATTATTAATCATGTGAGATGATGAAGCAGTCATGCGGCTAATGACAAATCACCTAAGATCAGCCTTTAGTGAACTTAAAATATTTTTGTCTGTATAACGTGGTTACAGGTATTCGTACCATTTTACGTAAAACATTCTTGTATGATTCAGATCTGTGTGTATCACGCGGCTGTTGATGGTTTATGGAGTACTAATCTTGTGATTCCTATTGGCTTTTGCCTTCAGCATTACAGAGGATTGGATTATTTCATTTCATATTTTAGTTAACTTTCAAGCATAATAGTTTTTCAAGGCCATTCATTCAATATAACACCATCACAAAAGCGCTATAGTGGATTTAAATTTTAAAATAATTTTATAAATATATAAGCCTTTAATTTTATTGAGATATTTCCACCTTATGTAACCCCATGATGTCAGTCGGCTCTCAACTTACAAAATGTTTTGTATTAAAATTTCCAGGACTTGCTTTATTTGTCCGGTTTTTTGCTGCAATGACAAATGTTAAAATCATGTAAAAAGTTCAATGAATTTTAAATTTTTTATTTTTCCTGTTTGTTCCCTTATAATTTTATTTGGCCCTTCTGCTAGCCGCCCTACTGTGTACTATTCTTTGTGGTATATATTCTGAATTCTTTTGGAAATTTTATCAGTGTATATTTTGTATAGCACATTTTTCATCACAAATTCCCCAGTTTATTCTCATAAATCATGCAGTCAACCACACAAGGCAACATGGGCAATGTTTAGTTATTGAACTTTATGCTGTGTTTTACATTGAAAAAAGTTACGTAAATCACCCATTATTGTGTTATTACTCTTTGAGATCAATCAATCATGTCATAATTCGAATTTCTGTCACCCCATGCATTTCTAGGGTTTGGCTTATGGAGCCTATACTTTGTACAGCTCGTATTTTAATTCAATTTTATGACTAGTTGCCATTCATGTAGCATGTGAGCATTTGAGGTTGTTAGGAAACACATGATGAACACAATTTGGAACTTGGTCCTCATTTGAGTTAATTTGGATGTGATAACAAGCCATGTGACAAAATCCTCCTCCTACTCGACATTAGATTGGATGTCAGATAAGCAAGGAACCACAAACAATGTACAACATTTGTGCATTTATAGGCACATTGTAACAGAATGAATGGGATTAGTGATAGGAACTTTTAACTGGTTAAGGTAAGGCATTGTACAGAAATTGATTCGCTGATATAGAAAATGCATAGATGTTTTCTTTGGAAAAATGTTTTCCCTTATAAATTATAAACTGTATAGCACACTGAGGTCTAAATTCCAAAATAAGTTAATTAATTATCTAAGAATGCTTGATGATTAAAGGATGTTGTTTGTACAGTTGTTGATTATGATGATTATAAAAGAATGACACAGTTCGCATGAACAATCTGCCAGGAATTCTTGATTTGTTGCTGAGTTTCCAGGAACACTTCTTACTGTTTTATGGGTTGTATCATAAGGAAATTCTTTGAATGAAAGGTGCAGCCCTCTGAAGGAGTTCTGGATACTCATCTACACTATGTAGCAGAATAAGAGAGGGAGAGTAAGACAAAGAGAGAGATGTAGAGAAAAGGGAGAGACACAGTCACATGGGAAGAGACTAAGCCTGCTAAGGGAGAGATGGGTGAGGCTGATGGAAAGACGGAAGCAGGGACAGAGGCAGAAGCAGAGACAGAGACAGATGGAAATGGGGAGAGGCAGAGGCAGAGAGAAATGGGCAAAGGCAGAAGCAGAGACAGAGGGAAAGATA
The DNA here is from genome assembly GCA_026936325.1 of Platynereis dumerilii. NCBI lineage: Eukaryota > Metazoa > Annelida > Polychaeta > Phyllodocida > Nereididae > Platynereis > Platynereis dumerilii. The sequence goes on along the minus strand of JAPTHN010000001.1, from coordinate 30,336,898 downwards.
GAAGCAGAGGCAGGGATAGCAGGAGAGACCCACCGAAGACTTAGGGAGAGACAGGGGGAAAGGCAGAAGCAGAGACAGAAACAAGAGATAATCAGATGGAGAGACAAAAGTAGAGACAGAGAGAAAAAAGGAGAGACAGGGGGAGAGACAGATGGAGAGACAGGGGGAATGCATAGGTGTGTTCTGTTCTTTTAAAAAAATGTTTTCCCTAGTTTTCTTATAAATTATAAACTGTATAGCACACTGAGGTCTAAATTCCAAAATAAGTTAATTAATTATCTAAGAATGCTTGATGATTAAAGGATGTTGTTTGTACAGTTGTTGATTATGATGATTATAAAAGAATGACACAGTTCGCATGAACAATCTGCCAGGAATTCTTGATTTGTTGCTGAGTTTCCAGGAACACTTCTTACTGTTTTATGGGTTGTATCATAAGGAAATTCTTTGAATGAAAGGTGCAGCCCTCTGAAGGAGTTCTGGATACTCATCTACACTATGTAGCAGAATAAGAGAGGGAGAGTAAGACAAAGAGAGAGATGTAGAGAAAAGGGAGAGACACAGTCACATGGGAAGAGACTAAGCCTGCTAAGGGAGAGATGGGTGAGGCTGATGGAAAGACGGAAGCAGGGACAGAGGCAGAAGCAGAGACAGAGACAGATGGAAATGGGGAGAGGCAGAGGCAGAGAGAAATGGGCAAAGGCAGAAGCAGAGACAGAGGGAAAGATAGAAGCAGAGGCAGGGATAGCAGGAGAGACCCACCGAAGACTTAGGGAGAGACAGGGGGAAAGGCAGAAGCAGAGACAGAAACAAGAGATAATCAGATGGAGAGACAAAAGTAGAGACAGAGATAGAGACAGAGAGAAAAAAGGAGAGACAGGGGGAGAGACAGATGGAGAGACAGGGAGACAGATGGAGAGACAGATGGAGAGACAGATGGAGAGACATATGGTTATGCAGAAGCAGAGACAGAGGAAGAGGCAGAAGCAGAGACAGGGGGAGAGACAGATGGAGAGACAAAAAAGCGGACACAGAGACAGAGGGAAGGATAAAGGGAGGGACAGAGGGACGAGCGGAGGGAGAGATAGAAAGAAAGAGGGAAAGTCAGATGCAGAGACTGAGACTGAGACTGAAGGAGAGACAGATGGAGATGTGATACAGAAGCTATGACTCAGACAGAGGGAAAGAGGGAAAGAAGGAAAGAGGGAGGGGGCAGAGAATTGGTGAGATACAGAGGAAATAACAGAGGGGGCGACCAAGAGAGTGACCAAGGGAGAGACATGTATTGAGAAACAGAGAGAGACAGAGGGAGAGTCAGACGGAGAGCTAGAGGATAAGGCAGGAGCAGAGAGAGAAGCAGAGACTGAGACTAAGGGAGAGACAAAGGGAGAGACAGATGGAGATACAAAAGCAAGGACGAAGACAGAGAGAAACAGGGAGAAACAGAGGGAGAAATAGAGGGAGAGACCAAGGGAGAGACAGAGACAGAGCGAAAGGGGAGAAACAGAAGGAGATGCAGAAGCAGGGACAGAGAGAGAAACCGGCAGAGACAGGAGGAGACCGAAGGAGAGACAGAATCAGAGACTTAGAGAAACAGAGAGAAAGGGCGAGACAGTTGAAGAGTAGGAGGCAAGAGAGAGGGTGATAGACAGATGGAGAGACAGAGGATGAAGGAAGAGATGGAGAAAAGACATAGGACAGAGGAAGAGAAAGAGACAGGGAAGAGAGACAGAGAGAGACAGAGACAGAGAGAAAGAGACTGAGAGATTCCTCAACATGTTTCAAATTAACCCATGTGTAGAATCTTTAGCTTGTGTACATGTATAGCAATGAAGCATTTATTTTACTGGAATTGTTAGGCTTTGTTTAATGATGAGAAAAATTTCACCTAAATCTCATGAATCAATAATTTCAATTATAAATTCACAGAAAATGCACAAAAGTAGACCAAAGTTTATCTGAATGAACACATTTGATCCTTTCCTGGCCATAGTCCTAGACCTTTGGCAACCTTGAGCAGTGTTGAGATTTGAGCAAGTTTTGCCTTGATTACTTGTGATTACCAAAATTGGAACTCTTTGTGTACATGTACATTCAAAGCCCATTTCAAATCAAGGTTAAATGGTTTCTCTTCAATTTTTAGTAAGGCAAACTTTTTGATGGGATACTAATCATATTTTCATATTTCTTGACCAGTTGTGCAAGACACAGATGTAATGATAAGCTGAAGATTAGTGAATCCAATTCTGAATGACAAATTGACAATTCAGGTTAATTTCTCTGTTAATCGGCAGAATTTAGGAAGGGTTATTTAGTAATTAGTTGCCTTTAGTGTATAAATGTCCTTCGGAGGCAGTGATTTTTTACCGTCAGTTTACCAATACTGCTATCAGGTTAAACTTGTCAGTAGATTTGAAAACATACATAGTTGATAGAGAAAAGTTGCAAAATGAGTCCATAGTAATGATGGTGAGTCTGGTTCATCAGTTATCAGTAGCTTCATTAATTGATTAACTGCAACTGAACATGCTGGAGCAGTAAAGCTGGACCGCATACTGAGCTGAGCAATGTGAAAGCTTTTTGTAGTCAAAATACTGGTCCTTATAGTCCACACCTGTGCTCTTTGTAACTGAATATATTTACAAATGTTTTACCGACCTTGATGAAGTGTATAAACATATATGATACATGGCTATATATTTATGTAAACAGTCAAAAGTAGGTAAGGAGATTTTGTTGTCAAATATGTAGTTTTTTGGCAGTTTTTGCACATGAGATTTGAGGCCCCTGGGTTCTCGAGTTATGTTATGTTTTGATTGTGTGAGTCACACTTTCAGATTGCTTTTAAGCTTTAATATCTATCAAAGAGATAAGAAATCTGATAAAAATTATGAAAAGTATTGACAATCCCTCTTATTCATGTCTTTGTATTGTTATGTTCATCGTTATCGTTTTTGGTTATACTCAGAGGTTTTGGTATGTATGGGGCACGGGAAATAACATTATTGTTTCATTGCCCAAAAGAGACAAGAACTCAGGTCATAGGGCTGCACTTTACTAACCATTTGTCAGGATTCCAATATTCACATTCTGGCGCACCTTTTATTGCCTTTAAAACCAAATTGATATGCAGGTATTTGATTTCTCATACCATATTTTGCAACTGTATCCGCATTGCAGGTTAAAAAAATTAAGGTCGGGATAGGTCCCAACTTGGAGATGGAAATTTTGTCCCTCCAGCTCATCGTAATTTTCACCATGCATGCCTATTTCATCAATATAATATTATAAGAGTTGTTGGCAATGTATACCTAGAATTTCGAGTTCGGTAATTAGCAGGTAATTTGATTCTTTTAATTGACGAAGCATGTGTTGTCCCTTATTAATTAGATTACTCTGGATTAACGTTATAGTTGGGTATTGTACAACATAGTGGCAGTTTATTGATTCATTTGTATCTGTATGTATTTTAACATGGTAATTTGTATTTATCTGTATTTAGTATTTTGTTAAGTACCTTAATATCCGAAAAAATGGTTTGTAAAAAAGATATATTGGGCTTAATCCGGTTATGTATATATACAACAAACGTTATGGTGAGCGTTACTGGGAAGTGTCATTTTACTCTATTTGCAAGATGTTACACAACTTTTTAGGTGTTAAGTGGTTTTTCCTGCAATTGATATATCGATGATATTGATTTACATTATGCGAATTGAAATTAGCAGATCAAGCAAGGTCCGTTGAGGATTGTTATATGAGACTGAAGCTAAGCAAGACAGGGCCTAAATCCAACCTTCAAACAAATTAGTACATTTCCTTGGAAAGTTTTTTTTTCTTGGAAATTTAATTATAGCTTGAAAGATTGACAAGGAATACAGTGTACGTCACTCCATAATTTTTGTCAGTAGTTTAGAAAAACTTCATTGTTCACTCTTAAAAATCTCCGGTAGGTCACTTTAGCATTTTGTTATCTGGGATCCTTCCTTTTATAATAACTTGAAACTTACTATGAAAGATATAGGCCAAATGTACTTTTGACTTTAGTCTGGAGATTGCCTTGTTTTGGAGATTTTCTCATGTTTAAACTTTATCCTACTTGTGGTATGTTGGGCAATGCAGATCTGACTCATTTCAGGCCAGATCGAGTGGTTGTTACACAGCTTCATACAGTGTATGCAGAAATTGTATACAGGACATAATTGATATTTATAGCTTCTCAGATCAACCAACCCAATAGATTTTCTGCCCAGAGAAAAAAAAGCTTTCCAATGATTTTATTTTGTGATTGTTTGACACTAAAAAAAGATACTGCAGCTTGTTTTTTGTCCTACTGACACATGGAAAAGTGCTTTAAAATTCCTAATGATTTATATGCAGCAGGATGGAATTACTAAGTTTATCCAACAATGTAAGCTTAATCCTGCACATGTTCATTTTGTAATATTTCATTAAGCTAGCTCAGGCCTATGGTGCATTTATGTTATGCTCTGAATGGGAAATCAATATAGATATAAGATGGATAGATAGCTATGGTAAATGCAGCCCTCTTAGCCCAGTTCTGGGCACTCACGAGGGTTGATTGATGAGACGGAGAGAGAGCAGCAGTCATCTACATGTTACACATTTACCCCATGTGAGGGATCTTTTACTTGCCCAGCACAGACACTAATAGAAGGGCCTGTCAATTTAACATCTCATCCGAACGACATGCAGCTGGAACTTTGCTCATGAAGGTACACTGAAAATTTTGGATTCCCCAACAGGGTTTTGACAAAGACCTTCAGTGGAACAGGTATGGCCAATTACAGCCACCCAGCTGCATTAATTAGGATTTTGTGTTGTTTTTGGGTATGTGCTGATATCTGGTTTGTTATTGTCAGATATATGGCCAGATAACTTTCAAGGTTTTTGCCAGTCATTCTTTCTACTAAATGTCAAAGGAGGGAGGGGAGACACAAATGAAATGTACTAAATTTATCAGCAAATGTATTGTTTTATTTGCTTTAGGCCCCGTAGCAGGCTGGGGAGAGGGAAGCAGGTTTTAAGCCAATTAACCCCTCAGAAATCTGCCATTGTAGTGCACAATCAACCATTTTGTCTGCTAATCTTTGAAACTATCCAGCAATTTTTGCTTTAAGTTTAGTTATGTTCCTCGCAGGGCCAAGTTTGTTATGGATTGTCATCTCTAAATGACAGGTTCAGGTTAACATCCTCACAATGCTTGCTATGCCTTGCATGTGTTGACCTGGTGAATTGTAACAACTATTCTTAATACAAATTATACAATGTCTGTTTGCTTGTTATATATTTTATTGAAAACTGAAACACCTCAACATGACACCCTATAAAACAGTTAATCATAATTTTACATAACACAGCTGGTTTGTGTTCACACAGGCCGCAGGACTGATTAAGTTAACAATATCGATTTGAAGTTTGTAAGTTTATGATTTTTTTCTTACAGGATCATGGAGCTTGGTTGTGTTGGCGGTGTTCCCAGTTGTCGGAATAGATAGTGACTTTGCAAATTTCTAATATATTTCGCGAGTAAAAGGACCTCAAAATGGAGCCGACCTACAGGTTGTCGTGCCCTCGGCGCTTTGCCTTTGGAGTAGGGCATGTCCTCAACGACATGTGTGCGTCTATGTGGTTCTCCTATCTACTCGTGTTTTTTCATCACGTCCTCTTGTTCAGCAATGACATGGCAGGATATCTAATGCTCCTCGGACAAATTGCGGACGCAGTGTCGACGCCCCTCATAGGATACGAATCAGACCACACCAATGGGTTCTTCAAATACACCAAGAGAAAAAGCTGGCATTTAATAGGTAAGTCTCATTGAGATTAAAATATTTTCATTCATAATTATCACTTGAAGGTGACTTTGCACTTGATAGTCGTATAGCATTTTGTCTGTATAGCATGTCTGAGTTAATTGAACTCGTCTCTTCAGCCTACATAAAGCTAAAAGTTTCCAATTAAGACAGACATGTTATAAATTTTAAAATTATTTTCTAGGACTTACAAACTTGAAGTCGATATGAAAATATGGTTTATGCAAAATTTTGGATACCACATTTTACTTCTGTGAATGGTTTCTTGAGTCCCTGTCTCTGTCAGAATTCTATACGTAATAATAATTATATTTAACAAGAATCCGTGGATGTAAAGCGGCAAAGAGAATGATGTTTTTAAATAAAATTGAATTAGATTGAAATGGCGACCTTTCATTTCAGGCACATTGTGTGTGGCATGTTCCTTTGTCTTTCTCTTCATGGAGTGTCCGACCAAAGCCGACATCTGGGCTCAGTTCATTTACTTTGCGCCTTTTGTCGTCATCTTCCAGTTTGGCTGGGCATCCACTCAGATCTCACATCTCTCATTAATTCCCGAATTGACGCCAAATGAGCACGAAAGAGTAGAGTTGAATGCCATTAGGTAAGTTCACTTTAACATGCATTTTGTTCTTTGAATAAATAGGATAATGGCCAGGTTGGTATCAGGCACAGATGTAAGGAATGTAACCCAATAACCTGGTGTAGCTTGATCTGCGAATAAAGACTGTATACATTGTAGTATGTGAATTTGTGAATAAAAAGTTCGGAGAGATTGAAGGAACTGGTCAATGTACTTTATGTGATCTGATTTAAATTTAATTCTGAAATTGACAGATATGGCTAATTAACTTAATTAACTTTTGTAGCTACAATGTATTTGGAGAAATAATCATTAAGAGATACTTTAAAATGAAGTATGCTGTGTAGAAATGTTCTGTTATGCTTTAACAAAATTTTCTTGTGGTTTTCAGGTATGCCTTCACAGTCGTATCAAGTCTTCTAGTGTATCTCATAACTTGGTTGCTATTAAATACTCAGGGTTCTGATAATGCGGACATTGGTCCTTATGACGCCCCACAATTTAGGGTGAGTGTTCAAAATCAGTTTGAGGTTCACTTATATTTTAGTTTGCTATCGTGTTCAGATAATGACCATGCTGACTTGTCTTAAAGACTTAAATCTGTATATTTTCAGATCTTAGCCATAACAGTTGTTGTGGCTGGGAGCATCTTTAGCTTAATCTTCCACATGGGGGTTAAAGAGCCCCAATTTATAATCCATGGTCAAAGTGGTCCATCCACCACTTACAATTCCATCCAAGCTGCTCCTAAGCCTTCCAATATGATGATATGGAAGTCTTGGTTGAAAGAGGTCCAGTTCTATCAGGTATGGATATTTGTGGGCTATTCACTCACTGATTTAAATATTGCTGATATCATTGTTGAGAAGCAAGAGCACATAGTGATCTGTATCCCAAGCTCAATCATGGAAGAGATTGTTGCTCTAAATTTGTTTTAAGATACTAATAACTTTAAGTTTCAATATGCCCCTGTGGCATGTATGTGCAGTAGTGTAGCAGTAGCAGATTATGCTCTGAATTCATAATTGTTTTCCTGAATTCTGAACTTCAAAAGCATTCTTTGACTAAGTACTTTCATTTAGGAGTGACAGTGAAAAAGCAGACAGCTTTCAAGCAACTACACCCTGTGGTTTTTAGCCTGGGGATCCCCAGGCTAATGTTTTGGGTAGTGTTAATGGCTCGAAGCAGTCTCACAGGATTTTTCTGCAGAGTTAGCAAATGCATGGGGGAGCATGTGATGCAAAGAATGTTACCAAAGGGCTGAATGTTTCTGCTTTTGACTATGGATGAGCTTGACCTACTTTTCAAGGTCACAGGGCCTAAAGTTTGTTCCTGTGCCAAATGCATAGCATCTCACATACCCAGGCTTTGAATCCTTGGATTCTTGTTCTGATTTTTTAAAGAGTGATACATGAGATTTGGCCAAACATAATTGATCTTTAGCTTCTCGGATCCTCTCAAGGCACTTTTTCTAGGGTCAGTCGGTAGGATAAAAAAAAAGGCGAAAATTTATTATTATTTTTTTTCTATTTTTTTTTTCTGTCGGCAGAAAATCGATTGTGTTGGCGGGTCCGCAAAGCTAAGAATCAATTATGTGTGGCCTTATTATGAGTTCATCAAAATCCAATCATACATTTATAGTACACAAAATTGCGTTGTGGATAATTACACGAAGTTCAACATTTCTCTTTGTTTAGCGCTGACAGGTGTATTATAATTCTCCTTTGCAGGTGGCTGGACTGTACATGTGTACTCGTCTCATTGTCAATCTTACGCAGATCTATCTTCCCATGTTTCTCACAGATAGTTTGAAGTTAGACAAGGTGAGGATGAGGAATTTGATGTTGTTGTGTAAAATATTAAATTAAATTTGTACTTTTCCCCAAATCTTGAACTGCTCATTTATTTCCTTTTCTTTTTTTTATTGCAGGAATATATTGCAATTGTACCATTAGTAGTATACATCAGCGGTTTCTTAACGTCATTTACAATGAGACCACTGAATAAAGCTATAGGCCGTAAGGTAAGTCTGATGATCATTTTTGAACAAAGGCCGTTCCAATTGTGTAAAATTAAGTGTCAAAAGATATCCAGGTAGCTTCTTGTGTCTGCAGTCTTTGTACAATATTATGTTTAAATATATGTAATTTCTTTCCAGGCAACCTACTTTGTAGGCATCCTATTTGTCATAGGAGCTTGTATATGGATGTGGTTTGCCCACACAATTGACCACCGCGTCATATTTGGACCTGCCATATTCCTTGGAATTGGCGGTTCCACAATCTTAGTGACTTCTTTAGCCATGACAGCTGATCTCATTGGTAGACACACAGTAAGTTCTTTTTGTACTATTTTACAAGTTTTTGTACCTTGTGGCAAAGTTGGTAAAACGCTGGTCAAAGTAGTTTAGAGCTGCTATGAATGTCCCATGTTCGATTCCTCAAACATTTTATGAGTTTAAAATACATTTTCTTATTTCTTTATGATAGCTATGTTGTTTTTTCACTTGCAGAACTCAGGAGCTTTCGTTTATGGTGCTATGAGCTTTACAGACAAATTGTCCAATGGTCTTGCTGTGTTATTGATACAGAACATGCACCCTTGCAAGTGAGTTATACTTATCTAACTTAATCATCTGTGCAATTATAGTTAGATAAGCAGAATTTTTTTAGACAGTCTCACATAACCGAGAAACACTATGGACATTTTCGGAAAGGTTCCACAGGTAACTTGGGTGACATAGGTAACGAGGATTTGTTTCCGAAATGCCAGACTCGACCCTCATGTTTCCTGGAAGGGGCAAACTTGAATTCTCACTAAGAGTGTTTCCGACTACTAATGCATTAGTATGAGGGTCATGTTTTTTTTAATGATGTGAATAACTGGTTCCTGCTCAAGTAAAGCTCTCCAACTCTGGTTCCCGGAAAGCAAAACATGTGTTACCAATTTTACTGGTGCAAATCTTTCCAAAAACATCCCTTAAGGGTCATAAAGGATGACAATTAAAAGAGACTATCCCTCTGATCAATACACAGACAACATCACCTGCTGTGTACCAGATTACCCAGCTGAGATATTTTATTTTGTTACACATGCTCTAGGTAAATAATTCTTTGATTTGAAGTTCATTTCATCAACAATGTCACTGTCCATTTTTTGCAGATCTGAAACATGCTGCGAGGCGTGTGTTTGGTATTACAGAGACATGATGGCCTTCACACCAGGGGGAGTGGCGGTTGTTGCTGTGATCATCTTGTGTACCTTGCTACCTACCCATATTGGGAGTCTTGCTATAGACAGAGGTGAGTTTACGATTTTTTTATTGTCCACTTGAAGTATGTTTTGAATACTGTATTGATTTGTCTGCTCTCTTATAGCTTCGCATGTTTATTTGCTGTGGGCCTTCATCAATTTCTATATTTCCAGATATATGTTGTAGTTTCCTTTTTGCATTTAGATTTTTAGGCATTTTTTGCAAGTTTCAATAGTCTTGATTTTCAAAACACATAGCATACATCATTCTATACTTTTATGTACAAAAAGCCTGCTTGCAGTTTAGAATTTTCGCGTTTGTTGAATTCTAGACACATGTAGTTCTCTGGGGGCTGATTTCACCAATATAGCTAAGACCAGGGTTGAGGTTAGACCTGGTCTTTAAGTATTTTGCTTACTACGAGGTGCTGCCATTTTATCACAGAAATTGACCCTATAGTTTTAATTTGGATCTGCTTGGTCCAGGTATAAGGCTTAGACCTGGCTTAACTTTGTTGGTGAAATCAGACCTTATAGTCTAGATCGATCTGGTAATGGCTATCATTCAATTTTTCAACAATTTAGGTGAATATCCATATATTTTGTTATATGTCTGTGTCTCGATACTCATGAGCATCAGATAAGAGGTCGATAATTCATATATTCAGAGGAGGTAGGAGGCTTGGAGTGTTCTGAATGGGATTGTTTTTGTATCAAAGTGGAGACCACTTATTTTTTATCCATTGTCAAAATTTATATACCTTCTCCAGAATGGCTAAAATACATTAAATTTGATTTATTTTTTCCAAATTGAGCTCAGATGTAGTTATTTCAACAACTCAAGTCTCCCCTTCTACTAATGTCTCTAATAAGCCCTTGGCATCTGAAATCACGAGTAAGGATGCAGAAGATACTAAATTTATTTGGATATTCAGCTTTTGTGTGCAAATTACATCTATCAGCAATTCAGCATGAATATTCGGTTGCATTGCACAATTAGCACTCTGTCAGAACTTGCCCATTCTGTGTGTAATTTGATGTTGTGAATGTTTATTAAGACACTGAGGAACCTCGGCCAACTCCAAGTAAGTATAACCCTGGCGTGTGGTTAGTTAATGACATCTGGAAGTGACCTAGATATTAAAGAGAATCATACCTGGAAATACGGTCTTTTGTACAAAAACATTCTGGTCTTTCTCGAATTGCATGTTTATTACTGATATTACGTGATCTTTGATTTCACACTTCACTTTTGTACAAAACTTTATTCTGTACTTCATTCTATCTTCCTATTTATGTCTGACCTATTTAGTGTAACATTTTAGTATGTATAATACATTTGTGACTATAGTATGAGCAAAATTGCTGAGCTACTTCGTAGAGACATTCTGGTATTTATAAAATTTTGGTTTCATTTCACAAAGGTTCAAATCATTATTTCAGGCTACAACACTGTACTTTTATTCAAACATGTTAATACATTTTTTGTGATGTAATATTCCTAAATGCAGGCATTGCATTAAATTATTAAATTTTGTATCTTTATGAAATGAAAACTAACTGATTAATATAATAATCAATATATATATATATATTATATATCTGGTAGTTGTATAAATATTATAAATTTATAATCATATTAAGAGTAATATATGACCAACTGACAGTGTAGGATTAATGTGTATTATATTTAAATGGATTGTTGGATATTGATGTGGAATTGGTGTTTGGCAGTTAACCTTGACTCAGGGAAATGATGTAAGTAGCAGAGTGGTCGCTATTTTAGCAAGTAAGGAAATTTCCGCAAAGTAAGGTATTGGTTTTAAATCAAGGGAGGCTAGCTTTAAATGGTGGATCGATTAAAGGTGATGATATGACATAATGTGAACATGTGCAAGATAGTTGTTTGTCCTTAAAACATGTTTTATGGAGCACCTGAAGTCCTGATTCTCCCAAGTCCTACCCAATGACCCCATTGTGTGTTACATCAGTCGTATGTTAAACGGTCTTTGTCAGTCATTCCAGTTATTATATGTGAAATTTGAATTAAAATGGTGATTATTGGCAGAATTAGACAATTAGAAGTGATTTTAAACTCAAGGAGTCAGGGTCATTGCAGTGTCAACCTTCATTCTATTTTATTTAATTTTCTTTAAGATTTTATTTCTTCATTCGTTTTATTTCTAAAGTTTCTTTAGATTTTTTTGTGTAAAAATTTTCTTACTTGATTTTGTTATAATTTTCTTGATTTTAAAGTTTAATTTTTTTCGTTCACTACGAATTTTATTTGTCATTTGTTCCCCTATTTGTCATTTTTTCTCTGATAGATTTATCTCACTCAGTTTGCATTAGTTTTAAGCCATAAAAAATGTCTGCAGTATAACCTAGCTACTTGCTCAATGTTTACATGCTCAATGTTGAGTTATACTTTGTTATTTTAAAGACAAACTGTTCTTCTTTATTCAGTAGGCCAATGAACTAAGCCCCGCCTCACTCTTTGAACAAGAGGTTACGTTAAGGCAGCTTTTAAGCTTCACGCCTCGAAGTCAAGAGTAGCGAGACATTCCTTTTAAGGATGTATTGTAGCCACAGAAAAGTGGTAATAAAGGGAGTATTTAGACCAGTCTTGCAACATGGTGCTCTGTATTACGACGGTCTGGGTTTGATTCCACGAGCTTAAATGCTTAGTTAGGTATTTCATTATAAGTCTGCTCATTTAAAAGGCTTCCAATTATAAGAGAATTAGTATTTACAACAAGTTAAGAGATGGCCCTCTTTAAGTCTCCAATACCCTATTCTTTACTCCCTACTGGTTGAAAATCCTCTAACTTTGCAACTTATTAAAATCCGCATTTGTAATTTCAGGGCGTGCAATAGAAGACGATGAATATCGAGAGGAGCATGAGCCTCTGTTACCTGAAGATTCTACGGATGACTCATTTGATTGCTGCAGTTATATGTGCTGCCTCCGGACCACGAAAGACGTTCAAGCGCGACAAGTAGCGTGTAAATGTATCGCCAAAAACTGCAGACATAAAGAGTCGTCATATTCTACATTTAGTTCACCTACGACAGCAATCGGCAATGGTAGCTCAAGTGCTAATAACATTGAAGATGAGGAGGAAGACCAATCTGAGGAAGGACCATTAATTAATTCCAATGATGACATTGTTATAAACACAGCCCATTACGATTCGGATGTTGAGCCTTCAGCGTGATAGACTTGATAATTAGTGAAAATATGTATTGAATTATTAATTAATGCTTTGTAGTATTATTGAGTCCATATATTAATACATCATGTGATATATTGTAATATAATTATACTGCATAATTTTGAAGGACATAGCTGAAGACATGTACTGGCATTTGTGCTTCATCATAATTATTGAGGTTTAAAAAGAGATTCCTCTAAATTTTTTAAGAGATAGGTATTCTGAGTAGTTGAACCATTGCTTATATTCTGGTGAAATCGGAGGAATATAATATTTATGACTACTCTTTCAATTAAAAGCTGAGACATGCAGGGCTTATGCAGGCGGGGCATATATGCGGGCATATATTACTATACTGCTGAAATGTATAGAAATTATAGGTGCCTGCTGCTGTGTAATTTTTATTTTTTTTAAAAGCCTCTTTTAAAAGGGGTCAAATAGTGAAACTAAATCATTTCGAGATGAGACAATGAAATGATTTTACATTTCTTGCTTGATTACATGAGTTAGACTAACATGAGTGCCATTGTAAATTGATTAGAAGTTGAATATAGTTGTCACAATGTATAGTCCTAATTTTGTGTCAGGCATTGATATTAATCATTATATATAACTCTGATGTATGATCCTGCAACATTTTTGTACACCACGTTTTTTTATAATAACAAATTGGGCTATTTCTTTACGTAAAGCATACAGCTGTGTCTATGGGGTATACAAATGGCATGATGCTCTTATAAAAATATTTTAGTGATATGTCTTTAGTGCCTAAATTGAATGTTTTATTCCTGCACCTATACCAGTTCTACCCTTTTGGGTCACTTTTTAACACGAAACACCAAATTAAAGTATGCTGCATCTCTTGCCATCTTACACTATGGAAGTGTAGAAATCGATAACTGTAATGAATCAAATATGAAAATTTCTAACTTTAGGTGGGCTCCAGTCACTATGTAAAAACTTCAATGTACATATATATTTTATGTGTGTTGGTTCAGTTCTAAAATATGATGCAAAATTTGAGCATTTTAATGAAACTTCTATTTCAAAATTATTTATGAATGCGAATTTGACTGTGCCAAAACTGCAAGGGTAAGTGAGATGATATCTGTGATCTAAATAGAGGTTGTGTCTTTTCAATTTGTGTATATATTTTAGTTGTTTAATGTATATAATTGATATTCCTGCATCAATTTCTGAAATGTATTGTGAATATGATTAGTGATAATACAAGATCTCTTGTAGTTTTAAATACAACATCTTTCTTTTGATGAACATTTTAAAAATCTAACCTTAAAACTTATCTATGTTTATTAGAAGGTTAAACGAACTTACTTGTTAAGTGAAGTTTGACCTGGATTCCATCGATGATCTGGAGGCGGCAGCAGAGTTCATACGAGAGAGGGCGCTTCGAGCATTAAACTTCAATCTTTAAAGTAGGCATTGGCGTCAGAGTAACAAAAGAAAAAAGGGCTGGGCGAGGTGGGCGTATGAACTCTGCTGCCGCCTCCAGATCATCGATGGAATCCAGGTCAAACTTCACTTAACAAGTAAGTTCGTTTAACCTTCTAATTCCATCTCAGATCTTCGGCGGCAGCAGAGTTCCTACGAGAATTTTAAAGCACTCTGATGCCAAAGCCATAAAATTATGAGATCCCAAACCGGCAGATTAAATCTTTTCAAGAGATTTAAAGCCTTTCAACCTTGAGTCAACTGGAAGTGATAGGCCGGTGTGGATGTCCAGAGGCCCCTATATCTAGATGTGTGAGGCTGTGCTGGTGATCTCATCAGTGACTGCCCCCCCCCCCCTTTTTTGCCATAGTGCAAGCAAAGGAGAGTAAGGCACAGGGAGAACTGGCCATTGCATATCAGTAATATTGGCTGTCCACGACGTTTGAATAGTGAATTTGAGCACATCCCAAGATGACACAACTTCAGGGAAATAATTTCATAAATATCCAAGTGTGTCTTGTGTCGTGACTGAACCTTGCAGATTAAAGTTTCACCTTGTAGATGAAACATGAGTAAATTAGTTGGCATATATACATACGTTGAAATAATGGCAATTTTTTGTTGCCATTGACTTCATGACCAACATAAAGTAGTTGAAATTATTGTGGAAGAACATGTCTTTAGTTGCAATGTGAAATTGGAAAAGCATAACTGCCGGAGCCTGTATGGGGTACCCTGTTTTGGGTACCTACAATACTGAAGGTCTTTTGATGTTGAGGCAAGGAGAAGGATATTGAGAAGTAGCAATGCTTGGCATATATATATATGGTTCTTTCTTATGAAATGTTAATGTTGTGAGCCTCTATACCTGTAGTGTTACAACAGGAGTTGGGAGGTCATTCAATGACTGCATTGACTCAGCATAGTGGTGAGGTCTAGCTTAGGAAGCTGATGCCAAGTTCTCTTGTGATGATGACACGAAATGCTAAAGTTGTCGTTTCATATTTCAGAGTAAAGCTGCAGCTTGACATAAAAATGCCACTGTTGAGCAAGCCAGTTTCGTATTCGCATGACAGGTGGACCATTGAAACAACACTTCAGCAAAGCCTCTGGGTGTGATACAAGGGCTATTCTGAAGGGAGCTGAGTGTCAAGAAGGCCTTGTCCATATGAAGTGTCTGAGGGTTATTAAGTTCCCTATACACCCATGTTGCATTCTTGTGAAGTTGTCATAACAATGTCGTGCACTTTGTTTCATTGACCGACAGGAGAGCGGCAATTATCAATTATTGCCAATTAGTTATATCTCCACTGAATGAGCGATGGTTAAATGTATTAAATGAGTATCTGCATAAATGCTCAGTGAACATTGATGTTTGATGGCATATAATATGTTGTCCTTATTAACCAACATTGTTGCAGATTTGAAAGTGGCAGACCGATAAGTTGTCTCACCAATTTAGAATGCCAGGAGGAAAGAGCCTTGCCTTGCGGTGAAGGCCTTGCCTGGCGGTAAAGGTCCATTATAGATGCTGAACTGACGGTAAGCAGTAGCTTTTAAGGGCCCCCAGCTCCAGGAATTCAGGTGGTTATTACTTTGTAATAATGCCTGGCCTGGAACCCAAGCAATTGTCCATATAAAGGAAAATCTAAGTTCTATATAGAGATGCAGGATGGTTATTACTGTATCATGCCTGGTCAGTTCCGTCATTACTAATAGGTTATAATAATCACTTCTTGTAAGAAATTGCTGTTCCAGTTACGGCAAGATGTATCAATTGATCTCTTGAGTGTGTGCGCAAGCGGCAAACAAAAGGAATGAAAGAGGCAAGCATGTAATTAGAATATTACACGTGACGTTACATTGTGAGTTGCAATAGGCAAGCTATTCCTCAGTAGGATTGTAAGGAGGAGTTGTCCTGAGCGACAAGAAATTTGTAATTTCTATTCATGCCCTGAAGATGTATTCCGTCGCCAGTATGACATTGCCATACCTGTAAATATGTCTGTATGTACAGCTGCTGCTGTGTAAGATATTTGGTTGAATGTTAAGTTTCCGACGGAGATCTATCATCCAGTGATCCAAGTCAAAGTTGGTGACAAGTTGACCTGTTAATGTGGTTACTTAGCCAAACCTGGCATTATCAGTGATGAACAGTGATGAACAGTGCGTTAGTGTCAAACACTGGTGTCTTACTGCAATATTGCAATCTCCAGGGTCCTTATTGTTCTAAACTGATGACCCTAACCTTGCTAAACACTCAGCAGAGATCAAGTGTAAGAACGGTTCAAGAAACTTGAAGTAATGCTGCTAACGCAGGAACTGCCTCTGCTTGTTTAAGTGTTTTCTGTGGAACAGTTACAGTTAGTATGGTTTAAACCCAACTAGATGAACTTGTAGGGACTTAAAAGCTTGGAAGGCTCTAAAGGTGTTCTGTAAAAGTGTTGGAAAAACCCCTTGGAAATGTAGCACATATATACTATATGTTACAACCCTAACGACTGCAATTAAACTTGCAAATCGCCGTGTTATAATATTAATGGATGTCACAATGAGCAATCAGAGTTAGGGACTGCTTTATTCATTTGTTCGTCTGTATGAATTTGATCATTCCTGCCATTAGAACTGGAGTGAATGATATTTCTGCCATTGAAAATGGAGTGAATATAATGACAACTCTAAAGTGACCTTATAATCTATGAGAACCTGACTCGTCTGGACTTGGCTATCTGTCCTGCGTAGTCTGTGTGAAGTACAGGTGCTTCGCATTGTGAGTGACACTTTATGGGGAGTTGGTATAATTGTTGTGAAGTAACTAGTGTGACATCTTGCAGCCCTATCCATTAGGCTTGCACTTGTCCATATTGTTTTAGACACAAAACATGACCAAACGATAAAGATCCAAATTCCTTTATTCCAACGTGACGTCACACCTATGACGTCATAGCCTCCTGGCGGCTGGAGTGATCATTAGTGATCATGACCGAAGTCAAATACAATACACTACATTTCCTCCCCCTTTACAAAAGTTTGTCACTACTACTCACAAACTGTCAAATTGTTACTTTTTACTTTTAACTGTAAATTTTAACTTTTACAAAACTGTAAATTTACTTTTAACTGTAAATTTTAACTTTTACAAAACTGTAAATTTACTTATACAATTGATTAGAAAAACTTTCGAATCTATATAACTTCAACATACAGAAACTTCAAAAGTCAACTTCTTAATCCACTAAAGTACAAAGAATCTGCAATTAACTTTTACAAGTTAACATTGTAAAGTCTACAAATACAATTAGATTTCCTCTAATTTTTTTAACTTTGACGAGTCAACACTGTAAAGTACAGAAACTTTGTATGAAACTTTAAACGTAACATAAACACACATTTGAAAATTACAAATCAAGTTTAACTGGTGCCTTCCTATTCCTAGTTGGATTACGTCTAGGAGTGTTAAATTTAGGTTTTGGAGTAGGCACTTTTTGTTGAGGAACATCTCTCAAAGTAGTAGTAGTAGGTGTAGGTTCACCTGTTCCATCATTCTCAACTTCAACATTTTCTCGCATAGGCATATTTGCCTCCAAGTTCTCAGTAATCTGAGTTTCTCCCCTGTCAGTGTTCAAATTGTTCTTATCCAAACCACTGAAATCAAAGTCAAAAGAAGTTTGCTTTGACTTAGAAACCATTTGATCAACATGTACGAAACGCTGATGCGTCCCTACCTCTACCAAGTAAGTCAATGGACCACACTTCTTGACAATATCACCTGGCTCCCATTTCTCTGAACCACGATAGTTTCTAACTTGAACATGATCACCAATCTGAAACTCTCTAAGTTTATCAGAAGATTTGTGATTCCTCATTTGATTCTTCTGCTTGTTCTCAACCTGACGTGCTAAGCTAGGCTTCAACAACGAAAATCTTGATCTAGGCACTCTCTTCAAGAATAGCTCAGCGGGACTTTTCCCTGTTGTTGATTGAGGAGTAATCCTATAAGTAAACAAGAATTGAGACAAGTATCGATAAGAACCATCTTTCTCTTTCTCCTTACTAATCTTCTCTAAAGCTCGCTTCACAATCTGAACTGTGCGCTCTGCGGCTCCATTTGAACTCGGATGATACGCAGGCACAAGTTTGTGTGCAATTCCATTGAACTGCATGAAATTTCTAAAGAGACCAGAGGTAAATTGAGGACCGTTGTCTGAAACCAACATCTGCGGCAGACCAAATCTAGAAAAACATCCCCTAAGAACCTCAATTGTCTTCTCAGCTGTTGTGCTTCTCATTGGGTAAACTTCCACCCATTTCGAATAAGAATCAACTAGAATCAGATAAAATGACTTCTCCTTCTCAGCAAAGTCTATGTGAATTCTTTCAAAGACTGCACTTGGGTAATTCCATGGGTGCAAAGGTGCTAAGGCAGGACTGTTCCTAAGAGACTGACAAATCTCACAATTTTGTACAATTTCTTCAAGACAAGAATCAAGTCCAGGCCACCACAAATAACCTCTTGCTAACCTTTTTATTGAGACAATTCCCAAATGTTCAGCATGCAATTCCTGCAACAAGATTTCTCTCAAGCTTTCTGGAATTACAACTCTCAAACCCCACAAAAGACAACCACTTTCAATACTAAGCTCGTTGCGCTTTCTGAAATATGGGTCTAGCTCCGACTCCGAGACATGAGCGGGCCATCCATGCAAACAATAGTCATAAACCTTGGCTAGAATAGGATCTTGCTTTAAAGCAGTCTGAATCCTTTCTGCATCTACTGGTAATGAATCTAGTGTCACACTCTTAACAGATACTCTAGGTACTGACTCTGTAGGATCTGGCAAACGAGACAGTCCGTCTGCGTTTGAGTGCTCAGAACCCTTTCTGTACTCTATGTCATAATCATAAGCTGACAAAATCAGACTCCATCTTTGTAACCTCGCAGCCGCTAAAGTAGGTATACCTGTCTTTGGACCTAGTATCACCGCTAATGGCTTGTGATCAGTAACTAAAGTCACCCGCTTTCCATAGATATACTTATGGAACTTCTTAACTCCAAATATCAAGCTAAGAGCCTCTTTTTCTAACTGCGAATAACCTTTCTCTGCTACTGTCAAAGTTCTAGACGCCATTGCAATAGGTCTCTCACTGCCATCATCCATGACATGAGATAACACTGAACCTAACCCGTAGGCTGAAGCATCACAAGATAATTTCAATTGTCTAGTCACATCGTAAGCTACCAAACAACTATCAGCAGAAATCAGTCTTTTGCATTCGTCAAATGCAAACTGACAACGTTGACACCAGCGCCACTTCACATCTTTGCGCAACAATTGGTTCAACGGATGCAACAATGAAGATAAGTTCTTGATGAACTTTCCATGAAAGTTAACTAAGCCTAAGAATGCTTTCAACTCTGAGACATTGGTAGGAACTGGAGCTAACTTAAGTGACTTAACTTTCTCTTCTGACGGATGAATTCCTTTCTGATCTATCTTGTGACCTAAATACTCAATAGAATTCTCCATGAAAGTGCACTTACTAAGCCTAGCTCTGACATTGTGTTCTTGCAATCTGCGTAACACCTGTTCAACAATAGCATAGTGCTCTTCTTTGCTTCGAGACCACACCAAAATGTCATCGATATAGCAAACCAGTATTAGTTAGACACCGATTTGGAGGGTTCTAACATGCATTTTTGTCAGTTAGATCCCGACCGGAGGGAGGGATCTAACTGACAAAAATGCATGTTAGGACCCGACAAAGAGGTGTCTAACTGACTTAGACATCATATGCTTCTTCTATTATTTGTTTTAACTCATAATTTAACAAAATAAACCATAATCTCATTGTTTGTTTGCCAACTTGCTCTTGTAAACAATGATAATCCTTAGCAGGGCGCTAACATGCAATATTGTCAGTTAGATACCGGTTTTTCCAATGGTATAAGTATCTTGGTGATGTCTAACATTGTTTAGACCTGCCAACATTTTGTCCATCACTTTCTGGAACACTTGCGGAGCCGTTTTGATACCATACGGCATACGCTCATACTGTAGCAGTCCTACAATAGAATTGACTGTCAGGAGACTTTTAGACTTCTCACTTAGCTTAAGTTGCTGAAACGCATCTCTCAAGTCTATCTTAGAAAAGACACGACCATCGCCTAACTTAGCTAGCAATTCCTCAATAGTGGGTAGAGGATACGGGTCTTTCTCCAACGCCTGGTTAACTGTAACCTTGTAGTCACCACAGATTCTAAGAGAACCATTTTCCTTAACGATTGTAACCTGAGGACTAGCCCACTCTGACTTACTAACTGGAACAAAGATACCTCTATCTATTCCTTCCTGCAACTGCTTTCTAACCTGAGCCTGCAATGGAAATGGAACTGGGTAAGCTTTCTTGAAAATCGGTGGAACTTCCCTATCAACCGGTATATCTGCTTCATAACCAGTTATAGAACCTGGGTTGTCTGAGAAAACGCTCTTGTAGCGGTCTAACATTGCATCTAGTTTTGCATCATTTCGGATTGCAAAAATATTCTCCCAGTCTAACTTCAAACACCTGAGGAGATCACGCCCAAATAAGGCAGGACGATTGCCCTTGATAACTCTAAGTACACTACTGACACTTTGACCTTGATATTCAATCTTCGCCTCAAATTCACCTACGACATCTAGCTTTGTCCCTGAATAACCTTTCAGAACCGCTGATGGTTTACGTAAGCTATCTCCATTCCACAATTTGTTGAACAATTGTTCACTGATAACCGAGACTGCAGCAGCTGTATCTATTTCGAAATTGACCTTTCTACCATTGACCTTGACACTTGCATAGTAAGGGTCACCTGCAACTCCTGAATCAACCTGACAAAGGAGTAAATCCCTATCATTTTCAAGATCATCATGACAAATCACATCATTACACACCTCATCACTGCACATGTTCACATCAAGACATTTTGCCTGACATTCAATTTTCACATCAACATGACATTCATTTTCAACATGACATTCATTTTCAGCATGACATTCATTTTCAACATGACATTCAGTTTTCACATCAACATGACATTCAGTTTTCACATCAACATGACATTCAATATCGGTGACTGAATAATTG
The DNA here is from genome assembly GCA_026936325.1 of Platynereis dumerilii. Lineage (NCBI taxonomy): Eukaryota > Metazoa > Annelida > Polychaeta > Phyllodocida > Nereididae > Platynereis > Platynereis dumerilii. The sequence goes on along the minus strand of JAPTHN010000001.1, from coordinate 30,315,434 downwards.
TCCACATCAATTTGCACATCAAGATCATTCACTTCACAAAGCGAAAAAGTGTCACTGTCACAAACATTTGATCCTTGCAAAAAAGTGTCATTGTCACAAACATTTGATTCATTTGAAAAAGTGTCATTTGATTCATGTAAAACAGTGTGAATTGATTCATGTAAAACAGTGTGATTTGATTCATGTAAAATAGTGTGATTTGAAATTGATTTGATTGATTCATGTAAAAGAGTGTCACTGTCACAGAGTTCAATGGCGAACAGTCCAAACGCATCGTCATCGGATTCGTCCGAGACCTCGATGGCGGCAACATTTTTCTTTCTTGGCTTCTCGTTCTTGTCCTTGTTGGCCTTGAACCTCTGAACATCCGCACACTTCCAGTGAGCGTGTCCGAACTTCCGACATTCGTTACACTTCTTGGACTTGTAATAACACGAACGGTGGTGGTGATCCGATTTTCCGCACCTCCAACAGTCCTTCTGTGTCTGGCTGTTTCGTGAATCCTTGTACGTCTTCTTCTGGAAATATTTCTTTGAATTTCCGCGAGTGACCTTGTTCACATCAGCAGTAGCCTTTGAGTTTGACGCACTGGCTTTCTCAAATTGAGCGAAAGTAGAACTAGCAGACTCTACAGTCTGTGCCATACCGACAGCTTTGTTGAGAGTTAATTGTCTTTCTTGTAGCAATTTGTCTTGGGCCTTGGGCATGTTTAACCCCACCACGAATTGCATACACAGGGCAGATTCCCAAAAATCACCAAACTGACAAGTAGTACTCAACTTCCTCAACCGCACAGCAAAATCAGAAATTTTCTCACCGTCTGGTCTTGTACATTTCGAAAATTGGTACCTCTCAAAAATGAGCATAGGGGCTGGTTTGTAATGTTCCTTCAGCTTTTTGACGATTTCACGATAGGACAACGTGTCTGGAGTCTCCGGGTGACAAAGATTTTTCAAAGTGTCATAAACCACGGGCCCACATCTGGACAAAAACGTTGCCTTCTTAAGGCCATCATCAATACCATTGGCAACAAAAAAATGTCCTAGCCGCTCAACATAATTTTCGAAAGACTCAACTTTCTGGTCGAATTCCTGGTTCCATTTACTTGGCATTGTTGGTGAGTTTTCTGAAGGCTGGGCCTTCAATCGTCTGGCTGCTACATTTCCACAAGTCCACTCAACATCGTCAACAGATCAACCACACGGCCACAACGCATGGCTCATTCTGTCCAGCACATGCTCCGGTTTATCCTCGTCGCCAATTGTGACATCTTGCAGCCCTATCCATTAGGCTTGCACTTGTCCATATTGTTTTAGACACAAAACATGACCAAACGATAAAGATCCAAATTCCTTTATTCCAACGTGACGTCACACCTATGACGTCATAGCCTCCTGGCGGCTGGAGTGATCATTAGTGATCATGACCGAAGTCAAATACAATACACTACAACTAGTACCTGGAACATGCTGTATTGTATTAATTTCAGGCTTGTTTCGCATTGTGAGGCAATGCTTCATGCAGAGTTGTTATAACTTGTTTGAAACTGTAAAGCAGCCGGAGTAGGCTGTATTATTGTACACTTGGTCTTTGCTTTTGAGGTCTTATGGCAATGTGGATTGCAAGGCACCAGTGGGTATACACAAAGAATAATAAAGTTAACCTGATTTGTGAAAGTGTAACATGTTCAGGTTGGGAAACAATGTCTGCAAGACCTGCTTCCTGCTTGGAAGACGCGAGTAAAGCATTGTATATACTATCAGTCATGCACTGCAATGCAGGCACGGAATTCGTGGTGAGCCTTCCACAATGATACAGCTCAGGGCAGCCATAGTACGGCGCCCATGGGCAGAGACAAGGGGAACATTGCCCAAGGTTCCCATGCCTTAGCATTCTCCAGTGTTGGTGAAGGTGCGGAGCAGAAGATGTAAGTAACGTAGCCATACTTAATTGTAACTGATCGTTTCGTAAAAGAAGACTTAAGTCAGAGTGGCTAAGTTTGACTCTCGACGACAAGCTTCCAAATTTCTCTGCGACACCCTCAATAGGAAGTTCTACGGATATCCGTAGCCAGGTCAATAAAGGATTCTGTTTGCTTGTCGCCAAAGAGTAATTAAGCTTAAATGTGTAAATTAGAGCAGATTTGTTTGATCAGATCTTGCCTGATGATGTGATTGTTTTGCAAGGGGCGGCACGGAACGTATGCCTGTCCCCATCTGACAAATGCAGTTTGAAACAATATAGGCCTCAACTTGGAGGCTGACCAAATTTCGCTTGTCCTTATGTTTGTTTACCGGTTACCGGTTAACGTAAAATATTTGTGAACATCGGACAAGTCAGAACTTGTGGTAGCTTAAGTAGCTTACTTCAAACAAATATTTGGTGGCTTACTTCAAACAAATATTTGGTGGTATGTTCAAGTCAAGCAGTTAAGCCACCACTGCAACTGCACAGGTGTGAGCCTATTACAAGGCTCATTCTTTGTCAGTGAAGGTTCTGAATTGGCCCCGCTTGAGGTTGTGCCTATTCACTTGACGTATTAAATTGAGTGCAAGTTTCGCAGAACTCACTAACGTCATAATATGTATCATGAAGTACAGTGAAGGGATGTCTCCTGGCAGTGAGGTCAGCTATCAGCCAGTTTACCATGTAAGCTATCAGCCAGATTACCATGTCAGGTCTCTGTTGAGCCTGATACCATGGAAGGTTGATCACTGTTGACTGAGGATCATGTGTCTTGCTGAGTTATGATAATTTAATTCAATTCATTAAATTGTATTCACATCTGTTACATGACACTCACACTTTAGTCTGTGCAGTCAACAGCAAGAAAGCTGTCATTTGTTGACAGGAACATAAAAGCTCTAATGAGTAAGAGCCAGCAGTGTGCCATTGGCAAGTTTGGTGAATATGGTTCCCAAGGCCCAGTCTGCTCAGTCACCATTTTACCCTGTGATCCGCCATTTATTGCAGTGCAAATGCTGCTATCTGATTGGTCAGAAATCGGCAGTGCAGGAGATGGAAACTTCCTGACTTTGACAGTGCTTGTGGGGCTTAATAAAGGCTGCAGCAGCAAGGCAAGCACTGAAACAGGTAACTGAGACTGTTTCTGAAGTTTCCAGCACCTTGTGTGACCATTTGACACATAAAAAAGCTTGCAGAAGTGCTATTTCACTGTGTCATTTTGCCGAAAATTAGGTCAACATGACCTAGTTCTTCCGTGAGTGGCAGCGCTTCTGAAAGTGAGCTCTTCAGACCGACACAACTGTGGGCACGAGATTTTCGCCATTATCGATCGATGTGGACTGCTTAGGAGTCTCTGTAGCCGACAAATCTGACATTTTTCCGCCGTTAGTATCTTTGTTGACTTTCTGATCAAGCGCCATGTTGGTATGCCAGATCGAGGAAGAAGGCGGAAATGTGGCTATTGACCAATGAGAGTCAAGGAGACGTCGTAAGAAGCGACGCTATTGGTCGAGAGCCCAGCGGTCGTTTGTAATGAGCGCTGTGATTGGCTGAAAGCCCTGAAGGCGAAAGTGCAGCCTGCCTGCGCAAAGCAAATGGCGAAAATCGCCGGCAGATTTAAAGCCCATTTCGGGCAGCCGCTCCAACAAGGAGTAGAGATGGTCAGTCTCTGGCATTTGTCCAACTAATGGGACCCCACTGGTCAGTGTAGCACTCAAGGTGATTGCAAAAAACCACCCGCTCACCCGTCAAGATGACATGACGTAATGGAGAGCCTAGGAGAAACCAACTGCCAGGGGCGCTCGTGATTCAAGAGCGAAATTAGCAAAGAGAAAATGACAACTCTTGCTAAACACTGCTTGCCCATATCCCCGGGACTTACAGCAAGTGATTGAAGAAGAATGAGCCGTAAGTTCTTACTCGAACAAGCTCAATTTAATGCTTTTTTGCCTTCCCCAAAACTAAGATGCCATAGCTTGGGGAAGGTGCGCACGCATTGAAGTTTAATGCTCGAAGCGCCCTCTCTCGTAGGAACTCTGCTGCCGCCGAAGATCTGAGATGGAATTTGCAAATTACTGCCATTTCTTTCAGTTTCCAAGCTATCAAATGTGTATCACTAACTTATAAATTGAGTTTGTTGACATTTTTCTTTTTGTGTTTGCTAAATTTTTCCTCTGCTGTGCTTAATTAAAATGATATTATAAATTCCGGAACAATTCATGAGCATTGGTATTTTATTTTGTCACTGTGATATGTTGTTTTAGTGAATCAATTGCTTGTTATGTACTGTGGCCCATAGGGGGAATTCTACGCACTCTGCACTTCTACAACATCGACATACATTCGGCGTGACTTCGACAGTGATTCAAGATCGACATGACTTCAAGATCGACATGACTTCGACATCAACATGACTTCAACATCGACATGACTTCAACATCGACATGACTTCGACATCAACACTTCGACATCGACATGACTTCGACATCGACATGACTTCTACATCGACACTTCGACGTCGACGACATCGACATGGCTTTGGCAGTGATCAGGCCTGGATGATGAGCCACAGCGTGGCGCTCCGGTCAACCGAAACTAGGTCACGAAATTAGGTCACGTTCACAGAGCAGCATTGCCATGCATGGCTGGGGAGAGAGCTGCACGAAACTCTGTGTAACTGCTGTTGTAAGGTAAGATGTCAATATTTAATCTTTCTTTGCACTGTTTCTTTGTGTCTACTTTATTTGTAAGAATGTTGGCCTCAGTTGTTCAAGTTATTGATCAAGGTACACCCTGAAAATCGAAATAATGGCACAAGAACTTCCAACTGACTTGGCTCTTGTCTTGACAGTGCAGTGTTGTCATTAAATTGTTGTTGTTTTTCCACTCAACTGGCAACAGGCCTGCATCAGTGTACAATACTGTACATGTATGCCCAAGTGCCAATCAATATTATAAATACTGGTGTACTTGGATGCCCCTCCATGCAGTTTGTGTATACTGTATGGTTTTTGCTAGTGTTGGCATATAATTTATAAAGGCCGAGGATATTCCCCGAGCCCGGCTCGGCCAATAGCAATACAAATGCTATGGACAGAGCCGGCCGGCTCGGCCGATAGGAACGAAATTGCTATAGACCGAGCCCGGCTCTGTCAATAGCAACCTGATTGCTATAGGCAGAGCTCGGCTCGGTCCGTAGCAAGTTGTCTATTCCCAGAGCCGAGCTCGGTACATAGTATCAGGATTGCTATTCACCGAGCCAAGGTAATTCTAGAGACATATTCAACAGATATTTACCAGTTTTCTGAATCAGATCGCGGGTCTTTGCATGACACATTGACCCAGAAATGTGCCATTTTTACACAAGAGGGGGCTACGGTCGGCCATGTTTTTGGCTTCACCATACTTTGGCTCTACCTAGCAGGCAAGGTAGAAATCGGTCAGTGCTTCAAGGCCTCAAAAGGACAATTATGTTTGTGCTGTCAGAATATTCTAATTAAGGAAGCATACAAAAAAGACATTTTTTAACTTAGTGCATTTCATTCTGCAGTAAAGGAAGCATACAAAAAAGATCTTTTTTTTTAACTTTGTGCATTTTATTCAGCAGTAAAAAACACAACTCCAATGTGTATCAAAAATAAATAGCAACAAAATTTGTACAAGTAAATAAATATAAAATATGTACAGATCTATATATACAAGGTATAACAAATAAATTATATAAATACACTTCATGGTACAATAACATTTACAAACACATCATACAAGTGTAATTAGCTGGTTCCTCCACCAAGTCAATACAGACTTGGTGGTACCAAGCTTCACACACGCAACAACCGATCCACAAGATGTTCTTTCCGGACGGATACCTGCACGTCACCAGATCACAGGAGGCATCCTTCTGATAAGGTCTTGCGTGCCGTAAAAGGCGGGCCTTCACGTAACGCCTGAAGCTGGCGGCATGCCTCTGTTCGCCCATCTGCATGTCTTGCACCGCATCCGCACAAAGGTACTCGGCATGCTGGAAATACATAAGATACATTCCTTAACATTGCTTTAAAAGTTCTTGCGCAAATACTTCTTTCCCTTGGCAGATAATCCAAGTCACTTAAATTATGCTTATGTTAAAATTGTCTTTAACTGATTTATATTCATTTTAAATTTTCCTTTTACAAGTTTATATTACAAATACAGGCAGCTAAGTGACATTTAATGGTTTCTGTGATATATATGCAAATTATGCTTATGTTAAAATAGTCTTTAACTCATTTATATTCATTTTAACTCACCATCATCAAGAAGATTCCGCAGCTGGATCCATCTGTCTGTTGTGGGACATCTCTGGAGACAGCCACTACCTCCGGAAGGTTGTCCCACACGAGTGAATTGCGGGTCTTGACATACTTCCTGGAACAAGAATAAATGTATTTAGTATTAAATTCAATGTTATTGTAGTTATTTTATTGATTTTGACTCGCAGCTGAATGATTCACTGTAAGGCAATATTATGTATAGTATAATTTTGTCATTAATTACCTCCAGTGTTCCAAGTATCTGTGATTCCTTTCGCGATTCTCCATAGAGTCGACAATAAACATCTCCCTCTTCTGGAGGTCCACTACCAGGAGCAGCCAATGCTGGTTATCCTTGTTGATGGGCAGTAGGATTAAGTCACTGCTGGAGAGCTCTGTCTGTAAGCACACAAAAGAAACATTGTAGATCTCAGTTAAAGTATATTTTCATACCACAATAAAAGCTAATTTATAGGTCTCTGTGACTCCGCCTGAGTACCTTCTCATTCAAACATAATTCATATCGGTACAGACATATTCAAATAGCTGTCAAACATTATCATATATTACCTTAGCATAAAGCCACCTCTCATAGTGCCCCTGTTCAAACAATTGCATCAGGAAGCACGGCAGGATGCTGATTCTCTTTGTCGATTCCCTGGCCACGATATTCAGGTAAGCGTGAATGATCTGTAAAGGAACCAGAAATGTATATTAATATGACATTTATAATAGTATTTTTGAAACAATTTAATATTATCCAAGTAGCAACAAAATGATCATCCAAGGACACAGAAAATATATATATACGAATGAAAAGTCCAGCTTACCTGGTCATTGACCCATGAGTTGCCCTCCAGGGAATCGAAGTCGCACTTAGACAAGGTCAAGTTTCCTGATGACACTTTCTTTCGAGGGACTTTGGCTGCTACGACATCGATTTCTTCAACGAATGTTGGCAAATCTAGCGGTTCTGAAAGTGTAAATGCATAAAAGTTAGGACTATGCCTTACTATGCCTTAAACAAATAATTAATGCTCTGAAAAATTCATTTGTACCAGTACCAAGTGATTCTCACTAATCCAAGATTTACTTTGCACAGTTATATATATTATTATTTCTGTATATTATGCTAACAACTTATTAGGAATAGTTCATTCTTGGTATCCCGGTTGGTGATTTAGTACAAGGTTGTTCCAGTTTAAAGCAATCTTACCAGCTGAGCTCTTTTTAGGACGTCCTCTTGTGCCCCGAGATAGACCACAGGGTGTCAAGTTGGAACCTTTGGGCCGGCCACGGACTCTTGGCTTGGTGGGAAGCTTGATGTCCTCAAGTCTAACTTTCTTAGGTTCTACCTCCTCGACCTCACCATCATCTTCCCGTGCCCGCTTTCTTGTGTCAACAGGCTGCAAATAAAAACATTTATAAGTTGAAATGATTTTTTAATAAATCTTAGATGCAATGCAATATATATATAGATAGAGAGATTCTTTATTAGCCAATATTAACAATGTAACATCAGAATTTAACTGTTTTCAACAACTAATTTAATGTATTTCTTAAAATGATAACCATTAATGATAGACAATTATCTAACTTACCTCAGTAGGTAGGGCAGCCAATGGCTCTTCGTCAGGAAACACGTCATCACCAGAGTCATTCTCCACCTGAAATGATAAATTGGGAAATGTTAACTAACAGACTACAGCTATTTTGTAAAAATTAAATATAATTTGACTGATGTGATCCAAACATCTCATCAGTCATTTTGACATTCAGAATCAAATACCATGTTACAACATGTACAATGATATTAACATATATATGTCAATAAATCACAATATTAAATTTTTTATTCTTACCTCATGTACTTCATCAATCCGGCCGTTGGTCTCAGAGCAGGTGCTGGTTGCGTCATTCACTCTTGTCTCCTGTGAGGTTCGGAGATCAAGTGGGGCGTCGGGGTCATGTGAGGACGTCACCAAACTTCATAGCCGCTTCCTTCATACGTGTCGTCTGGAAGAAGATCACGTCCAGGGGGCCATCTTCCGACTTCTTTAGATGAACGGAGGCAGCTGGATCATCTTCGCGGAGAGCATTCAACACGGCAGTAAGATCTTCTTCATCTCCCTTGGTCTCTTGTCTCTTTTTCTTCTCCTTCAAGTTATAGATGTCCTTGTTGAGCACAGTCATGTCTTTCTTCTCGAGGTGAAGTCGGATGTTGTCTGGCCGGACACCAAGTGTCAAGAGGTCTTCAACTTCTTTCTTGGCACCATCAGGTAGACGACGTGCCTGGAAATAAATTTATTTAATAAGATTGTGTTCCAGTCCACTGAGAGTAATAGCAACTTGAATGTATTTGTACTCCAATGCTGTAAATCATCCAATATAACTCAGCATAGGTCACATGACCACCCACCATTATGATATTATTATAATTTACAATTAATGCATCACTCTAACTTCTCTAAGGCTGTAAATAAATAGTTGAACTGTTTAATTAATGCATAGTTTATTACTGGTCTAATGCAATGCAGCAAAGATGTATTTCATTATGTCATTGATCAATAATAAATACATAACATGTTCTTTTCAGATACAAATGCCATGTTACAAAGTTATTAACATAAATACATATATGTATTTTATTATGAGTTATACCTCTGGGTAGCAGTGATAAAGTTCTGCAGAACACTCATGGTTGTGGTCTGTCTCCAAGGCTGTGATCCGCAGCAGCGATCTACAGACACCAGCAGCAGAGATACTCAAGAAAGCTGGACAGCCAGTCTTGAAGGTTCTAAAACCAAACAAGAAAAATACTGTTGTAGACTGACAGTGATATGTTATATCATGAATAATTACCAGTGAGAAAGGGTACCACTTTTGCATGAAAAAGACTTGAGTAGACAAAAGATAGCTAAATAGTGAAACCCAGACATTGAGTTTTTAAGTCTGGAAATTTAACCTGTGGCTCATTCTGGTGATTGTAGAAAATATTTTCACACAGATGTCTGATATTTGTATGGAATTTAAAAAAAACAACATTAACTTCAGTTAACTAGGCCAAAATTTTAACTTATTAACTTTAACTTAGCTAATGAATAGATTAACTTTTTAACTGTTAACTTTTGCCCACCAAAATTTCATATGGACTACTGCAATGAGTGGATACCCTGTTTCACTATCAGCAATTGCAATTTAATGTAACTATAGCCATATTTTCTTCTTTCAATTACTATTATAGCAGTTGCTTAAGTGATCATAGTAAGGAGGTTACATGCTTATTTGGTTTGACAGTTAAGATCGAATACTTAGATAAATCAAATGATAATAGACCTATCTGTCAGGGAGTATGGTTATAACGGCCACAGACTACAGGTGTGAGAATTATCCCATAATCTGATTTAAGTATAGGCCTAAGATGGGATATTAAGTATAAAATGGGATAAAAAAAATCATAAAACATTTTTTGGTACTAAATTAACCAAAACATTGTTCATTGTAAATGTCATGAAAAGAAATCATAATTTTCTTAAAATGTCCTTCCATTTGATAAAACTGACAAATTTGTTAATTATGTATACTCAATTCTAAATGTGTTTTAATAGACAAACCAATGATGATGTGACTCTTATGTTATGAAGGAATTTCAAATATACAGTGCCGCCTGTAAGTAAGTGAAACGCATGACATTGTGCCATTGCATCAATGCTAAACATCCTCAGCCAAACTGCTTGGGGAGGCATGAATTCTCATCGGATGAAAGGGAAACAAAGTGGGTCATAAAGGCCGATGCGTGAGGCAAGTGGGATAAAATTAGCAGCCCATTTTCTTCGCTGTAGTTGGAGTTAGGTATGGGTCAAAGTCTTTGATAAGTAAGTGAACCACCCTTCCCTATGTTTTAACATTAGGCCTGCGTTTCACTTACTTATCAAAGACTTTGACCCATACCTAACTCCGACTACAGCAAAGAAAATTGGCTGCTATTTTTATCCCACATGCCTCACATATCGGCCTTTATGACCCAAAATGTTTTCCTCTCATCGGATGAGAATTCGTCCTTCCAGAAGCATTTTGGTTAAGGATGTTTAACATTGATGCAATGGCACAATATAATGCGTTTCACTTACTTACAGGCGGCACTGTACTGCAAATGGACTACTTTTTGATATTGGCCCTGTCAAAACATATCAGTACAACTTGTAAATAATAAGCATAATAATGATTCATTATAGGCCTAGGCCTATATGATAACTGTTACATTCACAAAATAATAATTATTTGTAATTGTTACATATATGGTTATCAAGTTATATTTATAATATAAATTAAAATCAGATCTGTTGTATACATGATCCTTTTAATTTTTTTGCCTTTTTATGAGAATTGAAACAAATAAATAATATCATTGTTATCAATTAAATGTCTTAAGTCTTTGCAGAGATTAAATGGGGTTTCAATAAAATTTAATTGAAGAAGTTCAATTGCAGTGTCATAATCTTAATTACAGCATTTTTTTTATTTAATTGATATTTAAAGTGCAGTTATCTTTGCTTTACCAATTATTTGCATTATATGATTGTAATTGCCTTAATTACCATAAAAAAAGGAAAATTGTATGTGAATTCTACAATTGCCTTAAAAACAAGTTGAGAAAAGAAAGATAATTGCAATATCATGATAATCACAGCAAATGTGTCAATTTGGTCTAGTATAATTTATGTGAAGCATAATTCATATCTCTTTTAATTATTAATTTTTTCAAGTGGTACCTAGGCCTATGATTGTAATATGAAGTAGGCCTATTTTAGTTATGACCAAAACATTATTGTTAACCAATCATATATCAAGAATATATAAGTTCTTTGAAACATATTAAAAAAATATATTTCCTGTTAAGTCTATGAAAATATATAATTGGAATATTTGTGTTATTAGTTTAAAAAAGAAGTAACTTTTATTGCTTTTTTCTGTTTTTAAAGAAAACTGGATCAAATCTTGTTTTTCATAAAATAATTAACATTACATAAATATTAAACATGTTTACATATATTTTAAATGACATATATGTGTTTGTTTGTTTAAGCAGTGTTCTAAAGTGTTGCTGTTTGTTTAAAGAGGGTTTACCTGCTTGTTTATAAATGCATACTTGGGTTAATTGCTATTTAAGCATGCATTGGGGTACAATAGAACACACAGTTAAACAAACAAACAAAATAGTTAATGTCAAATTGTGAGACTGGACATAGATGTCATTTCCATGTGAACCAGCAACATGGAAAGACCTCTCCACATAATTCTGTATGCACAAAATATTGTTACAAGAATTATGTGGAAGAAATATTATATTTTTTTTTTTTTTTGCATATGCAGTAATTCAAAAATTCATAGACTTTATTAAACTACTACATGATAGTAATTCTGGAAATTGGAATTCTAGCATACACTTAGAGATATATACATAAATAACATTTTTGTAATAACTGTATTTTATTAAGATGGTAAAACAGGTATCAGGAATAGTAGAATGGTACAAGGTGGATAATTGAGTAACTAGCACAGCTCTGAGAAATTGGACTTGTCTGCTCTTGGGAACATAGTTATTTGTCAAACTGGATAAAGATAAGATAAATTAGATATACATGTATACATAGTCATAGACATTTCTGAAATAGTCACGACAGTGTTCATGTTATCTTAATTTCTTAAAGGTGTGTCATAAGCATATAATAATAATAAGGTTCTATATTGCCACACAGAACTGTCAATCAGAACGGCCATACTAGTTTTTAGTGGTAGTTTTGTTGCTAATTGTGCACTATTACATGACCATATACTCAGAACAGTCAGTGTATATATTAACAATATACACTGACTGCCCTGAGTATATTGTCATGTGATAAAATACAATTAGTAACAAAAATACCACTAAAAAACTAGTATGGCCGTTTTGGGTGGCCGTTCTGTGTGGCCTTTTTTGCAAAACCAGTGTGGCCGTTTTGGTCTGTGGCCCTTATAACTAAACCCCTCTGTCAGTTATGGATGATACTTAAACATAATACAACTGAGAAATTAATCAAACAAATACCTGTAACTATGATCACCCAGCAATTTTTTAATTGGTAATTAGACATAATTGTATATTACACATTTACCATTGCAATCTATAATGATCAAAACAATACACAAATAGGGTTATAGGCAATAGCAAACTTAAATATCAATACACATCATGATCATAAATATCAATACACACCATGATCATAAATAATACACTTCATGATCATAAATATCAATACACATTGAAATGGTTAGTACACTAGAAAATAATTCTACAAACATGCTTCCCCATACAAAACACAAACATTAACTCTCATAAAGTCTTGATTCCGCTGACCACATCAGAGAGCAAAATGTGGCCTTGACCTGAGAATCAAGTTTAGGAAATATCACTACAGTCCAAATGGTTTGTCAGAAATATAATTTAGAATTTAGAAAAATTCATTACAGTCCAAATGCGTTGTCAAAACAAGAAAATCTTTTTTAAAAAAAGATATGCTGGTTGTAGCAATGATATCTTTAAAATGTGAAAAAAAAACATTATCTTTTACAAGTAGCCCTTTTATTTGATAAACATATCTATAAATTTAAACATTATACTAGAAAATATAAAGTATTTTGTTAAATTCATAAATAAAGTAATTTTTGTGGCCTAACCTGGAATTGAACCCTGGCCAGTGGGGTGGAAGGCAAACTCTCTACCTGCTTCGCCACTGGGCCAGCCATACGACTTGTTCCTAAATATAGACTTTGAATCCTCATATAGGCCTATTGCAAGAATAAGAAACCACGCCCTCCACTTCCAAACTTCTCAGGCAAATTTGACACACTTCTACTCCACTTATTGACATTCCGAAAACTGCTCCGTGTTTATGAGATGTTCTAGTTTCAGAAAAGTGGTGAACCAGGCATGTACGACAAAATTTCGAGCTTCAGCGGCCCTGTTTATATAGATCTCTGAAAAAAAGCAGCAGCAGTGCATATCCTGGTCACATGACAGGTGTCGTCCACTTGTCTATATCAATCATGACAACTCACCTCCAGCTTAAATTGTACTAGAATAATTTTTGGTGGATCAATCATCAATTTCCGAAATGGCAGGTGTACTTTGACATAAATGCAACAACTTGAAGTATTTGCAATGATAAGTTATTTCCTAGTGCTCCACTTTATATCACTAAAGGCTGAGGTGAACTTGTGTTGACACTTTTCAGTATGGGGTGCCCAGTAAACTGCTGGTATTAATGGCTAAAGATAATACATCTTTCTTACAGCCCAATGGAACCAGCATAAAAATAATTTAGACTCATTTTGTTTTCATCTCAGAGCAATGATACAGGCTCATTGGTGTTTCAGCAAAATGCAAATAAATTTTCCAGATTATGGGAAAGCATGTCAACAGAACTGATGCATTAGTAAACAGGGCATAAAAACAAGAGGTAAATAAAAACACCAACCTTTGGTCAGAACGTTCTCCAGTTGACTTGGTCTTTGCAGATCCATGATGCTTACAGCCAAGCTTAGCATAAGCGTTGACAAGCTGATCTGGGTAACGAGGGCCTTGGGTATTTCTGTTGTTGGCAGCAGTCACAGAACGGTTGTTCTTGATTGTCCACACAGTAAAGGTCCCCTGAGAATAATCCTGCAGTGCTGTCATAAAATCCTGCCAGGAGGCAAACGTAGATCCAACATGGATGGCCATGTTTTAAAAGTAAATATTCCAGAAATATGTGTTACAAGTTCAGTGTGTCTCAAAATAATTATTGGAAATAAGCAGACCATTTTGGACTGATATATATATTGGGTCCAATAACTATAGAGAACAACTTGTGAAAGTTCAGGATTGAGAGGAAACAATGCAATATACATGATGTATATGCATCTATACCCTCTGCTGTTTGTGTTAGAAAGTGTTAACTAGCTGTTAACCAGATTTAGACATGTTTAACTAGCTGAGAGCACCCAAGATTGTTGTTTCAAGCTGACCCATTCACCATCGTGGCTTCCATTCAACTGGCAACAAATCTTGCAGAGCCACGTGGGTTGCACCCCTGGAGGAGTGTCAGCCACACCTGTCAATCAGCTGGCTCGGCCAATAGCAATTCAGCTGCTATTGAACCATCCAGGCTCGGCCAATAGCAACACTGCTATGGCCCGAGCCGGCTCGGCCAATAGGAATTATTTTTGCTATAGACCGAGCCCGGCTCGGTCAATAGCCACGGCGATTTATAAAATTTAAAAGATAGGCAATATTTTGGAAAGTCAACGTATATAATGTCATTAATGATGGGTCTATTTCAAAAGATAGACCAAGTATGGGCTTTCAAAAACTGATTTGTTACGTCTGTGTAGTCCACCTGAGCCTGACCGAGCAGCGGCAGTGGCAAAATTTTGAGGGCTGCTGATGTTCTATATCGGCCCTTGTTTACAAGGCCGGGGGCTGATATTGTCAATAACGGCCCTTGTTTACAATGTCCGGGCTGTTATAGCCAATAACAGCCCTCGTTTACATGTCCGAGGGCCGTTATAGTCAGTTACAGTCCTTGTTTATAAGGCCAAGTGTTTAATATTGTTATATTGACACTGGCGCGGAGCTATGGAAATATTTTCAGTTTCAAGACCACAGAGGGACATCACCCGTCAATTTTTTCAAACGACCCCTCCCCAGGGACTAGTACTTAGTAATGCTGATCTGTGAAAACCTGTACAATGTACATGCAATGTACATGTATTTAAATTATTTTTCTTTCATTTTCACAGGAGCTGAGGACCAGAAATTCAGAATGCAAAAAAATGTCTGGTATCAGGTAACTATATAACTTAAACTTCACCAGCATATTTGGTAACCATGTAGCATGACCCATGAAATTGAAAAACAAATTTGAGAAAAATTAATGTCTTATCTGATGTGAATGGTTTTAAAATATGAATATAATGTCAGGATTCAGAACAGTTGAGACTTATGATACCAGGATTCAGAACAGTGATGTTGCCCTAACCAGTGAGCAACTAATGCAGATGAGAATGGAACAGACAGTTTAAAATGTGCAGCGGAAAAAGTTAAGTCTATTCTGGACTGATTATGACACTCCTGGGTATGAATACCACTCTTTGAATTCAATTTGGTCTAAGCCCATGGGAAATTAAATGGGGATGGGACCGATGGGTTGTATCCAATGTTCTAAGCTGGGGCAACTGGAAAACCATGGGCATGCCTGAATGAACAGAGTGTGAGCCAGACTCCCGAGTCTTCCGGTCTCTCATCATCATAGGCCTTCAGCTATTACCAACATTCGGGCATGCCATGGCATCGGAACTTAGGGCAAGGTTCCTGGGCACAGTTCCATGGGAGGCTCACCACAAATTTCATGTCAAGATTGTGGTGTGTTGCAATGAAGTTCATTCAATACAATAAATTTAATAAGTGACTGCTTTCTTTCCTTTTGTTTCAGCATGATTAGGCCTGCTTGCCATGGTCAATGAAGAGGAAGAGATTACGCAATGACATGATTACCAGCCAAACGAAGAACAAATCAAGCAAACTTGAATCTTTAATCAACAAGACTACATGTTTTATTGAATAACTTGATCTTTAAGGTTTTATTAAATTATACAAGTCAAAAATAAAAAAGCGCACAATTGTTCACTTAAGTTTGTGCTTCAGCATTTTATCATAAATGAAAATATCACTTTTTCTCCCTATCATTGCAGTAGCGGATCCAGAGGAGGGGGGTTTAGGGGGTTCAAACGCCCACCCTCCCTTCTTGGCCGGTAGACTTTAATGTAATAATTTTTTAAAAAGTAATAATATCCTTTTCACAAGCTAGATGGCTGAGTGGTTACAGTCCATAGCTGGCTGCTAAAAGTTTCAAGGCTGCAAGGTTCCAAGACTGCCAGGCAGTGAATCCAGTATATTTTCAATGAACCTGCAGAAGCAATAAACCGGTTGGATCATTCGAACGAGATGTTGAAGTGGCAGTATCTGTGGTATTTCTGGGCAGAAAAAGTACTCCCATAAGGATTACAAACATGCAACATTGACGACTGCTGGGCCTATCTCGTTAATCAACACTTGCATGCACCATGTGTTGGATTTAGATGGCGATGTCTTGAATAATGCTCTTTTTAGTCTTGACGCCTGAAACCAAAATAAGGCAAAATTACATTAGTATTTTGAAGATCTGTGAGGTTTGAGACATTTGTGAAAAAAAAAATTAGGACTTTAATATGAAAGGGGCCTGCAGGGCACATAGAAAAGCAGTCAAGGAAATTACCATCTGCTCATGACAACCAATGTCTTCAACCCCACATGACACTCATACCAACACTGTCATCTCTCTCCCATGACCTTCTCAAGGTGTCATGGCCCAGCCATGACTTAAGCACTCAAAATCATCTTTGACAGGCTATTTAAAAATAACTGCTGCTAC
This sequence comes from Platynereis dumerilii, assembly GCA_026936325.1. NCBI lineage: Eukaryota > Metazoa > Annelida > Polychaeta > Phyllodocida > Nereididae > Platynereis > Platynereis dumerilii. The sequence goes on along the minus strand of JAPTHN010000001.1, from coordinate 30,298,687 downwards.
TCTCACTTCCAAACTTGGCATAAAGTTGTATCACAGCATCAGCTAACTCCATAAATTTCGGCAGGCCCATCCATTACATAATGAGCAAAAGAACCCGAAGGCTCCGGAAAAAATAGGGGACTGTCATGAGCTGCTGATGACTTTGCAGAATTTTGTGAAATTGGATAGAATAAGTCCCGCTACTGTCATGCTACTGTGTGATGAGGATGGCTGCACAGAGATCAAACTTTCTTCTGATACCCAACTGATCAACCCCACACACTCAATCATCCTGTCAGGGCCAGGACTTAGCTGCAATTGCAATTGTCATCATGTGATGGTAATTTCCCGGACTGAAAAGTAATGGGCGATAACAGGTCGCACAAAAGGTCATTCATCATGAGTTTGCTTGGTCGCAGAGATTTTTGTTTTTGTTTTGCATTTTTAACTAGTGCAGGTGAAAATTACAGATAACACTGACCTGTATTTCAAACCAGTGGGCATTTCCTGGACTCTGAAGACATTTTCCACACATGCAATTCTGCTAAATGTTCCTGTCCTCCAAGTACGAGCGAATTTCCTTCCAAAAACTGAAAAGGCATTGATACAACATTTATAAATAACTGAATTCATTGTATCTATCCAACAATTTCAAGTTAAGAGTGATAACCGAGAACATTGAAAACCACAAGCTTGCCTATTACATAAATAGTTTGATTTTAGATCACTCCCATCAGCCATGAAATTATAAATTTACTTTAATATTGTATTTAGAATGAACATCATTCACTGAATTTATCCTGTGTAATGAGGCCATTTAACATACTGTTGATTATGTCAACTTTGAATGTATCATAATTATAATGCTGTGAAAATAAAAAGGGCACTGAGACATTTCAACTGAATTAGCCAACAACTTCATAGTTTACCTTGCACCTTGCATTTGCCGGACCCGAGGAGAGAAACCAAGGCAGTGTCGGTCGGGTCCAGACACCGTAGGTGGTAGACCAGGCAGGATTTTGCATCCTCGAGCTTGCGTTGTCAAATATGTTCTTCAAAATGATATAGTTGTTGGGGGGGGGGGGGGGGTCTTGGCCCCTAGCCCTCCACCACACGCCTAAAGCTCTTGCTTTCTTTTTTGAAGACAATCTACCTGCAATCAAATATATAAATTTAACTATCGGTTGCATTTTTTTTTTGGGGGGGGGAGCCCAGGGAGCATTGTGAGCATACCAAATTTCAACGGACAGAAAAAGTCAATGCAGACATTGTAAAGTACTTTTGGGAGTTTTCCTTTCTTTGAATATTTTTGGAAAATAATAAGTAACTGTATAGTCCTTACTGTTAAATATAAAGAAGACTTTTTTGAAAAGATGTGCTGTGCAAACAAATAGATCAGTTAGACTACATAGGATATCTTTTCAAAATTTGTGTACATTGTGAGCGCTGTAGGCTCTCCTGGGAAGTTCAAATAATTAATTGAATATGAATGGCAAATAAATTTAGGCACCTTTTCGGGTTTCTCTTATAATAAAATAGCAATATAGCTTATCAGGGATTAATTTCAAACTTTTAGTGGCGTGCATGTGGATCAGGGCGGACTGGCGGCATTTCTGGCCCCGTGGCAAAATAAGTCAATGGACCCCTATGTCTACCGTCGGCGTTATTTCAAATTAATAAAGAAAATACTATAAGCCTATTTTGGCAAATTGTTAGTATTAGGAGCTATTAGGTTGTGGGGCCTCCGCATGAGAAGGTTTTGTCATTTTCAGTAAGTGTAGTTGCAATTAACACACAGTCATGAACTGATTACCAAATGTTGCTCTTTCCTTAATTTTTTTTTTTGGCATCTTACATGGGCCCCCCTTAGTGGATGGGCCCGTTGCAGTTGCCACTTTGCCACATAGGCCAGTCCGCCCCTGACATTGTGGATAATAGTTTCATTGATATTTGACAAAGTTTATCTTTCATACCTTTGACAGTCAGGTCGGCAACAATGTTATTGACTTTCTTCCTGTGGTTTTCTCATCCCCCAAGAACTCATCTCTTCCAGCTGCCTGTACAATTGTAAATATTAAAGTTAATTTAGTACGCCAACTTCTTTGAGACCGATACTACAGCCATGGCCGTAAGTTTTCACTCATCTGCAATGCTGCACTATGGTGCAATTATTGTGACCAATCATAACAAAGCAAATACTTCCTCAATCTTCACTAAATCGTGAGCAATTATAGTTTGTATGGAGTAGAAGGTGTTCTGGTAGAAATAATTGCATTAAATGATATTTTCACAGCAATCGTGAGGCAAAATAATGAATAAGTTGAATTTTGAGCATAAAATCAATTATGATGCTATGTTATTCTCATGGTAGTAACAGCCACCAAAGTTTGTGGATATGTTGTGTACACATGAAATTAAGCATTCATGACAAAATTACTATAAAATACATTGTTGAATTTTTCGTTCATCGGGTTTTAATAGAACTGGTTTTTCCTTTACATATATGGCGAAATTTTATGTAGGTGTAGGAAATAACTGCACTTCTTCTTTTCAAAGAAAAGTGTGTCAAATGCGTTCCATATATGTGGAATTTTATGAAACAAATTAAATTTCATAATAAGAAAAAAAATTCACTACTTTATTCTTACATCAGAAATTAACAATATTTCTAATCATAAACACATCAAGCGAAAACCCGATCAAGCAATGTTAAAGTTGTGTATCTAATTGTAATTTTTGCATGAATGTTTAATTTGGTGTGTGCCTAACACATCGCGACACTTTGATGAATATTACTATAACGTGAATGACAATATAGAATAAGAACTGATCATATGCCTAAATTGCAACCAATTCATTATTTTGCTATTATGTAACATTATTCAATTCAACAATTTTTATCAGAACACCTCCAAATACATACTAACTATAATACCTGGCATTTTGGTGAAGATTGAGCAAGTATTTGCTTTGTTATGATTGGTCAAAATTATAGCGCCATAGTGAAGCATGGCTGCTGAGTGAAAACTTACGGCCATGGCTGTATAGTATTGATCGATCAATACAGACAGTATACTTCAATACATCGTGTCATTCTTGTTTTATATAATTTACAGACAATAAACATATTTCTTCAAAATATACAAGAAAAAAATGTAGGACATAAATAACCAGCAATCAATGTATGACATTATAAACACATATATATATGGCATTCTAAGCCATTCTTACTGAATCTTACATGCACATTGCACTGACAGCTGAACAAGGATCCTGGCCTGGGTGACAGTAACAGTTACACAGTGTGTCGTGGCATGAATACTCAATCAGGGTTGAGTTACATTCATTGACGTACATTTACAGGTTTAATGAAGCTGTGCTATTTAACAGCCTAGTTGATCCATGCTAGATCAAGAAAATACATGTGACACAGCCTGTCACAGGACAGGTAGCTTACCATTGCATTAGCAAATGTAAACGCTGCAAGTGTAATTAGGTGAATTCCTGTGGGATTTTCGGTGCTCAGCATCTGCCTTGTCTCCTTTCATGTTTGTAAAGTTATTTTCACCAAAGACACTTCTACAGTGAAAAAAAAAGACCCAGAAAACGGCGCTAGTCCATCCCAACCTGTGGTTTTGCCATACATGTTGACAATCATCACGTCATGTGACTTCTTGACCTGACTGGTGGCGTCATCTGGTGTAAATAATTTCGCATGTCGAAGTTATGTCGATGTAGAAAAGTCGATGCAGAAAAGTCGATGTAGAAAAGTCGATGCAGAAAAGTCGATGTAGAAAAGAAGTTACCAGGTTAGGTCGACGTAGAAGTAACGGCGATGTAGAAAAGTCGATGTAGAAGTGTCGAGTCAGTCGACGTCGAAATATCGTCGCTGAAACAGTGTAGACCTCGAATTTTTGCCGTCGAAGTTGTGTCGAAATAGTGTCGATTTACTGTCGACTTCGCTGTAGTGCAGAGTGTGTAGAATTCCCCCTATGGGCCACCGTATGTTATGTCTATATTTTAAACAGAAGGGCATCTTAGATGTATATAATTATAAATATTTATAATATGTATAATGTATGATAGTGTGTCATATTTATTTTAAGCATACTGAACAAAATGTATTCAGTATTGCATTGTACATTTGTGTAAAAAGAAGTTTTGTAACAACTGTGATATAAATATATATAGGCCTATATGTAGTGGCACTTGTATCATGTAAATTAGGTGAGTAGTTGATATATTTTTTTACACTGAAGTGACTGAACACGAATTGAGAACTGTAACTGAAAATCGTACACACCAATGATTTTAGCCAAAGGTAATTTGAATTTATGAAGTACAAATGCACTATTTGTAAACATAATTTATATTGTATATGACAGAGAATATCACATGGTGAATGCGACATTGAATAAATTGATGACACTACTATACACATTTTAAGGAATTTCCTCTTCAATATTTGATATGTGTACACCAATGGCAGCATCCTCATCTTGAATGGTACAAGAATCCGAGGATTCAAACCCTGGGTTCTGTTGGGAATTAGCAATTAAGCATAAGATCCGTGGATACAAGATCAAAGTAGCACTGCACTGCGAAGTGCAATCAGCTTTGACACCTGTCAGATTGATTTCGAGTGCTCTTTTTCAATGGCAATTTGGTAAACTGAGGGTGAAAAAACGCTTTAGAACTTGCAGAATTGCAATTAGCATTGTTAGACTGCTTCTGAGAATATATGCACTGCAAAAAGCAATTGCCAAATTTATGCATTATAGGCCTTCCTTGAATCGCATGGACGATCGTCACGTGGGCGACATTATAATGCAAAGTCAGCTTGAAAACAGCCACTCAAGACTCAAACGATCTATTACACAACAAACTACTAAAAAAAAAAATTATTATTTTTTTTTTTTTTTTCAAATTAAAAAAAAAAAAAAACCACAACAAACCATCCTGAATTCCACAACGCATTTTAGTTCACCTCTATATGAACACCAAATGACACACTTGACCACATCCACACCTGTATTAAGGCTGGGAAAACTTTTTTCCAAAAATCTCTCAGACTGGTTTTTAGATAAAATTACCCTGGGGGAACCCAGGGTAAAAATAGACGTTTAGAGTGTATATCACAATATCTCTCACTTTGCTGAAATGGTTATCGGCCTCGTGAACAGCTCTTGATATTGTAGCATTTTTCCTTCACTGCTCTTCGAAACCAATTTAATCCAATACTTCTATGGACACGAAGAAACATTTGAACCAAACAAACTTTTGTGAGCTGGTCAGAGATTTCAGTGTCCTAACCAATGGACCACTTAACCACCAGTACCAATGAGCTTCGATATATGAAATACTTAAGACCGAGAAAGTTCCTCGGCTATTCAGAAGTTGTCAGCCAACATCAGCCATGAATCGAAAAGACTCAAAAGTAAGTTTGGAAAAAAATAGTGAACAACATTTATTATCAATGTCATGATTTGCAGTGTCTTTTGTGTTTCAATATTTCCGTGGTGGTCAATCTCAAGTCTTTCTCACAGTTATCACAGTGATACAGAGTTCTCAAGCTGTCTTTGCTGCCTTCTGCTTCAGTTTCTGTTGTGTTTGGCGTTTCTCCATCTTGCTCATGTGGCACATCTGAAAAGTAATCATGAGATCTGATGAGGATTCTGGGACGCTAAATTTAATGTCAAGCCAATGAGAAGTCCTTGAGAGGCTTAATAAATTTTTCTATCTGAAGATTGAACGTCTACAAATCCATAAGTCTAAAATCCAAATTACTCAACAGGCATTTGACATGTGAAAGACGTCTAAAAGTTGATAGGGATTGATGATTTCAAAGTTTTATAAAATTGAGATTGGATATTCATTGTAAACCGTCAAGAGAGTACTGACCGAGTTTATAAGACACTCATCTTTAACTATATTAAATTTTTACGAAAGTTATTTATGGGCTTGGAAATTTATACGAAAAGCTTCTTTATTACTGTTCATAGCCCATTTTATTATCACCAAGCTGCAATGATGCTGACAAAAGGTGCGCATATCGATCACGTCAAGGTTTCATACCCATGCTTCAGAACTCCCTTGTGGCTGGCACTGAATATCTCTGACAGATCCATGAATGACACATACAATGTCTATGGGTGAATGATCTCCATGACAATGATATTTCATTATTTTGGAAATTACCTTGAGATGGAGCAATGCTTTGCACAGCACAGGTCTGCTCATGAGCCAATCTGTCGATGACAGTAGCCACCATGCTGGTCCCACAGCGCGGACAGGTCCAGTGCTTCTGCATGTACATGGAGTAGGAACCGTAGGCCGAGTCATTGTCAACCAGACTGAAATAAAGGAGAATATAGAAATTAATAGCATGACCAGAGTTTGGCCCATTTCAGCATTGTTCATGTAGCTCTGCCATTGGGACAAGGAAGATTATGTCACATTGTAAACTTGTATCTTCCATAGGTGATCTCAAGTAGAGAAAATAATTTCAAAACAGGCTTGTTAATAAAACTCACCAATTAAAAGTGAGGTAGTCATTGACCTGAATCCCTCCTTTGGTCGGATGTGGTTTGCAATCCTTACAAAGGTCACCAAGAAAGCCACTTGCAGCATCGTCAATTTCTGAACAATAAATTTGACAATGTAAAGTCTCTAGCAAATCAATTGCTCAAACCACATTCATTAGGATTGAAATATACCTGCCAAATTTCATACTTTTCTAAATCTACTTCATTCATATATAAGATATTTAAAAAAAAAAAAAGAGCTCCTGCAATGAGAGATAAAAATTTCTACACAAGTTTTGTTGATCTAGACATACCAAATGCAGATCCGACGTAGAGATTTTTGAGGTCAGCAGCAAGAAGACGTTTGAGGGAATACACCAAATGTGAATCAAGATACTCAGCAAGTTTCTTGGCCAACAGCCGTTCCAGTTTGTGAGCTTTCCTTGAGAATTCTCCACTGCCGAGATCCGACTCTTTGTGGGCTAAAATAAGAACAAAGAGTTATTATAAGGAATAACTAGTTAAATGTAATTTGAAATGAGATAACCATTAATTAAAGCATCTGTAGAAAGTAGAGTTTACCTTGAAGTTTGGCCTGAGCCAATGCCTGCCAAGTTGAGCGCAGGGTGACGACACTTGTCAGAATGCTCTCACCCTCATCACTGTTGAGCAGTTTCAGTTCTATCCATCCATCACAGACAAATCTGCAGAAAAACAAACTTAGTTTATTCTACTGACATCAAAAATATCATCAAGACACATAGTATTATATCCACAAGTCCATTCTCTTTGCGCTCTAGAAATATCATTCAAGAGAACTTTACAATACTGGCACATACCTTGTACAGTCAGTGTTAGTGTCGATGCTAGTTGCGTACAACATAAGGGTTTGTAAAGCTGGAATTCTCATAGTCCCTGTTAGGTAAGGCTTGGTAGTTTCCAGTAAAGACCTGCAAAGGGGGAAATATGACAATAAGGGAAGTCCTTTACATAAACAGATAGATAGATGTAGTAAGTGCAGCTCTCTAAGCCCAGTCCTGGGGTCTCACGAGGTTTGATTCATGAGATTGAGATATAAAATAAATATTGGCGAGGTTCATAAACCCTTCAATTAGTTTGCAAAGCATTATAAAACTTACACATAGGCCAGCATCTGGTGCTTGTGGCTGAAAGGGTATCTGCTGTCATGTTCCGTGTTAGTTTTGTAAACGTCCTTTTCGTCCAGTTCCAGGGGCTCAGGGTCGCTCGCAAAGAAGCTCAGTGGATGTAGAAGTACATAAGGCTTTCCCTGCAATGAAACAATATTGATCATATCAAAAGTTGTGCAAATATGCGGAAAGTAAGATGCCATGCTTTATCTCATGAAGCAGTTTGGAAACGAGACTGGCATGCCACCTGGCGAGAAGCGGGCAGGGCAAAGCCATCGCCACCCCCCACAACTTGCTCAATGCACAGAGAGCGTCTGCTCAAGACTGTTCCTAAAGTAAGCCTATTATGAGAAGTCAGGAGGAATAAGGGAAGAGTCCCAAGAGGCCAAATTCAGCCTGTTATGACAAGAAAGAGAGTCAAAAACATATTCAGTGGGAGAACAGCATTATCAACAATTTAAATTTTTCGTAATTGTCACCTCCAACTTACCCTTGTATGGAAAGCCTGTTCAGAGTCCCCCTTGTAGGAGTTGTGCTCATCAGCAATGGCAAGGTTAGGGTACAGACCACTGCACAGGATGACCTTCATCAGGTTGATGTCTCTGACTCTCAGCTGCCTGCTCTTCTCATGCTCTTCCTACAAAAAGTAAAACAGTTACTTTTTGAAGAAATATTACAAGTGGCTGATTTTTATCTATTCTTTAAAACTTGTAGTGATTACCCAGGCCAGGGTGCATGCCCAACCCTTTTTTCTCCACCGATAAACTCTTCCAACTACCAGAAGCTTAGTCATACTACAAGACCAACTGTAGCAGGCTTCAAAGCATATATATGTAGTGATGAAATTATAAGGCTTTTGATTCCTTGAGTGGAACTGGGCCTACATGTCTGTATTCTTCACTAATCATGTACGGTAATTATATCCAAATTTCATGACGATAAAAAAACGTACATGCATAGAATCGAGGTTGTGCGTCAGTCGGAATTCCAGATCTTTTATTTTCGACTCCATGTCCATTTCTTCTTTGTCTTCATCTCCTTCAAATACAATTTCCTGAAACAGAATTTCTCATGATGAAAAAATTGAACTGACTTTTTAACAGAAAGAAAATCCGACTCAAATCATGCAATTACTTTTTGGTTAAGATACTACTAAGATAAAGAGTTACACAAAGTGACATGAAAGCTAGACGTACATTTTCTTCTTCCAGCTTCAAGACTTTTCGATGAACCTTCTTTTTTCTTTGGTCTCTTCGCAAATCTCTCAGTTGTTTTCTGTTGGCATGCTGCAGTCTCCTTTCTGTGCTGGTCAAATAGCGATCAGATTGAGGTGCACCCGAGTCCATCATGCCATGGTCCTATGTAACAGAAAGTTAGATCATTTTCTGAATTGGTCAGAACTAATATTTAGATGACTAACCTAAGTGTTGAATTGTTTTGAAAAGTTCCAAAAAGATCAGCACCTTATTTCCTTTTTCTTCTTTTGACCCGATTTTGTCTTGTGAAAGTTTATTGGCCAATGATATATGCCTCGACAAGAAAACTATTCAGTTACTACAAAGATCATTGTGTAGTTGCAATCTTTATGAATTTAGTTGTTAAAATATACTCACATTGAGCAATTCCTTGAACTGTTTCTTCAGTTTTGTCATTTCATAAAATCGCTGTTCCTCCAGTCCTCTTCTCTTGCACCACTTCTTGCTGTTCTCTCCTTTGGCTTTTTCCTGTTTGATTAACAGAACTTTCATTTTAAGGGCACATGCTGGTCGAAAAATGGTGAAAATATTTTAGAAAATGGAAATTCTGATTTTGACAGTTTCAATAAATAGAGATGTTCAGACAACAAATGCAACTGAAATTACGTAACAAGAATCCGAGGATTCAAACCCTGGGTTCTGTTGGGAATTAGAAATTAAGCATGAGATCCATGGATACAAGATCAAAGTAGCACTGCACTGCGAAGTGCAATCAGCTTTGACACCTGTCAGATTGACTTCAAGTGCTGTTTCTCAATGGCAATTTGGTAAACTGAGGGTGAAAAAACGCTTTAGAACTTGCAGGATTGCAATTAGCATTGTTTTAAAAGACTGCTTCTGAGAATAAATGCAATGCAAAAAGCAATTGCCAAATGCATTATAGGCCTTTCTTGAATAGCATGGACGATCGTCACTTGGGCGACATTATAATGCAAAGTCAGCTTGAAAACAGTCCCTCAAGACTCAAACGATCTATTAAACAACAAACTACTAAAAAAAACAAAAAAATTACAATTTTTTTTTTTTTTCAAATTAAAAAACAAAAAAAACAACAAACCATCCCCAATTCCACAACGCATTTTAGTTCACCTCTATATGAACACAAAATGGCCCATTTGACCACATCCACACCTGTATTAAGGCTGGGAAAACTTTTTTCCAAAAATCTCTCAGACTGGTTTTTAGATAAAATTACCCTGGGGGAACCCAGGGTAAAAATTACTATTACAACCCTGTAAACAACCTTGCCGATCTTACCTTTACAGTTAAAATTATTAAGAGTTTATTTCCTTTTTTGGCCATTTTCTGAAAACTGCGAATTTTAGTGACTTCGAGTGCTTACAAAAAATTCATCTCAAAAACCGCTGAAGGCATCATAATGAATTTTGGCATACTGCTTACTGACAAGTTCGCTTCCGCAATAAGGCTATTTTCAGAACTGTATTTGAATTAAAGGCCATGGGACAGCAATTCAAACCTGAAAGATTGTGAATTAGCTCCATAGTCCCATGTTCGCGAACCCAGAAAAACCCTATAAAAACATATTTTTAGTCTGAAAATAGTCTTATTGCGGATCCGAATACCTCAAATTATGAAAATAAATAAGTTCTGATTATTCTGATAGCTCAGTCTTGAGATGAATTTTTTGTAAGGCAGAATACTTAAAAATATGTGAAATTCTTTGTTGCCATGACAACCGTATCCATGGCAATTTAAAATTTCACGGAGGGTCATAATTTGGTGCCTTAAAGACCTGTGTAAAATTTCATAGCTCTAGCTACAACAGTTTCTTCTGGATAGCTTACACACATTTTTCGACCAGCATGTGCCCTTAAACATTTTATGTCAATGTGATTTTGTCACATATCAAGTAATTCATAACAAAATAGACAAAATATGAGATAATTGAACAATGAACCTACCTCGACCCATTCGTCAAAGGCATTTAGAAGAGTGAACGGATCTCCATGATTTGATTCCAGGTCCTTTCTTTTACTCTGAAGCAAAAATGTGAATACATAAAAGTAGTTAAATACATGTACTACTATTTCTGAACATGTGCTGGTCAAAGGCAACTCGATCTAGTGTATCAAACAAACAACAATTCTTATAAAACATCTCAGTTGTTTATTTGTTTGGTGGCTGTCGAGAAATCTGAATAGAAAAATGTAAAACTAACCAGGACACAAAATAGTTTGAAGATATTTCTATCATATCTCTGACCCTAGAATAGATAATCCTGAAGCAATCAAAACAACTTACCACTGCATCATAATCTGTGTGCGTCCTGTTGGTAAATGGAGACTGAACGCTCAACGCAGCTGAGATGGATAACACCGGTTCAGCCATCTGAAATACGAAGACTTCCAAGTCAGCAGATAGAGGACGCAGCAACAGAGAATACAGAGAAATAATATGAATTTTATAATGCAAGCAAAGAGGATCAATAAGGAGTGAGAAAGAGAACAAGTGTTAAAATTCACACAAGATAACTTACATGAAATATGGCTCCCATGATGAGCATTTTTCCGATGCTGACATGTACTGGCAGCTGAGATAACATTTCGCCAGTGGCAGTCAGTTGTTCATCCTGAGTCAGTGCACCCTGAAGGGAATATTGACATTGGTTAATACAAAGGCCTTTATAAAATTGTCTTTATTCAAGTTTACAAGCATATAGACAGATAGATTGGTCATACGGTTTTATTGTTCTTTTGTTACATGTAGGTATTATGCACTCTGGAAAGCTAATTAGGACACCATACAGCAACAAGGTGAAGGATTGTAACTGCCATCCAAGTGACCTGTTCATCAGAGCAGGATTCAAATCCTGGACCCAGCAATTGGAAGTCCAGGGCACTACCAACACAGCCAATTCCCCTCCCACAAGCACTACAGAAAGATTTATTAGATTAGAATAATTTTATAGGTATTTAAAGTGTTTCAGAAAAAAATTAGCAAAACTTACCAACTCCTTCAAATAAGCAATTGAATTTTCAATACTGGAAGCAGCTGGAGGTTCAATGAATGGGAACCTGAAATCAAAATTCACAAATTTAAATTCCTAACCAGGACACAATAAGCTTAGAATCCCTGTAAACCATTATGAGACTATCAATGCATAGCAGAGCACTTTTGAAGGCTTTGGAATAAATTCAAGGAGTAACAATGCATAATGCCTTGACAACAGTCATACTTTCATAATATTGTAACTTTGCTAACCAATGTGCATAAAAATAGTCACATATTAAATTACAAAAATATCTTTTGAAAAAAAAAAACTTACTTCCTAGAGTCAGGTAGACCCATAGAAATGAGCTGGAGGATGAGGGAGTCAAGAGGGACCCTCTGGATCTCAGGGGTGCTGTAGTCTTGAAGGGAATTGTAGTCTGACTCTGAGAAAAGACGGTAACACACACCTGGCCCTGTCCTCCCTTTTGCAAAAGGAAAAAGATATACATGTAAAGTAATAAATACCACATTTATTCAATTAAAGGCTCCCTTAAATAGAGGCCAAACCCTTTGAGTCTACCCTTCCTGGACGAGGCCTACATGCAGCGCAAATGATGCAGGATATTACTATGGCAAAAGACTGATTACTGATCCAAAGAATAAGTTTTGTGTCCACTAACCTGCTCTGCCCTTTCTCTGCTCGGCACTTGCTCTGCTTATCCAGAATTCTTGTAGTCTTTGCATTTTGCATTTTGAATCAAAGCTCATTTCCTTGACCTGAAGGAAAACATAATTCAACGATAGCATCAGTGGCTATGAAATTTGTGATAAGCCTTCCACATACATCAGATATGAAAATAAATAAATGTCATTTTTTCCGAGTGGTAATCCAAATACAAACTCTCACCTTCCCTGAATCCACAACAAAGCGAACACCGTCGATTGTGACTGATGTTTCAGCAATATTAGTTGATATTATGCACTTCCTAACTCCCTCAGGGGCAATGTCAAACACCTAAAACATGAGAGAGAGCAAAATTTAATCACAAAACAAGTCAATTGATCAATGATCCAAATAACCTACTGTCTTCCAATTCATAGCCCTAGATTCAATACCTTCTCCTGTTCCTCGACAGAAAGTGCAGAATGCAATGGAAGAATAATCCACTTGGACGTAGCTTGAGCGTAAGCCCTTGCTGCTTCTGCGACTGTCATGATCTCCGTCATTCCACTGAGAAATATCAGGACATCCCCTCGTTCTGCATCAGAGTACTGCAATGAAGAAAATGTAGATTCAGTTTACTATTCAAGAAAAATAATTGGATTATCATTCAATATAGGTTCTTTTGTGATAAGTCTGTCAAAGTGATGTTATACAGTAGAATAACAACAAGCACCATGTTAATCTGTAAGTTGTTCACTTGGGAAATTTGGAAAACCTCATAAAAATGAGCTATGATTTAGAGGATACTGACATACCTTTTTGTTGATGACTTGAAGAATTCTAATGTATGGTGCAGGACTTATTTTCTCAGATTTGGAAGCCATCTCTTCCGAACTAATTGGCGTGTAGTGTAACTGGATAGGGTATAATCTACCAGGTACCTGAAAGCAAGACATAAATTTTTAGCATGCATCACCTCCAAAATAGAAACTTTTTTTGGAAGACATTTGATCTTTACTTCCGGCAGCAAATAAAAATAATTCCTCATAGAAAATCAGCAGTTTAAAATTTACGAAAAAGTTCAAATCAATTTTCTACTTTCCTTTCAAAGACAAAGCTTCAACTGTATAACCACAGATTGCAAATTAAATTTTCATCATTACAAATTAAAAGTTTACCGTACCTGTATGACTAGAGCATCATCGAAGTATGAGCTGAATAAATTGATGTTAATTGTAGCAGACATCAGAATTATTTTGATATCTTCTCGAGCGTGCATCAGACATTTCACAACTCCAAGTAAGAAATCTGTGTGGATATGTCTTTCGTGCACCTAGAACAAAGGAAATCAATTTGTCACATAAGCATAAACACAAATAAAAACTTTACTAAATAAAGTTTAATTGTACAGGATTTTAAGTTTTGCATGATATTTCACAAAAAGTTTTACCTCATCAATGACAACCACACTATATTGCGACAGGTCAGTGTCTGTACTCATTTGGCGAAGTAGTAATCCTGAATAAAATAAAATATTCATCATTGAATCAATGCAGCAGATAAATATTTGTAAAATTATATCAGTTTTGCTGTATTGAAATTTAGCTGACCTTCTGTAAGAAATATAATTCTGGTTGCAGCTGTTCTGGTCCTTTCGAAGCGGATCTGTATTTTGGAGAAAGACAAAAATTTTACTCTGAAGACTCATCTCACACAAAAAACATTAAAAAGAGGTATACACACTACAACACATCAAAATTGTAAATATTGTCATAAAAAAATCTTCCACACTGACCTGATAACCAACTTGGGAGCCATACTCGTTCAAAGTTTCGTAGGCCACACGCTTACACAGAGATACACAAGCGATTCTTCTTGGCTGGGTACAGGCAATGTGTTCGTAACCACCTTCAAGTAGATATTGCGGAACCTAGAAGTGAGAAATAATCCAGAAATATGACTTATTATTTGTTAAGATGCTCAAGCAATGCTTGGCAAAAATCAGGTAAAACAAATGTGGGCCCATGTTATTTTCATTTTCTTGTAATAAATTTATTTGAAAACAAGTTGATAATATTTGCACATTTTCTTAATCTAGACTACATATTCATTTTCAAGAATGTCTACCTGAGTGGATTTGCCGCACCCCGTGTCTCCAGCAATCAGGATGACTTGGTAATTGGCCACAGCATCTAGGATTTCCTGTTTATGTTGGAAGATCGGAAGCTGCTGTTGGTCCTTTCTTATCTTCTTAAGTTTTGTCAACTGTAAAAATTTAAGATGAAAATCAAATCACTTTCACATTAAAAACCATCAGGCCTATTACGCTATATTTGTTGGAAAATATGAGACTGACAAAATTTTTCAACAATGAAAAAATATGCCTCATCTATCATTCTATGTGTTGTTTTACCCGTAACTTTCAGACACATGTATAATTAGCCATATGTGAAATCGAATAGACAATTTTTCTTCACCACGGAGAATTAAAGTTTCATCTTATAAATACAGTCACACACACTGTCTTGCACCTTGTGATCAAAGCTTATTGTGTGCAACCGTTAGTCTATCAACCTTTAACGACGTTGAACACCCTGGTATATGGTTGTAAATTGAATTGATGACGTTACTGTATTTTTGTCCCAAGACCCCCAGCACAACAAACGAGTAAAGTTTTGGTGTAACTCACAGTACTGTGCTTTATTAGAGAAAATTTTTTAATGAACCCAGCTCATCAACAACGGCTGAAGAGAGGGTGAACAAAATTTTTAGAATACAATAGTGAGTAATAATTAGGTTAATTTAGGTAAAAAGGTATATTGTTGAAAATATAATTATTTGTTGATATTTTATGGCAGAATTATGATGGAATAATGGCCCCAGGTCACAGTAATAGTAGTGTAGTATAAATTATCGAGGGTGGTTAGGTGGGGATGTGGTGGAAAAAAGATAATTGTGAATAAGTAAGATATATTTTGATAATAATGTGAGACCAACCATTGAACTGTGTCAACTTGTTGACAGAATAAATCAGAATGGGGTTAAGCAGGGGTCAGTCATGTGACCCCACCATGTGACCTGGGGTCAGTTTATAAATAGATATTGTTGCTGGGTGGCCTCAGACAAATAGATTCATTTCATGGAATCCTGTTTTGTCCCAAGACCCCCAGCACAACAAACGAGTAAAGTTTTGGTGTAACTCACAGTACTGTGCTTTATTAGAGAAAATTTTTTAATGAACCCAGCTCATCAACAACGGCTGAAGAGAGGGTGAACAAAATTTTTAGAATACAATAGTGAGTAATAATTAGGTTAATTTAGGTAAAAAGGTATATTGTTGAAAATATAATTATTTGTTGATATTTTATGGCAGAATTATGATGGAATAATGGCCAAAATGCTAAGGGGAGCTTAGCAGCTGCCATAAGAAGAAAAGAATAAAGGACAGTAACTGTGAGTTCATTTTTAAAGTCGTATGGTCCCTAGTGGAAACAGAATCATGAATAGACAGGTGCAGACATGCACGATTAATACAATGTAGAAGGCGAGGTACCTTGGCCTTCATCCCGGACAACTACTTGGCTGCCTAGTGGAATGAGGCTTGTTACGCCTGTAATGAGGTAAACTCATATGCAAGGGTATACCATAATCTGGGGTAATAATTGAATAAGAAATAAATGAAAGTACTACCGGATAAATACATGAAAGTACTACTGGATAAATACATAAAAGTACTACTTGATATATCGATATAAAGGTAGGTTGAGTAATATGTATGTGTGGATGTCAGTGGACTAATTACAAATGTGGAAGCCAACAATAAATCATATGTTAGAAAGTGGAGGATGTGGTGGAGGCCACACAAGTTTACGATATAAAAGAAAAGAAGTTTAGTATATAACACATATGTAAGAAAATATATATACAAAACAGTATGTAAAATTATTAACGGTGGTTGGGAGCCACTGTGGTGCCTCGTGATATGAGGTTAGTTAAGTGTTTACATGAGTATGTAAAATTAGATACAGCACTGAGGCAGTAAATGTGCTACGAAGATACATGTATTGATGGTAGATTGAAAACAGTATGTAACAATATACAACTGAGCAGTTATGACTTTACCGAAAATATGATATGGTCACAAGCTAGTGGATTGAGATGTAGTTGATCCACATTGATAAGATACATAGAGAGAGGGATGAAAATTTACTCGTCAGTTGTATATATTGTAGTGACAGCCAGTCGGTGAGTAATGTCTTAGTTTCCTTGATCGGGATAAAAGTATTAAACTACAGACACACAAGTGGAACAAGTATTTGGGTTAAAAATTTTGCTGGTTGGCAAGATCTGTGCTATCTCTTGGATTATAGTGATGTAGGTTCCTGGCAACTTCTGGGCTACCTAGTGGAAGACAAGAGAGTTAATATAAACGCTAGAGTGATAACCAGTTGGATTAAAAAGTAAAGAGTTAATATTCATATACACTGGAGTGATAACCAGTTGTTAGCTTCCTGGCAACTTCTAGGCTACCTGGTGGAAGACGATAAGAGTTATTCTGTACACTGGAGTGATAACCAAATTTGATTTTGGAAAGCAAAAACTAAAGAGTTTATGATATATATATACACTGGAGTGATAACCAGTTGTTAGCTTCCTGGCAACTTCTAGGCTACCTGGTGGAAGACGATAGAGTTATTCTGTACACTGGAGTGATAACCAAATTTGATTATGGAAAGCAAAAACTAAAGAGTTAATGATATATATACACTGGAGGAATAACCAGTTGTTATCTTAAATGGAGTGATAACCAGTTGTACGAGTGTTATCTTCCTGGCAACTTCTGGGCTACCTGATGGAAGACGAAAGTGGTGACGCAATAAGATTCGAGATAAGGTAAAGTACTACACTGGAGTGATAACCAGTTTTTTTGGGTACATGTTGAGATCCTGGCAACTTCTAGGCTGCCTGGTGGAATAGACGTAATGGACTAAATGGAGTGATAACCTGTTGTACGAGTGTTAGCTTCCTGTCAGCTTCTGGGCTACCTTGATGAAAAAAGGTGTCAATTGAGAGGCTCGCCATTAATGATAAATTCGGGCCTGGTGTGTTGTTTCGTACGCAAGTCTCTTCGTTGTTTGGATCTTCATGGTTCTGAAAAATGAGACAGGTAATAAGGCTCTGTTGGGAAGAGGTATTACAAATTAAATTGTTGAGTCAGTAAAATTGGATGGTATTGTTTACTAAAAAGGGGGAAAATAGGAATATTTGAGTATATGATTAAAATTAATAAATTATTGTAATATAATATTATATATATATATATGCAATTATACTCATCTTTTAATGTAGGCAGTGAGCTGACTGACAACCATGTTACAGCGATGGCTAGCTGTCAGATCCAAGAAGGTGCTAGGACAGGTGATGTACTGGGCAGTCCTGTCTGCCAGTTGGGATTAAGCGGTATATCAAATATAAGTTGCAGCAGTGACAAGCTGTAGGCCTATATTAAATATAATTTGCAGCAGTGACAAGCTGTATATCAAACATCAGTTGCAGCAGTGACAAGCTGTAGGCCCATATTAAATATAAGTTTTTGCAGCAGTGACAAGCTGTATAGTAAACACGAATTGCAGCAGTGACAAGCTGTAGATTGAAACATCATCTGTAGCAGTGACAAGCTGTATATGAAAGATCATTTTGTAGGAGTGACAAGTTGTACATTAAATAACAATTGCAGCAGTGGCAAGCTGTATACAAGGTGTATATGATAAAAATATTTTACTGCAGTAACAGGGAGCATATGAATCATAGTTTGCACCAGAGAGAAGGTGTACATGAGTCGTCGATTGCAGCAGTGACAAGCTGTATATTAATCTTAAATTGAAGCAGTGACATGCTGTATATTAAACATAATTTGCAGCAGTGACAAGCTGTATTTAAATCGTCAATTTCAGCAGTGACAAGCTGTATATTAATCTTAAAGTGCAGCAGTTACATGCTGTATATTAAACATCATTTGCAGCAGTGACAAGCTGTATTTTAATCGTCAATTTCAGCAGTGACAAGCTGTATGTTAATCTGAAATTGCAGCCGCGACTAGCTGCTTATTTAGCATCATTTGCAGCAGTGACGAGCTGTATATTAATCGTCAATTGTAGCAGTGATAAGCTATTTAATGATCTTCTATTGCAGCAGTGACAAGGTGTATATTAAACATCATTTTTATCAATGACAAGCTTTTAGACACAAGCTGGTGTATTTCGAGCGGTGACAAGCTCTACATCCATGTTGCAGTAGTTACAAGCTGACACGTTGGACTGATGATTTCATTTACAGCAATGACAAGTGTTGTGTGGGTGGGGATATCATATTCAGTGTCAATCGGCGAATACCTGGCAAGTCTTGTCGTTGTTTTGATCGTCATGGTTCTGAAAAAAAATTAGACAGGTAATAAGGCTGTGTTGGGAAGAGATTTTACAAATTAAATTGTTGAGTCAGTAAAAATTGTATGGTATTGTTTATTAAAAAGGGGGAAAATGAGAATGGTTTTGAGTATATGATTAAAATTGACAAATAATTGTAAAAAAAAAAAATTATATATATATATGCAATTATACTCATCTTTTAATGTAGGCAGTGAGCTTGACTGACATCCAGTTACAGCGATGGCAAGCTGTCAAATCCAAGAAGGTACTAATATCTGACGAATAGATTTTTTGAGCAGTGACAAGCTCAATATATTCAAGTTGCAGCAGTGATAAGCTGACAAAAGAATATATTTATATGTATGCAGTGGACTAATGAATTAATTTTGCAAAAGTGAGAAGATACATGTAAAGTGTCATTTGAATAAATGGCAAGCAGTAACGTATTACTGGTAAAATATGTGTTGAGCAGTGACAAGCTCTAAGTTTCATTTTCAGCAGTGGTAAGCTGACAGTAAATACAGTGGGCTGTTGGAGTAATTTGCAGCAATGACTAACTCCAAGGCACAAGTAGGATGATAAATAAATACATTTTTGAGCAGTAACAAGCTCTGTGATAATTTTGCAGCAGTGATAAGCTCTGTTGTTATTCGGAGGAGTGGTAAATTAATTTTACAGCAGTGATAAGCTGTCAAATATAAAATATAAATAAATTGGGAGCAGTGACAAGCTCAGCACACATGTTTGGCATTAATTTTGTATCAATGATAAATGTTATACGATGGACCATGTTAGCCTTTGGACATTACAGTGATAACCTGATGTGCAGCACTTATAAGCCAAGTGGTATGAGAAAAGTCAGTTGGAGGTACAGAAGGAGTGAAAATTGTCAGCGTAAGCATAAGATAAATTCATGTTATATTAAATCTGTATAGCAGGAGTGGTTTGCTGTTAAGAGTGGATGGTGCATCCAGCTTCTCATGTAAAGAATAGCATCTATTAATAGCTTTGACAGGTTGTCACCCATCGAGGATGTATAAATGAACTGATGTATTGAGGTCCTTTAGTAACAAAGGAAAGATTTTTGGAATTGACATTGTATTAACAAATTCACATAATAATAATGAAGCAAATAATATATATTAGCAGAAGTAAGAAACTGATAAATCGTGCATTAATGAAGCGATGTAATAGTAAAATCCATTTGTTACATTAGGCAACTGTCAAGAATTGACAGTATAAAAAATGTATGCATTGATGAAATCGATTAACAGCAGAGAGATATGTTGAGAAAATAGTGAAATTTTTGGTAAGAGTGAGAAGCTGGCAAGTATTGGTAACGTAGTAATAAAGTCATTTTAATGCTGATCAAATTAGCGGCAATGAGTAGCGGTAGGTTGTGGGTATTCATTACTAAATTCAAGTATTAGTGATTACCATTAGCAGCTGTGAGAAGGCCACTAATTGATGATGTTGGGAAGTGTTAAATGATGTAATGATAATGTTAAATATTTAATAATGTTATATGAGGTATAAATAAAGTCCTTTTGCATCAGTGAGAAGATGTTAAGAATTGTCAGTATTAGGCAAAAATGCAAGTAATGATAGAATGAATTAGCAGCAGGGACAAGCTGTCTGGAATTGGTGGTGTAGTGAAATTATTTGTTATTACAACATCTATTAGGAGCTATGCGACGCTGTCAATAATTGACGTTGCAGGCTGTCAATAGCTGATGTTGCGCTAACATTTTCATATAATAATAATAAACAATTCGGGACGTATTAATAAAGTTCATGTAATGCAGAAGTGTTAGCTGGTTGCTTAGTGTAAAAGGTTAATTTATTTAACGATAATAATGTATAAGCACTAGCAAGCAGCAGTAAGAAGCTGTCAAGAGTTGAGATTGAGGGAAAATAATTTATGTGATCTATAAGGAGATGTAATAAGCTGTCAGGAATTGACATTGTATCAAGAAAACATATAATAATCGAATCTATAATGATTGAAGGTGTATTAATAAGTTCTCGTAATTATGAAACGTATCATGTAATAATGAAGTCGGTAAGGTGCTTGGACGGTGTATTAATAAATTCATGTAATGATGATGAGCAGGAGTGAGAAACTGTCATATATGGACAGGAGTGTTGATCCATTAATGTAGTAATAAATTATGTTAACAGTAGTAATAATAAAGCCATTGGAAGATTATATTAATCTTAATTAATGGTGTATGGAGTATTGATTTAAGAATAAGATCCATTAGCAGCAGTGAGAAGCTGGGTGAATTGACAGGGTATTGAGAATATCCATTAAATGATAAAAATTCCTTGGCATGAGAGTAGATGTATATTTGATCAGATATGAGCACAATTTGGTAATAGTTGATGACACAAGTTAAGATATGATGAAAAAGTATGCCTGAAAAGAAAGTGTTTGGGGTAATGATATGATGGAATGTGAATCAAGAATTGAATGTGAAATTGTGTGGTCATGAAAATGAGATATGCAATGATAATTGGAGGCCAAAATGAATATTGTCGGCGAAGAATGTTAGAGATCTTGTTAATTGTGAGGCCTGGAAGGGAAAATTATTGGTGAATGTTAGATGAGTCTAACTATAAGAAGGCGTAACCAATGTAATCATTGGGAATTGTGACAAAGTGGCCTAAGAAAAAATCCGACGGTTGAAAAGCCTTGGTGTCGTGTCCATGGTTGTGTGACATGTGGTTTGTCAAATTTTGTAATCCGATATGCGGCATTTTCAACATATAAAATGACAATGATATTGAAAGTATTTATCAAAAACACGTGATTACTTTGAAATAATAATAAGCAGATTACATCAGAACATCAATGAATTTCACAAATTGTATAAATAATAGGAGATCCGAGGTTGGATTATGAAAAAAAGAATATAAATTGATAGATTAATGTGATTAAATAAACTGTGAACTAAGAAAGACATAGAAAAATAACAATAGTAAAAACATTATTGTTACATAAATTGGGTTGTATGGCCTTCTGAAAGGCTGTAAACATGCTAATTAATACACTAATGAGTGTTTAAGAATTGATGTTGGGGAGGAGGGAGTATGGTATGATAATCAGAGTAGCAGATGGAGTGTTGGAAGTATCAATGGTGATGTGTTGGCTGTCTGCCAGAGGGCAGGAGTTGTAAATAGTGGGAGTCTGAGGGACCTGGTGGATATTAAGAGAACTACAAGCCGATGGGCAAGTCTGAACCCAGAAACTTGCTGTCATCACTTGGTTAGAGCAAATAAAGTGAAATAATCCTGTGAAATTGATGAGATTAGTGTCACAAACTATAGGAGCATGTCAAAGAAGTGGATAATGAACATTCAGGGAATATTTATAACATGTGGTCCTGACATGAAAATGGGTCAAATTGAACAACAAAAATGGTGGTCTATCCATCTTAGAGCATCTTTTAGGAGGAATGACCCACAACAAGTGCTGTTGGGGCCTCCATAGTAAGGTGTACTGTACTCCTGTATGAATCCCGGTAATGTGTGAGTAATTCCAAAAAGATAATTGTGAATAAGTAAGATATATTTTGATAATAATGTGAGACCAACCATTGAACTGTGTCAACTTGTTGACAGAATAAATCAGAATGGGGTTAAGCAGGGGTCAGTCATGTGACCCCACCATGTGACCTGGGGTCAGTTTATAAATAGATATTGTTGCTGGGTGGCCTCAGACAAATAGATTCATTTCATGGAATCCTGTTTTGAAAGAAAATCAACAATCACCTTCTGTTTCTGTTGGAAGTCAAGAAAATGAAGCAAGATCTGTTTGAACTGCTGGATGCGGTGTTTTGGCAATTTACGACCTTCATCTGCAATTTAAAATCAGCAATCCATGAAATGTCTTTTCAAACCCTGGCAAGATGAAATTTTAAAATATCTTTTATTATCTACCTTATTTTTTTAAACTTGTAAACACTTACCAGCACCAGCAATGTATTTTGATTCTTTCGGAGCCAACGCAATGTTGATTCTGTAACGCTTGTCATATTTCAAAGGGAGGTCAAACTTTGGAGAGGACTTCTTGGAACTTGATTTGGATTCTGTGCCTGTGAAATATAATTTGAATTTGAAACAAGAATCAACAAATCACAATGCCTATCTGTAATTGCCCAACAGGACACATGAAAATAAAAATAATTCAAGACCATCACCTTGTCCTTTCATAGCCTTCTTCAAATGGAATGCCTTGTACTTCTCCAAGAACGACCAGAAATCATCAAACTCTTTTGTATTCCTAAAATAAAATGATTTATTTCGCTTAATTCAAACAAGTTTATTTTGTAACGAATTGGAATTTTGTGAATGTGAAGTTCTTCATCTACAATATTTTCTTAAGATCTCATAAAGATTTCAAATAAATTAAAAAAATTCATACCCTTTAATTGCATCCTCATCACTGAAAAACATCTTTCGCAAAACATATTTGTAGGCATCCCAATCGAACTCGTAATCTGGTACATCTTCTTCACTGGTATCTCTATCCCGTTTATGTTGGCCAGATTCTTTACATGTTTCATCAATGTCATAGTCTCTCTGGCTTCTGTCATAACGTTGTGACTTTTCTTCAGGAGAGCTATCGGCAGTCTTGTATGCTCGTGATGATGTACCCCCACCTCCATCATATGACTCATGTCTGTCACGTCTTTCTGCGTCATAGGATTCGTAATTGTCATGCCTCGATCTACTCGAGTAGTGTTCAGAATCAGACCTGTGAGACTTTCTTACTTCAGAAGTGTCGTAATAACTACTACTGCTCCTCTCATGCTTGTAATGTCTCTCACTGTCTATGTCATCACGGTCGGAATATTTATAGCGAGATTCAGAATATTTAGAATCGCTCTCTCTGGTATCATCCTTTTGTCGTCTGGATTGTCTCTCGGAAGAGTTGTCTCGGTATCTATCTGGAGACCTCTCTCGAGACCTTTCCCTGTGTTTATGTTTATGTCTCTTCCTTTCCGACTCTTTCCATTCCGGAGAATAATCTCGGTGCTTGTGAGATTTATGTTTGCGCTTTCTTTCACGGTCATCAGATTTAGACGACATCGCTTTCCACCGAAACACAAATTTGTGTTGCTCCTTCAATGACAACGGACATCAGCTGGCAGGTACTCACCTCTCACATCAATCCTCATTAGCCATTCTGAAAGAAATATCAAACACACACCACGTTGACAGGACGAAAAGTATTAAACTCCCATATTATCACCCATGTAAACATTCTTCAACTTCACTTATTTAGATTAATTAACTGGTTACAGTGCATTATATCGACACAAAACCAATTGTCTAGTTCTATGCAACTAGAGGCGACAACCTATAACATCAACACACGCATTAAACTTGGCAAAATTAGCAACTTTCTTACATTTTTCTTGATTTCACTTTCCTCACCCACTGACTTGGATATCCTCAATGAAACACAGCGCACAAGTGAGACGCTTGCTATCAGACCACTGGGATGTCCCAGTAGGCTGCGCAGCAGCAAACCCTCGGCATTTGATTTGGGGATTGGGGGCTTCGCACTCTTCAGTAGCACATTAGCTCACATTGGGGATGAGGATGGATATCCTCCCAGTGCCAAGACAGGAAAAAGCAGTAAAATGGCTATATGAAGGCTCAGTGAAGAGGCTGACCTGCCTAATAGTGCCTATTGGTAGAGGGGCCATTCTCAAATTTCGGGACAACGGGTATAGGAAAAATGTCCTGAAACGGAGGGGACAATGTGAAAACGGAGTGGAATTTCAAAATGTCACTCAGGGAAATAGACTCAGGCAAGACTGTAAAGAATAACATATTTTCATAATCCGTGGGAAAATTTCAATTCAACACATTTTGATACAGATACAAATACAGATACGGGCAAGTTGACCAAACTTCAGCCTACTTTGGTTTTTGATGGCTTGTCAGTGGCAGGCTATTCATGGGAATAACCTGTAGCTGTGGACCTAACCCCAGCCTCCACTCCTCTTCATGACCATATTTTGAAAAAACAGCCATATGCCTTATAAGGCAGTGCAAATGTGCTCCAAAGATAAAAGTGAGACATGTACCTAACTTCAGCCGCGTAGTACCTAACTTCAGCCTCGGGTGTACCTAACTTCAACCCCATACCTAACTTCAACCAGTTGACCTTTCACTGTCATAAAAACAGCAGACTGTTTAAATTTGGCTTTAATTACTTACCTGTATATAAAACATGATGGTCTGAAAAAAATCAATCCCCCAAAAATGTATTTAAAAAAAGCTTGGAAAGAAGTCATCGTTTTTGCGGAAAGAGGATAAAAATTTATTTTAAACTCCAATTCAGGCAACTGGTCTATTCCAGTATGCCAGACGTAAAAATGCTTTAAAATTAAATTTTTAGATAGATATCGATATTCAGGGATGAATAAACAAACTTCTCACATGAGATTTATTGGCTGGAATTTGGGAAACCTGGGGCTGAAGTTAGGTCATATGGGGGCTGAAGTTAGGACCATGGGGGCTGAAGTTAGGTAAGATTGACATGTCTTATAAATCACCTAATTCATTGAATGATCAAGTAGAAAATATTGAAAAAAACCTTAATTTATGGAAGATTACTAATTTTCCCTTGTGATGAAATGTTTTTTGGTTGCTGCTGCTTAGGTGAATTGGTTACAGCCAACTGACAGATTTAACGTTTTATCAAACTTTTTTTCGTTTCGCGCTGTATTCGCATTGCAAAACAAGCAAAATGCGGTCCACTAAAAAAACGTGTAAAATTCCTGATTCATATGTTTTGATGGTCATAATTTTTTGATAATTTATTCTAAACTCATTGACAATAACTTTAAACCCAAAAACTGGCACCTCGGCCAAATGGAAATTTAATTAAAAGGAGTTTTCTGTAGGGGGGCTGAAGTTGGGTGAGAGGCTGAAGTTAGGTCAACTTGCCCTACAGATAATTTATTGGTCACATTGCATACTTCGATATATATATATATATATATGATTGGATGGCCTGTAATCAGTCACTTTTGAGACATTTTTAAAGACTGATTTCATGTATATATTGCTGAGGGTGACAGCTTTTAATAGTCTGCAATTATTTTATCTAATCTTCAAAATAAAAAGCAGTATTGAGCAAAATGCAAAAATCGTTCCACTCCGTTACCGTCCACTCCGTTACCAGATCATGAGCAAGAAATCGATATTTAGACCAAAAATCTACTGATACGAGATGAAGTACTTCTGAAAATAATAGTTACATCAATCTTTTATTGTTTTCCAATTTGTTGCTCTTCCTACAGGTGGTTTTTTGAGACCAAAAACATTTTCTATGAATATTATGTCTCAATTTATTGAATACGTGTTATATGAAGTCTGCAAGGCAGTGGTACCATGGCGCACGTGCGTCTGATGATATTCAGTGCAAATAGCTCATAAAAAACAATAACGAACCGAGCTATGGCAAGTAACTGAGTGGACAAAAAAATTTACATAAATTAGTGACACATCTATTTCATCAATTTAATCAATGAAATTATACCAAAAAAAATTGAATATGAACTAGATATAAATTCAAGTCTATATTCTCATGAATCGTGCAAAGAAACTTTGAAAATAATGGTACATTACGAGGAGAATGAACACTTGATTTTGCCATGTCGGGTCCAGTGACAGGGAAAAACCATTGATTTTGCACGGATTACAGGACATAATGCATCAAAAAAAGGTCTAATGAATGACTTTTTGTTCCAAATGCAGTGGTTCTAAACAGAAATATGAATAACAGATGTAGAATGACGCTTCAGATATTAATTGCATTCAAATTAATGTCAGAGAACCAGAGTGACGCAA
The DNA here is from genome assembly GCA_026936325.1 of Platynereis dumerilii. Lineage (NCBI taxonomy): Eukaryota > Metazoa > Annelida > Polychaeta > Phyllodocida > Nereididae > Platynereis > Platynereis dumerilii. The sequence goes on along the minus strand of JAPTHN010000001.1, from coordinate 30,271,867 downwards.
ATTGACCCGAAATTTGAGAATGACCCAGAGCCAGACTCTGCGTATAGCCATTCCTGTCTATTCACAAAGCCTGGCTCTGCCAATTAGACAGCTTTAGCTGTATACAGGTCAAGGAGAGACCGCCGATTTAAGGACAACTTAGATCGTAGGACGTAGGGAAAGCTTGGGAGAGCTGGGCCACTTTTTACATTCTTGTTCCTCCTGCTGACAGTTATGATTATATAAAAATGCTTAATGCATGTATTGAATCTAGAAATATTTGAGAATATATTTGTAGGATTGCATTGATATATATGCACAAGAACATATGAGCCACAGCCCTATGAAAATTGTAAAAATGTTGGCCCAACTCTCCCCATTAACTGGGAGACTTGGGCCATTCAGAGGGAGACTTGGGCCATTCCAATATGTCTGGTTCGGTAAAGCTGTACTTGAGGCAATAATATTTTTAACCTGTAGTATAATGGTTATAGAAGTCATTAATCCCGAATTGAGGCCTCTTGCAACACTAGTTTGCTGTCAGACTTGAGCCTCGGCCTGACGGCCCAACTCTCCCTGATTTTTAATTTTATTAGACCATGAAATGTAAATAGGCCTAAAAATATTCAGTCTCTGTTGAGAATTGTTCTAGGCAAGTTCTTCTGTCATAATAACAAGAATCCGAGGATTCAAACCCTGGGTTCTGTTGGGAATGAGTAATAGGCCTAAGCATAAGATCCATGGATATAACATCAAAGTAGCACTGCACTGCGAAGTGCAATCAGCTTTGACACCTGTCAGATTGCCTTCAAGTGCTGTTCCTCAATGGCAATTTGGTAAACTGAGGATGAAAATAGGCTTTAGAACTAGCAGAATTGCAATTAGCGTTGTTAGACTGCTTTGAGAATAGATGCACTGCAAAAAGCAAATGCTAAATGCATTATTGGCCTTCCTTGAAACGCATGGACGATTGTCATGTGGGCGATATTATAATGCAAAGTCAGCTTGAAAACAGTCCCTCAAGACTCAAACAATCTATCAACAAACCGTAAAAAAAAAAAAATTTTGATAACATTTTTTTTATTTTTTTTTCAATTTAAAAAAAAAAAAAAAATCAACTCAACCCAACTCAACCCAAACCTGAAACGCATTTTACTATAACATCATTAGAACATGAAGTGGCCATATTGGCTGTACCCACACCCCTATTCATGCCAGGACAACACTTCTCAGAAAACCTCTCAGACTGGTTTTTCAAAAAAAGTACCCTGGGTGAATCACCCAGGGCAAAAATGAATCTGGGTAAGTGCAACACATGTGGGGACAGTCGTGGCACTATCCCAACTCTCCCCCATTCGGTCATTTTTTTATTCATCTGAATTATGACAAAACTGGTTGTCTGATAATTTTCCAAAATATGTCAATAACAGTTGAAAAGTCAAACCTATCAAGCATGCCAGGGAACAGTCCTTGTTCAATTGTTGTCTGACAAACAATTAAAAACTCATAACATGACTCATTTTTCTGTTTTTCATCAAAATTCGAATTTTCTACTCTCTAAAGATCATGGCAAGCAAACTAGCCAAGTATGTCACATCTATTGAAAGATATTTATTTTTATACAATTTTGGTGGCTGCAGCTTTCTCAAACATGTTTTAGTTTCCTCAAAAATCAGGATGGCCCAACCCTCCCTGAGGCCCAACTCTCCCAAGCTTCCCCTACTGAAAACGAAGGATGCATGGTCATAGGGGAGATCGGGGCTACTCTGCAACCTTCTTGGTCAAATCCTCTTTATCTTGGTTTAGAAATTCCCGGAGAAAGCTGAATAGTTAACAAATGTTTCTATAAGACATGCAAATCATTGACAAAGGCCGTGCTTCCTCAAGCATTTCAGCCTGCCTTTCTCTGGAGGTGGTTATGTTATCTAGTCTCTTTCTAAATCTGATTTGGAACCTTGATATTCTATGATGGGGTTGACCTTAGTGACAAATTACTCACAGTCAAATTTCTCCTTATTTCACATCTTGTAATCTTTTATGAGCAGAAGCAAGATAAAGAGAATTTGACCAAGAAGGTTGCAGAGTTTCAGCAAAAGTATGCCAATCATATTTCAAAAGGTTAGGATGATGCACCCAGACAATCTGAAGTGGGGTGATCTTCCGTATAAACTTTAAAATTGATTCGGCCAGCCCAAAGAATGTCTATGGAGAATATCTTGAATTGAAATTGTGCAACATGTTCCCCAATATCCTTATTGCCCTGCAGATTTTTTGTCAATCGTGGAAAGTCTGAGCAGACAATGTCATACTCTGTAAATCAACATTGACATTGCAAAATCATTGGACTTTTCAAATCTGATTGAAGAAATTCCTCAAATGAAGCAAGAAAGGCTTAAGATTAGTGTGCAACGTAGTACTCAAATTGATTTGTCACTAGTTAAAAATTTTTTTGTGATTTATGAAAGGCTGGTAGCCCCGAAAGCATCACAGAAATTAGAATGTCAGTCTTCACTGAAACATCACATTTTTATTGGAAAGATTTTGTAACTATATGTTTTTATGAACTCATGAATTTGTTTATTCACTTTGATTTTCTGAATTGGCCAAATTCTTTACTGAGTCTTTAGTAGTATAAAACTTCCTATATTTAAGAAACGTTCAGTAGCAATTTGGCAATTGTCGGATTGGGTTACAAAATCAAAAATCAGTTGTTTGCTTCATTATGTTTGTATCTTGTCTGTTGTCACCTTTTCAGCAGCTGAATTTCATCACCCCACTTCAGATTGTCTGGGTGCATCATCCTAACCTTTTGAAATATGATTGGCATACTTTTGCTGAAACTCTGCAACCTTCTTGGTCAAATCCTATTTATCTTGGTTTAGAAATTCCCGGAGAAAGCTGAATAGTTAACAAATGTTTCTATAAGACATGCAAATCATTGACAAAGGCCGTGCTTCCTCAAGCATTTCAGCCTGCCTTTCTCTGGAGGTGGTTATGTTATCTAGTCTGATTTTCTGAATTGGCTAAATTCTTTACTGAGTCTTTAGTAGTATAAGACTTCCTATATTTAAAAAACGTTCAGTAGCAATTTGGCAATTGTCAGATTGGGTTACAAAATCAAAAATCAGTTGTTTGCTTCATTATGTTTGTATCTTGTCAGTTGTCACCTTTATTTGGTCAAATTGACGAAAATAATGCTGGTAACACAAAACCTAAACTGATATGCATGATAAGGCCTTTGAAATTAGTTTTAGTCTGTAGAATTAGTAAATTTCCACAAGTCTTGCGTGAATAAATCAACAGTCTATCAAACAAAAATAATATGCTTGGTTTTTGTACATCTAGTAATTTTTTTTTCGTACATGCTAAAAATTTGTCATTCTACAGGGGGGGGGGTTACTCTTTCAGTTTAACCTGGGCCCTGGGCCTACTACAGGCTCTGCACGGCCCTGATGGTGAAAGTAAGAGCCAGTGGGAAGGTAAAGGGGAGGCAGAGAACCATATTCATTCATGTCTAGACTGTATGTATGTGACATTGTATTAGGAGTTCAAATTTAGGGTCAAATTTACCTCTTTGGTTTGTTGGTTTGGCAAATAAAACCTAAGTCCCACACGCTTGAAGCCATATCTTTTTACTTCATTTAGTACACATGCCTTATTCTCAGTGTATACTTCATATTTTGTTAACCAATGTCTATCTAATATTGGAGAAAAATCAGATAAGTAGCCAGCCCTTAACGTTAATATGTAAATGCCGAAGCATGCAGACGGGATCGCCTAAACGCAAAAAATACATTTTTTAAAGACTTAAAATTGTAATTATCTACATTATTTCTCGAAATTCATTGTTTCATTCAGGTTTGTTCAATTAAAAGTTTGGAGAAAAACATTGGTACAAAGAGAAATAAGGTGGAAAGGTATATATACTAAAAGAAAATGTTGCAAAAAAGTTTTGAGGGAAAATGTAACTTTCTTTTGTTTTGGAAAATAATTGTTTTTTGAAATATATATTTTTTTATTTGAAATTATTTTTTTTCCAAACATTTTTTTTTGGGGAAATTTTGTTGTTGTTTTTTTTTTCAAAAAAAAAATATTTTTTTGGACATTTTTTTTTCAATTTTTTCTTCAAAATATATAATATATAACAAGAGGCGAAAAATAATTTTAGAAGAAGAAGACGGAAGTCACGCGTGATGAGAAAAAAGTGCCAGGATCATATTATGGGATGTCTGAATCATTTTTTTTATTGAACCATCTGGTTCACTCCTCGCATGTTTGCCATAAGGGACAAGACACCTCGCTCCGCTTGGTGAGCCAGTGGGTACATTCGTTTCGCTGCTCCAAAGTGCTCTTGGAGTGGAGTAGTTCACTCCAGATCATTCGTTTTGCATTTCCGGGAGTAGTTCAGAGTAGATTGGAGTAGATCGGAAGTACTCCAAGAAATGGGGATACCCCATGACGTAGTGGTGTTTACATAAATAAATGACACTTAAGAAGCTTTGATTTAAGGCTGATTGCTGTGTTTTGATGTGGATTGCTGTAATTCAATTCACACAATTAAGCCAATCGATCGACAATGCCAATTCACAGCGTGAATTGCTAGTAGGAAGGGAATCCCCATAGCAAGGGAACCCCAAAATAATGACGTTCCTAAGTACTCCTTTTCATTCGATTTGGACCCAGTTTGGAGTAGTTTACTCCTGGAGCAGAACCGTCACTTCCTGGAGTAGATACGTAACTTCCGGAGTAGTTGGAGTAGAGGGAATCGAATGTACCCAGTGGCTCTGTCCCGTCCATAATTATAATCTGCCCAAAGAAACTATCTGAGGAAAATCCACTGAACATACAGATAAAATATACCCAAGTGAGTATTTTAACAGGTAGCTCCTACCTTTTGTCAGCCACCTTGAAGACAGTTATTTGGCAGTTTCGGGTTTTCAGAAGTATTTCTCATTCAAAATTACATCAAAAAGAGGTATTACACTTAATTCTAGGACAAATGGTTCATGGTTTACAAAGAAGATATATATCAAGATGGCTGATGGTGGCCATCTTGAAATGAATCTAGTGCATCCTGTAGCACAATTTATCATATTTGTTGTAAATTAATTCGGTAAAGGTAAACACATTATAGTAAGTTGATAGTCTGACTTGATGCATTCATTACGAGGGGTGTCCTAGAAGTTCTGACCAATTTTTTTGGCAGACCTTTCTATTTGAAGCAGCTCAATCAAATTTTCAAAGAAGTACATTCAGGTATTAGACTATTTTGAAAATATGATACAGTTTGGAAGTGTTTAAATTACTTTTCTGTTGCCATGGAAACAAAAGGTCAGTGCACCCAGCGCAGCTCAGTTTTTTAGCCAAAATCCAAGCGTCTATTCTTGTAAATAATCATAGGATTTACAGTAAATATGCAATGGATGATCATGAAAAACTTTATTTGGCAGCCTGACAGTATCTCAAAGTTTTTCCATTACATTTAAAGCCACTCTGAATCTGTTTAACCCCCTATATGCTGAAGCAATCATCTCGGTCCTCCAAACCCAGCTGTTCCTAAATTATGGAATTTCAGCGTACATGGCTATAGCTTCATTTCTCATTATGAGTATCATTCCTTTGAATTGTGAACAGGTATATATATTTTAGTATCACCGAAAGTGACAGAAGGCCAAATCTGATAATTAAAGCAGATGAGGTTGGTTTGGATATCAAGGTTCTTGAGCACTGCGGCTTGCCAGTAGATTGTTTCAGCCGAACAATCTCAAGAGCTGAGGGGAAAATGATGAAGAAACACTTTAGAAATTGCCTTATCTGATCGGGTTGAAATAAAAATAAATGTTTATAATGTAATGGAAGATATCTTTATAGACTGCAGACTTATCAATAAACACATTTTCTTGCAATAATTTGTTTTTATTACTATAAATTCTCGGTTTATAAACACGGCTAATTTGTTGAATTTTGTCACAGAAATTGAGCTGAGCTAGGTGCACTGACCTTTCGTAACCATGGCAATAGAAAAGTGACCTGAGCACCTCTTACAGCTTTGATTTTTTCAAGAGAGATAGCTAAATATCTGAAATTAATTCTGTGAAAATTTCATCCAGATACTTTAATTAGAAAGGTCTGCCAAAAAAATTGGTCAGAACTTTTGGGACACCCCTCGTATACTGCAATAAATAATGCAAGTTAACTATGAAAGTGATGATTGTATTCTGTGTCTGAGGGATGAAATCTATAAAATTAGTATTTACCCAACAAACTTCCATACCATATGAGACATTTGTATGATAACCTGAAGTCATCCTGCACTTTACTCGTCTACTGCTGAATGAGTGCTGGTCTTGGCAACACAAAATCAAAATGGCAGCCTTCAGACATCTTGAAATTCAGGTCACCTCCTCAAACTGAGAGGAACCAGTAAGCTGACAACAGCCCAATCGGGGTAGGTGTTCTTAATTATGTATTAACTTTTAATTATCTTTTAAATATGCTTTATTATTTATACCAATATATTAGGAATAACTAATGGATTGTATTCATTATTTCAAGGCTTTATGGTTATTGCTGTGTCACTGGTAAAGACTGAAACTGGATTCCGCATGGTGTGGTTGGTTGTCATCTCCCTTTGATGTGTGGTAAATGCAGTAACCGATTGAATGATGTGTGGAAAATGCAGTAACTGATTGAATGAAGAGACAATGCGTTGCAGAGGTTCAGAAACTGCAGTTAGTTTGTCCCAAGATTCCAGTCCAGAAGTGTGTCCAGAAGGCCCAGGACCAGCAACACTTGAGACAGATGATGGATGCAGGTGTGAAAGAGCAGCGCTCACCTGCATTTGCTTCACCTATAATTCAGTTAGGAAATCGGACAAGTACTTAAGATTCTGTATTGACTTCAGACGTCCGAAGTCTATGGCACCTCACAATGCTCAGACCATTCGAAGACCTCAGGACATCTCTTACAGACTAAATGGTGCTCAGCGGTTCTGAAGTTTAGTTTTAAAGAGTGGCTATACTATCAGGTCTAGGTAGAGCCAGCTGATAGGCTGAAGATAGCAATTAACTGCAGGACCCCTATAGGTTTTACCAATTTATTTGCATGCCTTTAGGTTTGTGTAATGCAGGGGCCACCTTTCAGAGCATGATAGAAACATTCATTGGCTCGGACAAACTGTCCAACAGTCTAGTTAGCCCTGGACCCCATAATTTTGTTCAGAGACTCCTTTGAAGAAGTTAGAAAGTGTTCCGAGAAGACTTCGAGATTGTTTACTGAAGATGAATGCAAAGAAATGTGAGCTGTTCAAAGACCAGATCAAGTTTTTAAGTCATTGGGTGACCAGAGATGGTGTTGCTACAGACCATGAGAAGATAGAAGCTGTTAGGAACTGGCCAGTTCCCAAGAGTCATGAAGAAATCAAGCTATTTCTAGGCTTTGCCGGTTTCTACAGAAGAAGTCATCCCAAGGACAGTCAACAAGACAGCAACCAAGAAAGGATGCAAGCTTTCTACATTTAAGTGGAGGGGTGCTCAGCAAAAGAATTTCGATATCCCAGTAAAGGAACTCACAGAGGCACCAGTTCTAGGCTTTTCCGATTTTACAAGACTCGATCTTTGAGCTTCATACAGATGCTGTAGCTTCATCAGGACTTGAGCAGTCTTATACAAGGTGGATCAGGATGGGAAACTCAAAGAGTTATTGTTTATGCCATTGCCAGCCGATGTCTACCCAAAGTGAATGTCACAACCAAGCTCATAAACTGGAATTTCTGGCTATGAAGTGGGCAATTACTGAGAATATTAGTTAGGCCTAAAATTATTTTTACGGCTCACCTAATGACTGAAGAAAAAAAAAACACAACTAAATCATACAAAATAAATAAATTCTAGTCAAACTGTTTTCCCTATTGCTCCTCTAAAATTGCAATGCCATGAAGTGCACTACATGTCCATGTTTCCTGATTTTGTTTTCTGCAATCCAAATCACAGGGTCCAATTGCTGCTTAATTGAGCCTTTTTCTGAATGTTTCAAATCATCAGCAAACCTGGTTTAAAAAAACAAAAAACAAAAAAACAAGCAGTAACATCATTAAGTTTTATTATGAATATGTCAAAATATAGTGCATTGTATAAATTAAGCAAAATAAGTATCACATAATGTATGTCACAATTATAGTAATTGTGGATGAAATAAAACAAGCCGCTATACAAGTATATATTGGCTTGAATTGAAATAGGTCACTTTGAAGAGTTTCATGATATCCTCACAGCATGTCTTCCAGCCTGTCAAAAGAAAAAGAAATTCTGTTATATTATTATATTACCTTGGAATAAAACCAGGCACTTTACAATGATATGGCAACCACTTTGAAAGGTGAAAGTCATTAAGACTGGTTAGTCATATCAAAATTCAAAAATACTTTTCCACATTTTTATAGAAATTTATGAGGAAACTGTCAAGAATGTTTTCCTTAATAATCTGCATAACCACAACAAGGAAGAAAGAAAACATTCCTTATAAGCTCTGCGAACTTAAATAGATTTCCCTTTTTAAAAAATCTAAGGAATGTATCTACATGTACTAGAGAAAACAACAATGATAACTTACTCCTCTCCTTCCTGTTGGCAGAGGCGGAGGACCACAAGATCGATCAACAGACCGCGGGGGTCTCTGGTGGGTTCGTTCGGGAATTGTCACCACTGATGGACTAATACCAGACACGGGAACATTCCGATCTGGAAGTTCTGGCTTCTCCACTCTTTTTCTGATTCCTGTTCTGTTGTCATAGACAACATGTTGGTCACCCTGCAAGACAAAGTGAAGTGGAAGTATGAGAATTAGAATTGATAATTTGATAATAATTATTCTCTAGGACAGCTGAATACAATTGTGAAGGGCCTGTGTTCAAAAGACCACTAATTCGGCAACTAACCGCAACATTGTACTGCAGCCCCACCCCACAATGAAATGATAATAAAAATCTGTAACTTATATTTACTTTTGTCTCGTTTGTATCTATACTGCCATGTATTGTACCTGCATAAGTTGAAAATAAATAAAATATTCATAACATTTACCTCTCCGCAGGCCTTCGTAAGTTTTCCTTGCCAAGTTGATACATCATTCTATAAGAAAGGAATCCCAATTTAATCAGTGCCATCCAATAAATAAGTTATATAAATAAATATAAATATAATGTTCCATATATGCTTTCAATTGTTTCTTGAATGACACAAATAAATTTTATTTTCAAGTCTTTTGAAGTTAGGTTCTTTCCGTAACACCTTTTTAGATATTTGGACATTACACAAATTCAACAAATATCTTTGAATCCGTGAGAACATGGAATAATAAATTAAATACATATGAAAACCCCCAAAAGACAATCCAATAGACTTTATTTCATCTTTGAAAATTTGGAATGATCCAAATCTTACTTTCCAACTCCAGACCAGTCCCTGACTTGCAGTTGTGCAGTGAACTCACCTTTTTGTAATGGTCGACTAGATCTTGTAAGGTATTGAATGACGCATCCTCATTGACAATCAAATACTTCTTATGCTTTTTATCTTTGTCTATCATGTAGTGACGAATTTTATCTTCAGCTCTGTAAAGGAAGACAACAATAAGGAATCTTTCATTTGGATAAAGCTAATTGTAGGTTTTTTGAGACCATTCGAACCAAGGCAATAAGAATGTTGCATGATAAAAATTTATGAAGTTATAGGGAACCGGGCATCAGTGAAAATTGTTGAAAACTAAAATAAATCAAAACGTTGAATGAAAATTGAAGTTGCGAGGAATAGCCATATCTTCATTTCGTAAATAGATTTTGATTCCCCAGGTCCAAATGCATATTTTAGGTACCAGTACTTCTTGAATTTGCATGGAAAAATAGAAGTGACAAACCCTGGAAAAAAGTGTGATTTTATGCCATCACCTTCACGTCATAAGTAGGGCAACATAACAGACCATTTCTTGGCCTATTACTTTTATAATAATTAGATCTCATGATGTCACTCTCCAAAGTGGTTGGTACAAAGATAGAGCAATGGAAAAGGTCAATTTTTATTAGGCTAGGCTATATGCCATAGACCCGTCTACAGTGATCAAACAATAAGGTCTTCAACTTTGGGAGCGGCTGTTTGCAGAGCAATATTTACTACATTGTCTGATATATCCACATAACTGCCACACCTATACCACATGTATGCCTAAGGTGTAAAGGAGGAGTATGAACAGATTAATTTACCTACTTCCTGTAGCCCGAATGGCATTCACCTTACTCAATTGAGATTGCTTACGTAATGTTTTCTATATTGTTTAAGGATAAATAACCTATAATATTATCGATAAAGGTATCCAGAAATGGTTAAAAGTCAATATTTTCACAAGTTTGTGTAAGAAATTTACGTTCTATCTCTTTCTGGATCTATGCTTCTTTCTGTTGAAATTAAGTACATACCGTATTGAGAGAGAATAACCAAAGCGTGTTTCGCTGAACCTCATCAGAAAAGTCCCGATCGCTTCATTCTCCAAACGGGATTCTGCTTCGCTGAAATTTTATGCGATACATCATTCAAATGTCAAAGAAGAGCAACTTTCCTATATATAATGTACATGTGACATATTGATTAAGTCATAGCAAACTTTAGAAAAGGGGTACTTGAAACATGGGCGGATTAATTGGGAGTGCATGCTCAGGGTTATCACAGGGACCACATTATTGTTTATGCACATTTTATGTCAATAGTAGAGAGTTCCTCCGTGGCCTAATGGTTAAGAGTGCTTGTTTGCACAACCACTGGCTCTGAGGGCGTGGGTTCGAATCCCATCCGGAACTCAATTTAGTACGAGCCCATGGGACATTAAATGGAGGCGGGTTGTATCCAGTGTTCTATGCTGGGGCAACTGAAAGACCCTGGGCATCCCTGAATTAATAGGGTATGTACCAGACTCACAGTCTTCTCATCTCATCATCATACGGCGATCGCCTGCCTCGATATAGCCCACTAAGGTGCTGCTGAGGCGTAAAACACAAACAAACAAAACAAATGTCAATAGTAGACCTTGGAGGCATATGGATACTATAGAATAATTCAAGATTCATAGATTTATTTCTACACACATAACTAACTCAATATGCATTAACATATTTTACATAGAGAAAATGAGACAACGGTGAATTATGGAAACTGTAGAAGAAAATTAAAATAATGTCTAGCACTTACTCTCTGGTAATGAGACCATGGAACCAGGGTGGGATGACTGAGGTCGTTTTGTCCTTGATGCTGTGGGACTGAGTGTTGTTGAACCAGTGGATGATAGCTTGCTTGCCAGGAGCTCTTGCGCCATACAAGTCATCATCTTGAAATGTTGCTACTGCTTCAGTTCTTGAAGAAACTACATCAGGTGTAACAGGAAAATCAGCAGCAGTAGAAGAAGAGGTAAAGCTAGAAGGGGTAGTAATAGCAACAGCAGGCACAGTTGTGGTAAAGGCACCAACAGTAGTGGAACTACTACTAGTACTAGATGTGGTATTGTTTTGTTCCGGTACAGCCGGAGGACTGCGTTTCACAATTTTACGTGGCTTTGGCACAGGTGGTTTTTGGTTTCGACTTGAGGCAACACCATTTACTTGGTGGTTTAGATTCGTACTCTGATTTGGTTGATTTGGGCTCACTTTGTTTCTGTGGTTTAAATATTCTTGAGTCAGACCAAACTGATGCTGAGAATTCTGTCCATTGTTCATGAATTCACCATAAGTCTGAAACTGTTTTACGGCATTTCCCTGATGATTTTTGGCACACGTAGAATTCATAGATTGAGGCGTAATACCAGATTCTCTTTTACTGCGAGGAGTGACAGAAGCATAAACATCTGGCGGAGGTGCAGCGAAAACTGCGGAGGTCAACTTTGGAGGTAACTCAGGAGGGATCAACTTCTGGGGCAATTGGGGAGGCTCCACCACAAATGGTAAAATGCCTTGACTTTCTCCATCTAGTCTGGCTGACGAAACATAATCCAAATCATCTTCGTAGTCAGATTCAGATTCGCTCCCATTTTCTTCATTCGCAAAAGGTTCAATTTGTGGTGCTGTTTCCAATTTGCGGATGCTGCCTTGTAACACCTGAATGAATAGATACACAATGTGGTACATTATTATGCTGCAAATGAAAAAAGTCAAAGGGATGATATGAAGTAGTCTCTATTATTTTAAACCTATTATTCTTATAATATAGCCCGGGGAATATATAGGCCTACTATAAGTGATACCAAGATGCTCTGAACGATGTCACATCCCCATATTTTCCATGTAAAACATGTATGCATTTGATGACTCATTTTGACAAAGGGTTTTATTTTTCTTCCTGATATTTTCTCTATGTTTCATTTCCAGCTTTAAGCATGCTATGAAACAATGAGACTAAAAATACCTTGCATCATAGGTTTTCTAACACTTTCCAAACAACACAGAATTCCAATTTTGTCACATTTTGCAATATTTTTCAGCCCTTAATAAAGTTATTGAACACTGGTCAGTTAACCAATTCTGAGGTACCTAATCATTACCTTCACACACCAGAGTGCTTGACAATAAACATAACTGAACAGGTATTTCCCTATCTGTTTTGAAAATATCATACCTGTAGGAAATGTACAAATTAATTTTCTGTTGCTATGGAAAAACAAAATCAGTGCACCCAGCGCAGCAGAATTTTTTAGACCAAATCCAACAAATAAACATCTGATCATGAGAAAAAAAAACTATACAGACTTCCAGTCCTCCAAGGTATATTCCATTTCATTCAAGACAAATAGTTATATTTCAAACTGATTTGCTGAAATTATTGCGAAACACCTTTTCCATCAGTTGTCCAAAGCACCAGAGATGCTTCGGCCGAAACAATTTCCTACAAACTGCTTTAGAACCTTTTGACCCATAATCCAGCTCAGTCTGCCTTAATTAGGCCTACTATACATGCCCTACATTACTTTTGGTAATACCAAAATCTTAATATGAGCTCAGAAATTAAAGATATGATGATTCTCATGAGAAATGAGGGGCTAGAAATGTCCTCTGAAATTAGGAACTGCTCAGTATGGAGGACCTCGTCCTCGGTGATTGCCTCAGCAAATGGGTTAAACATTTGCATACTTTTGTGGAATGCAATGAAAATCACTTTGCAATACTGCACATGTCAGACTGTCACGAAGTATTTTTGTCATAATCAATTCCATTTTCACATGAACTTTTACGATTATTCACACTGCTGCATCATTGGATTAGGTCTGAAAAATTGAGCTGCCCTGGTGCACTGAGTTTTCATTTCCATGGCAACTGAAAAGTAATTTAAATATTTCCTACAGGTATGATATTTTCAGAATAGATAGTGGAATACTTGTTCAGTTATGTTTACAATAGTTTTGAGAAAATTTCATTCAATTGCTTCAAAGGGAAAACTCTTTGTATTTTCTTTATTAACATACATTCATATGTCGATTGCACTGAACCTTAGAATGTGCTCAATGAAAATGCCTCAAGTTAAATTTGCTATATATAGAAATAGGAATATTCTCATACAATGTCATCTTGAGATAGTTTACACTATCTGGTGCTCAAATGCATAACAAAATAAATAAATGACACTAAAATGATAGGCAGTGAACAAATATGGGTTGCTGTGCATTCATCTGTGTAGTATTTACACAAGACACATTTACACATTAATATCAGAGAACATATATCCCTCGTCCTGCTTTGGTCTGTGATGTCTTCTTGTCACACTTGGGGCTTGTCACGATCCTTGAAAGGTGATAGAAACATAGTGCAACAACGTGGCAGCACTGTACAGTGTACATGACTTCCTGTTTGATCCAAACATTGGCTTGGAGCAAGCCCATGTTTCAGAAAAAGTCAATTCATATAAAATCAAACTGCTGTCAGATATAGAAAACCGTTTAAACCTGTCTATTTAGTCACTGTGGACAAAACCTATACAAAGTGAACCTTGAAACATCTTTGATATTTGATTAACAGCCTTCAAAGTTTCAATGTGAGTTGGCAAAAATTCTGTGTTGACATGGCCATAGGAAAATTTATCTTACCTTTTTTTATGAATTAGTATCCTACGATTTTTCCTGTTAGCCATTCCAAATAATAGATATCCCATGCAATATAGATATAGTCCATGAACAATTTCATGTGGATAAATGGATGCTCAAATATCAGTCTAGTAAAAATGAGAACTGCATGCTGCTGCCACCTGGCACAAAAGTTTATTTTATATGCTACATCATTGCTGTCCCAAGAAATAGTTCTGATTTCATTGCACATTCACAAAAATTTCTATTCAACATTGATGTATACCAGAGTCAGACTCGGCAATCACATTATCTGAGGAAGTAGACAAAGCCATCAGCACACTCAGAAACAGCCCAAGTTTCTTCCATGCAGAAAAAATTGCGTGAGTTCCTCAGACTGAAATGATGGGGACCGCTCGCAGGAACTCGTGGAATAGCACACTAATAACCAGGTGGTAACACTTGACAACATATGTTCTGATCAGCCAAGGCTGGAAAAAGAAGTGGCAATGTAACAGCGGTCTACTTGCAGACAGCTCAAATGTTCAAATTAGAAGTTCTTCAGCAAAAAGTCCCTGGCTGTGTGAGCCTCTGTCACATTTTCTGATGCTAACAATGTTTAAGGTGGCTCGCTACTCATGCAAAGTGGTAGTTAGCGCACATTCACGCGCAGCCAGGCAGGCCCTATCTATCGTAACGTCACCATTGCAGCTGAGCTCTGCTGACACTGTTCAGCATCTTTTTTTGATTCTGAGAATTTCACGAGTCGGCCGCTTCGTTTGCAATTTGCGCCACTTCTATTTGGGTTAGAGACTTCTCGTTTACAGCATTAGATGCGCAATGAAGAGGACTATATACAGCCGGAGTTTCAGCTTGATACTCGGAATAGAAAATTTTTACAGGCGATTTTCGACAAGCAGGTCTAATTTCTCAAAAATGACTTTGAGATATAAATAAATTTTTATATCAAAATCCATCGCGGTAAGAAACCTTCTCTTATGCATTTTATTGTTCCTCACAATATTTGGAAATAAATAACAAAGAAATGAGAAATCCTATCTCGCCAATTTTTTTTAGCCCCATGGTTTATAAAAAAAGTTGAAATTGTCAAAATCAATATTTTGATTCCGAGCCCCTTGGAAAGCCCTTTAAACTAAAAATATTTCTTTGAAATTGTAATCAGCTTTTCCATTGAAGTGTCTTCTTTAATTTCATTCTTCATTGAACAATATGGGATGCATGACCACTGAATGAAAGTTAGGAAAAAAATCGAGTTTTTCAGGTTTGCGTGAAATGACTTTCTTGTGCATAACCTCGAATATTTTGAAAAAAAGGCTGGTTGCGACCCCCTTTTTTTACATATCCGTGCTATAAACTATATTTTGGACCATTCTAAACCATTTTTAAAAAATCCTATCTTGGAAAGTTCATGAGTATCGAGCCACCTTAAAGGGGCCCTGATACAAAATTGCAAGCTGGATTTTCTTGTTTAGCATTGTTTTTGGCATTGACTGTTTGATGTAATCAACTGTTTCGAAAATCAGTTCAGTGGAGTGCACCGATGTAACTGTGAATTCCATATGTGTGGTTGTGGGACCGGACCATGTAGAAAGTTGAAGCACTGGATGAGGTTTTGTGTTCCCCCTGTCCTTTGACCATTTTACTTCTGAATTCCCCATTCCTTCGCAATTTTCCTTAGTACTCTTGAATTCACTCTCCCTCAGATTTGAGTCACTCATTCAGTTTGTTTATTGTCACTTATGTTGCCAGATATCATAAGCTTGCATTGAATCAACTGATTAACCATAACTGACACAAACAAAACATTTTTAAGCAAGGGACATAACACCACCAAGTTGAAAGTCAATTTTGAAACTGTTTGGACTGCCAGCTATAATACTGTGCATGAAAATACAACTGTTCATTATTTTCTTTTGTCAAATTTAAATATAATAGCAATCACATTTTCCTTGACCCAACTCATTATGAAAATAAAAATTATGACATGATTAACTTCCAAGTATAGATTTGTAATTTTTTTAAATGAGGTAATTATATGGAATCGATATTATTATTGCCAGATTATTTTTATTAAAGGCACACCGTAATGCAATTTTTTTATTAGTTGAGAGCTTCAAATGTACTATTTACAGAAACATCACAGTGATTCTTTTGAATTTATCCCAAAATAAACCCATGAAAAAAATGATTGAAGTTACTGATTTTGGCCAGAATTTTGGCACAACAAAAAGCGACTCCTATTGGAAGAAACTGAGCAAGTCACATAGGACTGGGTAATGAATAAACAAATAAATGACTTGTTATGACCTCTTGAAGCAAGAAAGAACTGTTAGAACTAGCTGTGAAATGTTTTAGGAACAAAGAGGTGAAGCTTAAAAAGGTGACAATATTAATTTGAGACAAACTGAAACTGTGGAAAATCTTGCAAAAGCTTGTGACAAGTGCCAACTGTCAATCATTAAAATTAAATATTAATGTGGTGTGCTGATTGGTTGGTTCTTATGACTTCATTTGACATTGGTTAATTTGTCCATATTTGCCAAGTCCAGACCGCATATTGTGAAGGCAGCAACTAATATAATTTTAGATATAACATGTATTAAAATGTTGTCAATCTTGACAAAAGCTGCATGGGGGAGGGGGCTAGAGGTTGCTTCTCTATTATATTATACATTTAATTGTAATTTTGCGGCCTGGTCCTGCAAATTATGGTCCAAATCAGTCCCTGCCCACTTTCACAACCTTCAGAAATCAACCAATCAGATATAGTGCATGGTCGAATGATCAGAACTTGTAAACTGTTATTTTCTGTTTGCTTTTAGCAGTTATTGTCATTTTCACAAATAAAAGCTTCACTTGAGTGTTGTCAGATCACAGCCAGTATTATATCAAACAATGTATCTGATAATTACTTGTTGTTTATCACAGGAATGTTAGGTGGACAAAATTGCAGAAGTGTGTTTCTCAAATTTATTCATTTAATTGGAGGAGAGGGGGAGGTCCACCCTACCCTACGTCACTCATCAGTTGACTGAACATACTGTAGGGACACAAAATATTGTCCAAATCCCAATTTCATATATTTTTCCTGATCTATGGTTAAAACCTATTTTTTCAATGTTGACAGGATGCACTTGCAATAGGAAATTCTTTCATACGATAAAAAATGAGCAAAAGTGTCATTTTGATGACTGTGGCCCTTTAATATACAAATTGTATATGTCACACAAAGTATCATGTGTAATATAATCCTTATAAATATTAATTATTTTCTACTCATGCACCTTTCAAAGAATCACTGTAAAGTATGTAAAGAAACACTTAAGAATTTCTGTAAAGTAACAGAAGGCCTATAGGATGGGTTTGGTGCAATATCAATAATCTTGTATTTAATAATAATATTATTTAAATAAATCATTAGCAGTTAAATTTTAATCATGCTTATTGAATTATTATAATGATTATTATACCAATATAGCAATGTAATGTAACATACCGTGAGATCAGGATAAAGCGCCATGTGATAATTTTATGAAATGTTCAATAATATTAGATGAATCACAGTTGACTTCAAGTAGCGACCCAAGTAAGGCAACTGATGTGGTCTAGTGGATCCTTGTCTTGTTAAAGTAAGTTCAGAAATCGTGACTGAAGGTGCAGCTTGGACTGCCCCACTGCCAGGAAGCAAAGACAGGGAAACAGCTCTGTAATATCACAATTGTTATGCTCTGGTGAACATCAGAGGCCTGACTTTCATATGCTACTATTAGTGGATGTACCACAGGTCCATGTGTTGTTCATGACAGCTATAGATAGAAACATGAGACATTGAGATATGGCAGCATGACTAAATTTGGGTAAAAACGTAAATTACTATCAAATCAGAGGGTTAAAAAAAAAAGATGTATGAGTTTGTGTTTAACTGTCATGAACACCTGATGATTCATTATTTTAAAAGTGATAATTACCCCCACTGCATGTTGTATCACATAATACATGGCACACTACATGTCAGCAATTATATGATGTGATAGTAAGTAAGGCAAATATGTAAGTAATACATTTATTGAACTAGCTTCACCTCACTAAATTAATTATAATGAGTGGCCATTAGGGTGGAGTGAAAAAAGTGAAAATGTGAAATTCAAAAAAGAGCCCCTCCAAAAACTTGTCAAATATTGTTGAATAGGTATTTATGACCATTTTGGGTGGTTTTACTCATTTCTGTTTCACCTACCCTGGGTATTTTGAAATCACCTTTTTTCTACATTTCGCAAGACCTCGAAAATGCTGTTTTTTTGCCATAAAATGGGTTCTAAATGAGATAGAGACATGATTTAAGGAGCAGAAAATACGTTTATGACAATACCAAACATATTAGAAAACAAACAAATTAAGAAAAACTTGTTTTATACGACGCAATGTTAAAATAACATGATTTTTGTCACTGTTGTTCCTGAAATTATGTTTTTGCCATATAATTGGTTTTAAATGGGCCAGAGACATGATTTAAAGAGCTGTATAAATGTATAAGACCATGCAAAGCATAATGGGCAATATTATGATTGAGAAACAAATGCTGTACATGATGTGATATTGAGATAATGATTTTCCTTACTTTTTTAAGAGATTCAAATTAGGCCTAGTTGAATTTCGTTTTTGTGATAAAATGGGTTCTTAATGAGCTAGAGACAATCATGATTGAAATAGCTATACATTAGTTTTATGCCATGCTGGACATGATGAATAACTTTGAATATGAAAATACATGTAGATGTCACCTCAAATGTTATATTGAAATAATGAGAAAAATAACTATTTTTGTGAGACAGCTAATTTTGGGTTCATAAAATTATAATACTTGTCATAAATTGGGTTCTGAATGAGCTAGGTACATGATCTAAAGAGCAGTAGATATTTTTTAAGACAATGCTGAATATAATTAACTAAATTTTTGTGTATATATATGTCGTATGTCATATCTAATGCAATACAATGATGACATGATTTATTTTTGTATTTGTTACCTCCCGAATTGTTTAAGAACTGACTCAAAATAGGGACAACCAGATGTCATATATAGAAAATAATTTCTTCAGCCTGGTTCTTATGTTTTTATATTCCATTGACACCATTTACACACTATTGATGCTCATCAATGGCAGCATGATATCCATCATGGAATTTCAGAGATTGATTAGTACTACAACAGTCTGGAGTAGTCCGGCAACAGTCCTGCCTTAAGTTAATAAAATTTGAATGATGTTTTCTTCAGTCCAAATGCAAGTCTCTGTGATGTCTACATGCCAACTTGATGCTTACAGCACTTTTGGAAGATAAATAAAAATGGACCAGGTTAAAGAAATAATGGTACATAACACTTAATTATAAATTGTCAGAAAACTTGCAAAAACATTCTGGGAGCTAAAAATACAACAAGAAACATGTAATCCACAGATTCCATTAGATATAATAAATATTTCTTACACCCAATGTTGTGTATAATCTTTAACATTGACCTAAAATATCGACTGCCCTTTCAATCATGGCCCCAGCTAATTTGAAAGCCAATTTATGACAAGTACTATAATTTAATGAGCCAAAAAGTACTGGTCTCACAAAACTCATTATTTGTCTCAATAATTCAATATAACATTAGAGGTGAAATTTCTTTCATATATAAGGTTATTTATCAAGTCCAGCATAGAATAAAACATATGCAAAGTTCTTTCAATCATGTCTCTACCTCATTCAGAACCCCTTTGTGACACAAACAAAATTCAAAGAATTTAAATAATGAAAAAAAGTTTTAAAAAATCATAATATTTCAATATTATATCATGTACAGCATTGTCAATCACATTTTGTCCATTGTGCTTGGCATGGTCTTATACATATATACAGCTCTTTAAATCATGTCTCTAGCCCATTTAGAAAAAAAAACAGTGAAAAAAATATAATATTTCAACATTATATCATATAAAGCAAGATTTTCTTCATTTGTTTGTTTTCTAATATGTTTGGTACAGTCATACACTTATTTTCAGCCCTTTAAATCATATCTTTTTTTTTTTTGTACACTTTTGATAAAGTTGGTTAAAGTATATTCCATAAAAAAACGACTTTTGCCCAATTATAGCAAAATCTGACAAATTCAAACTTGGTTGCCATAGCAACCAACAGCCATATATTTGTAAACAAAATTTACATTAAAATAATGGCTTGATTGAATGCTTTCCAAATAGACTGGGAATGGGGTTCTAACTTGCAATATTTTTACTTTTATGGAAGATAACTTCGTAAAAATGTACTTAAATTTTACAACATTATTATTAATATTCGATATTTCTGCATTTTACCCCTCTCTTATATTCATGTTATGTGATATATTCTTTAACTTTCATGATTTAAGCATGACAAACAATCTATTTTGATGGTTGGAGCCTCGGAGGTATCATAATCATGATCTAATGTTAAAAATCCATTCTTCCATTTATTGTGTAAATATAAAATGAAGGGATTTATAAGAATATACCAAAACACATGTTTTTTGCAAGTAGATGGCGCCATAGTCAAAAGGGGTTAACAAAGCTGCAAAAATACACTGCTACATACATACTGAAGATACTGTGCTTGTTTCTGCCAAGTTTCATAAAAATTGTTCCACTGCAACTCCTGTGAATACCCACTAAAGTGTGACATACAACAAAATATTATAATTGTTTATCTTTGGTTGCCATGACAACACACTTCAAAATTGTCCGTATGTGAACCCCCGTGAGGATATCTGACATTCAATGCTTCAAGCTGACAGACATGGGGTAATTGTAATTTGTAATTGTAATTGAGTGTAATTAATTACATTTTCCAAAGTAATTGAATGTAATTTGTAATTGAGCATAAAAAGTGGAAAGTAATTTGTAATTGCAGTAATTACATTGGGAAAGTAATTGAAATATCAATTACTTTTCAATTACATCTCAATTACTCTGCATAAGTGCATATCTGTCAATTTTATTTCTGAAATATATTAAAAATTATGCTATGTTCATGCTTACAGGTTTTCCTTAGATTCTATCACCAGGTATTAATGTGTTTTGATATACTGCAACAATAGACTACAACATAATATTCTCCCATTCAGATGATACAAGAGGAATATATCTACATTATTGATATGTTGTGTCTTATCAAATCATAATATTATGCAATAGGGGTGCACTATACTTGACCTGATAATACACAATGCTGTAACATATAAATGGATAAAAGTATGACAGTAGATAAGCAAAGAAAAAAGTTGGATAAAATGATATCATTCAAAAGGAAATTCTCAATGCCCTGCTTATCAGTTATTTGAGAATATAGTTTCATTGACAATGCCCAAGTCAGGATTCATATAATAGCTGATTGTACAGGAACAGTAGTCAAGACCAAATTTTGCTGTTCAGAAATACTTTCCAAATGATAGCAACAAATCAAATCCAACCAAATAATACCAATAAGATAAGCCATTATTAACTTCTTCACTATACATATTTGCTCATCATCTTTGTACATGTCCAGTGAGTGAGTTTATTAAACGTCCCATCAGCACCACATTGGGCTTATCAGAGACTGTGTACAATTCTAACTTTATGCTCTTTGCAGATTAGTGGCACACAACAGTTTCTGAATAAACATTTAACTTGGCCTTATGATGTCACAGATTTAGGAAGTTTTTAATGATTTGTTTTGTCACTTACTGTTCAATATTAGTTTTGTCAGGTTACAAAAATAATTTTTCTGCAATGCTATTGGTTCTGAGAATTGTTTTGCCATGTAATTGTAAAGTAATTGGTTGTAATTGAAATTACTTTTCAAAAGTAATTGTAATTGTAATTAATTACTTTCAATTTTTAGTGTAATTGCAATGTAATTGTAATTGGGTACTTTGCAATGTAATTGTAATTGTAATTAATTACTTTCAAAGTAATTGACCCCATGTCTGCAAGCTGATGCATGATCGAGGACGAAAATTATAAGTATGCTTCTATTAGCACTGCTCATGTTCACGTAGTAACAAAAAGTTACTTTGGAATATTGGATATCTGTTGCCATGGTGACAAGACAAACTAAGTTATCACCTTACTTTTTTACATTTCTTCAGAGGACATTATGACTGACAATTTGACACAAAAATCATTTTTCTATACCCAAATTTGACTGAAATATAAAACTTTCAATCTGATGAAGCAGATATTAAGAGCATTTTCATATGAACTGTGGTTGCCATGGTAACACACCTGGGTAAATAAAGATATTTCATATCATGTGTTATGCAACATTTAATTGTCCTTCATTTTGCCAAAAAATATCACAATAGCATCAATATGCTTGATATAGCATCACTTTAATCATATTTTGGGAAGGATTTTTGAAATAGGTACTTGTTGCCATGGAAACCAATTTAAATGCATTTCCTTAGGTTTGTTTTTTTGGAGCTTAGGCAATTCTTGTCCGGCAAGTCCCAAAGTACACATGCCGAAGATTTCAGGCTTTTGTCCGGCTCGTAACTATTTTGGCCATTTTTTGCGCGAAGCTGCTCTACTATCAT
Organism: Platynereis dumerilii; assembly: GCA_026936325.1. NCBI lineage: Eukaryota > Metazoa > Annelida > Polychaeta > Phyllodocida > Nereididae > Platynereis > Platynereis dumerilii. The sequence continues at coordinate 30,249,183 of JAPTHN010000001.1, read as the reverse complement.
GTCTCTATCTGATTTAGAACCCGTTCTATGGCAAAAACAGCATTTTTGAGGTCTCGCGAAATGTAGAAAAAGGTGATTTCAAAATACCAAGGGTAGGTGTAACAGAAATGAGTGAAACCCTCCAAAACGGTCATAAATATTGATTTTACAATATTTGACAAGTTTTTGGAGGGGCTCTTTTTTCAATTTCTCATTTTGAATTTTTTCTCTCCACCCTAGTGGCCATCCATGTTTCAAAAATCTACTTTATTACTAGCTTTACAGAACAAGATAATCATTGTATGATATGGCAATGTTGGTTGTGGGTAAGTGTTTCTGGATATCATGTCTCCAGGCATCACTGACAAAAAAGAGGGCAGATAATATGAAATAACAATTTTTTTTCGTCCAGTACACCTTAAAAAAGTAACTTTTATACATGTAGACATTTGTCTATGGCAGCAGGGAATAAATCTCAGAAGAAATATATTATACTTCCTTGTCCAAGGAGGAAGAAGAAATAAGTGTTTATCAAAATACAGAATCATGACCTGATTGTTCTTCTGTCAAAACAATATTTTAAGATCACAAATGTCATTTAGTTCAATCAGTTTTCTTTAAATGAGAATATTATTGGGGTAACCTCGTACGAAAGCTGGAGATAAAATTGGGTTAAGAAAGTCTCTCAGACAAAATGGGACAAATATTTATATGGTTACTTTGTCCTCCAAGGTTTCTAATGTTCAGATACAGGCCTTAGCATTAATTTTCTTTCGTCAATTTTATGTACACGGATGGGAGCCATCACGGAATTTGTGCAAACCAATCCATAATCATAACCAGCAACAGAAACTGGAATTAAACTTTCAGATTATCTATTCACTACCTCCCATTCCTTAAACTTCTTTTTCTTGAAAATATATTGGGTCTAATTTAAGTTTGCCAAACAGACCAGCGGACTCAGGAGCACAGTGCATGCACTTGAAAGTATACAGAGTTTTGAGGATGCCCTTCAATATTGAAAAAAGGAATTAATCCAGGTTTAAATTAACACTGATGGACTTTGTTAGCATTTGTTTATGCATTTGAATAAACCATGATTCCAATAACTTGAAGGTTCATTATAAAATTTTTGATTACTCTGCTGGGGCCTGTTTTAATCCATGCAGAGTGCGCGTTTTTTTGCTGCACTCAACATGGTTGATACTAGCAGAGAATTAAATGAATACATGATATGAGGGGCACTTCGCTTGGAAAGAATGTAAATCTGCCCAGTATAGATGTTTTGTTTCCTCCAGCTTGAAGTTGACTTCATTTGTATAGGTTATTCACCACTGGAGAGGGAATATGTGATTTATCAACCGCGGGCTTTAGCCTGAGGTGTGACAAACACATATTCCCGATCCCATGGTGAATAACTGGCTTATACCAAGAGACAAACACTCAAGAAGTCAAACATGAGAGGATAACTGGACAACAAAGAATATGGGAATTATTTCCCTGAAATACTAGCATGTGATTGGCCGACGGAGGTGTCGAATGGTATAAATGTGATTTATCATCCGCGGGCTTTAGCCTGGGGTGTGATAAACGCATATTCCTCATTCCATGGTGAATAACCGGCTTATACCATTACCATGAGACAAACACTCAAACAGTCAAACACAAGACGATGAGTGGACAACAAAGAATATGGGATTTATTGCAATGAAATACAGGCTTGTGATTGGCTGATAGAGGTGTCGGATGGTATAACAAGTTTTACTTCTTGTCAATGTTGTTTTCTTGAAAGAGACCAGCACAGGACTATAAAATGTTACTTGTAAAAGCAGGATTCTAAAATGTTAGATGGAAAAGCTTTTAAAATTCCGCAGCCATTTGCTTTGTCTGTAAAGACAAAATTGACTGCAAATCAGTGATGCATGTTTGGTAAAACTGAGGTTACTGCATGGATACTAACCATATATAGAAAAGGAGTTTGTTTTCAACAAGTTATATGATTTATTAGAGGGACTTCAGTCAAAAATGAAGACAAAATGTAGGACTCTCACACTCTGTATCAGTAAGATAAACACAATACAAGCTCTCGCATTTGCTGAAAATATTCGTGGATGTGATGCATGCTTTTTACTTTCACTGTAAGACAGCAAAAATTTCCATTTTATGCTATCATTCAAAAATTCGATTAATGTTAAAATTAAATTAAAATGGACAAAATTGAACATTTCAAAGTCGTTTTTATTTGCACATGATTAATAACAAACATGAATACATCAAATTCCATCAAAACGTTTGTTGGACAAAATTAAACTTCTTGTTTCCTGGACAAACACAATCATTTCCTTATTCTGAGTATACCAAAGAAAGATTGGGAAAAAAATCAGCAAAAAATACACTGAACATTAAAAGAAAGAGCTCCAAGATGCTTGCATTGCAAATTATGAGAAAAAAAAACCTTGCCAAGTCGGTCAAAGAATATTTGCATTGAAGTCACCAAAATTCCATGTCCCATATGTATCTCTATTAAAATTCCTTTTAACTGCAGCTTCTTCATTGCTATTTTTAAAATATATTTTTAGGTCTATATATATTATGTTACAAAATTAAATGTAGAAACTATTTCCTTTCCATGCTTGTGTGCATGGACAATTCTGTTTTGTTCACCATCTAGTCAATGGCTGAATTGCAGCACAGGCAGTGTTCACATGCTTTGCCCTTATTCTGTTATATTATACCAAGGTGTATTGCTCAAGCTCTCCCTATGGGAAAATGACAGTCGTCGTATGCGGTCATATTTGCGGAAGTTGCCATAAATAGTATTCTTGGGATATCCCATGGCCACCAGGCCTGTTTTGTGGTGGCTGGGAAACAGGCTATAGTATGCTCACCAAAGGGCAGACTGAGGTTCCAATTTAATCAAGAGATGGCTCTGTGGTCTCCTAAATTCTGATTGGCTGTCAAAGGGAATTCCCTTGTGATGTATGCTGATATGGGTGCACACATAGGTAAGATTGGCCAAACAAGGTTTAATGCGAGTCTAAATGCAGTGTAGTGGGTGAAAATCATCTCTAAATGTAGCTGAGAGACTATTATCTCACAGAACCAACAAGAATGTTGTGAAAGGCTGCTCCTTGAGCAATTTTAATCAATTTTCTATATTTGCACTCCACCAGGCGGCACTTGAGCCATACACCTACCTCTCTATCTCTAGAACTGCTAAGCCATTGTGATCATTTCGCCTGTGATTGCAGTGAAAAAAGGATGCCCTCAGTGTCTGGTTTCATTGGTCGATCTGAACTGGGCCAATAAATTGGGGCATCAAAGGTCATGAAAGCGTTTGGCCAATGGTGAAGTGTCTTATTAATTGATCAACCTTGACATAATCCCCAAATTGACTGTTACTGTTTAGTGTTGGTTTCTCTTGTTGTCAAAACCTATCCATGTGTATTTTTTTATTTTATCCTTTCACATGGCTTAACTTATGTGTAAAATTGGCAAAGAATTTAAATCACACTGCAGACCAAATCCCACTTTTAAAATATTACTCTTCCTCTAAAAGCACGGGGTGCTGTGAGTGTATACAACTATTAAACATCTAAAAAAAATAGTCTGATCCATATTTTAGGAAAGATCTGTGAAATTGCGATTTCAGCCCAATTCTGTTGGTCTTCAATAGTTTTCAGTCAGCTGGGAAGATGTATGTCAATAAATCAAAGTGGAACCCCATCTATGTGTGTACATTTGAGAAACAGAATATGCTGCTATTTTGTCAAGCAAACATGTCTATGATAAACTGTGAGGATTAAAGAATTCAGCAACAGAGAAAACACAACTGAGCCAAACTGAAACATTGAAAAATCTTGTCAACCATGCTCACAGCTATTCTATGTTTCAAACCTGCCTAAAACTACCCAATCACATTTGCTGTTACTATGAACCAGAAAGGTAGGTTGCATTCAAAGTCACAGACATTTCTGATAAAAGACAAGGAAATCTTTTAAGGGTCCAGTAGGTCCACTGACCAACTGGAGCATACAACGGTCATTCTGGGCAGCCGGATTTCTCAGTGGACTTCAAGCCTTCTGTAGCACTTTGAACAGGGATTACAAGATGCTGCGGATGTTATATGAGGAGGTAATGATTGAAAACATTGTCGAATATTATTAGAAAACTCTTGCTAGCCAGGTTAAATATGTTCTCTGCATAATAGTGGCGTGGGAAGTAAAGCCTCAGAAGCTACCCTTGTTGATTAGAGTGATGGGCCTGTGAGCAACCTTGATAACATACTTTGTAACATAACCCCAACACAATGGAATCTATCACCAGTTGTTGAATTAAAAAAACATCTGCATATGAATTGAAAATCATACAAATTTGTAGATTCAAAACAAGAATTGTCCTCTTGGAATGTCTATACCAAGCAAAATTTTCATTATAAACATGAATCATGCTATGGTACACATTAAATTGGAAAATTAGACCACCCAAAAAACTGTACAAATTAGAGCTATATTTGACTTCAAAATGGAAAACATCAATTTCAAATCAGATATCTGACATTTGTCATTCAAAAAATCACCCACAGACATTTTTAAAAGTATAAATCAACCACATTTATGTCTGACAAAATTTCAAATCATAGATCATCCACAATAGAATTTAAAAATAACGTGTAAGCACTTTAAGATATGCTTGTACTGTAGATAGATTGCCCATGTAGTATCTACCCCTTTGCCTGTCACCTGCACAAGGGTATCTGGCATGTGAGACCTGCACAAGGGTATTTGTCACTAAGACTTGCTGGTCTCAGTGACAAATTCCTGACCTACTTTTGGTGATTGACCTTTGACCTGCAGAAACTCAGCCTGTTTGTTTTCTTTATTAATTTCTTCATCTCAGAAAGACACCACAAGTTGATCAATGCAAGATAAAATTCTATTGAGACTGTATGTCCCACAACAGAGATGCCGCTTGCAAGCAAGCATCTCTAAAAAGGGGCAAGCTTGTTCATTCAAAAAGCAGGTCATCCACCCTTGTTGTTATTTGAAAACAAAAAACACTTGAATCCACGTTTAAGTCAGAAAAAAACAAAACGTATTGCCAAAAATGGTGCAATAAAAGTCATTCTCCGAAAAATTAAAATCTTTTTAAAATCCATCACCTGACCAAGATTCTTCATAAAACAGGGCCAATTTATAATTTTTTTAAACTTTCAAACGTACTGGTCATCCACAATTGTTGATCTTTCAAAACATGAATCATCCACTTAAATCATGCAACACTGAAATTGAAAACGTGAAACATCCATGCTCAAATCAGGAGGAGTTGAAATGTCAAAAAGTCGGCATAAAAGTTGTTCCTGAAAAAATGTGTTTAAATTCCTTCTCCTCACTACTACGTATTGGAAGTCCTTTCAAAGCAAGACAAAATTGTCCATTCAAAAATTGTTTGTTCAAAACACAGTCATCCTCATAAAATTGCATTCATTCAGAACGAAAATCTTCCAATTGCAATAGGCCTAATGCAGAATTGTCGTTTCAAAATATAGTCTGCAGTTAGACAAGAAAATGTATTCAAAATTAGTTTTCTCCAAACTAAAGTGTCAAAAAAGTCTGTTAAAATTGCTTCTCCTGACTATTGTGACCGTAAACATTCCTTTTTAAACAAGACACTCACTTGCGTCCCACCCTGGATTCTGAAACCCTCTTCCCCTTTTCTTTGCCTCCTTCATTTTCTTGCTCTTCTCTCATCTTCTCTAAACTTTGTCCCATGGAGATCATTTCATCATAGATTTTGTTTATGGAATCAATGTGTATTTTATCATCCACCTTCTTCTTCTTCCTCTTCTTCCTCCTTCCTTTCCATGGCCAGTATTCTTCTTCTTCTTCTTCTATTTCCGGTTCCGGCGGATTCTTCCGAATGGTCTCCTCATCCTCCAGAGCCTTTTCTACTTCCGCCGAATAAACAAAGGTCATGGCAACTTCTTGACCTTTAGCCTTTTTCTTATCATCAGCCATTTTAATCAAGTCTATAGTTTATCAGCTGATTTCTTCCTCACTTTGACGAAATGCTGCTAATCCAGAACAAAATTTCAGATACGGTTCTACTGGCAAATCTGAATTGTCATCCTTTGTAAAGACCTGCCTCATCAGATAACACATTGGTGGAGGATATCTATTCTGGAGAGGTTTCAAGATTCATCGAAAAATAACCATTTTGTCGAAATTATCTATCTTGAGATCTATGCCTAATCAAAATGCAATTCTAAAGTATCCGGTGTTCCAAAGTACTCAATAATGATTAATCTTGCACAGTTTCCTTACTTAGCATGGTAGGCCTGAACATCTCATTTGTATCTCATTAACATGATCCAGGAGAGTATCATTTTACAAAATAACTGAAATTTCAATTCAATACATGGGTATTCCAGACAGTTGATATTGGCCTAATTCACAATAAAATCAATGTAATCCAATCATCATCCAAAGCTATACCCAGACAGATATCAGACAACGTATTACCTAACGTTATGACCTTAGGCCACCCCTTACTAGTGTTTGGATGTGAAACAGAAATCCTGATCAATCCTCATATAATATGCATGAGCTCTACTAAATTTGCCTTAGTGTGGACATCACCCTAACAACAGCAACTGAGCATCTGAAAATGCTGAAGCCAGCATCCAATCAATACTGGTCGAAGTTCAATGGGCAGATCGAAAATCAGCTTCTCCCTTTTCAGCTCTTGTTATAATCATCCCAGAGATATAATGTGGGTCGTGATCTTCTAATGGATTAGTCACCTGTACTCTGTAGTTAGTACTTTCAATCAGTTTCCTATTCTCATACTTTCAATAAGCGTGATAATAAAGTACTTTGGCGACTATACAACAAAAACATAGGCTGCGCGGCAGCATACCCTCGGCTACTCAGCGGCTATTCTCCAGACAGTGGGATACATTGAGGCAGGACCCCACTGGGTACTCTAATATCCTCATGAACATGAAATTCCCGTTGAAAAACTTTCATTGAATGGCCAAGAGCTGTGAGCAAAATAATATAAATGTTTCCTGTCTGCCATTTTGTATTGGCGGGAATTCAAAATCCACATGCAATCAGCTTGCAGGATGGGTCCCCCCCAGAAAAAGAGGGGAAACAGTTAAAATTTGGGCAAGGAGTCAAAAAGTGTGGCACAAGATCAAATGAACTGAAAATCATTGGTTAGCAATTAGCAAGACGTTACATTGTACTGTTGAAGTGGTATAATTTGGTATAATCTGGATAATGAAATTCAGGCAAGTATTCCACTATGCCTATTGGTGGCCTGTGGCAAAATCTGTGCCTTTTTGTGAACGAGCAATTTGAGAAATAAAATTTAAAAAAAATGAAGTCAAGAAGATGACTGGTTTCGGTGACAATATTAAGAACAATATTATCCGGCATGGATTACCCACAGTAATTCGTCCCCTCTTCCACTACCATTTTAGAAAGTTGGTTTTTTATCAAACTTATTTTTGTCTGAATGTAATATACAGTGGTGACAGACAGGAAAATAAAGCAATGCAGTGCACAATAGACAGGTAATGACCATTAAAAAGACAGCTAGAAATGGACAACAACTGAGATAAAGACAGTCAGAAAACGATCAGGACATGTAGGGGACTGTTTAGATAGATAGATAGATAGATAGATAGATAGATAGATAGATAGATAGATAGATAGATAGATAGATAGATAGATAGATAGATAGATTTTTGGTAGTTTGATCAATCCAACTATCAGTTTTTCTATTAAGATGTGTCATAATTCCTGCAGAAAAGATAAAATTACTATTTCATTTAAACTGCATAAAACTGAATTGCAATAAGGGTAGCTATTGTTTGAACAAAAATTAGATATCTATCAGTTCAATAAATTTCTGTCTGTAAATCTTATATCTAATCAAACAGTGTCATTGACTTCAGTTCTACATCATCTTGATCCTGGATCCATTTTAGAATGTAGCCATGTAAATTGTTGGATGTTGTAACAATTTCAGTTAAATTACATTATCCTTGCAGACATTCCCCTTAAAGGGGTTAAAGGGGCTTCCTTAGTCCCCCTCCTCAGCTGCTAAACACCCATATCAATTGGCTATTGTCTGCTGTACCCCAATCTTTTAATCACCTTATGCAATGCCATTATGTAACCTGACAAAAGAATGGAGGGTGGCATACTTCACACACCTCAGAAGTGTGCCACTGTGATGAGGGGGGGGGGTCCAATGAAACATCACTGAAAGTCAATGGTTACCAAGAGATTAAACTTGAATGATATATCTTCTAGTCAAAATGAAATCTGGATCATGTGATTCAGGCAAGTAGGCCTATGGCTGATTTTGTGCTTTTTGTAAAAAGAGATTGAGAAAATAGAATAATTCCAGTTGATGATTGGATTTTGTGATATATCCATGTATAGGAATCTTGAATCATTGTAAAGCTTTAGAAATTGTACAGGATTAAAATTACTCTAATAATCTATCCATCTATGTATGCATCTATCAATCTATCTATCTATCTATCTATCTATATATATATCTATCTATCTACATGTGTCTATCTATCTATCTATCTACCTATCTATCTATCTATCTATCTATCTATCTATCGATCTATCTATCTATCTATCTATCTATCTATCTATCTATCTCTATCCTTCTATCTTTCTATCTTTCTATCTATCTATCTATCTATCTATCTATCAATCTACCTATCTATCTATCTATCTATCTATCTATCTATCTATCTATCTATCTATCTATCTATCTATCTATCTATCTATCTATCTATCTAGTCTATCTAGTCTTAGCTATTCTTATCATAAATTACAAATATGGAATATGGGTCTAAAAACATAAATTATAGATAAGATGTCTCCAACCAAAACCATTGTAAATAGTAACACTAGAACAAGGTTTATGCCAGTATATATATATCTTTTAAGACTAAGCAAGTTGCTAGTTAATACAAAGGTTAAATGCTGGTCAAACTTTGGAGAATAACAATAGCTGTAAAGAAAAACAAAACAAGAGAAAGATGTCCCAACTCTGTGTACAGCCTGTATGGGCTACAAAAAGTCATATCTCAGCTTCTAGTTGGCCTAAATATTTTATTAAAATTGGAAATTTCTTTATTTGTTCAATATAAGACTACTAAGTTGGTGTCAATGCAGTTTGGACATATTTCTAAGAAAAAAGAAAATTTGTTAAAAAGTTGAGGGTGCTGTGCACTGCTTTTGTGCTCCTTTGTTCCCAGCTTTGGTCACTGGACAGGATTAGTGACACAATATTACATAACATGAATGGCTGGAGGGGAGGGGTACAATGAAGCACAGACATACTGTCTCCAGGCCCATTCACAAAAAAACTGGACCCCTTCCAATGATGACACTTTTACCCCCTAAACAATATTTCTTTAAAATGCTAAAAATACAATTGGAGTGAGTTTTAAAATGAATTAAAAGACAGATTTATCCAATAATGTCTTGAAATGTAAAATTACACACTGAAATTTGCAGAAATTGGATTTGCATGCCAAGTAATTTTCTTTGATAACCCTCTATATATACATAGCGGTCTTATTGGCAGTCTGTCTTATATGTTTTTCATTAAAGACCAAGATAAAAGTAAGCTGACAGTACTTTATATGTTAAAATGTACATAACTGATGTTAGATTTAAACCATTAAGAACTTTACAATTGAGAGTTTAAGATTTCTTGTCAAAGGATTAGCAGGGAAGACAATTACCCTGTGACATAACATTACATAATCAAGACTTCTCCAGTGCTCCATTCAACAAAAGCCAATCTGTCTGATTCAATCACATTTAATTTTCATGCAAACAACTAAATAAAAGGGGCTGACATTTATTCATCTTCTAAAAATTTACATCACTGAGTTTAGATATTAACCATAAAGTTATAATAATTGGCAGTTTTAAAAAGATTTAGTGTCATATAATATTTCATGAGGAGAGGTAGAAAAAGTCAAATTTAGACATAATTGTGGCAAATTTGATTGACCAGGGCCAATATTTACTGATATATGATTATCTGAAAATCCTTAGTATTTATCTAATTTTGTTAATATTGACCTATGCTGCCAATAAAAGTTTTCATATTGTTCAAAATCAGCATGATGATGATGTGAAACATGTCAGGTTTATTTTGACAAAAAAAATGTCAACGACTGGTATGACATCAGAAGGAAATGGAGAGTAAATAGACATTTTAATGATTTTTTGCCTTTTTTCAATCATACATTTCAATGGAAAAAATTGCAACAACTCATGCAATGGCTGTGAATATTAGTCAATAGTGTGTCTAACTACAATAAGACCTAAAGTTAACTAACTTACCCATTACCATTTGGCTTTTCATGCAGAAATATTGGAAAATTGGCATTTTTTCGAATTTTTGGGTTTTTATAAAAATTCATAGGACCAACATTCCAACTGATTAGAGATGTTTAAAGAGGCATAAGTTAGACACCTAAGTGGAAAATTTCATAGATTTAACTTCAAAATTGACTGAATTATACAAGTTTAAAATAATAGTATTTTTTCATATTTTTGGTAAATTGTCGTCCGTTCAACTTTCTCAGAGCATTTAGACCCACAAAAAACACATCTTGGGTATTTAATACATACAATATGCCAATTTCAGTGTCAAAAGTACTGCAGTTTTTTAGCTCTGTCGCAGAAACAAAAAATAAAAAAAAATTTTCACATTTTTCAATGATTGTGAGAAAAGTATTAATGTCATGGGGATTAGACCTATGAAAGGCTCAACTGGGATAAAAGATACAATATTTACCCAAAAATGATGAATATGCATGCCATAGTTTTGGCTTGACACCCAATACACAAAAAAATATTTTTTCACATTTTTCAATAATTGTGAGAAAAGTATTAATCTCATGTGGATTAAACCTCTAATAGGTACAACTAGGATAAAAGATATAATAATGTCCCAAAAATAAAAAGTATACATTCCATAGTTTTGGCATTACTCCCAATACACAAGTGGGACGCCCGTTATCCGGACGCCCGCCCGTCCGCCCGCCCGCCCGCCCGCCGGACGGACAAATTTTCCCAAAGTAACTACAATACCAGTCGGCAATGTATACATTGCCGAGGGTAAAAATATGTACAAAGAAACCTATCCAGGAAGACTACAGAATATATCAGCAAATTAGGGGCTAGTTAACCCAACAATGAGAAAACAAATGTTGAGGAAGTTAAATTGTTAAGAGGCAGTTTTTCTAAGATTCAGGCACTTTACTATTTGGGGTGATACACCACCAACTCAGATTTTGTTCATAATTTATTTCTTTGGTAAATAGTTACTAAAAACTGGAAAACTTAGTATTTTTAGACCTCAATACCTTTTAGGTAATTTTAAGGGGCTCTTTGAACAATAGAACCTAAATTTGAATCATGTCAAAGTCCAGAATTCAAATCCCATTATCTAAGTACTTTCTTGGTGTACACCTCTATGGTATTTTGACGGAAAAATATATTGGCCCAACGGTTTCGTTTGTTATCGCATTTATGAGGATTGACTCAGGGTGCAAACAACAGGGAGGAGGGGGGGGGGGTCTCAAAGTTACTACTTCAGTCAATTATAAGCTGAATTGATGGAGGCAAATGCGGCTTGCGTCCTTGGTGTACCTCAATGTTTTGTGCATGCATATGAAGGAGGGTGAAGTTTACATAAAAATAAGAATGGTACACTGAAGGCGCATCTCCACCCCCTGCCCGCATCTCGGAGACATGGGAGAGTCTATTCAACCTTTGTTAAACAAATTAGAAGATAAATCACCCAATTCTGTCCTCAATTGCATGGTCACGACAATTTCTTTGCGGGACAGTTCCACGTGTAATATAGTGATTGGCCATTCAAATCACTTTCAGTTACATGTATAAGCTTTGCACAGACACGCATAGAGCCTTGCAGAAATTTCTTATTTTGGTCAAGAGGCAGTTGCAACGCCTACTGTGCAAGAGTTTAACAGCAATTATGGTTTTGATGATAAATGAGTCATAATTATTAAACATGCAGCTTCTCAAAAAGTCTCTCACCAAGGAAATTTCTTCAAATCTATCCTCAAGTTCCTTGGGAAGTTGTTTGTTTCCAAGAATGTTGGACCATGTCTAGGCATTTTCAACCAAGTAGTAAAATAAAGACACTGTCCAAATACCAAGCAACTACCTTTCATAAATTCCAATGGTTTTGACACCTACATATTGTAAATTTTGTTAGAAAAATATATTGGCCCGATGGTTTCATTCCGTATAGCATTTATGAGGATTGATTCAGGCCATTACAAAGAGGAAGTCCATCCCTTAATACAATTACAACCTTCGCAGGCCTGTTTACATGGTTTCAGCTGGAGCCTTCCTCAAATCCCTGGGGAGTATACAGCTTGGCAGCCATTTCTAGCACCACAGTGCTAAGTCACTCTACAATTGCCATCGCTGCCTATAGCCAAGTACCCATTTACACCTGAGTGAGTGAAGCAAAGAGTTGCAGAGGATCTACTTAGTTCCTCCATGCCATGGCTGGGACTCGAACCTCTTCGATGGGTAGCAAAATTTTAACTTATATTAAAGAAAACACAACCACAACAAAAGTATAGACAGTTTGTATTGACATCTGTCATTAACATGTGCAATTTATTTGACATCATAGAATGGTAATAGAATAGTCATACTGAACAACATTGACATTATACTGAAACCTGTTCGCCACAGTCCAGTGTCTTTGAATAAGGTTTCTTGTTTTCCTAAAATCAAACAACTACATCCTGCATAAACCTGTTATGCTAGTCATACTCATCAACTGCCAAGAATACAATCAATATGATTAAGATCTCATATTTTACACATTTATAAACAAGAGACTATATATACACTCTATACACGTTTCAGCAATATCAGTCCAGAGGCACTTCCATGACAGTGCAGCAATAATCAGTGTGCAGATGTATTAACATGAGATTCCAACATCCTTTTCTTTCATGAACAACAAAACAGATCACAGATTCAGACAATTCAGCAAATAAAACAAAGTTACGAGTTTAATGACCAGAAAAGTCATTTTGGGCCCATCACAGTATTGATACTACTTGGTCCATCACAGTCATCACAGTCGCTCTTTTTGTTTAATGTCATTATTCATTTCATTGATTCGGGCAAGCGGGCCAATGGCGGACTTCTCAATTCATTTCTGCAGTTTATCAATAAATTTGGCAATATTTTTCCAGAATCTCCTCTGATTCAAATTGAAAAGTTCACCACTAGCAACCGTCCTCGCCTTTTGGTTTCAGACTTTTTTTGGCCAAAAAATTCCTAGAAATGGGATTGTAGTAACCGGTAGGCTTTTCGACGTTGTTGGGAACTCCTCGCCTTCGATCCGAATTTGTTTTCCAACTGGGCCACTCGTGAGATCAAATTGACGAAGACAAGAGGATTTCTCATCTTTGGTTTAAGCACTTCTCTGACTTCTCCTTCTTGTGATGAGCCCGTTTCACGTTTGTCAGCTGCCTGGTGTAAACCGAAGGAATCATCATCGCCATTTTGAGCCGCCTGGTGGAAGGGAATGTCATCGTTGGCTTGGAATGTCGTCAGCTTCCTCAGTGGTCTTGAGTTCAGATCGAAGTCTTCAAGGAGCGAGGATAGTTTGAATGAAGACCTTTTGATTACGTCAGATGGTATCGAATCGTCCGTTGTATGATATTGGCATCGATTTCCGTCAAATCCTGGTTCACAAGCGCAGAAGAGAGTCTCCATTGAAGTTACTCGTCGGCAAGATCCATGTCCCAAGCAGTAGTTAGACATGTGTGATGGGCCTGCAAATTGATGAAACAGATTATATTACAGTTTACACATGATCTTTGAAACCACAGCACCATTGCCAGGAGATCACTAAGACTGGCGCTATAAATAAACATCATCCATATATCAGTAGAAAATTACTTTCAAATTTCTTGAATTTCAATCAGTGTAACTACTTCATCACATTTCTTTAATTTCAATCACTTCAGAGGAAGCACGGGCTTCTTTAACAGCCAATGCAGTGAGCCTACATAATAACTTGCCTATTCAACAGTTTAATGTGAACACTATTGTCAATGTGACCTATATTCCTATCTTCTCTAAACAGATATGATCAAAGTGGTAAATCCAGGCTGGCCTATCAGATATTTCACATGCAGACTCAAGAGAACTAACAGCAGACCTAATATAAACACATGTATATTAACTATAAACTTACAAGGTTTCGACCAATCCTGGATATATCCAAGGACAGGGGTGGTGACGAAGGCACAGGATAGGGCAGCCAACACCAATTGCACGAATCGCATCTGGAATGAAAAGATGAAAAGAGGTCATCAGCTGATTTTTAACTCTTGGCTTAAAACATTCTAAACTTCCTCATAGGAAGCAGTAGAGTAACTCCCTCCATAGTGAAACAGAAAAGAGTTCTCAACCAGAATCTAATAATATAGGTGCAGCTCAACATGAACCTCCAATTTATGGTATTCTGATCCATATTTATCATCTATTTAATATGAAGTCGAATTATTCCAGAAACTGCTAACCTATAATCTGAAGTCAAAATCATCATCATGCAGTATAAAGAACAACCTAGCAGACATGACGATGCATTTCTGCACGTGTCTCCGTTATCTGTGACATTTCGCACAAACTGGTTTCAGGGCAGAACAGAGGTCCGCAATATGAGTTATACTTTTGTAGAGGGGCATTGCTCACAATACAATAACTTTTAGATAAGATCAAAATCAGGCAGATTCTCGGAAACATGACACAAGGCTTCTACTCAATCTACTGGTAAGGAAAATCATTCCCAAAAATGGAAACACCATTGTCCACAATACAATGAGTGAAACATGAATGCCCACAGAGCTCCACAGATCGAAGGAGGTGTTTTCATCTCAAAGGCCAATTATGTAAAATGGCATGTGCAGCTAACCTGGGCGAATAAATCACCTATACGGAATAGTTACCTTTCCATCATAACATTGTAAGTTTACACAGGTAAAAGCTCCATAACCTGTCACCCGAGAATGTGTAGCCCGCGGACGGTCACCCCTTCTTACACCAATTTCTTACAGTTTCGTATGGGCTTATTATGTTACACGGCAGAATACGAGAAGGTGTACGACATCAATCAGCAATCATCAGCAAACAGCTCAGAAACAATTAAGCGTGTTTACTGTTTAATTTTGTCCTGCGGATGCTGGCGTGTAATCTGTATGAATCTGTACATATCCAAAGGATGCTTTACGAAATAAAACGAAATTCCAAGAGATTAAAAAGAAATAAAACTAGTAGACGTAACCGCGAGCG
Source organism: Platynereis dumerilii (assembly GCA_026936325.1). Taxonomy (NCBI): domain Eukaryota; kingdom Metazoa; phylum Annelida; class Polychaeta; order Phyllodocida; family Nereididae; genus Platynereis; species Platynereis dumerilii. Next base: position 30,233,794 of record JAPTHN010000001.1, on the reverse strand, counting down.
GTAACAAAACTTCACCTACTGTGGTACCAGTAACTCGAATAGACACAAGTAGATGAGCAAGTAAAAGGTACATGGAAAAGTACACAGGAATCATACATAATTATGTAACATGCATTCAGACAAGAATACAATAATGTTTCCTGTACATTGCAGTACATGCAAGTATGCACAGAAAAACCAGTGCATGAACCAGTGCATGAATCAGTGCATGAACCAGTGCATGAACCAGTGCATGAACCAGTGCATGAACCAGTGCATGAACCAGTACATGAACCAGTGCATGAACTAGTACATGAACCAGTACATCCACCAGTACATAAATCAGTACATAAATCAGTACATCTGGAGAATTTGTGTTTTCAAATCATTTTTCAGATTCTCTGTAAATTAAATAGAACCGGAGATAGGGCCTATTGAAATGATGACTATTCAGAAATATGGACTTTCAGGAATTCATGAAAAAAATCATTTTTTAACTAATAATTGGTCTAGAACCAAAATGGTTAAATAAATTGTGTTAACAGAAGTTAGTGTTTTGTTTAAATTTAAAGCATAGTAGTACTCTACTGGACTAATAAAATGAATGTAACTGAATTAATTCTGAAAAATATGCAACTGAGTTGATTACTAATGTATCATATCACCACAATGTTGTGAATGTACCAGTTGCTGTTATTTTAATGCAAGTTCAATTTTATCTAGAATTGCCAGATCTAATTCTTTAATTTCAAATATAAGTGCAATGATTTTTTTACTAGATTGTGCAGTTGATCTATGTCTCTGCATGCTTCTACTCAATTAATCTCAAAAGGAAGTTTATTCAAAATGCTACAATCATATATTGTGTTATAAATCAAATGAACAATATTTAATGTGACCTGTTATTTACTATTAGCTGACAATGATAATAAAACCTAGAGAAAAACATACCTTAATTCCTGTTCACATGTGAAGTATTCCCTTGGAAGTGAAAAAGCAGGTCAGCATACATATTGTTCTGCAAGAATGTCCATTTATCACATGGAACTAGGTCACATGAACATATGTGTGAGTGAACATTAAACACCTTGCAGCAGTCCTGTTTGATGTTAACTGTAAAAGTTAGCTGTTGTCAATAACTTTTTTACACTAAATTTGTCCTAGAAGTTAGCTGTTATAAATAACTTGTCTGTACTAAATAGTATCAAGGTGGGGTTATTCTTAATTTTAATGGCCCATCTATTTATTTAAAGATCATCATTATGTTCAATTCCATACAAGTGGTTTTACTTATTTCTTAATATGTCGGACCAGTGTGGGTTGATGTGTAAGAATGCACACCCAAGCCAACACTGGACATCTGTTGGGTCCACAACACCCTTGCAGGCCAACCTTGGCAACCCAAGCCCCTGGCCCCACTATGTGTGTCACAGTGGTGTCACTGCTGCTGCTGCTGCTGCCGGCCTGCTGCTGCATATGCATGAAATAATCAGTACTGATTAAAAGTTTGAACTGAATGCACTGACCTCACACGGGCCTGACCTCAACCAGAGATAAGAAAGTTTATCTGCAGCTATCTGTCTGAATGAATGAGAAATATGATAGAATAGAATAGAACATAACAGAATAGAATAGAATAAAAAGATATTAGATTATATGAGAGGAGAGGACTGTGTGTATGTCGTCTATTCCCTGGCTCTGCAGGAAAAACAAGAAATTTTAAGGGTCTGGCGATCTTTTAAACCGTCATAGCTACGAGAAAATGTTCGGAAGACGAAAACTAGGGGAGAATTTGGCCTTTTCAAATCTATTTACAGATTCTCTGTATCTTAATTAGGACTGGAGTTATCGCAGATTGAAATTATGGCACAATTCAGGAATATGAACTGTAGAAATACCTGAAAAAATGTAGTTTTTAACTTAAAATCACTGTATAACCAAAACGGTTCAATGAAAACATACATAATTTGCCAGGATTATGTAAACAGATGTTACAAATAGGTCTAGACACGTTGATCAAAAAAGGATGATTCCTTCCTTGTCAAAATAATGATAAATTGTGAAAATTTGACAAAAAACATGAAATTTTCAGGGTCCAGCGATCTTTTTAACCGTCGTAGCTACGACAAAATGTTCAGAAAATGAAAACTAGAGGAGAATATGGCCTTTCCAAATCTGTTTTCAGATTTTCTCTATCTTAATTAGGACCGGAGCTACAGCTGTTTGAAATGACGCTATTTTTGAGAAATGTGAAAAAAAATCATACATTTTTCGCTCGTTTTTCGACCTTTTGACCTTTACAGTGCAACGTAGGCCAGTCCGAGGACCTTGAAAATTTACAGGAAGCTTCTAGAGTATTGTAGCAAGTTTGTCTATAATTTTTGTAACAATATCTTGCTTCCTTCTCTGTTGAAAAATACGAAATGTAAAAAAGGCAAAAAATTTTGTCATGTTTGACCTTGAGTTTGACCTTGAAAAACATTTTCTAGGTCAAAATTAATATGCTATTCAGAAAGGCAGTAGGTAACAAAGGGGGGGTCAGTCATACATTGCAACCCTGTAGAATGAATATTTCCCTGTCAAATATGCAGAAATGTGTCGTTTTTTAGCATTTGTCGGTTAGGAATATTTGAAAATTTTTCATAAATCCGGAGAAGGAGGTAGACAAAATATGATTAGATATTATGGATAAGCAGGCCAATGTTCATCTGTCACCAGTAAATCACAGTGATATCTTGAAAAGAACATGGTGAAAAAAATTGCTGAAAATGGCACTTTTTCAAACTTTTCTGGGTCAAATGACCTTGAAAAATGAGGTCAAGGTCAAATTTAAAGGTCATTTTGGGCTTATTAGATGTATGTTTGGGGGGGTTTACTATGACATGTTATGACCTAACATCGATATTTCAAGGTCAAATTCTCAAGGTCACCGATTTTGGTGACGCAGTATGACTTTAAAGTTACATAACTCAAGAACCGGTACTACCGATGGAAAATAAAGAGTCCGGGCAAATGTCCCGTGAGTTCGGGCACGTTTTGACACCATCGGTATGACTCTACGACTTACGGATTCTGAGATCCCGCGATAGACCTTAAACCATGAAAACGGACTTTGTACAATTTGACCTTGACCTACTTTCATGAAAGTAATTCAAGCTGTGTAGAAAGTGTCCAGGACATTTCCATGTACAGGAAAGTGAAATCTGGTAATAACCGGATGACCTACATGCACTTGAAGTTTTGCAAAATTTGACCTTAAAAGGCTCTGTGACCTTGAAAAATCGGTCAAGGTCACTCATAATCAGAATTTGTAATAAGGTCATTGTAGACCATGTATATGAATTTTTTGAAAATTTTCCGAAGAGGTTTATCCGGGAAGAATAATAAAAATAATACCGATTACAAGAAACTTCACCTATGTGTAGGTGAAGTTTAATAATACCGATTACAAGAAACTTCACCTATGTGTAGGTGAAGTTTAATAAAAATAATACCGATTACAAGAAACTTCACCTATGTGTAGGTGAAGTTTAATAATACCGATTACAAGAGACTTCAACCTTTTGACCTTTACAGTGCAACGTAGGCCAGTCCGAGGACCTTGAAAATTTACAGGAAGCTTCTAGAGTATTGTAGCAAGTATGTCTACAATTTTTGTAACAATATCTTGATTCCTTCTCTGTTAAAAAATAAGAAATGTAAAAAATGCAAACATTTTTGTCATGTTTGACCTTGAGTTTGACCTTGAAAAACATTTTCTAGGTCAAAATTAATATGCTATTCAGAAAGGCAGTAGGTAACAAAGGGGGGTCAGTCATACATTGCAACCCTGTAGAATGAATATTTCCCTGTCAAATATGCAGAAATGTGTCATTTTTTAGCATTTGTCGGTTAGGAATATTTGAAAATTTTTCATAAATCCGGAGAAGGAGGTAGACAAAATATGATTAGATATTATGGATAAGCAGGCCAATGTTCATCTGTCACGAGTAAATCACAGTGATATCTTGAAAAGAACATGGTGAAAAAAATTGCTGAAAATGGCACTTTTTCAAACTTTTCTGGGTCAAATGACCTTGAAAAATGAGGTCAAGGTCAAATTTATAGGTCATTTTGGGCTTATTAGGTGTATGTTTGGGGGGGTTTACTATGACATGTTATGAGCTAACATCGATATTTCAAGGTGAAATTCTCAAGGTCACCGGTTTTCGTGACGCGGTATGACTTTAAAATTGCATAACTCAAGAACCGGTAATCAAAATGAAAAATTAAAAGTTGATGCAAATGTCCCGTGAGTTTGGGCATGTTTTGGCACCATCAGTATGACTCTACGACTTACGGATTCTGAGATCCCGCGATATACCTTAAACCATAAAAATGGACTTTGTACAACGTGACCTTGACCTACTTTCATGAAAGTAGGTCAAACTGTGAAGAAGGTGTCTGGGACCTTTCCATGTACCGGAAGATGAAAACCGGTAATAACCGGATGAGGTACATGTATTTGAAATATTACGAAATCCGACTTTGAAAGGCCCTGTGACCTTGAAAAATAGGTCAAGGTCAATTTTTTCAAAATGGTTCTCTTGTATTTTTGTAGGCTACGTATATGAATTTTTTGAACATTTTCCGAAGAGGTTTATCCGGCAAGAATAATAATAAAAATAATACCGATTACAAGAAACTTCACCTATGTGTAGGTGAAGTTTAATAATACCGATTACAAGAGACTTCACCTATGTGTAGGTGAAGTTTAATAATAAGAAAAATAATACCGATTACAAGAAACTTCACCTATGTGTAGGTGAAGTTTAATAATACCGATTACAAGAGACTTCACCTATGTGTAGGTGAAGTTTAATAATAATAATAGGTTACTTGTATAGCGCTAGATCCAGCATGATCGCTATATAGAATTTTCAATGTACCTCCCTCTGAGGTGACCCCCAGCCTTGCAATATAATAGGCAAAAAACAAAAAAAACGGGCATCGGTCAGCCTAAATTTCTTAATTATGGGCCGAGAAAGTTGTGCAATACCTCTATTTCAGATCAAATTGGCATGAGGAACTCATTTTTCAGGTTTTTGAATTGTTAAAACCATCCTTTCTGATGTTTTATTGAAAAAATGTCAATTTAGTAGATCGCAAAAACACCGTTCACCACCTATCAAAATGATGATGTCACAGAGACAATGTAAAGGTACCATGTCGAAGGCCGTTCTTTAGGGAACATTCTCACGCCATCTCTGTCCAATATGCCTGGTCGTGACCTAGTTTTCAAGCAAATTGTGCAAAAGAGACATTTTATGCATTCTCTCGGTTAAAAATGATCCAATTTTCTTCATTTTGGCATGAGAGACAGTCCTACCAGTGTCCTCCAGTAATCTGGAGAGATATTACACCATTCACTCAAAACCAGGGAGGCTAGGGTTACAGATTGCACCTCAAAAAGTCTCATAATGGGCGTTTTTTTTAAAAATGAGAGGCCAATAATGAAACTCAGAGTGGACGTAGCCTAGGATATGAGACAACTTTTGGTACCTTTTTCAGGTTTGTAAATACATTTGCCTAGATGCTACGATAGTTTCTAAAAAACCGAAAAGTGGAGGTTTTTCCCCATTTTCCCCAGGAATAAAGGACCAATTTCAGATTTGGTATTTTTTGCATGTATGTCTCTTGGTCACCATTCCCAGACTGTAATTTTTTTTTCACTGCTATACCTCCTTATAGGTTATTTAGAGGTGCCAAACGAAACCCTAATTCGCTTGGACTTATAAAAAAAAAAAAAAAAAAAAAAAAAAGCGAAATAAATTTTGTTCTTACATATTGCCTTTGTTGTGTCTGTTTCACCCCCCCCCCCTGCTCACTCGCACTCTCACTACTGACTGTGTAACTTTGTGTAGGGTGGTGAAATGTCATCAGCCACAGTTACAGTACCAGCATTTGCATGTAGATGACCTTCTGATATCAAAGTCAAGGCCATTCATATTTTGCATTTGCTATCACAGGCCTGCAGCTACTCCTGTGTGTGCCAAGTATCATCCACTTCCCTCCATTTAAATTGAAGTTCTAAAAAGATGATAACAACTTTTTTTTCGGGGAGGCCTCATGACACAGGATACACCCCCCTCCATTTTGTTATTCCTGTACTATCTGCTACCCCCCCCCCCCCATTTTACCAGACAGGTTGATCAGAAAGGATGATTCCTTCCTTGTCAAAATATTGATATATTGTGAAAATTTGTAACATGCATACAGACAAGAATACAAGAATGTTTCCTTTACATTTAGTACATGCAAGTATGCACAGAAAAACGAGTACATAAACCAGTACATGAACCTGTGCAAGAACCATACATGAACCAGTTCATGAACCAGTACATGAACCAATACATGAACCAGTACATCCACCAGTACATCCACCAGTACATCTTCTGCGATTTCTGAGAACATCGATTTTTCAGGGTCATGTGATCTCTTTGACCATCAGAAAAACATGAAATTTTCAGGTCCGGCTATCTTTTAAACTGTCATAGCTACTGCAAAATATTCAGAAGATGAAAACTAGGGGAGAATTTGGCCTTTTCAAATCTGTTTTCAGATGCTCGGTATCTTAATTAGGACCGGAGTTATTGCATATTGAAATTATGGTACAATTCAGGAATATGAACTTTAGAAATACCTAAAAAATGTAGTTTTTAACTTAAAATCACTGTATAACCAAAACGGTTGAATGAAAACATACATAATTTGCCAGGATTATGTAAACAGATGTTACAAATAGGTCCAGGCAGGTTGATCAAAAAAGGATGATTCCTTCCTTGTCAAAATAATGATAAATTGTGAAAATTTGACAAAAAACATGAAATTTTCAGGGTCCGGCGATCTTTTTAACCATCGTAGCTACGACAAAATGTTCAGAAAATGAAAACTAGAGGAGAATATGGCCTTTCCAAATCTGTTTTCAGATTCCCTCTATCTTAATTAGGACCGGAGCTACGGCTGTTTGAAATGACGCTATCTTTGAGAAATGTGAAAAAAAAATCATAAATTTTTCGCTCGTTTTTTGACCTTTTGACCTTTACAGTGCAACGTAGGCCAGTCCGAGGACCTTGAAAATTTACAGGAAGTTTCTAGAGTATTGTAGCAAGTATGTCTACAATTTTTGTAACAATATCTTGATTCCTTCTCTGTTAAAAAATAAGAAATGTAAAAAATGCAAACATTTTTGTCATGTTTGACCTTGAGTTTGACCTTGAAAAACATTTTCTAGGTCAAAATTAATATGCTATTCAGAAAGGCAGTAGGTAACAAAGGGGGGGTCAGTCATACATTGCAACCCTGTAGAATGAATATTTCCCTGTCAAATATGCAGAAATGTGTCATTTTTTAGCATTTGTCGGTTAGGAATATTTGAAAATTTTTCATAAATCCGGAGAAGGAGGTAGACAAAATATGATTAGATATTATGGATAAGCAGGCCAATGTTCATCTGTCACGAGTAAATCACAGTGATATCTTGAAAAGAACATGGTGAAAAAAATTGCTGAAAATGGCACTTTTTCAAACTTTTCTGGGTCAAATGACCTTGAAAAATGAGTTCAAGGTCAAATTTATAGGTCATTTTGGGCTTATTAGGTGTATGTTTGGGGGGGTTTACTATGACATGTTATGAGCTAACATCGATATTTCAAGGTGAAATTCTCAAGGTCACCGGTTTTCGTGACGCGGTATGACTTTAAAATTGCATAACTCAAGAACCGGTAATCAAAATGAAAAATTAAAAGTTGATGCAAATGTCCCGTGAGTTTGGGCATGTTTTGGCACCATCAGTATGACTCTACGACTTACGGATTCTGAGATCCCGCGATATACCTTAAACCATAAAAATGGACTTTGTACAACGTGACCTTGACCTACTTTCATGAAAGTAGGTCAAACTGTGAAGAAGGTGTCTGGGACCTTTCCATGTACCGGAAGATGAAAACCGGTAATAACCGGATGAGGTACATGTATTTGAAATATTACGAAATCCGACTTTGAAAGGCCCTGTGACCTTGAAAAATAGGTCAAGGTCAATTTTTTCAAAATGATTCTCTTGTATTTTTGTAGGCTACGTATATGAATTTTTTGAACATTTTCCGAAGAGGTTTATCCGGCAAGAATAATAATAAAAATAATACCGATTACAAGAAACTTCACCTATGTGTAGGTGAAGTTTAACGAGGTCCTACGGGATCCTGCAAGGTCTACACACCATGCAAAACGTAGTCAGTACACAATACAATGGAAATCATGTACTTTTTGGTCATTTCTGTCCTATTCAGGGCATCTCATCTACCGTCCGAAACAACACAAATCTGCTGCAGTTATCGTGCTATTTCGTCAGTGTGAAAGGCCTATAAGCCTCTATCCTCAGCATCTGTATACCGACTATATAAAGTGTCAATAGCTTGCTGGTCATATTGCACAGAAACTGACATCTCATAACATGATCCCACTGAGGGAATTTTGTTTTCTTTGCTGGAGTGGATGACCCTTGATATTCAAAAATAGAAAGAAAAAAAAACAGTAATTAAAAGGAGGCCTTGCCCTAAGAACCTCTTCAGATATTTCCAGGGACTAGTTCAGGTTTCACCCTCCAGCTTCAAGTTACCTTCTGTGTATTCGTTACTCACACGTCCCCAAGAATGTCAAGATGTGACAGCCACATAAGAAACTATGCTTGCAAGTAAAAAACAACCACAAATTTGCATTTCCACCTAAGAAACTGTGCTTATAAGTAAACGAACAACCAATTTACATTTCCACCTGAGAAACTGTGCTTATAAGTGAATGAAACAACCACAAATTTGCATTTCCACCAGCGAAGCTGTGCTTATAAGTAAACGAACAACCACAAATATGCATTTCCACCTAAGAAACTGTGCTTGTAAGTAAACGAACAACCACAAATTAATATTTCAACCAGAGAAACTGTGCTTATAAGTGAATGAAACCACCATATATTTGCATTTCCACCTGAGAAACTGTGCTTATAAGTAAACGAACAACCACAAATATGCATTTCCACCTAAGAAACTGTGCTTAAAGTAAAAAAGAACAACACAAATTTGCATTTCCACCTGAGAAACTGTGCTTATAAGTAAACAAACAACCACAAATCTGCATTTCCACCTGAGAAACTGTGCTTGAAAGTAAACCATCAAAATTTGCATTTCAACCTAAGAGACCTTGCTTACAAGTTAATAACCATTTTCATTTCCACATAAGAAACTGTGCTTAAAAGTAGACAACCAATTTGCATTTCCACCTAATAAACTGTGCTTTCATTTAAAAAAAATGAACAACCATAAATTCGCATTTCCACCAAAGAAATTGTGCTTATAAGTAAACAAACAACCACAAACTTGCATTTTCACCTGAGAAACCGTTTTTTGCAAGTAAACGAACAACCACAAATTTGCATTTCTACCCTAAGAAACTGTGCTTATAACTATAATGTAACAACCATACATTTTCATTTCCGCCTGAGAAACTGTGCTTAAAAGTAAACAAACAACCACCAATTTGCATTTCCACCAAAGAAACTGTGCTTATAACTGTAAGTAAACGAACAACCACAAATTTGCGTTTCCACCCGAGAAACCTTTTTTTGCAAGTAAACGAACAACCACAAATTTGCATTTCTACCTGAGAAACTGTGCTTATAAGTAAATATAACAACCATAAATTTTCATTTCCCCCTGAGAAACTGTGCAAACGAACAACCACAAATTTACATTTCCACCAGAGAAAGTGTGCTAATAAGTGAATGGAACCACCATAAATTAGCATTTCCACCTGAGAAACTGCTTGAAAGTAAACAACCACAAATTTGCATTTCCACCTAAGAAATTGTGCTTATAATACACGAACAACCATAAATTCACATTTCCACCAGAGAAACCATGCTTATAAGTGAATGAAAGTAAACTAGCAACCACAAATTTACATTTCCACCTAATAAATTGTATTAATAACTAAAAGAACAACCATACATTTGCATTTCCACCTGAGATACTGCTTATAAGTAAACAAACAACCACAAATTTGCATGTCAACTGGAGAAACTGAGCATATAAGTGAATGAAACAACCATAAATTTGCATTTCAACCTGAGGAACTGTGTTTAAAAGCAAACAAACAACCACAAATTTGCATTTCCACCAAAAAAAACAGTGAGCACTTATAAGTAAACAAACAACCATAAATTTGCATAAATTTCCACCTGAGAAACTGTACTTACAGCAAACAAACAACCATAAATATTTTGCATTTCAACCCGAGAAAACTTAGAAGCTTGGAAGTAAACATAACTGCGAAGCTTTGCATTTCCACCTGAGAAACAATGCCTGAAAGTAAACCACCGAAATTTGCATTTCCACCAAAGAAACTGTGCTTAGAAGTAAATGAACATCCATAACTTTGGATTTCCACTTTAGACACTGTGCTTTTAAGTAAACGAAGAACCATAAATTTGTATTTCCACCTAAGAAACTCTGCTTATCAGTAAACAAACAACCACAAATTTGTATTTCCACCTAAGAAACTGTGCTTACAAGTAAACAAACCTTGAAAGAGACCTCACAATGAATGAATTTCCACAAAGAGTTGCATACTCGTACACGTGTTGTGAATAATAAGGCTCTTGATCAGTCATCAAAACAGGCTCATTACTCATATTGTACCAATGGCATTGTTCCGCTATTGGTATGCTGTTGTTAATGTAAATGGAATACAGACATTTACAGCGGTGTCAAGTTCACATTGAATTTTGATTGACTCTAAAATCAAGGTTTGTTGAGTCAGAAAACTTCTGAAGAGAGCCAAAGGGTAATCGACTAAGTCATTTACGTTTTAAAGCTCTTATGGACAAGAGTTTGAAATAACTCCTAATCAAAGACTGACACATTCGGAGCTATCACACTGTGGTGAATTTAGTTCACGGAACCGCCGTTTCCCGCTGGCGGCGCTCCGGGCGCCGTGACGTCACGGCGCATATATAAGGTCAGCGGGAGACGGCGCACGGCAGAAGCAAGAAGACGACAACACGACGAACCTGTGTGTATTTGGACACTGTATTATTGTATGTATATATTCCAAGGAATAAATTTCCTTTAGTGGTGTCAGAAGTGGGATCGAACCTTGGGTTGGTCAATACTGGCTGATAACAGTTGTATTGCGTTGGGTTATTTCCATATCCTGGGGTGGTGGTGATGGTTCAAGAGTCCCTGTATATTGTAAGCTTTCAAGTGTTTGTACGCATCCGTGCCTACAGACATGTCGTGACTAAAACGACCATCTTTAGCAGCATGATGTAGCTATTCTAGAATATGAGTGACGTGACAACGCTGAGCCGCGGTGGGACGCTCCTCAATGACCCTGGCCGGAAGTATCGACAGTTGGCCCGGTTTGGCGAATAACACCATGTTCGCAGTCCAGGAGATGGGACACCGTGGGCCTTTAAGGCACGGTACAACCCCACTGTTATGTGACCTATGGCTTACATGTCCGGCAGAGTGACAGAAGCTTTTTTATATACCAAATTCACATAGTCTATCCAGCGTCGTCGTCTTCGCCTGAAGGAAATTTATTCCTTTAGACATACACATACATATACCCGAAAGGCTGTTAGAGAAGGGGTATCGCCCTGGGGGACATGTTGGGTGCGATTGAAGGAAATTGTATTCATTGAAATACATGGAAATATCCCAATGAAGGAAACGTTTATTCCTTAGAATACATTGAAATACCAAAGTGTACCATGTGTACGTTCTGACCAATGAAGTATATATATTCTGGCAAATATATACACTTGAAATATATACCGAAATCTAGAGTCCAAATACATGTGTTGTCATGAAGGAAATTTATTCCTTATCGATACAATGAAATATCAAATATACCAATTGTCCAAATTCACATGTTGTCAGTCCGTCATCGTGGTTGCTTCTCTTCTCTTCGCGCGAAGTAAATATGTTCTGACAAGTAAGAAATCTATATGAACATGTATACCCATGTCAGGATGTTTTTTTTATTTTTTGTTGCATCAAAGTAAGTCACTGGGTACAAGGAAATTATGGAGTGCTGACCCTCGCCACCATACCAGGAAACAACCTGAAGTTATTTTTTGCAGCCTCAAGTAGCCGTTTTCCTGAAGCGACCGCAGACATCCGGTCGGCGGTTATCTTGTCTAGTTAAGGGTCGGGGTTTGGTGGAGTGGTGCGTTTCATCCTCCATTAAATCTCAGGCGGCTGCTGGTCTTGGTCTTGTCAATATTCACCACCTGTTGCCAGTATGACTTTAGGGTTAGGGTAACTCAGCCCACCATTCCTATCCGGTGTGATTCTTTCATGGAGGAACTTTACCCCCAATTGTGCCCGTTGATGAGTAGCCGGTGCGATTAGTTGTGTCAGATGGGCTCATGGGCCCATGGGTGGGACCGTGACGTATCATGGTATGGTTGTTGTGTCGAGTGGCTCCTGTGAGTTTTGCGGGGGGGAGGCCAGTTTTAGCACACCCTGGAGGGAACAGCGGTTAAGCCGGAGTTGACAAGACGGCCATCAAGCACTTGAGTGGCTCCTGTGAGTTTTGTGGGGGGGGAGGCCGAGGCCAGTTTGGTATTGTGTCTGCAGGAGTAGAACACAGAGCCGTCATGAGCCATGGCCGTCGTAAACACTTTGAGTCCGAAAATCGGGGACCAGCTCTTTTTCATCTTCGGCTGAAGGTTCCCTCTAAAATTGCTAAATAGAAAACACTGACAAAATCAGCAAGGCCCAGCCGCCATTAACATGCGGTCAAGTACTCCCTCTAAATAGCCCACACTGGTGCTGATGGGGCGTAAAACACAGACTCACTCACTCACTCCCTCTTAGTACTCCCTTCCTTGGTGGCCTGAGGATCTTTTGGTGAGCCACGCGAAGAGCCAGAGGTAGTCAACGAAGGCCGGCACCTTGGCTAGATCTTGATAGTCTCGGGGAGTAGCCCTCCCGTACAGTATCTCTGTCAGGAACAGACTTTCGTTGAACCACATTACTTTTTCCGTCACTACGCCACTGGTCACATCTAAGGACCGTCTTAGCAGAAGGCCAGCTGATCTGACAACAATATTTGTAAAGTAATACCACCACAATTAGGTGGAGACAACACAGACATCACAAAACAATATTCCTGAAGTAATGACACCTAGTTACTGAGGTGTCACACCACCAAAAATTGTAACCGGCTCCCAGGTCACGTAGTAGATCATGACCAAAAATAGCACTGACCAAAAACCAAAAACGCACGTGTTTCCCATGCTTTAAACATTCACTTCAGTGGTGTCAGAAGTGATCGTCTACGGTAAGACCCATCGCTGGTTTCCCATGCTTTAAACATTCACTTCAGTGGTGTCAGAAAGTGAACGGAGCCTGGAATTCGCTTGGTATCGTTGTCAACTTCGTCTGGGACGTTTTGGTGTGGCGTTTTGGACGTTTTCTCGGCGAAAAGTTGGGATTTTTTCGCTTTTCGTTTTGCTCTGGTCTGAGCTGGACCGCATGGTAATGGCGGCCGACGGGTCTTCAGATTGACGTGAGTTGTGTCTCTCTTTTTTTGCTTGTTTCGGACGTGACAGTGGCTGGTCACGGGTTGATTCCGTCCGCGATATTGTTGGCTATGGAGTGGTAGCCCTGTTTTTTGTAACTTTTGCGTATTTTTGTAAAAGTTGGCGTTTTTTCGGCGGGCCGTCTGCTTTGTGAGCTTGCTGTCTGGCCTTTTCACTTTGGTTGGTGAGACGGTTTGTTTCGTTGTGACAGTTGCTTTCTGGTAGTTGTCTGTCATTGTCAACCTGCTTGTTTTGTTGGCTATATGGTTTTCTCCTATTTTTGGTGGGGGTGAGGTGTAGCTGATGGTTTATTTGTGACTTTTTGACAATTTTGTTGGTGTAGAATATTTGGCTGGATAGGGCAGCTGTCATGGCGGCCATTTAGTCTGGGCTGGTTGAGTTTAATTTTCACTTTTATTTGTAGTGCCGGGTGGGGTAGTCAAGCCTGTCCTATCGTACAGACTGTTGACGGTTGGGCTATTCGCCAAGGCATACAGATTGTGTGAATTTTGAGAAAGTTGGGATTGTTTGGGTAAAATTTTGATTAAATTTGTAAGCATGGGAATTGATTACATAATCAATTAGGGTTCAACTTTTGGATCACAGCAGTAATTGGGGTTCACTTTTGCTGATCCAGCAGTGCCTTCGGGGAAGTTGTGCCCAGTGCTCTTGGATCTCAGATTGCTTCTGGTCTTCACAGTGTGCACATCAATGATTTGATTCAAGACTCTTATTTCAAGACTTGGTGATTCAAGACTTTGCTCATTTCAAGACTTTGCGATTCAAGACTTGGTGATTCAAGACTTTGCTCATTTCAAGACTTTGCGATTCAAGACTATACCCGATTCAAGACTTTGCTCATTTCAAGACTTGGTGATTCAGGACTTCGTTCGATTCAAGACTTTGCTCGATTCAAGACTCTGCTGGGGACTTGGTTCCATTTAGGATTTGGTGCAAGCCACTGGTGACTAATTTTATTCACTGTTTCCACCTTGTACTTATTGTGATTCTGCGTGATTGCTGTAGTGCTGATTGAGGTCAGGTCTGCCTTTATGTTAAAAGTTGCTTTCCCTTGGTGAGTCTACAGGAAGGTTGAACTTGTAGGAAAGCCGGTGTTGGTTGACATGTCTACATTGTGGCCCCGTCTCTGATTGGTGGCCCTTCTGACATTGTCCCCCAGTGTTTTACCCTTGTTCGTAAAATTATCCTGGTTAAGTTGACTTGTTCCAAGGACCCTTTGAATTGACTTGTTGATTAAAAACAATTAGTCGTTAAAATTTCTCCCCTGAATTGTCTTGTCAGCAAGTGATAATTGCCGGTTACCCCTGTACCCATTGCTGATCCAAGTAGTCACTGCATTGTTTGAGTTTAGGGCCAGTCTGTAGTGCCGGGTGGATTATCTCAACTCGCCCTATCCTAAGTGTCAGTTGACAGTTGGGTGTTCGCCAAGGCATACCGATTGTGTGAATTTTGAAAAATTATTGATATATAACATCTCAAGTCAAACCAACTTAAAACAATTTTGAGTTTGTTACCGATCAAGTGTGTTACCTATTAAGTGTGACTCAGGTATACCCCGTTTGTGACTTAACCCCAGTGTGACTTACTAAAGTGTGACTTAAGGGATTACATAACTAAAACCTATAATTGAACCCATTGTTCTCCATCCATAGAGGGAGAATTGATTGTTCTGTGCGCAGATACTCGTCGCCTGATACGGTACGGTGCCGTATCCGGTTGTGTTGTGTCTGCAACTGATTCGCGTATTGTGCGATATTTATTGCTTTGTGGATACCTTGTTGTCAGGGCCCCAAACATTTTGGTGGCCTTTCAGCCTTGTATCCTCATTTCAGTATATATTGGTTTCTTCTGTTACTTGCCGCTTGTTTCTGGCCTCAGCTTCCTGACGGCCGTCTACTGGCAGTAGCAGCTCCAAATAATTAATTATTTGGTATAGGTTTAATCGTTATCCGATCAATATGACACTCCCCGTCGATATTAGGACCGCCTCCTATGAACAGCTACTGTCTTTGCCACTAGTTGGTGAAGCCCAAGCTGCCCTGATACTTCGCCAACGCGAAGTCACTCCTGAGGTAACTCTTGAGATTCTGGAGAGTCGGATGAAATTGGGGGATCACTGGCGTCGGTTATTGGATAGCGGTGTCATCTGTTTTGGACAGGAGGTATCTGGTGAGAAATCCGGTGATAAGTTGTCAGCTGCTGTTGCCATGGAGGAATCCTCAGAGATGGTGGCCCCGGCGGCAGAGCACGCTGGTGCAGTCGGCGGACCGGAAGTGTCACCGGAAGCTGTGGGAGTGGAGAGCCAGCAGGCCCTTCCTGAAAATATGAACATTCCAGTGACAACGTCTTCGGCATCCGCATCAATGATGACGTCGTTCTCCAAATACCGGGACTCGACGGTGGATGTACCGTCGGAGACGGCGGAGAGCTCTTCTGATGACAACGCATCAGATAATAGCCGTCGCAGTACCACGAGTCGGAGGAAGTGGGTGTCTCGGTTGTTTCGAAGAGCCCATGATACAGAAGAATACGTCCTGCGCCAACGGACGGACATTGAAAATATGGTCCGTGGTGTTCAAGGAAGTTTGGAATCCAGATTGGATGCGGTTGCCAGTGAGTTCAAGGGGGTCATGGAACGGGTTTCTGAACAATTAGCTGACCTGTCCGTGCAACGTAGCCGTAACGGCACACCCAGCTCAACCCGTTCCCGGCGATCCAAAAGTGGCCGTTCTCCGGAAAGACCGTTGGATTGGTCAAATGGTCGCTCGCGCCAGGCGGACATTGAACATTACATTGATGCCTGCGCGAGTCGTCTTCAGTTTGAATCGTATGCTGACACCGATGTTATCTCGGCGGTCCCGCCAGGATCTGTTGGTGAGCCTGATCTGCCTCCCGAGGCCAAACCCACTGTTGAGGAAGTGCCAGAAGAGGCGGCCGAGGGATTGGAGGTGGACCCAGCTGATCCAGCTGTAGTATTTGGCCACATCATGCGGCAGATTCCTCCCACCCACATCCATTGGCCACCCACTCGGGAACAGGGCGTCCCCGAATTCCAGAAATATCTCCAAGCCACCGACCGACCACAAGAACCGGCCCGAACCAGTGATATTGTGCTGAAGCAGTTACAGTGGGCTGATGAGGATCCGAGTCGACAAACTGCTGGAAGTGCTCTGGACGAAGACGAGGTGGCGGAGAATTCCCTTGAAGACATGAAGTGGGACTCTATGGGGTTGTCCCTTCGTGACAACTTGGTAGCAACATCTGTCGATCCTCGATCCACTCCAAGAGTGGTGGTCCCCTCAGCCCATCCATTGAAGCCTCCGTCTAGTTTGCCTGATGAGCAGGTGCGGGTTCTTTCCAATGCTAGTGGTCCGCGACGGGACCAGGGACCTCAGTTAACTTCAACCGTCCAACCATCCGGTTGGGGTGGTTCTCGGTCCAGTCGAGATACCGTAAGGACTGAACGACGTTCCCTCGCCGCCACAGTGCCCGTGGACATCCCGCCATCCGGTGGGAGTACTGGTTCTGCTGTTAAGGAGCCAACGGTGCGCCATTCTGTTCCTCAGTACCAGGAAGTGAAGTCCCGCCCCTCCGCCGAACACCGATCGGACCCTCGTGTCTCTGGGATCAGTCCTCGATCCCGGCCAGTGAAGACCATTCCTTATGTTCCACGACGGTTGGAGCAAGCAAGGAGTTCGACTTCGGTGGGAGAATTGAAGCCCGCGCAGGGAACCACATCCACATATTCCCAGTTGCGACCTCGGCGCCACCCACCTGAACCCGTGGCGCCGGAGCCAGTGTACTCCTACGCTACTTCCGGATCATCCATTCCGCCCCGAGATGAGGTATACTCAGGTTCTTGGGCGCGGCCTGAGCAGCAGCCGGACCTGTTCCCGGCCCGAGTACAGGCCAACCTTATTCGCCCTATCCCTCAAGGAGATGCCCCGTCTCTGTCAGATTTCCGAGAGAGTATCCGAGAGGTGGTCAGCGAAACAGTTGCCCAGTTGCGTAAGGAGCAGGATAGAGGAGGTGAGAGACCTAACGGTTCCAAAGAATCTGCTTCCAGTCAGCCGACCGATTATACCCAGGAGGATTCGGGAAGACCCTCAAGGGATCCATCTTCAGTGCGTCATTCATCCCCGTATTGGCCACCACCCACTCGGGCCCATCACGAGGATGATTTTGATGTTTCCCAATGAGGATCCTGAAGATGACGGCCGTCATGATCCACTACGCGACCTGAGGTGAAGTCCCGTTTTGTAGTATTCGAGGAGTTTTTCTGTCTCCCTATGTGGTTTTTGATGTACGTGTGTATATATATGTGGTGGTTTGTGCTTTAACAGCGTGGGGGCTGCTGTATCGTTTTTGGGTGTTATTGTTATGTTACTCGGGTTCATACTTGTTTCAGATATCTGTGATATCTGTGTGAAATATAGTTAAGACGTTCCATATGTTTAATCACTCGTGTCATTAATTGACCACGTGTTGATGTAGGAGTCGTTTGGAGTGTCGAGTCGCTTTCCAGTTGCTTTCTGTGTGAGTGTAGACTCTTGGTCAAGGTCTGTTGGAGTCCCAGGTTCAGTTGTCGTCGCTTCTACCTATACTAGTGAAGAGGACTTTATAAATGCACGTTGAGTCATCCATGGTGTAGATGAGATGCTGCCGCATGAAGACAATCCGTGAATAAGACGTTGCCCGAAGATGATGATCCTGAAGATGACGTTCCCCAATGAGGATCCTGAAGATGACGTTCCCCAATGAGGACCCTGAAGATGACGTTCCCCAATGAGGATCCTGAAGATGACTTTCCCCAATGAGGATCCTGAAGATGATGTTCCCTGGATGTCAGTCCTGGGTAGATGATGTTCCCCGAAGATGACGTCCTCAGTCGATGATGTTCCCCGAAGATGACGCTCTCGGTAGATGATGTTCCCGGAAAATTAAGTTTCACCGAAGTTGACATTTCCTATTGACAATGTTTCCCCCCTGCTGGAGTCCCACATTCAAAAGAGGGAAGAATGTGGTGAATTTAGTTCACGGAACCGCCGTTTCCCGCTGGCGGCGCTCCGGGCGCCGTGACGTCACGGCGCATATATAAGGTCAGCGGGAGACGGCGCACGGCAGAAGCAAGAAGACGACAACACGACGAACCTGTGTGTATTTGGACACTGTATTATTGTATGTATATATTCCAAGGAATAAATTTCCTTTAACACAGCTAGATCTGCATTCCTCCCCCACCACAATGGCTCCAGGACTCCTGACGCACAATCGCAAAAGTGCAAGTTCGCATGCACCGAAGTCCAAGTAATTACAAGGCGCCTTGTTGATGGTATTAGCAGTGTAGGCGATGTTCGATTGGGGATGAAGCCTTAGAGTTGTCTGGGGTATCGGTTACACTGATGACGTTCGTTGGCAAACCGGGCCCCCTCCTGCTGTCTCCTGACATTTACGATTAACTGCTAGACGGTCAGGAATAACAGTCCCAGGTCATCGGTTATGTGATTAAGTAAGAACGAACCCTGCCAACCATTAGCAAAAAGCTTGAAGAGAAAACTGTCAAAGGGCAATTCCGAAGTGACTGCTTCTCACCTTGTGTGGGTAATTACCATCTGCAGCCATTAATCTGAAGCTAAAAGAATCCTGGGAGAGAAGAACGCCTACAAATACTTACATCTACAATTACTGCAATTTGTAATTTGACGTAATAATGCATTGCACAAAAGACATGTGCATATATATAACAACATTACTGTTAACGCATATCAGATGTCAAACAATGCATCCTTATTAACAACAACAAACAGGATACATTTGCACTGCAAGCCTTGCGCAAACATCTTGCAGTAATTTCATCATGGGTAATTCCAAAACCTCACAACAGCTTAACCTATGAATTTGTTATTATGGATGTGATTCTGATTGCTGACACTCTTGAGTCTGAATGTATCTGTGCAACCAACTTGTTTCAAGAATTGGCCTTTACTTGGGTGCTCCTCAAGCACTCACTTTTTGGTCTGAGTAAGACGCCATATCATTGAAATGTTTATGAGTGGTTTCCTCATACAATGTGGGCCTGGGGCCTGTATCTTAGCGGTAGCTTGCTGGGCCGCTAACTTCTGAATAGTTATCAGGACAGGTTCACTTCAGCAACTTTAGTTTAACACTAAGTCTCAAGTTTCTTTATTCAAGAAAGGATGAAGAAATGTCTAAGCATCATTGTGCAGACATACAACTTGAGTATGGTTCCGGCAATGGTATTGTATTGTGGTAAATTCGAAGATCTTTCTGAAGATCATGTTCATTCCAAAGAGTTTTTGCTGGTCAAAGGCATCAAGAATCAGAAATGGATCTGCGAGCAAAGAAAGCGTAAGATTAGCAAAGAGGATCCAAGCACGGTGTTGACACAAAGGCAACTTGTAAACCAGCCCAAAGCAGACAGCCATTTAATGAATGAGAAATGTATTCAATACCATTGATGTTTGGATGATATTTCTTCTCAGTGGCTTTCAAACTCAACAAAGTTTCACTCACTAAAATTAACGATTAAATGTTGTGAAATCAAAGCAATTTTTCACATCAGACGCCAACTCATTTACAGAAAAGCCCACTCCTGTATGATCTAAATAAGAATTGAAATCGATTCTTAAATTTGTTAACAGACACATACATGTGAAGAACATGAAAGGTCACAATATTGAAAAGGGGAAAAATGAAATTAAGAGATATTTGCTGACAGAAGTTGTCAACAACTCCACATTAAAAATTGAAACATTTATCCTCAAGTTTCTAAACTTGTGATGTAAAAGCTGCATGTTAAGCCTATAGATACATATAAAGCAAGTTAGAAATAGACCATGCACAACGAGCAGCTGCAGACTAAATAAAATGAAGTCTTTCAATGAACATCTTCAAAAATTAAAAAACATAACAACTCAAGTTGGGCTTTCATAACAAACATAGTTCTGTAATTGTCTCATGTTTATGTGACAACATGTGCATCTCAAGTATATTTAAAACATTTCATTTATTTTTACTTTTAAATTCTATATGAAGTAACTTTGTTTACAAGATACTTTCAGCTCAAACTGTTTACCAAACATGTTGAGCTACTGAGGATGTAAACAACTTCATATTTACGTGTTAAAGACCCAACCACGACTATAAAAGGAGACAGGGCCAGCAAGATGGCAGTCTGAATCTGACCCCCCAAGAGTGAACATCTCTCCAATTCTCTCACTTTTTCCTAATTTCTCAAGTCATAAAGCAACTTACAAGCATGAATTTTATATGTGAAGATAGATAATTTAATACTGAAAACGAAAATGTAATCTTTAACACAAAATCTCTCATATGAATTAAGATATTTGCTAGATTATGAAAAATATCAGAATTTTCATGAAAGTTTGATTGACAGCTCCTAATGACATTTCTGCCATTGCCACTAATTGATCTGAAGCTAAGTGACCAATCACTGTTCACTCATTAGCATAAAATTTGGAAATGGCAGTGGCCGGTGGTGCTTTTATGAGGGGTCAATTACATGTTATCTTAGCCAAGAGTGATTAATAAAGGAAAATTAGGTGGAGAAGAATTATATTTCAAGAAAATTTGAAAGACTTTCAATTACTCTAATGTGATAGCAAACATGATAAGCATACAAACGCATCAATTTACTTAATTTATTAATTGGTGCTTCAAATTCCAAAGAGAAAGTGAATTTTAGAGAGAGAAAGTTCATTTCTGGACCCCGTGACATGTTAATTAATCAGGTGTGGCCTAATAACCACTGTCCAATGAGAGTCCAGTGAAAGTTTTATGGCTTTGTGGTCACAATTTCGTTGCTGTGTTATTGGGTCTTTAAGACAAGTTTTTTTTTAAACAGATGGTATCTGAGGAGCAATTTAGTTATTGTGAGCAAATGTATATTGCCAAGTGCCAGACAAACATTTCCTGTAAATTGTACACAAATAACCTTGTCAATGACTTTTCTGGCAAATTCATAAGCTATAGTGGGTAGATAGAAAGCTCAGGTGCCCAATAAATATGATTGTTGCCAAATCATACACAAGTCTTTTGTTGTGGAAGGCAGACACTTGGTGAAAACAGCAATATTAGACTCTATTTCTATGTTACTTTGATGTTTCCATCATCTTTCTTCCCCTTTTCATGGCTACTT
This sequence comes from Platynereis dumerilii, assembly GCA_026936325.1. Lineage (NCBI taxonomy): Eukaryota > Metazoa > Annelida > Polychaeta > Phyllodocida > Nereididae > Platynereis > Platynereis dumerilii. The sequence continues at coordinate 30,211,991 of JAPTHN010000001.1, read as the reverse complement.
CCTGGTAATTCAATCAGTAGGCCTTATCCAAGCTACAGCATATTTTGATAACCACAGACGCAAAAATACAGCACACCACCTCTGCGGTGAGTTTTCTATATAATGATTGCATAACATTCGCCACCCATGCATTGAGTGCTTCCTGTTGTTGTGCATTAAAAGGGCACATCTGAAGAGATTGTTCAGGATCACCGCAAGTCTCAAGAAGATCTCTGATCAACACACCCTTTCAAATTAACAGAACTTTGTAAAGTATCAAATGCCACAAAGATATATAGAGTAACTCATATCCTTTAAAATGCAGAAAACAATATAACAATAGATAAAGACATGTAACAATGGATGTCTTCATACATTTCGTCATTGAGGTAAACACAAGCACACAATTATGGATGCAAGCCCACTCAAAATTTGAGAGCAATTCTGGTAAAGCATGAGCTTGGAGTCCACGACAAGGTACTCTCTCTCTTTCCCCAAGAGTCTTGCCCTCATCATCTGGTAAATGAAATCATATATCCACAGTGAAGTTCATATTACAGAAATATAGGAGAAAGACAAAATAAACATAATATCCTTATATTCACACACATGCACTGTCATGGCACTATTGCAAGCGCACTGAAAATCTGGAACTTTACTTTTGGCAAAGCCAATCATAAGATTGATCTCCCAGGTACAATGAGGTGGGGGTGGGAGGATTTGGAGCTTGTTCTCTTGGGAGATGTTTTTTTCTTTTTTTTAAGATTTAGAATGGTTCACTCGCACCAAAATGTGGATAGAAGAGCTTTCGCGGTCCATCTAAACTCCTTCATCACTTCTTGTGTTTAAATTTTGAGAGATCACATGACGGTGTAATCTCATGGGATATCGCCCTGGTCCCGGATTAGTTCCTCCTCAGTCTGACCACAGAGGTGTGTTTGGCTTCACCCACACAATATTTTGTTAATTATGCAATTTTTGCTCATTCTACCATTAAATTAAAAGTAAAAGTACTATAAAATGGCCTCACCTAAAGCAATTCATGGGAACACCTTTGGTTGCATTTTCTTTACTTAAACAAGCACACGAAAGTGTGACCAAAACCCAATGGTTTAGATAGAAAAAGTCAACTTATACGGCAGATCTCCACACCAAAGCCGCCGATGGTGCCTCCATCCATTTCAGGTGTCAGGATGGCCAGGCATCCTATTTTAACAACATTATTTTCTATTGAGAAGCAGATATGAAAGTATTTATATCTCTTACTGAATAAATCAAATCAAATCCATTGACAAAATTAATCATTGCCTTTCGATTCACATCAGAATTTCCTTTCTGTTCACTTTCCAAAGGTCACGTTTTTGCGACAAAAAGAGTAAATGAAGCAATTTTGTTGACAAGCCTTCGTGATATCCATGAAGGGAATACCAGAATTGACAGATGCCAACATGCTTTAATGCTAAATAAACCATTGCTCCTTATTTTTAAAATAAAAGATGAGAAAAATAAATTACTTTTTAGGAGTTCTTGTTAGACATCCAAAACCTTTCACAGGATGGCCTGAATTTCAGCCCTTGAACAACCTATACACCCCCTACCCTGTTAACCTTGGCTCATCGCAAATTATGCCTTCTGTCCTGGTCTTCTTTGCTACCATGAAATAATCAAATATTGTACCATGTTGTTGTGGTACATACAGTGTAAGACATTGAGGACTGACACATGTAGGGGAGAGCGGGGCACCATGAACCATGGCCCCTACAAAAAAAACGGCGAGATAGAACTGCTCGATAGGAAGACCATATATTCCTTTATTAGTGTAGAACTGGCTAGGGTAACAATCATAATCTTTCTTTTCAATGTAGGACCAAGAATTGAAAAAAAAACTTTTGACCAGTGAATTTGAGTGAAAAGTAAACATATTGCGTGGTGGAACTTCTACTTCTGGTATTTTAACTATTTCCGGAATCGTCATAAAACTTAGTCTTCTAAGAGAAGGTTAAGGCATGTGCTAGGATGATGTCATAACAATGATACTATGATAAACTGGAAAATGGTGATATGCACTAATAAATGAAATTTACAAATGGGGCACCATGAGCCACTTGGAGATAGGGCACCATGAGGCATTTTCTATAAAGTTTTAATGTACAATTAAAGCTGAATTGTAACAACAGCTCTACTGTTGTAAGTCCAGAACTATTGTGCAAGACATCAGCAGCTGTTTAGGACACAATTTTGCTATTTCACAGAAAAATATGTAAAATCCATCTGATCCATATTTTGGTGTATTATGCCAAGGGAAAATTTTAAGTAAAACATATGGTTTATGAGGTATCGGTTTTTACAGTTGAATGAGAAGGATAATACATGTATGTAAACAGCACCCCATGCCATGGCTCATGGTGCTCCAGGGTCGGGGCACGATGAGCCGCTAGACTACATTTTTTGAAGACAATGTTTTGATCATTTAAGAATTAAAAATATAATGCAACAACACTGGATATTGTAGCCAAGAGGTCTTGATATGATTATATAAAGCAACCAGCTATTTACCATTGAAACTTTGGGCTCAGGAGCTTAATTTCGGAAAAGCGGCTCATAGTGCCCCACTCCCCCTAGCACGTCTATAATACGATTATTTTCATACATCATAAATGTAAATCATCCAAATGGCAAATGTTGAATATTTTATACTACATTACACAAGTCTGTCTCAACACACATTACAATAAAATTACACCATTGGCAGGCCTATTTAAGCATGAGCTTGTCTCAACTACCTGGGGAGTATACAGCAAGGCAGCAGTTTACAGCACCACAATGCTAAGTAACTCTACAATCGCCATCACTGCATATAGCCAAGTACCCATTCACACCCGGGTGAAGCGAAGCCAAGAGTGGTGGAGATCTGCTTAGCTTTTCAGTGCCATGGTTGGAAGTTGAATCTGCAACATCTCACACTCTCAGTTACCAGATTAGCACCCTATCTACTCAGCCAAGGCACCTCTGATGCTTAAAATTGCTTGTAGCCTACATCAACCCAGAACATTATGTTTCCATAAGTGGCTTTGTTGCTATTTATAAGGCAGGCTCAAACTTTTCACTGGCAAATACCTCGAAACTCAAAATCAAGACTTTCTTAATAATGGACATTTAATCACAACAAAAATCAGCTTTCTTGTACATTGTCTTGCTTTACTGTAACAGATTAATAGCCCATGGTATGAACCAATGTAGCCAGATAAAAATAACAAACGGCAGATGTTTATATATCTGAGTTCATGTGGTAAGTTGCTTTGCATTTTTTACATGTTTACTAAAGATAACGTTGGCCAAGGTTTAGTCAAGGATCATACTTCTTTTCCAAAAATTCCTACTGTCCTTTACATGATAACAAAAACATAATTATGATAAGCTGACAGAACATATTTTTGATACATCATTCCTAATGGCATGCTAACTCTAGTGACCGACACCTACAGAACTGGAACGTATTTTGGGAATCCCTGTTCTAAGGATAGCACCTTTTTCAGTAAGCCTGCTCTCTGCGTGAGCGGAAGACAGTTTCCCCCATTAGCCAAATCCAGACCATTAATACTGTAATTACCAACATACATACAGGCCTAATTATGTCAGAGGTGTACAGCAAATGACAGCAGATCTCCACTCCAAAGGCTCCTCTGAATAAATCTTGACACACCCACCTAGGCAGCCAATGAGCAGGCAAGGAACAGGCAAGCCCTTCACATATGTCTCATGGATCTCAACCGTCATATCTCCAAGGGGGGGGGGGAGAAGGATTTTTTTTAAAATAAATGATTTCTTGCTCAGTTTTTTGGTAAAACTAATAAATTCTTTCTAGGTAGTCTTGAAATAAAAAAATCTGGTGCACGTATTTCTTAATATGGTGTTGTTTGATTTAGAAATGAATATTTGGGGATGTCACAAGCTAGAAATAAATAACTAATCTCGCCATTACAATGACATAAATAATTTCCTGTGTAGGAAAACTGCAAAGCCCCCTGAAAATCGAACGGCTGACCCTTAAATCAGTGACATCATATGGCCAAATTGAATATTCACTAAAACCACGTGGGACACCATTTCGCAAAGAACTGTACAAGGACACATCATGCAATATGTGCAAAAAAATAAGTTTGCGCGTCAGGGGTTATCGCATCACGGAACATATGGCCCTCGACTTAACCCAACTCTACGCTGATATAATGAAAATCAGCCCCACCCCCAATACGCATAGTACGCTCTTTATAATACAATATTTCTTTCTAGAAATATTGCTTTTGAAGCAAAATTGTCACTCCGTATTTGCACGTGGTTGTGAGAGTCTGAGTCAATTTTCTGTAGGGAAGCAGAATGTCAACAAACGTCGTCTGCAAGGAGGTCTGCCATTTGCTGAGCGGCGTGGGCGGGGCAGGTCATGTGACCAAGATGGAACCAACGAGCATGCAATGGAATATTTATGAAGCTATTTCTAGAACTGACAAGACAAGACGAGTAAGTCTTTCTGTTTACTTTCATCTGCACGCGTTAACCTCAGGCACGTGTCCGAACTCAATTCTACGAGTTTGTTTTGACTTAATTTGAATCCTCTGAATGAAGATTTGTGCAACATTCTGAGTAACTTTCAACAATGAACGAAATTTATCTTGCAAGTTAAAGCAAAATAAAAAACAAACAAAAACAAAAACACAACAGCCAATAAGTGCAGCCTTTCTATACTCAGCTTTTGATAGTAACATTATGTGAAGAAGACTAGCATGACTATATTACTGTAGCAGACTGAAATCAGTTGCAGCAGTTCCATTAAGCATTGGTTACTCTCCCATCTTGTCACATGGCACCTTAATTACCTCAACCTTATTGGCTCATTATAGCCGTTTGCAGATTGGCGGTCCAAACAGTTCCAAATTAACATTCAACTTGGTCATGTGCTGCCACTGGCTTAAAAATGCTTCGCTTGTGTCCCTTATGATTAATCAGTTGATTGGGTGCTTATCATACCTGGCAGCAGTCCGACTTTTGTTGTATTTGAATTTTTGTCCTGCACTGTAAAATTTGAATTTTGAGTCAGCTTAAATGATTGAGTGAGCTGGTTGCACAATTCCTTTGAGCTAACATACATAACTTGTTCTTTTAAGTTATGATAATCTGTCTGTTGTCATTTTTAATTTAAAACAACAAGCTATGTTAGCTCAAAGGAATTGTGCAGCCAGCTCACTCAATCATTTAAGCTGACTAAAAACTCAATTTTACAGTGTGGGTATTTTTGGAAATGCATCTAATACTTCCAAGAGAAGAAAAATACAGATCATACTGGCCTCTCTCAGCACTGGACTTGAATTTATAATTGGAAAGAGCATGTACAACTAAATCCTATCATTGCGATGAAAACTAATTCAAGATAAACTTTGACAAGCTGAAAGTTAGTGCACCTCATCAAGTTGAGTTGATATCCCACTTTTAAAACTATGGAACGTTTTAGCTCAACCTGCTTGTCTCATTAAGTGAGTAGAGCCAATCAAATTTAGACAAAACAATAGAGTAAGAAATAAAGCAATACATGCTTATCAAAACTGCTGTAAACTTAACTTTTATGTATGGATAGAACAATAGCAACGAAGTGATAACACCGAATGAAAATGAGCAGACAAACCATTAATCACGAGAAAGTTTGTCAAACAAAAAGGAACAGTCAGTGAACCTACATAAGTAAAATGACAAAACCACTCAGGGTCACTGACATGCCTTTAAAAGTTGCTCAAGTAAATAGAATAAGTTATAACTTACCATCCTGTGCCTCACAAGTGTCTTAGCTTCTGTAGAAGGAGTTACAATGGGACGCAAATCTGCCAAGAACACTTTAAAAGAGGTGGAACCTAGGTATGGGCATGCGCTACAAGTTAGCTGAGCTGGGGGGTGGCTGGAAGGGAGGGAGGAGAGTCTAAGATAATTATGTTATTCAGCAGCCCACTACAAGCTTTTGCTATTTTATTATTGGCAATAGCTTTGGCTGGCAGGCTGTGGATGCAGCTGTACTTAATTTCTTCTATTCAAAAACCTATACTATACTTCCAAGAAATAATTATAATGTGAGACCTTTCAGAAACTCCAGACCTCAAAAACTCTTAATCTGCACTCACAATGTTTTTTAGAATGGAGCAAAAAAGTGGCAATTACTGACGCCCTACAATTGAAGTATATCAAATTACAGGGAGTAATTGTCGATACCTTGTAACTGATGTTTTATGGCTTCATAATAATTCAGATTTTCCTTTTTGTCTCACATCACTTTTGTTTTGTTATTGTGAACTAGAATAAAAACAAACAACATGGCGCATTAATCATGAATTGCAGGAGTTTCTCCGGTCAAAAAATATAATTGTGGGGGCAGTTGATGAATTGTTGCAAACTCAATTTTCCAGATGTGCTTGGTTCTGGGTTCAAAGCCAGGCAAAACAAAGAACGCGAGTGCAGATTTTCTCTGCAGCGACTGTCAATCAGACCAATTAGGTACTGGAAGACTATAAGAGAGAATCATGCATACATTGATACAAGCAATCTATGTGTACAAGTATAGGAATAGAGCCATCAACTGGGCTGAAGGTCGTTATTGGGCGCCTGACTTCCAGCTATGCAAACAATATACTTGTCCAGTCACCCTCTATGAGGAAGTTGCCCAGTAATTTGTTGAGAAGCTGATTTTTCATGAAAGCGATGTCCTATCCTTTATTACTGGCTATACTGTACCTTTTTAGTGGACTGTTGCAAAGACCAGTCCTTACACAGTAAAATTCGAATTTTGAGTCAGCTTAAATGATTGAGTGATATGGTTGCTGCACAATTTCTTTGAACTTACATAGTCTGTTGTTTTAAGTTATGATAACGGACAGATTATCTTAGCTGAAAACAACAAGGTACGGTAGCTCAAAGGAACTGTGCAACCATCTCACTCAATCATTTAAGCTGACTCAAATTTCAAATTTTACAGTTTATACTTCCAAAAATTAATTGTCCACAAGTTCTTTTATAAAATTCCATTCATATCAGTTATTGCTTCTCGAAAAGTGGAAATCAATGTCACAGCAGGTCATATCTTTTAAATTGAAATATGGGGAAATTCCCTGACAATGACAATCAGTCACATTTTGGTAATCATTCACATTTCCACCATAGCAATTTTCGTGGCAATATTGTAATTCCTTCCAAGAGGTATGTGGGACTAATGTATTCTTTTGCATGCATGTGTCTGTCCGGGGTCTGTCAATCTGTCTGTCTACAAGAATGAGGGAGGAAAAACTGCTGCAAAATTGGGCCGTTTTTTTACATTCTCACATCCAGGCGTCAATATTAATTTGATTGGGGCTTTTCATATCATATCTTTACTAAATCATACAATCATAACATTTACAACTTAAAAAGACATACAAATATTTCACAAGCACAAACTTAATCGAATATTTCAGTCCCAAATTTAATTTAAAAAAACAACTTCCAGCTTAATTTTTATGGCTTGAACGAACCAAAACATCACATGGCTATGTGTAGAGATAACTTCCTGTCTAGCCTAATTATGGGATATCCATTGCGGAGATGATGTTTGATATAACTGCCTGCCCACGGTAAATGAATATAACCATGCTCCTCACAGTTCTACAAGGAGGGAATAGATAGTTTGCTATGTCCACATGAGCTACTCAGAGCTGTATCAACAACTTGAGGAAAAGGACATTTCCAAATCACAAATGAATCGAGCAAGATGAGTCAATCTAGATGAGTCAATCCAGATGAGCGAAGCGGAGGAGTCAGAAAACTTACTCAAGGAAGTGACTCCTGTAGCAGTGCGACAAACTTCCTTGCGAATGGATGGATGGATGATTGGGGTTTTACATCATATTAATGCACTTGGTAGGCTAATTAGGACAGGAGGAGGACATAGCAATAAGGTGAAGGATGATTGAAACAGCCGTCCAACATAGGCCCATGCAGATGACCCGGCAAGAGCTGGATTCGATCCCTGGACCCAGCCACTGGCAACCCAGCATGCTACCACCCTTCCATCCTCCCATTGCAGGACTCCTTTATACTTTATACTCGCCCTGCCAACAGGCTCCTCAAAATACTGATGATTTCTAAAGCATTGTCAGCTTTTTTCCGGCGTGTTTATGGTTTTATACAAAGATACTCATTGAGGTTTATTCACGATTGACCATATGGCCAGACACCTTTTGAAGTTGTGTCACAGTTATTGCTATTCTATTGTATTTGACAACTCTTTCAAAACTCTCTTTTGTTTTTGACCAGAAGTAGTCCGGCAGAAGTGTACAACAGTTGCAACCTGGAGAGAGTGCAAGCAACATGAGAACTTTCACTTGATTTGCAAACTCAAGGATTAGGTCCAAGCCTTGGTTTTTTTTTTTGTAAACTGTTGAAGAGAAGTGAAGTGTCACCGACATTGGTATTTAGCCATCCCCCTCCCTGTAAAATGCTTTTTCAAATTTTAATTTATTTCCTGAGGACTTCACACACTGACTTAAAATCTGCCAGCACATGCAATTAAAAGAAGGGATCACGGAGACAGTGAGAAACTAGTCGGGGAAGGGGGGAGGGGGAGGTTTTTCTTAAATGACAAATTATCTTGGCAAGGTCAAAGGGTCCGATGCATTTTCAATGGCAATGGTTTTTAACTAAATTTGTGTTTCTCATTGACAAGTCCATTTCCAAAAAGGTAACTTCCCACAAATCTGCATCGAGCTGACACATTTTTTATATACGCATTTTATTCTCCAAGAAGCCATAGCATTCCAAACACATGTTCATATTCACAGTTTTATTTTACCGCATCGGCACTAATAATTATTTATATTAAGCATGCGAAGTCCCCTAATTTTATCAACAAAACTTTGCAAAAAAATGAATAAGCTCCAAGCCCCCCCCCCCCGGGATATCAAATAGTCTCCACCAGCACATCAAACAGTCATTTATAATCTATCTTTTGTTTTTTCAATCATCTGTCTGTCTATCCATCTATTATATCCATCCATCTATCTATCTACACGTATCTACAAATGGTGTGAGACAGGGTGGAATTCTATCCCCATTCCTGTTTAATATTTTTATGAATGACTTATCTGTATGTTTAAATGATTGTAATACTGGTTGTGTGGTAGGTAAAATTATCATTAATCATGTTATGTATGCTGATGACCTTGTGGTCTTCTCACCCTGTGAAGATGGCTTACATGATCTTATAAAGATTTGTGAAGACTATGGTTGTACCCATGATATTATATTTAATTCTAGAAAGAGTGCTATTTTGGTTTTCAAAAACCAGTTCCTTCAGCGATCTGTTGAAAGAGAATTTGTATTTAATTTAAATGGTAATGCTATTCCTGTGGTCCATCAGTTTAAGTATCTAGGACACTGGATAAGTGATGATCAGAGAGATGATAGTGACCTGCTACGTCAGTGTCGTATGTTGTATGCTCAGTGTAACTTGTTAAAACATCGATTTCACATGTGCACAAAACCTGTAAAACTATTATTGTTCAAAACTTTTTGTTATTCCTTATATACTCCATCACTTTGGTGGAACTTTAGACAGTGTGCCTACAGAAAGGTCAAAGTGGCGTATAATGATGCTCTGAGATTATTGTTAGGTGTTCCTAGGCATCATAGTGCCAGTCAGCTATGTGTCACAAACAATGTTTACACTTTTGATGGTTTATTACGACATATTCTGTTTAAATTTGTAACTAGGCTTTCTCTGTGTAAGAATGCTTTAATATTACAATTGCTCAAATCCGATGTATATTGGTTATCGAGAATCCGAAAATACTGGATCTCATGCCTTCATACTAATAGTTAGGCTGATGATGTATACTCTTTTATATTATTGTAATTATAGTTCCGTATTCCTGTAGATTCCAGTAGATGTTATTATGGACCAAAGTCATGTCATGTACTATGCGTCTGCCAATAAAGTTTTGAATTGAATTGAATTGTATCTACCTATCTATCTATATCTATCTATGCATCTATATGGGAGAGAGAGCAGGACTCCTGAATATGTTACACATGTACCCCATGTGAAGGATGTTTTACTTGCCCAGCACAGACACTGATACAAGGGACTGCCAATATAGCGTCTCATCAGAATGACATTCAGCTGGGATTTTGCTCATGAAGATTCACTGAAAATTTTGGGTTCCCCACCCCTGGTTCGAACCCATACAGGCGAAGACCCTCAGCGGAGCAGGTTGGCACCTTAAGCCACCAAGCCTATTACATCTATTTATCTATATGTATCCATCTTTCTATGTGTCAATCTTTTCTTTCGTCAATTATACATAATATTAAACTCCCATCTTCCTTCAAATGTTACATCATATTCTGGCTGGCTTTCACATAAATTAATAAAGTATACCTCGGTTGATCTTGTTTTGATTGTCTAACAAAAGTGTCAGAATTGGTGTGATACGCAAAGTGACGCTTACAAGACAATATAATTGTTTGGAGTTTTGCTCCGTTACACATCCAATCCAAAAAATGTTATCAGCATTTAAATGCATGTAAGTAGTCTTTTTAATTGGCCTTTCTTCTCTCTCTTATTTCATAAATATGCACTTGAATAAGTTGTAACTGCACATAAATTTGGCATGCTTTTTTGAGCTCATAATTCTGCATTAATACATAGGCCAAAAGGGGGCTATTTCTCAAAGAGTAGGATTGCCTTTGACCACTTGCTGGTGAGTGAGGCATCATGAGTCAGAAGTGGTCAAATACAAAAGAAAAACATTGATGTAGGGGAGTGATCAGGCTGTTGTCAACACCTGAAGGTGTTAATCTGTGCTTTTGGCCATATGGTCAATCGTGAATAAACCTCATTGAAACAACATACAGGCAACTATGAAACACTCAAGCATTCATTCAATTGTTTTGAAAAATCTCAAACTGTTAATTAGGTCGGTCACGCCGGAGGAAAGTTAATCTTTTTGCTACTACTTTACAAAACAGTTTTTTATGTGGTCAGGGTAGCCTTCCAAGCTTACACTGAGAAGTGAGGATGAACCCTCCCCCCTCCCTTCCTTGTGAAACAGCCAAAGAGTCATTAGAGAAATAAGTAAGAGGCCACTGACTCATTGACATCTGATGATAAAGTCAGGAAGTGTTCACTGTTCAAGCAAAGAGTTGATACACAGATGATCAGACAAGTGGAATGTTGCAATTAGCAAATGGTATTTACACAAGAAGCACAAGCTAGGCTGATACGACTTGGCGTAGGAGGAAGATGTCTGCAAATCGACTTCACCATAACAAGCATTCTTTTGTGATTGTTATTGTTAACTAATGTAATTTTGTATAGTCAAATCCGAAGCTGAAAGTGCAATGGGCATGCCTGCATTGAAAAAGATTTGTTTTAAACTATATGCTTTCTCAAATACCCAAATATACCCAGCACATTTACTGATTTTTTTTAATAAGTTCCATCATGGAACATGATTCCATCATGTATGCCAATTCACAGTTCAGTTGCAGTTGCAAAAATATAGCACTTTTCTAATTTTGCAACAGTTGCTGATAAATGTGACATACAATGAGAGTTTGAAAGAAGACAGTAAGCTACAATTGCGACTCAGTAATGCAGTTTGTATCATGTCACAATCATAGGCTTTCTCAATTTGTTTCTTGTTATGTCTCAGTATAGACCTATATCAGAACATACGTAGACTTGGGTCAATGTCACAATAAAATACGGAAAGTTACTTCCTAAAGATGTAGGCCTATCATTACAGTATCTAAGTACTGAGACTTACCGGCCCAATTTCACCATCATAGTTTAAACTCTAAACCTTGTCTAAATGTAATTCCTAGGTTTACCACTCTATCTCAGGGACAGAATTACAGCATTGTACTACACTGAACATTAAAGTTAAACATTATATAAAATCTAGCATTGCACTCAGTTCTTGAAATCGGGCCACGCAGTCTTAACATGCACGGAAAAGTCGGAAATATCTTTTAGACAATTAAAAATGCAATAGCTGCTTTCAAGTTTTTGAACATGTGTACAGACGCAAGCAGCTTGAGCCATAATGTCAACTTGACATTTTTACATTTTCAGTCGTCATGATCGACCACCATTAACCAAATGCTCACAGCTTACTTTGATGACTCAGAAATTACTAAGAATTGGTCAGACGCACGCAATAATATTTTTCCTGTTGTACTTCACAGAGTTCTAACAACAACACACAAACAAAGATAAAAGACATTAACATCATTATAATTTTCCGATAATACTGATGTATTATTTTGATCATTTTCAGCAGAAAAATCACCGGCATGACCTACTGTTCCTGCTCCCACAGAAGCAAAGACTTATTCAGCAAAAGGTCACAGCTACTCAATGGCTTCTGCTGTGACGTGAATATGCCATTGATAAATGACCACTTTTGACCAGTGGCCAGCTTTTTTCCCTAAGAAGTTATAGAGCTGATGCAATGACGTCTTCCACACATTTCTGTAGGTTTGTAGCACTTAAGAAATTGCAAGAACAGCCCTTGAACACCCTCTTCATTGTTATCGAAAGACAGCAAAGTGAGACTGGTCAATCCAGGTGAATATTTTTAATATGGCACAATGCATTTCACACATGACAGTGCTCATAGAATCAATCTCAGGAAAAGGCTGCATTCTTCCCATCACATTTTGTTTGGTTTGACACTCCGCAAGCCCTCTTTATAAGTTTGCTAATGCCACTTTCTGTAGCAGAGATACATTTTATCGAAAGCCATAATAATCATGTCGTAATTAATGTTAACGGTTAAGGAATGGAATGCAAATGAAAATTCTCAAGAGCTTTTGTACGATTATTTTTTTAAAACAATTTCACTGACCTTGGTGCGAAATATTGGCAGACGCCAGTTCAAATGATTTTTAGACAATTGGGAGATGGTGTAGAGTAGTAAGAATTAGTTTCTGGATATTGTATTGTGTTTGTTTTTACCTGTCGTTTAAAAATCTTGCTTCAATCCAAGAATCTACTTTGTATTCATATGATTTTTGTGATATTTTACGTTGTCTGATCGATGAGTCGATGCATACATATTAAGGCTGAAGCAAAGAAAAAACAGAAACGAAAGTTCTTTAGCAAAGAAAAAACAGAAACGAAAGTTCTTTAGCAAAGAAAAAACAGAAACGAAAGTTCTTTAGCTCCTCCAATCCGTTCCAAATCAAAGCAGTGGTTGCTATGAAGCAGGAGTTTATCAAGTTTGTTTGTTTGTTTGTGTTTTACGCCTCTGCAGCACCTTAGTGGGCTATATCGCGGCAGGCGACCGCCGTATGATGATGAGATGAGAAGACTGAGAGTCTGGCACATACCCTATTAATTCAGGGATGCCCAGGGTCTTTAAGTTGCCCCAGCATAGAATACTGGATACAACCCGCCTCCATTTAAAGTCCCATGCATGGGCTCGGACTAAAGTGAGTTCCCAGGGTGAGATTTGAACCCACGCCCTCAAAGCCAGTTGACAAGCTCTCTTACCAATTAGGCCACGGGGGAACTCAGGAGGAGTTTATCAAGAAGATCACCAATGATACCAATATCTAAATCACATTCGGGAAATGGAGAGAGGAAGGGAGGAAGATCCGTATGATTGATCCATGGAAAAGATAATCACCATAGTCTATTGTGTAAACGCAATCGGTCAGATTCTGTAGGGAGGTTCAGTGTGAGAAGCAGTGGTGCGGACCGGACCGCTTTTGTACCGGTACAGTCCACGTACCACCACCTCTTGAGTACCGGACCACCCTCAGCTCCAAAATACCGGTCCAGAGGTTGCCTGTACCGGTTGGTCTGGTACATACCGGTACAGTGAACATTGGTAAAAATGTGTAAAACGGAAGAAAACATTTTTATTTTTCACACCTTAATTTTCTGACCTTTACCTATGACTTCTGACGAAAATTGGTCGTAAATCAAAAAGCGGTACGTACAGGAATACCAGATCGCCTCCCCTCTGGACCAGACCACCTCACCCCTGGACCGGGCAGTTCTGAACCAGAGGGGGGTTGTCTGGTCCGGTTCACAGCACTAGTGAGTAGTCAGGGTGAAGCATTGTAGCTGGTGCAAACGTAGCTGCCAATGATCATCACTCTGATCAGCCCCTATATTCCATACAGCAAGCTCTTCTTGTTGACAGTGGCAAGTGGGCCTCAGTTTTCTTTGACAATGGTTGGAATGTATACCTTAGATGTGACAACAATGGGAAATGTAACTAAAGAACAAAAAACAAAACTGTATGAGTTGTCAATTCATACTGATACTGGTAAAGTTGTAGCATCCGTGCATTTGGCATGGATCAGATAACTGTTCTGTTGTTAAGCTGGATTTAAAATGTCTAAAAGAGCTGTTTCTTGAATTTGATGTGTCTATTTTGCAACGTAAATCGCCTCATATTGATATGTTGTTAGGCTGTGATTATTTTGGCTTACATCTCAATCGAGTTTGTGGTGTGAGCAACTTAGTACCCAGGGGGCCAGTGAGGTTGACCAGACACGGGCTGCTGTAAAAGGTTGTGGGGTATGGTTGGATTCCTAAGACCCTCAGCTATCACCTCCAGGTTCACAACCTCGCCAACCGGCTGCTCAATCCCGGCAATTCAAGATGGCGTCCAAGATGGCCGCCGTTCTTTGAAATTTCTCTATCTCGGTCGATAACGATCTGATGTGAGAGTGTGATAGGTCTATTTTGGGGTTTTTGGGGTCACAGAATTCATTGAAATGCATTTCAACACTCTCCAGGCCACCTTACATCATATATTAGACACTGAGACAATCATCAGTATACGGGACACTGATGTTTCAGTTGCATGTATCCTTAAAATAAATGTGTCATTTATTCATTTGCTCAAAAGTGAGTTCTGTTCAGATGGTCAGTAACAGCATTGGCCCATAAATTAAATACATATCTATCAGTCTGTTATGCAACAGTATGACTGATATCATCTGACATTACAAACAACAACATGTGCTGTATGTAAAGTGGTGTTCAGATTCAGATTCAATGATGATTTTTTATTCACATAAAGCATAAATTGGTAAAAAAATACAAAATTGATGGTACTAATCAATATAGTAATATGTTGTTTTATGTTGGTTGAACCCTTTATGACAATGCCAGTATCACTACCAAGGGGTCAACCAGACGGTTCTATAATTATTGTACACTAAACAACAAGTAACTCCTACAGCCATCAAGAAGTTCATTGAGAGCAATCTTTATTTTATGGAGGTAGGAAGATATTGACTGAGAATAATGCATGGAACTGTACTATATATCACTCTAAGACATTTTAAACCAAGTTAGTTTCTATAAATTACCAAATGGTATTTCCACAGCCATGGTTGTTTTTGCATAAACATTTGGTTTTTCACTCCATGTGTTACTAAACATTTTGGTAATTCCACAAACCTTTATATGAGGACTGATATGGAAGACAAACCAAGATAGAAAACCATTCATGGTTTTTGTGAGGGACTTTAAAATAGAGTGTAAAAAGAAGTTGTGAGGTTTATGTGCAACATTGGCAATTCATTTCTGCATCTTGATAGACCTACAACATTGTCATGAAGCATCCCTGATGAACAGTTCCTGAACCTTTCATAACATGGTGTAATATATGTCAAGAAATAGGCTATTCCAAGCTTGGTGAGGCCAGACAGCCATTTGTGAATTATCTCATCACAGACAAAACAAATCTATTGATGCCATATCCTTGAAAAGTGTTAAACAACAAAAATATGAAACAATTAACAACTTGTAAGTAGTGTGCTCACATTTTTTTCCAACTGTGCACTATCATTTACACCAACTAGTGTTTCCAATGAGTCTCGATCGACACCTCTCGAGAATGACATGGTCTAATGCACGAGAATTGAGAATTTCTCGAGAAATCTAGGACACTGTCCTGCCATTGGCACAATGATAAAACAAGAGAGATTAAATCTTGCAATGGATCACATTTTTTGGCTTTTATGATATCCTTTATAGTTTTAATGTTAATCTGTGTGTTTTGTTTCCTATAAATCACAGCTAACCATCCAGATATTATACAATTTTAAAACATTTGTACAAGTTCAACTTCAGCATTTATCAGGTATACAATGGGGATTATCATCAACAGATATTTAAATTGAACAATGGAGCAATTGCACAATAACAATAATATCAAGCAAAGCAAAACAACATCCCAATGGTTTGTAACTGTTATAAACATTAAACACATGAACACCATGTTAAACAATGATCAACATTTTAATTCTCGAGACTCGCTCGGCGAGACGAGAAAATGCTGAGTCATTGCTGATCGCGAGACTTCTCGAGAACTCTCGCTCTCATTGGAAACTCTAACACCAACAGATAAAAGTTTTGCAAATGTTTGACTTTCTACAAAGATGTCTGTCATTTGTCAGTCTTTGCAAATCTGTTGCCATGCTCTAGGATACTGCCTCAGTCTAATTTCTGTCAATGTTCAGCTTTCTCAGTGTACCAGGTGCAGATGAAAGCTATGTTAGATGCTCACTGCAACCAATGTAACACAAACTTGGTTGCCAAAATGTATTGCAAACTGTCCCTCTACCATGACTGATGAATAGTTTTATGGCTTTAATTGCCAAACTTCATCTGTATAAGATCCTGTATCAATCCTGCAATGAGAACCTGATTTTCAACAAACAGGTTTGTGTCTAATTGTTGGATTGGCAGTTCATATGCTGAATCATATAGAATTGATCTCTTATTTCGCTAGCTGGGGTAATGTCAGCTTTGAAATTATTCATACATTGACTGTGTGGTAACTAACAAATCTTTAGCTACAAAATCTACCTGCACTAACCAATTCTACAATTATTTTAGTTGCTTGACAAGATTTATCATTACCTCTGGACCAATTTCTGTGACAACTTAACGATTCAGTCTTTCTCCAAAGTACCATATCTTTGTAAATGTGTCATAGTATTCCTTGTTATGATGCAGATCAGTTTCTTCCTGGCAGAGGTGTTGACCTGGATTCAATCCATCAAGGATTCAGACTGTTGCCAATTTTAGCAAGGCTTTTGACACCGTGCCACACCTACGACTACTTGAGAAGATCAAGTCCTTTGGAATCACTGACAGAAACAAGAGATGGATTGCAGAGTTCCTTACAGGCAGGCACCAAAAGGTTGTCTTAAACGGTGAGAGCTCAGAAACCAGGGAAGTCACCTCTTGAGTGCAGTGGCGTGACTGGGCGGTCTTGAATCCAGGAATGGGCTGAGAAATGGCAGATGCAATTCAACGTCAAGAAGTGTAAGACCCTAACCATCACAAGGAAGACTAGAAACCGAGTCAACTTCTCATACCACATGTCAACTCTATCTATCTATATATCTATCTATTTATCTATCAACAGAATAGAACAAGTCCAAAGACGTGCAACAAGATTCGTACTAAACAACTATGAATACAGCCACAGCACAGGAATTACAACTCAGATCAGAGAAACCCTCCACTGGCCAACACTACAACATCGTAGAGCCCTCAATGATCTGAACATCTTCTATAAGACGAGAAACAACCTGATCAAGTGTCCCTTCCCACCGTAGGTCAAGCCATCACCATCCCATCCACACAGATACTTCCATATCCAGTGTCTCCACTCAGCGGCATATCTACACAGCTACTACCCAAGATCAATTCGGCTCTGGAATTCCCTCCCAGTCAAGATCACCAGCTCCCCGAGTCCTCATGCCTTCTCCAATAGTGTCATAAACTACATCAAAGATATGACATGGTGCAGAGTCAACATCTGGACTCTCACCAACTAACTGCCAAACATGATTTTAACCTGCACCTACATGATTTGACTGTACATAGAAGACATGTCCAGCGTACCTGACCGCACCTTGCACCACCCGATACGGCTGACAGCTATTTAGGGTTCAAGATTGTAGATTGAAGATAAATTGAAGGTACCGAGTTTTGGGGAATTTTGTGCCGCAAACTGTTTTGAAGGACATTTCATTCCTAAAATTGATTTTTTTCTTGATATCGTGAAGATTATACATAATCCTGAAATTGGTATATTTTGCTGCACTTCGGCTTCATGAGTATTATTTCTACTGATAATTAAATTACACAGGTAATTTTCATTATTATGAGACTATTTCAACATTTTATTGAGACTTCAACAGAGATAGTAATCAGCAAAAAGACAAAATTTACTGATGTAATGGCCTTTTTAACAGAGGTTGTGCCTTGCAATTAAAGCTACTTTTTGCCAATCCTGTGTTCTCGATGCTGGTGGCCTAGTCGCAGATGTAAAAATAGCTTATCAACATTTCATATAAGTAAAAATGACTTTTCATTGAAATGCAGATTTTGATCATTGTGCCTTCCATTTTGGAACATTCTTTGACAATCAATCTGTATTCACTTTGCTCTTCAAGTGAACTACTGCAGCAACTTGTGTGTTCTATAATGTCTGAAAAATGTTGTTTGGTGTGGCTTGGCAAAGCATAGTTATCAGGAACATGAAAAAAACTACTTTATATAAAATTACATTAGATCACAGGATGTATTGTTGTAAATGATCATCCTTAAGAAATTAGTTCTTAAATTGTTATTAAACTAAGTCAATATTTCATACCTTTTATTGTCTAGCTCGACAAATCATATGCAATCAAAACATTGCTATCAAGTGTTCAGATAATAATCTCAATGAAATGCCCAATATGCCTAATACATGATGCTAGGTGGCCTGGATAGTGTTGAAATGCATTTCAATGAATTCTGTGACCCCAAAAACCCCAAAATAGACCTATCACACTCTCATGTCAGATCGTTTTTGACCGAGATAGAGAAATTTCAAAGAACGGCGGCCATCTTGGACGCCATCTTGAATTGCCGGGATTGAGCAGCCGGTTGGCGAGGTTGTGAACCTGGAGGTGATAGCTGAGGGTCTTAGGAATCCAACCATACCCCACAACCTTTTACAGCAGCCCGTGTCTGGTGGACTGAAATATTGGGCCCTGGCCCCCTGGGTATAGTGTCATCCAGCTTTGGATGGAACATCTAGCAACCTTCCCATTGTGCCAGAAGTGTGCAATTTGGCAAAGATCCAGATGAGCTGAACTTTGTTGATGGTGAAGTGATGTCTACTGAGGAGGAGATGGCGATGAGTGGGAATGATCTCAAGTATGATGCTGAAGCATCAAGGACATGAGCATGGTGGTCGTGTGTTCAGAGCTCTGAAGATGTTAGGGTTTTTTCCCTTATAGGGATTATGCATACAGATGATTTTTGCACAGAATGGATTTAAGCAGTTGCTCAGCATGATGGTTATATGATTATGGAGAATTTCTGAGCCAAAAAGGAGTATTTGATGAGTGTGATTTTAACATTGTGAGTATACAAAGTTACAGTGCTGCCTGTAAGTAAGTGAAACACATGATATTGTGCCATTGCATCAATGTTAAACATCCTTAACCAAAATGCTTCTGGAAGGACGAATTCTCATCCTATGAGAGGAAAACATTTTGGGTCATAAAGGCCGATATGTGAGGCATGTGGGATAAAAATAGCAGCCAATTTTCTTTGCTGTAGTTGGAGTTAGGTATGGGTCAAAGTCTTTGATAAGTAAGTGAAACGCAAGCCCAATGTTAAAACATAGGGAAGGGTGGTTCACTTAATTATCAAAGACTTTGACCCATACCTAACTCCAACTACAGCGAAGAAAATGGGCTGCTATTTTTATCCCACTTGCCTCCCACATCAGCCTTTATGACCCACTTTGTTTCCCTTTCATCCGATGAGAATTCATGCCTCCACAAGCAGTTTGGCTGAGGATGTTTAGCATTGATGCAATGGCACAATGTCATGCGTTTCACTTACTTACAGGCGGCACTGTATGCTTCACTGATTTTCATTGGATGGATTTCAGCTGAAAATATGTTTTCCACTGTTTGGGGATATTTCTGGATTATGAGAAGCTTAGTTTCACATTTTGCTATTTTGTCAGGCCGTTATGATTGCCAAATGTGAAGCTTCAACTGTCAAATGTGAATCAAGGATTTGCACATGCATATATGTGAATTATGGATGTTTACTTCCTGTTTAATGTGAGTCCTGATTGATGTCATTTCGTGGAGCTATTCATGATAATACCATTGAATTAAATAAGGACAATCCTGGGGCAAGTGACCAACATAATAAGAGGCCCATGATGGACATTACTGGTGAGTCTCCTGAAGCAAAGTAGTTGGTGAGCTCAGATTCTCCAGATTTTAGACAGGCAATTGAAAGACCTCGTAGTGTTATTGACCTGCCTGATGATAACGCCCCAAATCATGTTTGGTTTAAAACCTGTATTGCTAAGATGGAAGAACTGTGGGATTTCTGTATTAATCTCCAGAGATCTGTGAATTTCCAACAGCATGAGCTTCATGAAGTTAAAGGCCATCTACATAAGGTGCAGGATGATTGTGCAGAACTAAAGAACCAAGTGATAGAGCTTCAAAATGAGAATATACAGCTGACGTTACAGAATCAAGAGATCCAAGAACAGAATCTCATAAGTGAAGTTCGTAGAAGAGAAATTACATGTTATAATTGATGGCATTTAACCCATGGAGAAGACTGTCTTTCTGCGCAGGAAATTCAATGAGGTTCTTGATCACATGGAGGTATTTAATGGGTGCGGTCAACATGTTCCATCAACACGACTACAGAGGTTGGGGTCGGTTACTAGAGGTCAGAACAGATCGGTGCTATGTCATTTCTTACAATATGAAGATGTCCAGTTGCTCCTGAGAGAGGATTAAGATGGCTGACATGGTGCATGTGTTGTAATTGTGCTCGTGCATTTTGCTGGATTTATTGTATTTAAAAGCTGTTTTGTGTGTTATCTCATTTGGACGTTTCTTGCTATGTAATCAAAGGACGTTTATGGATATTTTTTGTGTTTCTTGGATGTTTATTATGTGACTTTTGAGTGCTTATATGTGGACTTACTGACAACAACGTGGCAAAAACGTGGCAGACATGGCTGAGCCTCCCCAGTGGTTCCTTGGATATGCAGATAAGTTGAATCTTATTGAAAATATTAACGCTAAGGGAATAGACGATAAGTTGCATGGTCTTACTGATACAGTTGATTCAATATCTGGTAAGATTAATCAGGTAACAAAAGAATTGGAAGAGGTCAAAAGAGAAAATGAAGACTTGAAAAATATGAACTATTCTCTTAAAGCTGAGTTAGATCAATTGAAGAGACAGGTTAATCGTATTGAGGGACATCAACGTAAAATTAACTTGTTAATTGATGGGGTTGATGATGACAATGACAAAGAAACTGCTGAAGAATGTGAAGAGAAACTGAAGGGACTCCTAGATAAACATCTGGGTTTCTACATTCAATGTAATCTAAAGTTTGAACTAGTTCATCGCTTGAACAACAAATCTGACCAAAGCTCCAAACCTAGACAGGTAATTGCTAAATTTAGCAGCTACAAACAGAGAGACTTAGTTTGGTCTAATCAGTCACATCTCAGAGGTACACAACTATGGATTAGTGAGGACTATCCCGCAGTTGTCAAACAAAACCGTAATAAACTGTTTCCAGCATTTCTGGCAGCAAAAAGATCCCCCTAGTGACTTCTTGCTCCCTCAATATGGATCGCCTATTTGTGAACAACAAACTGTACACAGCTGATAAGCTTCATGAGTTACCTGATCATCTGCAACCTCAAAATGCCTCGATAATTACAACTGATCAAAGTGTTGTGTTTGCTTCTAAAGATGCCATTCTTAGCAATCTCTTTCCTTGCCAGATACGCATAGAGGACAATGTGTATAACTCAGCCGAGCAGTACATCCAGGCTGCAAAAGCACGACTCTTTGATGATCAAGAGAGTCTGGGAAAGATAATGAATGAAACTGATACCTTCAAGCAGATGTTGCTGGGCAAAAAGATTAAAAAATATGACAAAAATGTGTGGCTTACTCGAGTGCGAAACATTATGCTTCGTGCTAACTCTGCCAAATATGAACAGTCTGAATCTGCCAAGCAAGCCCTATTACAAACTGGTGAACGTGCATTAGGGGAAGCAACAGTGGACCCTAATTTTGGAATAGGGCAAAGACTTTCCTCAAAAACTGTGAGTGACCATCTTGCATGGAAGGGGGGAACATGATGGGTTCTGTATTAACTGAAGTGCGACAGAAATTGTCAGTGTAACTTGTCAGTATGTTCTGCCTTGTTTTTCTTTGTTTTTTTGTTTTTTTTCCCTGAAACATTTCTGTATGATAACGTTAATAATAACATTGGTGTTGTTTTAAGTAGAAAACTTTGTAAGTTGTTGGTGATGACACCTACTTAATGCTGTCCTGTTTTGAATGCCTTGTTGATAAATGTTAAGTCTTTGAATGATCTTGTTTATATGTTTTAAAGACTTTGCTGAAGATAATCCTATAAATGTTTTATAGATAATGTTTTGTTTGAATAATTCTATTGACCACTTGTTGTGATCTTGTTACCATAACAGTTTTAACTGGGCTATGTGTATAGATGTGGGCTACTTTAAGAATCTAACCTTGTTTACATTATGCTATTTAACACTTATCCTTTTTTGAATTAAAACGTTGTATGATTGAATTCCTGACTTATATTCAAGCTTGCCTACTAATTTGCTCTATTACCATTATGTTTTTGTCCTAAATTGCCTCTCTCCGATAACATTGTGCAATCTATTAAATTAGCCAAAACATCCAGCAAAATGTCCCTGCATCAGCATCATCTGCCATGATCACTGTCATCAATTTTGTTCACCTCTCTCAACTGGAATTCCCAGGGTTCTTAAACATGAATTTTGAAAAAGAGAACAACTTTATGAATATTTATCTAGTACTGACATTTATCAGTTTTAACCATGAATGAGGGTCAAATGAGTTTACTCGACATATTAATGAAGAAAGCAATGATAATGATGAGGAAGCTCCATCCATATTTCAACATTCACCTTATTATAATGATGAAGGTCTAGAAGAATTGTTTACTGTTAATCAATCTAGTTTTAAGTTACTTTCACTTAATGTCCAATCTCTTAATGCAAAATTCTGTGAATTGAAAATGTATATTGAAAATTGTTGTAAATCCAGATTCCATGCAATTTGTCTGCAAGAGACATGGTTGACAGATGACTTTGATCTTAGCCAATTACAATTAGAGGGATACAACCTTATTTCAAAAGGAAAAGTTGCCAGTAGACATGGTGGAGTTGCGATCTATTTAAAAGATAGCTTCAACTATAACATACTATCATATTCTAGTGCAGCAAAAATATGGGATGGTTTGTTTTTGGAAATTGTTATCAATGAATCCCTTTCTCAAACTAAGACCAGAAAGACTATTATATTGGGAAATATTTATCGACCGATATCAGGCTCATGATAATAGCAGATACTATTCTAGATCTATTTATGATACTGTTTTTAAAAAGTACTTTGATTGATCTTTCTCGTGCCGGTTGTCAAATTGTTAATAATTCAATAATAATTTTGAGGATATTTTCCTGTTTGTATCTAATAATTATTGGAATATAACACATGGAGTTTAAGCGCCATCCCTCATCCACTCTCTCTTATTGTTAAAATGTGCTATTTAACGTATAATTTTTCTCGTTTTTGTTTTTTCTTTTTTTTTAAATCATGTTAAATGTGTAATAATTATAGTGTTGAAATTTTTGTATCAAAGGTTAAAAGGCAAATACACCTTTCAGGTGTCAGCCTGCCATTTGTACATTTGGTCCAATAAAACTTGAAACTTGAAACTTGACCACCTAGGGAAAATGTTGAAAACTACAATACATTTACATGTGAGATTGAACAGATATTGCACAGTCTTCAGACTAATAATAAAGATGTTGCTATAGCAGGTGACTTTAATATAGACTTGCTGAAAATTAATGAGAAAAGTATCTTCAATGAATACTTTGAAACGGTGGTGTCTCATGGTTTTATACCAAAAATTACTTTACCTACACGCATTACATCTCACAGTAGCACTCTTATTGACAATATATTAGTAAAGTTATCAAGGAATTTTTCACCAACAACCTCTGGTGTTCTATTTAGCAACATTTCTGATCATATGCCATGTTTTATTTCCTTAGATTATTTGATGGTTGAAAATCTGTCACTAAGTTTGTGAAAATTTGGTCAAGAATTACCCAATCTTTAAATAATTTCAAAATGGAAATTGCCTCAAAATGTACTTCAGATGCTTTTGACCAGTGTATTACAACCAACCCTAATAAAAACTGCGAGGTTCTTGATCAGGTGATCCAGGAAGCTTTTAACAAGCACATCCCTGTTAAAGTGGTGAAATTTAACAAGCATAAACACAAGCTGAATAATTGGATAAGTCATGGGCTCCTGAGATCTATTAGGTTCAGAGATAAATTGTACAAGCGTATGATTAAGACACCGAAGGATACTGTTATGCATTTGACTTTAAAAAATAATCTTGTTAACTATAATAAAATTTTAAAGAAACTGATAAAAGATGCCAGAAAAGCTTACTATGAATCGTGTTTCAGTAAATTCAAGCATGATGTAAGAAAGACTTGGGATACTATTAAGACCGTCATCAACAAGACTGGAAACAAAAAAGATTTTCCCAACTTTTTCTTAATAAATGGTCAGTATGTGTCAGATAAGAAAATAATTGCTGATGAATTTAACAAATATTATGTAAATGTAGGGCCAAAACTAGCATCTGAAATACATACCCCACCAAATTGTTCCTTCAAGGACTATCTACCTTCACCGGTAGGTTACGAATTTTCATTTGAGAAAGTAAATGATCAAATTGTTTCAAAAATTATTGAAAGTTCAAAACCAAAATCATCTACTGGAATTGATGGCATATCCAACAATGTTCTTAAATTTATCAAAAATGAAATACTTCATCCACTCACACTAATAATCAATCAATCTATTGAAAATGGCATTTTTCCAGATAAGCTAAAAGTTGCTAAAGTTGTCCCAGTATACAAAAAGAATGACAGTACCATGCTTGAAAATTATAGGCCCATCTCTGTCCTGCCCAGCCTGTCAAAGGTGTTTGAGAGAGTTATGCACACACAGTTAACCACCTTTTTTACTAAAAATAATCTTTTCTATAAGAATCAATATGGCTTTAGAGAATCCCATTCAACAGAATTAGCTGCAGTTGAATTAACTGATAGAATTATAAATTCTATGGATAAGAAAGAAACTCCCTTAGCAATTTTTTTGGATCTATCAAAAGCATTTGATACTATCAATCATGAAATATTACTGAATAAACTGAATTTCTATGGTGTAAAATGTAATGCCTATAAGCTTCTGGAAAGCTATCTGACAAATCGTAAGCAATGTATTGCCTTGGAAAATACTTTCTCATCTTTACTCCCAATTACAACTGGTGTTCCTCAAGGATCAATTTTAGGCCCTTTGTTGTTCATTATTTATCTCAATGACCTCAATTTTGCTTCTAAAATGTTTCATCCTGTTATATATGCTGATGACACAGCCCTTTCAGCAACGCTAAGCACCTTTGACACTGGTGGGCATGACAGGGATACCAACATTATAAATGAGTTGGGCAATATCACTCTGTGGTTAAAACTGAATAAACTGTCGCTAAATGTGTCAAAAACAAAGGCTATTTTGTTTCACAATGTACGCAAGAATGTTATGCAACCAAAAATAAGTATAAATGAAACATTAATTGAATTTGTGGAAACTTTTGACTATTTCGGTATTACATTGGACAAAAATGTTAACTGGAGAGCACATATTCAAAGGATTAGGTCAAAATTATCAAAGGTAGCAGGAATTATGTCCAAAATGAAGAATATCCTGCCTGAAAACATACTGCGTACTCTATATAATAGCCTTTACTTGCCACATTTAAACTATGGTATACTTTGCTGGAAATCAAAAGTAAATGAACTTATAAAGCTGCAAAAGAAAGCTGTCAGAATTATATCGAAAGAAAAGTATAATGCTCATACAAATCCTCTTTTTAAGGAATTGAACCTACTTAAAATCTCTGACCTGGAAGCTCTTCAGGTGTTAAAATTTTGCTACAAACTAGAACATGATAGACTTCCTGCATACTTCCAATCAAATTTGTTTAAGAGAAATTCTGAATTACGTACTCGCATGACTAGAGCATCAAATGATTTCTACTTGCCAAAAGTTAGAACTGAATTTGCCAAAAATAGCATCCAATATATTATACCACTTGCTTTCAATAACTGTCCTCCTCAGATAAAAGAAAAGATCTACTCCCACAGTCTCCAGGCTTCTGTAGATACATCAAATCTCATTATATTAATCAATATAATGACATCTGTATTCACAGAAACTGCTTCGTCTGTCAGAGATAAGTGTTTCAATCTCTTATTATCACCTCACATTCATATCAAGTAAACCTATTTCTTCTTGCCCCTTCTTGCCCCTGATTACCTGTATCTTGTCCTGTCGGTTCCCTCGGGATTCTTCTTTTAATTCTTCTAATTAAGTATCCACCAACTTGGATGCACTATCCTCTTCTTAAGCACCCTCTTTGGTTCGTATAATTAAAATTGACCAGTAAGACTATTTTTGACTGAGTATACTAAAACAAACCCTGGGGATTCCAGTAGACAGATTCAAATTTTTGTTCTGGGGTGGCCTCTCGA